>JAPVLO010000158.1:3985000-5185000 GCA_027257055.1 Cephalopachus bancanus
TAGATAAATTCCACTTGGTCATGTTGTATTACTGTTTTTATATATCATTGGATTCAATCTGCTAACATTTTGTTGACCATTTTTACATTTATGTTAATGAAGGATATCAGTATATACTTTTCTTGTACTGAAGTGTCTATTTTTGGTATCAGGATAATGCTAGCCTGATAAAATGAGTAAGGAAGTGTTCTCTTCTATTTTCTGGAGGAGATAAGGCAAATTGGTGTTACCTCTTTAAATGTTTGGTTAAAACATTTGGGCCTGGGTTTTCTTTTTCTTTTCTTTTTTTTTTAAGAAAGAAAAGCTTATTTAAAAGTAAATTAAAGGGAGAAAGAGAAAGAAGAGAGAAGATTCACCTCCCCAAGGTGGGGGAGGGGGCCAAAGCCAGGAAGCATGGCGACAGCCTTAGCTCAAAGAGCACATGGCTACACCAGAGTCTAGCAAGGGAATGGCCCGGGTTTTCTTTTTCAAAAGGTTTTTTTAACTACGAATATAATATATTCAACAGATATAGAACTATTTAGGCTATCTAGGTCTTCTTGGATGACTTTTGGTAGTTTTTGGCTCTTGAGGAATTATTTGGTTTTATCTAAGTTGTTGTATAAGTTTTTATACATGGAGTTGTCCCAATTATTCCCTTATTGTCATTGTAATGTCTGTGTGGTCTGTAGTGATAGCCCCTCTTTCATTCCTGATATTAATAATAAAGTTTTCTCTCCTATTTTTCTTTTGCACTAGAGGTTTATCAATTTTACTGATTCTTTGAAAAAAAAAATCTCTGTTTCATTGATTTTTTTTCTGCTTTTCTGTTTCCAATTTCTTTCATTTCTGCTCATTATTATTTTGTTCCATCTGCTTGTTCCATGAAACTTGAAGATTAAAGTCATCAGGGTTACTGAGAAAAATCATTACCAAAAAAAAAAATTTTTTTTTTTAAAAAGACAGTATCTGGAGTCAGTGTACCCAATGAGCAGCCATTTTAATATTGCCTACCTCTGTCATGTTTCTCTGGCAGTTCACTTTAATTTGCCCTCTAATCACTGGCCAAGGACAGAACCAGTTTCTCAGAGGTAACTATTGATAATTCCTTTACAGCCCCTCTCCAGCTTGTTTTGTAAATAAGTTTACCTAATCAGCCTTTCAAGACCTTCATGACACAGACTCCATCAACATGGCAGCAATCATGTGACTAACCTATCCATCTGCTTGCTGTCCATCACCTGATGTCAGTATCTGTGCTTACCTGTCCCCTTCGTGATGATGTGGAACAGACCACCACCCAATCACCTTAATGACCTGCTTCCATCAAAGGGAAGCTTTAAAAGGCATTCAGCTTTAAACAGCAGCCACCATTGTTTTGTTAAGCACTGGCCAGGCCATGTGTTCTTTCAGCTATGTTTTCTTAGCTTTGGTCCCCTCCCTTACCTTAGGGAGGTGAACCTCCTCTCTTGCTCTCTCTAGCCATTCACCATTGCTTTGCTAAGCTATGGTCTGGCCACATGGCTCCTTGAACTATGGCCACCATGTTCCTAGTTTTGTTCCCCTTCCCTTCCTTGGAGAGGTGAATCTTCTCCCTCTCTCTCTAATTTACTTTGTAAATAAACTATATTTTTCAAAGTAAGAGAGAGAGAGAGAGAGATGGTGTATTGCTATGATGCCCAGGCTTAATTCGAACTCCTGGGCTCATGTGATCCTACTGATCCTAGCTGGATTACAGGCATGCAGTAGGATGGCCAGCTCTAAAATGTAGTCTTAAATTCATTATTTTAAGGACTATCTTAATAGTTTCCCATGCATTGTCTCTTTGCAGTTGACTGGTCTAAGTGTCTCCAATGGAAAGGACCAACTTGTAGTTTTCCATACAAAAGACAACAAAGATCTCATTGTCTGCCTCTTCAGTAAACAGCCAACCCATGAGAGTCGAATTGGAGAACTTGTTGGAGTGCTGGTGAATCATTTCAAGAGGTAAAGTGTGATTGTTATAACTAAGACAAGTTTTGAATATACAAAATGTTTAATAATAATTGTCACTGAACTTGTTTTGTGCCAGTTTTAATGTTTTGAGTTATTTTTCTCCATAAGGACAACTTAAATCATGTGTTTCACAGAAGGTAAAATTAGCATCCTAGCTTAGTTTCACGATTAAGAATGATCCTCTACTTTTCCAGCCTCCAGCTAAACCAACAATGAGAGATTTCCCTAATGGTGATTTTTTTTCATTGCCATTCCAAATGTAATTATATCCAAAAGATATAAAGATTACTTTATATTCCTATTGTCACAGCTTCTCATCTACCCCAAATATAATTAGTTAGTGTGTCCACTATGACTGTGAAGCAAACTAGAAGGCAGATTTAGGATGATACATAGATCCATGAAGACTGAAGTAATTCCTGAGAGAAGGAGTATCCACAGCAAAAACGTGGAGTCATGATGAACTTGTCATATTCTGAGAACTTCATAGTAAGCCTAGATAATACCTGGGGTGTAGGTAGTGATGAACAATGATGTAAGAAATATTAACAAAAAGCAGATTCTGAGGATGTTGGGACCAGTGGTTGGTTAATTTTAATCAGGGGAATTATTTTGTTTGGTTATTGTTGCAGTTGTTTTAGAGATGGGGTTTTTCTTCCCATAATAGTTCATGAAGCATTTGGGTAGGTAACTCTCCAAAGTCAGATGTTCTTTTTGTGTCATGCTGCCTTTGCCCCCTGCCACCCCACCATAATGCTGAGAGAAGACTACTTATCAAAATCAGTGACTGAGGAATGATACAAGTGTTCATTCCTTTTTCTTCCTAAAAGGCATTTTCTGAGTTCCCAGAAGTAATCAAGTACTCCTTACTAGTGTGTTTTTAAGATTAGACATAGCTTCTTTTTCCCTTAACAAAGACATGTTTAGAATCAGATGTCTACTTGTCTAATTCTACTGTGGTCATTTTTGCTGATAAATGTATAATTTTAGAGGTGGGCTGCACAGAACATTTAGTTGATTAAATCTTGTATTTTGGATCAAATTGAATCTTTAAATATTTATATAATACTATATATTATTTTACTTATAGTACTATAAGTAAAATAGTGCTTAATGGTCACCTGATAGAAGAAAACTAAGAATCTAACTAAGAAATTACCAAAAAATAATAATAAATACATAGGCCTTTGAAAAATTCCATTCCATTTGCCAAATACGCATAAAGCTAAGAAAAACACTTACCAGACTAAGTGAGGACTCATGGGAGGCCCAGATTTCACCTGTACACAGACCACTTATGTACTTAATCCTGACTTGTACCCCACATCTTTAAAATAAAATATAAAGAAAAGAAAAATGCTAAAGAGTTTAGAATGTAAGAGAAAGACATGAAGAAGGTAGCACTGCAATAAATGTGTGTAACTTAAATAAGCAATCTTATCTTCCTGCAAATATTTAGTCATAACAAAGTATACACAATTAAAGGAATTATAATTTGTTACCTTTAATATAGGTTTGTATACTAATGAATAAAACAGTTTTTGCCTGGAAAGTTGAAGTATTTTATCTCAATCTGGGTCCTTGTTTAAGTTGATTTTAACTTCTGTTAAATGCCTTCTACTAGTGAGTGACGGAAATATGTGAATCTGGTTCTAAAATTCATCAATTGCTTTCTTTTCTACCATATGCATGCTGAGATACATTTCTAAGTATGCGCCTCCTATTTTTAGTATCTGTACTAATTTCTTTAATGTTCATAAATGTAAGGAGAAGACTGATGTTTCTATCTGATGAATTAAGCAATCAAGTAGAAATGAGAGATAAAATCTCTCCTTTCTGCCCCCAGAAAATTCAGACTTGAAATTTTGTCTAAAAGTTATAGTCATCAATTTACTATTGACTTCTTGAGGAAAGGTTAACTTGATTTTTTTTTCCTAGCTATTTTTCTTTATTGTCAAGTATTATATCATTGATATGACTGAAATTCACATTGTGTTTTACAAACATAATAATGTGGCACATAATCTTATTTGTGCCTGCGCTTATTATGGCAATTCAAAGGTGAGAGGAATTTAGCTTAAGTCCAAGTCTTTATCTTCCAGATAATTTCCTTAAAGTATTTTCAGAAATGTCTTCTAGTCATCAACTGGGAAGAAAAGGGCTCAAAACTACCTGAGGGTGGGAAGAACCAACTAAGAGTACTAGAGGGAACAGTGCCCAGCGTTCACAAAGAACCAGAGTAGTTTCTGTTCTAGCATACAGAATGTTATAATTCACAGGGCATTTTGTATAGAGTACTCAGAGAGTTTTGCCTCAGTAGGGGGGAAAATTGACCCTAAAATAAATGCTGCTCTGGTGCCTAGTAAATCTTATAAGCAAGACCCAAAAGGATTGAACTGCTTAACTTAATTATTTGCGGAAGCAAAGCTTATTAATATTTATATGAATACAAAAATGTCCACACCCAAACAAAGGTAAAATTCACAATGTCTTTTGATTCACATCCAACCAGAGACATCCAGGCATGCAAATGGGCAGGAAAATACAACCATTATGAGGAAGGAAATCATCCAATTGAAGCCAACCCAGAACTGACAGAGATATTAGAATTTGCAGATAGAGACATTGTAAGTTATTATACCTAATTCCAGATGCTTCTAAGTTAACTAGAGACATGGGAGATGTTAAAAAAAAATGAAAGAAAGAAAGAAAGGAAGGAAGGAAGGAAGGAAGGAAAGAAAGAAAAGAAAGAGAAAAAAAGGACCAAACTTCTAGATGAAAAAGATACTGATGTTTGAAATGTTTCATAATTTAAAGGGAGAATAAAAAAGACAAAACTTCTCTTCAAATAATTTTTTCCTTGCACGTCTTCTCTTATGAGCTGAAGCCAGACCTTTCCTGGTATTTCCTTCCATATGAGTCTTGAAACTAAATCTAGCTAAGTATGAATTTGCCTCTTTCTCACCTCCTCCAGTCTTCACTCAACCTGGACCCATTATTTCTGACTCCACAATTGCCCACCCACACAGTTCATGTTTTCTAAAACACTTGAAGACAGTCTAATAAAGTATAGGCATACCTTGTTTTACTGTGCTTTACAGATACTGCATTTTTTACAAATTGAAAGTTGTGGTAACCCTGCATCCAGCAAGTCTGTTGGCACCATTTATCCAACAGCATGTGCTCACACCATGTCTCTGTGTCACATTTTGTTAATTTTCATAATATTTCAAACTTCTTCATTATTATTATATCTGTTATAGTGATCTATGATCAGTGATCTTTGATGTTACTGTTGTAATTGTTTGGGGGTGCCATGAACCACACGAATTAAAGACAGCAAACTTAAGCAATAAATGTTGTGTGGGTTCTCACTGCTCCACAAACTAGCCATTACCCCTTCTCTTTCCCTCTCCTATGGCTTCCCTGTTCCCTGAGATACAACAATATTGAAATCAGGCTAATGGGCCGGGCATAGTGGCTCACACCTATAATCCCAGCACTTTGGGAGGCCAAGGCAAGAGGATTGCCTGAGCCCATGGGTTCGAGACCAACCTGGGCAACTTGGCGAGACCTCATCTCTACAGTAAATTAAAAAATTAGCCGGGTATGGTAGCACGGGCCTGTAGCTCCAGCTACTTGGAAGGCTGAGGTGGAAGGATCACTTGAGCCCAGCAGACCAAGGCTGCGGTGGCCGTGAGCGTGCCATTGCACTCCAGCCTGGGTGGCAGAGTGAGACTCCAACTCAAAAAAAACCCAAAAAACCAAAAAATTAGGCCAATGAATAACCCTACAATGGCCTATAGTTGTTAAAGTAAAAGGAAAAGTTGTACATGTCTCACTTTACATCAAAAACTATCCCGCGCTTTGGGAGGCTGAGGTGAGTGGATTGCCTGAGCCCACGGGTTCGAGACCCGTCTGGGCAACTTGGTGAGACCTCATCTCTACAATAAATCAAAAAATCAGCCGGGCATGGTAGTACGTGCCTATAATTCTGGCTACTCGAAAGACTGAGGCGGAAGGATCGCCGGAGCTCAGCAGGTGAGGCTGCGGTGGCCGGGAACGGCCACTGCACTCCAGTCTGGGTGACAGAGTGACTCTGACTCAAAAAAAAACAAAAAAAATCAAAAACTTAGAAATGATTAAACTTAGTGAGGAAGGCATATTGAAAGCCTAGAAAGGCCAACAGCTAGGCCCCTTGTACCAAACAGCCAAGTTGTGAATGCAAAGGAATAATTCCTGAAGGAAATTAAAAGTGCCATTCCAGTAAACACACAAATGATAAGAAAGTGAAACAGCCTTATTGCTGATATGGAAAAAGTTTCAGTAATTTGGATAGAAGATCAGACCAGCCACAACATTGCCTTAGCCAAACCCTAATCCAGAGCAAAGCCTTAACTTTCTTTATTTCTGTGAAGGCTGAGAGAGGTGAGAAGCTACGGAAGAAAAGTTGGAAGCTAGCTCATGAGGTTTAAGGAAAGACGCCATCTCCATAACGATAAAAGTGCAAGGTGAAGCAGCAAGTGCTGGTGGAGAAACTGTGCAAGTCATCCAGTAGATCTAGCTAAGATAATTGATAAAAATGGCTACACTAAACAGATTTTCAGTGTAGATGAAACAGTCTTCTATGGAAAGACAATGCCATCTAGAGAACAGAAGTCAATGCCTGGCTTCAAAGCTTAAAGTCAGTTTCAAAGTTGACTTGTTAGGGGCTAACATAGCTAGTGACTTTAAGGTGAAGCCAGTGCTCATTGACCATGATGAAAATCCCAGGGTCCTTAGAATTATGCTAAATCTTCTCTGTCTGTGCACTATAAATGGAACAACAAAGCCTGAATTGCAGCATATCTGTTTACAGCATGGTTTCAGATATTTTAAGCCTACTGTTGAGGCCTACTGCTCAGAAAAAAAAAAAAATTTCTTTCAAAATATTATATTCATTGACAATGCACCTGGTCACCCGAGAGCTCTGATGGAAATGTACAAAGATGTTAATGTTTTTTATGCCTGCTAGTACAGCATCCATTCTGCAGATCATGAATCAAGGAGTAATTTCAATTTTCAAGTCTTATTATTTAAGAAATATATGTCATAATGCTATAGCTACCATAAATAATGATTTTTCTGATGGATCTGGAAAACCTTCAGGAAAGGATTCATCATTTCAGATTCCACTAAGAACATATGTGATTGATAGGAGGATGTCAAAATGTCAACATTAACAGGAGTGGGGAAAAAGTTGATTCTTACCATCATGAATAACTTTGGGGAGTTCAAGACTTCAAGTGGAGGAAGTAACTGCAGATGTGGTAGAAAAAACAAGAGAATTAGAATTAAAAGTGGAAGCTGGGCTAGGTGACTCAGCCTGAAATCCCGCACCTTGGGAGACTGAGGTGAGTGAATTGCCTGAGCCCGCGGGTTTGAGACCCACCTGGGTAACTTGGCGAGACCTTATCTCTACAATAAATCAAAAACTAGCTGAGCATGGTAGCGTGCGCCTGTAGTTCCAGCTACTTGGAAGGATCGCCGGAGCCCAGCAGGTCGAGGCTGCGGTGGCCGGGAGCGGCCACTGCACTCCAGTCTGGGCAACAGAGTGAGACTCCAACTCAAAAAAAAAAAAAAAAAAAGTAGATCGTAAAGGTGCCTGAAGGAAGCAATTAATGAATTGCTGTAATCTCATGGTAAACTTGACTAGATAAGAAACTGATTCTTATGGATGAGCAAAAAAAGTGGTTTCTTAAGATGGAATCTACTCCTGGTGAGGTTCTGTGGACATTGTTGAAATGACAGCAAAGGATTTAAAAATTACATAAACTGGCCAGAGCTTGGTGGCTCAGCCTATAATCCCAGCACTTTGGGAGACCGAGGTGAATGAATTATCTGAGCCCATGGGTTTGAGCCCAGCCCGGGCAACTTGGCAAGACCTTGTCTCTACAATAAATCAAAAATGAGCCAGGCGCAGTAGCGTGCACCTGTAGTTCCAGCTACTTGGAAGGCTGAGGCGGGAGAATCACTGGAGCCCAGCAGGTCGGTACTGGGGTGGTGTTGAGTGTGCCACTGCACTCCAGCCTGGGCAACGGAGTGAGACTCCAACTTAAAAAAAAAAAAAATTACATTTACTTACTTGATAAAGCAATGGCAGGATTTGAGAGGATGGATTCCAATTTTGAAAGATGTCCTACTGTGGGTAAAATGCTATCAAACAGCATCATATACTATAGAGAAATATTTTGTGAAAGAAAGAGCCAATCGATAGGACAAACTTGATGTCTTATCTTAATAAATTGCCACAACCACCCTAACCCTGAGCAATTATCACCCTGATCAATCAGCTTCTGTCAACATCTAGGCAAGACCCTCTACCAGCAAGCCAAAAGATTATGACTGCTGAAAGTTTAGACAATTGTTAGCATTTTTTAGTAGTTAAGTATTTTATTTATTTATTTATTTTGAGTTGGAGTCTCACTCTGTTGCCTAGGCTGGAGGGCAGTGACATATTCATGGCCAACCCAGCATCAACCTGCTGGGTTCAGGTGATCTTTCTACCTCAGTCTTCCAAGTAGCTGGAACTACAGGCATCACCACCATGCCCGGCTAATTTTTTGATTTATTTTAGAGATGAGGTCTTGCCAAGTTGCCCAGGCTGGCCTTGAACTCGAAGACTCAGTCTTCTCACCTCAGTCTCCCAAAGAGCTGGGATTACAGGCAGGAGCCTCCGCGCCGGGCCTAAACATAACTTTTTTTTTTTTTTTTTTTTGAGTCTCACTCTGTCGCACAGACTGGAGTTCAGTGACCGCTCCCGGCCACTGCAGCCTCGACCTGCTGGGCTCCGACAATCCTTTCGCCCCAGCCTTTCAAGTAGCTGGAACTACAGGCGTATACCACACCCAGTTAATTTTTGATTTATTGTAGAGATGAGGTCTCGCCAAGTTGCCCAGGCGGGTCTCGAACCCGCGGGCTCAGGCAATCCACTCACCTCAGCCTCCCAAAGGTGCGGGATTACAGGCTGAGCCACTGAGCCTAGCTTAAACATAACTTTTGTATGCAGTGGGAAACCAAAAATTTGTGTGACTCACTTTATTTTGATCTTCACTTTATTGTGATGAACCCAAACATGTAATATCTCCACAGTATGCCTGTATATCCCAAAGGATAACATTACGAATATGTCATAAGCAGTTTGGTTCAAGCACAGACCAATCAGAACAGACACCATCCAGAAACACCTACTATAGCTCTACCAGCAGTCTAGGCTATATTCCACAGATCAGAAATTTCACCGAGGGAAGGGGGGTAGCCAAAGTCAAATACATTTAGAATACACAAGTAAAGCTGGACAAGTTTCTTTACTGCAAAAATTATAAGAAGATTTATATAAAGAGAGGGAAAGAGATGTCTAGATAGATCTATATCTTCCCATAGTATAGATTTCTATTGATAGATATAGATATGTTCTATTACAACTTTTTTATATAAATGGTGGTATACTACACATGCCATTCTGTACCTTGTCTTTTTTCCCTACTTAGCAGTGTAGAGAAAGAGATCTAGATACAGACCAACATGATACACACACATGTGCTTATGTATAATGTAGACTATATCTGAAAAGATATGCAGGAATTGAGTAACAATATTTGTCTCTAGAGGGGACTAAGGCACCTTAGTATGGAGAGAAAGAGGTAGGAAGGAGATTTATTTGTTTTTCACTGTGAACCTTTTGCAACAAATATACGTGTTACTCATCTAAATTTTTTTTTGTTTTAATAATAAAATAAGTGGCAACTAATTTTTAAGCATATTATAGATGGTTTTGAATTCATTATGATTTTCTTTTCCTGTTTAGAAAAGAAGAAAATAACTTTCTAAGTGAAAAATCTATTTCATTGAATTGCAGTATCTTGACATAATCCCAAATATAACCTCTTGGAGTATTATGATTCTATATTGTCTCATTATATACCTAAAATGTGGTTGTAGGACCAGTGGTTTGCCAGGCCAGTTTGCTTTAAAGAGGTTATAAATATGACTGATGTGACTTATGTTTTATATTTCATTCTCAGCGGTGCCTCCCTGCTGGTAGTGAGCTTTTTGCCCACTAGTACGCAGATGGTCTCACGTTGGCTGCCGTAACTACAGAGCTACCAAAAACTCTGCAATATTAAGCTGTCCAAGGACCCATCTGCCCTAAGCAGCTGTCCGAGCATTTGCCTGTCTAGATGCTGGAAACCTCAGTATAACCCCATTTATCTCTTATTTTTCCTGTT
Source organism: Cephalopachus bancanus (assembly GCA_027257055.1). Taxonomy (NCBI): domain Eukaryota; kingdom Metazoa; phylum Chordata; class Mammalia; order Primates; family Tarsiidae; genus Cephalopachus; species Cephalopachus bancanus. The sequence continues at coordinate 3,995,242 of JAPVLO010000158.1, forward strand.
CCGTTCCTGTGGATGAAAACCAGAAATTGGTGCCATCTGCTTCTTATTCTTCTTTAATATCTGCTTAATTAAAGTAGCACTGTTACTGAATTTGACTGAACATCTGACCTCCTTCTCTGTTGTAGTTTACTTAAGTTCTCTTACTTACACTTAAAGCCATGGGAAGAGTCATACCAATAAGCAGGCTGTTGGTTGGCGACTGCACATTGCTGTTGCTGCCGAGGCAGTACAGACAAGAGGCCCAGAAGATGAGGCCTCCCGACAACAGGTGAAGGAACCAGAAGATGAGGCCACCCCCCAATGGTCTCAGCAGCTGGCACTCCCTGTCCAATGTGGCTGCTGCTCGCGCCTTCCTGCTGTTCCCATAGTGTGTCTTCTGCGCCTCTGCCTCAACCCTGAATACACATCATCCTGGCCCTTAAACTGCTCTCCTTGAATGCCTGGCAACTCATCATGGTCATTTATATTCCAACTAAAAATGTATAAGTAAGATAAGGAGAGTTGAAAGTAATGTAGATTGCCAGCTGTAGAGTTAAATTTTCATCCATCAAGTTTGGGATGTTTGAGTTATTTAGAATTACAATTATTGAAGGCACCTGATCCTTGGGGACAGAAAAGTGAGTGACCACAATTTACCCTCCTCTGCCTTCTTTTTTTTTTTTTTTGAGTTGGAGTCTCACTCTGTCGCCCAGACTGGAGTGCAGTGGCCGCTCCCGGCTACCGCAGCCTCAACCTGCTGGGCTCCGGCGATCCTTCCGCCTCAGCCTTCCAAGTAGCCGGAATTACAGGCGCGTGCTACCATGCCCAGCTGTTTTTTTTTTTTAAATTTATTGTAGAGATGAGGTCTCGCTGCCCAGGCAGGTCTCAAACCCGCGGGCTCAGGCAGTCCACTCACCTCAGCCTCCCAAAGGTGCAGGATTACAGGCTGAGCCACCAAGCCCGGCTCCTCTGCCTTCTTATAGAAATACACATGAAAACCCAGAAAGAGAAACCACCTTTCCTTAGTACTGGAAACTAGAAATATCACTCAACCATGGACCCACTGAAAGGGACATCCTTCACCTCTGCTCACATGTCCCTCATTGGGCTCTCCCGAATGACAGTTCACCCACCCCAGCACTCCCTGTCCCCTACCTTGCTTAGTTTTCCTAATGGCTGTCTTCATCTGACGTATCATATCTTTACTTGTTTGTTTATTGTGTAGATTCCAACTAAAATACAACCTTCATGTAAGCAGGAACCTTATTCCTGTTGCTCGCAGCAGTTTCCCTAATGTTCAGAACAATGCCTGGCACATGGAAGGTTTTCTATAAATAACTGTTGAATACCCAATGATAAACAGAGAATTGCTGACTGACAGGACCTACTAGCAGTGGGGTACTTCTAGCTCTTCCTCCCTGATATGTGAGCTTTACCCATCAGAAGATGGTAACTCAACCCTCCTTCTATATGAAAGGAAAAATCCTTTTATAGGATCCTTCCCTTTATGAATACCTCTTTTCTTTATTTAATTTATTTTTAATTGACACAGTATAATTCTACATATTTATGGGGTACAGAGTGATTATTTTTATACATGTATACAATGTGTAATGACCAAATCAAGATAATTAGCATTTCCTTAAACATTTATTATTTTCTTTTGCTGGGAACATTCAAAATCCTTTCTTCTAGCTATTTGAAAATATACAGATCTCAAACCAGGCAAAGTGGGGACTAAAGGTAGGCTCAAACTTTACTATATGATGACTACTTGTATACCTAATCCTGAATTGTACCCTACACTTTTAAAACAAAACAAATGAAAAAATAAAATAAAATATACAGTAAATTGTTAATTGTAGTCAATTACAGATACAATTATGGACATAGGGTTCTATAGCCTCCTGCAGTGCCATGGCACACTAGAACTTATGACTTCTATCTGCCTATAATTTTGTATCATTAACCAATCTCTGGCTATTTCCCCCCAATCACCCCACTCCCCACCTTCCAAGCCTCTAGTGCCACTATATGAATACCTCTTTTCTTCACTGATTCCAAGATTACAGCTCTAGGCAATGTAATGCATCTGAGGACAGAGATGAGTAGATATTTCAACATATCAAGTCAGCAGATAAAAGGGCTCTGGACTGGAAGAGCCATGGGTATGCTGTGTAATGGGGACTGCAGCTTTTCATTTGCTTTTCTTTAACAACTAAAGAACTAGAAATAATTTCAGACTTTTCTTGTGAGTGAGCTGACAAGGAAACAGGATGTGAAGATTCCTGCTCAGATCAGCAGTTTCATAATGAAGGAAAGACCACAACTAGAGTCTGTACATAAGCCAACTCTCCAGCTTAAAAGCTGAGGAATGTATTTTAACTACAAGCAGGTGGGCTGTGAGAAGTAACTGAGAAGAATCCATATGCCCCTTTTATGTGAGAATGCCAGGACTGAACAGATATCTCCTTAGTTATAAGGCCTATAGAAAGATATTAACAGTAAGAAAGCTATAGACTACAAACTAGAAAGAAAAAACCCTATTTCTGAATATAATTATAACAGAAAATTTATATTATAGAAATTATCTGCTTACACTCTGAATAAAATTCAAGAGAGCTCAGATTTCTACATAAACAGATCCAAGATTACATGGCAGATTGAGACGAAGGGGGCCTGAGAAACAAATAAAAGTGTTTATTATTTGAATGAAGTAAGGAAATATATTTACAAATTTAAACATTAAAATCTAAAAATGGCATAGTTGATATTGCAGAAAATAGAATTGATGTGAAAGAAAGTTTGTGAAAGTCAGTGTGTAGAAGAAAGAAGACACTAACAAAGAAGTTGACAGACATAGAATACAGAACAAAAAGTTCACATTCCAATAATAGATGTACTTAAAAAGTAGAAACTGAGCTAAAGCAATGTTATATTTTACTGATTCTAAGAAGAATATTTTTTAAAGTTATCTGAAATTGGGATGTGACTTATAATGGATAGATTCTTACATTTATAATGGGCAACATTTTATCTTTCTTAGAAATATACAAAATAAGGGTACATCTTACAGGGAAGGCATCTTATATTCAATAAATTATGGTATTTTAAAACAGAGTCCCTAACCCCCAGGCCACAGACCAGTACCAGTCAGTACAGCCCATGGCCTGTTAGCAACTGGACCACACAGCAGGAGGTGAGCAGTGGGCCAGTGAGCAAAGATTCATCTGTATTTACAGCTGCTCCCATTCACTCACATTTACCGCCTGAGCTCCACTTCCTGTCAGATCAGTGGTGGCATTAGATTCTCATAGGAGCATGAACCCTATTGTGAACTGCACATGCCAGGGATCTAGGTTATACACTCCTTATGAGAATCTAATGCCTGATGATCTGAAGTGGAACTGAGGCAGTGAGCCAGGGCTGGGGAGTGGCTGCAAATACAGATTAACTTGAGCAGGGAGGTTTGACTGCACAGAGACCATAATAAATCAATTGCTTGCAGACTCATATCAAAACCCTATCAGTGAGAGGCAAGTGAGTTGATGTACTTTAATGGTACAGTTGCATCTGGAGCCAGGCTGTAAGTCAGAATCTAACACTTATTTTAGTCCCTGCGTGGCCCGCCCATTATTTTATTTACCACTTCCATCCATGCCTCATTTTTTTAAATGATGAGTTGTATAATTATTTCATTATATGTTACAATGTAATAATATTAGAAATAAAGTGCACAATAAATGGTATGCCCTTGAATCATCCCAAAACCATCCCCTTCCCCAGTCCATGGAAAAATTGTCTTCCACAAAACTGGTCCCTGACACCAAAAAGGTTGGGAACCACTGATTTAAAGCATACTAAAAAGCTATCTTTCTGTACTGCGTGCACTTTGTCTGAAGATCCAAAGTGCCTACTTTATTACCATAATGGCCTTTTTTAATTTCCAGAATTAATAAAAAAGCATATATTCTTTAAATATACAGAGCTGGGAGTCATCTGAGATTCTCTTACAAAGGAACAAAAGTTAGGATTGTCACTGTCTTCCGTTCTGCAGCAGTAAATATCAGAATCCAGTGGAGCAACATCTTTGGTCTTTTGAAGGGAAAAGTTTAGAGCCCAAGAATTATATGCCCAGTCAAGTTGTCATTTGTGTTTAGCAGATGAATGAGCCTAGGAAGCATGCTACTGAGGCTATTTGGCAGAGGAACAGCCGTGATCTGAGGGTCAAATGTTGTCCCAATCTCCGTCTCTCATCTTCTCTTCTCTTTGCTTCCCAGCTTCACTCTTCCACAGTGGCCTCTTCCACATGGCTAGAAATATCTATGAACAACTCCCAGACTCTCCTTTTCCAGCCTTGCAGCCAGTGAGGAATTAAGGGCCATGTTCTCTGAAGTATTCCCACCAACCCAATAACTGTGACCAGAGAAATGACATTGGCATGGCATAGGTAAGATGCCTACCCCAGTGGCATTCACTTTGGCCACCAAAGTAGTATCTTAGTAGAACATAGAAATCTCCAATGAGACCAAGGAAAGAGCATTTTTTGGAAGAGATTGAGACCAGCTGGGTTGGAGTGTTTGGGAGTGAAGTATATGAGGCCAGCATTTCCCAAAAGAAGCGGAAGTGATTCTGGTCAGCCAAAACAAACGGTATAACTTTGTTTTTAATTGTGAAAACATAGAAACCACATAAAAGTCCATCAAGTTAAACCTAGTTAAATATATGATGGTATTTCCATGCAATGAAATAGCATGCAGCCATGAAAAATGACAGTCTTTCTATATCTGGGCTCCTTAGAGTGAGCCTGCCTCTGCATTGGAATCATCTAATAGGGCTTTTCAAAGGGCAAGGCCCAGGGCCCCATTCCAAACCTTCTTCATCATAATTCCCAGGAGTCTACATCCTTAATAAGCCACCCAAGTCATCCATACACACACTAAAGTTAGAGAGCCCCTAGTTTCATGCACTGATGTGGAAAATGACCAGAATGCCAGGCGCGGTGGCTCATGCCTATAATCCCAGCATTTTGGAGGCCTAAGTGAGAGGATAGCCTGATCCCAGCAGGTCGAGGCTGCAGTGGCCAGGAGTGTGCCACTACCCTCTAGTCTGGGCAACAAAATGAGACTCCAACTCAAAAAAAGAAAAGAAAATGACTAGAATGAGCACATTGTGTTTTAATATGGCCAATTTACTGAACCCATTGTCATAAAGGCCTTTTTTTGTTTGTTTTTGTTTTGAGTTGGCATCTCACTCTGTTGCCCAGGCTGGAGTGCAGTGGCACACTCATGTCCATGCCAGCGTCCACCTGCTGGACTATTAGCAAGTAGAGTACAAGATAAAAATCTCGTACTGCTCCAGGGAAGAGAGGTGGGATTGGGAGAGGGCTGAGGTTCAGAGAAAAGGGGTAAAGGAAGAATGGAGATTAGAAGTGAGAGAATTGGAAAGGCTCACACTGTAATCCCAGTATTTGGGAGACTGAGGCAGGAGGGTTGCTTGAGCCCAAGAGTTTAAGACCAGCCTATGCAACATAGCCAGACCTCATCTCTACAAAAAAATCAAACTAGCCGGGCATGGTGGCATGCACCTGTAGTCCCAGCTACTTGAGAGGCTAAAGTGAAAGGATTGCCTGAGCCCAGGTTTTCAAGGTTGCGGTGACCCGTGATCATGCTATCACCTTCCAGCCTGCATGACAAAGTGAGATACCAACTCAAAATAAATAAATAAAATATAAATGAGAAAACGGAGAAACCACACAGGCCCAGGATTCTGTTTACCACATCCACTTGTCTGGGAAAGAGCCATCAACCATTCTAAGCCATGGTTTTTAATGACCCTAAGAAGGACACACCTGCCCACTTCCAGATTGGAAACCCCACCTTCAGAGAGCAGGCTTTACATAATGAACTTAACCTGTTCATATATACTCATACCCACCTGCTGTACACAAGTACAAAGAGGAATCTTAAAAGGTTTCAGTGTGACTAAGCCCAGACCAAAATCAAACAGTGCTAAGGTGTAACAGCTGTTGTGTTCTGTGAGCCATCCACTGACTCCATCTCTCCACTGCACCCATCTACACTGAGAAACGGCTGCCCTTGGGCAAAGTTCCCTGAGAGGACGGCAGGAGCACACTCATCCTCGGCTTTACCTGCTTTTATGACAGATTTTCTGGGGATTTTTGTGCAGATCAAAGATACTTATGCTTATTGCTTTATGACGTGTCCTCATTGCCTTTCATGTTGAAAGAGTGAATCCAAATATACTGGAAAACTTATCTCTTCAGCATCTCTACAGGTAGCTACTCTACATTTAGAGTAATCATATTACTTTTTCAAGGCCATAGCAGTAAAGTTTACAATATATGTTAAAATGGAAAACTTCTTGTGAGGTATTTGTGAATTCACCAAACGATTAGTGAATAATATTCTAGCTTGTGCTATCTGTTAGAATTTTTTTTCTAAATTGAATGTCAGATATAGCTCTTTAACTTAATGGGAATTTAATAAGCTTTCTTAACGTGTTTATTTCAGATCCTGGCAGCAACTATATTGGAATCAGAAGTTTATATAAGCATAATATATATAACCAAGTGTTTTATCTGCAACAAACACTGTTCTATTTTTATACCATTATTCAGCATGCATTCACTGAGTACCCACCCCAGGTCAGGCATACAAAGATGGACCGTTCAGTCCTTTCTCTTCAAACAGATCTTAATCCCATGGGATGGACGGCATGTACATTATACTATCCAATGTGTGCTATGATAGGACCATGAATAAAAGGCCATGGAACCACGGGGGATAAACTGGCTCCCCTTGCCTGCAAGAGACAAGAAACCCTGGCAGAGCAAGTGATCATGGAGCTAGGTCTTTGAGTCTGACTGGAATTTTTAGGTGGGGAGTGAGGCAAGATGTTCCCCAGAGAAGAGAGCAGAAAATGCAAAATCTTGATTAAGCTGGTACATTTGGAGAATTGAGAGATGACAGGGGACCAACAGGGCTGTTGCAAGAAATGAGACTGGAAAAGTCGGAACTTATAAAACACCGTGCCAACAAAGTTGAAACTTATTATATAAATAATGAGGAGAAAATAAGTATAAAAAGATAAAACTGCCTGACAAGACAAAGTGTAATGGCACAGATATCATCCAACCTTGACATGCTCAAGAATGCAAAGTAATTGTCACTTAAGGGAAGCGGGAACTTGAGGAGCACTAACAGATATATAATACAGCTGTGCTTCTACATGCCAAAAAGAATAAATTGAACAGAGAAAGAGCTAGCAAGGGAGAAGTTAAAAAGACAGACAGAGCCCTCAGTAACAAACCAGAAATCAAAAACTATCATCAGGGTAAAAACTGTAGCAAAATTCCTTAGCCTTTGTTTGTTATTTTGGCTGCCCCTATAGTAATTAGCAATAAAAATCACTAAAATGAGGAAGGACCTAGATTTTTGCCTTCAGGGACAACAAGAAAGCAAGAGGATAAAGAAACTTCTTCTCATTCTACTGCCATTTGTAGGGAGAGAAGATCCTCAAGAGGTAGAGTGAATGATGAAGTGTTAAATTGCGGGAGGAGGGAGCTTGGGTGTGGGGGTGTTTGTTGTTTGGTCTGTCCAGCAGCTCCTTCAGGGACCTCCCTCTTCCCTGTCACACATCTGCATGGTCTCACATCGTTACATTGCCCTACTGAGTAGTGCAGGGTTGGCACCTGACCTAAGCTGGACCATTTTCCCATCCTTAAGATTTTTGGGACTTCGGGTCAAAGAAGACCTACAGTTCATTGCTTGTCCTGTGTCTGAAGGAAAACATTTGGGGACTGTGGCTGAACTTGTTTCCAAAGTGGAGAAGCTAGTTTCAGTAAGAGAGAACAGGCTACAACATAGCCAACCCCCAAGAAGCAAGCGCAGCTGAAAGTGAAGCAGGACCTAGTAGCACAGGTCCACTTACCTGCCAGCCACCTTGTGCTCTTCAGAGTGGATATCCTTTGTTGATTACAATATGATCTGAAGCATATTACATATTACAGTATGATCTGAAGCAGGCCAGTTTGTCAGAAAACAATTCACCAATGAGCATATGGTTAACAATATTGTACTATACACTTGGAAATTAATGGGAGTATGAATTTTATGCTATGTGGGTTTTTGCCACCATTTTTAAAATGGACTTTTAAAATCAGTTCACCAGAAGTCAGTTTGCCCAATACCAATTCACTTAATTTACAAAAATGTTCAATGTTACCAAAAACTAGTTTTGAAGGAAATTCTTCTTGAATATATTTCTTTTAATAGCATTGTATTTTTTTGAGTTGGAGTCTCATTCCGTTGCCCAGACTGGAGTGCAGTGACACTCTCATGGCCACCCCAGCATCAACCTGCTGGGCTCTGGCGATCCTTCCACCTCAGCCTTCCAAGTAGCCAGAACTACAGCTGCACACTATCATGCCCAGGTAATTATTTATTTATTTATTTATGGTAGAGACAAGGTCTCACCACGTTGCCCAGGCTGGTCTCGAACCCACACGCTCAGGCAGTTCTCTCGCCTCAGCCTCCCAAAGTGCTGGGATTACAGGCTTGAACCACCACGCCCAGACTTAACAGCATTTTAAGGCACATTTAGGATGAAGAAAACTAAGACTCTTGGTTGTTTTCATCTTTTCATTAATTGTAGCAGAAAATATATAGTTTGGAGTTGTTTGTTTTTGAAACAGTCTCACTCTGTCACCCAGACTGGAGTGCAGTGGCACACTCACAGCCTCTGCAGCCTCAACCTGCTGGGGTCAGGCTGTCCTTCAGCCTCAGCCTTCCAAGTAGCTGTACATATAGGCATGCACCACCATGCCTGGCGAATTTTTGTATTTATTGTCTAGACAAGGTTTCACAAAGTTGTCCAAGCTGGTCTCAAACCTCTGGGCTCAGACAGTCCCCTCACCTTTGCCTCCTAAAGTACTGGAATTACAGGCATGAGTCACTGTGCCCTGCTGGAGTTTTTTCAAATGGTCAGGGAAGGACATTCTGTCAGATCCCTCCAGAGAACTGATAAGCATATGTGTCTTTTATACAGGCATTGTGTTCTTAAGGGACTCAAAAGTCCATAGAATGCTTCCCAAACAGCAGTGCCAGAAATTAGGGCGTGGCTGTCAGAAACAGGCTGAACTTTGGTGAATTACTTTGAGAAGTTACTTTTTAATCAATGAATTGTCCTGGTTCATAACAAGTTCACCTTTTGCTAATGCTATTATGAACTGGGTTTCTGTCACTTGCATCCAAGAGAGTCCCAACCTAATAAGTCTTGGAGAAAATAATTTAAAATGAGGGAGGAGCACCACTTGTTGAATAAGAATAAGAAAGACGTCACTGTTCAGGAAAAGTGGCTGAGGTGAGTGGATTGCCTAAGCCCGCAGGTTCGAGACCCGCCTGGGCAACTTGGCAAGACCTCATCTCTACAATAAATCAAAAAACCAGCTGGGCGTGGTAGCGCATGCCTGTAATTCCAGCTACTCGGAAGGCTGAGGTGGAAGGATTGCCGGAGCCCAGCAGGTCGAGGCTGTGGTGGCCGGGAGCAGCCACTGCACTCCAGTCTGGGCGACAGAGTGAGACTCCAACTCAAAAAAAAAAGGTATCATGTTGAGAGAAGGTATTTTTATCTTCTCCATCAGGAAATAAGTTTTTGAAACTAAAAGCAAGCATTAAGAGGGAATTTAAAGCCCACGTAGGAAAAAAGGACTACTGGATGCTTTATTAGTTCAAACCTCCAGGCCAAATGACTCACATCCTGAGACACTGGAAAGCATCTTGATATGAACTACCATTCACTCAGAAATCTTTGAGCAGTCATGGGGAATGGAAAAGGACCAAAATACTGAAGACCAGTAAAGATTTTCCTTGTTTTGCAAATGTGAACCAAGATTTAAAAATTACAATCATTGTTGAACCTGACATAAATTTTTACCAAAATTTTAAAATAAATTGTCATTATTTACAAGTACTTAGTGAAAAAAGCAACAAAAGTCAGCATAAGTTCAGTGAGAGGAAATTTGGTAAAACTGATGTAATTTAAATAATAAATTAGATAAAGACATGCTTACTAAATTTGCAAATAACACAAATCCAGGAAACATAACTTATATTTTGGATGACAAAATCAGCAATCAAAATATCTTGACAGCCTTGGCAACATAACAAGACCTTTTCTCTATAAAAAATCAAAACAGTTAGCAGGGCACTGTAGCGCACACCTGTGGTCCCATTTACTCGGGAGGCTGAGGCAAGAAGACCACCTGAGCCCAGAGGGTTGAGGCTATGGTGACCTGTGATTGTGCCACTGCACTCCAGCCCGGGCAACAGAGTGAGATCCCAATTCAATAGAATAATGAGAAAAAACAACACAATGAAGTAAAAGTAAAGTTCTGACTTTGGGTTCAAAGTGTCATTTGCACACATATGGAGTAGGGGCCCATTATATCCCCAAGACACCAGAATCTGTGATTATTTGTCACATACAGCACTGGAGTGGAGATAACAAACTTACCACTAGAAAAGAGAGTAAGAGATCATTCTTTCAGATTAATTTTTCTCCCCTGAATTTTCAGAGGGTGGGGTCATAGTGTTTACAGAGCTAAGAACATTGACATAGGCTCAAACAAATTCTTACTGTTTGCTCGGTTGTTTCCACATGGCATGCATTCCTGGCTAGACTCTGCAGGTCTCAAGCTTCTGTATGAAATGGGAAAGGGTGATGTTCTGTTGAATTAAAAGGAGGATGACTTTTTTGATTCTGTTGAATTAAAGGGTCATCCTTTTAATTCAAACGGTAACAGTAGTTGCTTCCTTTAGCTTCTCTTTGACACATAGAGAAATCATTCCAAGCCTTCTTTTCTTCAATGCTTGAAACCAAAAGAAATAGCTAACATAATATTTATGGCAAAAAAAAAAAAGATTTTTGCATTTAATATTTCTTATTTTTGGTCTTTTGTCTCAAAAAATGTGGAATGTCAAATTTCCTATAATTGTTATGTATTAATTTTTTTTCTACAGTTAGGTTACACTGTGGACACTGTTATATTACATCCCTGCTCAAACCTAGGTTTGTAAGGGTTTTTTAATGTCTGAATCCAATGCCAATACCTCTACATTGAATCATTATATCTACTCCTTTCTCTCATTTTTTATTGCCACGTCCTAGCTCATTATCTCTGTTATGTTAAAGAGCGTGGTGGAACCTCCAAAAGTGTTAGGTCACACTCCCAGCGGGAGCCTCCAGAATGTTGGGTCAGATCTGCCAGGAGTGTGAGTGTCTGGTTTGCAATCCGGTGTCACGTGAAAGATACAAAGAATTACACAGAAGTTAAAATGGAAAATATAGTTTATTTAGAAAGTAAATTAGAGAGATTCACCTTCCCAAGGTAGGGGAGGGACAAAGCTAGGAACCATGGCAGCATAGCTCAAAGAGCCATGTGTACACACCAGAGTTTAATAAAGCAATGGCAAATGGAGGGGATGGGGGTAGAGAGAGAGATTGATCGATTGAGGTTGATTGATTCACCTCCCCAAGGTAGGGAAGGGGGCCAAAGCCAGGAGATATGGCCTGGCCATAGCTCAAAGAACACATGGCCAGACAATAGCTTAGCAAGGAAATGGCCTATGTGTTAATTTTATAACCAGAAAAATTTATTTAAACACTGTGAGATTATTTTCTAGACTATCTTTTCTTCTAGAAACAAAGCAACTAGTAACCATATAATTCATACGAACTTTTCAGAGTGAAAAAAAATCAGACTGATCGTGCAGCCATCTTTGGTAAGACAGAATCACTACTAAATGAAGCGAAGAGTTATATAATAAAAAATGAAAAGAATCTGCCTGAGGTTAGGAGAGGGAAAGAAATTTAGGTATAGAATGGAAAAGGAAAACAGCTTTACAGTGCCGATGACGCAGAGAACTCCTTGTCAGAAAAAATAAATAATCAGGGAACAATTTGTTAAAGGATGTTATATTGCTTTCTAACCAAGACAAATGAAAACAACCCAAGCCCTAGCTAAATTATGTCATTCAGAATTAGTAACAATCCACATCTGCGACTTCTTTGGTGCATAGCAATTCTTGGCCTTCTCTGTTTAGCATATGTATCAGATTAAAAGACCTGGAAGGAATGCATGTTTGACAGGAAACAGACAATGTGGCTTCTGGTCCTAACTCTACCACCAGCTAGCTACAGGCCTTTGAGCAAATCAAATTTTTTGTTCCACGGTTTATCTGTAGGATTAAAAGGCAACTCCAAATGTGTTCATTCTTCAAAATATATATGTTTTCATTTGCAAAATGAAAAAGTTCTAAAGATTTGTTTCATAACAGTGGGAATATACTTAATACTATTGAAGTGTGCACTTTAAAATGGTTAAGATGGTTAAAAAAAAAACATAAAAGTCAGCGTTGGTTAGCCAGAAACAAGAAAATATATTTCTTGAGGCTCAATCACACATCAAACATTGTCTTAGGCATAGGGATTCAGAGACCAACCTCCTGCCATCAGTTGTGGTCTATCAAGGGAAACAATTGCATAACTCATAATAAGTTTGTAGAAGTATAAAGAAAGCAGCTAAAGCACAGAGATCAGAGTACATCTTTAGACAGGAATGAGATTTTGGGAAACTGTTCTGGGAAAATGTCATCAAAGAGAGGTGGTATTTGTGCTGGGCTTTAAAAGCAATCTCTAAGTTTAAAAAGTAGGACACTTTACTACCAGCCAAGATGGAGTGACAAGGCTGAAATTTAGATTTACTCTCTCTCCCAAGACAACCAAAAACCAACAATGTATATGAAACAACAGTTTTCAAGAAACTGGATATCAGGCAATGAAGAGCAATGATCCCTGAGAGACAGCAAACAAATGAAGAGAGTTCTACAACTGCTCCAGTTTACTGCCTTGAGAAAGTATTCGGTCATGGCACAGGAAGGGGAAACTATAGTGGATCCTGGTGAGCTTGAGAGACCAAAGTGGCTAGGGTTTGCAGGATGGTAACAGGAGAAAGCTATGTAGAGAACTCTGGAGATTCTTGAGGGTCCCTCCTGACCATTCAGCTAAATGCTAATCAGCACATGTGTATTAGAAAGCTATTAATACCTGAGGACAAGGAATGAACAATCCAAAACAATTAGAGGTAATAGTCCCTAGCACTCACAGAGAGTGAAGGATAGTGCCTATTCCCAGCAGCTAGACTGGAAAACCTTATAATTCATGGGGTATTGAGTATAGTACACAGAAGGGCCTTCAGTAGTGAGGAGTAATTTTTCCTAGACTGAACATTTCTCTTATTTCTTCTAACAAATCTTAAAAACAAGACCCAAAAGGACCAGATTATTTTGAAATAACTACAACCCAGAAAAAGCTCAAAAATGTTTATAGGAATACAAAATTATCCAGTGCCCAAGTATGTAAAATGTACAATGTCTAGCATTCAACCAAAAATTAGCAGGTCTGCAAAGAAGCAGGAAAATACAACTCATTATGAGAAGAAAGATAAAACCAACCCAGAACTGCTACAGATGTCAAAATTAGCCAACAAAGGCCAGACATGGTGGTTCATACCTGTAATCCCAGTACTTTGGCAGGCCAAGACAGGAGAATTCCTTGAGTCCAGAAGTTTGAGACCAGCCTGGGCAACATAAAGAAACCCTGTCTCAATAAAAAGTTTTAAAAAGCCAACAAGGACATTAAAATACTTATACTATAACTGTGTTTTAACAACAAAAAAAATGGAAGATGTGCAAGAAAGCAAAAAAGACTCAAACCAAATTTCTGGAAGTGAAAACTATGATGTCTGAAGTGAAACTACAGTGGATGGTATTAATAGCATAGTAGACATTGCAGAAATAAAGATCAGTGAATTTGAAGACACAGTAATTGAAACTTTTCAGAATGAAACACAAAAAGAAAAAAGAGAAATTTTCCAAAAAATGAACAGATCATCAGTGAACTGTAGGACTTAAAGTGACCTAATATATGTGTAAATGAATCTCCTGAAGGAAAGGGGAAGACAGAAAACATATTTGAAGAAATGATGGCTGAAATTTTTCCAAATTTGATGAACACTTCATAAACCCACAAATACAAAAAGTTAAGTGAGCTCCAGGCACACAAAAATCATGAAGAAAATGACACTAAGACAAATCACAAATTGCTCAAAACCAATGATAAACATTTCCAGAGGAAGAAAGCATATTATATTACAGAGGAATAAAGACAAGGATGATAGCCTATTTCTCGTTAAACAATGCAAGCAAGAAAGCAGTGGAGCAACATCTTTAAAGTATTAAAGGAAGACACAGTCAACCCACAATTCCATACCAAGCAAAATGGCTTTCAAAAACAAAGTTGAATGAAAGACTTTTCAGACTCTCAAAAGGTTATTCATTTCCAGAAGCTTCACAGTACAAGAAGTGTTAAAATTATTCAGGCAGAATAAAAATATACCACATGGAAATATAGATCTCCAAAAATGAATGAAGAACACTAGAAACAATAGCTAAATGGATAAATTTATATAATTTTTCTTGTTATTTAGATCTTTTTAAAAGAATATTATTTTTAAAACTAACAATAACAAAGTAGTGTGGGCCAGTTTGTGAAGAGAATATAACAAACTTAAATATTTATACCCCTGGTAAGAGAATTAAAAAATGTATAAAGCAAAAACTGATAGGACTAAAAGAAAAATGGGAAAATCTACAATTACAGTTGGAAATTTCAATACTCCTATTTCAATAATTGACAGAACAAGTCAACAGAAAACCAGTAATGGAGAGTGGGTGTAAGGAGCACAAAGTAGGGATTTTACAAAAGGACACAGGGAAGCTTCTGGAGGTGATGGATATTGTGAGTACAGTGATGTTTTCACAGGTATATACACATCTCAGAAGTCATTAAATTGTATACTTTAAATATGTGGAGTTCATTGTATGTCAGTGAATAAAGCTATTAATAAAACTGACTGGGATCTGGAGTATAGGAAGGGATATCCAGGTGAGACAAGGCCATGCATTTGGTGTAGAAGAGAACAGCATAACCAAATACATAAGGGAATTATTTGCAAATACATTGACACCATTCTGAGAACAGTGAGTAGTCTAGTGTGGCAAGATCAGACGTTGTGTGCAGGGTAGTGGCAAGAAATACTAGAAAGGTACATAGCTATGACCAGATCGTCAACTAACTTGAAGGTAATGTGAATGAGTTTGCATTTATACCAAAGCAGGAAGAAGTCACTAAGGAGACATGTAGAGTGAAAAGAGGGACCAGGATGGAGCCCTAGGCAATTTTTGTGTTTAATGGATGGGAGGTCAAAAAGGTAGGCAGAAACTTAGTGGAGGTATTTGCTCAGAAAGAAAACAACATGGTCAAATGCCTCAGTGCAGGAGATGAGACCTACAAAGGTCCGTTTGACATGATGGCCTTTGAAAGTGCCTTTGGTAGTGTTGGAGATAAGCCAAATTGCACAGAAAAAAAAATGGATAAAAAGATTAAATGGAAGTATAGTCTGATCTTTAAAATATTAATTTATCTCTGTCTATTCCAAATTCTATGATTTCAGACTCAAGTATTTAATTTTTCATACTGTACAAATTAAAGAAACCCAGTTCCAAGTTTCTGTTTTGTAGTTAAGAACCTGAAAATCCTGTTGTAGGTATGTTCTAACCTCAGCCAGCTAATGCTGGTTCCCAGCTGAGTAAGGTTCTGAAGTTATTGTTCTACTATCTGGTGAAAGCAGTAACCTTGTAAATAGGGAGTGGTGGGTGATCCTGAGAGGGTGATCCATAGGGATTCTGAGGCACCATCTTCCTTGGCACTCTCTACTTACGTGAGCCTCTATGACTTGGTGACAATATATCGAACCTCTCAAATGGGTTGAAATGAACTCAGGACCGTTAGCAAGGGGAGGCATTTTCACCAAATAGCTTATTTTGTGTATGTGAGGTTTCAAAGCCACATTCAGCTATCTTTTTTTTTTTTTTTTTGAGTTGGAATCTCACTCTGTCGCCCAGACTGGAGTGGAGTGCAGTGGCCGCTCCCGGCCACCGCAGCCTCGCCTGCTGGGCTCCGGCGATCCTTCCACCTCAGCCTTCCAGGTAGCTGGAATTACAGGCACGCGCTACCACGCCCGGCTGATTTTTTGATTTATTGTAGAGATGAGGGCTCGCTGCCCAGGCGGGCCTCGAACCCGCGGGCTCAGGCAATCCACTCACCTCAGCCTCCCAAAGGCGCGGGATTACAGGCTGAGCCACCAAGCCCGGCATCAGCTATCTTTTTATAAACAATCTCTGCCAACCATCTCTTATGTCTTATAAACTCAAGCATTCAAATAGTTACCGGCAGGGTCTTTTTGAAATGTGTTTCTGAATCTTTAAAGTTCCATTTGTTGGATTATTTAGGCTCTACTTTCAGCTGTTACAAGTGGAAGCTGAATCATATTCATTTCTTTTGTGACTAGATTGTGACTCCTTGGTAAGTAAACTCAGCACTGTTGTTAGTTAAATGATAGCCATCTGTTCAGAAGAGCAGAACTCAAACCTGAAACTATACCTTCAGCAAAAGATACAAAAATAAACATCTAAACACTTGACAAACCTTGATTAATTGTTAGATACTAGGTATATCTCTGTCTTAAATTATGTATCCTTTTTTTTAAAAGAGACAGTGGTAAATCAAAGCTGATATTAGATTAAGAAAATATAAATATTACCATAGAAGCACATTTCTTAGGCACATGGGCTACCATCCTATTATTTAGTTCAACTTAGGTTGTTTGGATATCCTGAACAGTATGTGATGTGCTTTGATATTTATTACAGAATTTTCTTTAGAGTTTTGTACTGCTTAAAAAACTTTTTCACCAGGTACAGTGTGGCTCACACCAATAATCCCAGCACTTTAGGAGGCCAAAGCAGGAGGATCACTTGAGCCCAGGAGTTCGAGACTAGCCTGGGCAGCATAATGAGACCATGTCCCCACAAAAAAAAAATTTTTTTAGTTAGTCGGGCATGGTGGTGTATGCCTGTAGCCCCAGCTGCTCGGGAGGCTGAGGCAGCAGGATCTCCTGAGCCCAGGAGGTCAAGGCTGCAATGAGCTGTGATTGTGCCACTGCACTCCAGCCTGTGCAACAGAGTGAGACCCTGACTTGAAATAAACAACAAAAAAAAACACTAAAATGAAAAATGAAAATAAAAAACTTTTTCACCTTCCTTTTGTAAGTAATTAGAGTTAGCAAGTCACAGTTGTCCTCTGAAACTCTTGGTAGGTGACTCTAATGCAGATCTCTAAAGGCGCTGTCTCTTCTTGCTTCCTAGATAGAGGAGTAAGACCTGGGTTCCTTTTAATATTAAACCTTGTGGTTTAAATTGACAACAGTCATAGTGCTTGGAACCTTAATAGCAAACAGGATAGAATAGCAAGCTTGCCAGTGCTGCAGTGTTCTTTGGGAAAATCAGGTATTTTGACATGGTTTCTTCTTTCTCCCTAACTCACCCCGATCTACCTAACAATGACCAAACTTTATTGTAATCTTGTTCTCAGATTCTATGAGTGGATTCTCTTTAGTAATTAAAAAGGAATTATGTATAAGTCGTTCAGTGACTTTGAAGTTCCTGTCTGCCTTGTTTCTGCACCTTCACTGTTGTCACATCTCAGATAAGGCATTAATTGACACAAACCAAAACAAAGATAATAGAAACCTACCTTTTAAAAGTCCTATTTCTTTTTTTTCTTTTTTTTTCTTTTTTCTTTTTGAGTAGGAGTCTCACTCTGTCGCCCAAGCTGGAGTGCAGTGGCACGCTCACTGCCACCGCGGCCTCAATCTGCTGGGCTCAGGCGATCCTTCCGCTTCAACCTTCCAAGTAGCTGGAACCACAGGCATGCACCACCATGCCCGGCTAATTTTTTTGATTTACTGTATAGACAAGATCTCGCCAAATTGCCCAGGCTGGTCTCAAACCTGAGGTTTAAGGCAATCCTCTTGCCTCCGCCTCCCAAATAGATAAGATTACAAGTGCTGGAGCTACAGGTGTGAGCCACCATGCCCGGCAAAAACATCCTATTTCTTTTCTATTTGCTGGGGTTATGCTAAGCACTCTAGATTGATTGCCATGAGAGGTAGTTGGCAGAGACTCATCCTAGGAATTCTGGTGTTTATTTGATGAATTTGTTTCTGACTCATGAATCTAGCAGTTATTTCTCTGAAGGGCAGGATCCAGGAAACCTCCAAAGAAAAGAAATGGGAATCCTTAAAAGATAATGTAGAGAAAACAAAGTTAGGAGAACCACACTCCAGAGGGTGATGTCCATGGTATTCACTGCATAAGAGGTAAAGAGGAGCGGATGGAGAACTGACTATGCATCCGATAGGACTAAAATAATGTGGATAACCACAGGCCACCAAAAAATAACTTTCTTGTTGAATATAATCACATCGCATGTATATTCAATATTTTATTTAACCAAACAAAATTTATTATAATGAACTTATAATAAAACCTCATTAACTTTTATTTTACTCATTCAGAATTTTCATCAGTAAGTTAAAGGATACAAAAGAAATAGAATGTAAGATTTCGTAGCTTCAGTCTCCTAACTAATGATTATTTTAAATGGATTGAGCTATACAGACAAGGTATATCAAAAGTCCTGTAATTGAAGCTACAGAAAGCATGGAGGACATTTATCCAGACCAAAAGGAGTCTCAAGTTTAGATATTTGCTAATTATTTGAATTTTACTCTAGAATCGTTTCTTTTTTTTTTCCAAGTTGGAGTATCACTCCATTGCCCAGGCTGGAGTGCAGTGGCACACTCACAGCTTTCCCAGCATTAACTTACTAGGTTCCAGCAATCCTTCCACTTCAACCTTCCAAGTAGCTGGAACTATAGGCACACGCTACCATGCCCAGCTAATTTTTTATTTATTGTAGAGAAGAGATCTCATCAAGTTGCGTGAGCTTGTCTCGAACCCACGGGCTCAGACAATCCACTCACCTCAGCCTCTCAAAGTGCTGGGATTACAGGCTGAGCCACTGAGCCCAGCCTTTAAGAATATTTTCATCATGCTTAGTATTATGTGAAACAGTATATAAATTCTGGATTCCTTCATCAATATTAGTGCTTTAGGTTTGATTTCTATAGGTCAACATTTTATTACTCTTATTAATACCAATAATATTTTTAATACTTCTTATCAACTTCTACTATTATGTTAATAACATATGTAAATCATCTTATTTAATCTTCAGATTCACTCTGTTGCAAAGTAGACATACTTATCACCATTTTACAGGTGAAGAAACTGGAGTTCAGCACATTATAAATGATTTACCCAAGGTCACACAGCTAGTAAGTGGCAGAGTAGAGACAGATTCAAACCCAACTTTTCTAACTTCAAAGCTTTTGATCCTTGAAAACTACTGTCTTTATGCTAGGACTAGGAGCCTAAAAAAGCTAAGCAGAGATCTCCTTCTTGACTTGAAGAGGGCTTCAGCTGTAACTCACCTTCATATTCCTTTACTTTACTCAACCTGTATAGTGAACCCACACTCAAAAGTGCCAGGCCTTCTCTAGATAAGTTAGATACCAGAGTTATAGGATAAACAAGACACTATCCCTTACCTCACTGAGTTTATAAATAGATAATGACAAGCAACTACAGTGGCGATGAATGCCATGAAGGAGAATTAAGTGCTGCAAATAAGCGGTTTACCAAGAAAATTATTAGAAAAGAAGACTTGCAGAAGCGTATTTAGTCTGATCAAGAGAAGAATTTGTGGAGACACTGTCTATATTTGAAAGAAATAATACTGACTTTCTATACTCACATATTACAATTAAACTACTTCAGTTCATTTAAATTAGTTAGCTTTACAAAATTTCATCTTGTATGCATCAATCTGAGTAGCCTTTGCCAGTATTGTTTTCATTACTGTGTTTTCAAGTATGTGTGTGCATATGAATTCTCTTCACTTACAGTGGATGCTAAAAGACTATTAAAAAATTGTAAAGTAATGAGAGAAAACTATTATTAACCTGTAATTCTATACCCAGGCAAACTATCAATCAAATGTGACTTTTAAAAAAAAATGAAAGCCGGGCTCAGTGGCTCAACCTGTAATCCCGCGCCTTTGGGAGGCTGAGGTGAGTGGATTGCCTGAGCCCGCGGATTCGAGACCCGCCTGAGCAGTGAGACCTCATCTCTACAATAAATGAAAAAACCAGCCAGGTGTGGTAGCACATGCCTGTAATTCTGGCTACTTGGAAGGCTGAGGCAGAAGGATTACCAGAGCCCAGCAGGTGAGGCTGCGATGGCCGGGAGCGGCCACTGCACTCCAGTCTGGGTGACAGAGTGAGACTCCAACTCAAAAAAAAAAAATGAACAAGCAGTAAAACATAGTCAGAGACTTTTCACACATCCTTTCTTAGGAAATTTCCTGAGGATATATTCCAGAAAACTAAGGTAATAAAACAAGAAAGAGGAAGATATTGGAGCCAAGAGATAGTAAGTCCAAATCAGGAGAGAAATAAAGTCCCCAAGTGACAGCTGTGGTATGGACATAGACAGCAAGAAGATACAGGGCTTCATTGATTGGTACCTGTCAAATGAGGGAATTAGAGGGATTTTATTCCATTCTTAAAAGCTAGACATGGAAGAGAAAAAGCAATTGTGAATTCCAAGAAAAAAAAATCAAGAGGTAACATATTTTGGGACATGATTTAAATCATGAATAATAATTACATGATCACAGTAGTAAAGCACTATCTGATTTCCAACTTTTAGAAGTAATCTTAGCCAAAGCATTGAAGCCTTAATTATGGTTACAGTACACTGAGTTGGTAATAGTCGATGTTCTTTCACTGCCTTCTATGTGCCATGCATAGAAGGTAGTTGGGATACAGGCAGTGAACAAAATAGTTCTCAAAGAACTCACATTCTAGAAAGGGAATGAATAATAAATGCATGTCTAGAGTGCTATAAAAAAGGTAAAATAGGATAACATGAAAGAGCATAACTAGAGAGAGGAGGTTGCTTTGGCTCATGTGAAAGGCCCTCAGAGACAGTGACCCTTCATTTAGGATTTGGGTAATAGGAAGAAGGAAAATATCTGGGCTGTTACCAAACAGAAGAACAAAGACCCTAGAACAGACATTAGCTTGTGATAGTAAAAAGATAAGTGCATGTTTAGCTGTAGCAGAGTGAGTGAAGTGGAGAGTACAGGAGAATGGAAGTTGGAGTTCGCCTAAACCTGATTATTTAAAGGCCTTGTGGGCAATGATAAGGGGTCGCAATGAGAGATCACTTTTGAGCAAGGGGAGTGATGTGCTCTCATTTATATTTCTGAAAAATCACTCTGACCATTTTGTGGATTATAGCAACACAAAAGGGTAGCTGTAATAAAAAGATAGTGGCTTCCACTAGCATTTTAGCCATGAAGATAGAATCTGGGGGTGGTGATGACAAGACTTATGTGGGTAAAAAGAAAAGAGAGGATTTGTTTCTGGCTGGAGCACCTGGGCAGATGGGGTAGCATTGGCTGAGAGCAGGATGCTTGGGAAAGGAGTGCCTTTGGGAGTCAAATCAAGAGTTCAGTGTTGGAGATGTCACAAAAGGAGTAGTCTCAACCTCGATGGTGTAATAGCACAGCTAAGAGGAGGCAGGAGTCGGGGGAGGAGAAGTGCTGGAAGGAAGGTAGAGATGCTGGCATCCTCACATTAGAAAATGGGAAATATGACTGGGTGCAGTGCCTCATGCCTATAATCCCAGCACTTTGGAAGGCTGAGGTGAGAGAATTACCTGAGCCCACAGGTTTGAGACCAGCCTGGGCAACTTGGCAAGACCTCATCTCTACAATAAATCAAAAAATTAGCCAGGCACGGTGGCCTGCACCTGTAATTCCAGCCACTTGGAAGGCTGAAACGTAAGGATCGCCTGAGCCCAGCAGGTCGAGGCTGTGGTGGCCATGAGTGTGCCACTGCACTCTAGCCTGGTCAACAGAGTGAGACTCCAAATCAAAAAGAAAAAAAAAGAAAGAAAACAGGGAATAAAGAGATAATTTCTTATTGATGGAACAAAAATAAAAGATACATTATTTAATGGACTGAAGATCATCAGAAGTAGTGTGACTGTATTGATTAAGAGAGGAGGTTATTAGTGATGTAAACCCAGATCTGTCATAAAAGGAAGTCAGTGGATAATATCTAAAGTTGATATATTTAGAAAGAGCAGGATAAGCATGTTATTTAGTGATTGGAGTTCACCATGAAAAATTACTAGAAATAGAAGCAATTTGCTATTTTTTTTTTTAATTGGAATCTCACTCTGTTGCCCAGGCTGGAATGCAGTGACACGCTCACAGCCACTGTAGCCTCTACCTGCTGGGCTCAGACAATCCTTCCGCCTCAGTCTTCCAAGTAGCTGGAACTACAGGCACGTGCCACCATGCCCAGCTAATTTTTTTTTTATTTATTACAGAGACAAGGTCTTGCCAACTTGCCCAGGCTGGTCTTGAACTCCTGGGCTCAGGCAATCCTCTCGCCTTGGCCTTCCAAAGTGCTGGGATTACAGGCTTGAGCCATCGTGCCTGGCAGAAACAGTTTACAACAAGCTTGGAAGATAGCAACCAGTGGGTCAAGGGGCTGTTGCTTTTCATTTATTTCAATCCTCTGCCTGGATTACTTTGCTACAGTAAAAGGATAGTGTTTTTAATTACCTCAACAAAATCAGATTTTCGGGATGTGGAATGGAAGTGCTTTTTGATTTCTCAAATTTAATTAAACAGGAGAAGAGGGCTTGAAAGTCTTATTTCTTCAAAATAATACCAAGAAATTTCCATTTTAAAATATGCTAGAAAGGCCAAGCATGGTGGCTCATGCCTATAATCCCAACACTTTGGAAGGCCGAGGAGGGAGGACCACTTGAACCCAAGAGTTCAAGACCAGCCTGGGTGACATAGCAAGACCTCATCTCTACAAAAATCAAAAAATCAACCAGGTGCAATAGTGCATGCCTGGAGGTGGAGGCTGCAGTGAGCCATTATCATGTCACTGCCCTCCAGCCTGGGCAATAGCGTGAGTACTCACCTCAAAAAAAAAAAAAAAAAAAAGCTATAAGATGGTAGTAGGTATGCTACCAAATGTGAAATGGTTAGCTCCTTTCTTGACTTGTTGAACTTTCCACCTTTCTCACTTAAACCCTGATTTGTGTCCTCTACTACCTTCTGAAGGATGGGGAATGACCATCCTAGCCACTGCCAGAATTTGCAGTTTTTCTAGACTGTATAGCAAACTTAGTGGAATCAGAAGTCCTAGGAAAGGAGGAAAATCTTGATGTGAGGAAGAATGGCAACAACAGGAACAGACACTTAGAAACTTCCTGCAGGGGGAGGGCCAAAAGGGAGGTTGCAAGTATATATTTTAGCCAGAAGTTTGTGGCTGATGTGTTAGCCACTTCCTTACCAATGAGATTTGTCCCCATCTGCCTGCTTCCACACCCCACTCTCCTCTCACCTCCTCGTCCCCCACCCAGCATTCCCTCTCCAGCCCAGCAAACCCCATGCACCCTTCTCACTGATTCACCTCCTCCAGTATGAGTGGTGGCAGACCCTTCAAAGGTCCCTCTTCTGAGTACTGGTTTGAGTTATTTATAAAAGATTATTTATAGCATTAATAGACACCTTTAGGATATATGTGTTAGAAACAGGAATGCTGTGTTAAAAATCCATCCAGGTTTCATATCTCAGACCCCAGAATTTGAAGTATAGAATCCTCTCGTGCAGAATAATCGTGTCAAACTGGGATTTCACCTAGTTTTTAGATTTTCTTGAACTTTACAACAATAGCTTTGAACGGAGCTTTGAAAGCATGATGAGTGCTTGTTAGAAAAGCCTTTAAAAGTGTGATAACCTCAGCTTACTGCATATGAGCATTGATAGGAGAAGCAATCTCATTTCCCATCTTATAACCAAGGAAGTTTGATTAAATATAAGGGCAATTTTTTGACTGTCAAAGACTGATTAAATTTTGGAAGATGCCACATATTACTGCTTTTCATCCTTAGCAGTACCTAAAAATAGAAGTCTTGAATTGTTGATGGGGAGCACGTCAGAAAACTCCGAGGCCCCTCTGGTTCTGAGGTCTGGGGTCTCTCGCTGGCAGTTGGTGAGGATGAGGCATCCTGAGACCATGAGGCTGGAAGGAACTTAGAGATTCCAGCCAATTCCACACAATGGTCAGATTTAAACAGAACTCATCCCTGGTTGCTTAATTACTGTTCTGTTTTTAAAGACTGCCAATGGAATATATTCCACAGTTCCCTTGATGATTTATTTAATGATCTTAAACATCCCACTTAGGAAATTTGGCCCTGTTTCTAACCAAACTCCCCATGCTATGGTTTCTTCTAGTTCTCAGGAACTTTAGGAAACAGCTGTCCCATCTAGTGACTCGCCCTATGACACCTTCATATATTCATTCTCTGACTTTCTATCTTTCCTTAATTCCCGTATCTTATTTTCTGACTCTTTAATATAT
The DNA here is from genome assembly GCA_027257055.1 of Cephalopachus bancanus. Classification (NCBI taxonomy): domain Eukaryota; kingdom Metazoa; phylum Chordata; class Mammalia; order Primates; family Tarsiidae; genus Cephalopachus; species Cephalopachus bancanus. The sequence goes on from JAPVLO010000158.1 coordinate 4,019,786, forward strand.
TCAGATTATACATGCTTAAGTCCAACAACAGTTGAAAAGCTATTGTAGTAGGATGACTATTGAGTTGTATTTACTTCCTCACTCTATAAAGTAATTGGAAATTCAGATTTTGCTAGATAAGAGAGTTTGCCAATCTCATTGCTCATCCCTCCAAGATTAATGCTTTAGGAGACAGGGAATTACTGAAACAGGGAGTTCACGCTTCTGGGTGTGTGCCATTGCTCATCCAGTGGGAGGGGACATTTTCCAGTCTCAGTCTGGGGCACTTCCTTTTACTTCCCTTGAGTGCTCATCATTTTAAGAAACAGGTTGGATGATCGAATTGCTGCACACGAATTTCACACAGCGTCTTCTCCGTAGCAGATACTAACATAGACTTGGTCATGCAGGCCTGAGAGCACCACATGCGAATTAAAGGCCAGGAGGGCTATGCACCCTTGGGCCCAGGGCAACTCAGAACACTTCCTAGATTAGTCATGTTTAGCAGGTTGGGTTTTGGCCTAGAGCAATACTATCCCCAGTGAACAATGGAAGTGAAATATGCCTGTTACTGTCTTCAACCTCTGAGAAAACAGATTGCTCATATAATATTACTTTTTCCATACACTCACTTACATGGAAATCAACTGGAGTTTCTGTGATACCAAAACAGTCAGCGACTTTGTCATAAAACAGTTTAGTCATAAACATTTATTTATTATACAGATCTCAATGTATTTATTTAATAGGTGCCAGTTTATCTAGTTGTGAAATTTGTTCACATCAACTAGCATTTCCTGAAGACTTAAAATTTGCAAAACATTATTCTGCACATTGGGGGTGGCCACCAGGATAACTGAAAATCACCCAACCTTGAGGAGCTCACAGTCTAGAGAAAGTAATATGACGAGAATCCTGTAAAGGCACGTAGGAGCAGAGGCGGGAACCTAACTCTGCCTGAAAGTAAGCACAACTGCTCCTCCAGCTGTCCTGAAGGCATGAGGCTGGAGGGGCTGAGGGATGGAGCAGAAAGCACAGGAAGGGCAGGTTCCTCTCAGCTGATCTGGGCGGGGAAGAGTCAGAAAGTGTGGATTCAATCCAGGTTGTCAACCTCCTTCTATGTTAGGTAGCCACAGGTCCTAGTTTGCCTATGTTTATGCCTGTTACCCTACATAATAATCATTAAAACTGCTTCCTTTAACTCTTGAGAGTGTCCCAGACAGATGATAAATTCCATGATTACCTGACTTACACAACTATGCAAAGGGAGTTGTAGGTTTTGTAACTTAAGTGATCTATCAGATTTGTGTTCTGGACGGATAACTCCAGCAGCCGTGAGGAAGTTTGCAGAGGAATGAGACAAGAGATAGTTTCAGCTACTTGGAAGGCTGAGGTGGAAGGATCGCCGGAGCCCAGCAGGTCAAGGCTGCGGTGGCCAGGAGCAGCCACTGCACTCCAGTCTGGGCGACGGAGTGAGACTCCAACTCAAAAAAAAAAAAAAAGAAAGAAAAGAAAATTAGCCCTGCTAATTTTTTTATTTACTATAGAGATGAGGTCTCGCCAAGTTGCCCAGGTTGGTCTCAAACCCATGGGCTCAGGCAGTCCTGTCACCTTGGTATCTCAAAGTACTGGGATTATAGGCATGAGCCACCACGCCCAGCCACCTGCCTCTATTTTCAGTTATAATTGAACTACACCAAGTTGTATAGATGTTCTAAATGTATCTTAGTCTTTTAAGTTCTTAGTAATTTTCTGGAATAAATCTAACTCCTGTCTACCAACCTGCCTTTTTGTTTGTTTTATGATATCACAGAGATACAAAGAGGATTCTGAAAAATATTTGGGGGGAAATTTTTCAAGACTTTTTGGGGAAAAGGTCTTAGCATTGCAGAGGCGCTCTGATCACACTGTTTTGCTAGTCTTGCAAACAGGTTTCACCAGGCCACCCATACTTCCCAACTGACTCTTCTGAAACTAGTGAATGTACCTCTGACATGGATTGGGGTGTAGTCTGGAAGGCAGGAAGCTGAGTTAATTAGACATGGAGCCTGACCCTGTAACAGTGGCCTCATTAGCACCACTGAGCAAACCAGCCACAGCCTCAGTTATGCAAAGGCACTTTTGGTAAAATACATCTTGAAGGTATCCTCCTCTGCACACACGCTTTCTTCTCCTGGGGCTGCTTGGACTTGATGACTAAGAATGATGACAGAATGAGACCCCACAATGGCCAGGTCATCTTGAAGGGGCTGACCACCGCTGGAGCCCAAGTTCCTAGCATGTTCATGACTGAAGAGCAGCATGGCCTGGCTGAGATAGCACAGGCTTTGGAGTGAGACTGGCCTGCGTTTACATTCATCCCTGCTTCTTACTGGACAAGAAACCTTGATGTTACTTAGCTTTTGCATACCTTATTTCCTTGCCCAGAAAGTAAGGGTAACAATGCCTGCTTTACATGGTTGTTGGGTTAGTCTAGCCAAGCACCAAGCACAGGTGTGGCACATAGAAGGTATTCAGTTGACAGTGGCTATTTTCTTTACTGTTGTCATCATGATTATCATGAAATAGGTTCTGTTCAAATACATTTATTCATTCATTCAACATTTTTTTTTTAAGTTGGAGTCTCACTCTGTCGCTCAGTCTGGAGTACAGTGGCATGCTCACGGCTACTGCAGCCTCAACCTGCTGGGTTCAGGGGATCCTTCTGCCTCAGCCTTCCCATTAGCTGGAACTATAGGTGCTTGCTACCAAGTCTGGCTAATTTTTTAATTTTTATTGTAGAGACAAGGCCTCGCCAAGTTGCCCAGGTCTCGAATCCTGGGCTCAGGCGGTCCTCTCGCCTCAGCCTCCCAAAATGCTGTGATTACAGGCATGAGGCACCGTGCCTGGTCTAATTCAATATATATATATATTTTTTTTTTTTGGACACATATTACTTGCTGAGAAGTGTTCTATGTCCTAGAGGCACAGCTATGAACAAGACAAACAAGGTTGCTGTCCTCGGGATTCTTAGGCAAACACTCCATTTGAGCTCTTCTTTTTTTCATTTTCTGCTCAATTTGTTAATTTATGCCACCACCACCCCTTCTTTTGCTTTTTCCGGGTATCCCTTATCCACAATCAGAAATGATTTCCTCAGTAATTTTACACCCCTGGTAATATCCCAAAAGGCCAGCAGCCATATCATCTGCTCCCTTTCATTTCCTCCATTCTATGGCAAAGAGGACAGAGCACAGGCTTTGGAATTAGACAATCCTGCCTGCATACCCAGCTCTGTCACTCCCTTGCCCGGATTCAGAGCCTCTGTTCCTCGTCTGGTTGTTGGAAAGATCAGACAGATCTGTATCAGAGGTTTGGTACAGGACCTATCTGAGTTTAAAAGGAGAAAGACCAAGAAAGGGAAGCTTTTTAAAGTTGCTTTTTAAAGCACTTTTTTGAAGGGTGACTCATACCTGAAATCCCAGCTCTTTGGGAGGCCAAAGTGGGAAGATCACTTGAGGCCAGGAATTCAAGACCAGCCTGGGCAACATTAGCAAGACCCCGTCTCTACAAAAATTTTTTTAAATTACCTGAGTGTGGTGGTGGTACATGCTTATGGTCTCAGCTACTCAGGAGGCTGAGGTGAGAGGATTTTGAAGTTACAGGAGTTTGAAGTTACAGTGATCGATGATCATGCCACTGCACTCTAGCCTGGGTGACAGAGCAAGACCCTGGCTCTAAAAAAAAAAAAAAAAAAAAAAAAGTTTGTATTTGAGGTTTTAAATAAGTAGCTAATTAAGTTACTAGAAATGTTCATTGTGTTTAAGACAACAACCATAACTATTGCCATATTATTATGATTAATTGATTCCACTTTGGTTCCTATTAAATGGGCCAAAAAATATTTTTCCAACTGTAGTTGGACTCAGTTGAATTTGAAATCATATCACTCCCGACTTCAACAGTTTCTTAAGATAAAGTCTGAACTCATTCCCACACCTATGGGAGGTATGACCCCACTTCCTCATTCTGTTTTCCCCCACATTCACCTGCAGGCTCACCTGCAGGACCACACTGGTTTTTCTTTGCATTCTCAAGTAAGCGTGCCCCTTACTACCAGCTTCAGAGACATCACAGGTACTGTGCCCTTTGCTGAGAGCACTATCCCTAGCCTCTTCCCCTAACCCCATGCATCTTTCAGCTCAAATGCTGCCTTCCCCAGAGAAGCCTGACCTCCTCCCAAACGCCTCTAAGTCCTCATGTTAGTGTCATCTAATTAACACCCTGGTTTTCTTCTTCATAACACTACAGTCGTAATTAATTATTTTTTATTTTTAAAATGTAGGATACAATTCAGGGTTAGTTACATAAGTGGTCATCACACATGTGAAGTTTGAGCCTCACTTTGGTTTGGGATCAAGTACCTTATTAATGTCATGTGCCCTCCCCCCACCCCCATCCCCTGGCAGTGACTCACTACTGCCAATCCGTTTCATGTGATTGTAATTAATTTTTATATGACTTTTTCATGAAATATCTGTCGCTTTCAGGGGGTTTTGAGGAGTCCATGAGGGGAAGACTGTGTCTACCAGTCTAGATGTTCAGTAACTATGTGTTGAATGAATATTCATTTAGAAAGCTATGGGTAATTTCTTGTCAGTGAATGTATTCTGTCTTGAATGGACACACACTCTGAAACAGGTGTGTGAAACTGATCTTCAGTTCTGGACTTCCTGTTCAGATTACACTGGTAACCAAGTCATTACATGATAGTGTTTACTGAGGGCCATGAATTAGCTCAGTCCAGTGCTCAGTCCAGTGCTTAATAGATAGGTGTTCACAGCAGCCACACCATCACTGGCCAGATGAAGACTAGCCACTCTTGGTGGCAGAGATGACAAAGCAGGTGACTGAGGGATATACAATGAATCGATTCCAGAGTCTTAGCAGCCACTCTTGTATGGTGGTGTTCCAGCTGGTGAGGTTGTAGAAGGCCTGAGGTGGGAGCTGCAGCATGAAAGTAGGTGGGGCCAGGATGCCTTCTGTCACTGCAAAGATGAGTCTTCTCTTTAAGGAACAGGTTTAGCACATGTGAGCATTTTCTGCATAAAGAAATTATTTCTAGTTGTATACATTATGAAACAGGAATAGTTATCTTCAAGGGGGTGGACTGTTTTATGTGAGATGGAAGTATATGGTTTCTAGAATGGTCTCAGATTGCCATTTGTAACAGGGACAACAAGCTGAGGACAGGCCTGGTTGGGATTCATTCCTGTACTCTCCCCTGTGACCAGCACATGGCTTTGAGCCTTAGATGACTCCTTAGAGTAAGGGCTGAGGGTACAAATACATAGAAGAGCTTCCCTAGTTCTTTGTTATCTCTTGTGGTCACTGTTACTTTCCCCCCGCCCCTCGTTTTATCATTGTCTGTATACTTAATCTGTCTCTGCTATTAAACTACAAGTTCCTTGAAAACAGGGAGCATGTCATAAATATATTTGAATCATCCATAGCACCTAGCAAAGAAAGCACTAAATAAATATCAAGGTGGGAAGAAGGGAAAGCAAGTAGGTTGGTGGGCTCTGCTAGAGGGAATGGAAGATGTGGGATTCACCCTGGGCTGTACACTGTGTTGCAACAGTGATTATAGAGCCACTCAACAATAATTGCTAAGTATAGGGCGTCGGCTTAGAAAGGAAAGGTACCATATGACAAATGAGATTTTCCTGGGTGACACTGAAGGAAGCTGATGTCAGCTTCATATCTAGACTTTTGTGAGTAATTAGAAACTTCCGAGGGAGGGTAAGAAGAATCTGCCTGCTAGTTGACAGCCCTGTTCCCAGGCCATTTGGACCAACTCACAAAGGGTAAGAAGCAGAGGTGGGAAGATCCAATCCTTTGGTAGCCTCAGCTAGGCTCATGGCCCCCAGGCAGGGGCTTTAGCACCTGGAGGGCAGGGGCTCTACACAGGCCTTTGGAAGCCAGTATCCTAAAGTATTACCTGTACTGATTATCTCCTAGTTGTAAATGGGCAGGCTGAAGGCAACAAACTGGCTTCCAGCTAAAGTGAAGCAAAGCAGATTTTAATCAATTGTGATGTATCTCCCTATCTCTTGCTACTCCATATTACCCTCTACCCCAGCAAGAATTGTGGTAAACCAAAACAGGCATCATACTTAATCAAAAAAGGGTTTAAAAAGCCAAATACACCAAATCAAATATTTAACAGCTTCTCTGAAGCCCAATATGCAGCAGTTTAAGGTGCAACTTACGTCACATGTGCGGGGAAAGGCCACGGTGAGGAACAAGGAGCAGTGCGACCTCTTGCCTCCCCTCCCCTCCCCCCCACATGAAGTCCTAGCCCTTGGCATGGTGGCCGTGGTTCTGTGTGGAAAGGTCCCACTAGTGTTCAGATGCATGTGCTGAGACACACAGCCCCATCCTCCACTAATTTATTTTTGTATTTAGAAATACCTATTATAGCAAAGAAAATGGGCAGCTCAACAACAAAAGATATACAGATGATTAGCAAACATTTGGGAAAAAATGTTCCCTGTTCTCAGCCTCATGAGTAATCAAATGGTATCTTAATGAAACAATAAGATACTATTTTTCCTTCAAGTCAGTATAGTTTACTTTAATAGTAGTGTACATTGAGAATGTAGTAAGGTTCTGTATTGATAATATTGCTGCCAAGTGGTAATTAATATAAATCTCTGTAACTTGCTCAAGACCACACTGATTAGTTATGGACAAGAACCCAGGCAATATGGCTCCAGCATCTAGACCCCTCTGTGTCTTGTCCCTAGACTGTACTGCACCTCTAATATAAGGTGCTGATATTATTCAAAGCAGAAGGTGTGAAATATTTAGAATGGAAGCACATTTTAAAATAGAAAATGAGAGGGGCAGAAGAGACAGACCTTATTAATGACCTCTATTTCCTCTTGTCTCCCTGGAAACTCATGCTATAGCAAAGCCAGTGAGAATTGTGGAGGAAGCCTGCTCCTCTTGAAAATAAAGGACATTTCTGGGCTCTCTTATTGTCAGTGGTTGTGTTATCTGACAGTGAGCCCTTACACAGAGTGGTTTGTTTGCTGTTTTCAAACCACAAGTGTGAGCATGTGGTGATAGCAGTGCATTACTTATTTTCTGTTTATCCTGCAGTAAAGAAGCACTAATATAATGTGCTTCCATAGGTGTGAAGTAAAACACTTTTAATCAAACTTCAAAGAACACTCTTCACTTCTGAGAGCAGTCTTTTTTCCTTACTACTCCATCTTAAATTAAATGTTAACTGTCTGGTGCCCATCGTTATTCTCTAGTCTCGTTGTGCTCAGAAACTAATTGTTTCTATTGGGTCTAGGCACTCAAGTGTTGGAACTTACTCTTGAGATCAAGGAGGGCCTTTCCTCTCAAAGTGTTGTTTCTTGTCATTGTCTCATAGCTGCCCACACAGATAAACTCAAACTAGACCAGAGGTTGGCAAACTTTGACCAATAAACCAAATCCAGCCCACCACCAAAATGACTTTGCATTTGTACATGTTTGGGAGAGAAAATCCAAAAAAGAATAATATTTTGTGACACCTAAAAAGTGTATGACACTCAGATGGCATCCATAAGATGTTACGGGCACATAGCCGTGTCCATTCATTTACATCCATGCTGCAGTAGCCAAGTTGCGTAGCTGCAACACAGACTGCATGGCCTGCAAAGCTGCAACATTTACCATCTGGCCCCTTACAGAAAGAATTTGCCAGTCCCTGAGCTGGAACAGCAGAGCAGCTGAGACCCCACCCAAAGCTTTGCTAGCTTTACCAAAGGTAAGCTAAGGTTGCTCCGTGAGGCTCACAGCATTGCGCTGAGTGATCACCACAGTTTGTCCCACAAGCCACCAGCCCCTCTACATTCATCATGGTTTTAAGCTGATTAGGGTCATTTCCCTGCATTGTTTGTCTGTAAAATATTTGAGATCTCTAGGAACACCAAGCCTCCTTGTAAAAGAAACAAACATCAAGTTACAATTCTACAAAGAGCCTATAAATTTCTTAGATTAAAGAATTTAACACAATTCAGTTTCTGACAGACCCAAAGCCCTATAATATTCCCATTGTCTCTTCTTTTGGTTCCATGGTCTTAATGCTAGATTTAGTTTAATGTTGCTAACTAATTAGTTGCTAAAATTCATTTTTAAATATAGTTTAAACTTTTCACAGGCATAAACTCTGTGTCTCCACAGTTTAAAATGAACTTATATGAGCTGAAGCTGACCTGTGGGCAGTGTTTCATCATCTGTATGACTTGTAGCAACTGCTTAATCCCAAAATGGAGCCCTCAGGAACTCCACTCATTCATCCATTCAGAACACCCTGGTTCATGGAACAACTGTAAAGAAGCAACTGCGTTAGAGTTACAAAAATATAGGTAGAAAAAGCTTGGTAGAAATGAGTGCTCAGAGTCCCACGGGAACACAGAGGAAGGTTCTACAGACCCCACTGGCTTTCAGTTGTTTGTCCGTTCCATAAATATGTGCACTTACTATGTTCATGACCCTAGGTTAGACAGGACACAGACCCTGTTTTGCTCAACCTTACATTCCAGTGGGGCAAACATGCAAAAAACAAGTAAACAAATGAATAAAAATAATTTTACATTGTAGTAAGTGCTAAGAGGGAATAAACAGTGTTCTGAGCCAGAAAATGAGAAGGAGGTGACTTCTTTTGATAGAGTTGGGGGGAGAACGCCAAATGAAAAGGTGACACTTCAGCTAAGGCCTAGAAGATGAGAAGGAGCTGGTCCTGTGAAGACTAACCCAGGCATGAAGAATGGTTGGTACAAAGGCCCTGAGGCAGAAAAGAACTTGGTGTGTTTGAGGAAGTAAAAGACAACCAAGAGTTAGAGAAACAGACCATTAGCCAAGGCTGTCCCTGTGGTGTGAGGAAAGAGACATGGCTGTTGCAGGCAAGGGTCTGGAACAACCTGTGTTTTGTGGATGCCATATGACTCAGGAGGCCATAGATAAGGGATTCCATTTGGGAAGAGCAGGCTGGAAAGCCAAGGAGGAGCCAGATTGCAACAGCCCTAGCATATCAGGCCAAGAGATTTGGGTTTTATCCAGTAGACAACAGGCAGCCAAAACAGAAAAGAATCTTGTGTTTCCAGTTAAAAATATTTTTTCTGACAACAAAAGTAACTCTATTTGTGGAGAGTTTGGAAAATGTACACAAGTACATTGAAGCAAAAAAATGGCGGCATACATTCAAACCGTTGTTAACATTTTAAAATCTCCTTTGCATACAGATATATGTATAGTTTTCTAAAGATGAGATTTTTCTGTACATTCTATTTTATAATTGCTATTTCACTTAACAATATAGAGCAAACATTCTGAAAATGTTTTCCTGTGTCACTATTCTTTTCCAGCACAGCTTTTAATACCTGTGGGGTATTTTCATGCTAAAAATGAACTGACATTTATTTAACCAACCACTGGGGGTGAGCACCGAGAATGTTTCCAGTTTTTAGCATTATAAACAGTGCCGTGATAATTATCCTTAAAGGGATATATTTATTCATATCCGTAGTCGGTTCCTTAGGAGTCCCTAGAAACAGAATTATGGGGTCAAAGGGTATATATTTTTTAGGTTTTTGACACATTTCTCTAGATTGGCTTCCTAAAATCTTGTACCATTTTATACTCCCACCAACCAAGTACGAGTGTGCCCCATGTACTTGGAACTAGATTTAATTTGCCAATTTGGCAAAGAAAAATTTTTGTATACCTATTGTTCTAGTCTACATTTCTTGAATGACATTAAACTTTTTCTCCCATGAGTCTACTTGTCATTTGTACATGTTTTATGGATTATTCATATCCTTTGCTTCTCTTTTTTTCTGTTAATATATTAAGACCCTTAACCCTCATATGCTGCAGATATTTTTCCAGTCCATCTTTTTAAGCCACGTTATTTTTTCCAACAAAAGTTGGGTATGTTTATGTGGTCAGATCTGTCTTTTCCTTTAGCCTTTGCGTGAATGCTTTAAAGTCTTCCCTACCCAAAGATCAGGTAACTATTCACTTATGTTTCCTTTTCATTTTTCAATACTTTTGTAAATTTTATTAATTTTGTATTGTAAATTTCAATAATTGGTCATCTTTATTCAGACTTCCATGTTTAAAAGATAACTGCAGAATTGTGGAGGAGGTTGTAGAGGGGAGGGAACTGGTCTCAGAGAGTCCAGCTCCTTGGTGTTGCAGTTGACCAAGAAGGAGCTGGTCATGCTAGTGCTTCCAGCCCTTTTCTGCCCCCACACAGTCCACTCAAGCAGCATGTGCCCATCAGCAGTAGCTTTCTTATGTGCAGTGATTCTTCACTGCAGGAAGGGGAAAAGGTGGGAACTCCCAGCTCAGTTGACCATCCCAGGGGAGATTTGAAGGAAAGAGCATATTTAACAGAGGTTTAAGATAGGTACTGGCCAAGGTGGGGACTGGCTGCAGGTGATGAGTAGAGTAACTAGTGAGTGATTTTTTTATGGGTAAGTGGTTTGATCATGGTTTTAGTAACCTAGACTCTAATCACTAGGGGAGGCAGCACCTTAGAAAAGAGGGAGGAGAATGGAAGATGATATTGACAGCTTAGGACTCATTCATTTTGCAAAAATATGGGTCAATTGAAGTTGAGATGTCTAAACAGTGAGAAATGGGAGTCTGAACCCAGAAGTCTGTCTGTACTGGAGAGTGTACATTAGGGAACCAGCTATTTAAAGGAAGTTGAAGGAGTGGGAGTGAATGAGACAAGCTGTATGTGGACAATAAGAAGCATGGCCAAGAAGAAACTCTGGGAAACATTAAAATTCAAAGAGTGGGAGAGGGGTGTTGAAGAGGAGAAATAAGCAAAAGAAACTAAGAACTTTTCAAAGAAGTAGAATCAGAACGCCAGGGGTGCCAAGAGAAAAAGAGATTCAGGAGAGAGAATGGTCTTCAGCTTTGAAACTTTCTAGCAAGTTACCTGGGTCCTCCAATGTGCAGTCAGAACTTCCCTCCTTGTTCAACTACTGCTGACCTGTTCCGTGTTTTGCCTTATGACAGGTCCATTCACAACACCCTATAACTGCGCATATTGCTTCCTCCACCCACAACACTGTCCCCTAGTCCTCCTGGTGATCCCCTTCTCTTTCAGGACTTACTTCAACTATTGCCTCCTTTGTAAAAGCAATCCTATTTATCTCTCCCCAAAGGGGTATCTTTCTTTCTCAGAGTTTCCTCAGCACTATAGTTCATATCTCTATGCTAACATGTCACCTTGTGTGGTTGTTATCTACTTATCAGTACTTTTCAGGATCTTCTAAGGAAGTTCCCCAGTAACCGGGAAAAGTTAACATTCACTGGGACGATATCCCAAAACAACCTATGACATGCTTCTTTTAAAGTCCAGTGTTTTTGTAACAATTAATGCTATTTTTCATTCTGTCATTCTAAATGATGATTTTCATTTAATTGAGTGATATGTTTCCAGTTACTTGCGTGGAGTAAAGTGATTTTCCAGCAAGATCCTCCATCTTTGTTCCATGGCTTTACTTATGATAGCACGCTGCTGAGTATTCAAAGGAACTTATACACTGGTTTAAGAAACATAAGTTTACACATATGTATCTTCCACCAGATCAAGAGCATTTCCACTGCCGAGACTATGTTCTTCAACATTCTATCTCCGGTGCCCATCACTGTAGCTAGGACACAGTAGGCTCTAATATATACATTTACAGAAGCGAAGGACAGAAGGAACCTCAGCTTGGAACCTCATGCTGAAGGGAAGGAAAGAATGGACAAACAGATGGAAAAAAAGGAGGGAGGAGAAGGATAGAAGGACAGCTGAAAAGGAGGGAGACAAGTGGGGGATGGATGGACAGATGGGTATATGGGTGGGTAAATAACAATGGTTAAAGAATAACAGTATAGAAGTAAAGACTATGTTTATAAGATACTCTTTTTAAGAAACTTGACTATTAGGTGGGATGAGAGAGAAGACAGTAGATATAGATGATTTTATTTTAATTCGAGGGCATTTGGTGGTAGTGGGGGTAAGGAGGGGAAGTACAGGTAGGCTTTGGGGCCTTTTATTTAATGGAGGAGACTGGAGCATGCTTATAGGCTAAGGAAGAAGCAGATAGCCAGTGGAGGAGAGGCTGAAAATATTTATTTATTCAATTCAATCAGGAAATGTGTATTGAGTATTAGCAATGTGCTAGGTACTGTACCAGGGAGCAAGCATAACAGGGTTCCTGTGCCATGGAGCTTTTATTCTAGCAAAAAACATAGGAGACAGAGAGAGAATAATGGGCCATCATCCAAGAGAAGACGAAACCTCATGCTGATTGGTTCTTTCTTGGGAAGACCAAAATATTTTAATGTTAGTCTAGGTCAAACGTAATTATGGAGGTAAGAGTACCAAAGGAAAAAACCACACGCATTCCAAAGCCTTCTGGAAGCACACACGTGTGTGTGTGTGTGTGTGTGTGTGTGTGTGTGTGTGTGTGTGTGTGTGTGTAACATGGAGAAAGAACATGAGTAAAGCTGGATATGTCCAATGTATATTTGCCAAAAATGTTTCTGTTCTGTGATTCAGACAAGGTGGTGCTTTCAGTATATAGAAATGAAACAAAGGCAGAAAATACACGGTTGAGTCTTGTCTAGCCAGTTAGCCTAAGCCTTTCTGGTCTTTTGTAAATGACTCATTTCCGTTTTGTGTGGTTTTCTTAACATATTCTCCTAAGACTGGCTGTTACATCCAAACAGAAGCAAAATATATTATCTGAGCATGTATTGATTTAATCCACTTCTTAGTTATATTAATGCTCATTCTCTTTGAATCCTAGAGTTTGGGGCCATTCCACAGACCCCCCCCACTGCCACCCCTAGAACTCATTTATTATCAGATACCAGCAGCTCTGTGTTTAGTTATAGTGAATAAAATATTTCCAGCATCAGAAACTGTAAACAGTCTTATTTGTAACTAGATTAATTGTTTCACAGATATTAAGAAGAAATGGCTGTGAATCGATGAAAATATTGTTTTTAAGTTATTTCACTTTTATTATTTCTATAATAATTTCCTTTTATTATAGGCTAGCCCCAGATACTTTTTAGAAGTAGGGAGAGTATATTTACAAGTACCTTTTTAAAACAAATCTACAAATAATGAAGACATTGGGTTTGTCATTTGTTCCTTTTTAATGATACAATATTATAGAGGCCCTACTAATCTTCTGTGATTGTGGAAAATTTTGCTTTAGTTTTTGCAACAGGTTAGATCATAAGACAGTAAACACCAAAAAAATCATAACTCTGCAGTATTGAAAATTTTTAATATGGCATATTGCTTAAACCAAATCATAGCTTAAAGCTTGAAAATCATTTTTTCATGATAATATTCATTGTCAAAGAGATTTGACCTAACATATTATTAATATTGAGCTCTTCACTACATTGTTTAAGTATTCACTCTCATAGAACACTAGATCAGGCACATTTCCACAGAACGTTATACTTGTCAGAGGAATTAACACTGCATTTTTACTCCTTCACAATATTCCTGTAAGATAGATAATGGTAGATAGTGCAGTTAACATATCCTTCATTTGACATATGAGGAAAATGAGGCAGTTGGATTGAAGACACTTGCCAAAAGTCATTGATACCTGTATCTACACAGACCTTGTCACCAAAGAGTTCATTATTTAAGGCAGAGACAAATGACCATTTATGAAAGTAAATCTCCTAGCAGGGCATTGAATTCATGGTAAATCCTCTCCCAATGTTAGCTATCATTATGTGCATTTAAAAGTATAATTCCTGACTGGGTGCAGTGGCTCACGCCTATAATCCCAGTACTTTGGGAGGCCGAGGTAAGAGGATTGCCTGAGCCCACGGGTTCGAGGCCAGCCTGGGCAACTTGGTGAGACCCCATCTCTACAATAAATCTAAAAAAATTAGCCAGGTATGGTGGCACATGCCTATGGTTCCAGCTACTTGGAAGGTTGAGGTGGAAGGATTGTCTGAGCCCAGCAGGTTGAGGCTGCAGTGGCCATGAGCATGCCACTGCACTCCAGCCTGGGCAACAGAGTGAGACTCCGACTCAAAAAAAAAAATTAAATTATAATTCCTGTAAACAGAAATAAATGACATTAACACCATGAAAAACAGAGTTTCATAAAGTAGAAATCAGTGTTGTGCCTCTCCTGTGACCTTGCTGATATTTCAGAAGGTGGCCCAGGGATTGCCGCCCACTGCCCATCTTTAAGTTTTAATATTTATATTTGTTTTTGTTTGTTTGTTTTTTGAGTTGGAGTCTCACTCTGTCACCCAGACTGGAGTGCAATGGCTGCTCCCAGCCACCGCAACCTCGACCCGCTGGGCTCCGGCGATCCTTCCGCCTTAGCCTTCCAAATAGCTGGAACTACAGGCACGTGCTACCACACCCAGCTCATTTTGATTTATTGTAGAGATGAGCTCTCACCAAGTTGCCCAGGTGGGTCTCGAACCCGCGGGCTCAGGCAATCCACTCACCTCAGCCTCCCAAAGGCACGGGATTACAGGCTGAGCCACTGAGCCTGGCTTAATATTTATATTTGTAACAAAAGATTGTACATTTTAGGGGGTATATTTTTTCAGACAGTATGTGTATGTGTAATTAAAAGTGATACTGAATTAAAAAGTCAGACATCCCCTCATTGGAGTCCCATCTAGAACAGTGACTTCCCGTTGGCATTGGGGAACAGGATTCTTTCCCACGTGGGCAAATGATCATAGAGTCAGTGGTCTGCAGAGATCCTCTTGAGAAGTACAAGCAGATCCTAAGCTGACTCTAACCCCTTCTCATTAGGCTCCTTTCTCATTTCCCTCCTGTCCCTTCCATACCTAGATATTGTAGAGGACAAACTTTTGGCCTGAGCCAAATTTCTTCGGTGGGTGACAAGCCCAGAAAGAAGGGGTTCAGGGCTCTGTGCAGCTCCAATGATGAGCACTATTTTTGTTCATATTAGGAATAAACTAAGGAGCTTGAGAACTGTCCTGTCCAAATATGGACTGCTCTTTGTAGTGAATTCTTTACCACTGGAGGTGCTCAACAGAGACCAGACAGTCACATGGGATGTTGTAAAAGGTGTTGGTTGGTTGGACGAGATGGTCATGGAAGATCTTTCCTAATCTGAGTCTCTGTGATTCTAAGGTAACAGAAGTCACCTTTATGCCTATGGACACAGGAGGTGTGATATGTTAACAACTATTCACTATGGAAAAGTGCAGCATTTATTTGATTTACCCAATAACCTAGAGCTTCACATTCCTTAGCTATAAAGTTAGGATAAAAATATGTCTCATGGGGTTTTTGTGCAGATTAATTTAAATCATGAAACATAAACTGCCTGGTCCAGTATCTGTCAGGTGCTCATTAAATGACGTAAGTTAGGGTTTGAATATTCATAATATACCATGTGCTCTTAACATATACAAAAAAAGACTTGATTGCAGCTTTGAGTAAGATGTACTCTTTTTTTGTGTGTGACTTGGCCAGGCTCCAGTATTGTTGCTCAGCAATAGCCTAGATAGCCCACACAAAATAAAGCAAGCATCACTTTGTTCTTTGAGTTGCACCTCTGAACTTGCATTTGGCCATTACTGATCCATCTGTGCTACCCTTAGGTTTTACAAGCTGTAAACTAATGGAATTTGGGATTCCTTTCTAGGGGTCTCTCCTATAAGACAGGAGAATTCATATTTTTATATTTGGGAGCACCAAGATTTGGGGAAACAGTAGGTTCTCTTTATACATATATCCCTGGCAACTGTCCCCCCTAAAAGAATCCTTTGTCTGCATCTCTAGGAAAGGTGCTGGAAAGGAGCCAGCATGTAGGAATTCAAAAGGCGACTGGTACAGACGAGAAATGTGTGCTAAAAATACTAAAACCAACAAGGACTCATCATCTGAAAGTAAAATAGGTTCTCTGTGTGCCCCTGCTTCTGGACTTGCTCACAGCCCTGATGGCTCTGTGTTATTTGGGGGTGACAGTAATTATGGAGCTGGAGTGCTCCTCAGCAGAGACAGACAGAGCTCCGAGCAGAGGGATGGTTTCCATGGCAATAGCATCAGCATCTGAATGACTTCCTGTCACAACAAGTTGGTGATTTAATGAGTTTATTACTGAATTCCAAAGGAAAACCAGAGAGTGGATGAGCTACTGTTCAGCCCTCAAATTGGCTAAATGTATAGTGGAGGAGTCATTTCTACCACATGCAGTATCAGAATCGTTAACAGCTCAGGGCTGCTACAAAGGCAGGCTGGATGCTCTAAGGCGGGTGAACCAAGGGGAGGGAATCCAGACAGAATCTGCAGCCACGTGGTCTGGGAAAGCTTCGGTGACTGTTATTCTGGGACTATGAAAGAATCATATGAGTTCCATTAAAAGCTTTCCCTGGTTCAAACCTAATGAAATTAATGATCATAGGAATGTAGCCCAGGGCTTCAGATGCATACCCCTAAGTATCCCAAGTCCCTTAGAAAAAAGGCCAAGAAAAAGAAACAGACCTTAAATTCTAATAGTGTATAAGCAGAAGGAAAGGGAAAAAGCATGTCACCCTATTCTTCAGTATTGTACAGAGATGGACACTTACATGGAACCAAAACAAGTCATCTGAATGCCTTCAGAAATGAGAGGTATCATTTATATGGTCAAATGCATGTAAAATTTGAGCTGAGAAGTTATATATCACAATAAGAATGTATCATAATTAACCTTTCATACTTAACTTTCTTTACTAATGAAAATCTATCATCCAGCTGGTGAGAAAATATAGCCTTAGTCTGAGCTATTCGGAGCCAGATGGGGCAGGAGTAAGAGAGTGGTCGTGATTCTTCATGAGTGTCTTCATAAGTAGGAAATGGAATGGTTTTCCATTCATCTCACGTTCCTTTCCCCATTAATTCAATAATACCTGGTCCCTCAAAGCGTTTACAGTCTAATAATGAGTACAGAAGGAAACATAAAAGAGGAAAATCATACGCAACTATTTATTGACTGCCTCCTGGGTGCCACCACTGAGCTACATGCTTTGCATACGATTTTTCTTCTAATCCTGTATAACCCCATGTCATTGGTATTGTTCCCATTTTCCTTTTTTAATTTTTTTTTTGAGTTGGAGTCTCACTCTTATTGCCCAAGCTGGAGTGCATCAGCACACTCATGGCCACCATAGCCTCGACCTGCTGGGCTTAGGCAATCCGTCTGCCTCAGCCTTCCAAGTAGCTGGAACTACAGATGCACGCCACCACGCCTGGCTAGATTTTTGCGATTTATTGTAGAGACGAGGTCTTACCAAGTTGCCCAGGCTGGTCTCAAACTCCCGGGCTCAGGCAATCCTCTTGCCTCAGCCTCCCAAAGTGCTGGAATTACAAGCTGAGCCACCGCCCCCGGCCTGCTCCCATTTTTCAAATGAGAAAACTGAGTCCTGGAGACGCTGTGTCACTTGCCAGAGGCACCCATGGCTTGATATGCTTGAGGTAGAGAGTTAGGATTTCAGCTTGATTCTTTCACGGACTTCTCGGTCCACATCTTGCCTACTCTGCCTAAAGAGAGATACAGACTCGGGCCATGGGCATTCAGAGGAGGAGGCCAGAGAGGAGGTGCCATGTGATGGGCTTTGCAAGGCAGATGGGTCCCTCCTCCCCTTGTTTCCCTGCACTAAGCAGTGACTCTGTATTAATAAGCAAGGCAAGCAGGCCTGGTCTGTGCTCAGTTACAAGGAACAGAGAAATCTTGGAGAAAGGAAAAATCAAAGATAAAATTATTCACTTTATCTTCTAGCAAGTATTTACCAGATCAACTAATAAGGTGAGGAATCTAACTTATTTGGCCTTCTATATATTTTTATGCTTAGAAGGTAAAGGGTGAGGCCAGGCGTGATGACTCAAGCCTGTAATCCCAGCCCTTTGGGAGACTGAGGTGAGAGAATTGCCTGAGCCCACAGCTTCGAGACCAGCCTGGGCAACATGGTAAGACCTCGTCTCTACAGTAAATCAAAAAATTAGCCGGGCATGGGAGCGCGCACCTGTAGTTCCAGCTACTTGGAAGGCTGAGGCGGATGGATCGCTGGAGCCCAGAAGGTCGATGCTGGGGTAGCTATGAGCGTGCCACTGTATTCCAGCCTAGGCGATGGAGTGAGACTCCAACTCAAAAAAAGAAGGTAAAGGATATAGGGAGAGAGAGAGAGTGTATGTGTGTATACATGCATAAGCCAATGTCGATCCTTTTCTATTTTAGTAAAGATAAGGAAAGCAATTTGCCTGACTGATATGATGCTTACAAAGAACATGAAGTTGAGTCTTGTCTGTCTATATGAGACATATAACACATAACATCTGGCCTATTTCCCTGGAATCCCTGAGAGTTATCAGCCTATCCTTACTTTTCTAATCCTAACCAATCAGATACACAGGACAAGAGGAGGTAGTTATTATTTTCTAAAAGTATTATCCTAAATTGTGGCCATTACAAAACCTTCACCTACCCAATCCCCCTCATGTTTGGTGATTCCTTTAAAATATGTTATGATGTCATTAATTGCATGTACAATTTGGACAGTGGAGTTTTTTTAAAAGCCTGTGTCATATAAAAAATGCAAGCCATTACTGCTTTAATATCCATGGGATTATCTCATTGGGATTTAGCAGGCCCCCTCTTAGGACTACACAGTCTGTGCCACACACCACTCCACCGGTGCCTCTCACCTAGACTGTGACTTGAAGGATACCCTGGAGTTGCACAGCACAGCAGCCCTCATGTTTTAAATAAGTCCCACCAGATAATCAGATGGTTGATAATCATGGAATCTTAAGACTGGAGTGGAGCTAGCAGTCATGGAATCCAGCTTCCTCTGTAGGCTGCATTCCCCAAGTTGTCCTGCCCTTGCTTGGATACCTCAGGGGTTAGGAAACTTGCTACTTTTAAGGGTTAGAGAGCAGTTTCACACAGGTCTCACCAGACTTACCACAGGACTACGCATTGTTTTGTTTTGCCTTTTTTTTTTTTTTTGAGGATGACCTCCTGCAGGGTTTGCAAATGTGTTTTTCATATGCTACTAAGTGTAAACACCACACTGTCCAGACATGTATACTTAATGGGAAGGGACAATAAAGTGTTAATCAACTGACTGAACCACAAATGAACTAGGGCTTGACTGGTGTCACAAGAGAGACAGTGTTGCTCCCCTCCCTGTCGCACTCTGGGAAGCAGGCCATGGGGCAGGTCTGCACACGAATGCATGTAAGATAAGGCACAATAGCAGTTGTGCCAGGCTTCTCAACCCAGAGAACAGAGGAGTTCTTTAGTCTGAACAGTGAGGGGGAAATGGTTTCTTTTCTTTTCCTAGAAGAGATTTTACTATATCATTGGTACCACAGTAATTCTCCTTAGGCCCAGTGGTTATTCAGCACTTCTATTTCTTACTCTTTTTCACTGTGCTAGACACTGAGCATATATAGGTGAATAAGACATGAGCCAAACAAATGCCTTTGAGAAGGGTAAGTGCTATAATAGATGTGTTTTCTGGGAGCTGGGGAGGGGGGCTCCTAGGAGGAACAGCTAAGTGTGGAGAGGAAAGAACAGTCTTCAGAGCCTTCAGGGGAAGCTTCCTAGAAAAGATACAGCTGAGAAAACTCAGAAGGAGAAGAAAATAGGAATTAGCTAGGTGGAGGCAGGGAAAGAAAAGAGTATTCTAGCAAAAGCAGGATGTGCTAAAAGACATAGTTAGTTGCAGGGAGACTAAGAGTTAAATATACCTGCCTATGGGGATGCAAGGGGGTGTGGAAACCACCATGGAGGAGATTAAAGTGATTAAAAGGGGCCAGAGATGGGCACTGGCCAAGTCCCGGAAAGCTTCAAATGCCAGTAAATAATAACATTGTGTACATATGGAATATCTACTATGTGCCAGGGACTGTGCAAAGGCTTTACACGAATCTTAACTTCTGCCCATCTGCACATTCTGTTGGAACTGAGACTGGACCAAATACTCTGATTCTAGATACTTTCTGTCTAGCTAGCTAGCTAAAGAACTTCACTGAGATCTAATTCACAGACCATACAATTCACCCATTTTAACCATATTCAGAGTTGTACAACTATTGCCATAATCAACCCTAACTATAAACCCTTTGGCAGTCACCCCAATTCCCTCTAAACCCTCACCCAACCCCAGGCAACCACTAATCTATTTTCTATCCTTAATGATTTGCGTGCGCTGGACAGTTCATATAAATGGAATAATATATTTGGTCCTTTGTGACTGGTTTCTTTCACTCAGCATAATGTTTTCAAGGTTCATCCATATTGTAACGTGTGTCAGAACCTCATTCCTTTTTAGTGTCAAGTAATAGTTCATTGTGTAGATATACCACATTTATTTATCTGTTTGTCAGTGAATGAATATCTGGGTTGTTTCCACTTTTTGGCTAATATGAATAATGCTGTTTTAAACATTTGTGTATAAGTTTTTATATGGACATGTTTTTATTTTTCTTGAGTTAAATTATTGGTTCATATGATAACTATATCTTTAACTTTTTGAGGAACTGCCAGACTATTTTCCAAATCAGGTGCACCATTTTATATTTTCACCAGGAATGTATGAAAGTTCTCATTTATCCATTCCCTGTCAACATGTATTATCTTTTTTAGTATACCCATGCATCTTTCCAGGTGTTTATGCGCCATTCATATATGTTCTTTGAAAAAATATCTATTTAGATATTTTGCCCATTTATTTTTATTTTTATTTTTTTGAGTAAGAGTCTCATTCTATCGCCTAGGCTGGAGTGCAGTGGTATGCTCATGGCCACCACAGCCTCGACCTGCTGGGCTAAGGTGATCCTTCTGCCTCAGCATTCCAAGTAGCTGGAACTAAAGGTGTGCACCATCAAGCACTGACTGATTTTTTTAATTTATTGTAGACATGAGGTCTCAAACCCATGGGCTCAGGCAATCCTCTCACCTCTACCTCCCAGAGTGCTGGGATTACAGGCATGAACCACTGTGCCAGCTGATCTTTTGCCCATAAAAAAATTTTTTTAATTTTAAATATGTAGGGTATAATTCAGGGTTAGGTATACAAATGTTCATTATGCAGGTACCCTTGTTGGTGAGGTATGCCTCCCGTCCCCTGGCAGTTTCCCACTACTGTCAGTCCTGCCCCAACCCTCTCCTGTCAGTTTCCCACTACTGCCAATCCCTTTCTTTTTCTTTTTTTTTTTGAGTTGGAGTCTCACTCTGTCACCCAAACTGGAGTGCAGTGGCACGCTCCCTGGCACCGCAGCCTCAACCTGCTGGGCTCCGGCGATCCTTCCAAGTAGCTAGAACTACAGGTGTGTGCTACCACACCCAACTAATTTTTGATTTATTGTAGAGATGAGGTCTCGCCAAGTTGCCCAGGCAGGTCTCGAACCCACGGGCTCAGGCAACCCACTTACCTCAGCCTCCCAAAGCGCTAGGATTACAGGCTAAGCTACCGAGCCCGGTTTCCCTTTCTTATAGTATTACAATAGTTGTTCAAGGTCCGCTTATGAGTAAGAACATGTAATACTTGGTTCTTTGTTTCTGTGACAGATCACTCAGTATTATAGCCTCTAAGTCCATTCAAGTTGCTGTGAAGTTCATAATTTTGTCCTTCTTTAAGACTGCATAATACTCCATCATGTATATGTACTACATTTTTTTTATCCAGTCCTCTTTTGATGGGCAGCATAGTTAGTTCCATGTTTTTGCTATTGTAAATAATACTGCAATAAACATGCATGTGCAGAGGTATCTTTTTCATAGAGTGATGAGTTCCTCCCGGTATAGTTCCAGTAGGGGGATTGTGGGAGGTCGATTTTTAGATCTTTTAGGAATTGCCACACTATTTTCCACAGAGGCTATACTAGTTTACACTCCCACCAACAGTGTAGAAATGTTCCCTTTTCACCACATCCTCTCCAACGTCTGTTGTTTTTTGAGTTACTGATGATGGCCATCCTGACTGGAGTTAGGTGGTATGTCTGTGTGCTTTTAATTTGCATTTCTTTGATAACTAGTGAGGCTTAACATTTTTTCTATATCTGTTGGCTGCTCGTATGTCTTCTTTAGAGGAGTGTCTATTCATATCTTTTGCACACTTTGTAATGGGGCTGTTTGTTTTTTTCTTTTTGGCACATTTGATGTTAGGCCTTTGTCAGATATACAGTTTTTGCCCATTTTTAATTGGGCTATTTGTCTTTTTATTATTGACTTCTAAGAGTTCTGTATATATTGTGGATATAAGCTCCTTATCAGATATATGATTTACAAATTTTTTTCCTATTTTGTGGGTTTTCTTTTCACTTTCTCGATGGTATCCTGTGAAGCACAAAAAATTTTAATTTTGATGAAATTCAATTTTTTTTCTTTGTTGTTGTGCTTTTGGTTTAGAGACCATATTTTCAAGCAGTACACCATTTGAACTTGATTTTGGAAGTTATAGAGAGGCACTGAAGGACTTCAAGTCGTAGAATGACCTAAGGTTTGTATATTTCAAAAATCTCACTAATGTATGTACATGTGTGGTAGGCTCCCAGAGGGATGTTCACATTCTA
The DNA here is from genome assembly GCA_027257055.1 of Cephalopachus bancanus. NCBI lineage: Eukaryota > Metazoa > Chordata > Mammalia > Primates > Tarsiidae > Cephalopachus > Cephalopachus bancanus. Next base: position 4,042,404 of record JAPVLO010000158.1, read on the forward strand.
ATCCTCAGAATCTGGGAGTGTTGCCTCATCTGGAAAGGAGCTCTTTGCAGATAAAATTAAGAATTTAAAAGCCAGGCTCAGAGGCTCAGCCTGTAATCCCACGCCTTTGGGAGGCTAAGGTGAGTGGATTGCCTGAGCCCGCGGGTTCAAGACCCACCTGGGCAGGCGAGACCTCATCTCTACAATAAATCAGAAAATTAGCCAGGCGTGGTAGAGAGCGCCTGCAGTTCCAGCTACTCGGAAGGCTGAGACGGAAGGATCGCTGGAGCCCAGCAGGTCAACGCTGTGGTGGCCGGGAGTGTCCACTGCACTCTAGTCTGAGCAACAGAGTGAGACTCCAACTCAAAAAAAAAAAAAAAAAAGAATCTAGAAATTAGGTTATCCTGAATTATTCAAGTGGGCCCTAAATGCCACTAAGAAGCAGCCACAAGAAACTAATACAAGATGACTTCAAAAAATTAAATAATGGAATGTTTTTTGTTTTGGAGTTTTTGTTTTTTTGAAACAGAGTTTTCCTCTGTTACCCAAGCTGGAGTACAGTGGTGCCATCATAACTCACTGAAGCCTTAAACTCCTGGGCTCAAATGATCCTCCCACCTCAGCCTTTGGGATTATAAACCTGAGCCACTCTGCCCAGCACTATTTTTTTATTTATTTATTTCATTTATATTGTCTCTGTTGCCTTTGACTATAAAAGATGGTGGTTTATTTAGCTGCCTTTGGCTATTCCCTCCCAATTTTCTCAGTTTTTGCATTATGTTTAGTTACTGTTGGTTACTTTTACAACCCACAAATACCATATCATCAAGTCTAAGAGGCCATCCATCTTAAGATGCATCATTATTATATATACCACTCAAGATAAGGAGCATTCCAGTTCAAAGATATTAAAGGTTGAAAAACCTGTGAGTCTTAGAATCAAAATATACCAGAATTCCTTTTCTTTTCTTTTCTTTTTTTTTTTTTTTTTTGAGTTGGAGTCTCACTCTGTTGCCCAGGCTGGAGTGCAGTGGCCACTCCCGGGCACCGAAGCCTCGACCTGCTGGGCTCAGGTAATCCTTCCATCTCAGTCTTCTAGGTAGCAGGAACTATAGGCACATGCTACCTCACCCAGCTAACTTTTTTGATTTACTGTAGAGATGAGGTCTTACCAAGTTTCCCAGGCTGGTCTCGAACCTGTGAGCTCAGGCAGTCCTCTCACCTCGGCCTCCCAACGTGCTGCAGAGTTCCTTTTCATACTTCGTCAACTTCAAACGCTGACTCTCAACTCACCATCATGTCGAATGAAGATAAAGGTGGCCTGCTCCATTTCTCTCTCTGAACTTTTGACACCTATAGCTTTACTTTTACATTGCTAATGTTAATATTTACATTGTCTTCCACTCTGATGGTTGATTCTAGAGCCAAAAACCAATACCTAGCATTCATACTACTGTGATTATATAAATTATGTCTCCTTCAGAGCCACATAGAGTACTAGGATTACATTTTCTTCTCATGGATTTGTTTCTCTATGGACCCCTGTGCTCTTTGGCAGCCAACCGTCAGTTAAAACTGTTCATTTCAGCCGGGCTCGGTTTCTCAGCCTGTAATCCCTCGCCTTTGGGAGGCTGAGGTGAGTGGATTGCCTGAGCCTGCGGGTTCGAGACCCGCCTGGGCAACTTGGCGAGACCTCATCTCTATGATAAATCAAAAATCTGCCGGGCGTGGTAGCGCATGCCTGTAATTCCGGCTACTCGGAAGGATGAGGCGGAAGGATCACCAGAGCCCAGCGGGTCGAGGCTGCGGATGCCGAGAGCGGCCACTGCACTCCAGTCTGGACGATGGAGTGAAACTCCAACTCAAAAAAAAAAAAACTGTTCATTTCATAATTGGAATCTCAATATAGCCTTTGTCTTTGATAAATCTCAGGCTGGTTATAGAAAGCAGTTAGGCCAAACATTTATGATACTTGTTTGGCCAAACATTTATGATACTTGTTTGGCCAAACATTTATGATACAGTGTTTGAAAGTTGATGAAGCATGAAGCATGTAGAGCTCTTGCTCTTTAACACCAGTCTATCTATGGACCCTCTCTTTAATCCTTGATTTATTGTCTAAACCTAGGGTCAACGAACTTTTTCTGTAAATAGCCAGATAGTAAATACCTTAGACTTTGCAGGCCATATGGTCCCTGTCACAAGTACTCAGCTCTTCCATTATGGCTTAAAAGCAGCTGTAGACAATATATAAGCAAATGACCATGATGTGAAAAAGTAAAGGAATAAAACTTTATTTACAAAAATAGGCAGTAAACCAGATTTGGCCCATGGACCTTAGTTTACCAGCCTCTGATCTAGAAGAATAAATCCTGACCCTCATATCTTGGAAGACTATCAAGATTTCAATTAGGGCCAAGTGTGGTGACTCACGCCTGTAATCCTAGCATTTTGGGAGACTAAGGCAAGAGGATTGTTTGAACACAGAAGTTGGAAACCAGCCTAGGCAACATAGTGAGACCTCATCTCCACAAAAATATCAATATATTAGCCAAGTGTGGTGTTGCGTGCCAGTAATAGTCCCAGCTACTCGGGAGGCTGAGGCAGAAGGATCGATCACCTGAGCCCAGGAAGTCAAAGCTGAGATGAGCCATGATCATGCCACTGCACTCCTGGGTGACAGTGAGACTCCAACTCAAAAAAAGAGTAAGATTTCAATTAGAAAGGTTTTGAATAATCTCAATTGAAATGACTGTGACAAGGGTCACACAGGACTATAAAAAAACACCCACTTGAAAACCTAAAATTCTTAAGATGTGTCATCTTAGGGCCCTAGGAGAAAATAAGTCTGCTGAAGTTGCACTCATACATTTCTCCATTCCTTGGGCAAATCAAGTGAGACAGAACAGAGAAACATCTTTCATCTGACTGCACATTTCTGGGTCAAAGGTGGCCTTTCAACTCCAAAAATAGAATCCTTCCCAACCTCCACTTCCTGCTGACAAGAAGTGTGAACTCTGGAATTTCTAACTGTGAAAGGATGCAATTCATGGGACTTTTTTTTTTCAAACCACCAAAATGAAATCCTGGGTAATATAAAGCTTAAAAGGAGTCAGTAACAATTATTGGAACGTTGCCAGTGTTCAAGGGTGTCAAATGGAAAATTCCAAAGATATGACCCAGATCAGAGTCCAACAAATAATTCAAAATTTTAAATGAAATATATGCATAATAATATTTTCTTATTTATACTATTATTTCTTTCCCAGCTAAAATTTAATTCCAAAAAACTAATCAATTGGCATTACCCTTAGAATGATCCACTTGAAAATCTGGGAGTTTAAGCCAGAGATTCATTACTCACATAACCCAAACAGCCATATATATGATTCATTTTATATCTAAACCAATAAGAACACACTTACTTTAATCAGTCTAATAATAAAAGTCAGTTTAGAGTTTAAAATGTCCTGACACAATAGGGTCTTCTTTTGTTTTTCCTTTTCAAGATATGACTTGTGATTTCATGTTGGTTTCCTTTTCTCTAAGTTCAGAAAATAACAGAATTAGAGTCTGTGGGCTGGGAGACCCATAACTCTTCTCTCTCTGCACCCCACAGCCTCCAGCTCTACCTCTCAAATACAAACACTCTGCAGGAATAGAATTAAGCATAAAAAAGATGGCTGAGTGCGGTAGCTCAAGCCTATATAATCCCAGCACTATGGTAGGCCAAGACAGGAGGATCACTTGGGCTCAGGTGTTCAAGACCAGCCTAGGCAACATAGTGAGACCACATCTCTACAAAAAAAGCAAAAAATTAGCCTGGCATGGTGCACAACTGTAGTCCCAGCTACTCAGGAGGCTGAGGTGGAAGGATCACTTGAGCCCAGGAAGTCAAGGCTTCAGTGAGCCATGATCATGCCATTACACTCCAGCCTGGACAACAGAGTGAGACCCCAGGTTAAAAAAAAAAAGAGAAAATTCTCTTCTCCCTCAAGTTACAGCAGTCTTGTTTCTGCAGGAAAAGCACTGAGATCCTTAAAGATATCTAAATGCTATTGAGTTTTATATAAATATTATATATAATAAGTGCAATATATTGTTTCTCTCTTCAAAGAGATTGAAATCTTTGTTTCAAAAATATGTTTTTAATTATTAACTTGGTATACTTTGCAACAAGTGCTAGGTCATAAAGTAAAAACTTGGTCTGTGCTTTTACTTAAGTGAGCAAAAGATGCTGTATTTTCAACTTTATGCTTTAAAATAACATTTTTACCTAAGCTAAAGCATGATCTCATTTTCTCAAAGTACACCATTCACTTCTAACTACTTACAGATTAAACTCCAAGTTTAATTAAGACTGAAAAGAACCTCTAATAGAAATTCCATATATGCTTGATTTGGTGGGAAGTTCCTGTCTATGTAGTATTCTCAGGTCCACACCACATGTCTTATGTTACTTAACAAAGACTAAGGTATCAAGAATGGCCACTGGGTACAGTTTTATGGACTTAGCTGAATGATTTTCATTTTTCTAGAGAACAAAACTGGTGTGTGTTAATTTTCTATTCGTTATTTCAAGTTGGACACACAGATTGTCTAAGATGACACCTGTTGTTCCCTGCTGACTGAGTACAGCAGCTGGGGGGTTCAGGATTTGACTGTATTTTGCTCACTCAATTCCATTTATTCTGGAATGGAGTAATTCTGCAACTGATTCAACAATACCAGAACAGGAGCCCATCTCCCCAGGACGTTGAGGGGAAAGAAAGGAGGAGTGGTTTATTTCATAATGGAAACACACATCCCAAAAAACGAAGAGTTAATATTAGCCCTAGCATTTGTCAGGGGAGCATCCGTGGAAACTTCCCAAACCCTCTTCAGCTGTTTTTTGAACTTTACTCTTTGCAACAGAATATTACAGGACTGCTAGTACCGTATACCCATGGAGGATGTAAACTTTCCAAGCAAAGCGTTCCTCTCTGAGGAATAGAGTCTTCATTGCTGGTCTACATCTGTCTTCATTATCATGCTTGAGGATGTTCTTCTTTTAAAATATGTTTTTTCAGGCCGGGTTCAGTGGCTCAGCCTGTAATCCTAGCACTTTGAGAGGCCAAGGTGAGTGGATTGCCTGAGCCCACGGGTTCGAGACCCACCTGGGCAACTTGACGAGACCTCATCTCTACAATAAATCAAAAATTAGCTGGGCGTGGTAGCGCACACCTGTAGTTCCAGCTACTTGGAAGGCTAAGGTAGAAAGATCACTGGAGCCCAGCAGGTTGAGGCTGCAATGGCCGGGAGCGGCCACTGCACTCCAGTCTGAGTGACAGAGTGAGACTCCAACTCAAAAAAAATAAAATATAATAAAATAAAATATGTTTTTTCCTAATTATAAAAGTAATAACTGCATATTTATGGAAAAATTTTGGACAATATAGAAAATTACTGTATAAAGAAAAACATTAAAATTGCTTATAATTTTGCCGTGCAGAAATACTACTGTTCCTATTATGTATCAATGAATTTGTAATGGAAAGCAAGTTTCAGAACTTAATTTCTCATGTAATATACTATGAGTAATTTCCCATTAACACAAAACTTGATGCAGTCATTTAAAAAATGTGTTTATTGGCCAGCCTGAGCAAAATAGTGAGACTCCTAACTACAAAAAATGTAAAAATTAGTCAAGTATTGTAGCATGTGCCTGTAGAACCAACTCCTTGGGAGGCTGAGGCAGAGGATTGCTTGAGCTCAGGAGTTCAAGGCTGTAGTGAGCTATAACCATGCCACTGTACTCCAGCCTGTGTGACAGAGAACTTGTCTCAAAAAAATAATGTTTGTAGGACATTGTAATAATTTTCCATTTTAATTATAATTTATGGCCAGTCATATTGGCTCACGCTTGTAATCCCAGCACTTTGGGAAGCTGAGACAGGAGAATCACTTGAGCCCAGGAGTTTGAGACTAACCTGAAAACATAGTGAGACCTCACCTCCAGGAAAAAAATCAAAAAAATTAACCTATATTCCCAGCTACTTGGGAGACTGAGGAAGAAGGATCACCTAAGCACAGAAGGTTGGGGCTGTGGTGAGCCAAGATCATGACACCTGCACTCCAACCTGGACACAGATAATTTATGCTGTGATGAGCATTCTTATAATAAATATTTACTACATTTCAGATTATTTTCTTATGATAAACTTTAAATAGGGTGGCAGCAAAGAAGACAGTGTGTACTATCCAACGGAAAAGCAAATATGCAAACCTGAAGGGAGCAGAGCCTGGCACATGGTGGACCAGAAACAGTTGAGTAGGGCCAGAGCCTAGGAAGCTAGGGAGAGAAGGGATCCTGGGAGTTGGAGAGGTCAGCGGGTCACGGCCACACCCAAAAGAGCTGGTACTTTTTCCTGAGGGCAGTGGATGCTAATGGAGGGTTTCAAGCAAGAGATCAGACATGTAACTTGGAGATGTGTGTTTTAGTGAGGTCGTTCTGGTGGCAGCTTGAAGACTGGCTGGCAGGAAGCTATTCAGATGCTTTAGCTCACCTATGAAAACATAAACAGTGAAGAGGTAGGAAGGAAGGAAAGTAGAGAAGGTGAGCTTGTAACAGATTTGGGATGTAAAATCTACAGGACTTGGTGACGGCAAGCTGTGGAGTGAGAGGGAGGTGGTATCTTGGGGCTTGGGTCGGTGAGTAGACGGAAACCCGCTGACTCCCCTCTGTGTGGAGACGTCTAGGAGGCAGCTGGATGAATATGAGGTTTTCAGCTCACATGGGCTAGAAATGTAGATTTGGCAGTTATCAGTATATAGAATTACCTGAGTATCTATTCAAAAATAAAGTTTCATTTTGCCATAAATCTTAAAAAAAAAAAAGGCAGATCATGTCTGGCTGAAAGATAAAAGAAGAATGGAAGCCAGCTGCGGTGGCTCATGCCTGTAATCCCAGCACTTTGGGAGGCAGAGACAAGAGGATTGCCAGAAACCAGCTGTTCGAGACCAGCCTGGGCAATTTGGTGAGACCTCTTCTCTGCAATAAATAAAAAAATTAGCCAGGTGTGGTGGCGCTCACCTGTGGTTTCAGCTACCTGAAAGGCTGAGGTGGAAGGATCACCTGAGCCCATCAGGTTAAGGCTGTGGTGGCCGTGAGCATGCCACTGCACTCCAGCCTGGGCAACAGTGAGACTCTGACTTAAAAAAAAAATTTATCTGAAGCCATGTGAATGGAGGAAGAGGAGAGAGGAGGAGACATAGTAGGAAAGGAAGAACATGTACTGTGGAAGAGAGGTGAGAGAATATTCTGAGGCCACCAAGTCAAGTGCCTTAGGGAGGTCAAGGACAGGAATGAAGGCAAAAAACCAACCATTGACAGGATTCAGTGATTGGGGAAACCCAGGAAGCAGGATGAAATGATTAAACCTGGCTTCTTAAAGAGGATCAGTTTCATTCATTTTGTAACCACCAAACAAAACTACCTCAGCATAGCTAAAGCTACATAGACTTGTTTTGCACCTAGTAATGGGAGTGGGGCGCCTCAGCCCCCATGGTGGCAAAGTGGACGTGTCCAACTCTATGAACTCCTAAGACTACAGAGAATGTTTAGTGAGACTCCCTATGTCTATGAACTGCCTATGTCTATGAACTCCTAAGACTACAGAGAATGTTTAGTGAGACTGCCTGCCTAATACTGGCTCTCTTCTGCTTTTACTATTGCTCCCTTTATGCTTCTTAGATTAACCCAAATACCCCACTAAGGGCACCTCTTTAGAGGCCATAAGGTCACCATAAAACATTGGCACTACTCTGTTTATTCTGCTACAAATAATCTCTTAATTTCTGAACTGGTGTCATTGAGTAGACCCCCTTTGAGTGGCAAATATAAACTTGCCACCCCAAATAAAAGGAGATCATATCTGGTTGAAAGATAAAAGAAGAATGGAAGTCACACGGTGGCTCACACCTGTAATCCCAGCAATTTGGGAGCAAGAGGCAAGAGGATTGCCTGAATCCAGGGGTTTAAAACCAGCCTGGGGAATTTGGCGAGGCTTCGTATCTACAATAAATTTTAAAAATTAGCCATTTGTGGTGGTGTGTGCCTGTAGTTCCAGCTACTTGGAAGGCTAAGGCGGAAGGATCGCCTGAGTCCTCCAGGTCAAGGCTGCGGTGGCTATAAACGTGCCACTGTACTCCAGCCTGGGCAACAGAGTGAGACTCCCAACTCAAAAAAAAAAAAAAAAAGTGAGTGCCACTTTATGATTTCTGATACTAGTGTTGAGTTGTGAATTTTTCCTGTTCAGTAAGTGAACAATATTGAACATAATAACTGATGCTTATTACTCTAAAAGCGTAAATGTGGTCCTAGTCACTTTTCTCTACACTTCTGCATTATTGCCTGTGGATAGTTTGAGTTTACTTTCTCGTGCTGATCATGCTTGTCAGGTGTTAGAATGATCTAGCCAAACTGTCATTGAATGCTTCTCCACTATTCATCATTATGCATGCACATGGCCATTTTGTTTGATTCACCCAGAAGGTTAATGCCTTGAGCCAGGTTTAGAAAATTGGGGATTAATGTCTCTAAATGTAGAGCTGATGCCATTTTTTCAGGAAAAGCAGTGACCTTTATAGAATCTTTTTCCAAAAACATTCTTTTTTTTTTTTTGGAGTTGGAGTCTCACTCTGTTGCCCAGACTGGAGTGCAGTGGCCGCTCCCAGCCACCGCCACCTCGACCTGCTGGGCTCCAGCGATCCTTCCACCTCAGCCTTCCAAGTAGCTGGAACTACAGGCGCACGCTACCACGCCCAGCTAATTTTTTATTTATTGTAGAGATGAGGTCTCGCCAAGTTGCCCAGGCGGGTCTCGAACCCACGGGCTGAGACAATCCACTCACCTCAGCCTCCCAAAGCGCGGGATTACAGGCTTAGCCAACGAGCCTGGCCCAAAAACATTCTTATTTGCCCTCCATCAAGTTTTATTTAGTGTTGCTCTCTATATCAATCAGAATTATTTCTGATGAAGTGACCAGTTTAAACTCAACATTGTGAATTGCCTGAGCCTGCGGGTTCGAGACCCGCCTGGGCAACTTGATGAGACCTCATCTCTACAATAAATCAAAAAAAATTAGCCAGGCGTGGTAGCACACGCCTGTAGGTCCAGCTACTTGAAAGGCTGAGGCGGAAGGATCGCCGGAGCCCAGCAGGTCGAGGCTGCGGTGGCCAGGAGCGTGTCACTGCACTCCAGTCTGGACGACAGAGTGAGACTCCAACTCAGAAAAAAATAAAAAATAACAATAAAAAAAACTCAACATTGAATGTCCTGGAAGAAACTCACAGAGTTGTAGGGCCCAAGAACTTGAAGCACTAGAACCAAAGACTCGATTACCATCAAGACCCTTTTTCTTCTCCCCACTGAGTTCTCTTTCTCCACTCCCCTCAGTCTCTGTGTGTTGGCCTTATTTTGTCCTACCTCAGGCTTCCACCTAGGGGAAAACTTGGCCATGGGCAGCTCCAGACTTGCATTAGCAGACTGAAGGAAAGAGAAAACCTTTCCTATGTCAAAATATATGAAGCCTAAGGAAAGTTTCTGATTGCCCGTGCTCCCCACATGGTGGGAGTGTAGGGCCCAGGTGGGCAGGGAATAGGGTCCTGGGATTGGTAGGCCCAGATCACATGCCCTCCCAGAGGCTGGGCAGTGTGGTTCTGTGATGCACAGTATAACCCATGGTTGGAGTGGGGAAAGATTCGTTCTTCAAAGGAAGTGATGGTGGCAAACTAAAAGAATGAGCAGACAGAAACTAACATTGACTACACTTAATAGCAAGATGGTGGCCAGGCGTGGTGGCTCACACCTGTAATCCCAGCACTTTGGGAGGCCAAGGCAAGAGGATTACCTGAGCCCAAGAGTCCAAGACTAGCCTGGGCAACATAGTGAGGCCAATAAATTTAAAAATGAGCCCTGTGTGGTGACATATACCTCTAGTCCCAGCTACTTGAAAGGCTGAGGTGGAACAATCACCTGAGTTCAAGGTCAAGGCTGCAGTGGTCATGATTGTGCCACTGCCCTCTAGCCTGGCTGACAGAGTGAAACTCTGACTCAAAAATAATAATAATAATAGCAAGATGGTATTTTCTCTTGAATGATAGCTTTCATTCTTATCCCAAAGTGTGCTGATGAGTCACAGTGAAATTATTATATTCTTGGAATTATACTAGCACTTAGTCTGTATTTTTTCTACCCCTTATCATATATTTGTTAAATATTTCCTTATACTGTATATTATGGCATATGTTGAAATGCAATTATTATCATTTTAAAAGGACTTTCACATACATTATCTCATTTAATTCTTATAATCTACTGATCCACTTGTTATCTTATTAGACCTATTTTTTTTTATTTGTAGAGACGAGGTCTCACCAAGTTTCCCAGGCTGGTCTCGAACTCGTGGGGTCAGGCAATCCACTCACCTCATCCTCCCAAAGCGCTGGGATGACAGGCTGAGCCACTGAGCCCAGCAGACCTATTTTATAGATGGACGAGAGCTCTGTGAATTTTTTTCCCAAGGCCACAGATTCAGTACAGTTGAGAGACTTGATGAGCACAGATCTGGCTCCTTTTCTTGTTCTTTTTGGTGTCATGTGCCTTAGCTATCTGTCATCTTGCTTTTTAATTAGGATTGGGCTGGTTATCCCTGGAGAGCTGAGACTATGCCATCCGCTTTTACTCCAGAACCCCATAAAACTTCCTCGTGCCACAGGTCTTGTGAACACTGAGTAAGTGATGCTGACTGTAATGAATTGAGTTCAAGACGCTACTGTTTTTTGTTGTTGTTGTTGTTTGATGGGTTTTTTGTTTGTTTTTGAGTCGAAGTCTCACTCTGTCACCCAGACTAGAGTGCAGTGGCCACTCCCGGCCTCCGCAGCCTCGACCTGCTGGGCTCCGGCAATCCTTCCGCCTCAGCCTTCCAAGTAGCTGGAACTACAGGCGCTACCACACCCGGCTAATTTTTGGATTTATTGTAGAGATGAGGTCTCGCTAAATTGCCCAGGCGGGTCTTGAACCCGCGGGCTCAGGCAATCCACTCACCTCGGCCTCCCAAAGCGCAGGATTACAGGTTGAGCCACCAAGCCCGACTCAAGACACTACTGTTAAGTGTAGATGAGCCCGTGTGCAGTGGGAGGCTACCTGGCCCCCTGTGTTTTTGTTACACATTGGGAGTCAGCACAGGACCTCTCCCATGGTGAGGAGTTGTCTCTGGGGAGCCTCTTGGAACGCCGCCATGCCGGAACGCCGCCATGCTGTGGAGAGCAGTGTTCCTGTCTCACTGGGGGGGGGGGCGACCTCTCACCACCTGTGCCCTTCTCTTGTCTCCCCTCAGCGTCTTGAGCGTGACTCCATCCTTAAGCAAAAGACAACTGCCCACCCACACATGCCCATGTGGGTCTCACCACCCTGAAAACAGCATCCCCATCCTAGCCGCATCCACAAAGCCCACCCAACAGCTCACTGTCCCTATATTCCTTTTCTTTAAAACTAATCAGACACACGACTATAAAGTTAATCCCTGCAGAAAGTGTTTTCAGATGGAACAGAAAAGGGTCAGGTGTTCCTTAACCTCTGTTCTCCCCAAGGGAGCAGCCTCTTTCCATAACTGCAGAACAAGTCCTGCTCTCTCCTCTTTCCCTTCTTGGTGGGGGGCTGCTCCCTCCCCACTCTCAGGTGCTTGTGACTGAGCAACTCCCACCATCTGCTTCCTGCTCTTATCTCCACTGTGCTCTGTGAGGCATTGTGGGACCCTTGCCCACTACTCTGGGGCAGCTTTTGTGATCCTTTTTCTCAATCCATAGCTCCCTGTTCCAGTACAGACATGTAAGTTAATAACAGATGCTGATTTTTATCTAGGGGAGAGAGGTGTGTGTGTGTGTGTGTGTGTGTGTGTGTGTGTGTGTGTGTGTGTGTATGCACGTGTGCACACACGTGTGTTAAGAATTTTGTTACCACCTCTGCAGATTACACATAACAATATGTAGTACTTGTCTTTCTCACTGAGAAGACGCACCATGTGAAATTAAATCAGAAGTCTCATCAGAGGACACAGTCTACCTATTTATGTCAGCTTCCTATCGCTACTGTAACAAATTACCACAACTATGGTGACTTAAAACCACAGAAATTCTTTTTTTCTCAGTTATGAAGGCCAACAGTCCAAACTCAGTATCACTGGGCCAGATAAAATCAAGATGTCGACAGGGCCTGTTCTTCTGGAGGCAGAATCCACTCCTGGGTTCCTCTAGCTTCTGGAAGCCGCAGACAGTCCTTAGTTTGTGACTGCTTCACTCTGAACTCTGCCTTCAGGGTCACATTGCCTCCTTCTATCTCCCTCTGCCTCGTTTTATAAGGACACTTGTGATTGCATCTAGCGTCTACCTGGATGATCTGGGATAATCTCCCAATCTCAAGAGCCTTACATCATCACATCTGCTGTCCTTTTTTGCCATATAAGGTTACATTCACAGGTTCTGGAGATTAGGCTGTGGATATCTTTAGGGGGCCATACTCAGCCTTGTACACTACCCTCCTCATAATTACCTGACCCCACACCCCTGAGCTCTGCTCCTGGCTAGTCCTGCTCCTCTCACCACCATGACTCTGAGAAGCCCCGCTTCCCAGCCCTGCACAGGTGCTTCCAGGCCTTCTCACCCTCTCCACCTGTGGTGCAAGCAGGTCCTCAATGTCTTGCCACCAGCTCTCCAAAGGACAGGAGGCAAGACAGCTCCTCCAATCAGGCTACCTTCTTCTCCAAAACCACTGGCCCCCAGGGGCAGGAAGGCAAGCTTTAAGTGGGGAAGACCCCAGATGGTCCTATTTTGCTACCACAAGAATCAAGTTGTTTTGATTTTGTGAAGCTTTAGCTAGTGCATAAAATGTCTTGCCTCTGCCCTTCAGTCAGGATATCTCTAGAACTTAAAATCAGTGAAGACAGAAAGGAGAGTCTTAAATTTACAGTCCATAGGGCCTGGCAGTGTCTCAACAGACTAGATACTTGGACAGCTGTGCAGACTCCTTGACTATGGTTAGCCACCATCAGCCGGTCATCTCACCAGAAGCTCCTATCTGGATGGAAACCTTGTTCATGTGGCCGTTTTTTTTTTTTTTTTTGAGTTGCAGTCTCACTCTGTCATCCAGACTGGAGTGCAGTGGCTGCTCCCGGCCACCACAGCCTCGACCTGCTGGGCTCCGGTGATCCTTCTGCCTCAGCCTTCCAAGCAGCCAGAATTACAGGCATGCGCTACCACGCCCGGCTGATTTTTTTATTTATTGTAGAGATGAGGTCTCGCTGCCCAGGTGGGTCTCGAACCCGCGGGCTCAGGCAATCCACTCATCTCAGCCTCCCAAAGGCGTGGGATTACAGGCTGAGCCACTGAGCCCGGCTTTGTGGCCGTTTTTAAAGCAGAAAGTTGAATCCTGTGTTGCAGTTCTTTTTGGTTTTTTGTTTGTTTGTTTGTTTTGAGTTGGATTCTTACTCTGTTGCCCAGGCTGGAGTGCAGCGGCATGCTCACGGCCACTGCAGCCTCGACCTGCTGGGCTCCGAGATCCTTCTGCCTCAGCCTTCCAAGTAGCTGGAACTACAGGCGTGCACTACAGGCGTGCACAATCCCAAAGTGCTGGGATTACAGGCTGAGCCACCGAGCCCGGTCTATTTTTTATTTATTGTAGAGACAAGGCCCCACCAAGTTGCCCAGGCTAGTCTCGAACCACTGAACTCAGGCAATCCTCTTGCCTCAGCCTCCCAAAGTGCTGGGATTACAGGCTTGAGCCACCACACCCGGCCTATGTTGCTGTTCTAAGAGGCATGTGCTGTCATCCTTCAGTACATACCATGTACATACTAGTGCTTAAAACACCACTTGGAGGTGAGTGGATTGCCTGAGCCCACAGGTTCAAGACCCGCCTGGGCAACTTGGCGAGACCTCATCTCTACAATAAATCAAAAAATTAGCTGGGCATGGTAGCGCAGCCTGTAGTTCCGGCTACTTGGAAGGCTGAGGCAGAAAGATCACCAGAGCCCAGCAGGTCGAGGCTGCTGTGGCCGGGAGCGGCCACTGCACTCCAGTCTGGGTGACAGAGTGAGACTCCAACTAAAAAAAAAAAAAAAAAAACCACCACTTGAGGGTGGAAGGCCAGGAGAGACGCCCTCTGTGATCTTACAGAAAAAAGCTGTAGAGAAGCCAGCAGTGGCGCTATATGGACGCTGACGCTGGCCATTGGGTCCTTGGCGTTTGTTCCTATCTGCTTAGGCAGGGGGCGGGGGTGGGAGGAGGAGCCGTCAGTGGAGATTGTGTGTAACTGTAGACTTCCTCTCTACTGTAAGAAGAATTCTCTTGAAAGGAAATGAAAAACAGTTCCAGATGGTTCACAGAAGATTCTTCTTGGTTGGAAACCTATGCTACCTCCTTGTAAAGAGTGACTAGGCCTTGAAAATAGGAGCCCAAATCACCAGCCTCCAAAAAAGGAGGCTTTATGAAGGGGGATGACGAGGATCCAGAAGAATCTTGCTCCTTTCAATTATCCAACTAAGAGGTTCATTTTGTATTATGTATTAAGCATAGACACAGACACTATCTGAGACTACAGTGCCACAGTCTGAGTCCACATATTCATACACACATGCATAATTGAAAATTTTTTCAAGCGCAGAACTGACAAAGGACTTGATTTGAATCAATATTGCAATAATTAAAATAGACTTAGAGAGACTATTTGAAGAACAAAGAATTTGAAGCAATGTAAAAAATATATAGAAGAGCCGGCTCGGTGGCTTAGCCTGTAATCCCTTGCCTTGGGAGCCTGAGGTGAGTGGATTGCCTGAGCCCGTGGGCTCGAGACCTGCCTGGGCAACTTGGCGAGACCTCATCTCTACAATAAATCAAAAATGAGCCGGGCGTGATAGCGCGCACCTGTAGTTCCAGCTACTTGGAAGGCTGAGGCGGAAGGATCGCCGGAGCCCAGCAGATTGAGGCTGCGGTGGCCGGGAGCGGCCACTGCACTCCAGTCTGGGTAACAGAGTGAGACTCCAACTCAAAAAAACACAAACAAACAAATATATATATAGAAGAAAAAAAGGGGAGCGAGTTCTTGTTGAGTCTGGAACATTATTGAGCTATATTTACTGAGCACCTACTGTGTACTGGGCCAGAAGTGTGGATACAACAGTGAACAAAACTCAGACCCTGCCCAAGAGTTTACAGTCTGGTAGAGGAATCAGATGAGTAGACAGGAGATTGCAACCCAGTGTTTTAAGTACATTGAGGCTATATGTCAAAGGGACAGTTCACCCTTCTTGGGAAGATCAGGGCAAGCTACTAAAGGTGATGGCAATATTGAGAAGCAAATAACTAACAGAGGTTGATCTATAAAAGAGACCAAGAATCTTTCAGGCAAAGAACAGCACATGCAAAAGCCCAAAGTCAAATCCAGCAAGGCAGACAGGTATAACCAAGATCTGAATGACCTCGAGAGAAAGGCAGGTCCATGTGTGCATGGGAGAAAAGATAGGCAAGAGGGCAGGAGGAAGCATGCAGGGTGGTCCAGTTTCTCCTGGGGCCCAGACCCATCCTCTTGTCCATCTTAGCTGTTGTCAGTGAAGGTAGGCTCCAGGCAGGCCAGCAACCTGCCTCATCCTCTCTGCCTTCTTCTGTGGCATCTGAGACTCCAGGAAGACAGCATCCCCCTCAGGCTCAAATTAAAAAACTAGGGAGAGGGCCCACTGCATTCTCTCCACTCCAGACCTGATGTTTCTGGGGCAAAGAGAGTTGGTCCTGAGAGTTGAAATAAATCTTCCTTTCAAGCGAGTTTCTGGCTTTCTTCCCAACCTGGAGCAGGTTAATAGATGCACAGCTCTGATGTCATATCTTACTCCTCAGGGAAGAAAAAAAGGTGGTTGAGATCACCTGAAAAAACACAAGGAATTTTAGCAATCACCTGACAAGAAATGTCAAGACATAGTGACTGGAACCCAAACCACAGCAGCTGCCTCCCACAGCTGCATGCCATGTTGCGACCTCCTTTGAACATTATTCAGGCTAAAAATAACCAGGAATGCAAAATTCTTTAGGAGTAGGTCTCTCAGTGAGATAGCCACAGAAATCCATATGGGGAAGGAGACGGAGGAGGTTTGTCATGGGGCCATGGGATCAGTGATGAGGAATACCAGCTGACGGCCAAAGAAATCATACCAGGAGCCTACAGTTCCTTGCTCCTGTGAATTGATTAAACCTCACGGTACCCATTTTACAGATGGTGAAAACACATTGCAACCAGGCATGGTGGCTCACACTTGGAATCCCAAGCATTTTGGGAGACCAAGGCGGGAGGATTGCTTTAAACCCAGGAAGGAGTTTAAGACCAGCCTAGGTAACATAGCAAGACCTCATCTCAACAATAAATCAGAAAATTAGCCAGGCATGGTGGCACACACCTGTAGTCCCAGCTACTTGGGAGGCTGAGGCAGAAGGATCACTTAAGCTCAGGATGTCGAGGCTGTGGTGAGTTGTGAGTGTGCCAGTACACTCCAGCCTTGGTGACAGAGACCCCAACTCAGAAAAACCAAAAAGCACCTTGGCTCCTGAACTCGTGCACATCAAGAATTCCTAATCTCAGCTATAATCCAAGTCCAGTTGATTTCCTAAGGAAAGCAAAAGTAATGAAATGTAGAAGGAAGTCACCTCTTCACTGTTTCCACCCTACACCTGAGAAGCAACTCTTTTTTTAGTTGTGAAACCAAGTCTGGGACTTTCTCACCAATAGCAGTGTGAGTTGACGTCAGAAGGAAGCATGCTCCACCAAAGACAAAAACAAAAGGATCCTTTTTTGGTTGTGGGAAATTAAAAAGAAAAACTCATTTAGCCCCAGAGAAAATAGGTATGTTTCCCCATACATAGAAAAGCACCAGCAAAAAATTTTATTGCATTTTTCTTATAAGAAAAACTAGTTTATTTACCCCAGTTGCAGTAGCTCTGTAGTAATCATAATAATAGTAATAGCGTGTGCAGATTGCACAGTACTATGCTCCAGGCACCGTGCTGAGAGAGTGCTTTGCCAGGGATCATTATTTTTTGACAGTCAGAAAATCTGTGAGGGTGATACTACTGTCAGACCCATTTCATGGTTGAGGTAACTGAGGCTTGGTGAGCTTAAGACATTTGCCCTGGGAACAGCAAAGTGGCATCTGTAGGCAGAATTTCATCTACAGAGATGGTTTTGTTTTTCCCCCAACAAAATTTATTTCTCCTTTTCTTTTTTCTTCCTTCCTTTTTTCTCTTTCTTCCTTTCATCATTTTTTAACATTTTTGTTTTCATTGTTCTCTTTTTAAAAATAAGATATGACTTAGATACGGTAAAGTGCCCACAATCTTAAGTAAACTTTTATAAATGTATATACCTGTATTTACCTATGTAACCACATCTCAATCAAGATACAGAAAATGTCCACAAAGTTCCCTTATATCACTCTTAAATAACCAAAATAGCCACTATTCATCATCACAGATTGATTTTGCTCATTTTTAATTTTTGCATAGATGGAGTCATATAGTATATAGTCTTTTGTGTCTGAATAAAGCTGTTCTGAATAGCCTTTTAAAAAAAGAAAAAGAAATTTTCCCTGAGGCTCACTGCCTGCTGGGGGAAGTTCATTCTCACCCCAGTACTGGCACTTTTGCCACTAAAGAGCCTCAAGTGTTGTTCTGTCACAAAAACTGAATGGAATGATCTTTATAGCCTTCTCAGTTTCCTGTGAAGGGTTTTTCTGTTTCTCATTTGCATTCTGCTTTTTTGTTATTGGTGCTCTTTCGCACTTCCACCTTTTCCTTTCCTCTCATAAACCAGATGAATGAACACTGAATCGGAAATCTGAAGACCTAGGTGAGAGGTTCACTCCTGCCGTTAACCACCTAAGTGACCTTGGACGATTCAGAACCCCTTTGGGCTGATTTCTTGTCTGTAAAATGAAGTTGTTGGGTCATAACCAGAGCCCACCCCTGTGCTAAATAAATACCCTCCTTTCTTCCCTTCTCCCTCTTCCCGCCGACCTTCCCAACTCCTTTCCCTTCCTTTCCTTCCTGTCCACTCACACACCCTGGGCCCTTCCATGCGGTAGACAGGCAGAGGCAGTGGCTTTACAGTTGTCCTGCTAAGAAGCTTGAGAGGACACCAACAGGTCACCTCAGTGGAACCCACAGGTCAAGCTGGCCCTCCTCAAGTGGGTAACAGAAACAGCGCTGGCTTTGTGACCTCTACCCCACTCTTACTTCCTTGTTCTCTCATCATTAGGGTCCTCTACCTGCCCCTTAGCCTCATTCCTTTTCCTCACTTTTGTCCCAGGCTACCCCACCTTTCTCCAATCCCTGCCTCCTAGCACCACACATCCCTGCTCTGCAGCCCTCCCCTCGGAGCTCTACTGCGATTTTGGAAGCAGTGCATCTTGTCTTCCTGTGTGTTCACTGAGCATCCCTTCCAGACACTGAGATGTTTTAACTATTTTAAGTCAGCATCCAAAACTTAAGACGGCCTTCAAGAAATTAGGCTCATTCTGAACACCAGTGGGGGACCTATTTTTGGTCAAAAGACTTTCTAATACTGAGCTCAGTAGTTTCCACTCATCAGGAGGCAATATTAGGCCTTTAGAAGCGAGATGAGAGTAGGGATTGGGGATGGGGTAGCAACCTGTGAAGAAAGGTTATTTAATAACTTTATCATTTTTAGTTGCTTTTCCTTGATTAATTTTATTATTTGCTCCTAAAGGATATGTAAATTTTATTAGACACAAGTATTTGGAATATTTCAGAGAAACTGAGATTGATTTAATCCAAGTTGGCTGGCTAGGGTCCTGTGAACCAAAAAGTAATCACCACCCATAGTAAATTAATATTTTCCCAAGTCATTTTAAGTCTTTATCAGTCAGGAATTTCACTAGTATCCATAGTATCATGAATTTCACTAATATCTGTATTTAAATATTCCTTAAAGCTCTGGCTGCCAAACATAGGAGCAATTTATAGGAAGAATTAACCTCTTAGCCTCCTCTGAGTCCTTCTCATTTTGTTCCTGACTGTGTAGGAACTTATGGGCCTTTATCATGTAAAGTCCACCTCTACAGAAAGACTGCCTTACTGTTCACTATCACAGCACTCATTTTAAACGACAGAAACAATATGCATTGCTTGGGCCTTCTCATTCCTATTTTAGACATGTTTCTAAGGAGTAGGTTGGTTGTCATGACTTGTGAAGAACTTCTTCACTGTCGGGATGGAAGAATACTGGAGTAGGCAGCTGAGGGAGGCACCACCATCTGGCCCTAAGGGAGGGGTCTTGAGGAAATAGCCTGCTGGCCAGCGTATTTTGAATGTGTCCTCTCTCAAAGCTGAACTCAAGGACAGATCATTTCTCAGAGCCCAGTTCTGGAATTCTAAGCTTCCAGATTGCGGTTTGGTGTTTCAGGTAAGCCCATTGAAGGACAGTGTGTTGTCTTCAGGCATTGCTCTACACAGGGGCCTGGTTCCCTGCCTGTGTCCTCAGCAGATCAGTTCTTCCATTCCCCAGTTCATTCTCCACCCCCTGCCATTCCAAGTACCACCTGCAGGGAAGGTGAACTTCACCAGTCCTCTCTGAATATGGTGAAGCTTGAATTCTGGAATGCAGAACAACAGCAGTTGACATTTATTCTTTTTACTTGTCATTTTTCTGTCAGTGGCTGTGTCAAGGGCCTAGGCTACCACAGTGGGTTCCAAGATAATCAGGGAGCACTTGGGACTATTAGAAAGGACACAGCATCTGTCTAGATAGACATAACAGTGGTTAAGAAATGGTACTCCTGTCAGACCCATACCCTGTTATTCCTGGGAATCCTACAGCCACTCAGAGCAGAGCAGCTGGAGCCAGCCCACACCAACCTGTCACACAACTATTATTCATTGACATGCCTCTCTATTATCTTACAAAGCATGGTGCTTCAGACCCAGGAGAGATGTGTCATAAAGGGGAGACTTTGCCTGGCGGATAAAAAGGCATATGTTCCTGCCCACATTTTGCTATTTGCTGAGTTTTCAAAACCTCCCCAGCCACACCCCTTGGCTCTTTGTTTGACTTCATAGCAAGGCATTCGTGCTCACAGGATGTTTCTGGGCTCAGTCCCTATTGCCCTGGGGAGGCTGACCTCGGGAAGTCCTCTCTGTGGATTTTGTGCCCAGTGGCAGGACCCACTGCCCTCGCCTTCTGTGTGGCAAGCCCTGTCATGGACTCAGCTGTTACAGGGATAATTAAGACCAGTTTCCGCCCTCACAGAGTACAGTTTTGTGAGCCTGTCCCTGTTCATGCTGAAATACAGTTTGAGAGATAATACCATGAGGTTGGGCTTTGAGTACCAAAAAAGATGCACACTTTGATTTTCTTTTTCTGGAGCAGGAGTCTGAGCAGCAAAACTGTCACGTGAAGCAAACTGCTGCAGGATGGTTCCCAAGGGCCTGAGTCTTCAGGACTTCCACAAATCCTATTTCACATGTCTGGGGGAGTAGCCCATTCTCCCCCCTTTTTTAACTATTTCTAGCTAAGACATATTCCTGTTTAAAAAAAAAAAGAAAAGACTGCCGATTGCCCAAATCTCCGTGTCTTAATGTTTTTGTTATACTGATCATGTACCCTTAGCTGACCCAAACCCATACCCAATTCCAGCGAGTTCAATTTAGCAACCCAGCGAGTTCATCAATATACCATCAGATGATCTAAGCCCCAAATCATCACCTTCTCTGGAAAGACAAACAAACAAAAACCGCGAAAGGAGGGAGGGCGGATTGGGAGGGGGCACCAGCAGTGATGCATCAAACTACGGTCTGAACCGAGCCGCGTTGCCCGCTCAGTGGGCGTGCGTCTGTGAGCAGTTCCCACCCACCGGCCCAGCACCCCCTCCGGGCGGCGGCGGCTGCATTTTAATGTCAGATGGAATCGCTAATGCGCGCGTTGCCACGGCGACCGCGGCGGCGGAGCTAAAAGCAGCAGCCTCCGCCTGGGCGCCGCCTCCCCAGCTGCAGCCCACCCTCAGCGGCGCAGATCCTCTTTGTCTCGCTCGGCCTCCCCCACCCTTCCTCCCTTTGTCGCCCAAGTCCCCGGGCAGCCGCGCTTCCCAAGCTCTGCTCCCGCTGCAGGTGCTCGGAACCGAGGGGCGGCGGGCGGCACGAGGGTGCCGGGCCCACCCAATGAGGCTCGGACCCATTTGACATTCTTGGGGATCTTAATGCTTCGCTTGAAACAGTCTTTCTAAAAGAGAAGTCGTTAATCTTTTTAATATCCTTATAAAACGCCAAACAGGAGCTTTTTTCCTTCACCTGGACGGCCATCCCTTGGCTTATTGTCTGCCCCACTGTCCTGGCCCCTGGCGGCTCCCCTGATATAAGGGGATGGCAGAGATCCGGCCTGTCTGCTGCCCGTGCCCTGCCTATGCCGCCCATCACTGCTTCCTACTGTGGGAAGTGAACCTATAAGTCAGGACAGCATCCCATTAAAGAGTCCCACGAGATTGCTTCTGGATCTTTCCCGCTTTTTTTTTTTCCTTTGAAAGGGAGCTAGTGTCACATGGTGAGAACAGGAGGCGAGGATGGTGGCAGGAGTAAAGGGGAGTGAGATTTAGGGGCAAGCGACTTCTACTGGCCAGCTGGGGACCCTTAGCCAGTCCTATCCTAGCCTTGGTTTGCTTCCCCTTTACCTAAGGCAAGGCTTACACCCCCATCAGAGAACTTATCTGCCCCAGATTTCATGTAAATGAGATTGCTACACCCAGATCCAAAGTTCCAGGGCTTCTGGGATTTGAAACTCTCCAATGGGGTAGAGGGTTGTTGTGTGCACAGAATGTGCTGCTGTTACCATTCACAGTCACCTGGTGATGAAGGGTGAGGGGGATTTGACCACAATAATGATCCCAGCCCATAGCCCTTGTGTTATTTCTCTTTGTCCTGGGACAACCCAGCAGCTCTCATGGCACTGGCTTCAGATGTCAGATTTGCTCATATTCTGGCTGATGCCCTCTTCATTAAAAAATAAAGCAAAAAAGAAACAGGTCAGGCCGGGCTTGGTGGTTCAGCCTGTAATCCCAGTGCTTTGAGAGGCCAAGGTAAGTGGATTACCTGAGCCGGCAGATTCGAGACCTGCCCAGGCAACTTGGCGAGACCTCATCTCTACAATAAATCAAAAATTAGCTGGACATGATAGCGCGCATCTGTAGTTCCAGCTACTTGGAAGGCTGAGCCAGAAGGATTGCTGGAGCCCAGCAGGTCGAGGCTGCGATGACCGGAAGCGTCCCACTGCACTCCAGTCGGGGCGACGGAGTGAGACTCCAAATCAAAAAAAAAAAAAAAAGAGATCTATGCCACTTCGTTAGTATGTCCATTAAAAAGGACACTCTGTCATCTAAATTAAAAAATACAAAAAACCCTTTAGTTTAACAGTGCATTTTGGAACAACCATCTTCTGAAAGCCACACCTAATATTTAAACAAGAAAACATGATTAACAGCCAGAAACCTTGGACTGCTCTTCTCATGATCCTGAGTCAATGGCTCTGCGGAATCTTCTTGCATCCCTAACATACCATGGGCCCCTCCTATCATTCCTACATCAGAAACAAAAGGGGTGCCTTTAAAATGCCTATAGGTTAGGGTTTTAGCTTTTAAAGTCACTCTCATTGAAAAATCATAGACTGGGTGTGGCGACTCACACCTATAATTCCAGCACTTTGGAAGGCCGAGGTGAGAGGATTGCCTGTGCCCATGGGTTCAAGACTAGCCTGGGCAACTTGGCAAGACCTTGTCTCTACAATAAATCAAAAAATTAGCCAGGCATGATGGCGCGTGCCTGTAGTTCCAGTTACTTGGAAGGCTAGGCAAAGGATCACCTGAGCCCAGCAGGTCGAGGCTGTGGTGGCTGTGAGTGTGTCACTGCACTCCAGCCTGAGCGACAGAGTGAGATTCCAACACACACACACACAAAAAAAAAAGGAAAGAAAAATCATTATGTAACTGAGCAATCTCTGGACTGATACATAGAAAATGTGGTTGCCTGCAGGGAGGAAAACTGAGAGGCCAGAGGATATGGGAGGAAGGAAAACATACTTTCCCTCTATATACTCTGGTACCTGTGAATAGTATACCATGCACATTTATTATTCACTTTTTAAAATTACATGCTTTTAATATAACTTCTTCAAGAAAGTGTTCCCTGATTCCCCTAAGTACGTAAGACCCCTGTCACATTCTGTTCTTTTACCTTCAAAGCTCTTCACAGAATTATGTATTACCAGTGGTGAGCACGTAATTCATGTTATGAAAGTCTTCTTCCAGCTGGGCTCAGTGGCTCAGCCTGTAATCCCGCGCTTTGGGAGACTGAGGTGCGTGAATTGCCTGAGCCCGCGGGTTTGGGACCCACCTGGGCAACTTGATGAGACCTCATCTCTACAATAAATCAAAAAATTATAGCCGGGCGTGGTAACGTGCGCCTGTAGTTCCAGGTACTTGGAAGGCTGAGGCGGAAGGATCGCCGGAGCCCAGCAGGTTGAGGCTGCGGTGGCCAGGAGTGACCACTGCACTCCAGTCTGGGCGACAGAGTGAGACTCCAACTCAAAAAAAAAAAAAGAAAGTCTTCCTCACCAGACTATAGTATATAGTTCCATAAAGGCAAGACAAGACCTGTCTTAGATACCACTGTGTCCATTAGGGCTGACGCAAGGTCAGGACTTAGTCAATGTTTTTTTGAAGAAAGAGATGAAAAGAAGGAGACAAGAAAGAGGAGGATGGTAGAGTGACAGGCCGGGTCCTGTCCTAAGGGTGAGCCAGGATGCAGGAGAGGTGCCCATCTCTATGTCCTCTTCTAAGCTCACTAACCCTCAGGGACTCGACCCCTCCTTCACAAAGCAATTCTGTAAAGTTGTTCCAAATAATTCTTGTAACTATTCTCTCTAGTATACATTGAAATTTGTCATAATAAAAAGTTTGATGAATCAGAGGAACGCTATCATTTGCTGGGCCAGTTACCAGGCAGCTAATTGGAGCACTTATATGAGACGAAGCAGGGCCAGCTCTTCCTCTGGTCACTCCCAGGGAGGGTGATGCTTTGACAGTCTCCAGAAGTGATGCATGGGAAAGTCACTTGGGGAGGTTTAGCAGCTCAGTGTTCAGGACCCCACAGCAAGACCAGTTGAATCCATCTCTGGGCATGGGGCCTGACCACTATGAGGGCCATTGTTTTTCAGAAGCTTAACACGCAATCAGGGTTGAGAAGCATTGCTCTATGGACTCCCAGAAACAGAGACAAGAGGAAGTGGGGACACTTATACTCACCAAACCCAAGATTCAATTTCAGTTCTAAAGCTGATGTCAATATACTTTAGGCTGGACAAAGAGGTTATTTGCTTCAGCCCACTTCAGATTGTTTCAGTACTGCTCATAGAGCCTCTCTTTGCCTCAGAATGCCCCCGGATCCCCTCCTATGGCCGTCATTTAAAACAAATGTGTGACTGTCTAATCAGGACACAAACCATTTTTCAGACTTGCCAGAGCAGCAGTGACCTAAATATTACTCAGGGTGTCTGATTTCCAGCTGCAGAGGATGCGTGTATTTGGTTTGATTGTTTTCATGTGAATAAAGTTGAGCCAGTAATTCAAGGTCCCCATCGGGACGGCCAAGTCCTTTGATGCTATGAATTAATTCTTTAGACGGAAGGCAATGGTGTGGAGTTGTTACTGAAGTATTCACTTTTTAATAGAATCACTTACCCACTCAATCGATTTTGGTGCCATTTTTAATTGACATAAGATAAAATAAGCAAGAACTGGAGGGGTTGACAGATATAGGGAGTAAATCTTTGGAAAATGTGGCGAACCCATTTACAGGCCAACGGTTGGAGCAAGTAGTGGCAGATTGTTCTGCTCTCTCTCCCAGGTAACCCTGCAGGCAGTAAATAAGGCCTGTGTTAGAAGCCACTAGATTGTAAACACACACAGCAGGGAAATCTGCCTAAATTGCCCACTGAGGTGTCGATGCAGTTGGCCTACTAGAAGTGTGTCTTCACTCAAGGTCAAACCAAATTTGGCAGGAAGCCACATGGGGACACTTTATATTAAAATCTCCTAGGAGACTGGGGGCAGGTTGCTGTTTGAGCCCTTAAGTCAGTGATCATGGAGAAAATGGGGACTCTTCATGGCAGGCAGGAAAAGTACTAATGTGGCCTCAGAGGACCCACATTTGTTCCCAGCCAGCAAGCTCCAGCCTGGATCTAAACAACCCATTTCTGGGAACTTAAAATAAAAAAGAAGAGAGCAGTCAAGTGGACTTGAGACCCCACAGGGCCTTTGATGCGTCCACCAGCAACAGCATGGTGAGTGGTTTCTGTGATGTGGGATTCCTGAGCAAAAGGGACTGGACCATGGCTACTAGTTCATCTCTCATTATGGGGCCAGAAATAGATGCCCCATCCCGGGAAGAGGGAAATAGGCTGCGTGGAATGTTTCATCTGTTGGAATATTGTTCTGCTCTGCCTGACGAGATTACTGAGCTCTCAGTTCTGTAGCATTGGCATTGAGTAAGAGTCTGAAAATTGATGCATTATGTACTTGCTTAAAATAGCAAATGCAGAATAAAAAAAGCAGAGCTGCTAGGAATTGTGCAGAACATATTGATAGAAAGACCTGCTTTGCCTCTGTTATTACCAGCATGAAACTGTGTATCGGGGCAGGGGGTAGATTTTCCATCAGAGCATTCACACGGTAGAGGATCCTTTACTGCAACGAGGCAAGGTTAAATTTTTTAGCTGACATAACTGAGTGCAAATCCTTCTGCTCTCAAACAGGTGGTATAAAGTAGGCAATTTGTTCCTTTTCATCTCAGTGTTCTGGGATTGGCTTATGAGAGAGCTGTTTGTGTTTTTACTTCTTTGAATTCCACTCAGAACAAAAATCCCCCGTTCATGCTACCTAATCAGATATTCTTCACTGTGGATCACAGTTGCCTGGACGGGCATCAAGGTTTAGTGACGAGGTGGAAAATGCTCAAAAAGAACTATGTCATCAACCCCCAAGAAGAAGGCATCACCCTTTATCAGTTTAAATGGGATTTTTAAAGAACGAGTTAACAGGGCCTTCTGGGATCGACAAGCCCTTTTGCCTGTGCAGCCCTAGTAGGCGGCATGGTTGTTTCTTTCCATGGTCAAGGGGAGAAGTCTTGAGATGTTGGGCAAGCGTCCTTTCAGCCCTGGTATCATTT
Source organism: Cephalopachus bancanus (assembly GCA_027257055.1). Lineage (NCBI taxonomy): Eukaryota > Metazoa > Chordata > Mammalia > Primates > Tarsiidae > Cephalopachus > Cephalopachus bancanus. Next base: position 4,068,684 of record JAPVLO010000158.1, read on the forward strand.
GTCTCATCAGCATTCCAACCCTAGGAACCTCCTTCATCAAAGTGCATCACTCCATTAACAAACATTAATGGGCGCTTACTTCCTGGGAAGAGGGAAATAGCCTACATGGAATATTTCATCTGTTAGATTATTGTTCTGCTCTGCCTGATGAGATTATCGAGCTCTCAGTTCTGTAGCAGTGGCATTGAGTAGCTAGAGTGGCAGTGCACTAGCCACTGTGCATATATTGTCTCCTTTAACTCTCACCAAAACTCTCTGAAAGAGCATTTTCACTGTTCATTATCCCATTTAAGGACCCCCCAAGCTGATTCTAAGACTCTTGTTATTCCCACCATGCCCCAAGTGTCTCCTTTTTTGATTAACATTCCTAGAAATGCATGGAAGTGGGAAGTCCCCTGTCCCCATCTCTTCTCTGCTGCTGCTGTCAGCTGGAATGGCTAACTCCTGGATGTGTTAGAACTCAAGTTCCAAAAGCCTGGTTAGTATCTAAGAAAAATCCCATTTTCTAGGCTCAGCAAGCAGCCCCTGCGTGGTGATTCAGATGAATTGTAATTTGCCAGTTGTCAATAGACACTGACCAGTGTCCAAATTCCTCTAGGCCACCACAGTTTTAGAGAATGTGGCCTTTTTGCAAAGCAAGGATCAGACCTTCCTTTCCTTCTTCTTCCTAATTTGCATTATCACTCCTAAGAATCGTGTTTTTTAAAACTTGGGCATTTTCAGATAAAGATCGCTGGAAAGAATGGGGTAAAAAGTGTAAAAAAAATGAATGACATTGAATAAAAAGTTAGAAACATAATGAGCTAGGGAAGGATTAGGCGAGCAGCCAGGCTGTGAAAGCAGAGCCATGTAGGTAGTGTTGCCTTCTCAACACTAAACCTTCAAATTCCAGACTTGTTACTTGCTATTGCTTAATACAGCATAGCATCACTATAATATTGTAAATGCTTATTTCATAATAGAATCTGCTTACATAATAGATTCTGTGAACAGTTTTGATACATGATCAACTATTTTATGATCTACCTTAATGCATTCCGTCTATTCCTTTAAGGGAGAGAGAACGGTGAGTTCTGTGGACTCCTGAATCTATATGATGTGCAGTAAAATCCTTTGCGTCCTTTCAAGTCAAACCCAAGATTGTCCCAAATGTAACTCATTCTTTCAAACTCAAAACAGGGGATCTTCCTGTTGACTCTTCCTCTTATCAAACACAGTCAGTCAGTCACCAGGTTCTTACTCTAAGGCATCTCTCAAACTAGACCTGACTTACCTTCTAATGGCCACCACCCTTTCTGACTTGACTTACAGTTTCCTAACTGGTCTTCCTGTATCAAAATGCCGGTTGTCGTCTATTTTCCACATCACCCGTTTCATCTCCATCAATTTCATGCATCGACTCTTTTATTAAGAAACCTCTTGAGGGTTTCTCATTGCCTACAAAATTAAGACTAAACTTTTTGCCAGTCATCTACCCCAGCCTACCTTGTCTCCCACCATACTCTCAACACTTGAGTCCTGAACTCCAGCCCCACACTGGCCGCTCCCTGCACAACCCCTCAATTTCGTTTTTAGGTCAAGCCTCAAGGTGCCTGAAATATGGCCTCTACTCATCTTGGACTCGTCCAAGGCCCTCATTCTCCAAAAAGCAGTTCATCACCTTCTCATCTGTAGGGTCTGGGAGATACCTGTGGTTGGGAAAGCCCAGGAGGGCTTCAGGGAGGAAAGACCTTATTAAAGGAAGGCGAGAACTGGCTGAGTAGGCGAGTCACTGTCAGTCCTGGTACAGCGGGCTTTCTCCACTCAGCACCCTGTTCAGTGGCTCTGTCTTCATCTGTGTCTGGGGAGTATCGTAAGGAAGAGAAATCAGGACACATTCTGGACCAGGGTGCTAGGGACCTCGTTTATTCCAGTGTCACATCTACACATCAGAGCACACGCCTCACAGCCTCCTGAGGGAACAGGCGGAAGCCCTGGATGCCTCCCTCTGCCCTGTGCTTCTTTAGCGCTCTTTAGACCGTCAGCAGTGCCGGCTGCAGTGTTCCTTATACAGTGGCTTAAGGAGCCTCCCTCCCAGACCGTGAGCTTGAGAACAGAGACCATTTATGATGTATCTTGCATTCCAGAGCCTTAGATGCACATATTTCATGATGGCACTTGCTGTAATACACATGAACCCAGTGTGTTTGTGTGTAGGTGTTAACTGCTTTAAATGTTAGATTCTCAGGAGGCAGGGATTGAGATCCCGTTAGCTCCTCTGTTCAGTGACCCACGGCCACACACAAATATAAACACAAATGCTTCTTGATAATGGTGAGCTGAATAAGCAAATATGTGATGGTGTTCCTGACAAACTACTACAAATCATCTGTTGAAGGAAGGTGTGGGTGCTGGTTCATGTTCAGCCCAGTCTTATTTAGCACCTTCACTAATGATGTGAACAGAAAATAAACACCAGTGTTCACAGATGGTGCTAACTTTGGAAATGCTGTTAACAGAAGTGTCAAGGGAGGAAAGATAGACATATAAGCAGGAAACAGCAAAGATATCAAAAATAAAAAGCTTCGGCACAGTGAAAGGGGAAACAAATCTCATAAACAGATGTAAAACGAAGCCCAGAAGACATCAGGGTACAAAGCACCAAAAGATGAGAAGTTAAGGGAGAGGGGCAGTGGAAATATTTCTTCTGATAGAAGTGGAGGGTCTGAAGGCTGTGGAGCAGGCTGCCCTCTTGTGAGAACCGGTGAGGTGCCGGCCCAGGCAGCCCATTGAGGCAGCCGCAGACCTCTGCTCATGGCTGCTGTCTCGTTTGTTTTGTGATAGGGCTTTTCTATTTTATTTTTATTTCTAGAGACAGAGTCTCACTCTGTCTCCCAAGCTGGAGTGCAGTGGCACAATCATAACCTCAAACTCCTGGGTTCAAGCAATCCTCCCACCTTTGCCTCCTAAAACGCTAGGATTTGTTTTGTAATAGGGTTTTGGTTTGGTTTGGTGTTGTTTTATTGCTTCTGGGGTTTTTTTTTTTTTATTCTTCATATTTGAGGGAGTTGTGGGTATAGTTTTGTTCTTTGAGTTTATTTGAAGGGTTCCATTATCCCTGGTGTAAAGCATTAATTTGGACATTTTGGGAAGGTCAGAGGAATGCAGCCTTTCAAGAGTCCAGTTTCCATATATATAAAGAAAAATGAAGCATTCTTGCCATCTCCATCTCTGATGTTGGTGGAAGGGGAACAAATCAGAGTGCTGACACGGTAACTGCCAGGCCTCTTGGGAGCTCAACCAGGCTGCCTCCAGCACAGAGAGGCCCTGCCCTGCCTGGTCCATCTCTCCAGGGGAGAGGATGCCAAGGCACAAAGAGTTGAAACCTTTGAATTGACAAAAACAGAAACCGAGGGTCTCTGTGGAGCTGTCCTTCTCAGGGACTCAGTTGGAAAGTCAAGACACAGATGTGCACTGGGGAATAGTCAAAAATGTGTGCAAATTTTCCAAGCTCTAAAAGGGCTCCCCTTTCTTTGACTGCCTGGAAGTATCCATACCTGGAAACAGTGTCCCCTGGCCAGATGAAGGCCAAGGAGTGAAAGAAGCAATGCCCAGGAAGAGAAATATACAAGAGAAAGTGCCTGGACAGTGGGGGTTGTGGTTTGGGTCAGAATGTCCAGTCCTGAGAAACGTTAGAAGATTCAAAGTGCTTTTTCTCTGATCAGAAGCATCTGGTATTAAAGAAATCCATGCTGCAGAGGCTCCACTCCACGCGAGAGTCAGAGTGGCATTTCGATATTGAGACCGGATGGGATGGGGCTGTAGAGTACCGCTCAGGAGACAGTTGCCTGGGCCCAGTCCTGCTCACTACTCACAAGCTGTGAGAAGTTACTTGACCCGTCTAAGCTTCTGCTTCCTCATCTATAAAGTGAGCATAATGACAGTGCCCTATAATGACAGCTTTGGCAAAGATTAAATGAGATGACACATTTAAAATGTTTAATGTGGTGCCTAGAGCATAGTAAATTCCTAATAAATGGACGACAGTGATTTTTCAGCTGGGCATGGTAGTTCATGCCTGTAATCTCAACAGTTTGGGAGACCAAGGCAGGAGGATTGCTTGAGCCCAGGAGTTTGATAGCAGCCTAAGCAACATAGCAAAGACCTCATCTCTGCAGAAAATAAAAATAAATTAACTGGGCATTGTGGTGCATGCCTGTAGTCTCAGTTATTTGGGAGGCTGAGGCAGAAGGATCACCTGAGCCCAGGAGGTTGAGGCTGAAGTGGGCTATGATCATGCTACTGCACTTCATCCTGGGCAACACACTAAGACTCGAACTCAAAAAGAATAAATAAAGAATGACAGTGATTTTTAACCTTTCTCTAGTCCAAGACCCCTTTACCACTGCACAACCCCAGCCAGGAAACAGCTAAGTGGTCACTGGGAATATCTGCACACATTTCTGAGGATATTACTGAGAAACCTGCGTGGAATTGGTGTCTGCTCATTTCCACTAAACCTCAGGATGCAAAAGTGACAGCATTTTCATTGATATCGTTCCTGGAACTTCTCTAACCCTGCTTATGTGCTTCCGAAGCCCATCACTCCAATGCTTTCATCCTACCAAATGTTTTTATTTCCCTGAGCATGTCATTAGCAATAGGAGGGAATACCCAGCACATGGAAGTTCTTGGGTTCCAAAAGGCTTCCCTTGAGTAGCATGTGTCCCTAGAGCCTCTTTGTATGTTTCAGTCACATTCTATACATAAACAGCCCCATACACAAAGCAGGGTGGCAGCAGGGCACATGTACCCCACCCAACTTCCTTTGGGTTTAAGCCCGACTCACTGCTGGCTCCACCTCACGTCCTAACAACCCTGCTTTGAAGATGCTTGCTGCTGGCTTCATGTCTTCTGGCTTGTGTCTTGTGTTGAAGTTAGCCCCAGCTACACTGTGTGTGTTTGTCTGAGTTGAGGTCTCACTCTGTAGCCCAGGCTAGAGTGCAGTATCACAGATCACAACTCACTGCAGCCTCAACCTCCTGGGCTCAGGAAATCTTTCCCCCTCAGCCTCCTGAGTAGCTGAACCACAGGTCCATGCCACCAGACCCAGCTAATTTATTTATTTATTTATTGTAGAGACAAAGTCTCGCTATGTTACCCAGGCTGGCCTCAAATTCCTGGGCTGAAGCAATCTTCCCGCCTCAGCCTCCCAAAGTGCTGAGATTACAAGCATGAGCTGCCATGCCCGGCAGCTCAGCTGCTTTGTTAGGTTTGTCATTTTTGAAAGAAAATTCATTTTTTCTGTAGACATTTATTGAACTCCTACTTTGTGTCAGAGACTGCCTGAGGAGCTCTTGACAGCGACATGGAAGAGCTTCACTCTCCACTGCACTCAGTGGCACACAGCAAGCAGAGACAGCTAATAATGAGGTCCTATTTTAATGGCAGAATGCATAGAGGTTAAACCTTGGACTCTGGCCTGGGTTCGAATCTGGCTGTACAGCAGAAATTTGGGTAGATCCTTGGTCTCTCTGGGCTTCATTCCCTCTTCTGAAAAAGGAGGGATGTGCTGGATGAGGATTTCATGAATTGATATTTGTAAAGCACTTAGTAAGCACTGTATACTTTTTCACTATTTGTCTTAGTCCACTCAGGCTGCCAAAACAAAATACCATAGACCAGGTGGCTTCATCAACAGAAATTTATTTTCTCACAGTTCCAGGCACTGGAAGACCCAGCTCAAAGTCCAGCATGCTTGGATTCTGGTGAGAGCTCTTTTCTTGGGTTGTAGACCCCTGTCTTCTCACTGTGTCCTCATGTGGTGGGAAGAGAGAGAAAGCATGCTGATGTCTCTTCTTTCTATCAGATCAGGGTCCCCCTCTGTGACTTCATTTAACCTTAACTGCTTCTGAAAGGCCATCTCTTAAAACATATGTAGGGGTTAGAACTTCAACATATGAAATTGGGGGCACATGGTTCAGTCCATAGCACTGTTATTATTCTTTTGTTCTCCTTTCATTTGACTTCCTTTTTTTTTTTTTTTTGAGTTGGAGTCTCACTCTGTCGCCCAGGTTGGAGTGCAGTGGCATGCTCACGGCCACCGCAGCCTGGACCGGCTGGGCTCAGGCATTCCTTCCACCTCAGCCTTCCAAGTAGCTGTAACTACAGGCACATGCCACCACGCCTGGCTAATTTTTTGATTTATCGTAGAGACAAGGTCTCACCAAGTTGCCCAGGCTGGTCTCAAACCCCCGGACTCAGGCAATCCTCTCGCCTCTGCCTCCCAAAGTGCTGGGATTACAGGCTTGAGCCACCACGCCCAGCCTGATTTCTATTTTTATTTTACTGTAGACAGAGAAGATGGTTTCTGTATGACGCAAATTCTTAGGTGCTTATTGAGTTTTCTTTTATGGTCTGTTAACTGTTTTATATGTATTTTTAAAGAATGTGTATTCTCTAATTGTTGAGTGTTGTGAATACACACAAATTAAATGGTTGTTCAAATCTTTGTTCTTTTAATATTATTGTCTACTTATCTATACATTTTTTTAAAAGATACAAGATCTTTTACTGTAATTGTGGACTTGTTCTATCTTTATAAATCATATATGAGAGAGTATCTTCTTGGTGAACTATTCCTTGATAAAGAAGACAATTATCTAAGGAATTTTTTTCTCAGCAATACTTTTTTGCCAGCTTTTTGAAAATTAATATGTGACATATCTATGTTAATCCATCCTTTTTTAACTGTCATTATCTGGGTTTTGTTTAGTTTTTTTAACTGTCATTATTTGAATGGTGTCTCTTATAAGTAGCCTGTAGCTGCATTTTAAAATTAAATCTGAGAAATTCCTTGTAACCAGCTTTTGCATATCTAGGTTTATTGTGCCCATGTCTATATTTAAGCAAACTTTTTCCATTATTGGTTTGTGCTTTCCTGTTGCCGTGTTCTTTTGTTCCCCTTCCCCACCTTCCATTAGAAGGATCTCATTTTCTTTGTACCCTTCCTTCTGCTTTGAAAGTTGAACATCGAGCTGGGCTCGGTGGCTCAGCCTGTAATCCCGATGCGCCTTTGGGAGGCTGAGGTGAGTGGATTGCCTGCGCCCGTGGGTTCGAGACCCGCCTGGAAAGCGAGACCTCATCTCTACAACAAATCAAAAAATCAGCCAGGCATGGTAGCGCATGCCTGTAATTCCGGCTATTCAGAAGGCTGAGGCAGAAGGATCACCGGAGCCCAGCAGGTCGAGGCTGCGGTGGCCGGGAGCGGCCACTGCACTCCAGTCTGGGCGACAAAGTGAGACTCCAACTCAAAAAAAAAAAAAAAAAAGAAAGAAGGTTGAACATCACAGTCTGCGATTCTTATTTCCCGTAATTCTTCTCACATCTGTGCTTGTCTGAGGAAACCTAAAGTTCATCCCCTCCTCCCAGACGAGCCATGCACTGGGACCATCACCCCATCTTTCCTGTTGTTATTATCCACAATCTTAGTTCGCTATTGTTTTAGACCCCCCCAGAGGCTCTCTGGTCTCTGTGACTGACAAGATGCCACCTCTTACTGCAACAGGCTTCACGAGGAGGGAAGTTGTTTGAGCATAAGGGACCATAGAGGATGAGCTCAACTGAACACGCAATGGCTCGGCTGTCTGTGGAGCACTCAGGGGATTCGTCCAGGAGGTTGCTGAAAATACTTGCTTGGACCTCGTGCTAGGATAGGGGATACTGGCTGGGTCATTGTCTGTCATTGAAACCACAGGCATGAGTACACCATTGTGAAATAACGTGTAAATGAAAAGCACTGAAGATAAAGCAATATTTAAGGAGAAAACAAAACAACACCAAACCAGCTCCTGCAGGCATCTTGCTCATTCTTGAGGCATCAGCCTGGGTGTCACCTCCTCTGGGAAGTCCACCCCAGACACCCAGGGGCAAGGGCCCTTCTCTTTGCCTCTCATGCTTACTGCAAGGTGCTGACATTTGCCGGTCCTGTGGCCTAGGATGGGCGGCCATGAGCTCAGGAACTGTGTTGTACTCATTCTGTGTTTCTCTTTCCCTAGACAGGGTCCAGTCCACCGTGGGTGCTCATTGAGTCGGTACCACAAGGGAGATGGGAATGGGTATTGTGGCACTGTGAGGAGAGGGGGTAGGGCAGCCCAGGCTGTGAGGAGTGGGAATAGTGTCAGGACACGAGTCAAGAACATGTGGGTTGTGTGCCTGGGCACGGGCACCATGTCCATTCAGTGCTGACTTAGAGGTGACTCAGGCTTGGGCAAGATCTCAGGGCGTGCTGGCTACCGACAGCACCAGGGTGTGTGAACCAGCTTTTTCGTGACAAGAGAAAAGTTTGATTTTCCAAATAAAAATGGTTTTGCCAAGCCGGGCTCGGTGGCTCAGCCTGTAATCCCGCGCCTTTGGGAGGCTGAGGTGAGTGGATTGCCTGAGCCTGCGGGTTCGAGACCCGCCTGGGCAGCGAGACCTCATCTCGACAATAAATCAAAAAATCAGCTGGGCGTGGTAGCGCACGCCTGTAATTCCGGCTACTTGGAAGGCTGAGGCAGAAGGATCGCCGGAGCCCAGCAGGTCGAGGTTGCGGTGGCCGGGAACAGCCACTGCACTCCAGTGTGGGCGACAGAGTGAGACTCCAACTCAAAAAAAAAAAAAAAAAAAATGGTTTTTCCCCATCCTTCACAAACTTCAGACCCAGAAAGGGCTCAATAGACCAGAAAGTGCGATGCTACCACTCTCAGGCTTGCTAGGATACTGAACTCACAGTCTTGCTTTAGAAATGAGCGTAATAGGCCAGGCACGGTGGCTTACATCTATAATTCCAGCACTTGGGGAGGCCAAGGCAGGAGGAATGCTTGATCCTTGGAGTTCAAGACCAGTCTGGGCAAGATAGCAAAAACTTGCCTCTACAAAAAAAAAAAATCAAAAAATTAGCCGGATATGGTGGCACGTAGCTGTAGTCCTAGATACTCAGAGGCTGAGGCAGGAGGATCACCTGAGCCCAGGAGGTCGAGGCTGTGTGAGCCATGATCGTGTCACTGCACTCCAGCTTGGGCGACAGGCTCAAAAGAAAAAAGTGACCGTGGTAAAAGAGTCCATTTGACCCTGAAAAAAAAAGAAGTAGCATTTCCTAAAGCAAGATTTTGAAAGAGTTGCCCTCTGTGGTTTGACACCAGCAGAGGGACTTGCTTCTAGGAGGAAGTGAAACACACAGTGAACAGCTGCAGACATGAGCTTGATGCCCCTCAGTAGCCGCTGTCCTCAGCGTGAGCCAAAGGACACACATTTGTCCCAATGACATCCACATCTAGAGCAAGAACAGCCTGTCTTTGTGACTCTAGCGTTTGTCATGAAGCACTTAATTCATTTATTATCACTTTGAAAAGCATCTGTTTACTACCTGCTGTGCTCGGTGCAAGGCAAGGTTCCTCCTAGCACATCCTGTGATCACACACGAGAGAACATTGCGTGAGCCTCATGTTATCCTCAGGTGCTCCTTGCTGTGCCAAAGAAAGTTCTCACCAAGCCACTGTACTGCACCCCACCTCTGCTGAGTTTCCCGGGTGCATTTATTAGAACCAGGATCTCCCATAGGAATACCATTGAGAGGAGACGCTCTCACCGATTTCCTGAATCCTGCCTGCCTTGTGCAGGGGCAGGGAGGGCCAGCAGATGAGCCTCCTATCCCAGCTGAGCAAGGGCTGCCTGGGACTTCCCAGGGTCACCTTCTTGGCTGGCTTCAGTCTAAAACCCTGCACTGTCTGGCTGACCAAGGGCCTGGACAGGAGGGCTGTTTTCTGGGCTAATTCTCCTCTGGACAGACCTCGCTTGTCCCGCCTTGTGCACAGATAGCACAAGGAATGAGTTTGTTCACCACACTGATCAAGTCTTGCATTTACTCACAAGTTTCTCTAATGAGCAGAAGACGAGTCTAAATGAAAAATGAGGAAGAGTAATTTGATAAAGGCCATTTGCCTACAGTGATGGCTTCGAACAGATGAAACAAGATGAAAGTCCCCGAATTCCACAGTGTGCTGAGCCACTAAATCCTGTAACAGAAGATGGGAAGGAAAAGCCCTCCCCTGCACAGCCAGCCTCCCCTGCAGCTGTCATTGGCTGGCGCACCATCAGAGGGAGATACCCTGCTTCCATGTATAAAATGTCTTTTCCTTTCTTTAAAAAAGGAGGGGAGAACTCTGGCTCCATAAGGATCTCCAGGGTATGGTGGAGCTCAAACAAGAGATACGCCACTGAACCCCGGAACATCTACTCTTCTGCTTGGGCTCTGTCTCCAGAATAGGCACAGGAAATCTTGTGTTGGTCTTAAAGTAATTTTGGCTGAATGTGAAACTGTGAGAGAAAACACAGTTTAAGGGGCAAGTTCTTCTTTTTCCCTTAGATCAACCCACATCAATCACATTTAGTTCATTCACAGCGTTGTTGCAACCATTGTCTCTATCTAGTTTCAGTATGTTTTCATTACGCCAGGAGGAGAACCCATACCCTTTAAGCCAGGGGTCCCAACTGGTCTGGGGCCACAGACCAGTACCAGTCTGTGACCTGTTAGGAACCGGGTCACACAGCAGGAGGTGAACGGCAGGCCAGCAAGTGACGCTTCATCCATATTTACGGTCGCTCCCCATCACTCACATTACCGCCTGAGTTCCACCTCCTGTCAGGTCAGCAGCAGCATTAGATTCTCATAGGAGCGTCACCTTGTTGTGAACTGCGCATGCCAGGGATCTAGGTTACGCGCTCTCTGTGAGAATCTAATGCCTGGTTTTCTGAGGTGGTGATGCTGTATAGTTCATTATATATTACCGCATAATAATAATAGAAGTAAAGTGCTCAATAAATGTGATGCACTTGAATCATCCCCAAACCATCCCCCTCCTCCACCAGTCCATGGAAAAATCGTCTTCCATGAAGCCGGTCCCTGATGCCAAAAAGGTTGGGGACTGCTGCTTTAAGCAGTCCCGCCACATTCCCACTCCCCATAGCCCTTGGCAACTTATTCTTTTTCTGTCTCCCTGCATTTGCCTATTCTGGATATTTCATATAAATGTAAATACAATATGTAGCCTGTTGTGACTGGCTTCTTTCACTTAGCATAATGTTCTCAAGGTTTGTCATGTTGAAGCATGTATCAGTACTTTATTGCTGAACAATATTCCACTGAATGATAATAATCCATGGTGTGTATGTACCACATTTTGTTTATCCATTCCATTAATGGACATTTGGGTTGTTTCTACCTCTTATAAATAGTGCTGCTGTGAGCCAGACGTGGTGACTTACGCCTGTATTCCCAGCCACTTTGGGAGGCAAAGGCAAGAGGATTGTCTGAGCCCAGGGGTTCAAGACCAGCCTGGGTAACTTGGTGAGACCTCATCTCTAAAAAAAAAAAAAGTGCTGCTATGAACATTCGTTTACAAATTTTTTTATTTAAACATCTGCATTCCATTCTTTTGGGTACACATCCAGGAGTGGAATTGCTGGTAATTCCGTGTTTAACTTACTAAGGAGCCACCAGCCTCGATCCACATTTTCTTACTCAGTTCTCTGTCAGTGGCACCAGGTGGATGTTACTTAGCCGAACTCTAGAACAGAAGACTGGTTCTTCTTCCTGCCCTCGTTCTGTTATTAACTCCACATACAGTCACTCAACTCCCTCTTCTTCCCAAATCCCACAGCAGCCCCACACAGACAGGTGAGGCTGGGGTGGCTCAGGGCAGTGCCAAGAAAAGAAGCAGGAACCCAGGCAGACACTGTCTCAAGGTGGCAAAACAGAATCTCTTTCCTGAGGGTCAGGCCTCCCTCCAAGGGCCCTCCTGGTTCACGGACTGGCCACTTTCCCTTTGGAATGAACCCCACGGACTGGACAAGTTTCAGGCCTGGGTAGATCTTGAGGAGTCGTGCCTTTGCCTTCCTCGCTCATGAGGCTGCAGTGAGCATTTGAAGTTGGTGGAGTTGATGGAGTCGTGTTGCTGGGAGAGAGCCGTCTGCAGGGCAGATGAACTGAGGCCGGCAAGTCCAGGACAGCCCAGCTAGTGTTTCCATCAGCACCTGGGAGCATCCCTGTGTGCTGGGCGCCATGTGGGAACCCCTGTAAGATGCCTCCCTACTCCCCAGCACACATTGTAAAAGTGGAGACCAGTACATGTGACATGAATGCTCCATTAAACTTGCAGAATTTTATTTATTTATTTATGTATTTATTGAGTTGGAGTCTCACTCTTTCACCCAGGTTGGAGTATAGGGGCACGCTCACGGCCACCACAGCCCCGACCAGCTGGGCTCAGGCAATTCTTTCCTCCTCAGCCTTCCAAGTAGCTAGAACCACAGGCATGCACCACCACGCGCAACTAATTTTTTAAAATTTATTTTAGAGATGGGGGCTCGCCAAGTTGCCCAGGCTGGTCTCGAACCCGTGAACTCAGGCAATCCTCTCACCTCAACCTCCCAAAGTGCTGGGATTATAGGCATGAGCCACCACGCCCAGCAAACTTGTAGGATTTAAATATAGAATTGGAATCCACCTCCCAGCATGTAAAATATTCCAAAAGGGAATGTTCAAAACAGAAACATTCATATGGTTTTATGAACTATGTTAAAATGTGTAAGGAACATAAACTGATAGCTCTCCTGAACCATCTCTCATGGGGGGTTCTTAGCACTTAAATGAGAAAGGAGTGAAAATTCCTTCCAAGAAACAAAATAATAGTTTCACACATAGTGTTTCTCATCTTTCAGTGTCCCATGCACATCACACCCCAGCCTGTGCACCCCATGAGGGCAGGCAGCTTGCCCAGACTCAAGGAAGACCCCATCCCTGGTTACAAGATTGTGTTCTGTAAATGTCCCAGGACCTGCTGGGTCAGCCCAGGGGAGGGCCCAGAGGCAAGTGCTGGACTGACCACGCCAAGGAGGCAAAGAATATCATTGTTATGCATATTTGACAGTTGTAAAAAAGAGGCTGGGAGGAGTCTTGGAGGAGATCATGAAGGCAGTGAGCCGGCAGAGCCAGCACAGAATCCAGACCCTCCTGCCCTTTTGTATTAAGACCTCAAAGAACTCAGGAGAGTCTCAAGGGGTCTTAGCACAGGCAGGAGCCCTGGGGGCAAGTGGAGGGACCACCACTCCCCACCACCTTTTCTTTCCTAATGTGTCTCTGATTCTCATTCAGTCGAGGGATGCTTCTGGGGAGTGGGAACTAGATGCTCGCCACAGACCCGTCAGTGTTGTGGTCCTCGAGAGGCAGGCTCAGAAATGTGCGTGTCAGCCCACAGGCGAGTCTCGGGGCTGCATCCGGCCTCTCCAAACTGGGGCTTCTCCACCCAACGGAAAGGGCTGGTACGACACTCACTCCGCCACGTGGGCTGGGCCTGCTGTGGAATGCTGGAGAGCCAGCACTGCCCATGGGAGGAGAGGACCAACCGGCTGTCCTGGGAGGGTCCGCTCCACGGGGAGGGGACTGAGCAGCCGCTGGGCTGACAGGAGAGAGGACAGGGAGAGGAAAGGGGACCAGGGCTTGTTCACATCCGCCTTACCAGAAGAGTCTGACACCCAGCTCCTGCTTTTCTTCTTGCTGTTCAAGGAGAGCTCTCATGTCCACCAAGCAGTGGCCTCGGGTAGCGGAGAAAAGCTAGCCTTGCTAAAGTGGTGTTGACTTGTACGTGAGCTGCTTGGACCTTCCAGAGCATGGGCTGCTCTTTCCTCTTCTGGAGGCTCCCTGAGGAAGGAACTGTCCCTTATCCTCCTTCCATCTCCTGATTCGCTACCCGAGCCAGTATGTGCTCCACAGTGCCTACTGACCAAGACAGCAGAAGGCTGGGAGAGGAGCACCCAGCCTCCTGTGGTGGGAGCCGGGTTCTCTGCTGCTTTTTAATCCGGCAACCCCGAGGGCTCCACTTTCAAGGTGAAGTTGTATTCTTATTGTCCTGGGTGCCTTTTAGAACAGCCATTTGCTTCCCTCCATTTTCCCACAGCTTAAACCCCTGCAGCAAGGCTGTAGGGCGGATCCTGGAGCAACAGAGAGCCCGAAAGGAGGGCAGAATTAGCCGGGTATGGTGGCACGTGCCTGTGGTTCCATCTACTTGGAAGGCTGAGGCAGAAGGATCGCCTGAGCCCAGCAGGTCGAGGCTGTGGCGGCCGTCAGCGTGCCACTGCACTCCAGCCTGGGCGGCACAGTGAGACTCCTACTCAAAAAAAAAAAAAAAAAAAAGCAAAAGAAGAGACAGAGGCAGGGGCCGCTCTGCTGACCCTGAGTGAGCCAAACCTGGCGAGGCCAAGTGGGACTCTGGCTGGGATGGGGACTGAGTCAGGAAGCCCCTGCTACAAGGATGTCTGGATTGTCTGAACACGAGGATGAAGTTGAACTGATTCCCATTTTCTCTCTTTTTCATAGTAATTTCAAGCTGACAAGGAATGTGGCCTGCTCAGAGCCCATTCCCTAAGCATTTGTGTCCCCAGGTGATTCTAGAACCCACTGTGTGCACGTGACTGTACCAGGCTCCAGGGAAGGGTGAGGGTGATGGTCACATGCTCTAGGGAAGGACACAGGCCCACCGGGAGGCGAGGGCATGAGGAAGCCACTTCAGGGTCTGGAGGGCGACTCCCCCAGGGCCCCCTTCAGGAAGACAAACCCAGTGGGAAGGACCCAAGGCTGTACCACCTTGACAGAGCCCGAGCTTGGGAACTGGCCTGGTCCAGGAGGCATCTCCAGCCACCGGCATGTCCACAGTGCTTGGACTTTGCTCCAGGCCAGTACGGGGGCTATGGGGCCCCTCACCCAGGTCCCACAGCCCAGGGCTGCGCTTCTACTCTGCAGAGAAACCCTGGTTCCCGCAGGAATGAAAGAGGACCTGAGTCACTGCTGGGGATGGGCTCTGCTATTTTTATGTCCAAGTCTGATTAAAAATAGCTATCTAAGCCAAGGTTTTAGCTGTGGCTGACAAGACATTAAGTATTAGATACCTAATGCCCACAAGTGATAACCGTGAGTGTCTTCCTGTGTCCATCTTCCGCCTCCCAACAGGGCTATGAGAAAGCATGTAGGAAACAGTGAGATGAGCCCCTCAGAACACCTCAGGTGGATTCCCAAACTTGGGGCCTACTGTGGGATGTGCCCATCAGCTGTCCATGGAAAGCTTGCCCTGGTGAGGCCCATTGCTCTCAGCCCACTGACCCCGTGGGCCACTGCTCACGGGCCCTTCTGGCAGCTGTGCGGACAAATGAGTCACCTCAGCATCTGAGCACTGTGTCTTCCAGGCCAACCATGCTTAGAAAGCGTCTCACATTCACAGCGGCTCAGTAGAAGCGTGTCGGCTGGGTGGAAGCTCAGCATGTGCCGGTCTCGGCCCGGCCTTCCCCTGCAGCGGAGACACCACAGCTCAGCATTCGCTGCTCGACACTAAAAGCAGCGCCGGCCCATGAGTCCGGCACAGTGTTCAGAGGGGACCCGGCCTGCCCACACCCCGAACGCTGTCCCAGGAATAAGGAAAAGCTCCCAGGGCTTTAGGCACACAGAGCAGAGCCAGCCCGTCCTGCCGCGAGGCTCCTAGGCCGGCAGGCCTTTCTCCCTTCCCTCGCCCCTCCCAGCTCCAAGAACGCTGACGAGGCATCAGCCGTGGTCCGGCGTGGGATGGTGCTGGCATGTGCGAGCAGACCTTAGGTGCCAGCCTATTTCGGCAAGTTTCTCAGCTCTTGAAGTAAGCAGCCGCTTCTTAAGTACACTCGGTGTGGTTGAGGAGCCAGAGGAAAGGGTTCGCAGCCTCGCACCCCCGCCTGGGCGTCTCTGCCCTCAACCCCACACGCAGCAAGGGCCGGCTGAGGCCTCCCTCGCAAGCGCCCAGGCCGGCAGGTGTGGGCTCTGCGGCACAGGCTCCCCACGGACCCCAGTGGGAAAGCCGCCCCTGCCCAGTCCCCAGCCGCCAGGGAGGTGGGCACCTCAGCCAGGGCGGGAAGGGGCCTTGGGGAAGCTGGAGTCAGACCCACTTCTGACAACCAGGCCGGGGGCCAGGGAGGGGTGAGCCGTGGGGCTCAGAAGACACCTGGTTGGCCAGGGAGTGTGGTGGGAAGTCTCTGCGTATCCCTGGACCCAGAGCCGCAGGTCGCAGCATGGCGGCTAAGCGCCAGAAGCCCGGTTCCAGGACTCCTGACGCCCCAGCCAGAGACCTGGTGGCCACGCTTCAGCCACCTGTCCTCTGGTCCAGCACCACGTGCTGGCTCCCTGGAGCTGAGCAGCAGGCCTGGCGCAAGGCTGGTGGCCCCCGCCTGTGCGCTGCTTGGGTGGGAGCCCGCCAGCGCCGGCCTCTCGTGCCTCCCCCTCTCTGGGCCTCGCTGTGCACCCCTCTAGCCTCCTCTGGGCGCCCGCGGAGAAGGCAGGCTGGGCCAGGCCGCGGGACCGGAGACGACCCCGTTCCGCCCCGCCTGCTAACCACCTTCTGGTCTCTGTCTTTCCGTCTCCCAGTGAGAAGCGCCACCTTCAAGTGAACGTCACCAACCCGGTGCAGTGCAGCCTGCACGGGAAGAAGTGCACCGTCTCCGTGGAGACGCGGCTCAACCAGCCGGAGCCTGACTTCACCAAGAACCGCTCCGGCTTCATCCTCAGCGTGCCCGGGAACTGACGGCCCCACGGCGGTTCCGGCCTGGGGCGTCCATGCTGGCAGCCGGGTCCCAGCCCAGTCACCACATGCCTGCTCAGCCGCTAGAAACCAGCTCGCTAGGGCCCAGGCTGGGAGCAGCCCCCGCCGCCGCCTCTGAGGGCCTCCCGCTGCGAGCTCGTCTTCCTGGCTTTCTGCCTTGGGTATCCACCTTCCTCTGTCCCGACTTTCCATGGTCCCTGCCCAGTAAACCAAAGAGCTTGGTGCCCCACTCGGCCTGGGCTGGCATTCGACCACATCTCGCCTCAGAAGCAGCAGGTGGCGCCTTCAGTTGGTGCAGGTGTACCCTGAATGGCCGGGTCGAGTCAGCACGCCTCGAACCCATGCCCTGCAGGGGGAGGGGGGGTGCCCAGAATGCAGTTTCCCCAGCCAAAGATGTGCTCCTGGGGGGCTGGGAGGACGCGGCGGGCGTGAGCTGGGGATGCAGCCCCGCTGGCCCGGAGTCCACCTGCCGCCCCCTCCCGCTGGGAGAGCCAGCCCTCAGAGCCCTTCCCAGAGCTCAGAGGCCCCACCGCCCCCAGCAGCCAGCCAAAGCCACCAGGTGAGCAGGGGTCACCTGCAGAGCCCAGCCCCTCGACCAGGAGCCGGTGGCACCCGCAGAACAGCCATGCCCAGCCAGGAGCCCGTCCTTCCCAGAGCCTGCCCCGGCCACCAGGGCCCCGCCAGCCTCCGACCTCCACTCTGGAGGGCAGTGTGCCGTCTCCTAGGGCGTCTTTCTTAGCCCACAGCCCGTGGCCATGGCCCTCTCACACTGAGTTTGGCAGTTTGCAGTGCTGCTGAGCAGATATCGGCCGTCACACACCTGTGTCAGGAATCGCAATCAGAAAATGGAACCGCAGGGGTGGGGGAGCAGGCTTGGCGGCTTTCCCTTTCGGACACCTCTTGCTGGTTCCCTGCTCGCTGGAGAGCGAGGGCTAGCATGGGGTCGGAGCGCGGGAATGACAGGCGTGGGCACGGAACACAGCGCGGGGTCCTGACACTGCAGGCCAGGCCAGGACGCCCACCCCCCGCACCCGCGCCCGGAGCCTGCGTCCCTGGACCTCATGCCAGGGAGCGCTGCCGGCTTGCCAGGCTCTACCCCGCAAAAGCACGTGCGCTCCAGAGGCCTTCCTGGGACCACCCTCCTCCCTGAGCCCAGCTGCCGGCAGGAGGCTGCGGCCTGGAAGGAAGGAGAGACTCGTGATGCCCCGTGTGGTGCGGGGATGAGGGGGAGCCCACGCTTCGCTTCGGGGGAGCAGGCCGGGGTGTGAGAGAGGGGCACACTGAAGTTTCTTCACTTTCTGCCACAGACATTGCCGCCCACCCCGGGCTCCGTCCTGCCACTCTGACCAGCAGGCCCACCAACGCCTGTGTGCAGTCCCTTGTGCCTCTCCCAGGACCTGACCCCAGGGTGGTCCCAGCAGCCTGGTCCCATGCCCGCCGCCACCCACTTCCCAGGGCTTGCAAACACTTGCGCTGTGTGCAACCTCGGCATCCCCCTCGAGAGCCTTCTCAGAAGCCTGGTCAGCTGCCTGCGCAGGCAGGGGTGCCACCGGCCCAGGTGAGCAGAGCCGGGTCTTGCCAATTACCAGGAGACACTAGCGGAGCCATCTAACGGGACTTCGCCTCTCTTTCCACTTACTCCCCAAACTTGTTGCTTCACACTAGACACACGCACATGCACGTTTTAAGCACCCAAGAAGGGATCATGCCAAATGAGTTGCCTGTCAGGGCCGGAGAGCAGGAGGCTCGCGTTCCTTCCTCCCACCTTTTGAGGTTGCCTCAGGTCCCTGGGGTCCCAGCGCTGAGGCCACCCTGCTGAGATCACAGGACAAGCACTTTTGACCGAAAGAAACCACGATGTGTGGCGTCGGAAAACGGATGGGGAATCTTGGCTGTGATTGTGGTCGTGAGTCCAGCGCGCTGAGGGGGAAGGAAGGGGATACGGTGATTGTATGCGATGAAGGGTTTCTCTTGATTTAATTAAATGCAATTTTATGGTTTGGTGCGAATATTCCTATTTTCCATTAAATTAACTTTATTTCTAAAGCATATTTTGATTTACCATCAAGAGCAATAAAGCATTAAATCTTATTTTTAAAGGTGTTTTGCTTCTCTGTCATTGAAAACTATAGCTGTGAGATTTTAGCTTATATAAAGTCAACTGTTACCCCAGAGGATGGGAGAATTAAGCACAAATGTTGTAAAATTGGGGATAATTTGCCTGAGGCTTTTGAACAAAAATACTACGTGGTGAAGAGAAGAAAGGGAAGGGGTGGGCAGCAGGGTTAAATCCCTGCACCTTCTCCCCGCCATCTTAAGGCCTGTGCTCCAGCAGCTGGAAGCCATTGCTTGGTGCCAGGGAACACGGTCATTGAAATAAAAGCACGTGCATATAACGGAAAGGCTCAGATTCCTGGAGCAGCGCTTGGGGACAGGACAGGCCGTTGAGTGAAGGGACAGGAGGAAAGTGTGGGAATGGCAGCAGAGTGACAGCAAGCAAGCAGCAGCTCCCCGTGTGGGGGGTGACAGGGCAGCCCCAGCACCCAAGGGCCCCACTGCTGCAGAGTGCTTCTGGGCACCAGTCATTAGCAGAAAAGAACATGCAGTGGTGGTTTCTGTGACTCAGACCGAGGAAGTTGCTTTGAGAAAAGCTAGTGGCCTTGATAAGAAGGCTGACGGCGCCCAAGCTACAACCTGAGCACAAGCTAGCCTTCCTAGCAGCCACGATTGGCGCTGAACTCAGGGTGCCAGGCCTGGGGAAGGCTGTGTCCAGCGTCCCCACGACCCTCTCCACCGAGAGGGAGGCTGGCGGCGCACACAGGCCTCTGACTGGCAGGTCTGGCACAGACCACTGGTGCCAGCTGGTAGGACCCCCACCCCTGCCACAATTATGGGCAGGGATGGCTGCTTACCTGGGCGCCCCAGGGCTGGATCTCCCGGAAATACGGGTGGAGCTAACGTGGCAGGCCGGTCCACAGGGACGTCAGCATCCCTGCTAGCCTGCAAGCCTCTGGGCAGGGAGCACCAAGCCGAGCCAGGCCCTGGGCAGCAGCCTCAGGGCACAGCCTCAGCGCAGGGAGTCCAAGGCCGGGAGCCCCCACAGGACCCACCCAGCCGGCCCTCGCCAGGCCATGCTTGGACCTGGCCCCCCTCCGCTCGAGGCTCTGGTCATCCAGCTCCACCCAGGGAGCCTTTGGGGAACGCCTGCCCACCCGCCCCCGCCCTGGCCAGGCGCTAAACCAAAGCTGACTTAACCTGTGCTGCTTTCTTAATCACCTTAGTGTGCTAAGCCCTTTCCCCCAACTCTTGTCCTCCTCCCTCCCCATAACACAAATCCAGTCACATTCCGAGTGCATGAATCGTGTATTAAAGGGGCCCCCAGCCTGCTCACAAACGACGGGCCCACAAAAAGAGGTCTATGTAATGGATGGTCAGTGCATTTTATTGAATCGGCACAGTACAAAAATAAATAAAAATAAGGGAAGGGGATTTAAATTACAGCCAAACTGAGCTTCGTGACTTTGTCAGATTATAAACCACACATACTCACAAACACACTATACATACATACAAAATGAGACAAATATAAATTAATATTAACAACACCCACAGTTTGGTCAAAGAATAGCTACGGAAGAAATTGCACTAAAAAACCAACATATCTCACACGTGTAATTAGCAGTTTCAAATATACAGCTATGAATAATTCCGAGTGAAAAAAATGGCACATTTTCTTTTCATTGCAAGTTTAACAACTGTTGGAACAAAACTAAGTTCTAATAACTGCATGGAAAGAATATATCAACCCTCCAGGTTTACAAGAAAAAGAGAGAAATCAAACTCTGAACTATGGTTCCTGTGGCTTGTTCTGTGCATGGGTGTAATGTTCACAGTCATCTGCTCTAAGATTATTTTCCTTAAGACACAAAATGCTCCTGTTTGCATGCACAATATCACTGTAAAAGCAACAATTAAAGAATAAAAGGTTTTTCTGTAGGTTAAGTTTTTTCTTTTTGTATTGTTGTTCTAAAAGTAGTCTTCATAGCAGCATGTCAAGTGGGTTTGTTGCTTGCACACTCAAGTACATCGGCTGTTCCTCGACACAATACTGATGACCAGTGCAAGGGGGGAGAGAACATGGCAGGCTTCGCGCTGTGGGAACCAGAGTTGCTTCCCTCGTCCCCAGCCACTCCTGAAATGTGCACCTCCTCCGAAACAGGAAAAAATAAATATGGAGAAAGAGAAGGAAACACACAAAGCCGGAATCCTGTGGCTGCAACTTCCCCGCACAGATCCAGGCCAGGTGCAGCCGGCTGAAGGCGACTCCCAACATGCGCCCTCCTCCTGGGACTTGGCACCGACCCTCCCTCTTCCATGTCCCCAGGGAGGGGCCTCCCACCTCCGGTCGCACACGGCAGCAGGGTCTGAAGACAGGCTGTGTGGAAGCCCCGCAGGGAGGAGATGCTGGGGCGGAGCCTGTGCCAGCAGCCTCAGGTTCCGCCAGGCGCTGCCGCCAAGCCTGAGCCTGATCCCGGGAGCGGCGCCGTGGGCCTCAGGTGCAGCCGGGCAGATGCTCTCCGCCGGGCAGTCCCTCTTCCCCGACAGGTTTGGCTCAGGCCTCTTAAGTCAGGACCTCAATTTCACAGCTTTCTCTTTTTTATGTGAATTTCAGTAGTGCTTGTGCTGAAACTGGCAGCCACCTAGAACCTAACCCTACGTAAAATGACCCTCTGCCTCCCCATCCAGTACTCCCAGGAGCGGGGGGACACTGAGCCTGGAAGAGAGAATCCTCTGTAGCGCCTTCACGTTGGTCTTTGTTCTCCAAAGCCGAGTGGTGGGCCCCAGAGGAAGACTTGCTCCCTTCTCTTGGTCCTCTCCCAAGGCCCAAGCCAACAATACGGGAGAATGAGAAAGAAAACCGATAAAATACACATCTTGTGTTTTTACAGCCAGTAGGGGAAGGTGGAAACCAAGACCAGCAGCTGCAAATGATGACGGTGGAATCAGCAGGCTTCCAAAGCAACCGGGAGTCCCGCTCCTGTCTTGTCATTGTCTCCCAGATCCCGCTGTCTCACTGGGCCTTGCCAGGCAAGGCTTCCTCTCCAGAGGAAACTGAACTGCTTGAAAACAGCTTTAAATTGACAAGGGCGGGGGTGGACATATGCCATTACCACATCACCCCAACCCCTGGCATCACCTTCCCTTCCCCCAGCTCTGCAGGACAAACACCAGCAAGAGGCCCGAGCCCTTAGGTGGGCACCAGCTTGGTTTCAGGCCTGGCACCCACTCCCAGTAGGGAGGCTGTGGCTGACGGGCAACTGCAGCTGTCCTGGCACTTGTCACAGGGTGACCACGCTACATTATTCAAATGAAAAATTCACCCAGGAAAGGAGCTGTCCCAGCTTTACCCCACCCCTTTAGCTGGGACCCATAAGGAGAACTTGGGAATCAACCCAGCTCATCGGCCAACACCACCAACATGGCCGGGAGCAGTAGACAAGGGGCTGGGGGAGAGTTCCATTTCTCCACTTAAAGGAAAGCCCTTCTCACTAAAAAATAAAACAGCAAACCAGGACCACATAGAGTCAAACCACCAGACACAATCTCTGCAGCAGACCCAGCTTTGCCTCGCCTCGCCTCGCCTGAAGGCGTCCCAGGGCAGCAGGGATCCTGCCTCACAAGCCCACTGGCGGCTCGAGGCAGCTGGCACCAGTAGCCTCTGGGAGAGAGAATGACTCAACACAGGAGCCAGAAAAGGGCCTCCAACCAGAAACCCCAATTCCTCCCTGGGCCCACCAGCCAGAGGCCCCTCTCCAGTTCCCATCCAGGGCACAGTAGGCAGCCTCACCCACCCTGGATCCAGCAGGGGCACAGGCGGCGGGGGCGGGTCAGTCCTCTGAGTTCCCCAAAGTGAGAGGTCAGTGGCCTGGGTGGCTCTGAATCCATCTTCTAGATTTTGCAAAAGGTTCGTGAGTTCAAAAGTGCCCAGAGGTTCTTGGCAGGGCTGGAAAAAACCCCAGGGAGAGAACATGGGAAGGGAGAGGCCCCTGGTGGCTTTGCTAGACACATACTGTACACAAAACTCATTTAATAATAAATTTTTAAAAACGCGTTGAATCCTGGACCCACGGCGCAGGCTACAGGGCTCACCGATCCAGCCCGAGGAGGAGCCGCTTCTTGTCCTCCTGGCCACTCTCGTTCTTCAGGTCGGAGAAAACCTGCGTGAAGTAGTGTGGGTCTGCGTTGATCTGCAGCATCTTGGCGCTCATGAGGTTGATGACAGAGAGGCAACGGTCCCAGAAGGCCTCCTTGCAGCTCTCCACCAGAAAGGGCTTGAGCGGGTAGGAGATCTCGTTGCCCATGTACGAGTAGGAGAGGTACAGGCAGGTCAGCAGGACGGCCTGGAGCTCGTGGTCCGAGCCCACCTCGGAGGAGATAACATCCCTGCAGAGCATGTACAGGAAGACCACGTTGGCCGGCGTGATGAAGCCCTGGTCCTGCCAGCCCTGCAGCAGCAGCGAGCGGTCCACGCTGCGCAGCCAGAGCACGGGGTCCGTGGGGGACAAGTGCTTCAGGCGGTAGCACCGGCGGCAGAGAAACTCGCCCAGGCAGCGCAGCAGCTCGCTGGTGGACGCCTGGACGATGACCCGTTTGGGCGTCCCCAGAGAGGTGACGGTGGGGTGCGGGGCCTTCTTGACGGAGGAGGAGACCCCGGTCTGGGAGCCCGAGAGCTGGCTGGCCGGGGGCGCGGGCGGCTGGGCCGGCGGGGGCTGAGCGAAGGTGGACAGGTTGGCGCACGACAGCGACTTCTTCAGGTTCTCATTGTTGAGGTGCGTGATGTTGTTCTGGTAGCTGCTGTTGGGCTGCACCTTCTTGGAGTTCTTCTTCTTGGCCGACACGGCCACGATCCTCTTCCAAGGCAGCACGGAGATGATGGAGTGACGCTTCAGGTTCTTGTCCTTGGCGTTCTTGCTGTTCTGCACGGCCGTGTAGTGGCCCACCGTGGCCGCGCCATCCTCAAACAGCGTGGCCTTCCGGTAGCTGGGGGACAGGGACAGCACCGTGCCCATGGTGCCGCTGCGCGCCGGGCGGGGACCCGCGCCCCTGCGCGCCCAGCCTGGCGGCCGGAAGGAGAGAACGGCTCACCGAGCCCGCGGCGGCCCGGGGAGAAGGCGGGGGCGCTCCCGGGCGCGCGCTGCCCCCTCGGATCTGCGAGGAAAACAAGATGGTTCTCAGCACCGGGCGGGGCCGGGGCCGCGCCCCTCGCCCCGCGCCTCGGCGGCCCCGCGACCCAGCCCGGGGACCCGCGCCGGGCCCTCCCTCCGCCGCGCGGCCCCGCCCGCGCCCCGCGCCGCAGCCGCGCCGCCTCCACTGCAGCACCCCGCCCGCCGCCGCGGCGGGCCCGAGGCGCAGCCGGGAGGGGCCCGGCCGCCGCAGGAGACGGCCGGAGACCCCCGCCTCGACATCCCGCACGGCCCGGACCCCGGCTCCCGCGCCCCGGGGCAGGTGACGGCCGCCCAGCGCAGGCTTACCCGGCAGGCGGCGGCTCCTGCGCTCCGCGCCCTCCGCAATGCGCGCCGCGGCTCGGCCGCCGCGGTCCCGGCGCTCGGCGGCGCTCGGCGGCGCTCGGCGGCGCTCGGCGGGGCTCGGCGGGGCTCGGCGGGGCTCGGCGGGGCTCGCGCTCGGCGGCGGCTCCCGAGCTTCTGTCCAAGGTTCTGCAGGCGCCGCAGCCCCGCCTCCCGCTCGGCCGCCCTCGCCGCCGCCACCGCGCGCCCGCGCCCGCCGCGCGCCTCAGCGCCCTCCTCGCGGGGGTGCGCGCGCCGTCCACGCGCGGCCCCGGGAGGGCCTGGACGGTCTCGCGGGGAGCGGCGGCCGCTGGCGCCCTCAGCCCGAGGCGCGCACGATGCTGGGAGGACGTGCGGCGAGCGGGAGGCGCCTTACTCGCTGCTCCCCATCTGGGAGCGGGACTCGGCGGCGGCGGCGGCGGCGGCGGCGGGTACACGCGGCGCCGGCCCCTCCCGCGCAGCTCGCCGCCGGCTCCGCGCGGCCGCCAGCAGCAGCCCGGCCGCGTGAGAATCGCGGGCGCTCGCGCAGCCGAGCTCCGCCGAAGCGGGCGGGCGCGGGAGAGGCGGGGCCAGGGGCCGGCCCCGCCCTCCGCCCCGCCCAGACACGTGCTGCCTTTGTTCCCGCCGCGGGTCCGCAGCTGCCGGCCGCGGGGGCGCTGTCGGCCGCGCGTCCGCCCTGGCGACACGCGGCCTGCCCCGGCTGCGGCTAACGCCGGGGCTGCGCGATACGCCCTCCGCGGGGGCCTCGGATCCGTGCTCCCTCCTTCCATCTGACATGCTCCGTCCCTGGGGAAAGAAGCGAGAGAGCGCGGGGAAGAAGTCCCTGGGCGGGAGAGGCGACGGCTTTGCTCGGGCCGCCTGAGTGCCACGCACACCCCGAGTGGACAGTTCAGTCGGTCTTAGTGCCACCCCCCGGGGCCTCCGCTCCCTCATCCCGAGTAATGCTCGTGGCCCGGGTAGGTCTGAGAGATCCAGGCTAGAGAGACGTGGGCACTTCTGAGCCACACCACAGGGGCTGCGGTCCATGGCTGGGCCTGAAGAGCCAATCCTGAGTCCACGACAAATATGACCTTGAAGTTTCCAAATCACTCTCTTATCTGTTATATTAAAACTGAAGCAACTGCTCCTCCAAACAGCTTTCTCTGATTTAAATGTTCTTCATTCTAAGTATGGATCATTTGGGAATTTGATGCCTATACAGTTATGTTCTGGTTCTAAGTAAGAGCTGTTCCTCTCAAACATGAATCTAGATCCTTCACAAAGGCCATTGTTCATTTACTATTATTTTACTTTGGTTCTGCAGATTCAAATCTGACCACAACCCTAGGAAAAAGGAGACTCAAACCATATCTTAATCCAGATTATCATCTCTGGTCCTAGAGATTCAGGAGTGGCACTCCAAAGAGGGTGGTACTCAATTCTCTGACCACCCCAGCGCCACAGGCCGTCACCCTGCACCAATTCTGCCAGTTGTTCTCAGGGGCACAGAAATGGATCTGGTCTCGTTCAGAACAGTGCTATCAAGTCTATTTATGTACTCCCCAGAGATTTCTCTGTAAGTGTTGGTGCATCAAAGCTTTAGAGACCTTGGTGGCCATATAGTGGGAGATACGTTATCATCTAGTAGTAGAAGGCTGCTACTTCCATGTTCCTCCAGAACATCCACAGCAGCTGTTACAGTAACAGCCCAATGTGCCCCTCCCTCTGAATGTTCCTCGGTGTACAACCCTACCTGCTCTCCAAACGGAGCTATCTTCAACCTTTCTTCCTCTTACACCAAAAGAAGCTCTAAGAAGTAATCTCCTTCAGGATCCTGGTCAATGTCTCTCTTCCTCTCAAAGGAAAGCTGAACCCCAGCCTCTTTTCCTCAGCTCCCAGTTCCTAAGTTCCTCAGCTTCCAGCTCCTGAGTTGGCTCTCTGTCCACACTTTTTCTGCCTTTTCTGTCTCATGCCGCCACTTCAAATTCTTTAGCTTCCCTCATTCCAAAGTATGCCCAGATGTCTAAGCCTGTCATTCACCTCTTAGCAAAACCTGGGCCCACTGTTACCTTAAACTCTGAATTTCAATTCCAGCTATTCCGATTCATGATGGAGAGTACCAAGCTGCACCCTCAAATTCGCAAACCAAAGCGGCATGCATTTACACAGGCCTTTTCCAGCCAAGGTGCACCCTGCCTCCTCTCTCAGCTTCATCCAGCCAGCCCTTCTCTGCAGAACACTAACCTCTTCACACTTGTCAGTCACGCCTGCACCAGAGCAGGAATGTGATGGCGCTGGCAACCCACCTGCTGCTGTGACTGAGGGAAGGGGTTGCCAGGAACCCTTACCCACCATGTTTATGGCATTCAACCCACCACCATGGCCTCACCCCACTCTCATCGCTGCTCCAACTGGGAAGCAAGGAAGAAAGGGCGATCAACTGCCAGAAACAACAGAACCAAGGACCCAGAAGGTACACCCGGCTAAAGGAGGCAGGGCTGTTTTCTTCCCAGTTGCCTTCATCAGAGAACTGCAAGGAAGATCTCCAAGACCCACCCCCATCAATCAGCCTATTTATCCTATAGCCATCCTGGTAGGAGCTGCCCTGCTGGGCTGAGCTGCCCATGCATTGCCGGTGAGGCCCCTCCTCTGCATGCCCCACTTCCCATACCACCCCGGGGAAGGGAGGCCAAGGCCACTGCTGGCTACAGCTTCCAGGAAGGGTTCCAAATAAAGCCAGGCTGAGGACTCCTGAGGAAGTCGGCTTTGTTCTTTCAGGGATCACAGAGCAGCATCTAGTGGCCCTTCTGGGCAGCACAGATTACATAACTAACACACAGCAGGGCACCAGAGCCTCTGTTTCCAACACCAGTAGTCTCATTAACACACAAGAGAGTCCTGGCACCATGATGGCTGGAGCCCAGAAGGTGCACCTAGGTGAGAGAGCCCGGCCCACGTCAACCCCCAGGCCAGCTGACACTCCCAGCTGTGCCTGGACTCAGCTCATGGGAGGTCTGGGAGGGGAATCTGTGGCACAACGTCTGTTCCTGGAGGTCTAGAGCAGCGCTGTCCAAGAGAAGGACAGTGTGAGCCACAAAGGAAATTTTATATTTTCTAGCAGCCACATTAAAAAAGTAAAAAGACAGGTGAATTTTAATAATATATTTTATTTAACCCAATATACCCAAAATATTTCAACACATATATAAAAAAGTTATTGACATATTTTACATTTTTTTTTTCCATGCTAAGCCTTCGAAGTCTGGTTTGTGTTTACACTTGTAGTGCATCACGGTCTGAACTAGCCTCATTGCAAGGGCCTGACAGCCACCCGTGGCCAGCAGTTACATATTGGACAGCGCAGGTCTAGAGAGAGTCAACCGACTAAGGCCCACAAAGGGAGCAGAGAGAAGGGCTGTTGCCCCGAGTTCCTCAGAACTGCCCCAGGTTTGGGAATCCCTCTCCCCTCTGCTCCAGATCTAGACTTCTTTGGAGTACTTTTAAGAAGTCATTTATTGAAGCAAACTCTTTCTGCAAGTAAAATACAGAGACACAATACTAGGAGCTGAGAATGGCTGAACTGCTCAGATTGAAGAGGAGTTGGCAGGCCCCCAGTGGCCCCAGAATCTCTCAGAAGAACCATTCCCAGGGTCTGAGGCAACAGAAAATCACTGCCTTTGAAGACTGCAAAAAGGAAACTAAGCCACAACTGAATGTCAGGACTCTCCAGACACTTGCGCTTCCATTTCTTCCTATGACCCTCACATCACAATCACCTACCAGGGAAGCATCACCCTCACTGAGTAGATGAGGAAATAGACTCAGAGGATCTTACTGCCCAAACCCACATGTCCTCACTGGACCATGTTGCCCTGGAGAAACAGAGATACCTGAACTCCATTTCCAATTCCAGACCTCACAAACTTTCTTGCCCAGAGCCCTCCAAATTTGGACCCCAAATTCAGCTAAAGGACTCCCATTACACAAATAAGATAACAGCTTTGGCCAGACTAGAGGGCTAGGCTACTGTTGGGCTACACAGAGCTGTTTGGACTTGCTCGGAAGCCCTCCAGCACTCAAGAAAAGACACCTTTTGGAAAAAAAATTATTTTTATTGGAACTCATCTGAACATCAGATATACCTGGTGTTGGTTAGCAAGAACCGTTTGTACATTTGATATTGATGGTGCCAAAACCAAAACCGTGACTGGACATGATGGGGAGAGATGTTGAGAACAAAAACCTGATTCTGGAGAGGAAAATAAAAGCCAGTCAGATTCAGTGAAGATGCAAAACCTAGTACAACAAAATCCTTTTACAAAATATAAATTTATTACGAAAACCTGGAAGGATAATCTGAGAAAGAGAGAGAAAGAGAAAAGGAAGCCAGCAGGAAGGAGGCAGGAGGAGGAGAGAAGAAAAGAGAAAAGACAAAGAGGAGATGAGAGAAGAAAACACAGTTAAGCACGAAAGGTGCGAGAAGCTTACCTGCCCAAATGGCATTAAAGCCTTGCTATGTAATCGCATCAGAAAACAAAGCATGCGGACATACAGTGCTCTACCTCCCATCCGTTCGAGTTCTAAGAGGTAAATAAAGAAGCGCCCTGGGAAGGGGACATAAGGTTGCTCGAAAACCCATCAAGGAAAATTAAAAAAAGAAAAGAAAACCACACCCCACAGTCTCATTTCCGATGTTCACTGTTTAAAAAAGGAATAAATCCATCTGACAGCAGGAGAGGAGGAGTGGGAGACGGAGAGAAGCTGATGGATTTCAGACAGCCCAACTCCTCTGGAGGAGAGAAGGAAGAAGAGAGACGTGGCGGTCTCCTGGTTGAGAAGGGAAAGAGAAGGGAGAGAGCAAAGCAGAGCAGAGGAGGAGAGGAGGGGGCACTTAAAACACCAATGTCTAATCTAGTTTACTGTGTTAAAAAAAGCCACATGCACAGCAGGCCCCCTGGGGGCTAAGGGCCCACACTGCTCCCCGTGTGGCCGTGGTAGACACTAGCTCCTGGCCTCGTCCCCATTCCTCCACAGGTCAGAGCGGAGCTGTGCAGGCGCTGCTGCTTCTGCTGCAGTGGTGGTAGTAGTGGCGGCGGAGGGACCTTCGGTTGGTCTGCTGGAGCCAATGTGGGGGAGGGGAGGGCGGACAGGCCTTATGGCAGGGGAAAGAACACCAAAACGCCTCATTTCAAATAAAAAAGAAAACAACAGTCTATACACAGTTGTTTGTTTTGGTTCAGTACAAACAGAATAAAAAGTTGCTTTTGATGGTCAGCAAACACCCAATTCTGAAGAGGAGGAGAGGTGATGCCCAGCAGGTGGATTAGGAACCCCAGTGGCTGGCGGGGTGCCTGGCTTTGCGGCCCTCTCCCAGGAGGCAGAGAGCACAGCTTTAGGTAGTGTAAGCCTTTTTCCTTTTATTTAGAATAATCTTTTTTTTTTCTTTTTCTTTTTTTTTAAGCAATTTCCCCACTCCCAAGTTGGGCCAGTAAAGATTACATGAAAACTGGCACACCTATCGGCTGGAATACAGATGCACCAAATGAGGATTTAAAAACTTTCCGAGCGAAAAGTAGAACAAAAAGAAAAAAGAATCTCCTAGCATTTTCCCCCAAGGTTTCACTCTCCCGCCACACACACTCTCCAAAGGACCGCTACAGATCCAACTCTGCAAGAGAAGACAGAGCAGTGTCAATCGGGAAGCCGTGAGGGCACCAGGAGGAGGTTTTCAGTCTCAACAGGCAGAAGTCAGCGCTGCCCGGCCCTAGGTCCCGGAGCCAGCACTCACCTATGTCAGTTTCTTGGCTTTGTTGTAGAGGGAATCCACTACTTTACTCATGTTCTGAATTGTTTCCAGAGCAGCTTCATAAGTTTTATCTACTGGGGGTTCATCGAAAATAATCAGGACACCCTCCCCCTGGTCCAAAATCCCTGCAGGAAACAAAAGGGCAACCTAAGTAAAAGACGAGATTAGACACAAAAGCATTTGTGAAGCAGCCCACTCCCTAGTTGCCTCATTTCTCCAGCAAAGAAGGAAAATAGAACCCATTTCCCTCTTCCATTTGCACATGTTTATTATACATTCTTATCACGGGGAAGAGGGGCAAGGATCCCAGGAAACCATGAGGAGAAATAAACAGAACATCTTCTTTAATGATAAACCTCTTCAACCATCTCATCACCAACACAAGCCCCCTTGCCTGTGTGATTGCTACTCACCATGAAATTTCTTGTCAAGAATCATCTGTGATAATTTCCTTTCCACGTCGGCCTAAAATCAAAGCACATGATTAAAGGAACCAGTATCTACCAATCAGAGATCACCCTGGCATGAAAGCTTTGTAGAAGGGGTCTAGGGCAAATGGACTGAAAACAAAACAGCAACAATGCAACTCCAGCTCTAGACCACATGCTCCACTCCCCACAGAGCAGCTTTCCAATAAGGCCCATCAGGTGCAAATGCCAGCCCCTCTGCATCACCCTTTTCCCCATCTCCACCCCCTAGACAGCCTCAGGACTCCTT
The DNA here is from genome assembly GCA_027257055.1 of Cephalopachus bancanus. Taxonomy (NCBI): domain Eukaryota; kingdom Metazoa; phylum Chordata; class Mammalia; order Primates; family Tarsiidae; genus Cephalopachus; species Cephalopachus bancanus. Next base: position 4,099,382 of record JAPVLO010000158.1, read on the forward strand.
ACCTTGGAGAGTTTGATGAGACTAGATATGTGTTCAATCTAAAAGGAAAGGTAGAGATACCAACACTGAAAGTCTTACTCTTGCCTTAAATAACAGTAGTTAGTGGGGCACAGAGGGGGAACTGCTGTATCTCTTGAAATCCTACTGAATATCTCTATAGGGCAAGCTTCTCCTTGGACATACTTAAGCTTCTTTTGCCCTGTCATCTGTCTGCCCATCATGGCTACAGACAACATACACACTGCTGCCCGCCCACACACACACACAGAAAACGTGTTCCCCATGCACAGCAACCGCAAAAGCAAGGCGAAGACTGTGCTCAGAACACAGGCAGAGGCATCTTCCGTGCCTCGAGCCCACAGCACCTCTTTCTCCTCAACTCCTGCTCATCCTGACAAGAGAAGCCCAAGCTCGTAGTGGCCTCTTGCCCACCATGCACACACTTGGAAGCAAGTTCCTTTTCTAGACAGGTATGGGACAGGAGGTGCCTATAGTGAGGGTGCCTAGCCAGAAACAGAGTCCCCAGGAGGGTTCGTACCTGTACTCTGGAAAAAGGCTCGATGACTCGGATCAGATTCTGTTCCAGTAAGTTATCATACAACTTGGCCAAGTGCGTACTGATGATTGGGTCATCCCGGAGCTCTGCCCGGTAATCTGTCAGGGCCTGCCAAAAGAGCCAGGGGCAGAGATTGATACAGAGCACTTTAAAGTCATTTTACTCCTAGCTTCCTAAGTAGTCTGCTGCCCCTTGTAAACTACACAGTTGAATGAAGTTCTGGGAGATTTGAGAAGACAAAAGAGAACTCATGATATAAAGAAAGGAACTTCAAGAACTAAAGGGTGAGCCAGGCATGGTTGCATGCATCACAGGCAACACAGTGAGACTCCATCTCTAAAAATAAAGAAAACTTTTTTTTAAGGCACTAAAAGGCAGAGCCACTCTAGGTACCTTCTTTCTGTCTGAAAGCCTCACATCAACAGTTCAAGCCACATAAGCCCCAAGAGCAGATCAGCTTGTGAGCAAAATTAATTACACAAGCATTTCTCAGAATGTATTTCACAGAAAAAATAGAATCTGCATGGAAAAAAACAAAACAAAACAAAAAATAATGGAATACTGAGGTTTAAAAAAATGGAAAATGCTGAATTCCACAACTACATCTTCGGAGTTTTATGAGGAACATTAGCATGACTCTCCAGTTAAGAGAAAAAAAACTGCCAGGCACAGTGACTCACACCTATAATCCCAGCACTTTGGGAGACCAAGGTGAGAAGATTGCCTGAGCCCACGGGTTCGAGACCAGCCTGGGCAACTTGGAGACACCTCATCTCTACAACAAATTAAAAGAAAAAAAACCACCTTTCTAATATTGTTGAGCTCTAATATTTCCCCAATATCTGGTAACTGAACACTTCTTCCAATAAACTTCTTGAAATAGAAGTATTCCATCAAACATCTCACATGCTGGGATAATATAATATGGATTGGCCGCTTATTCGTGTGTGTGATCTATTTACCATTAGTAACGGTGTAAGATACCAGCCTGTCAACTGTGCTAATAAGGTGCTAAAGGGAGTAGGCAAGTTCTGCCGAGTAAGGGGCAACAGGAATTGGCAAGAACGCTCCCAGAAGATTATGAATCTTGGGGACAGTCAAAGCCACACAGTCCAGTCTCCATCCATAATGAGGTTTTCTTTCTGGAGCTAGGTTTTGTTTTTGTTAAGTTGGTCATTATTCTCAGTCTAAGAAAAAAAGTTCAGAAAATATACAAGTCTCATCCTGATGCTTAGATAAGTTTTTTTCCATTTTTGAGACTTCCCAAACAATGAGCAAAAGGCACAGTGGGTCAAAGAAAGCCTAGAACATAATCCTAAGGAAGTTTCTTTGGGCCCAAGTGTGCACATCAAAACTTCCCTTCTGTCCACAAAGAAGCAAAGTTGGCATTTCTGGAGCTGAGGGAAGATCTTCAACTGTGTCATGTGGAACAACCACTAGGCCTAGAGTCAAACCCTGACACATATGAGCTGTGTGACTTTGGGCATCCTCCTGAACTCCAGTTTCCTCAACCATAAAATGCAGAAAACAGGTTTGAAAAAAAAAAATCAAAGTGAAAAAAAGATAACAGAAAGAATTTTTGAAACTGAAAGGTATTAATATGTAAGTAATACATGATTTATATCAACTCAGCAAGCTTCATTGTACAAAAGTCCTTACCTATTTTTTGGGTTAAATACTGTACTGGGTGAGGGTACACAGAATCACTGTACTATCTTCAACTTCTTATGAAACCATAATTATTTTTAAAGGTTTTTTTTCTCAAGTACTTAAATGTCTCCCTCTTCCACCCATTCCCTGCCAAACCAAAACCATGCTCACCTTTTCAAAATCTGCCAGTGATCTGTTCTTGCTAGCCTGAGCCACGCATTTTAATGCTTCTGTCTGAGAATAAAGAAACAAATCATGAAAGTTACCTATTCTGCACACTGACATCCAACCAAAAAGTCTCATAAGCAGATGCTATGTCCACACAACTTCCACTACACGAAGAACCCACCCCCACATTCTTCTTCAGAGACTTGGGAAGAAAAACTAGAAGTATTGTATAATACTGTATATGCCAACCAGTTTCCTTTGAAACCTGAAATGACTTTAGAATACTAGGAAACAGATTTTCAAAAAAAGACCCCAACATAGCATCTCCCAGAGATAACAAGCTAAAAGGAAAATGACAAGAGAACTGTGATTTCTTCCCCCTTACTCCAAGACTTTTTATCTCCACAAACTCCTTCCTGTCCTTAGAATTGATCATATCTGTGTTTTATAGAGACTCATTCTGCTGAGTTTGGTACAAGGCATTGAACAAGGTCTACTTTCATTAAGGTCAAGGTATCAAAACCAAAGCATCTACATATTACACTGAATGTTAAAACCCCATGGAGTGATGAAGGTACAATCAGTATTTGAGAGCAACCTCTAACCTGTTCAGAAAAGGCACCTGCCCAAGCTATCAAGTTTGTACTCAGCAAGAAATCTACACTCATCTTTGTAGAGCAGCCTAACTCCTGTTTAAAAGCTACTATCAATGTACGAGGGACATTGTACATCAATGTACATCAACTATACAAGAAAGAGCTCCTCTTCTATCAGCCTACAAATTTAAATAAGGACAGTGTGCTCTTTTTTGTTGTTGTTTTTTGAGTTGGAGTCTCAGTCTGTCACCCAGCTGGAGTGCAGTGGCATGCTCATAGCCACCACAGCCTCAACCTGCTGGGCTCAGGCGATCCTTCTGCCTCAGCCTTCCAAATAGCTGGAACTACAGGTGTGCACCACCACACCTGGCTAGTTTTTTGATTTATTGTAGAAACGAGGTCTCACCAAGTTGCCCGGGCTGGTCTTGAACCCGTGGACTCAGGCAATCCTCTTGCCTTGCCTCCCAAAGTGCTGGGATTACAGGCTTGAGCCACCGTGCCCAGCCCGACAGTGTGTCTTATAGTGTAGACTAAATAGTTCAAAATTAATAAGACTGTAGTTTGTCTCCAGCATTTGTCCTCTGGACAACACAAATGTCAAAATGAGAAAAACCTGGAAGTTAGAGCCAGATAATCCTAGTTCAAAGTCTGGCTCTACCATTTATTAGCTACCTGATCTTGCCCTGGACACCTGACCTCTCTAAACCTGTCTCCTCAACTCTAGCTCTAGCACTAGTGCATCTTTCAATATAGTAATAACCAGTATTCCTGAGGTCAAAACTAGGAGCTGACCTGAAACTTTTGCTGATGCAAAGCCAATCGGGGCCACCTGTGGAGAAGGAAGAAATCATCTGCTGTGGCCATTCCTCCAGAGCTAGTGAGATTATATGGAGGGCCTATTTGTTTCTTAGAGGCAGCTGCAGTTGAAATCCAGAAAGATTACTTTTACTTTACTAATGATAATCAAGCAAAGTACAAAGAGGGGAGGATTCAGACATCTGTGATATCATCTTTACACAAGTCACAACTGTTTGCTCTCAGAAGTCTCTGAGATGCCTTACTCAGGTATTAAGGCAACACAAAAAATTTTGCATCACACCCAAAATTCAAGGCATGAATGGAAAAGTACTGATCTGAGAAACACTTGGGTGAATCTCAAAGCCTATTTTCTGCACCAAGCAATCTGTACCAAAGCAAGTATGCACCAGACCTTATCAGGCTTCTGACTTGGAGAATCCAAGATTTCATACTGTGTACATGTTTAACTCACAAGTCAGGTTCACGGTAGATAAATCTTCTGGTCAAAACTAAATGCTAGCCGGGCAAGGTGGCTCACACATGAAATCCCAGCACTTTGGGAGGCTGAGGTGAAAGGAATGCCTGAGTCTAGGGGTTCAAGACCAGCCTGAGCAACATGGTGATACCTTGTCTCTACAATAAAAAAAAAAAATTAACCAGACGTGGTGGCATGTGCCTGTGATTTCAGCTACTTGAAAGGCTGAGGCAGAAGGATCACCTGAGCCCAGCAGGTCAAAGCTGCAGTAGCCATCAGCGTGCCACTACTCTCCAGCCTGGGTGACAGAGAGAGACTTCAACTAAAAAAAAAAAGCTAAATGAATGCAACCTAACTCAAATATCTGACCTTATCATAGCTTTTTTTTTTTTTTTTTGAGTTGGAGCCTCACTCTGTCACCCAGGTTGGAGTGCAATGGCACACTCACAGCCACCACAGCCACGACCTGCAGAGCTCAGGCAATTCTTCCACCTCAGCCTTCCAAGTAGCTGGAACTACAGGCGTAAGCCACTATACCCAGCTAGTTTTTTGGTTTATTGTACAGACGAGGTCTTGCCGAGTTGCCCAGGCTGGTCTTGAATTCCTGGGCTCAGGCAATCCTCTAACCCTGCCTCCCAAAGTGCTGGGATTACAGGCGTGAGCCACCACACCCGGCGAGCTTTATCATATCTTTATTAAATGTTACAATTTAGTTCAGTCCCTCAAACCACTTGAAGTCCTTAAGAGCACCAAACACGGACTTTCCAGGTCAATTTACAATATAGGAAACACACTGAATGGGTTTAAGGGAAGGAAGCAGGTGGGGGAGAAGAAAAAGTAGAATGGAGACCTAAAGAGCACTGGTCTCATCAAACATCATGACTCTGACAACATGCTGGTCTCAGAGTGAGCAGGACTGCAGTCAAGGTATTCCATACCTGCCTCCCTGCATACCGAAGTGCAAGCTTCCCGCTCACCAGAGCCTGGACATCTTCTGGGCTAGAAAAAAAGGTATATTTGGTCAATTGCTCCAGGATGTTACACTTCTAAGTACAGGTTTAGGCAATGTCTTTCTAATTGAATTCCACGTAAAGACTGCCTAAAGAGATAATCAGCCCCAGCCTCTAAACCCAAATGCTCCTCACATTGCAATAGCTAAGTTTTCTCCATTCTGGGCCAAAGCTCAGCACTAAAAAACAACTGAACTGAACCAACCAAAAGCAACAGGCCCAATGGGCAGAATGGTAAGTTTAGGTCAAATCTCAATATTACTGGACTTTTCAACATATCCCCTATGTAATCCAAAAAGAGTTCTAGTCAATGTTTCATTTATTCCCAAAAGAATTTCAATAATTCTATAGACTTTCTTTGTCAGATCTGTCATACATTTTGTTGTACACTTTACCAAGCCTCTCCTCAACCCTTCCTTCCTCATTATGGGTGGTCCAGTTGGCTGGCACTGGTTGGTTTGTAAGCTATTTCCTGTCCTTCTGTCCTGTACTCAGCACCCATGAGGACAGAAGGATGAGGAGATTCTCCAAGAGGGGCTGGGAAGAGGATTTATCTTTTTTATTTTTAATATTTTAATTTTAAAAATAGAGACAGGCTCTCACTATATTGCCCAGGCTGGTCTTGATCTCCTGGGCTCAAGCAATCCTCCTGACTTGGCCTTCCAAAATGCTGGGATTTCAGGTGTGAACCACCACACCCAGCCTTTTTCTTTGTTTATATTTTAATTTTAAAAAACAAGGAGGGTTTCTAAAACCATATCCCCAATTCTGAAAGACTAGCAAGCAAAAGTTCTCTGGAGCACCTCTGATCTTCCCACTCTACTACAACCAGCCCCAAAGGGCAGCTACTACTCTTCCAATCACTTTCCAAACTCCCTGCCCAAGCCATTTCTGCCACGGTAGACAGACTTAGTTGAAGGACCTGAGATCTTATATTCCAGAGTTAATGTGCACCTACGTGTTGAGCATGATTTTGCACAGCAACATGTATTTCAGAGATGTGATGGCCTTAGGGCTATCGATGGAGTCATAACCCTCAAATGCCTCATAGAAGTATGAGTACGCAGTTTTCCAGTCCTTCTCCTCTGCTGCATGGATAATACCTGGGCATTGAGAAGAAAAGGAGTGAGAAACACATAAAAGAACCATAAAATTGAAGAGCAGGAAGGGGTCTTATAAATCTAAATCTACCCCAAGACCATCAACTTATTGATGAGGTCAGAAAAGGATAAAGGTCCTGCCCAAAGTCACAAATGGCAAGCGAGGACTGAGATTAGAATTCAGGTCTTTGATCTCCCATCTCAATGTCATACTGCCATATTGTCAATATAAATTCCCAGAGGAGTTAGAGGCCCAACTCAAAGGGCATCCTAAAAAGTATACACTGTACCGTCTTTCTCCCATGCTTCTCACAACCATTCCTGTCCTGCTACCTTTTGGAGTGAAAGGCCATGTTTACCCACCATGACATCTTCTTCAGAGGTAAGGAGATGGCCTAAACACCCCTAGACTGCCTGAATGACTTGTTTCAATAGCACGAACTACTTAAAGATAGCTCTTCTAAGCTTGACATTTTTATACTTACACAGTTTTCCCAGAGAGGAGGAGAACTAAACCACTTACCCTTTCATCCCAAATATTTGTCATTTATAGATGTGCTTTTGCCTAAATGTAATCAGTGTACAGATCTCCTTGGATTTAATTACTCATGGCAGTATTTCTTTAGACTGATATACCACAGTTAACCTAACTAATCCTCTACTGTTTAGAAGCTGGGTTGCTTCCCATGAGCTTAACTTTGAATCTGCTATTACCTTGAATCTATGCTATCATTTGGAATAACATAAAAATTAGTTCTTTCCAAGTTTGGGAGGCATCTAAACCCTAAGATTCTGTACTCGTATATTTCAGCTCTAACTCTGTCCCAGTCCACCTCCATACGTTTGTTTTACCACAGTGCTTCCCAACACTTTTCACATCAAGATACACGTAGAAAGTTTTAGCACACTAGAGGAAGAGGAAGATGATGCTGCTTACACTGTGATCTCAAGTAATCCATGTCTTAGCACACCTTTAACCCACCCGAAGCATACCTGTAGAACACGATGTGCTAGCTGGAACTTCGAACTTCATCATTTATTGAGTGATATGTGCCACCCCCAAGTCCTTTTACCTTACCCAAAAAACCTCCCACATGGAGGCTGAGGGAATCATATACTTCTTCTACTATTGTTACGTTTAGAGGCCTGGAGAAAAATCTACACTTCTCTGCAGCCAAGGAGAGCCCCCTAAGAACTCAATAAACTATTAATGCTACTAAATTAAATGAGGTATATCTCCAATTTCCCATATCTCCCAGTACAAGCCAGACCCAAAATAAATATGCTTAAGAAAGAAAAGAAAGGTAAGTTAAGGCCAAAGCAGTCATGGTAACTCACGCCTATAATCCCAGCCCTTTGGGAGAGGATTGCCTAAGCCCACGGGTTCAAGACCAGCCTGGGCAACTTAGTGAGCCCTCATCTCTACAATAAATCAAAAAATTAGCCAGACGCAGTGGCACCTGTAGTTCCAGCTACTTGGAAGACTGAGGTGAAAGGATCGCCTGAGCCCAGCAGGTTGAGGCTGCGGTGGCTGAGAGCATGCAACTGCACTCCAGCCTGGGCGGCAACAGAGTGAGACAACAACTCAAAAAAAAGAAAAAGGAATGGCTGGACTCAGCCGGGCTGGTGGCTCAGCCTGTAATCCCCGCACTTTGGGAGGCTGAGGTGAGTGGATTGCCTGAGCCTGCAGGTTCAAGACTCGCCTGCGCAACTTGGCGAGACCTCATCTCTACAATAAATTTTTTAAAAAATTAGCCAGGCGTGGTAGTGCGCGCCTGTAGTTCTAGCTACTTGGAAGGCTGAGTCAGAAGGATCACCAGAGCCCAGCAGGTCGAGGCTGCAGTGGCCGGGAGTGGCCATTGCACTCCAATCTGGGTGACAGAGTGAGACTCCAATTCAAAAAAAAAAAAAAGAATGGCCGGACTGTAATCCCAGCACTTTGGGAGGCCGAGACAAGTGGATTGCCTAAGCCCGCGGGTTCAAGACCAATCTGGGCAACTTGGCAAGTCCTCATCTCTACAAATAAATAAAAAAATTAGCCGGGCATGGTGGAACGTGCCTGTAGTTCCAGCTACTTGGAAGGCTAAGGCGGAAGGATCACCTGAGCCCAGCAGATTGAGGTTGCGGTGGCTGGAAGTGTGCCACTGCACTCAAGCCTGAGCGACAGAGTGAGACTCCAACTCAAAAAAAAAAAAAAATTAAGGTCAAAGAACTGATATACTGTTTTCCCAAACACATTAGTAAACAAGGGCCATATTAGCTCTCTGAGTATCATGCTTGGCATGTGAGGTTTACTATTAAAAACAAAATCAAGGCCAGGCACGGTGGCTCTGTAATCCCAGCACTTTGGGAGGCAGAAGTGGGAGGACTGCTTGAACCCAGGAATTAAAACTAGCCCAGGCAACATAGTAAGACCTCTTGTCTCTATTGAAAAAAAAAAAAAACTTAGCCAGGTGTAGTGGTATGCACCTGTAGTCCCAGTTATTTGGAAGGGAGACACTGGAAGATCGCTTAAGCTCAATAGTTAGGGGCTGCAGTGAGCTAGGATCATGCCATGGCACTTTGGTTTGAGCAACAGAGTGAGACCCTGACTCAAAAAAACAAAAACTAAAGGTTAGATTGTCACTCATTGTAATATTGTCACACAAGTATTACTGAGGACCTGCCACATGCCAAGCACTGATACGACTACTACAGAGGAAAAAATTACAAATAAGCCTCTGAAGGAGGCTGACATTCTGGTGGGAAAGATGGAAACAAGGAGATTGGTATAATCATATATAAAAGGACTATATCCTTGGTAGGGAAGTCCAAAAGCAAAGAAAGTACAGAGAACTTACAGAGGAGATATCCGAGCTACATCTAGAAGATGCATAGGAGTTTGCCATAGGGACAAGGGGAATTCCAAGCAGAAAAGACAAAATAAATATACAAAGGAAACAGCATGGAGTACTTAGAGAATACAGTCATCTGGGGACCACAACTGAAAATCGGAGATAGGCTGGGCATGATGGCGCAAGCCTATAATCCCAGCACTTTGGGAGGCCAAGGCAAGAGGACTGTCTGAGTCCAGGGGTTTGAGACCAGCCTGGATAACTTGGTTAGACCTCATTTCTACAATAAACCAAAAAATTAGCCGTGCATGGTAGTGTAAACCTGTATTTCCAGCTGCTTGGAAGGCTGAGATGGAAGGATTGCCTGAGCCCAGTAGGATGAGGTTGCGGTGTCTGTGAGGATGCTGCTGCACCCCAGCCTGGACAACAGAGTGAGACTGACTCAAAAAAAAAAAGAAAGAAAGAAAACCAGAGATAAGGATGAAAAGAAAAGAATGCCTTCCTTTTGAATGCCATGTTGGAATAAAATTAGCCTGAGGAGCCGGGTTCAGTGGCTCAGCCTGTAATCCCGCCCCTTTGGGAGGCTGAGGTGAGTGGATTGCCTGAGCCCCGGGGTTCAAGACCCGCCTGGGCAGGCGAGAACTCATCTCTACAATAAATCAAAAAAAATTAGCCAGGCATGGTATCACGCACCTGTAGCTCCAGCTACGTGGAAGGCTGAGGCTGAAGGATTGCTGGAGCCCAGCAGGTCGAGGCTGCGGTGGCCGGGAGTGGCCACTACACTCCAGTCTGGGCAACAGAGTGAGACTCCAACTCAAAAAAAAAAAAAATTAGCCTGAGGATAATGGAAAGCTACTACAGAATTTTAAACAAAGGAGTTACATGATCAGATTTGCATTTCAGAAAAACTACACTGGGTCCAGTAAGAAAGATGGACTGGAAAAAGTGATTAGGGACAGTTAGATCAGTAAAAGACTACTCCAGGCTGGGCTCAGTGGCTCAGCCTGCAATCCCAGCACTTTGGAAGGTCAAGGCAAGTGGACTGCGAGGCAAGTGTACTGCCCAAGTCAGCAGGTTTGAGACCAGCCCAGGCAACTTGACAAGACCTCATCTCTACAATTACTACAAAAAAAAATTAGCCAGGCATGGTAACACACAACTATAATTCCGGCTACTTGGTAGGCAAAGGGAAAGAAGGATCGCCAGAGACCAGCAAGTTGACACTGGGGTGACCATGAGTGTGCCACTGCACTCCAGCCTGGGCGACAGAGTGAGACTTCAACTCAAAAAAATAAAAATAAATTTTAAGGCTGGGCTTGGTGGTTCAGCCTGCAATCCTAGCACTTTGGGAGGCCAAGGCAAGTAGATTGCCTGAGCCCGCGGGTTCAAGACCCACCCAAGCAACTTGGCGAGACCTCGTCTCTACAAACAAATCAAAAATTAGCTGGGTGTGGTAGTGTGTGCCTGTAGTTCCGGCTACTTGGAAAACTGAGGCGGAAGGATCGCCGGAACCCAGGAGGTTGAAGCTGCAGTGGCCAGGAACGTGCCACTGCACTCCAGTCTGGGCGACAGAGTGAGACTCTCACTCAAAAATAATAATAATAATAATAATAATAAAATAAATTTTTTTTAAAAGACTACTCCAGGCCTAATTTAGAGCATTTAGTGGCTTGCAGAGGTGGAAAAGAAAGATCTGGAGACAGATTCAACATGATCTGGTAACTGACTGAATATGCGGGGCCAGGGAAAGGAAGGAGTCAAAATTACTCCAGAGACAATAGCTTGAGCAACGAAGTCAATAATAATACCATTAACTAACATAGGAAAGGGAGTGGGTAATAAATTTGGTTTTTGTTATGTTGAGACTGAGATAGTTAGGTATGTATAGCCATCAAGCAGATGGAAATCTAGAGCTAGAATTTAGGAAACAGGAAAGCTACCAGTGATCTAGATGAGACCATTAGTGTTGTGTGTCAGCTAGAGCCATGGAAGAGCATGGGACTAGACAGAAAATGGGGAGAATAGAAACAGAATAAAACTAAGAACACAACGCTGAGGAACACCCACAGTCAGAAGGGAAAGGAAATATAGTGTGGCCATGAATAATTAGTCACAGGGTACAACACTGCATACTCTGGACATGACCATCTCACACCATAGATTTTCTGCAGGACAGGATTCATGAGCAGTATGGATGGCCAAGAAGAGTATCAAGGTGTGACCTATACTGTCCTAGGGGTGGCCACAGGCCCAGGGTACAGCTGCGGGGGAAGAGGGTTGTACAGATTGCCATCCTTGTACCCCTCCTCCCCTTAATACAGAAAGAAAAAAATTAGTCAAGGGAGGAGAACCAAGAAGACAATAAAGTCTAGGAGGCTCATGCAACAGGACTGAATTTCCCTTAAAAGTAAGGAATATTGAGCCGGGCTCGGTGGCTCAGCCTGTAATCCCGTGCTTTGGGAGGCTGAGGTAAGTGGATTGCCTGAGCCCGCGGGTTCAAGATCCACCTGGGCAAGTTGGCAAGACCTCATCTCTACAATAAATCAAAAATTAGCCAGGCGTGGTAGCGCACGCCTGTAGTTCCGGCCACTTGGAAGGCTGAGGCAGAAAGATCGCTGGAGCCCAGCAGGTCGAGGCTGCGGTGGCCGGGAGCGTGCCACTGCACTCCAGTCTGGGTGACAGAGTGAGATTCCAACTCAAAAAAAAACAAAAGTAAGGAATATGGCCGGGTGAGGTGGCTCACACCTGTAATCCCAGCACTTTAGGAGGCCAAGGTGAGAGGCCAGGGATTCGAGACCAGCCTGAACAACTTGGCAAGACCTCCTCTCTATAATAAATCAAAAAATTAGCCAGACATGGTGGCATATGCCTGTAGTTCCAGCTACTTGGAAGGATGAAGCAGAAGAATCACCCGAGCCCAGCAGATCAAGGCTGCAGTGGCCATGAGTTGTGTCACTACACTCCAGCCTGGGCAACAGAGTGAGACTCTTACTCAAAAAAAAAAAGTAAGGAACATAATACTGACATCTTCTTTCAAGGAGTCAATAAAGACACCAAACCAAGGATACGCTTTGAACTTTTTCATGAAACTTGACATAAAGGGGAAGATAGCAATTTAAAAATGAGAAAGGCTGTGTGTGAACCTGGGCAGTTCAAAGACTGAGAAAAAGATATGAAAGAAGAAAGACTAAAGACCTAGAATGGAACAAAAGGACAGGTAGTAGAAAGATCACTCCTGATTAAGGGGTAAAAATGGTTAGTGACATAAGTTCTATAGAGGAAAGAGAGGGCTCACATAAAAATGGCCTCCATTTCCTCCGAAAAATATGATTCAAATTCATATCTTCACCATGAAGGTAGGGACCAGATTCAACATAGTGGCTTAAAGTATCAACAATTGGTTAAAGCTAAGTACTATGATGAAAACTCTACATTCATCATCTCATTTAATCCTCAGCACAATCCTATGAGGCAATACAATTATTATCACCATTCTACAGTTGAACTAAAGATAAATTAAGTAACCTGCCCAAAGTTACATACCTAGAAAACAACATAACAAAAAGTTAACCTAGGAAAGCCTGATCTTAGATCACATTATCTCTGAGAGACAAGTCAGGCAGGTTTTATCCTTTAGAGATGAGAGAGGGTAGACAAGCACTTAAACTAGTCATCTGCCTCCAATTCCAGTACTCCTTCAATAATGATTCTTCCAGTAAAAAAAAAAAAAAGCCGAATATAAAAAGTATTCCAGCTGTCATTCTATGTCCTTCTAACCCCAACATACACAAACTCCATCAGAAAACTACATACTACACTTAGGTGAAATTGAAGAATCGCTCCTCGGCCCTGATCTGAGGATTGTTATCACCATTTTATAGCTGAGCTAAAGATAAATTATGGCCTGTCCAAAGTTATACACCTAGAAAGCAGCAGAACAAAAATGGCAACATAGGCAAGCCTGAAGCAAGTCAGGCAGGCATTATCCTTTTCCTTATGATATCCTTTCCTTTAGAAAAGTGCAACAAACTTTATAAAAATCTCCAAGAGTCAACAGACTTGGGTTAGGGCAATCCTGAAGACATATGCTAGCATTCTGAATAAGTGGCTAAGAGGAAAGTTAACGGGGTCTTAAGTCTAAGTGAGACTTCTTTAAGGTTTGGCTCTAACAGGTTGCCAGGTCAAGCACTGATAAGCATGTTCTTCACATTTTTCAGGCAGTTAATAGGAAAGGTAGCTGGTTAGAAAGGTAGCTCTCTAATTGGTTTCTTTGAAGACTGAGCCAAATAAGCAAATTTTCTTCTCCAGTCCAAATCCTCATTCCGTCCACCAGTAAGATGAACTCTAAGAAACAAATCCCAGGAGTAACTCTGGGTGTTACCTGACTGCATGTCCAAGGTGGCCTGCAATTTAGGGGGGCAGTAAATGGCATTTGCTGTGGTTCGAGCAGAGGTTAAGGCAGCTCGGGCTTTCGGCAGGTTGCTCAGGGCATGGTATGTTTTGCTTTCTAAAAGCTGTACTTCCACCAAGAGGGCTTTGTCATCCATCTTTTTCAACTCCCGCAGCAGCTGAGAACCTGAAGACGGAAAAGATACATACCTCTTTGTCAGCCATAATCTTAACACCTAAGTAATATAATATCTCACTCTCTCACCCTTAAAACACCAAGGATAAAGAAATCTGCCTCAACAAGAGGTTACCCTTCAGATCCCACACAAGAGTTAAATTTTCCACTAATGTGACATCTTCCAAAAGAAAAACACACATCTCTTTGAAGCTTTCTGCATTCAACATTAGAGCCAAGAGTCCCATAGCTTACTTCTAAGATGTAAATACAATGGAAATCTCTACCCACAAAATGCTGAACTTAGTTACCCAGCTCAGACAGGCACTTGATCTCACTGTCTTCCTGCTCAGCAATCACAAGACTAAATAAGAAACACTGGGCACTGAGATTGATGGAGAAAATAGAGTTCTGGGTATGCCAATGTTCTCCAAATATATATTCCCCCCATCTTAGATGTGAATACCAAATTCAAACAAACTTATACAATACACAAAAACTATTTAAGAACATGCAAGTTTGAAAAATAAAAAAATTATTTAAATTAACTCAAAATGGATCAAAGACCTAAGTGTAAAAACTAAACTTAAAAAACTTCTAGAAGAAAATAGAAGCCAGGCATGGTGTAATCCCAGTACTTTAGGAGGCCAAGGTGAGAGGACTGCCTGAGTTTAGGGATTCGAGACCAGCCTGGGCAACCTAGCAAGACCTCATCTCTACAATAAATCAAAAAAATTAGCCAGCCATGGTGGCGCACGCCTATAGTTCCAGCTACTTGGAAGGCAGAGGCAGAAGGATCACCTGAGTCCAGGTCAAGGCTGCGGTGGCCATGAGCATGCCACTGCACTTCAACCTGGGCAACAGAGTGAGACTCCACCTCAAAAAAAAAAAAAAAAAGAAAGAAGTAACTCTTTGTAGCCTTGGACTAGACAATGGTTTCTTAGCCACAACACCAAAAGCATAAGCAACACCAAAAAATAGACAAATAGAACTTCATCAAAATTAAAATGTACTTCAAAAGACCCCATCAAGAAAATGAAAAAACCCACAGCATGAAATCAAAATTTTGCAAATTAAGTATCTGATAAGAGACTTGTATTCAGAATAAAAAATAAAAACACATACAACCCAATTAGAAAATAAAGGATCTGTCCAGGCTAGGTGGCTCAGCCTATAATCCCAATACTCTGGGAGGCCGAGGTGAGTGGATTGCCTAAGCCCACGGGTTCAAGACCCACCCAGGCAACTTGGCAAGACCTCGTCTCTACAGTAAATCAAAAATTAGCCAGGCGTGGTAGTGCACGCCTGTAGTTCTGACTTCTTGGAAGGCTGAGGCAGAAGGATTGCCAGAGCCCAGCAGGTTGAAGCTGCGGTGGCTGGGAGCAGGCCACTGCACTCCAGTCTGGGCGACAGAGTGAGACTCCAACTCAAAAAAAAAAAAAGAAAAGAAAGGATTTGAGCAGACATTTCTCCAATGACATACAAATGACCAATAAGTACGTGAAAAGACGATTAACATCATTAGTCATAGAAAAATATAAAACGGGCTGGAAACAGTGGCTCAGCCTGTAATTCTAGCACTTTGGGAGGCCGAGGCGAGAGGCTTGCCTGAGCCCAGGAGTTCGAGACCACACTGGGCAACTTGGTGAGACCTCGTCTCTACAATAAATCAAAAACTTAGCCGGGCGTGATAGTGTGCGCCTATAGTTCCAGTTACTTGGAATGATGAGGCAGAAGGATTGCCTGATTCCAGCAGGTCGAGGCTGTGGTGGCCCTGAGTGTCATTTCACTCCAGCCTGGCCAACAGAGTGAGACTCCAACTCAAAAAAGAAAAAGAAAAATACAAAACAAACCCATAATGAGACAGGACTTCATGCACACTAGGATGGTTAAAATAAAAAAAGATAACAACAAGTACTAGTGAGGATGCTGAGAAACTGGAACCCTCATACACTGCAAATGAGAATGTAAAATGGTACAGCTGCTTTGAAAAGCATTTTGGCAGCACCTCAAAAAACAAAGCAGTTACTATATGATCCAGTAATTCCACTTTTAGGTATATACCCAAAAGAGGAACATATCCACATGAAATCTGTTCACATCAATGTTCATAAGCCAAAAAATGGAAACAGCCCAAATGTCCATCAACTGATGACTGGATACACATGATTCAATGGACTATTATTTAGCAATAAAAAGAAATTAAGTACTGATACATGTAATATGTAATAACAGATAAACTCTGAAAATAATGCTTAAAAACATCACATATTATATGACTCCTTTTATAGGAAATGTCTAGAATAGACAAATCTACAGAGACAGAAGTAGCGTAGTGGTTGCCCAGGGCTGCTAATGGGTAGGCAGGAAGTTTCTTGCTGAGGTTATGAAAATGTTCTTAAATAGTAATGATGGTGGCACAATTTACTAAAAATCTCCAAATTATATACTTTAAAGGGTGAATTTTATGGTATTTTATAGCTCATTAAAGTTTTTTTTTAATGCTATTTGTTTGAACCATATGAAATCGCCATTCTTACAGAATAAAAATAGAATACTGGCAATTTTCCAACCTAATACACCATAAAAACCATGTTCTTCTGTTTGTAGAAAATAGGCCAGTTCTGCCCATTAATGAAAAGCAAGCACCAAGGGAAGATTTCAAGGTGTTTAAAGGTCAAAGAGGAGACAGCCTTCAGTTGGCCACTCCAGCTTCCAAATATATTTGTGCCCAATTAATTTCTTAATTTTTAAAATAGACTTTAAGTAGAATTATAAACAGATACAGTAAATGTAACAACCAGTCAAACACTTGCAATTTAAAAAACTAAATCTGGCTCGGCTTGGTGGCTCAGCCTATAATTCCAGCACTTTGGGAGGCTGAGGTAAATAAACTGCCTGAGCCCACAGGTTTGAGACCCACCCGGGCAACTTGGCGAGACCTCGTCTCTACAATAAATCAAAAATTAGCCGGGCATGATAGTGTGCACCTATAGTTCCGGCTACTTGGAAAGCTGAGGTAGGAGGACCGCCAGAGCCCAGCAGGTCGAGGCTGCAGTGGCCGGGAGCATGCCACTGCACTCCAGTCTGGGTGACAGAGTGAGACTCCAACTCAAAAAAATAAATAAATAAAATTAAATTAAAAATAAAATAAAAAACTAAATGTGCGTGGTGACTCACACCTGTAATCCCAGCACTTTGGGAGGATTGCTTGAGCACAGGAGTTCAAGACCAGCCTAGGCAACATAGCAAGTCCTCATCTCTAAAAAAAAAAAAAAAAATTCAAAAAAATTAGCTGAGTGTGATGGCAACTGCCTATAGTCCCAGTTTCTCGGGAGGTTGAAGAGGAAGGATCACTTGAGCCCAGGAGGTCGATACTACAGTGAGCCATGAGCATGCCACTGCACTCCAGCCTGGGCAACAGAGAGAGATACTAACTCAAAAAAATAAATAAGTAAATAAACAAATAAATATATATTTTAAAAACTAAATGTGAAATTTAACAGGGTGCTATACGCAAAATACAGATACACATTTTTTAAATTTCGGTTATTAAAATGGAATGGATTTTACTGTTCTAACTTCAAGTGAACTTTAAAGTTACCTTTTGTTCTCTAAATCTGACAGGTTAATCCTAGCTAGTTTTTTAGAACTTCCAAAGAGCATTTTTGCATGATAGATACAGATCTGTGAGCCACCTTAACTCCATCTTAGGAGTAGATAAAATATAAATTATTAATATGTATTTAATAAGAGTAGCCAGTCTTCAAATACACTTAGCTAGCTGAGATGACTTATTAATTTCTACCAGCTTACTTACCCAAATGTAATGCTTCCTGGTACCTCTTGGTATCAAAGTACAAAGACACCAGTCTTGCCTAGGAAAGAGAAAAGGCATTGATTGAAGGACGAGGAAAAAAAAAAAAGCCACAGAAAGAAATCAAAGATTGACCGTCACAGAACTGTTACTGTTGACTATGTAAGTCCTGACGATAGCATCAAATTCAGCATAAGAAATTATTTAGCCCACATATTGTCTCCTATTGGCCAGCAATAGACTGTTAACTTTACTATGTTGTTACTTAAGACTCTGAACCAAGTAGCATATCTGTCTCAAATTTCAATCAGGGCAATTCTCATGAGACTACTATCAATAATCTTTGAGGCCCTCGGTAATTACAAAGTTGCTGAAAATACTGCTAATCAGAATGGCACTGCTAACAGTCACAGTCTAATGTCTAGAGACCTGAAGTTAGTGCTAATGTAAATCATACCTCCAAAGCTTGGCGTAAGAAAGTTCTTTTCTCTGATTTGGCCCATTCAATGCACTCTAAACATAGTTCGACCTGCAACAGGAAGAGACAGAACATGCAACATTATGTCCTCACATTTTTCCCACAAACTATGCTTTGGAGAATAGTTTTAATTCCCTCCTTACTTAGTATCCATGTTGCTCTATTTAGTGTCTGATTCACAGTTATCTCAATGTGTAATAGATATATCATAATGGAGCATCAACTTGGCTTTTAACACATAAAATACCTTTGTGCTTAGATTGTGTTCTTTAGGAAAAGAGCTTCATCTTCGAGATCCTTCTTCTACATTCCCAGGAGAAACCCAGAACTTCCAACAACATATATAGCCCTGGGTAGTAGATTTCTATGATGGAATTTTTAAACTTTTAAAGCAGAAATTATTTCCTGAATAGTTAGAAATAGTAATGGTAATGTGTTATTATGAATACACTGGTAATAAAGTGAAGAAATCCTCAGCCTAAGCACAAATGCCTTACAGTTGTTTAAGACTCAATCAGTCCAGATGTTTCTTTCACTTTCAGATGCTAAGCAGTACAACTAACCAATTCATCATCACTCTCACAGAAAACAGATACAGTAAACTCAGTTTGCATTAAAGAGAGCAAAAAAAATTAAAATTAGGCTAACACTTAAAAGTTCCACTTAATTTAAAGCCACTCTCAATCCCTCGTTCTATCTGCCACCCAAGCAGTGATATAAGGTGCAAAGTAAGCAATGATTTAAAGCACTGTTCAAATGCTAGATGGTCTAACACGCCATAAAATATCCTTGTCATATTAGCTTTGACACAGTATATAAGTACTACAAATCTTGTATCACTTCTGTTACTGCAAATTTTGTATTAAGCTTGCTAACCAGAGTATATGACAAAAAGAAATAAGGAACTGAGCTTTCTAAAGAACTATTAATACAACAGGTTTTTATGTAAATTCAAAGTTCTCTCAAGAAATGCTGTAGGAGGGAAAACTAAAGGGATACAATCCAAATTGACAAGATCTTCTGCCTTTAGATCCTGAATTAAAGTTCAATAGATAAACTGAGAGATGACATTACATGGTATTTGGAGGATTCACTAGCGAGAGAATTAACAAAACCTTTACAACTCCTCATTGGAGCCCCCTGGTGGCTACCTAATCTCCAACTCTAAATTCAACTGATTTCATTTCTTTTTCACCTTTTTTTGGGGGGTGGGGGGGATGTGGCCTCACTATGTTGCCCAGGGTGATCTCTAACTCCTGGCCTCAAGCAATCCTCCAACCCTGGCCTCCCAAAGCGCTGGGAATACAGGTGCGAGCCACTGCACCCAGCCCCTCAACTAGCTTCATAATAATTCTTAAAAAAAAAAGAGGAACAAAAAGCTAAAATAAAAGCAAGCCAATCCCAATTTCAGAGTTTTTAGTTACATTCTGAAAAGCTAAATTCAAAGTAAGACTTCTGATATATATAGAACTGAAACTATTTTGCTGAATAGTTTTAGGAAAAAAATACACATCTTTAGTCCTAGCTCTCTTAGGAGGTTAAGATATGTCCCCTAGTTTTACCCAGAGAGCTTTTTCAAAGGATACAGAAACAAATGCCTGGGGCTTAGGCACATTCAGTAAGTCACACTTCAATAGTTTATTTAAAAAAAAAAAAAAAGAATGCCTGAGCTTCTGATTGAGTAGTCTGGAATAGAGCCTTGCCTCTTAAAATATATCCCTAATTAAGAGACCATGAATTCTACTCCTGCAACTCAGCTGCCCCATTTCCCTGACAGTCCACGTATTAAGTGACCCACCTAAAGTCACTATCAGCTGCTGGCACCAGAACTCATCCTTAACTCCAGAGCTCTTTCTTTCTCAACCCAGCTGTAAGTTTTTAAGTTAAGGTCATTACAGATATTTCTTCTACAGCAAGGATTATTTACATAAGTAGTTATCTGTTATCAATTATAAAGTATATTAAGTTGTATTATCTAGAACCATAATTGATGAAACCCACACATCAGTAACAAGGAAAATTTTAAAAGGCACTGCCCTTACTACACAGCTATTTTGCTTGAGAGGCTTTGTGCTTTGTTAATGCTAATAAAGACTGACAAAAGGAACAAGAATGTAAAAGAAGCCCCATGCTTCTGGAGAAAGGGCCTTACTTGAGTACAAAAACTTGATGTGATCAAAATCTGATATTTAGTTTTAAATCAATATACCTAACCATTTTTTAATACCCTTATTAACAAAATTCCTGTGGGGGAAAAATATTCCAAGTCTGAAATTCTCTAGCAAAAACCCTTCTTTCCATTGAAACAATTGTTCTGATAACATGATTTATGATGTAAGGTTTCTAAAAATGTGCTATTGTGTTTCGGTTGGGCAGACTACACCAACAAATAGCTCCCCAAGACAACTCTCTAGAGATCTCTGGAAGAAGTTCATTCTGGGAGTTCGGTACACTATTCAGCAAAGGTCTATGTCAGTCTTTTCCTCCTCTTTATCCTACTTGTCCACTCCCCTCCCCTGCCAACCACCCCATCCTCACTCCCCCACGTACCACATCTCACTGCCAAACACACATGCCCTCACTTTCTAGGCTCCAAGCCTTAGTCCAGCAAATGACCAGATCCTAACCTGAATCCTATCAACTTTGGGAAGATAACAAGTTGAGGATTTTCTTCTGTAGGTGTACCTGGTTTTCGGTTAGTCCCTAAACAGAAAAAGGCAGAAAAATCCCCTCCCTCAGACTCTTGGTACCAAACTCCTTAAAACAAAACTCTAGATTTCCTAACAATGTTCTAAAATGTCCTATTTTGCTTCCAGTCTCAATACTATTATGACAGTGATCCACTTATGACTTGCTCCTCTATCCTTTCCTATCACCCAAAGAATTTTAAAAGACCAAGAATGAAGACTTTATTCTATTTCCCCAAATCAGAGACTCTGAGTCACCTAAACAAATGCAGTAACAACACCCCATGCTTGCACCTCATTTCAATAACCTTAGACCTTAATTCAACAAAGTATTTCCTGAGCATCTATCAAGGGGAAGGCATAGTCCATATATCCCTTCAATAAATATTTGTTATACAGCTCCTCTGAGCCAAACTACTTTAAGTGCTAGGGGAATAGGACCAAGTAGCTATCTTCATGGAACTTATATTCCAAAGAAGCATGTTAAACAAGTAAAATAAATTCTTTTACAAAGTAAGCCAAGACGGGGTATTTTAGATGTGATCAAGGAAGGTCTCTGAGGAAGTGAGTAGACTTGAAATAATGTAAAGAAAAAAACCCATGTTAAGAACAGGCTGAGAGCAATAAAGATGTATATAAATGCCCCAAGCCCAGACGAATGAGGAAGGCACTGTAAGGTATATAGTACTGTACCTGAATGAGATTACATTCCAGTAAAAAAGACAAATGTAAAGCAATTGACACACAAGGCAGAATAAGGTCAGAAATATAACATGTACAAAATACAATGTGAGTCACTGAAAGACTTAAGATCACATTAAAATCAATAAGGAAAGATTTCAGAGGAGGTGGAACTTGAGACAGGACTATGAAAGGGAAAGGTACAGCATAAGGAGTATACAGGGCTTGCTCAGAAAACAACCATCCAACATGGCTGACATGTTTGATATGCTAAATAGCATACCAGATCAGACTATTCCAGTAGGTTATATTACAGAAAACCATTAATTACTTAATTCTCACTTTGGGAGGTGAGAGGATTGCCTGAGCTCATAGACTGGAGACAAGCCTGGGCAACTTGATGAGACCTCATCTCTACAATAAATCAAAATATTAGCCAGGCATGGTGGTGTGTGCCTGTAGTTCCAGCTACTTGGAAGGCTGAGGCAGAAGGATCCCCTGAGCCCAGCAGGTTAAGGCTGTGGTGGCCATGAGCATGCCACTACACTCCAGCCTAGGCAACAGAGTGAGACTCCAACTCAAAAAAAAATTTTACTTAATTCTACAGGCAATCCAAAGCCACTGAAGACTCAACTGTGGGAAAAGAGGGAGAGGAATAAAATGACAATGGTGGAATGAGGCTTTTTTAGTAGTCCAAGTAACAAAGAATAACCAAACTAGATATTAGTTTTAAGAAAGAATACAAAAAAGGTGGAGAAATAGACACTGAGGAAAGCTGAACTGACAGAATTTAACGAACAACTGGATTTTGAAGTCAGCCATGTTGAGTCTGAGGCAAGGGTGAGACAATCTAGATGACTCATAATTTGTTCCAAAACAAGCAAATAATCTATAATCCACAAAAATGATTAAAAGTCCTGCTTGGTGGAATAAGACTCTGGCTCTTGATAAAAGCTATATTGCTAGCCATCAAAAGAACAGGTTTTACTTAATAAAATGATACCTATGATAAAATGACACAATACTTAAGAGTACTTCCTTTCACTCTAGGAAAAGGTATTAAAATCTCTTGTTGACAAAAATGTAATGTGCAATGAACAACAGCAAAGTACAAACAGTTAAGGGAGAACCTAAACAGACAGAGAGGACATGACAAAGGCCAGTAAATCCCACTAGCCAATTTAGGAGAGCACTAAATTATAACTTGAATAGATGTCCACTAAGGAACAGGAGAAATAATTACTAAACAAATACAATTCTATCCACTGATTCAGCTCTATGTTATAGGGACAAATTTCAGAGATTTCACTGTGCAAAAGAGCAGCTTGCATAATTAATTTTCTGACTAAACAGTTCCAAGAAACAGTTATTAGTTAGTTTCAAACCGACATTTATTGATCAGCCAATTTTAAGACACCCTATTTCAAACAAAAAATGGCACCACTTTCATGAGAACGAAGTATAATTTTTTTAAAAAGGGTTAGATAAGACTAATATCCATAATAAAAATCACATTTTCTTTTAATTTCTTCATTAAAATAATTCTAACACATTGGTTCAAAAGGCAACCATTTAAATATTATTTTTTATCTACTATTATGAAACACAGTTTTCCAGAAATAAATAAATCTAGACTGCTCTACACATAAAGTTAGTTTATGGTGTTTAAACTAGTCTTCAGATGGGCACGGTGGCTCATGCCCGTAATCCCAGCACTTTAGGAGGTTGAGGAAAGAGGACTGGCTGGGCCCAGGGGTTCTAGACCAGCCTGGGCAACTTGGCGAGATCTCGTCTCTCCAACAGACCAAAATATTAGCCAGGCAGCACCTGTAGTTCAGCTACATGGAAGGCTGAGGTGGAAGGATCGCCTGAGTCCAGCAGGTTCAGGCTGTGGTGGCCAAAAGCGTGCCACCACACTCCAGATTGGGCAACAGAGTGAGGCTCCAACTCAAAAAATTAAATAAATAAATAAACTAGTCTTCAAAGAATCATCCAGGCAAGAAACCAGGTTTTATAAAAGGCATGATTCCAAAGTGGAATCCATGTGTCCCAGGTTTCTGAAAGTTCTCACTTTTAATCAATATGGTTCTATGGCCTTTCATACCTTTTACCTGCACACCCAAAAAGGTTACAGCAAATAATGAAACATATAACAACTAGCAATTTCAACCCCTGCCCTTATGCTAGCTGACATATTATATATCTGTTTATTATCTGCCTTCCCTGTTAAAATACAATCCTCATGAGAGCAGTGACTGTTGTGCCTAATACACAGTAGGCACTCAATGAATACTGATCAACACATCCACAGGAAAGACAATTATATTATTCCTACAAACAGATTCAAGTAATTACAATGCACCTGCTTGAACTGCCACTTTTTACAGAATGCTTTTTAATTTTGGTATGTCTCCTCCTGACTTACAGAAAATATAGCTATCTTTGAAAAGGTTGGGAAAGGTCTATGATTCCAGAGAGACACTCTTTAACATAGCTCAGTGTCTAGTCTGAACTTGCGAAGACATGTACAGAAACACCAGAGCCACTTCTGCACACATGAGACACAAACAGATGGATGCTCACCCCTTAATAAAGGCATATACACAATGCAAAACATGCCAAGAAGGAATGCCACAGACTTAATTAGTGCTCACAAGGAGCTTTCTGACACAAGATGAAAGGCACCACAGACACAGAAAACATTACAAAGGTGTGGCAATACAATACCTCCAAGACAAGAATCAGTTTGTGACCCTGATGTAATGAGGATTCCAGGGACCACTGACAATCTCCACTTACAAAGCAAAGCATGGAACAGACCCAAAGTATCAAATGCCCTGTAACAAAGAGAAACTGACATGATAAGTCCTAAGCTGTTCTCTCAGCTGCCCCTTCCACATTAGTATCACAGTGCAGGCAGGCATTTCTTTCACAGAAACAGACTTCTTTTCCACATTGTCTACTTTCTGTCATTAACATAGCTTACCTCCTGCCCTGTAGCTGCTTCCATATCAAGAAACAGGTCAAGAAGAGATCGAACCAGACGAGCTGCCTTAGCTTTGCTGATGGAATTCAAGAAGGGTCGTACATACTTCAGGAGTCCTCCAAGCTCTGTGCGAAAAGCAATCCAAAAAGGAAAAGTATAGATCAATATTAGGGACAAAATACTCATTAAAAAAACTGACCCAAGGTCATAAAAATCAGTACTTCCATCACTGGAATCAGTCTAAATGAAACTTTCTAGGCATTTAAAGCATTTCCAGCAGGTAAGAGTAGCAAAAATAAGTTAACATCAAATGCCAAATTTGTATTCTACTCCACTCAGCCACTGGATTACTATAAAGGCCCAGGAAAAGCTCATATCTGTTTCATTTGTCCATCTTAATGAAAGATAAACAGCAAAGTATCCATACTCTCAAAAAGCAGTTTTATAGAACTTGAAATACGGTGTGTCCTTGCCCATCTTTGACAAAAACCACTTCCTCACAACCAATAAATATGACCAAGTTATAGAAGTCATTCTGTTTCAATTTCCAAGTCTGCCTTAGCAGTTCCCCTCAAACAGATGAGGTTTCCGATTCTAGGTTCCTTCTTTCTTCTCTTCCTACAGTACTCCCCAGGCTGGCCTTTTAGCAGTATTACTTCCCTGGAACTCTTCTGAATAAACTTTTCATATAGAAGTTAGGGTGTTGTGCCCTTAAAGTTTACTATATCTTTTTAAAATTCCTCATTAGGTTGCAAAACCTAAGTCTAAAATTTTGATCAAAAAAAGGTATCCACCATAGAGCTTTCCCTTCAGTTATAGAAGAAAAGAGAGTAGTACAGGAACGCTAAGGGAGCACCTGTAGAAACAATAAACTACAGATGTGCTTGCCAAACAGTAAAATTCAGAGGCTGTTTCAACTAAACAACTTAGGAAGTATTTTTGGAATGCAGGTTAAAATTATTTTAGTGCCATTGTCTCTTTAATATTCCCCAATTGTAGACTCAACCTCCTGAGAACTCTAATTCAGGGCAAACAAACTTCACCCTCCTGAGAATGCTAATTCAGGGTCCTGAAATCTTCATCTGCCTAATAGTCAGAGAATGCACACAACAGTGTCAGGTACTTAAGGAACAATATATCAAGTAGAAATGTTTCTCTCTCCATTCACTCTTCAGTACTGACCTCTGACTCCCAATGTTTAAGACTTTTCTCATTCTGCCACCCCATTCACCCCTGCACAGACTGACTATGTACACTCCTGCTTTCAGGCTACACTCATGGCACAACCCTATCTGAAATGTCTTCCCATCTTCTCAATCTATAAAAATCTTAGATATTCTTCTAGGTTCATCCACAGTCCTACTGAATCTTCCATGCCAACTCCATTCTACAATGATTTCTCTCCCTCAAATTCCTTTTGCGTTTACTTCAATTATATTATGTAATCATAGCTTTATTAAGAGTAGTCTACCGGGGAGAGGGGGTGGGATTGGCAGTTGAGGGAAACTGCCAGGGGAGGGAGTGGCACACCTCATCAACAAGGGTATCTGTATATAATGAACATTTGTATACCTAACCTGAATTGAATTCTACAACTTTAAACTTTAAAATTTTTTTTTTTTTTTTTTTTTTAATTTGGAGTCTCACTCAGTCGCCCAGACTGGAGTGCAGTGGCCGCTCCCGGCCACCGCAGCCTCAACCTGCGGGGTTCCGGCGATCCTTCCGCCTCAGCCTTCTGAGTAGCCGTAATTACAGGCATGCGGTACCACCCCGGCTGATTTTTTGATTCATTGTAGAGATGAGGTCTCGCTGCCCAGGCGGGTCTCGAACCCGCCGGCTCAGGCAATCCACTCGCCTCAGCCTCCCAAAGGCACGGGATTACAGGCTAAGCCACCGAGCCCGGCTTAAAAAAATTTTTTTAAAAAGAGCGGTCTAGTGCAATGTCCCTTCTCTGACAGCATTTCCTGATTGATTTCTTGTTACAGAAATGTTCAGAAAACAGCCTATTCCAAAGCTGACCAAACCAAATCATTCTTTTTTGAAACAAAAATCTGTAACTTTTTCAACTTGGCTTTAAATATTTAAAGAAAACTATCATTTATGTCTTCCTAACTTTCCCTTTCTCCAAACTAAACATCATTAACTATTTCAACTGTTCCTCCGAAGTCCTTGTTTCTAGATAACTTGCCAGCTAAGTTGCTCTCCTCTAAACAAACTCTAGTTTGTAAGGGTACCAGTTGTGGCATGTTGTGGTACCCAGAACTGAAATCAGTGTTTCAGGTAGGGTATGACAGCAGAGCAGGAGGCTTAATTTTATTGATCTGGTCACCACATACAACACAAGATAGCATGTTTTGCTTTTTCCAATACCACTTTGTTGTCCATTAAGGTCTTTCTTAAATAGACTACTGTCAGAACAGGTAATTCCCCAACTTCCTCTGTTTTGAAAAATACTTTATACTTCTATAACTTTATACTTACCACAACTGAATTGTGTCTTCCTGGCTTTGGCAATAACAGTGAATCTTAATTCTGTCCTCCACTGTACTGAATCATCTACAAAAATGAGCATGGCTTCTGAAATGACTTTAACCAAGATGCCAGATGCTGACCAGAAAAACAAGGATAGATCCTACAGACTTCTCTCCAGATTGACAAGTGACCCATTTATTAACATGTTTTGAATACAGTTATTTATCCTGTTGTAAATGCATAACCTGTGCCTGCCCTATTAATGCCATGACAAATGTTCAAATGCCTTGTTTATATCAAACATGTAGTCTATCTCATTCCTCTAATCCAGAGGCTAGCAAACTTTTTCTGCGAAAGATCAGATGGTAAATTTTTGGCTTTGGGTTATATGGTCTTAGTAACAGGTACTCAATTCAGCCACTATAGGGCAAAAGTAGTTATAGACAATATGGAAACAAATTGGTGTGACCATGTTCCAATAAAACTTTTTATAAAAATAGGCGGCAGGAACACACCTGCAAATCTATCAGTCTGACAGGGATAACCAAAAAGAGAGAACCAGGGTAAGTTTGGAAAAATCTCTTCATAATAAGCCCACTGTTAAAAAACCCATTGTTTTAAGTGATTAGTGTCTCCTTATCAAATAATCTGTCCCAGAACTTTGTTGCTGATTATCATTTGTAGTGTGTAGGTCTATTCTTTTCATTACTTTTTTTTTTTTTTTTTTTTAGACACAGTCAGAGTCAGAGTCTCACTCTCACCCAGGCTGGAGTACAGGGGCATGATCATAGCCGCCACAGCCTTGACCTGCTGGTCTCAGGTGATCATTCTGCCTCAGCCTTCCAAGTAGCTGGAATCACAGGCAGGCACCACCACGCCCGACCAATTTTGATTTATTGTAGAGATGAGGTCTCACCAAGTTGCCCAGGCTGGTCTTGAAACCCTGGACTCAGGCAATCCTCTTCCTCCGCCTCCCAAAGTGCTGGGATTACAGGCGTGAGGCATCATGCCCGGCTTTATTACTCTCCGGACAGGTGAAATAATACCTCCCACCTCAATTTCCTTATACCTCTCTATCCTCTACGATTTTTCTCGAATAATAAATGGCTCTATAATCATATGTGCTAGAACCATTTTTTCTAGATTAAAAGACAGAAATTATCAGAACCTAGAAACTTGAACTTACTTAAAGAGACTATCTGCTCTCTCTTCTCTCACCTACCTTGGCTTTAATTCTCTTTTTGGCGTTATTTCTTTTTCAGTTTGAAAATCATTTTCCTTTTCTAGAAAAGGCAGAAGCAACACATGAGCTAAACAGTCTGCCTTTCTTTCTAGCACCTGCTAGCATTACAATATTTTCTCTAAGCACTGAACTGAGTGTTATTCTTCTTACCCCAACAGAGAAGCAAATGATCTGTTAGTTGCCATTTTTCAAAAGGCTCGGTTTATTTTCCATTTTAGTCTAGTTTTATATTCATTCTTGGTTATATTTCCTGTTTTTTCCCATTTTCATACATACTGAGTAATTTTTTTAATTCTCATAAAATTACACTGACTTCTTCCTCCTATTCTTGCTAAGATTATTTGCAATTATATGACTATAATTTTCTCAGGCTTTGAAATCTGTAGATCCTGAGCCTAGGCAACATGTCTGATGATGTTCAGCAATACTTTCAATCACTATTACTCACCAGACATTATCTTACTAATTAATCTCCAAGTGACTGTTATCAATCAGGGTCTCTACCTCTCTGAGTAGAGTACTTAGCACAGTGGTAGGTATATATTAAATACATTTTTAAAAATTGAAGATTAATGGAAAAGACGTATTTTCTGTTCTCAGGGATCTCAAAATTAAAGGAAACAAATAATACAAACCTATCAATTATTAATAGTAAAGAAAGGCAAATGCATGTACACCCTAAGACTTCCTTAGGGTTTCCATTATGTACACTTATACTCATAAAACTTTCTTAGAAAACAATGATACGTAATATGGAAAAGGTTTTGAAAGTCCTTATACAAGGGGAGACCCCAAAAAACCCAGAATTTATTTATTAAAAATTGTGCATTTATTCTTACATGTTTAAACTTCAGCTACCTTCAAAGTACTTTCCATCTGATGCAATACACCTATTGAGACACTTTTCCCAACAGTTTTTAAACTTGTGAATTTTGGTGCCTTTTAGTGCTTCTGCCATTTATTGTTTCACCTCTTCCACATCAGCAAAATGTTTCCCTTTGAGGATTTTCTTCATGTGGGAAAACAAAAAAGCACTCAGGTGAGATCAGGTAAACAGGGAGGGCGGGGTACAGGGATCATGCTATTTTTGGTCAAAAACTGGTGAACTCTCAGTGCGGTATGAGCAGGTGCGCTCATAAATGAAATGGGCAATCGCACTGAAAGAATCTCCAAAAATAATTCACTGAGGCCAAACGCAGTCTCTCACAACAATGCTAGCTGGTACACTGAGGTCGATGGGTTCCTAGAACACTACCTAGCGAGGGAAACCTGTATAAGGGGCCTACCCTCTAAAAGATAATCCTGGGTTTTTTTGGTCCCACTTAGTAATTCAGCTATTAAATTCCAATAGATTTAGCAGTATACTCCTAAACTTCTTAGGTATTGGGTCACAAGGCAGGGAGAGCAAGGAATTAGCATAAAATAGATAGTTCAAATAAAACAACATTCTTGAATGAAAACTACTAAAGCATTGATTATATATAACACACTGATTTTATTTATCCATACCACAGGAGAAAAACAGAGATTTTTTTTGTTTTTGTTTTGAGTCAGTCTTGCTGTCACCCAGGCTGAAGTGCAGTGGCATGCTCACAGCCACCGCAGCCTTGACCAGCTGGACTCAGGAGATCCTTCCACCTCAGCCTTCCAAGTAGCTGGAATTACAGGCACACGCCACCACGCCTGGCTAATTTTTTTATTTATTGTAGAGATGAGGTCTTGCCAAGTTGCCCAGGCTGGTCTTGAATCTGTAGGTTGAGGCAATCCTCTCACATCGGCCTCCCAAAGTGCTGGGATTACAAGCGCGAGCCATGGCGCCTGGCCTTGGGTATCTTTTTTTTTTTTTTTAAGTTGGAGTCTCACTCTGTTGCCCAGACTGGAGTGCAGTGGCCACTCCCAGCCACCACAGCCTCAACCTGCTGGGCTCCGGCAATCCTTCCGCCTCAGCCTTCCAAGTAGCTGGAACTACAGGCGCGCGCTACCACACCCAGCTAATTTTTTTTATTTATTGTAGAGATGAGGTCTCACCAAGTTGCCCAGGCCGGTCTTGAACCCGCGGGCTAAGGCAATCCACTCACCTCGGCCTCCCAAAGTGCTGCGATTACAGGCTGAGCCACCAAGCCCAGCCTCTTGGGTATTTTAACAACAGAAAAATCTTACATTACTTCAGCTGGCTTTAAAATTTTTTCTGAAAAATTACCTTATTATTTAAGTCTGTATGGACTGGTTATCAAAACTGTTTTGTAACACACCAAGAACAAATTAACGCACAAATTAACTGACAGGCAAATGGAATCTACATAAATGTTAAATAGGAGTGAAGTGAGCCTAAGATGAAAAAATCACTACCCACCAGTGATAATTCATTAAGTAGAGAACTACAGAAAAGCAATAACCATGATGCCATGAGTCTATATGAAATGTGAACTAGACTTCAGGGGCTCAAACCCTGGGTCCACCAGTTAATTTGAGTGAATCTGGGTAATTTTCTGTGCTCAGTTTCTTCATGTGAAAAATAGATAATAGGACCTAGTTCAAATTGTTTCAAAGATTCAGTAAGTTAAACCATGTATGTGCTTAAAAGAATAACTAGTTCATAGCACTCAAAAACCATCAGGCAGGGTTTCTTCTTATAGTCACTTAAAAATAATATTCTATTTTATTTTATTTATTTATTTATTTTTGAGTTGGAGTCTCACTCTGTCGCCGACTGGAGTGCAGTGGCCGCTCCCGGCCACTGCAGCCTCGACCTGCTGGGCTCCGGCGATCCTTCCGCCTCAGCCTTCCAAGTAGCTGGAACTACAGGCGCGTGCTACCACGCCCGGCTAATTTTTTGATTTATTGTAGAGATGAGGTCTTGCTGCCCAGGCGGGTCTCGAACCCGCAGGCTCAGGCAATCCACTCACCTAAGCCTCCCAAAGGCGCGGGATTACAGGCTGAGCCACCGAGCCCGGCTAAAAAATAATATATATATATATTTTTTTTTAGTTGGAGTCTCACTCGGTCGCCCAGACTGGAGTGCAGCAGCCACTTCCGGCCACCGCAGCCTCGCCTGCTGGGCTCCGGCGATCCTTCCGCCTCAGCCTTCCAAGTAGCCGGAATTACAGGCATGCGCTACCACGCCCGGCTGATTTTTTGGTTTACTGTAGAGATGAGGTCTCGCTGCCCAGGTGGGTCTCGAACCCGCGGGCTCAGGCAATCCACTCACCTCAGCCTCCCAAAGGTGCAGGATTACAGACTGAGCCACCGAGCCCGGCTTAAAAAATATTTTACATAAGATACAAGACCCATGTAAATACATCCTCACAATTTCATATTATCTTTACTCAACTTTCTACTGCTAAAGTCTTTCTACTGCCTAAAAACTAATATATTAGTTATACTTAATTGTAAAAGATCTTTAATTCTCAAGTTCAATTAGTTTTGCTATCTAATCCCCACCACTCTCTTGGATAACAACATAATTTGAAAGAAATTCATGAGGTCACTTACTAGAGTTTAATCCATTCTAATCAAATAAGCTCTAAATTCACTTCAAGGTTGACAAAAATCACCCACATTAAGTTTAAACAGACTTCTCTCTAAATACTATTACTACTTTACTGGTGAAAAGTCCTTCCTAGTCAACAGGACATCTTCCTCATGGGTGTGATGACACACCCACATCATCAGACTATCATCTGGAGCCTAAGCAGTGGTTCAATTACAGCTAGAATGCCTAAGCAACGATATGCACAAAGTCCTAGGTACCAATGGAGAAGTCTTGCGAAGGCTCCATTTAATGTCTTACTCATTCTGTATCAGGAAGAAATGAGTGAGTCACTTAGAAGCAAAATTCCTAGTCATTTTCAAGTCAGGGCCCTAAAGTCATTCTATCCACCTTAAATACATCCGAACTGCTCAGTGAAATCACTGAAGACTGCTGCCACCTGTATGTAAGGGGATACAGTGAGAATTAAAAAACCAGAAAAAAAATTACAGATCACTATATTAAAACAAAAAATTATGAAAGAGTTTAAAGGACAAACTGCTAAAAAACTGAAGCTCAACAAGTTGTCAAGAAAACAAAACTGAATTATAGCACCAAAGAACTGAGTATGTGAATGCAGTCTCATGTTCCATCAATCCAACAAAATTTTACCCAGCATTTCAAGTAAAAGCATTTCAGATACAATCCATTCATAGCACTTACCTGCAGCTTGTCCAGTCTTTGCCAAGAGAGACCCCAGTTCCAAGATGCTCTGCTCTTTGACCTGCACTGCCTCCTCATCATTTTCCTGAATGTCACGCTTCACTGGGAGAGGAAAATGCAACCCTCTTAAAATTCTGACCAAATCAATGAAGACTGAGGGAAATTTCACCCTCACAAGACTCATTACAAACTCCAACATATTTACTGAAAGACAAATTCTAGAGAGCTTAAAAAAAAACCTCTAAACAAGTAAAAACAAAATGATCATGTATATGTAGGACATGCCCCGTGTAAATCATTTTAAAAGGATTCCTCTCTTTAATTTTAAATGTCCCTTTTCATTTTATCTATTAGAATTTCGCTTACCTACATGCATTGAGTGTTTGCTGTGATCACTTGGTTAGAGCAAAGTTAGAACAAATCCTTCATAGTTATGGTGCTAAGACCCATGCTAGTCAGTATGTTATATAAAGATATTAAACATGCCTGTTTAATATTTACCTACCACAAGCTAAAATCAAAGGAACAAGTTACTGATGACCATAAAGTCAAAAGTCTTTCAATAAACTTTAGGTTTGTGCAAAGCCTCAGTAGATGGGTGTGTTAGGGATAAGCAGTTCTATAAAGCCATTCAGGAAAAACAACCCTATCAAAGCCCCATGTGATCCTGAACAGCTACACTTAGGAGAGACTGCTGCTTTATAATGGATTCTGGTCCTGTTAAAATAACTTTGTGCTATCTGTCCCACTTTCAACTGTTAATAAGTATTCTAACATTTGAACATCAAATAGCCTCTCCAAATTTTTAGTGATAATTTTAGTGATCATTACTACTTCTCTTACAAAGCATCATGACTTGACAAAAACCACGATTTTGATACTCCATGATGGAGTCCAGAAAAAGTAAGAGGGTCAACCATCATGACTCAAGCCTGCTCTAACAGGGAAGCTTTCAGGGAGCTCTCTCCCAGTATAGTGGGTAAGCCAGAAACACTGTAATTATAATGTCTAACATAATTTCTACTTTATTAAAGGTAAAATATTAGGCACTAGGCACAGAAAATTAAAATTCATGCTTCTCACATTACTTCTAAATATTAGTATGTATTCACAGAACAAAATACATATGTAACAGTGATTGAGATGACTCTGGTTCTGTAAACTGACCTAAGTTAAAATCATAACTTCAAAATGAAACACCCTTTACCAATATCACTCAAATATGAATCTTAATGTCCACTTCCTCTCCTTCTCTAGTATCCCCGATGATAAATATCTTGTCATTGCCCTTTCACTGTGCAAAACTCAACACTAAAGAAATCAACATACATGCCAACATCCTGGAAGTACAACATACAGGTGCATTCTCACACTACTTGTTGATCCGATTCAAATCTTCTCAAGCTACATTTAAAAGACCACATTACTATATGTGCTAGTGAAGGGCTAGTCCATGCCCTAATTGAACGCTTTATTGAGTAAAAGCCTTCTCTGTCAGCATAAATGTATGTCTATTCACACTTGAATCCCAGTAGAAAGCTGTCAGAAACGACTCGCTGGGACTCCCATTTCAGGTTTCCTGTTGCGTGCAAGTATAAGACAATCATACTAAGGTGTTAAGAACATTTTCTTTAGATTTTCCGGCAATGTGCAGTCGACCAGTGCCAAAGAGTTTCCCAAACTTCGCAACTGACAGCTAACTCCCGGAATTCACTTCCAGTAGCTACAAGGGAGACTGGGAGGATCAGTCACCTCCTGTAGCCGGGCGGTCCCATTCCAACAATTCCAACACCTCACTCTTACACCCTACACAGGACAGAAGAACGTCTCGGTTACCTTCTCACACCAAATGCCAACCTCAGATGTGTGTCAACCCTGAATTTCCCATCTTCAAAAAGAGGCCCTCCTCTAGTGGATCCTTCCGCTGTGGGGCCGGGGAGAAGCAGCAAGCTCCCAGCGTCCCGAGGAAGGAAACTCCAAAAGAGCGAGCGCTCGCGCTCCCACCTCGAGCAGACTGTGCTGATAACAACGGCGGGAAATGCCTGTCCTGAGCGGGTTTCGCCAAGGCCTATCAACTAGACACTCTCAGACCAGTTCGTAACAAGCCCGCCGGCCGGCACTACTCCCGGTCCTGGGCCAGCTCGTGCGGGCCAGAGCAAGGGACAAGGCTAGGGAGGGGTGGGGGCCCGGCTCGGCCCACTCTCCCACCCCAAGCCGAGCCCACCGTGAGTCAGCAGCCAGCGAGTGGACCAGGGGGTTGCCTCGAGGCTTCCCACCAGAGTGGGACCCAGAGGTGTCCGGGGAGCTCTGAGCGGCCTGTGCCCCCTGCCCGGCCCCCCTCTCACACACACACACACACACACTCACACACACACACAGTGAGTCAGCAGCACTAGAGCCGGCTAGCCCGGCCCCTCTCCGCTGCCACCGACCGACACAGGCCGGGCTGGGCCCGCAGGACCGGGGAGGCGGCGCGGTGACCTTTACCGATGGAGTGGAGGATGTCGATGGAGGCCTCCCGGTCGGTGCTGAGGAGAGACTGGGCTCTCTGGAACTCCACCACCGCCGCCGCCGCCATCTTACCGCTCTCACACAGTCCCCGGCCACGGCCGCCGACGCCGGAAGCACACACCCGGAAGGTCCGCCCTCGCGACCCTCCTCCCCGTAACTCCCGCCTCTCCGTTCCCACAGCACTCCGGGAATTGTAGTCTCTCCGGGGCCGGACTGGGGTGAGGGGAAGGGCGGGAACGCCTCGCAGGTGGGCTACAAATTCCCTAGCACCGCCTAGAGGCTGTCCTGCGAAGAAAAGAGGCGGTGCCCAAGGACTGAAACCCAAAGTTAGTCACCACCCATCCCAAATGAGGTTTCTTAATTCCGACTCGCCTCGTTCACCCTTCACAGGAGTTTTTGAGCACCGGGCTAGGAATGCGGTGAAAGCTGTGTGGTTTTCCCTGTAACTTCTACGTTTACCATTCATTCGGGGCAATACATTGTCTTACAAAGTGCTCGCTATTGTGGCAAAGAATGGCACTATTCAAATACGCTCAAGCGTCTAACACCTGTGCGACACACACATGCACACACTCATACAAACATATCTACAAACTTTCCAGACTTGAATCCTACGGAATACCAGCCAGCCTGTGATTAAACCCACCAGCGTCAGAGGAAACTTGTCTTTCCCAAGCAGTCCATTTGATCTTGGGGTAACACTGGACATTATAAAAGTATCATCTTTGCCCTGTGCACTCAATAAATACCTCTTGGGAATCACACAAAAGACTCATCCAGTTCCCCAGCTCAAAAAAAGAAAAGCTCCTTCAACTAAAATCACACAGATATCTGTAAGGATGTCATGTGGAAGGAAAAAAGACATTCTATGTGACCACTTAGGGTTTAAGGAAGGTGTTAAAACTGTATAGAAGTAGTTCAACAAGCCGGGCTCGGTGGCTCAGCCTGTAATCCCGCGCCTTTGGGAGGCTGAGGTGAGTGAATTGCCTGAGCCCACGGGTTCGAGACCCGCCTGGGCAGCGAGACCTCATCTCTACAAAAAATCAGCCGGGTGTGGTAGCGCATGCCTGTAATTCCGGCTACTTGGAAGGCTGAGGCGGAAGGATCGCCGGATCCCAGCAGGTCGAGGCTGCAGTGGCCGGGAGCAGCTACTGCCCTCCAGTCTGGGCTACAGAGTGAGACTCCGGCTCAAAAAAAAAAAAAAAAAAAAAAAAAGTAGTTCAACATAAGGAAGCCCTTTCTCTTGGTGATGACAATAAAAAAATAGATTGAGCTGGGCGCGGTAACCCCAGCACTTTGGGAGGAGAAGATGAGAGGATTGCCTGAGTCCAGGGGTTTGAGACCAGCCTGGGCAACTTGGCAAGTCCTCGTCTCTACAACAAATTGAAAACTTAGCCAGGCATGGTGATGCAAACCTGTGGTTCCAGCTGCTTGAAGGTGGAAGGATCCCCTGAGCCCAGCAGACCGAGTCTGTGGTGGCTGTGAGAGGGCCACTGCACTCCAGGCAGAGCGAAATTCCTACTAAAAAAAAAAAAAAAGATTGTGCTGTCCCATAAGAGGATCTGTAAAAGGAACTAACTGTACTCCCCTGTGATTGCATTAGGCAATTTATATATTTGTCTCCTCTATCCTCCCAAAAATGTTTTGTGAAGAAGATATTACTTACTCCCATTTAATATATGAGGAGGGTTTAAGTTATTTGATGAAACTCAAATAGTTGTTGAAAGGGATGAGAGCTAATAGTTATGAAATGCTTTCCTAATTCTTGGGTATGTTCTAATGAAAACTGGATAACATCTCATCAAGTTGATGTAAAGAAGCCTCATGCCTTTGATGGGGTGTTGGATGAAATGGCTTCCAAATTTCTCCCAACTCTGAGAATCCATGAATCTCAATGTAAAACTGAACTCTTCTTTGCTCAAAAAAAGGCATTCCTGCCTTCTTAATCTGGTGTGAAATTAATGTTATTGTTCCAGAATGTTAATGGACTATATAAAATAACAAAACTGAGAAAAACAGGCAGTAAGTATCCACACCTTCTACAGAAGAGTTAGCAGTTACCTCCCCAAAGAACTTGCTACAAAGTGGCTAGACCAGTCCTATAACCTTCTTCTACCTCTAGCCTCAATTAGGGAAACATAAAAATTCAAAAAGAATTCAGTACAAGAAATCAAAAGAGAGGACAGAATGCTCATCTTACAGCAAAGAGGGGGAACTGCAAAACTGGGGAACTGGTAGGCATGTCTACCATATCTGTCTCCTGAGCTAGTAAGTCTTGCTGACTGCAGAAATCTATAAGCCCACTCCTGTGTAACCACCATGGTAAGAGTTTTGATGTGAACTAGACATGTCTCTCCAGGAGCTTGGGGCCTTTGTGCATCTTTCATGAAGATGGTTACTCTCTTATAGCCTTCAGAATTCTGAATTAGGGACACTGGAGTGGCTGGCACACTCTACAACAGGACAAGAAGAAAGAGCAGCAATGGGGCAGCCTCTACTACCTGTGTTTGGTATGGCAAAGTTCTTATGGGCCAAGTAGATGCTAAAAAGGTAGATCATTCAGGACCTTCTTAAACGTACCTACTCAATAAGCTCACCAGTTAAAGTGAAAAAACCAATTAAATAAGAGCCTGGAAGGGTAAACTTCAGGAAGCAGTCACTGAAGGGGGATCTTGGGGTCCATAGTTAAGATCCTCCAAAGAACACATAAATGCTCCCAACAAAAACGAACCTTGGTCTCTGCCTCTGATGTTATCAATCATGTGAAGACCCTTACCTCCTATTAAAAATGTTGGGGCTGGGCTCGGTGGTTCAGCCTGTAATCCCGCGCCTTTGGGAGGCTGAGGTGAGTGGATTGCCTGAGCCCACGGATTCGAGACCCGCCTGGGCAACTTGGCGAGACCTCATCTCTACAATAAATCAAAATGAGCCGGGCGTGGTAGCACGTGCCTGTAGTTCCAGATACTTGGAAGGCTGAGGCGGAAGGATCGCCAGAGCCCAGCAGGTCGAGGCTGCGGTGACCGGGAGTGGCCACTGCACTACAGTCTGGGTGACAGAATGAGACTCCAACTCAAAAAAAAATTTTTTGGAGAAGGCAGAGAAGTAGAAGGTATTATAAGAAAAAGGGTAGCCATGCTCAGTGGCTCAGCCTGTAATCCCATGCTTTGGGAGGCTGAGGTGAGTGGATTGGATTGACTGAACCTGTGGGTTCAAGACCCGCCTGGGCAACTTGGCGAGCCCTCATCTCCACAATAAATCAAAAAAATTAACCGGGCGTGGTAGCGCGCGCCTGTAGTTCCGGCTACTCGGAAGGCTGAGGCGGAAGGATCTCGGAGCCCAGCAGGTCGAGGCTGCGGTGGCCGGGAGCGGCCACTGCACTCCAGTCTGGGTGGACAGAGTGAGACTCTGACTCAAAAAAAAAAAAGAAAAAGGGTAAAGTTCTCTTACATGACTGATAATATCAGAGCACCAGAATATGAGGCAGGAAGGGATAGGTTAACTATTGTTTTGTGCAAATGCACTCGGGTTTATGATCAAAACTGCCCTTCTCTATAAAGCTGCTAACCCCTAAATGCTGAAGAGAAAAAGATAAATACCAGCTGCCGGTCTTTTGGTTGTACAAGAAGACCTGGACAACGAGAACACTTTTTCTGAATTGCTTACATTAGTGCTTTGTTCCTGAAGTCAGGAAGTACCCTGTCAGTAACCCCTGCATTTTTCTTGAATAAACTGTATTTATTTTTATGGTTATGTTTGAGCTATAGCCAAAAAATGATCTGAAAAAAACCAAATCATGGTCTCGATGTCACTGTGTAGCTAACTATCTATCTCCCATTATCCTTTTTTTTTTTGAGTTGGAGTCTCACTCTGTCGTCCAGACTGGAGTGCAGTGGCCGCTCCTGGCCACTGCAGCCTCGCCTGCTGGGCTCCAGCAATCCTTCCACCTCAGCCTTCCGAGTAGCCGGAATTATAGGCATGTGCTACCACACCCGGCTGATTTTTTGATTTATTGTAGAGATGAGGTCTCGCTGCCCAGGCGGGTCTTGAACCCGCAGACTCAGGCAATTCACTCACCTCAGCCTCCCAAAGGTGCGGGATTACAGGCTGAGCCACCGAGCCCGGCTTATCCTTTTTATTCCAAAATAACATCTCTTATCAGAAGACCAGGACTTTCAGCTTCCTGCCCTAGATTTATAATCTTAAAGATGTCTGTTTGAGTTACTTCGGCAAAGGGACTACATGCTGTAGAAATGGAGCATGGAAGTCAGAAAAACATGGCACTCCATTTTTACTCTGTTATCAACTAATAATCAGATTACTTAAACTCTCTGAGTCTAAGTTTGATCATCAATAAAATTAATATTTGAGTCAGAGTTTCACTCTCTCACCCAGGCAGGAGAGCAGTGGCATGCTCACAACCACCGCAGCCTTGACCTGCTGGGCTCAGGTGATCCTTCCACCTCAGCCTTCCAAGTACTTGAAACCACAGCATGTGCCACCACACTTGGCTAATTTTCTGATTTATTGTAGAGACGAGGTCTTGCCATGTTGCTCAGAGGCTGGTCTTAAATTCTGGCATTACAGGCTTGTGTCACCGTGCCTGATCAATAAATTTATTATTAAAATTCACTTCACTTGATGGTTGCACAACAATGTGAATGTACTTAATGCCACAAAACTATATTATGTTGATTAAAATGGTACGGTTTATGTTTGGATATTTTGCAATTAAAAAAATCTACTTCAAATTAGCTGGGCATGGTGGCGCATGCCTGTAGTTCTAGCTACTTGGAAGGCTGAGGCAGAAGGATCACCTAAACCCAACAGGTCAAGAATGCAGCGGCTGTGAGTGTGCCATTGCACTTCAGTCTGGGCAACTGGGTGAGAATTCCAACTCAAAAAAAAACAAAAAATGGCCGGGCGCAGTGACTCAAGCTTATAATTCCAGCATTTTACAAGGCTGAGGTGAGAGGATTGCCTGAGCCCGCGGGTTCAAGACCAGCCTGGGCAACATAGTGAGACCTCGTCTCTACAATAAATAAAAAAAATTAGTTAGGCGTGGCTGCACGTGCCTGTAGTTCCAGCTACTTGGAAGTCTGAGGTGGAAGGATGGGCTGGAGCCCAGCAGGTCAATGCTGGGGAGGTCCATGAGCATACCACTGCACTCCAGCCCAGGCAATGGAGTGACACTCCACCTCAAAAAAAAAAAATCTACTTCACAGAATTTTGAAGTTCAATTTTTTTTTTTTTTTTTTTAGAGACAGGGTCTCACTATTTTGCCCAGGCTGTACTCAAACTCCTGGGCTCAAGGGATCCTCCCTCCTTAGCCTCACAAGTACCTGAGACTGTATCCTTTTTTTTTTTTTTTTTTTTGAGTTGCAGTGGCATGCTCACAGCCACCGCAGCCCCGACCTGCTGGGTTCAGGTGATTCCTTCTGCCTCAGCCTTCCAAGTAGCTGGAATTACAGGCATGCGCTACCACGCCCAGCTAATTTTTTGATTTACTGTAGAGATGAGGTCTCACCATGTTGCCCACGGTGGTCTCGAACCTGTGAACTCAGGCAATCTTCTCACCTCAGCTTCCCAAAGTGCTGGGGTTATAGGTGTGAACCACTGTACCCGGCCTGTATCCATCTCTGAAGTTTAAATTTTTAAAGATACTAAAACAGGTCAGCACTATGACTGACACATACAAGTATCCAATAAATGGCAATTGTTAAAACTATAATTAAGTTGCTGGTTCAATTAGATGATTAATACCCTACTCCTCCTCCTCAAGGAAACCACTTGGAGGGCTAAAGAAATCCCTAACTGACAATGTTCATAGTAATGGAGTAGTGATCAGTTGTTCAATTTCCCAATTTGGGCTTCCTTGCCCTCAGACTCACCTCCCCTCCCTCTTGTCATGCTTCCTTCTGTCCCATACCACCCTCAAACACGCTACACAGCCCTATCTCCTATGCTACCCTGTATTCCAAAACAGTTTCTTCTATACAACTCTTAATTGTTCACTGAGCTTTCTAAACACTTGTTTCATTAAGTTGAGCAAATAGAGGAATACTATGATGTATTATCCTGCTAATACAAAAATAAATACCAACCAGGCTTGGTGGCTCAGCCTGTAATCCCAGCGCTTTGGGAAGCTGAGGTGAGTGGATTGCCTGAGCCCGCGGGTTCAACACCCACCCGGGCAACTTGGCAAGACCTCATCTCTACAATAAAGCAAAAATTAGCCGGGCGTGGTAGCGCACGCCTATAGTTCCAGCTACTTGGAAAGCTGAGGCGGAAGAATCGCCGGAGCCCAGCAGGTCGAGACTGCAGTAGCCGGGAGCGGCCACTGCACTCCAGTCTGGGTGACAGAGTGAGATGCCAACTCAAAAATAAATAAATAAATAAAATAAATACCCCCTCTTGTTCTCTCCTTCCTACCCTACAACAAGGAACTAAGGTCAGCAGTTCTATGATAGTGCTGACTCTTCAACTCTGCACATTCACTGCCACTGAAGTTTTAGAGAGAAAACAAATAGTAAAATCAAGGAAAATAAGTCAATATTATCTTTTCACCTCTTCTTGGAAACTCCTTTCTCACATGCTGTCACCTCTTCCTAAGCTTCTAGGCACCTTATTGCATTTCTCTTTTAGTGAAAAGATAAACTTGGAATGAACTTGTTGTTGACTGAAAATGTCTTTATTTTTCTTTCATTCTTTATTGATAATGCAAATGGATATAAATTTCTTACAATGACATTTTCACTCAGCATTTTAAAGATATTAAATATGACTGCTTTCAGTCCAACTGAAGTTACTCTATAGGTAACCTGTCTTTTCTCCTTGATTAATTTTCATATATTTTCTGTTCTAGGCTTTTTTGTTGTTGTTGTTCTAGGCTTTTATCAGCTTCACTGCAAACATGTACATCCTGATCAGGAATCACCATGCTTCCTGAATCTGAGGAATCATACCTTCCATTAGTCCTGGGAAACGCTCAGTCATTATCTCTTCAAATAGTGCCTCCTCTATCTCCTTTTTCTCCTAGAAATGTTAGTACATGTAACTTAGATCTGCATTGTCCAATACAACTGTCACTAACTGCATGTGGCTATTGACATTTGAGATGTAGCTACTCCAAACAGAGCAAAATACAGACTGGATTTCAAAAACAGTATAAAAAATGCAAAATATTTCACTCATGATTTTTACATGTTGAAATTATAATATTTTGGATTAATTTCATACTTTGTTTTACTTTTTTAAATGTAAAAAAGTTGGTACTAGAAAAAAAAAATTTTTTTTTTGAGTTGGAGTCTCACTTGTTGCCCAGTCTGGAGTGCA
Organism: Cephalopachus bancanus; assembly: GCA_027257055.1. Classification (NCBI taxonomy): domain Eukaryota; kingdom Metazoa; phylum Chordata; class Mammalia; order Primates; family Tarsiidae; genus Cephalopachus; species Cephalopachus bancanus. Next base: position 4,141,532 of record JAPVLO010000158.1, read on the forward strand.
GTGGCCACTCCTGGGCACCGCAGCCTCTACCTGCTGGGCTCCGGCGATCCTTCCGCCTCAGCCTTCCAAGTAACCGGAATTACAGGCATGCACTACCACGCCCGGGTGATTTTTGAATTATTGTGGAGATGAGGTCTCGCCAAGTTGCCCAGGCGGGTCTCGAACCCACGGGCTCAGGCAATTCACTCACCTCGGCCTCCCAAAGCGCTGGGATTACAGACTGAGCCACCGAGCCCGGCTGGTCTTCCTTTTTTTTCTGTTTTTAAATTGTAACTCCTAAGTATTTCTCTCATACATATACACATGGCGTTGAGCACTTAAAATGTGGTTAGTTCAAACTAAGCTGTGTATAAGTACAAAATATATACTAGATTGCAAAGAGGGTATGAAAAAATATTTTTCATCTCTAACTTTGAAATGTTTTATTCTGGTTGGGTACATTGGCTCATGCCAGTAATCCCAGCACTTTGGAAGGCCTAGGTGGCCGGATCGATTGAAGCAAGGAATTTAATACCAGCTTGGGGAAACATAGCAAGACTTCATCGCTACAAAAACATTAAAAATAAATAAAATGTTTTATTTTGTTCATGCCTTATAAATACTATAAAATTTATTTAAGTCTGGGCACAGTGTCTCACGCCTGTAATCCCAGCACTTTGGGAAGTCAAGGCGGGAGGACTGCTTGAGCCCAGGAGTTAGAGGCCAATCTAGGCAACATAGGAAGACCTAGTCTCTATTAAAAAAAAAAAAAGAATTAGCAGATGGGGTGATGCACACCTATAGTCCCAGCTACTGAGAGGCTGAGGCAGAAGGGTCATCTGGGCCCAGGAGGTTGAGGCTGTGGTGAGCTATGATCAAACAACTGCATTCAGCCTGGGTGACAGAGTGAGACTCTGACTCAAAAATAATAATAAAATAAAATAAAACTTTAACATATGGAATTTTGTTAATAATTCCATTAAACTCATGGAATACTAATGTTAAATATAATTTAATAATGAATATTGCTTATGAATAAATAAACATACATATACTGAAGAATACATGTCCCCCCTTTTTTATTGATGAAGTGAACAATTTTTAAAACTTGGACCAGATGTAGTGGCTCATGCCTGTAATCCCAGCATATTGGGAAGCTCAGGTGAGAGGATTTCCTGAGTCCACGGGTTTGAGACCAGCCTGGGCAACTTGGCAAGATCTTGTCTCTACATTACATCAAAAAATGGGTATAGTTCCAGCTACTTGGAAGGCCAAGGCAGAAAGATTGCCTGGACGGCACAGTGAGACTCCAACTCAAAAAAACAAAACAAAGCCGGGCTCGGTGGCTCAGCCTGTAATCCCGCACCTTTGGGGCTGAGGTGAGTGGATTGCCTGAGCCTGCGGGTTCGAGACCCACCTGGGCAGTGAGACATCTCTACAGTAAATCAAAAAATCAACCGGGCATGGTAGCGCATGCCTGTAATTCCGGCTACTTGGAAGGCTGAGATGAAAGGATCGCCGGAGCCCAGCAGGTCGAGGCTGCGGTGGCCGAGAGCGGCCACTGCACTCCAGTCTGGGTGACAGAGTGAGACTCCAACTCAAAACAAAACAAAACAAAACAAAACAAAAAACCACGGGAGACCGAAGCTTTAAAACATCTACCACCACCGCCACAACATTTCTAGTACTAAGTTTTTTCTCCTGTTAACTCCATCAAAATCCTCCATCTCTGGGCATTTAATATAATCAGAGATCATATTTACCTTGAGATGTAAAGGGAGCTATTTCTCACCAGCAGAGATATAACCACAACAGAAGAGGAGTTTACTGCCACCAAATGAATGAAATGGTACAAATCTACCCATGCAGGAAAGATTTTGATGTTTTCAGGCTATGAATCTTGTATTCATTCTTGTCATACCAGTTCTTAGGGCAAGACTTGGCACCTAATAATTGGGTGGGTAAATGGCTGGTCCAGGTTTACAACATGTAACGTTTCTTATCTAATTTACTTTGGAACTAAATAGAAGGAAGAAAATGATAAAGATGTTTTGTTAGGTGGGTGCGGTGGCTCAAGCCTCAGCACTTTGGGAGGCTGAGGCGAGAGGATTGCCCAAGCTTAGAGATTCGAAACCAGCCTGGGCAACATGGAAAGACCGCATCTCTACAATAAAATAAAAAAAAAATCAGCCGGGCGTGGCAGCGCGCGCCTATAGTTCCAGCTACATTTGGCCTGTAGTTCCAGCTGAACATTTTTCTTTAATTAAAAAATTAGTAGCTGGGCTCGGTGGCTCAGCCTATAATCCCATGCTTTGGGAGACTGAGGTGAGTGGATTGCCTAAGCCCGCAGGTGCGAGACCCGCCTGGGCAACTTGGCGAGCCCTCATCTCTACAATAATATCAAAAAATCAGCCAGGCGTGGTAGCGCACGCCTGTAGTTCCAGCTACTTGGAAGGCTGAGGCGGAAGGATCGCCAGAGCCCAGCAGGTCAAGGCTGCAGTGGCCGGGAGCAACCACTGCACTCCCGTCTGGACAACAGAGTGAGACTCCTACTCAAAAAAAAAAAAAATTAGTTATAAAAATAACACACCACGTTCAAGGGACAAAGGGATCAACTGACACAGAATGGTATACGTCCATCTCTATCCCAGTTAAATCACTAAACATTAAAGGAAGAATTCCTTGAACTACCAAACAAAAAAAGCAAGTTGCCTGATAAGGGTAAAGTGGAGTTGGGAAAAGAACTTGTCTCAAGTCTCTCTAAGGTAAAGTTGAATGCCCATAGACAATGAAATATTGCCACAAATTTTAGAGAGAAAGAAAATGTGAGTCAAGAATATTACACTCAGTCAAGACGCTGTTCAAATATAAGAAAAACAATCTCAACATGAAAATAAAAAAGGAATATAGAACAAACAGCTTTTCTTTTTTCTTCTTTTTTGAGTCAGAGTCTCACTCTGTCACCCAGGCTGAAAGGCAGTGGCACTCGACCCGTTGAGCTCAGGCAATCCACCTCAGCTTTCCAAGTATCTGAAACTACAGTTGTGTGCCATCACACCCGGCTAATTTTTTTTATTTATTGTAGAGATGAGGTCACACCAAGTTTCCCAGGCTGGTCTCGAAACCCTGGACTCAGGCAATCCTCTCACTTCCACCTCCCAAAGTGCTGGGATTACAGGCATGAGCCACTGTGCCTGGCCTACGAACAGCTTTTTAGGAAAAAAATATAATCTAATTTAGTGATGGATAAATACAAATAAATCAATAATGGACAAGTACTGCTGCTGGTGAGCAGTGATTCCATCTAAATATAAAATTAAGACTAAGCCGGGCTTGGTGGCTCAACCTGTAATCCCACGCTTTGGGAGGCTGAGGTGAGTGGATTACCTGAGCCCGTGGGTTCGAGACCCACCTGGGCAACTTGTTGAGACCTCATCTCTACAATAAATCAAAAATTGGCCGGGCGTGGTAGTGCACACCTGTAGTTCCAGCTACTTGAAAGGCTGAGGCGGAAGGATCGCCGGAGCCCAGCAGGTGGAGGCTGCGGTGGGCAGGAGCAGCCACTGCACTCCAGTCTGGGCGACAGAGTGAGACTCCAACTCAAAAAAACAAAAAAACAAAACAAAACAAAAAAACAGAAAAAAAAACAACCTTTTTTTTTTTTTTGAATCAGAGTCTCACTCTGTCACCCAGGCTAGAGTACAGTAGCATGCTCATGGTCACCCTAACATTGACGTGCTGGGCTCAGGCAATCCTTCTGCCTCAGCCCTCCTAGCAGCTGGAACTACAGGCGCATGCTATCACACCTGGCTAATTTTTTGATATCTTGTAGAGACAAGGTCTCACCAAGTTGCCCGGGCTGGTCTCGGACCCATGTGCTCAGGCAATTCTCTCGCCTCGGCCTCCCAAAGTGCTGGGATTATAGGCTTGAGCCACCACATCCAGCTGAAAACCACCCTTTAATAAAGGTTTTGTTATAGTGTTTACAAGGTCATGTTCATATGAAGTAAGGAATTCTACACAACCCACAAAAGAATCTGCAGTAAATTTAGATCCTTTTCTTTGGTATACAGAATTGTGTTAGTGTAATTAATACAAATGCACCATTTATTCACCATTGATGCCTAATTGACAAAAAGCAAACTTTTCTGAGTATATAAAAGACATATCCTTGCCGGGCTTGGTGGCTCAGCCTGTAATCCCGCACCTTGGGAGGCTGAGGTGAGTGGATTGCCTGAGCCTGTGGGTTCAAGACCCGCCTGGGCAACTTGGCGAGACTCATCTCTACAATAAATCAAAAATTAGCCAGGTGTGGTAGTGCGTGCCTGTAGTTCCAGCTACTCGGAAGGCTGAAGCGGAAGGATCGCCGGAGCCCAGCAGGTCGAGGCTGCGGTGGCCGAGAGCGGCCACTGCACTTCAGTCTGGATGACAGAGTGAGACTCTGACTCAAAAAATAAAAATAAAAATAAACAGGGTGGCTGAATGAAACATAATTGTACACCTAACCCCTAACTGTACCCCACAAAATCATAATAAAAAATATTGATTAAAAAAATTTTTTTAATTAAAAAAAAGAAAATAAACATGAACTACTGCTGAAAAACAATAAAATAAAATAAAAATTTAAAAAAGACATATCCTAAAGCAATGGTTTCTCTATTTTTCAAATTTTTTTGTTTTTGTTTTTTTGAGTTGGAGTCTCACTCTGTCGCCCAGACTGGAGTGCAGTGGCCGCTCCTGGACACCGCAGCCTCGACCTGCTGGGCTCCGGCAATCCTTCTGCCTCAGCCTTCCAAGTAGCTGGAATTACAGGCATGTGCTACCACGCCCGGCTGATTTATTTATTTATTTATTTATTGTAGAGATGAGGACACATCGCTGCCCAGGTGTGTCTCGAACCCGCGGGCTCAGGCAATCTACTCACCTCAGCCTCCCAAAGGCGCGGGATTACAGGCTGAGCCACCAAACCCGGTTTATTTCTCAAATTTTAAAAATACAATTCCACTTAATTATGTCACTGGTGCCCTGATCAATTCAACACCCTGTGAGGCTAATAATGATAATAATCACAGATTTTCTGTTCATCTCAAGAGCTTCCAATTTTGTTGATGTCTGATTTGTTTCACCTACTTCAAGCAGTACCTCCCTCTAGACTTGTTGTGTTTTATTCCTCTTCATCTTTTTCAGATCTAAAAATAACAGCAAAAACCTACAAAGCATTAATTATCTAAAATATTTCTAAAAGCAAAATTGCATTTTATATGCAAAGAGCCAAATTATGCACATGAATTAATTATTCCTTCCACAAACACAAATATCAAGGATTGGGGGCATAGGTCAGATGTTCTAATATACCACCCAGATTTTTCAGAGGAAATTATAACTGTGGAACATGTAATATCATTTTCTTTTTTTTTTAGTTGGAGTCTCACTCTGTTGTTGCCCAGACTGGATTGCAGTGGCAATCCTTCCACCTCAGGCTTTCAAGTAGCTAGAACTACAGGCATGCACCACCACGCCCAGCTAATTTATTGATTTTTATTGTAGAGATGAGGTCTTGCCAAGTTGCCCAGGCTGGTCTCAAACCCATGGGCTCAGGCAGTCCTCTCACCTCAGCCTCCCAAAGTGCTGGTATTATAGGCATGAGCCGTTGTGCCTGGCTGTAATATCAATTTCAAAAGTATATCACATCAGCTATGTACATTGTGAAATGTAATTTCAAAATGGTGTCAAGCACATTAATTTTGAAAACAAAAATGTAACAAAGACAAACTATGAGTGCCATCATTACCACATACTAGTTACATGTGTCTCCCTTCTTAATTATTGTTTCCATACTTATACTCCTGGTTGTACATATATTCCCCCTTCCCTTTTTTTTGAGACAAATGTTTTGCTTTGTCAACCAAGCTGGAGTGCATGACCCAATCATAGCTCACGGTAACCTTGAGCTCCTGACCTCAAGTGGTCCTCCTGCCTTGGCCTCCCAAAGCACTGGGATTACAGGTACAAGCCATGGAGCCCAGCCCCAATGTTATCTGACTACCTTAATTGAGGTCAAGGTCCTTGTCTTATCTTTGGTTTCCCAAGATCTAACACAAAACTTGGCACAAAACCTGCTCAATAAATTATCACTGAATTGAAATAAACCTCATTTTCATACCCTGAAGTGCTAAAATAAGGTGTGCAAAAGTATTTTGGAACCCATAAAGTGACATACACAAGTTAGTTGTTATCAGAATGCTACCAGAGAACAGCACCTCACTATTGACTGACACCTCTTGAGGCAGGGGCCCTTCTGAAAATGCAGGATAAGAAATGGGAAAATAAGTTACTTCCTGCTTCTTTGTGCTACCTCTTTGACAGGCTTTTACTTTGGCAGACTACATGTTTAAACTTGGTGGGAATCAATCAGAATAGTAATCCTGTAAATCAATCAGCAAATAGGACGTGTAAATGAGAAGATTATAAAAAACCAATCGATGTATGACAAGTAGGGCTAACTGAAGCCCCGAGCTATGAAGTATCCAATCAAATGCATAATACCAAAAACGTAAGGGAGACAAAGGGGGTTACAATGTAAAAAGGTATACAAGGCAAATGCCCCGATGTGTTCAGGACTCAGCCTTTGGATGCAAATCCACTGAGCTGGCACCAGCACCAGCACAAATAAACGCTGCTTCCTGGCAAAGAAGCCTAGGTGTCCTGCCTCTCTCTGAAAGATTCCTGCTGCATTTCTGGTGCATTGGGTGGGAATCCGGAGGTGGAAACAGTGTTTTTCACCTCCCTTGTCACTGGGGTACGACGTCCAGGATGCCAGAAGAGGTGACCTTGCCTGGCGCCAGTGGACTGCTTGATCCGTAGGGGACTAGCCCTCCCACCATGCCAGGGCAAGGATTCTGGGAGCACAAAGGAACCTTGTGAGGTTCAAGAACCAACCAGGGGAGCACTGCCCATCCAATTGGTGAGAACATGGGTTCGATTTGGTAGACCTGCCCCTAAGAGGCAGAAGGGGAGTCTGATCACCTCCCAGAGTTGCCCGAGTAGTCCCACAAGGGGGGGGTAATACTGTAACTCCAAGGCACTGGGCGGCAGGTTGGAGATGTTGTGCGAATGCGAATGAACAAGGTGTCACCTGGTAGTGAAGCAAGTGCAATAGTCCTGATTTGGTTCCAGTGGTGACCTTCACACAGCTAAATGTGGGAGTAGGTTCAGGAGCATCCTGAATCAAAACCTGGTCAGGGGTTTAACTGACTTGCCTATTGCCAGAAGGGACCTGAAATATCCCCACAAAGAGTATGACTGGAAATGGACAAAGGGTTTGTCCATCCCTTCTCCCCTCTCATTCTTTCCTGTCTTGTGTGTGATTGTTGTTTTTTAGTGGTTGGAAATGGGTGACAAACAGAGTAAGCTTACCCCTTTAGAGTGCATGGTAAAGAATTTCAAAAAGAGATATTCAGGGGATTATGGTATCAAGTTAACTCCCAAAAAGCTCTAGACACTCTGTGAAATAGATTGACCTTCATTTGGGCTGAACTGACCCTATGAGGGAATCACTAGACAAAGACCCAGTTAGTAAGGTGTTTAGGGTCATTGTGGGGGATCCTGGCCACCTTGACCAATTTCCCTACATTGCCTGTTGGCAAGATGTAGTTCTCTCCCAAACACCTTGCATAAAAGTCTGTCTAGCAGTTATAAAATCATGCTAGCCCAAGTAACAGCTCCCTCAAAATGCTGACCAGAATTGAGAAAGCGCATTTTATCTGAGGAACCTGAAGAAACCCCCCTCCCGCCTTGCACCCCTCACTGCCACCTGCATCTCCTGCACTTGCCACAGCTGGGGCCACGCCAAGGGCTGGCCTCACCCCAGAATCCACCCCTTCCATGAAGGCACCCAAAACACCCCTGGCAGCAGCTACTCAGGAGCTGCCAGTGTTAACCCCATATACACCAGCAGGAAGACGACAGGAAAATTGTGCTGACAGCTCCCCTCCCCGAGAATGTCAAGAGGCTTTACAACTACCATTAAGAGAAACTAGGGGGCACCTCTACTATAGTCCAGATGGTCACATCCAAGGGGGGTAACATACTTTCATATATCAGCCCTTTACCACCACTGATCTCCTGAACTGGAAATACCACATCCCTTCATAGGGATGCCTCAGGCCATGATTGATCTAATGCAGTCCATCATCAAGACCCACAAGCCCACATGGACTGATTGCTGTCAGCTACTCCCGACTCTGTTTAACACTGAGGAACACCGCCGAATACACCGCCGAATTAATCAGGCTACTTTAAAATGTTTAGAGGAATATGCCCCTGCAGGGACAATTAATGCTCAGGCCTATCCCCAGAATCAGTTCCCCGAGGAAAACCCCCAATGGGCCCCTAATGATGGCCATGGAATTTCTAATGTTTGAGTGCTATCCAGAAGCTCTTTTGAGTGGTATGTGGGAAGGAGGAAAGAAGGCCATGAACATGAGCAAAACCTCAGAGATGCTCCAAGGCCCTGAAGAAAGCTTAAGTCAGTTTTATACGGGACTATGTGAGGCATTCCACCTCTATACTCCCTTCAACCCAGAGGAAGCCAAAAATCAGCAAATGATTAATGCAGCCTTTGTTGGTCAGGCTCAGGGAGACATCCAACGCAATTTACAAAAATTAGAGGGCTTTGCTGGGATGAACACTACCCAGCTGATAAAGGTCGCGACAAAGCTGTTTGTCAACCAAGACCTAGAGGCCTGAAAGGAAGCAGACCGAAAGATGAAAGAGAAGGCAGACTTGCTTGGGGGTCGAGAGGGGCCAGCAAAATGTGCCACCCTGCCTGGTGATGAGATCAGGGTGAAACCAATGTGCGCACTGTCTCTGAGAAGGTCACTAGAAAAATGAATGTCCAGAGCTGGAAGATTTTCATCCAGCTCCCCAGGGAAGAGGAAGAGAACAGGTGGTTCAGGAACAATACTGGCCTGCACCCCTACCATATGTGGCCCCCGAGAGTAATTTTGTTGGCCTACCTGTGATAGAGAATTATGGGGAAGACTAGGACAGACCTAGTCTTTTTGCTAGGTCCACAGGAGCCTATGGTCCAAATGACTGTGGGGAGCCAGCCTCCTTGACTTCATGGTAGATACTGGGGCAGAGCATTCTGTAGTAACCTGACCGGTGGGCCCCCTCTCACCAAGACAAGCCACTATTGTTGGAGGCAGGAGGTCAGGTTCATTACCCCTTTTTACAGCTCTGGCAACGTAATCTGGGAGGTCATGAAGTTGTCCATGAATTCCTATACTTCCGGACTCTCCAGTGGCCTTAATGGGTTGGGACCTTTTGGAAAAGCTGCAAGCCCAGATAACTTTCCATTCTGATGGCCAGGCAACTTTAACCCTGAGGAACCCCGAAGCAAAAATTATGACTCTCACGGTTCCCCAGGGAGAGGAATGACGACTTTATAGCCTCACAGATGAGTCCCAACAGGAGCCTGAACTCCCCTTTAAGGTACTTGGGATATGAGATGAGGATAATCCCCCCAGACTGGCCCATAATATCCCCCAATAATGGTGGATCTAAAGCTGGGAGTCGGACCCATCCATCAAAAACAGTATTTCATCCCTTGCAAGGCACAGGTTGGAATTCAAAGACATCTGGAGAGACTTTATTTTTTTTTATTTTAAAGATGTGGGGTGCAATTCAGGATTAGGTATACAAACGTTGATTATGCAGGTACCCTTGCTGATGAGGTGTGTCCCTCCCTCCCCTAGCAGTTTCCCTCAACTGCCAATCCCACCCCCCCCACCGGCAGTTTCCCACTACTGCTAATCCCTTTCTTATAGTGCTACAATAATTGTTCAAGGTCCACTGATAAGTGAGAACATATGGTACTCTCTTCTTTTTTTCTGTGATAGATCACTGAGTATGATCAACTCTAAATCTATCCAAGTTGCTGTGAAGTCCATATGTTTGTCTTACTTTATGGCTGCATAATATTCCATTGTGTATATGTACCACATTTTTTAAATCCAGTCCAGCTTCAATGGGCAGCATGGTTGGTTCCATGTTTTTACTATTGTGACTAGAGCTACAACAAACATATGTGTGCAGGTATCTTTTATGTAAAATGGTTTGAGTTCCTCCGGGTATATTCCCAATAGGGGATTGCTGGGTCATATGGAAGGTCAATTTCTACTTCTTTCAGAAATCACCACACTGTCTTCCAAAGAGGTTGCACTAGTTTGCATTCTTACTAGCAGTGTAGAAGTGTTCCTTTTTCTCTGCATCTTCACCAGCATCTGTTGTTGTTTGCTTTATTAATGATGGCCATCCTTACTGGGGTTAGGTGGTATCTCAATGTGATTTTGATTTGCATTTCTCTGATGATTAGTGAGGCTGAGCACTTTTTAATGTGTCTGTTGGCTTCCCATATATCTTCTTTTGAGAAGTGTCTATTCATGTCTTTTGCCTACTTTTTAATGGGGCTGGTTTTTTTCCTTTTGGCATGTTTGAGTTCCTTGTAGGTCTTAGATGTTAGGCCTTTGTCAGATATACAGTTGGCAAATATATTTTCCCATTCTATGGGCTGTCTCCCTGCTCTCTTGATGGTTTCTTTTGCTTGAGAGACTTTAAAAATACGGGATCCTTTGGCCCTGTCAGTCACCTTGGAACACGCCGCTACTGCCAGTTCAGAAACGGGACAGATGACTACCAGCCAGTTCAGGACTTACGGGCAGTAAACCAAGCCACCGTTACTTTGCACCCAGTTGTCCCCCACCCCTATACTCTCCTGAGTCTTATCCCTGCTGAAGCCACCTTCTTTATCTGCTTAGACCTCAATGATGCTTTCTTTTGTATCCAATTGGCTCCTCAGAGTCAGCTGATTTTTGCTTTTCAATGGGAAAACCCTGAAAACAGTGACAAAGGCCAATTAACTTGGACTAGCCTGCCACGGGAGTTCAAAAACTCTCTGACCATTTTTGGCACAGCATTAGCTTTTGACTTAAAGGCCCTCCCAGCGGCGAAGTATGGCTGTATGCTGCTCCAATATGTGGATGATCTGCTGCTGGCCAGGTGGACATGGGAGGACTGTATGGAAGGAATGTAGCAGCTCGCCACTCTCTTATGGAAGGCCAGCTACAAAGTTTCAAAGAAAAAGGCCCAAATCTGCCAAGAGAAGGTAAAATAGCTCAGCTTCCATTTATCCCAGGGACAGTGTCAACTTGGCCTGGAGAGAAAACAAGCCGTCTGCTCAATTCCAGTTCTGACTACCAGACTCCAGGTTCGTAAATTTCTGGGGGTTGCAGGGTTCTTTATGATTTGGATACCTAATTTCTCAATACTAGCAAAAACCCTCTATGAGGCAACAAAGGGGGGAGAACGAGAGCCTATGTTATAGGAACAAGCACAACAAAAGGCCTTTGAGGAAATTAAGCAAGCCCTTATCAGCACACCCAGCCTGGGGCTCCCTAACGTATCTAAGCCCTTTTTCCTGTACATACACAAGCGTACTAGAATAACGGTAGGAGTCTTGACCCAAATGCTGGGATCCTGGCACTGTCCAGTAGCATACCTCTCCAAGCAGCTTGACTCAGCCCAAGACTGGCTGCCGTGCCTATGGGCACTCGCAGCCATGGCCCTTCTAGTGGCAGAGGCTGACAAATTAACTATAGGACAACACCAAGTGTCACATTTGGTGTTGACATTAATGGAGTATAAGGGGCAGTAGTGGCTGATTCATGCCCGAATGATCAACTATTAGGGGATGCTATGTGAAAATCCACTCATTCACTTGGAAGTGGTGCAGACTCTCAACCCTGCAACCTTACTGCCCACCAAGCCAGGTCAGCCCTATCATGATTGCATTGAGGTCATGGACGAGGTATTTTCTAGCCAACCTGACTTGACAGACCAGCCTCTCAGGGACCCCAACACAGAGTATTTTACTGACAGCAGTTGCTTCATAAGAGAGGGAGAACAGTTTGCAGGATACTTCATAGTAACCCTGCATTCCACCATCGAGACTAAGCCTCTGCTGAAAGGAACTTTCACAAAAGGCAGAATTAATTGCACTAACCCAAGCCCTCTAGATGGCAGCAGGAATAAATGTCAATATATACACTGACTCTAAGTATGCCTTTACTACCCTCCATGCACATGGAGCTCTAATAAGGAAAAGGGCCTGATCAACTCAGGAGGCAAGGACATAAAATATGGTAAAGAAATTCTTGAACTGTTGGATGCTATATGGGCCCCTAAAAGGTAAAAGGTATGCTTTGCTGGGGACACCAGAAGGGAGACTCAAGGATCGCTCAAGGAAACCAAAAGGCAGACCGGGAGGCAAAGCTTGTATCCTCCCAGGAAACAACAGAGCGGGCAGCCCTTGCTGCGGCACTGTTCCCAAAACCATTGGCAAAATGGGACCCTAATTATTCACAGCACAGGCAGACATGGTTCAAAACAGAAGATGGAGACTATCTTCCAGGCGGATGGTGGAAGTTTAAGGACTGGTGAGTCGCCATCCCTGAGGCTTTGGCCTCAACCTTTGTCAAGCAGTTTCATCAAGAGACCCATATGGGTCAGACAGCTCTTGAAACCATGTTAAGCCGACATTTTAATGTTCCCTGACTCTCCAACATAGGCTGTGTGGTATGTGAGCAATGTGATGTGTGTTCCTGAAATAACCCACAGCAGGAGCCTAAAATCTCTCCAGGAGTGCAGAGTGTTGGAGGGACCCCATTTGAGAACATAGTTGTGGACTTCACTGTCCCAGGTCCGAGGTTACAAATATCTGTTAATTTTTGTATGTACTTTCTCAGATTGGGTAGAGACCCTCCCTAACTGCACCAAAAAGGCACATGAAGTAGCACAGCTGCTTCTAAAGGAAATCATTCCCCAATTTAGAATCCCAATCACTATAGGGTCAGACAATGGGCCAGCATTTGTAGCTGAGGTAATACAGTCAATGGCAAGGGGCTTAGGAATCACGTGGAAATTACACACTGCTTACCACCCCCAGAGCTCCGGAAAGGTAGAATGAATGAACCAGACTCTGAAATTACAGCTAAGCAAGCTATGTCAGGAAACCCACCTACGCTGGGATCAGCTGTTGCCAATTGCTTTATTAAGGATAGGCTTAGTCCCACTAAGCAGACAGGGTTGTCCCCTTTTGAAATTCTTTAAGGCCGCCCTTCCCCCATTGTTAAGGGTATAAAGGGGGATTTAAAGGAGGTGGGTGATCAGGCTTGGTGGCTCAGTCTGTAATCCCAGCACTTTGGAGGCCAAGGTGAGTGGATTGCCTGAGTCCGCGGGTTTGAGACCTGCCTGGGCAACTTGGTGAGACCTCATCTCTACAATAAATCAAAAATTAGCCGGGCGTGGTAGCGCGTGCCTGTAGTTCCAGCTACTTGGAAGGCTGAGGCGGAAGGATCGCCGGAGCCCAGCAGGTCAAGGCTGCGGTGGGCAGGAGCAGCCACTGCACTCCAATCTGGGTGACAGAGTGAGACTCCAACTCAAAAAATAAAAATAAGCCGGGCTCGGTGGCTCAGTCTGTAATCCCGCACCTTTGGGAGGCTGAGGTGAGTGGATTGCCTGAGCCCGAAGGTTCGAGACCCACCTGGGCAGCGAGACCTCATCTCTACAATAAATCAAAAAATCAGCCGGGCATGGTAGCGCATGCCTGTAATTCCAGCTACTCGGAAGGCTGAGGCGGAAGGATCGCCAGAGCCCAGCAGGTCGAGGCTGCGGTGGCCGGAAGCAGCCACTGCACTCCAGTCTGGGTGACCGAGTGAGACTCCAACTCAAAAAAAAAATAAAAATAAAAATAAATTAAAAAATAAAAAATTAGTTGGGCGTGGTAGTGTACACCCATAGTTCCAGTTATTTGGAAGGCTGAGGCAGAAGGATCTGCCCAGAGCCCAGCAGGTCGAGGCTGCGGTGGCTGGGAGTGTGCCACTGCACTCTAGTCTAAGCAAAGAGTGAGACTCCAACTCAAACAAAATAAAATAAAATAAATAAAAGCGGTGGGTAATCTTGCTTTAAGGCAACAAATACAGGCTCTTGGCTCGACCCTCAATGTTATATATCATTGGGTTAGAGAGCTGTTGCTTGTAAGCTTAACCACAGATGCTCACCCCTTTAAACCAGGAGATGTTGTATGGGTAAAAGAATGGAAAATCCAGCCCATAAAGCCCCTTTGGAGAGATTCATTTACTGTCATTTTGTCTACCCCCACTGCAATAAAGGTAGCAGAGGTGGGCCCCTGGATTCATCACAGCAGAGTGAAACGACTTCTGAGACTGGGAAAGCTGACTATCTGAAGGAAGCAAGCTGCAGCTCCAGGACCCTGAAGAACAACAGCTCTGCTTTAGTCACTCTGGAAGCTGAGTAATCTACGCATGGCAGAAGCCTGAAGAATAGACCATCTAACAAACGGACTATTCTAACTTTCTTATTGCAATGCAGTGTCATCCCTTGCTAGTAATTGCTGTTGTAGTTTTCACCTTAATATTTGCTGTAGGTTTGACAGAGATCACTCCAGACAGTTGGACCCATGGCAAAAGGTTACTAACAGCACACGTACCTGTTCAAACTTGGAAAGGCTGGAACCCTGGAAACTTTTTCAGGGGATGGTTCTCAGTCTTCAAGGGATTCAAAACTCTCATAGGGACCATATTAGCCATTGTAGGAATATGTCTAATTCTACCCTGCCTAGTCTCTCTAGTCATAAGATCTATCTCCAACCTCATTGAAACCACGGTCGAAAGAAAAACGACAGCGCATGCAATGATGCTATGGCAACACCATCCCTTAAATCAAGATGATGCTCTTTGACCCTAAAGGGGTCCAAGCATCAAAGGGGGAAAATGAGGCAGGGGCCCTTCTGAAAATGCAGGAGTAAGAAAAGGAAAAATAAGTTACTTCCTGCTTCTTTGTGCTACCTTTTTCACGGGCTTTTACTTTGGTGGATTACATGTTTAAACTTTTGGTGGGAACCAATCAGAATAGCAATCCTGTAAAGCAATCAGCAAATAGGACATGTAAATGAGAAGATTATGAAAAACAAAAAAAAAAAACCCAAAAAACAAAATAACAATAAACCAATCAATGTATGACAAGTAGGGCTAACTGTAGCCCCAAGCTATGAAGTATCCAATCAAATATATAATACCAAAAATGTTGCCTTTTAAGAGAGACAAAGGGGGTTACAATGTAAAAAGGTATACAAGGCAATGCCCTAATGCATTTGGGGCTCAGCCTTTGGATGAGAATCCACTGAGCCAGTGCCAGCAGGAATAAACCCTGCTTCCTGGCAAAGAAGCCTCAGTGTCTCATCTCTCTGAAAGATTCCCACTACACTCTGTAAAGACCATAACCAGAATATATAAATCATAGTATCATGAAGCATTTGACTCTAGTAATGTTATTCCTCACCTGGCATTTCTAAACAACCACCTTCCCAAACAATGAGATGTCCCAATTTAAAATACTATTTTGCTGGGCTCAGTGGTTCAGCCTGTAATCCCGCGCCTTTGGGAAGCTGAGGTGAGTGGATTGCCAGAGTCTCCCAGTTGGAGACCTGCCTGGGCAACTTGGCGAGACCTCATCTCTACGATAAATCAAAAATTAGTTGGGTGTGGTAGTGCGCGCCTGTGATTCCAGCTACTTGGAAGGCTGAGGCAGAAGGATCACCGGAGCCCAGCAGGTCAAGACTGCAGTGGCTGGAAGCGGCCACTGCACTCCAGTCTGGGTGACAGTGAGACTCCAACTCAAAAAAAAAAGAAATGATAAAGTCAGGTAGGACCCAGGGATAACCTGCACTTGGTGTGCCCCCAAGAAATTTATTGTCCACTCATCCATCCATCAATCTACTGAGCAAACATTCATTGAATACTGTGTGTGTCAGGCACTGTCCTAGAATTCCAGGCCAACCTAGGCAACACAGTAAGACCTCATTTCTACAAAAAAAAAAAAAAAAAACCAAGGCTGGTGCAGTGGTTCACGCCTATAATCTCAGCACTTTGGGAGGCGGAGGCAAGAGGACTGCCTGAGTCCAGGGGTTTGAGACCAGCCTGGGCAACTTGGCGGGACCTCGTCTCTACAACAAATCAAAAAATTAGCTGGGTGTGGTGGCATGCACCTGTAGTTCCAGTTACTTGGAAGACTAAGGTGGAAGGATCACCTAGGTCCAGCAAGTTGAGGCTGCAGTGGCTGTGAGTGTGCCACTGCACTCCAGCCTGGGCAACAGAGTGAGATTCCAACTCAAAAAAAAAAAAAAAAAAAAGCCAGGTGTGGTGGTATGCACCTGTAGTACCAGCTACTTGGGAGGCTAAGGCAGAAGAGACCCCAACTCAAAAAAAAAAAAAAAAGCTAAATAAGCATAGTAATTGTGGCTACAAAGCAGAATGAGAATATGCTACAATTCATAAATAAAGCCACAATAAACTTTCGTATAATATTCATGTAATATTATTTAATATTACAAAAAAGTAATCACTGATAAAAGATAGCCTACCAGAAGATGAGAGGAAATATCAAAGATGCATAGAGAAACGTAAGGAAGAATCTGCATCAAAATGTTAACATGGTAATCTCTGAATGGTTAGATCAAGGGTGAGTTTGCATTCTGAAAGGAAAGAACCCAAGATAGAGTTTCTCTGGTCTCCTTGAGCTCACATACAATAATACTTTTTTGGAACTCTGGGTGAGTCACAAAACACTGAGATTAACACCTCCCAAGAATTTGTCTTTCTTTTCTTTTCTTTCTTTTTTTTTTTTTTTTTTTGAGTTGGAGTCTCACTCTGTCGCCCAGGATGGAGTGTGGAGTACACTGGCATACTCATGGCCACCACAGCCTCGACCTGCTGGGCTCAGGCAGTAGGAGTAGCAAGTCCAAGGCCACAAGGTGGGGAAAAAACTCTGGTGAAAAATAAGCTGTTCCAAGTAGCTGGAACAAAAAATGTGTGCCGCTACATCTGGCTAATTTTTTTATTTATTGTAGAGACGAGGTCTCACCAAGTTGCCCTGACTGGTCTCAAACACTTGGGCTCAGTCGATCATTCCACCTCAGCCTCCCCAACAGCTGGAATCACAGGCACGTGCCACTGCGCCTGGCTTGCTTTCTTCTTATTTTTCACCAGAGTGTTTTCCCCACCTTGTGATCTTGAACTTGCTACTCCTACTGCCCAAGATATTCTTCTCCTATCTGCTTCTCATGACTCACTCCTTCTCTGAATGGCCGGCTCTTTCTCATCACTTAGATACAGCTCATACCTAATTCATTTCCTCAGAAAGACATTCTTTGATTACCCAAGCTAGATGAGTTCTATCTCCATCAACCACTATTATTTTTCCTTGTTTTATTGTCTTCATGGCACTTTATCAGTATCTGAAATGTAAAATGATCTTATTTCTTTGTTTAATGTTACCTCCAATACTAGAAGTTCCATGAGGGGAAGGCCTTGTCTGTTGTTTTCTGTTGTTTTTTTTGGGGGGGGGTTGGAGTCTCACTCTGTCCCCCAGACTGGCGTGCAGTGGCACGCTGCTGGCCACCACAGCCTCAATCTGCTGGGCTCTGGCGATCCTTCCACCTCAGCCTTCCAAGTAGCCGGAACTACAGGCATGTGCTACCACACCTGGCTAATTTTTTATTTATTGTAGAGACGAGGTCTCACCAGGTTGCCCGGGTGGGTCTCGAACCCATGGGCTAGGCCATCCACTCTCGAACCCGTGGGCTAGGCCATTATAGGCTGAGCCACCACCTGGCCGGCCCTGTCTGTTTTGTTTAACTGATTGCCCTAAAATCTTGAAACACACCATGACCGATAATATTGGTGGAAAAATAAATGTGTTAATTTTGTAATCAGAACAACCAGAAACAAAAAAAACAAAAAATGTTTTCATTTGAGAAAAGAATAAAAACAGGGAAACTAATTTAGTTTAAAAAGTGAAAGATGGGCCGGGTTCAGTGGCTCAGCCTGTAATCCCGCGCTTTGGGAGGCTGAGGTGAGCGGATTGCCTGAGCCCATCGGTTCGAGACCTGCCTGGGCAACTTGAGAGCCCTCATCTCTACAATAAATCAAAAAAATTAGCCGGGCGTGGTAGTGCGCGCCTGTAGTTCTAGCTACTTGGAAGGCTGAGACAGAAGGATCGCCAGAGCCCAGAAGGTTGAGGCTGCGGTGGCCGGGAGCGGCCACTGCACTCCAGTCTGGGCAATAGAGTGAGACTTCAACTCAAAAAAAATAAGTGAAAGATGAGATCAAGATAAGGTATAATTTTATGCACATTTAACTGGCAAATGTAAAAATGTGAGAATGCTAAATGTTGGAGAGAATATGGATCAATGGAAACTCTATTTTTTTTCAGTCGGACTCTCACTGTTGCCCAGACTGGAGTGCAGTGGCATGCTCACAGCCACCACAGCCTCGATCTGCTGGGCTCAGGCCATCCTTCCACTCAGCCCTCCAAGTAGCTGGAACTACAGGCATGCGCCACCACGCCCAACTAATTTTTTAATTTATTGTAGAGATGAGGTCTTGCCAAGTTGTCCATGCTGTTCTCAAACCCCTGGACTCAGGTAATCCTCTCGCCTCCGCCTCCCAAAGTGCTGAGATTACAATGTGAGCCACCACACCTGACCAATGGGAACTCCTTATACATTGCGGGTAGAATATAAATTGATTCAACTATTTTGGGAAACAATTTGATATCCTCTTACAAAGTTTATCAACTGTATATTACTCCTGGAGTAACCCTTTCATATGTGCACCAGGAGACACAAGCTGTAATGTTTACAGGAGCACTGTTTATAAAGCAAAAGACTGGAAACCCAAATGTCCATGCAGTCATACAAAACAATATGAATTAATCTTAGTATGATTAAACATGATTCCAATTTTAGAAACCTTAGAAACAAACAGAACTTGACTGAGCGTGGTGGCTCACACCTGTTATTCCAGAACTTTGGGAGGTGGAGGCGAGAGGATTGCCTGAGCTCAGGAGTTCTAGACCAGCCTGGGCAAAACTTGGCAAGACACAGTCTCTACAATAAGTAAATAAATAAAAAATTAGCCCGGCAGGGTGGCACACGCCTGTAGTTCCAGCAACTTGGAAGGCTGAGGCGGAATGATCGTCTGAATCCAGTAGGTTGAGGTTGCAGTGGCTGTGAGCGGGCCACTGCACTCCAGTCTGGGTGACAGAGTGAGACTCTGACTCAAAAAAAAGAACTAAATAATATATTGTTTAAACATAAATAGATGTATATAATAAAACTATCATTAAAAACTAGGCCAGGCACGGTGGCTCAGCCTGTAATCCCAGCACTTTGGAAGGTCGAAGAGAGAGGATTGCCTGAGTTCGGGGGTTCGAAACCAGTCTGGGCAACTTGATGAGACCTCATCCCTACAATAAATCACACACACACAAAAACGAGCTGAGCATGGTGGTGTGCATCTGTAGTTCCAGCTACTTGGAAGACTGAGGCAGAAGGATCACCTAAGCCCAACAGGTTGAGGCTGTGGTGGCCGTGAGTGTGCCATTGCACTCTAGCCTAGGTGACAAGATTGAGACTACAACTTAAAAACAAAAACAAAAAAACTAAAGTATGATAAACATGTTTCATATAATCTTTTGTATCAAATAGTATGTTATAGACAGGAAAGTTAAGTAAGAGAAAATGTGGGGCTGGGCATGGTGTCTCAAGCCTGTAATCTCAGCACTTTGGGAGGCCGAGGTGAAAGAATCGCCTGACCCCACAGGTTCAAGACCAGCCTCGGCAACTTAGTGAAACTTGGCCTCTACAATAAATAAAAAATTAGCAAGCCATGGTGGCGCACACCTGTAGTTCCTGCTACTTGGAAGGCTGAGACAGAAGGATCACCTGAGCCCAGCAGGTTGACGCTGGGGTGGCTGTGAGCGTGCCACTGCACTCCAACTCCGGTGATAGAGACTCCAACTCAAAAAAAAGAAAAAGAAAAAACTTAGACTTCACTGTGGAGTTGATCATATATATCATTCTTTTGTTGTTTTGTTTTGTTTTGTTTGAGTTGGAGTCTTACTCTGTCGCCCAGGCTGGAGTGCAGTGGTATGCTCATGGCCACCGCAACCCCCACCTGCTGGGCTCAGGCAATCCATTCGCCTCAACCTTCCAAGTAGCTGGAACCACAGGCACGTACCACCACATACAGCTAATTTTTGATTTATTATAGAGACGAGGTCTCACCAAGTTGCCCATGCTGGTCTCGAACCTCTGAACTCAGCAATCCTCTCACCTCTGACTCCCAAAGTGCTGGGATTTCAGGCGTGAGCCACCGAACCTGGTTATATCATTCCACATGAATATTATTCCTTGAGGATTTTTGTGTTGGAATTAAAAGAATGCTGTTTGAAATAACATATTACTGGGCTCCGGTGATCCTTCTGCCTCAGCCTTCCAAGTAGCCGGAATTACAGGCACACGCTATCATGCCCGGCTGATTTTTTTATTTATTGTAGAGATGAGGTCTCGCCAAGTTGCCCAGGCAGGTCGCGAACCCGCAGGCTCAGGCAATCCACTCACCTCAGCCTCCCAAAAGCATGGGATTACAGGCTAAGCCACCGAGCCCGGCTGTTTTTTAAGTCACAGTCTCACTCTGTCGCCCAGGCTGGAGTGCAGTGGCATGCTCACAGCCACCACAGCCTCAATCTGCCAGGCTCAGGCGATCCTTCCACCTTAGCCTTCCAAGTAGCTGCTGGAAACACAGGCACACATCACTACACCCAGTTAATATTTTTTTTAGTTGGAGTCTAACTCTGCCACCCAGGCTAGAGTGCAGTGGCACACTCCTGGCCACCACAGTCTTGACCTGCTGGGCTCAGGTCATCCTTCTGCCTCAGCCTTCCAAGTAGCTGGAACTACAGGTGTGCACCACCACGCCCGATTAATTTTTAAATTTATTGTAGATACAAGGTCTTGCCAAGTTGCTCAGGCTGGTCTCAAACTCCTGAGCTCAGGCAATTCTCTTTCCTCTGCCTCTCAAAGTGTTGGGATTACAGGCATGAGTCACCGTGCCTGGCTATTAACTATATTTTTAAGAGATAGGGCCTTTCTCTGCTGTCCAGGCTGGAGTGTATTGGCATGATCATAGCTCGTGGTGTGACCATGGCTCACTGTAACCTCAAATTCCTGGACTCAAGCAATCCTCCCACCCTCAGCTGCATGCAACCATACCTTATATATATATATATTTATTTATTTATTTATTTTTTATTTATTTATTTTTTTTGGTAGAAATAGGATCTCAGCTGGGCATGGTGGCTCAGGCCTGTAATCCCAGCATTTTGGGAGGCTAAGAGGATTGCCTGAGCCCACAGGTTTGAGATCAGCCTGGGCAACTTTGCAAGACCTCATCTATACAATAAATCAAAAAATTAACCAGTCATGGTAGCGAGTGCCTGTAGTTCCGGCTACTTGGAAGTCTGAGGCAGAAGGATCATCTGAGCCCAACAGGTCGATGCTGGGGTGGCTGTGAGAGTGCCACTGCACTCTGGCCTAGGCAACAGAGTGAGACTCCAAAATAAATAAATAAATAAATAAATGGGATCTCATTGTTGCCCTGACTGGTCTCAAATTCCTGGCCTTGATCAATCTTCCTACCTTGGCCTCCCCAACGTGCTGGGATTACAGGTGTGAACCACTACACCCAGCCAAGAAATTCTTGATAAAATCCTAATGTGCAAATATTTAAGGAAATTTTCTTTCTTTCTTTTTTTTTTTTTTTGAGTCAGAGTCTCACTTTGTCACTTAGGCTGGAGTGCATTGGCACACTCACAGCCACCACAGCCTCAACCTGCTGAGCTCAGGAGATCCTTCTGCCTCAGTCTTCCGAGTAGCTGAAACCATAGGTGTACACCACCACACTCGACTAACTGTTTGATTTATTGTAAAGATGAGGTCTTGTCAAGTTGCCCAGGCTGGTCTCAAACCTATGGGCTCAGGCAGTCTTCTCACCACTGCTTCCCAAAGTGCTGCAATTACAGGCATGAGCCACTATGCCCGGCTAGGAAAACTTCTAAGATGAAACGGAGATTTGTTAACAATTTGCTTGTGATGATTAAATATTTAGAAATTTGAATTTTAAATCTCTAGCATAAAGATGAAAATGTCCTATCAATTGTTTTTTTTTTTTTAGTTGAAGTCTCACTGTGTCACCCAGGCTGGAGTGCAGTAGCACACTTATGGCTACGTTAGCCTTGCCCTACTGGGCTCAGGCAAGCCTTCTGCCTCAGCCTTCCAAGTAGCTGGAACTATAGGTGCATGCCACCACGCTTGGCTAATTTTTTTGATTTATTGTAGAGAACAGGTCTTGCCAAATTGGTCTCAAACATCTGGGCTCAGGTAATCCTCTTACCTCCGCCTCCCAAAGTGGTGGGATTACAGGTGTGAGCCACCATGTCTAGCCCCTATCAACTTTATTTATTTATTTATTTATTAGAGTCTCATTTTGTTGCCCAGGCTGCAGTGCAGTGGCACCCACATGGCTACTGCAGCCTCGACCTACTGGGGTCAGGTGATCCTTTCACCTCAGCCTTCCATGTAGCTGGAACCACAGGCGCTCCACCACACCTGGCTAATTTTTTGATTTCTTATAGAAACGAGATCTGGCCAAGTTGCCCAGGCTGGTCCTGAACCCCTGGACTCACGCAATCCTCTCACCTCGGCCTCCCAAAATTCTGGGATTACAGGTGTGAGCCACTGGGCCCAGTCCTATCAACTTTTTTTTTTAATTGGAGTCTCACTCTGTTGCCCAGACTGGAGTGCAGTGGTTGCTCCCGGCCACCGCAGCCTCGATCTGCTAGGCTCCGACGATCCTTCCGCCTCAGCCTTCCAAGTAGCTGGAGCTACAGGCGAGCACTACTATGCCTGGCTAATTTTTGATTTATTATAGAGATAAGGTCTCGCCAAGTTGCCCGCAGGCTCAGACAATCCATTCACCTCAGCCTCCCAAAGGCGCAGGATTACAGGCTGAGCCACCGACTCAGCCTATCAACTTTTAAGAAGCTTATTACCTTCACTTTTTTTTTAAGTTGGAGTCTTATTCTGTTGTCCAGGCTGGATTGCAGTGGCACACTCACTGCCACCGCAGCCTCGATCTACTGGGTTCAGATGATCTTTACGCCTCACCCTTCCAAGTAGCTGGAACCACAGGCACATGCCACTACGCCCAGCTAATTTTTTTTTTTATTATTTATTGTAGAGACAAGGTCTTGCCAAGTTGTTCAAGCTGGTCTAGAATCCCTTGACTCAGGTAATTCTCTTGCCTCTACTTCCCAGAGTGCTGGGATTATAGGCGTGTCACTGTACCCAGCTCTTACATTTTTTTAGATGAGAACAAAACTCCTCAAATTGAATTCTTAGTTGTACAAAAAGGCTCTAAATATTTTTGAATAAAAGTCCGAATTCCATCTATATCCCTAAAATACATCTTTTTAAAAAAAGCTTTTCGGCCGGGCTCAGTGGCTCAGCCTGTAATCCCAGCACTTTGGGAGGCCAAGGCAAGTGGATTGCCTAATCCCGCGGGTTGGAGACAAGCCCGGGCAACTTGGCGAGACCTCGTCTCTACAATAAACCAAAACTTAGCTGGGCGTCGTAGCGCGTGCCTGTAGTTCTGGCTACTTGGAAGGCTGAGGCGGAAGGACTGCCAGAACCCAGCAGGTTGAGGTTGCGGTGGCCAAGAAGTGTGCCACTGCCCTCCAGCCTGGGTGACAGTGAGATTCCAATTCAAATTAAAAAAATTTTTTCAGTAATACATGAAGTTGGAAGAAGGTAGGTAACCACGATTCTTGTCTAGAATTTTTACTGACTTTTTTGTTCAAAAGCATAATTAATTTGATGAAATTTACACTAACAAAATAATATATAATATTTATTACATGGGACCTATATTTCCATATCACCAATTTGATGAGGCATATGACACTGCTAAAGTCTTATATACATAATACAATTCATTTTCTTTTTTTTTTTGAGTTGGAGTCTCATTCTGTTGCCCAGACAGGAAGTGCAGTGGCCGCTCCCGGTCACCATAGCCTCGACCTGCTGTGCTCTGGCAATCCTTCCACCTCAGCCTTCTGAGTAGCCGGAATTACAGGCATGCGCTACCACGCCCAGCTGATTTTTTGATTTACTGTAGAGATGAGGTCTCGTTGCCCAGGCGGGTCTCGAACCCGCGGGCTCAGGCAATCCACTCACCTCAGCCTCCCAAAGGCGCGGGATTACAGGCTGAGCCACCGAACCCGGCTCAATTCATTTTCAAACTGTGAAGTACTTCTGGAAATTGGTAATGAACACTGAAAATAAACATCTAAAATTAAAAAAAAATCTTATGACCGGACACAATGGCTCATCCCTGTAATCCCAACACTGTGGAAGGCTAGGGTGGAAGGATCTCTTGAAGCCAGGTGTTTGAGACCTTGTCTCTAGAAAAAAAACAAGAAAATTAGCTGGGTGTGGTGGTGCACCCTTGTAGTCCCAGTTACTGGGAGGTTGAAGTAGGAGGATTGACAATTTGAGCCCAGGAGTTTGTGACTGTAGTGAGCTAGGATATTGTGCCCCTGCACTCCAGTCTGGGTGACAGAGCAAGACACTATCTCTAGTCTCTATAAAAAGTTATTTAAAAATTAATTTAAAAAATCTTAAATGCCAGAGCAGCATTTCATTATTCGCATAATGTGAATTCATGTAACAATTGTATTAAAAAAAATTTTTTTTTGAGTGGGAGTCTCACTGTCACTTAAGCTGGAGTGCAGTGGCACGCTCAACACCACCATAGCCTTGACCTGCTGGATTCAGGTGATCCTTCCACCTCAACCTTACAAGTAGTTAGAACCACAGGCAAGAGCCACCATGCCTGGCTAATTTTTTGATTTATTGTAGAGACGAAGTCTCGCTAAGTTGCCCAGGCTGGTCCTGAACCCCTGGGCTCAGACAGTCCTCTCACCTCTGCCTCTCAAAGTGCTGGGATTACAGGTGTGAGTCACTGTGCTCGGAGTATTTTTTTTTTTTAATTTTAAAAGAAAAAAAAGCCAGGCTTGGTGGCTTAGCCTGTAATCCCGCGTCTTTGGGAGGCTGAGGTGAATGGATTGCCTGAGCCTGCGGGTTCGAGACCCGCCTGGGCAGCGAGACCTCATCTCTACAATAAATAAAAAAATCAGCCGGGCGTGGTAGTGCATGCCTGTAATTCTGGCTACTCGGAAGGCTGAGGCGGAAGGATCGCTGGAGCCCAGCAGGCGAGGCTGTGATGGCCAGGAGCGGCCACTGCACTCCAGTCTGGGTGACCGAGTGAGACTCCAACTCAAAAAATAAATAAATAAAAGAAAAAAAATTTTTTCAGTGACTCTGAACAGCAACCCCACATTAAGACTGTCCCATATTTCTCCATGAGAAAGAACTCTTTCCAGCCAAAATTTAGACATTTTAAGTAATTAAGAGAAAACTAGAAGATATGCAAAGAGTAAGGAGTCAAATACCAATACGTTATCCATTCGCAGCTTTGCAAGAATGAACTCCCCAAGGAAGCAGTACTGAAATATACGTGAGCACATCTGGTAATTGGTAGTTCTGGCATTTTATACTTACTTTTAAAAACTGAGGCTGCCTAGATGAGGTCAAGAGTGTCTATACTAAGTAGCCACACACACACACACACACACACACACACACACACACACACACACACACACACCTTACCTGAGGTTTTACTTTCCAGTTTGTTTCTTGTCAACTGTGGCTCAAAAGAAGATGAGTGCAGTATAATTAAGATATTTAGGCCGGGCTCGGTGGCTCACCCTATAATCCCAGCACTTTGGGAGGCTGAGGCGAGTGGATTGCCTGAGCCCACGGGTTCGAGACTTGCCTGGGCAACTTGGCGTGACCTCGTCTCTACAATAAATCAAAAATTAGGCCAGGCTCGGTGGCTCAGCCTGTAATCCTGCACTTTGGGAGGCCGAGGTTAGTGAATTGCCTGAGCCTGTGGATTCAAGAGCCATCTGGTTCGAGACCTCATCTCTACAATAAATTTAAAAAAAAATTAGCCGGGTGTGGTAGCACACGCCTATAGTTCCAGCTACTTGGAAAGTTGAGCAGAAGGATCGCCAGAGCCCAGCTGGTTGAGGCTGTGGTGGCTGGCAGCGTGCCACTGCACTCCAGTCTAGGAAACAGAATGAGACTCTAACTCAAAAAAAAAAAAGAAAAGATATTTAGAGAGAGAGAAACTACATTCATATAACTTCTCTTTCAGAATGGTGCTATACTTGTTCTATTTTGAGTTGTTGTTAATCTCTTAGTGCCTTAATGCCGTACTCTCCAAGGTTTTAGGCATCCATGGGGCGTTGGAACATATCCCCCATGGATAAGGAAGACCACTGCAATTTATACTTTTAAATATTTCAGCATATGTAACGTGGCACAATGCATTATTTACGTTAAGTTATAATCCAGTTGCCATCAAGAATGCTGAGTCCCAGGGAGGTCTACTGTGTTCTAATAGGGAATACACATAACCAGAAGCAGCTTCTACAAGTCAATCTGATATCCCTAGTTGTGTGGCTCAGCTACACTTATTTTAAACACAACCCACCCCTGCAAGAAGAGGCTGCATACAAATCCAGGGAGACCCATATCCTTTACCCTTAGGTTGATTCTCTAGAATAAATCCCTCAAATATGCTGCATCTAACTCAATCCTGGGTTGTCTTCCCAACACTTGCTATAAAAGGGAGGGCTCCGCCTCTGGAATCTTTGTATTTCATTTGAGTTCACTTCTCATGCTAGATGGTGGTTGGACTACCCAAAGGACAGAGAGCTGGGACTTCCTAGAGTCATGCATGACCAAACTGCTTAGGTCAATTTGCTTCTTTCATTTGGACAAGGATAAATGTTTGGCAACTGGACTTTGCAACATGCTGTTCTCTGCAATAAATTATACCTTTCCCCCATTCCCATCACTGTCTGCCCAACAAACTCCAACTCAAGTGTCAGGTACTACTTCTATGTCTCTCTTCAACCCTGCCACTATCACTAAGCAGAAAAGTACCCCATTTCTACCTTTACAGCCCTTTTCACACCCCTCTTATAGCATATTTTACATGCTAAAACCGTTTAGCTGTTTCTCCTACTGAACAGTATGCTCCATGAGAACATATGCTATTTTCTTAGTTACGAAATACTTAAAATATATATGGTATCTTTACATACTTACCACCTAGCTTTAGAATTTTGCCATTTATTACAGAGCTTTATTTTTTTATTCTTTCTGTAATACAGGGATGTATCTTTTTCTTTTTATTCATGTATTTATTTTTATTTTTATTTGGAGTCTCTTTGTCTCCCAGGCTGGAGTGTAGTGGTACGCTTATGGCCACTGCAGCCTCGACCTGCTGGGCTCAGGCGATCCTTTTGCCTCAGCCTTCCAAATAGCTGGAACTACAGGCACATGCACCATGCCCGGCTAATTTTTTTATTTATTGTAGAGATGAGGTCTCGCCAAGTTGCCCAGGCTCTTCTTGAACCCGTGGGGTCAGGCAATCCTCTCAACTTGACCTCTCAAAGTGCTGGGATTATACGCATAAGCCACCACACCCAGCCTTATTTATTTTAAAGATGCGGGGCACAATTCAGGGTTAGGTACATAAGTGGTCATCATACTACAGTATGATGAATAATAATATGTCAATAAAACATGACATACAGCCGGGCTCGGTGGCTCAGCCTGTAATCCCACGCCTTGGGAGGCTGAGGTGAGTGGACTGCCTGAGTCCGCGGGTTCAATACCCGCCTGGGCAACTTGGTGAGACCTCATCTCTACAATAAATCAAAAAATTAGCCGGGTGTGGTACCGCGCCTGTAGTTCCAGCTACTTGGAAGGCTGAGGTGGAAGGATCGCCGGAGCCCAGCAGGTCAAGGCTGCAGTGGCCTTAAGTGGCCACTGCACTCGTCTAAGCGACAGAGTGAGACTTCAACTAAAAAAAAAAAAAAAATGACATATACAGTTGAAGAAATTTGTATATGCCTCTTCCCCTCATAAGAGGTAACTTCTACCCTAATCTTGGTAGTTATCATTCTTATGCAAATCTTCATAACTTTCCTACATTTCTGTGTTACATATATATGTTGTTGCATGTTTTCTAACATTATGTAAATACTATCATA
This sequence comes from Cephalopachus bancanus, assembly GCA_027257055.1. Classification (NCBI taxonomy): domain Eukaryota; kingdom Metazoa; phylum Chordata; class Mammalia; order Primates; family Tarsiidae; genus Cephalopachus; species Cephalopachus bancanus. Next base: position 4,169,681 of record JAPVLO010000158.1, read on the forward strand.
TTGTACATACATTTATGCAACTTTCTTTTATCACAGTGTTAATATTTATCCATGTTGATACATAAACTACTTAGTTCATACTAACTGCTGTATTTTTCTGCATTTACTTATACATATTTAAATTACCCATTCTTCCATGAATTAACATTTAGGTTGTCTCAAATTTTTCAGTTACAAATAATAACACAATAAGGATTTTTGTGTATCTTTTTTTTTTAGTTGGAGTCTCACTCTGTGGCCCAGACTGGAGTGTAGTGGCCGCTTCCAGCCACCGCAGCCTCGACCTGCTGGGCTCTGGCGATCCTTCTGCCTCATCCTTCCAAGTAGCCGGAATTACAGGCATGCGCTACCACGCCCGGCTGATTTTTTGATTTACTGTAGAGATGAGGTCTTGCTGCCCAGGTAGGTCTCGAACCCACGGGCTCAGGCAATCCACTCACTTCAGCCTCCCAAAGGTGTGGGATTACAGGCTGAGCCACCAAGCCCGGCTTTGTGTATCTCTTTGTGCATATGTCTTGCTCTTCTAAAATATGTATCTAGAAGTGGAATTAGTGATTCTAGAGATAAATATGTCTTCATTACTAAATTATTCCAAATTTCTCTCTAAAGTCGTTGAACTAGTTTACTCTTTGGGGTAACTTCTGCCACGAGTTTCAAAATATTAATTCTCCCCTTCTTCTTTCTTCTTTTTTTTTTTTTTTTGAGTTGGAGTCTCACTCTGTCGCCCAGACTGTAGTGCAGTGGCCACTTCCGGCCACCGCAGCCTCTACCTGCTGGGCTCAGGCAATCCTTCTGCCTCAGCCTTCCAACTACAGGCATGTGGCACCACGCCCAGCTAAATTTTTGATTTATTGTAGAGATAAGGTCTCGCCAAGTTGCCTAGGCTGGTCTCGAACCCGTGGGCCCAGGTGATCTCTCACCTTAGCCTCCCAAAGTGCTGGGATTATAGGCGTGAGACACTGCGCCCAGCCTCTCCTTTTTCTTTCAATAATAGATCTTCCAATTTATTTATTTTAAAATTATTATTATTTTGAGTTGGAGTCTCACTCTGTCCTCAGGCTGGAGTGCAGTGGCATGCTCATGGCCACTGCAGCCTCAACCTCCTGGGTTCAAGCAATCCTTATGCCTCAGCCTTCCAAGAGTTGGAATTATAGGCAGGCACCACCATGCCGGGCTAATTTTTTTATTTATTGTAGAGAAAAGGTCTCACCAAGTTGCAGGCTGGTGTCGAACCTGTGGGCTCAGGAAGTTCTCTTGCCTCCGCTTCCCAAAGCACTGGGATTTACAGGTGTGAGCCACGGCTCCCAGCTAGTCTTCTAATTTTTTAACTTTTAATTTTTTAATTTTAAAGATGTGGGGCACAATTCAGGGTTAGATATACAAATGTTCATTATGTAGGTACCCTTATTGATAAAGTTCCAATATTTAAAAAAAAAACTTAGCTGGGTGTGGTGGCTCACACCTGGAATCCCAGCACTTTGGGAGGCTGAGGTGAGAGGATTGCCTGAGCCCAGGGTTCTAAGACCAGCCTGGGCAGCTTGTTGAGCCCTTATCTCTACAATAGGTCAAAAAAATAATTAACCGGGCATGGTGGCCTGTGCCTATAGGTCCAGCTACTTGGAAGCTGAGGCGGAAGGACCCTCTAAACTCAGCTGGTTGGGGCTGTGGTGGCCCTAAGTGTGCCACTGTACTCCAGCTTGGACAGCAGAGTGAGACGGCAGCTCAAAAAAAAAAAAAAAAAATTTAGAGAGACAAAGCCTTGTGATGTTCCCCAGCTTGGTCTAACTTCTGGGTTTCAGCAATCCTCCTGCCTCAACCTTGGGTAGTTTGGACTGCAGGCTCATACCATCATGCCAAGCTGATCCTCCAAATTTTAGCCAATTGGAATAATTACTACCCTTTCCCATCATTCTTTGCAACTATTTGTGGCCATGTGCCTAAGTTCTGATCAATGGTACATGTGTAGAAGTAAATGGGCCACTTCTAGGTGATATTCTTAAAAAGAAGAGATGGACCTTCTACTTCTTCCTGGCTGGGATATGGATATAATGGTGGTTGCTAGAGCAGCTATCATGAAACCAAAGAATAAAAATGCCTATTTAAGTTGTCAGATGAACAAATTAAAAGGAATCTGTGCTGCCTATTCTAGGACTAGTACAAGAGAAAGAAAAATAAACTTCCACTTTATTAAATCATGTTATAGTTGTGTCTTTGTTATAACAGCCAGAATGTGTATGGGGAACCCCAAAATCTGGAATTTATTCATTTAAAAATTGTGTATTTTTCTTACATGTTTAACCTTCAGTCACCTTTAAAGTACTCTATTTGAGCCGGGCTTGGTGGCTCAGCCTGTAATCCCGCGCCTTTGGGAGGCTGAGGTGAGTGGATTGCCTGAGCCCGCGGGTTCGAGACCCGCCTGGGCAGCAAGACCTCATCTCTACAATAAATCAAAAAATCAGCCGGGCGTGATAGCGCATGCCTGTAATTCCGGCCACTCGGAAGGCTGAGGCGGAAGGATCACCGGAGCCCAGCAGGTCGAGGCTGCGGTGGCCGGAAGCGGCCACTGCACTCCAGTCTGGGCGACAGAGTGAGACTCCAACTCAAAAAAAAAAAAAAAAAAAAGTACTCTATTTGATGCATACACCCATTGAGACATTTTTTCACTGCTCAAAACAGTTTTGATGCCTTTTAGTGCTTCTGCCATTTTTTATTTCACCTTTTCCACATCAGCAAAACATTTCCCTTTGAGGGCTTTTTTCATCTGGAAAACAAACAAAAAAGTTGCACAGGGCAAGACCAGGTGAATAGGGAGGGTGGGGTACGGGGTTCATGCTGTTTTTGATCAAAAACTGCAAAACACTCAGCACGGTGTGGGCAGGTTTGTTCATAAATCACCTATCATCAAATGAGCAAACAAATGAGTTGAAATAATCGCCAAAAAATTCATCGAAGCTGAATGCAGCCTTTCACAACACTATCTGGTACACTGATGCCGATGGGTTCCTAGAACACTCACCTAGCGGGGAAAGTCTATACTAGAAGGGGCACACCCTCAAAAAAAATAATTCCACCTTTTTTTGTGTTCCCCATCACACACTAACAAGCACATCCCATTGGTGTATAGAATTGTTCCACATCTTTGCCAATATTCTTTATCAACAGACATTAACTTTTGCCAAATTGAAAGGCTTTTGGAATAATACTGTTTTATTTTGCTGTTTTGTTTTGTTTTTTGAGTTGGAGACTCCATCGCACGATCACAGCCACCTCAGCATCGAGCTGCTGGGCTCAGGTGATCTTCCGCCTCAGACTTACAAGTATTTGAAACTACAGGCGTGCAATACCACGCCCGGCTAATTTTTTATTTATTGTAGAGACAAGGTCTTACCAAGTTGCCCAAGCTGTTTTCGAACTCGTGGGCTCAGGCAATCGCCTCACCTTGGCCTCCCAAAGCACGGGATTACAGGCTGAGCCACCGTGCCTGGCCTTTATTGCTGTTTTAACTTGCATTTTCCTTACTAGGTTAAAGTCAGCTATTTTTTCACATTTACGGGCCACTTTAATATCCTGTTTTGTGGGCAGTCTCGGTGGCTCAGCCTGTAATCCCGCGCTTTGGGAGGCCGAGGTAAGTGAATTGCCTGAGCCCGCGGGTTCGAGACTTGCCTGGGCAGCGAGACCTCATCTATACAATAAATCAAAAAATCAGCCGGGCGTGGTAACGCATGGCTGTAATTCCGGCTACTTGGAAGGCTGAGGCAGAGGGATCGCTGGAGCCCAGCGGGCGAGGCTGCGGTGGCCAGGAGCAGCCACTGCACTCCAGTCTGGGCAAATGAGTGAGACTCCAACTCAAAAATAAAATAAAATAAAAACATCCTGTTCTGTTAATTGAGTTGAACCAGTTCATACTCCTTGCCTATGTTTCCATTGGTTTATTACTTTTCACATCAATTAAAAACTTTATATATTCTGGAAATTTCTTCCTCACTTTTCCCAACTGCCATACAAGAAGGTTAACGTAATTTTATAGCCCCCGTCATTTGAGAGGAGGCGAGGAGGATAATTTTCAGTCCTGCATATTGGAGACACCTTTCAGAAAGTATCTAGGATTTACAAATAAAATCCTACAACACTACATGCTATATATATATTTTTTAAAAAGCACACAACTGTGCCGGGCATGGTGGCTCACACTTGTAATCCCAGCACTTTGAGAGGTCAAGGAAGGAAGATTGCTTGAGCCCAGGAATTTGAGATCACCCTGCGCAACAGTGAGACCTCATCTCTACAAAAATAAAATAAAATAGTCGGGCATGGTGGCATACGCCTGTAGTCTCAGCTACTCAGGAGGCTGAGGTTGGAAGATTACTTGAGTCCAGAAGATGGAGGCTGCAGTGAGCCGGGATCACACCACTGCACCCCAGCCTGGGTGACAAAGTGACACCCTGTCTCAAACAACAACAACAACAACAATAAAAGACTCAGCACCTTGTGAGCAGGTGCACTGTCATGGTGGAAGAACCAGTCACCTGTTTGCCACGTGGGATGTTTCTTCCACAAATCATGATACAACCTTCTCAAAACTTCCAGATAAAAACTTCAGTTGACTGTTTGATCTGGAGGAACAAATTCTGAGGTACATCCTCCAAAAGAGAGTTGTTTTTTTGTTTTTTGTGGTGGTCTCCTCTGGTATAAACTTGGGGAAAATAATCACCCCTGTACTGAATATGTACAGACTTTATTCCCCAAATGATACATTATAACTACTATTTTCATAGCACTTCATTGTAATAGGTATTCTAGGTAACCTACAGATGATTTAAAGTATATGAGAGGATATGCATAGGTTATATGCAAATACTGTATTATTTTCTATCACAGACTTGAGCATTTGAGGATTCTGGTGAGGGAGGTCCTGGAACCAATCCTTTACAGATAACAAGGGATGACTGTAGTTCTTCCTAGAGACTGTGGCTGAAGGTAGAGCAGGGAATTATTGTTTTGTCTGGTCCTCATTAGATTTTTTAAAGTGATATGCAATATTTTAAACATTTAAAAAATTACTTTTTGGAAAAGGAACAGTATGAACTTTGTACAAATTCCCAGGAAACAGATAAAAGATTACATGGCACTTAGGAACTACTGGAGTTAAATACTTTGTCTTTTTATCTCACCCCTACTTGCTGTCTGAGAAACTGAGGACTGAAGTGTGCTTTGTCAACACCCTGACAGTTTTCACAGCTTTCTATCTCCTAAGGGTGACATCACAGAATTCAACCTACTCAATATATAAAACAGTAATTGCCCCCCAGGTACCAAGCAATACGAATCAGGGGTAGAATAACTTCTTTCAAACCCCACAGTAATATAAACTTAGTCAACTATTATTTCCAAGATATGCCCTCCCTGTCCAAAAATGTTCAGATTGTTCTAAAATTATTTGTGATCCCAGTCCTCTTGGAAAACTGCACTGTGCAACTGCCCATGCAGGGACTGAAATATTGATGCTGAACACTAATTCCTGTATGTATTTGCACCTACAACCTGCAGCTGGATTACAGCAGCCCATTACTGGTTTAAATGCACCTATTCAGTGGCTTGTGTCTCAACACCACACTCTGCCACGCTAACATATCATCTGCCTCTTGTCCTTTATCAAACCTTCCTCTCTGGCACTACAGGGCTTTCTTCCTATTGATACAAATTTCCACAAACATCAGCTTTCATCCAAGAAATCCTACACTGGCAACCCACAAATACAACTGTTCTGGAAGTGTATTTGGTCCAGTGTCTAATTTTACTTTTTAAAAAAAAACTACAAGAGATGTAACTTCTCTAGAAAAAATGAACTCTGGCAACCTTGGCTAAGCACTGTATAAGGCATGATTCTCACTTGCAAGGGTTACACTCCCCAATTGGCTTGTTTCGTTCAATTCCTGTCGTGCTTAGTTTGTAATCCCTGAACTACACTACCTCTATTCCATCTAGAGCTCTTTCACCATGAAGGAAACAAGTTTTTATTTAGGCAGACAACCCATAAGAAAAGTTTATTTTCAAAAACTTTTTGAGTAGGAGTCTCACTCTGTGCCCAGGTTGGAATGCAGTGGCACGCTCATGGACACTGCAGCCTCAACCTGCTGGACTCAGGCAATCCTTCTGCCTCAATCTTCCAAGTAGCTGGAACTACAGATGCACGCTATCATGCTTGGCTTATTATTATTTTTTTGAGTTGGAGTCTCACTCTGTCACCCAGACAGGAAGTGCAGTGGCTGCTCCCGGCCACCGCAGCCTCGACCTGCTGGGCTCCGGCGATCCTTCTGCCTCAGCCTTCCAAGTAGCCGGAATTACATGCATGCGCTACCACACCCAGCTGATTTTTTTATTTATTGTAGAGATGAGGTCTCACCAAGTTGCCCAAGCGGGTCTCGAACCCGCGGGCTCAGGCAATCCACTCACCTCAGCCTCCCAAAGGCGCGGGATTACAGGCTGAGCCACCGAGCCCGGCTCTATTATTTTTTTAATTGTAGAGATGAAGTCTCACCAAGTTGACCAGGCTGGTCCTGAACCTGTGAGCTCAGGCAATCCTCTCACCTCGGCCTCCCAAAGGTCTGGGATTACAGGCTTGAGTCACTGTGCCAGGCCTAAAAAACCTTTCTCATCTTGAACACACACAAATTAATTTTTTTAAAGCAGCTCTGTCCAAGAGACCTTTGTTATTAGGAAGGGTTATTCTTTTAGCCAATCACTAAGTACCTGTTCTAAAGATCCTGCTCAAAAGAACAGCATGACTGAGCCAGGTTTAAATTGCACAATGTTTAAATAAAGGCACATCTCTCTGGATCTCTAGTCTGCTTTGGTGAAATTGAGTAACCCATCACTGGCAATTTAGTTGAACTCGGCAATTATTAAGTGCCTCCTTTTAAGTGCCATGCAGCATGCTAAGTTTTGGAAATGCAATGAACAAGACACAAGTGTTGCCTTTGAGGCTACAGTCCAGGACAAACAGGCAACTCTGATGACTTAGTACATAATGAATGAAAGCACATATACATATGAAAGTCATCATAGAGCTTTAGGAATTTATAAGAGGAAATTAACTCTAACCAAAATTTGGCAGATGTGAGAAAGTGAAAATTACCCAAGTCAAACTAGTAAGGGGAGAAGAGGTTGAGAACTCAAGTTGAGTACCAAGGGAGAATGGAGTGGCAAGAAATGAAGTTGGAACGATCAGCAGGGTACAGATTATGAAAAGTTCTTTGAGCCAAAAGAAGAAAGCTTTGAGAAGTGAAATCTGAGTCTCACTCTCGACTCCTAAGTCTTATGTCACTACCAACGATCCAATTTTTTAGGAAAAAAGTCACTGAAAGAACGATTGCCAGGTGCAGTGGTTCACACCTATAATCCCAGCACTTTGGGAGGCTGAGGTGAGACCAGCCTGGACAACTTGGCAAGACCTCATAGCTACAATAAATTTAAAAACGTAACCAGGCATGATGGCGCACACTTGTAGTTTCAGCTACTTGGAAGGCTGAGGCAGAACAATCGCCTGAGTCCAGCAGGTCGAGGCTGCGGTGGTCATGAGCATGCCACTGCACTCCAGCCTAGGCAACAGACTGACTCCAACTCTCCAAAAAAAAAAAAAAAAAAAAAATCACGGACATGAGGCAGATTAATAGAAAAGACACACAAATTTATTTATCATGTATATACGGGAGTCTTCAGAATGAAGACTCCCCCACTTATCAAAGAGTTACAGAAGCTTATATAAAATCTAGGGGTTACAGAAAGTATGGGGGCTTTGATCCTAGTAAAATAGGTTATGGGATGGGAAAGGAGGAATTCTACTGAGGGGCAATTATATTTCTGGGGAGAACAACTGGATCAGGAGATTAACTTGCAGCTTTTGGAGCTTAAATGATCCTTGGAGACAGTCATTATACTCCTAAAATTGTTTCTCATGTGTAGTCACATTCTGGTCATCTTTCCTGCAATAGGCCAAGATAACAAGGAGGGCAAGAAAACTATTGTTTTCCTTAGTGGGTCTGAGACTTTAGGCAGATACAGGAACATCAGCTTCTTTGGGAAAGATGGTGAGGGGAGGGAGTAAAGGTCAGAAAGACCTTGAGGTTTCTTCAGTTTCAGCTTGTCAAAATGCCGTATTTTGGGGTATTGGTTGCAAGCTCAACACTTGAAAATGTAATTGAGAATATCATTCACTTAACAGAATTGGTCTGCTTCTATTAAATATGCTTAAAAGTGTATCCTCAAACAAAGGAAGGTCAATTGAAAGTTCATTTCAAATTTAAGTCATTAAATGCACAATCATGGCTCACCGCAGTCTGGAATTCCTGGACTCAAGGGATCCCAGGCTTCCAGAGTAACCACAATTACAGCTGAACATCACTATACCCAGTTGATTTTTTAAATTTTTTGTACATACAGGGTCTCATCATGTTATCCAGGCCAGTCTCAAACTCCTGGCTTCAAGCAATCCTCCTGACTTGACTTCCCAGTGTTGGGATCACAGATGTAATCCATGGCGTCTCGCATTCAACCTTTCCTTTTTTGCCTTTTTCTGTGCTTCTCATATTAAAGGGTGTTGACATTTCTAACTTTTCCAATGATCATCCAGTTAGAATAATACCTGAGTCGTTTAGAGACAGGTTTTTCTTGCTTTCTGATCCTTAAACCGCCCACCAATCCATCCCACCTCACTACTAATCAACTTAAGATGAGTTGTTAGCCGAGTTCGGTGGCTCAGCCTGTAGTCCCGCACTTTGGGAGGCTGAGGTGAGTGGATTGCCTGAGCCCGAGGGTTCAAGACCCGCCCTGGGCAACTTGGCAAGACCTCATCTCTACAATAAATCAAAAAATTAGCCGGGCGCGGCAGTGCGCGCTTGTAGTTCCGCTACTTGGAAGGCTGAGGCGGAAGGATCCCCAGAGCCCAGCAGGTCGAGGCTGCGGTGGCCGGGAGGGTGCCACTGCACTCCAGTCTGGGCGACAGAGTGAGACTCAACTCAAAAATAAAAAAGATGAGTTGTTAATTATAAACTATATATTATTCACCAGCTCCAAGTCCTTAAAAGATCCCATTAGAGTAACACTGAAACCACGTGTAATCTGGTCTACCTACCTCTCCAGTCTTCACTCACATGACATACATCCCTCCCACTCAACATTCAGACCTCATTCTTCATTCCTCAGGGTGCTATGCTTTCCTATCTTACGGTTTTCACACCTATTCCTTGTCCCTGCAATACTGTTATCCAACAAGACTTTGCAAAAAGTCTGGTTTTTATTCTTTTGAATCAAAGTCTCACTGTTACGCAGGCTGGAGTGCAGTACTCACGGCCACCACAGTCCCAACCTGCTGGGCTCAGGCGACCCTTCTGCCTCAGCCTTTCAAGTAGGTGGAACCACACAGGCGTGTGACACCTTAGCTGGCTTTTTTGAGTCAGAGTCTTACTCTGTTGCCCAGGCTGGAGTGCAGTGGTGTGCTCACGGCCACCCCAGCACTGACCTGCTGGGCTCCAGCGATCCACCTCAGCCTTTCGAATAGCTGGAACTACAGACACATATCATGAGCAGTTAATTTTTGACTTATTGTAGGGACGAGGTCTTGCCAAGTTGACTGGGCTGGTCTCAAACCCATGGGCTCTGGAAATCCACTCACCTCAGCCTCCCAAAGTGCTGGGATTACAGGTTGAGCCCCAAACCTGACCTAATTTTTAAATTTACTGTAGAGAAAGGTTTTGTGTTGCCCAAGCAATCCTGTCGACTCCACCTCCTAAAATGCTGGGATTACATGCATCCAAGTAGGATCCTTCTTAAATCTTTGGTTTCAAAGTCCCTTTCCAGATGCATTTCCTGTCCACTCCACATAAAGGACAATTATCAAAGCACATAATGGACATTCATATGTATTTAGGAAAGATTTTTATTGATTTTATTTTTTGAGTTGAAGTCTCACTCTGTCGCCCAGACTGGAGTGCAGTGGCCGCTCCCGGCCACCGCAGCCTCGACCTGCTGGGCTCCGGCGGTCCTTCTGCCTCAGCTTTCCAAGTAGCGGAACTACAGGCGCGCACTACTGCGCCCGGCTAATTTTTTGATTTATTGTAGAGATGAGGTCTTGCCAAGTTGCACAGGGCGGGTCTTGAACCCGCGGGCTCAGGCAATCCACTCACCTCAGCCTCCCAACGCATGGGATTACAGGCTGAGCCACTGAGCCCCGCTATTTTTTTTAGTAAAAATCTCACTTTGTCACACAGGCTGGAGTGCAGTGGCACACTCACAGCCACGGCAACCTCTACCTGCTGGGTTCAGGCAATCCTTGTGCATCAGCCTTCCAAGTAGCTGGAACCACAGATGTGCACCACCACAATCAGCTAATTTATTTATTATGGAGACAAGGTCTTGCCATGTTGCCCAGGTGGTCTTGAACCCCTGGACTCAGGAAATTCTCACTTCGCCTCCACCCCCCGGTGTTAGGATTACAGGTGTGAGCCACCACGTCTGGCTATATTTTTGTATTTGTAACTGCCTGTCCCCACCATTTCCGCTAGTCCGACAAGGTTAGTCCAAATGTATATACTATGTGAGTTCTTTAAGTACACATACAGAAAATAGGCACTTACAAAGTGCCAGACCACATTCTAGGTTTTCTTACATATGTCCTTCACCTCCCCGGGGAAACACCTCTTATCAACAGGGTGCCTGAATGAAACGTATTTGTATACCTAACCCTTAACTGTACCCCACAACATAATAAAAAATATTGATTAAAATAATAAATAATAAAATAAATGGGATATTTCATATGGTAAAAAAAAAAAAGTTCTTCACCTCCCTATAAACATTCTATGTTTAATAAAGCAAACTCTTCCTTACTGTTCCCAGGGCACACCAAAAACTGCTCAGGACAGTCGATGAGTTCTCATATTTCAATATAAGCTTCTGAATACAAATTAATAAAATGGGCTCAGACAAGTATGATAAATAATATTTTATTCATCTCTGTAGATAACAGGTACATCAAGGTTTGTTAATAAATGAGATAGCCAACTGAGACTTTTAATAATGCAGAAACTAAAATCTTTCAAGTTTTAGAGAAAAACTAAAAAAGAAAAAAAAAATCACTTCAGATATGAAAATAAAGCACCATTTTGCAAATGCTAGTTTTGGCTTACTAAAAGTCAAGTAAACATCCCCAGGCCACCAAAAAAAAAAAAAAAAAATGCTTTTTTCTTTTTTTTGAGTTGAAGTCTCACTTTTTCTCCCAGGCTGGAGTGCAGTGGCACGCTACAGTCACCCCAGCCTCGACCTGCTAGGCTCAGGGGATCCTTCCACCTCAGTCTTCCAAGTAGCTGGAACTACAGGCTCGGGCCAGTACACCCAGCTAATTTTTTGGTTTATTGTATAGATGAGGTCTTGCCAAGTTGCCCAGGCTGGTCTCGAACCCATGGGCTCAGGCAATCCTGTCACCTCGGCTTTCCAAAGTGCTGGGATCATAGGCGTGAGCCACCATGCCCAGCCTGAAAAACATTTCAATGCTCTTTGTCAGTTCAACTCTAATCATTACATGGCCACATACACTAAGGAATATCTCGATCCCCAAACCCACCCAGTAGACAAAAAAATTAAACATACATATACGAGTAAATGTAGTCTCCCATTTTTTGAACATGCTTCCGACAACTTAATCAGATGATAAACCAAAGTGAAAAGATGCACTAATATTACTCACGTAAAAACTTCAATTTCAAAAGCTAGTAGTATTTAATTACAACCTTTCAAGTTAGATGATTTATATATGGACTAACCATGTACCCTCCACAGTGTGCTTTGCTCAGGACCTCCTTACAATCAAATGCCTTGTGTGACTTGCTCTACTTACTTCCTTGCCAGTGTAAGTGAAGCCCAGAGACTTGACTTGTGAGACAAGTCACTTTCTGACTCTTTGGTATCTTGTACCACTTCGCAGAAAAAATGCTAGACTGGTTTGGAAATAAATGGACCTATTTCTCAGAGATACTTTCTTTCTTGGTGTGGCAATTAACGCTTTTCATCTTAGTCTTCATTTATTATAGTTTTATTAATACAACCTACCAGGAAGGGGGGAGACTCCAAATTTCATCATCTTCTCCCTTAATTTATAAACACTGCAAATCAAGTATTGGTTTAATACCATTTTGTTATTATGCATAGATTCCTTTAATAGTCCAGAAAGAGCACATAGGTTTTTTTCCAGTTTTGGTCAGTTGCCTACTGTCAGTTTTAACTGGAGCTGAAAAAACAAAAAACTTAAGACTGAAAAGTCATCACTGGGTTTTAAAAGGGGACATTGAAATAATTCTTCTCAAAGATAGTTTCTCTAACAGTCACTTATTTCTACCCTGAAAAAGCGTGAAGTATAAAAGTAGTAATTAAACCACTATACAAAATAATACAAACCAGACAAAGGAGTAGGTACGTTTAAATTTAATCATTGTGCACACAAATCTGCAAGAATGCTAGACACATATATTAAGTCACAAAGGAGATTTAAGAAAGCTTGCTCACTTCTAATTATCTTAAACTATAGAAATTTGGCTACTTACTCTCATCACTATTACATGCATTTAAAGTTACATACTTACCAAATTTTCACTCTGTTTTTCCCTGCTAGGAAAGGACACAGTTCCTTAGAAATTTACTTCACTTTAAATCTTAAAGACACAATTAAGGACCCAAACTTTTGTTTAGTGCTTATCTGGAAGAATACATTGCCCCATCACATACTCAGATATCAATTTTCAGATTTTAGAAAACTATCATTGCTCATAAAATTCATCAGATTCAACTGTTCATTACTGGTTCACAAAGATCACAGTAGGAATACAATGTGAAAGCACCCTTAGCATATACTGACATTATCTAGGATACAACGAAAAACTAGAGGGGAAATAAGTAGTCATGTTACACTGAGACTAAGCATAAAAAGGGCATAACCGTAATTAGAAATATACTTAGAGGCTAATTTTCACGGTACAGATGGTCTCAGAAATTGGTACTAACCCATGTTTTCCACATGCAGTTAAAGGGACTTAAATCATACACCTGAAAATTTCAAGTCAAAGAGAACTCTGTAAACGACTGGCCTGCATGACCAGTTTTGGTAAATCCTCCTGTTACTCTTAACTCCACCTTAACTGCTCATCAGTCACTCCAACAACAGCTTCAACAAGAACAGAGTTCTAGTATTTTTACACCTATGCAATATCTCAAAAGCATTGAGAAAAATACTTTGGCTGTCAATTAAAAAGAAAACATTAACATTTTTCTTAAATACTAGACAGTTTTCAGTAAAAACACTTATTCCACCGCAGCAAAAGGAAATAGCTTAGTGTTAAACATTTTTATATTTATAGTCTGTTAAATGAAATTCAGAAAAAAGTGAACCAGGTTTAACAGGGAAATTTTCAAATGCTAAAATAACCATCTTCTAATATTTCTGATTCAAGTAATATCCAAAGAGTTGTAAAAATTCAGATTGCTCACCTCTTTGATAAGTGTCCATTTTAATTACTTTTAAAAGGTGAAACTATGATGTATAAAAGCATAAAATAATACTCACCAGAAGGCAGCTTTATAGAGATGGTTTAAAGGAAACCATTTCCACTGTATCTACGCCATTTCATATACAGATTAAACTGTGAAAGGCAATGAAACTTAAGGCCTTGGGCAGTTTTACATTAAAAAAAAAAAAAAAACCAAGTGGGTATCTTAGATATATATATTTTATTATCAGTTGATAAATCCAGGTTTTAAAAATTTAACAGAACACATGATTTCCATATAAGGATGATTAGTTTTAATACGGGCTAATCACCATCCAGTTCAATGAGTATAGATGAGCTAGTTTTATAACTAGATTGTCTCAAATTAGACATTATCATACTTAACATGAAGAGGAGGAAGCCATACACCCTATATCAATGTGGTTCAGAAATTAAGTTGTATGCTTTATTCCTTCCTCCTCAGTGCTTTAAGTTTACATCAACATAAAAGCACAATATTTAAAGGTTATACAGGAAATCTCTCAAGGATAGCTCAAACAATGATGAACTGTTAGAATAAAAAGTAATAATAATAAAAATGTTAACATATCTTCCAGAACCCATTACATCCCCACTATCCCTCAAAAGGATTACATGAAGAATCTGGCTAGATTTCCTGATGGGTAGTCAGCTTTCTTTTGAATATTAAAAGGTTTGGTATTCTTAGTTCAAAGTAAAATGAACTCACACTGGTGTACCTACAGAATAGGTTATAGTTTACAAAAAGGTGAGTAAAAAAATGAGAACATATCTTAAAACATTTAAGAACAAAAAAGGCAGTATAAAAACATTTTCTAGCTTACGATTGTACACCCATGTATCACACCTAGAGACTTGTCTTTTTTCTTAGGTTGATTCATACTGTAAAAAGTTAAAAGGTAAACATGAGAACCACCAATGAGTGGCTTATGTATAAAACCCTGGACCCAAAGCCCTGGACTCTGCATCATATACCAACAAAGGCATATAGCCAGTTGAAACTTTCACTGTCTTTTCCTTTTATACAATCATATTTACTCAGGTTCAACCACAAACAGATAATAAAGGAGCAGTATTACACCTTTATTACAAATGGGGTTAGCAAACCTAGATCTACTTTGGCCCAAATATTGAGTGTTTGAAAGTGTCCAATAAACCTATTATTAGTTATACTCACATTTAAGTAACTGCACAGCTTTCTTCCTTGTGTGAGTTATATGGACATGTTTGAAAAAAAATAGGAACATCAGGTACTTACAGATTAAACTAACCTGTACTGGCAGGGCTGTGGGATTTTTCTTCTCTACCAGTAAGTAGCAAATGCTGAAATTCTGCTGCTAGTTAACAAAAACACAAATTGTATTAAACTGAGGAGTTCAATCCATAGTTTAAAAAGTCAATGTGCATTAAATTTCCTCAGAGCCTGGTATTAATACAGTTAAATCCTTTCCCTAAGTTTTACAAGTTCCTTTACATTGGCTATTAAATTTAGAGTGAACTTATGAGAATGAGCTGATAACACTGAAAATCTCTTGGACACATCTCAATTTAGCAAACTACATATTCCAGTAACTGAACTGTGATGGAAATTTTGGTTACCCTAAAAAGGGGAGTGGACCTATAGCTTAAATATATGATTAATTTCTAAACTTAAATATACAGACACACCCTCATAGAGGAAATTTTTAATAACTTTCAACTTTTTCCCCAACAAAAATTGATTTCATTTTCTATCAGAAATTCTCAATTTTAAAAACATGTACTAAAAAGCAATTCTGTTGCTTTTTCTTCAAGTAGTACAACATAAAGTAAAAGAGGGATTTTGCTCAATCTAGATGCCCCACATTTTTCTAACTTAAACTTATAAGAACTATAGTAATGCTTCCCTTGCTCCACTTGGGTAGTTAAGTGGTCATATTAGTAATGAGACTGAGATGCAAATATTATTTTAATCTCTAATAATTAACTGTTAAGCCATAACATTTTAAGAAGCTTCATTAAAATGAAGGATATGGTGAAATCTAAGCAAATCATTAGCAGGAATGCTATTACTTTACGTTTAAGGTTCTTAAGTCAAACACTATACAATGGTCTCTCGCCCCAATAACCACTATATGAAATCAACTGGGGAATCACAATTCTTCATTTTTATCCAAGTTGGATATCAATGAACTTCAATGCCAATTCCTCAGGGAAGGCATACAAATTTTTAAACTATAATAATAGCAAAGTCAAACAAGCCCAGACAGTGTAAAAATGTCACAGGACTTAGAAGATGCCAATAAAGGACCCCATCTTTTTAAAACACAGTATTTCACAAATCCCTGGCCAAACACAGCACATTACTGAAGCTGTGCTGTATCACAACCTTACAAACTATTAAAGTTTTATAATTAGCAGATGGGGTCTAAGTAATCAACTATTAAGACAATTTACTCACACAAATCTCCTCTGTAGGAGATCAAAATTTTAAATATGCACAAATATATTCTCATAACTGATTATGTCTCCTAAAGAACATGACCATGAAAGTTTCCATCTAATTAACCAGCCTTGTTTTATATGCATCAAATAGAAATAGTTCAAATTAACTCTGATAAAGACCCATTGGGCTACAAATTTCTATCTTAATATGTATGACTACTATATTCTGCTTAATAGAAATAAAGATATTTTTTCCCTGAGAATATATAATATTAAACAAATTTAAAGAGATGGTACAGATTTTTAAAAACTAATTTAGTTTCCAATTATTATTTTTTCAGAATTGTGAAGTGAATGAAAAGTTCTTCCTTTTAAGACCAAAATATTACACAAGAATGCAGAAAGTCCAGAGCCAAGAAAAGATAGTGCTTGTTAAAAGCAATTCTCTTCTAAGTCTTACTAAAGAAATGGTTTAAAAAGTATTACTTTAAAACTTAATTTACTTTCTAACAAAAATGCCAGGCAAGAACATCTGAAAAGATGTTTTAGGAATTAAACACTTGAACAAGTTGGATATATTTAAAGTTATCAGGACGCTCCAAATGAAGGTCTGCTCTCCCCATTTTCTATGAATTAGCTTGAATCAGATTCATATTAGGGGTGCCTAAGAACTCCAGTTTTGAAAATTCAGCATTAATTACAAAACTATGGACATCAATTATGCACAGGACACTATATACAACATTGTTACAATAAGAGCTTCTTATTTTGCCAAGAAACATCACACAGCAAAGTCAGATGATCTCTTTGCTATAAAAACAAAACATTATTAAACGATTCAGATGATCAAAAACGAAACAGGAAAAAAGGGGTTAGAAAAAGGGAGTAAACTTCACTGTCATGAGACAGCAGAAGTGGAACTAGGTGAATGTTAACTTATAAAAATCTTCTCTATAGACAAGTCTTATAACTGAATCCCTCCTTTTAGAAGACTTTCCATTAAGAGTTACAAGAGAATTAGTTTTTTTGTAGTAACATAGAAAGGTTATTCAGTATTAGATAGATAAGTACTGCTTTTTAAAAGACATCTCATTGCATACATTTTAGAGTGCATACATTTTAGAGTACATCTTTAATACTTATTCCCTAAGCAGTATAACTTAGATCTACTTTCATCAGCTTACTCAGAGTTTTATCTCCATTAAAGAAGTGACTTTTCTTTCATTTACTAAGCTTTATCAAAGGATGTCATGGACATCTAAAAATCACATTGTTCTCAAAATCTTATTAGTCTAAGCCACAGAACTACAGTTACCAAAAAGAACATTATTTAATTGGTACCTACATATATCACATTCAACAAATTATGCCACCATTAGTAAATCCCTCCCATCCCCAGTACTCAAGCAGAGCATGTGTTTCAATTACACTTACTTCAATCATCACTTCTAGAATTAGGACAAGCAGCTTCAAGAGATTTCAGTACATTGGGAGATGGTGGGTACAACAGAAAACAGAGCTCCAATTAAGGAGTATTACAGTGTATGATTGCTGAGATTATAAAATAGTCCAATGAAGTATTTTGTTATGGAAGCAACAAGTCTTTAAGTATTAAAATCCTTTTCCATAATTCAGTTACAGTGAAAAGCGTATGTTCTAATTAAACAAGCCAAAATTTGGAATTCACTTAATGCATATTTTTTCTCTATTTCAAGAATGAAAACCACACAGAAACAATTCCAGGTTTGCTAAATGCTATACTGTGTGCTGTTTACTGCTCAAAAAAATTGCTATCTAGATAGAATGGTGGCTCATACACAAGAAGGAACAAAAGTAAATCAGGTTTATGTTTTTGGCCTCTCTTCCAATTCCCTCTTTATCCCCTACAAAACACACAAAACACACACACACCCACACACACACCTTTTCTTACCAAATAAAAGCAAATGTTAGTAGGAAACCAATATGAATACTTTTCACATGTGCACAAAACACAGTTCAGTGAGACCGAAAATGAACCTCAAAACAATAATTTGAAAACCACAGTTTAACATACAAATAACTTCACCATATAATCTAATTTTAATTTGGCTACCTAAAAATTAGTAATCTATCCATACTGACAGGTAACACTGAAACTGTGTGGACTATACACACACGTATCACACAAGCACACACACACACACATCACCTTCCCATTTTTACAGGGCTCTACATTAACATTTGCTCTAATGTGGTGAAGTTTGAAAATATTAAAAATCACAAGCATTTCCAGATGACATTTCAACCTTAAAATTCAATGCAAAGTTTGTGATTAAGAATGCAGATTTCAGTATCCAGTAGCATTTCCAATTATTAAACTTATCCATGTGGTTAAATTTAATAGTTTGAGGAGAAAATAACCAATAATATTATCCTAAAAATGAAAGTGAAAAATTTGAAACATTTCATGCCTCCAAATCAAAGCATCAAATTATCAATTTACTTAAGTTTAATATAGTAATACAAGCTTGACTGAAGCTGTTAAATATTATGTAACACAAAGTAAATTGCATATGAAATACTTTTAAAGTTCATTAACACCACAGTCAAACGTGAATATTAATATAGAGCCTTCTCTGCCAAGAGTATAAAAATCCTAAGTTTAATTAAATTTAGGGGCCTTCACCAAACTTGCTGCAAGTTTGGGGACATAAATATCCAACAGCCATAAAGCTGTGAAAGCCCCTATAAGGAATAAATAAATCCCACTTGCCTCAGACTGAACAGGGCAACACTGAGACTCAGCCTCAGCCTGTCCTATGGCAGGGCTATAGGAAGAAGAAAATTTTAATTTTAGAAAAATGTTACCCAATTAATTTAAAAGACATGCATTAAATTTTTTTCAAAAAATCCCAATGACCAAGCAAGCAAAGGAAAAAAGAGCAGCTCTTTTAAAAAAAAAAAAAATTACTGTTCACCACAATTCCATTCTGAGCCCATAATTTAATTTTGTTGGGGATCTTCCCCTCAAGTAACCAAGTTTAATTAAGATAACTTTAAGTTAAACATGTGACTTGACCAGTGGAGCAGGAGTACACTAAGAGCATTTTTCACATACCCAATGGCAAATGTGTGAAAGAATACTAAGTATTCATATCAAATGATAATTCTAGCAGTCACTCAAAGTTGATTCTCATCTGCTGGTCTTGTTACTATCACAAAATAGTAAAATAGAAACTAGTGCCAGACAAAATGTTTGCTTTTGTTTTTCTAAAAAGGGCAGATATAATAGTAGATAGAGCCAAAGCTGGCAGCTCTATTAATCTAACAAATTATTTAAATATGGCAAGCACAATGTCTGCCTGAATATATCAAGTCCCAAAAGTTGTCTTCTGTGAGGGCAGTCTAAGTTCACTTTGATTCAACTTCACCTTTTAAGGAAGCGTAAGTTATTCCAACGTAATTTGTTACACTCATGATTCAATTACACTATGGACCCCAGAAGCAACTAGGTAAAAAGTATTTTCTAGAAGCTTAATTAGGCTTGGATGCATGCAAAAATTACACCTTAAATGTTATTTATTTTTTTGAGTTGGAGTCTCACTTCGTCACCCAGACTGGAGTGCAGTGGCCGCTCCCAGCCACCACAGCCTCAACCTGCTGGGCTTCGGTGATCCTTCCGCCTCAGCCTTCCGAGTAGCCGGAATTACAGGCATGCACTACCATGCCCAGCTGATTTTTCGATTTATTGTAGAGATGAGGTCTCGCCAAGTGGCCCAGGTGGGTATTGAACCTGCGGGCTCAGGCAATCCACTCACCTCAGCCTCCCAAAGGCGTGGGATTACAGGCTGAGCCACCGAGCCCGGCTCTTAAATGTTATTAAATGGGCACCATCTCTGAGCTACATAGCTACCAAGATAGGAACTTGTGCTCACTTTGAAGTGCCAACACTAACACTTCTGACTTATTTTTAGGCTAGTAAAGTGAAGCAATGGGAATGGAGAAGAAACAAATAACTGGTTGTGATCAGTTAGTTGCAAACACCACTGCCCCTGGACCAGCCTCATTTAATTGGAATTCTATCACTTATTTACAAGTTATTATTTTCTCCCTTCAGACCTGACAGCAATAAAATTTTCTATAAAATTAACACTCCTCTTTGCATAAAACGCAAATAAGTTGTGCATAACTTTTGAAACAGATTTCTTAACCTTTTTGCAGTTTGCCAATAAGCCTGTACATAAAATTCTTGAGACAATTGGTTCAAGAGAGCACTTCCTATTTAGCATTTAAATATTTAATTATGTCTTTTTTTTTTTTTTTTTTTGAGTTGGAGTCTTCTCCTCTGTCGCCCAGACTGGAGTGCAGTGGCATGCCCCCAGGCACCGCAGCCTCGACCTGCTGGGCTCCAGCGATCCTTCCGCCTCAGTCTTTCAAGTAGCTGGAACTACAGGCACGCACTACCATACCTGGCTAATTTTTTTATTTATTGTAGAGATGAGGTCTCACCAAGTTGCCTGGGCGGGTCTCGAACCCGCGGTCTCAGGCAATCCAGTCACCTCAGCCTCCCAAAGCATGGGATTACAGGCTGAGCCACCAAGCCCGGTTATGTCATTTTTATAGTAAAGATTTTTAAGAGGTTTTAATCTGACAGTATACTAAGTTTGCTGACAAACTGAAGCAGCAATATCAATTAGAAAACTATTTTGGTAGGCAGGGATTCAGTGGAAAGTGTTTGAGACTTGAATGCAGGCAGAAAAGAAGCAGAAAAGAAACACATTCTTGGTAACAATATGGATTTTCTCAAACTATGGAATTTTGGGGGTTCCTCTATACTATCCCAGCACAGAAGCTATAAACTCACTGAAGCAAAATATCACTTAAAATAGCATTCAGGCCTTATAACACTTGCAGATGTTTGAATGAATAACTTCTACCTGTCAGTTTAAAAATGCAGACTCTTTTGTTATGGTTAAAACACTTCAATGGTCAGATATGAGCCAAAACAAAAAAATAAATAAAGAAATCTTCCTTAAAATTTAAAGTCTGTTCTTCCTTAAAATTTCAGATTTCACATCTTTTATCTATACCTCCACATACATTTTCTTAGGAGTCTTAACTTTATATTGATAAAAAAATCAATTTATTTTAATAATTACTTTGTATAGGTTATTTGTTGCTTAAATAATCATAAAATTATCCTCCAAAACTGAAGACCAGAAAAACAGATGCCAGGAAGGTCAACAAGAGATATTATTATAGGAGATTTGCAACATGAAACACTAAATAATAGCAGTCATCTCTACAGATATGTTCTCTAAAAGAACACGGTAACATTCAAAATTTCTAAGGATGAAAAGTTCAACAGTAAAGTCATCTAGGCTTAACAGAAGGAACTCAATCTAATCAAGTGAATAATGTAATCTTTCAGCAACATAATAAAGTTAAAAATTGCCAATCCATCTGTTAACCATCCTAACAGAGGCACGTTTAGATTCCCAACATTACACCTATAATGACATATAACAACCCCGTGACAGCACAAGAAGCTATTACTGCATGCACCTAAGCTTCTAGAAGTGTACACCCGAAAAGCTTCTGTGGTCCATGCAGTACTGAAGTCCCAAAAATAATTAGAAGGAAACAAATGGGTCTGGCACTAGGTTCTAAACATCTAAGCAGGAAGGAAAAAGTATTAAAGTTTACATCCGACATGTATTGACACCAAAGAGGGTTGGAAGGTGACATAAAGATATCATACCCATTATGCAATCACTCATATGTATGTAAGTTTTTCTGTTAACTGAAGCATTAACATTACAATTTCATATATATTGTTCAGTTTAAAACATGCAGCTATGGAACAACCTACAACTCAAAAGACAGAATCCAATGATATATCAAAACTGTATTGGGAACTATGAATTTTATTATGTGGACATCTACTGTGGCATGCACCTGTACAAACCTTTCAGGCAGTGGTCCACAGCTGGGTTACGAATAAAAAGGCATAAATTTTTCTCTCATTTTATTACAATGAAGTTTAACAGTACAGAAAAGTCACATGACCTTGAAGGGTCAGATTTCTTAAACCCTGCAACATGAGGAACTCTAAATACATTAAATATTGTTACACATTCAGACTTCCAATGTACAGGTACTTGGAAACAGTTACAGCCCTCACCAAGCTAGGTTGGGGACATGAAGTCCAACAGCATCTGAAATGCTGCGAAGGCATAACTTTACAAATAGCAATGTAAGCTTACAGAACTTGCCTTTATTAAGGTGGTATGTTCATGTAATTCCAGCGCCTTCACAATTTAACGAACCAAATTTACTATACTTCACTTCTAAAAACCTAGATGAAACATGAAAAAGAAGCCATACAGTATAAATTGCAACTTCAGGAAAAGTTCCTGCTTTATTATTCCAAATAAATTTTCCCATGTAAAATAAATGTCCAATAGTTCCTGGTATGTGGGAAGGTAATGTTTGTTAAAGTCACAATGAAGCCTTATTGACGGAAGCTTGGCTATATAAACAGCACAAGTTGAGAAAAGGTTTAATCTCCAAACCTATTAGACTGGTTGAAGTAAGATCAGTAACGGCCACCTTGCGACATAACAGGAGGTCTCATTCCCATCGGAGGTCGAGGAGGCCCACCTTGGTAAGGGGGCACCATTGGCGGTCCCTGCCCATACGGTGGCATAGCACCAGGAAGATATCCTGGCATGCCTTGATGATGACCACCATACTGACCTACAAAACACATTTAAAACACAAGAAAAAGACTGAGTTGGTCTATGTACTGCACTTTCAAATGCAATGTATTCTGCAGGTAAATCAAACATTTTATTCATGTGCTCAGAAACCCATTAAATACAATAAACAAAAAGAAAAATACCATGAGGTGGCATTGGGGGTCTCATTCCTTGCTGCTGTGGGATGCCTGGCTGTGGTGGCATCATACCTCCAATTGGTCCAACTGGTGGATTACCGATGGGGGCCTGTCCTGGCCGGGGAAGATTTCGTTGATATTTAGGTAACTGCGCCCTTCTCTCTTCCTGGAAATAAAAATAAGCACAATGTTAAATACCTGAATGTAGAGAGATTCATTAACACTAAAGGCATGCACCTAAAATCCAAGAGTAATTTTTAAAAATTTATCCTTACTCCCCAATTATTTACTTTTAACCACAAACCAGTCCAACTACTTAAAATCTCAATGTCTTAAAAAACAATTCACCAATTTTTATATTCAAACCATGGCTGACAACTTTCCAGGAATGATGAACTGCCTTAGCAAAAAGTATTGTTCTCAAAATCCTGAATATTAACTTTATATCAAATTTAATTACTTTATATGGAAATTCAGGGACCTGCAGATTCTACCTCACACTCAAACGTTTCTTCAATTAATATATACAATTTATGTCAAACTGAAATTACTTAAGAGGGTAAGAACCTGACTTCTTCTTATAGAAATAGTCTGAAGAAAGGAAAAGGAAAGTATCTAAGACCAAAACATGCAATAAATAAATACGCATTCACTTTAAACACGTGGTTTCTTAAAAATCAGGAAGGTAAAAATCACTTAGTAAGCATTAAGCCATATCACAGACCTTATAAGTACAAATCAACACTTTTCAAAGGGACAAACTGCTTCACTGGTTTTAAATCAAGCAATGCTAGGAAAAAATTAAAAACTTACCAGTGATATATCCTCATCTGGGTGGATCAACTTACTGGTTGCACTGGTTGTTGTAAGTGTAGCAGGCTTACTTGTTATTGAAGCTGCTGGTTTAGCTGCAGTACTATTTGTTGTACTAGTGGTTGAAGCTGTAGACTGTGTATAAGCAGGGAATGTAGGCTTTGGGGGTTCTGTAGTTGTTGCCGGGGTACTATTTAAGGGCTTGAAATCTGTACCAACCGGTCCTTGAACAGCTGCCTGAGCCTGTAAAATACAATCCTTCATCAATGAAACATTAAAACCCAAAATCGAATGTGTCTATGAACAATTTATCCTAAAACACCAATATTAAATAAAAGACCAAATTTTACATGAAAGTAAAACATATGAGAAATGCTCCACAAAATTCAAAGATAACCCATAAGTATACCAAAAGATGCTGGGTTTAAGTCACATCTAAAACACAGCAGTGGAAGTAAGACTATACATGTAACTTCTCAGATGTCTTCTACCTCTTCACCAAAAATTAAACTTACAATGCTTTGTATTTATTCCAGATTGCTGAAATACAGAACCATAACAGAATACCATGTGTTCTATTTTTACTGTTCTAAATTAGCTGTTTAAAGTAATTTTTCTAATAAGCAGGAAAAAAAAGAGAAAGAAAGAAACTACAGAACAGAGTCTGGGCAAACTCCATTTGCTAAGTATAACATGAACAATTAGAAGAAATGGTAATATGTTAAAGATGTGTCCTTTAGAAGTATTCTTTATATTAAAAACAATCTCTCCAAATTAACAATGACTGATTATCATGAATAAAAGGGTTAATTTAGCAGGATCTTTTAAGTAACAAGTTATCAGTAACAAACATGTTACTTTTCATAATACCAAACACAATGAAAACATAGACTAAGCCAACTTTAGAACCAAATGCAAAGTACTAGATTTCTGTACATTACATGTGATGCATTAAACAGAATAAATCAAAATAGCTTAATCATGCATCAGGCTAACCATTGGCCACTAGAATGCATTTACTGCTTACATGCTTTTAACCCTTTAGAACCATAGGAGTTAAGGGCACTTTTTGTTAGTATGAATTCAAATTTTCAAATACCAACTGATTTATATGCCATTAATTTGACTTTTAAAAAATTCGATATAGTGTATTTTTGGAAAAAGATTTAGTTTTTAAGTAGGGTCCCAAAGGGTTAAGTTATAAAGCCATTTTAACAATTTTAAACTGCAACTTCCTGCGTACTTGTGCTGTGCTAGGAAACAGAGCTTTAGAAGATGCAGACAGACTTTCTGAATTGGATGAAGCTGTACTTGAGCTTGTTACAGGTGTCCCCATCTGTAGCATAAAAGAAAGGAAACAATGAAAAGTCTCCAAACAAATGGGTGAAAATAAGCCATGTGGGTAGACTTTTAATATAGATTGCATTTTTGTATATGCAAAATGTAATGCAATCAAATGTCATTTATTTAAAGAGGGAGTTAATATTTACAATCAACAAAGTGAAAACATGAGCCTCAAAAAATGTTTTCACTACACCAATAAACCTAGTTAATCACAGTTTCTTTTCTAAAACTAATGTGTTTTGCATTGTAGTATTTGAAGAATGATACCTGAAACTGAGGCTAAGAATGCATAAACATCAAAACTTTGATCCAGTTCTACACCAGTGATTTACAAAAAAATGTTTGGCAAAAGTCTAACATCTCTCAAACAAAATCTCCACCCAGTAAAAGCATAAGTTAATGCACTTAAAGGAAATGCTTTTACTTTAGCACCACAAATAGGAAAAAAAAAAAACAGGAAAAAAAAAACCCTAGGGATAATCTAGAAGAGAAATTGGAAACATATCTTGATCTTAGTTTCAAATAAATTAAATCTGAATCTGCTTAATTCTGAGTTAAACTGAAAAAAAAAAGTAAAGGTTTTGACCATTATACGCATACTATAGATAACAGAAGCATCTTTCACTTATGCTTTGGAACAAGTTTGAAAAAAGGTAAGACCAATAGGAAATACAAGCATGACTAGGTCAAAAGCCATTAAATGATGCTATTTTATCAGGAGTACAGCACTGTAGCTCCTCACTGTTACATACTAGAAGAGCCCAACAAATGATTTGCTAAGGACTTTGATGTATGCCTTTGGCCTCATTCCACTCATAGTTCAACTGGTAAGGAAGGACCTCTATAACATCCCAGATATTTCATTTCTAAATAAAGCTAGGAATAAACAGGGTCCATAGCTATAAACACATAAAAAAAATAACATACTATCTCTGGCTCCATACAACCTTTTATGAGTAGGGGAAATCTGTGTATAAACATGAAAGAGGATAAGCTACTTTTTAGTATATTTAATAAATATTTAAAAATATAAACAGAAAAACTGACCTATGACAATATCAAAGACTTCTGTAAGCAACTGCACTTTACCTTTAAATAAAAGTACATTCCTTTTCAGAAACTTCACCTTACCTGTCCAGCACTGGGGAAAAGAGGCTTAGTAACTGGAGGCTGTGGAGCAGGTACTGTTGCTGTTGGTGCAGGTGGTCTATTAAGAATACCTGGAGCTGAAACGGCCTGTGCTTGCGTCATTGGAGGAATTCCGGGACGTGGAACAGGGGGGGGCATACCTGCAAAAAAAATATTTGTGAGGGGAACTCAGTCACTGAAACATTTAGTTCAGAGAAAAGTGCTTCTATACTACAAAGTTAACAACTGACTTCTGAAAAACTCAACTAAGCCCAAGGAATTCAGGCATTTGCCTCTTGCAACAATCTTGTTTCAACCTCTCCCTTTCTTTGTACTGCTTCGGAATTTTATCGAGAGATACCACGGGACTCTGCATATGGAAAAAATGTTGAAGCTCACTATTTACTGATTTAGCAAACTTCTGGAATTATGTTTATCATCTGCCAGAAGCTGAAATGTTCCCTGAACTCTAATGCCAATTAGAGTAAAAGCTTTGTGAATCCAATAGCATGACACACAAAATTGTTTCCATATTCCTTTAAACACCGTGAATAATATTCTGTTAAAACACACCACTGCTGCATAAAACTTCAACATAAAAACTTTTTTTGAGTTGGGAGTCTCATTCTGTTGCCCAGGCTGGAGGACAGTGGCATGCTCATGGCCATCGTAGCCTGCTGGGCTCAGGCGATCCTTCTGCTTCAGCCTTCCAAGCAGCAGGAACTATAGGCATGCGCCACCACACCTGGCTAATTTTTTGATTTATTGTGGAAACCAGGTCTCGCCAAGTTGCCCAGGCTGGTCTCAAACCCCTCTTGCCTATGTCTCCCAAAGTGTTGGGATTACAGACCTGAGCCACCATGCCCAGCTTAACAAAAAACAACAACCTCATATTACAACATGAACAATTATTACTCTGTATTCCTTTAAATATTTCACAGCATAATACACGTGGAACTGTTTCCTAGAAATTAATGGCAGCATTGGTTTCTAATTTTGTTGCTGCTCTATTTTTCCGGTGTCCTTTTACATCAACTATCACTTAAATACTTCTAAATTTGCTAAGAACTGCAAACACATTAGCATAAAAAGCAAGGCAACCAACAGAGAGCCTCCTATGGTACACTTAGCTGGCTAACCAAATTCCTTTCTCCACACTTTGCCTCCCACTTTTTAGGCTAAAAAGTCAATAAATATGCTTCATTTCCCAAGTTCCTTTACAGCATGACATATAAGAGGCTAAGGAGCTTCTGGGAAAATTACTTTGCTACCAAATAATGAAAAAGGAGAGGGCATATTGTTACAGATACCCCTTTTTATCTGAGTCACCTTATAACCACTGAGTCACATTTTTGAGGGAGAAAAGCTAAAGTTAGCAAAGTCAAAGAATTTCTGCATGAGTTATTGCTATAATTGAATCACTAAATCTAACACTTTTCTTTTTATAGCCTGAGAAAATAAGTGACTACATTGCTTAATGTAGTTTGCTGTTCTCTATTACCTCCCTAAAATATTCCTAACAAATACAAGCACTGTTAATACATGGACTTCACTGCATGGACTTTGTGACTCATTTTGGCTGCTTTGAAGTCTATTATTTTTACTATCTATTTCTTTTTTTGAGTTGGAGTCTCACTCTGTTGTCCAGACTGGAGTGCAGTGGCCGCTCCCACCCACCACAGCCTCGCCTGCTGGGCTCTGGCGATCCTTCCGCCTCAGCCTTCCAAGTAGCCGGAATTACAGGCATGCGCTACCACACCCGGCTAATTTTTTGATTTATTGTAGAGATGAGGTCTCGCTGCCCAGGAGGGTCTCAAACCTGCGGGCTCAGGCAATCCACTCACCTCAGCCTCCCAAAGGCGCGGGATTACAGGCTGAGCCACAGAGCCCGGCACTATCTATTTCAAACCTCAAAAACAGAGTCCATCATAACACTGCTCGCAATTTAGAAGTAACTTGCAATTTAGGGTATTTCTAAATTACATTGCACTAGTACTCATAAATGTGTTTTAAAGAAAAACAACAAAACTTAAGAATAAAGCCTGCACGTCACAGTGAAAGGGAACATTGTCTAACATGTCATACCTGGTGGCATACCAGGCATCAAAGGTGGTATTCCTGGTCCAGGTGGCATCATTCCACCCATTGGCATCATTCTATTAGAAAGCAAATGTCGAGAAACAATTGAAGTTAATTAACGGCATAAACCATCAGAAAATATTTTGGCTAAAGCCTGAAACACTAGATAAAAGACTTGAATTTTACCTCTAATACTGAAAACAATCAAGCTGAAAGAGTACAGAATACGCTGCAACAATCCTATCAAAACAAATCCTCTACAACCCAGCAAACTCTTGGGTTTACTAACAGAAGCAAAAAAAAAATCTTTATTGACAAAACAAAGTCACTGAAAACAAATATACTTTCCTTAATATGTACAAAAAGCCTTATCTAAAGCATGTATAATTGGAAAGCAAAACCCCCTTGTTTTCCACTTGGAAAATATTCACAGACTATAAAAAAAAAACCTCTATCGTAGAGTTGTCAAATTTTTCAAAAGGAAAATACTCAATGTACACTGTGGAGTTAAATTTTTTCTTGTTTTTGGAAGAGCAAGGAAATACTACAACCAAAATTAGAGACAATCAAAAGTAACCCAGATTGCCTAGTTTTTATTTACAATAGCTACATAACACTAAACCATGACTTAAAAAAAAAACAACCCATATTTACTTCCTTTCCTTAAAAGAGCTCACCTTCAAATATCAGTGTCCAATTCTCTTAAAAATTAACAAGTTTGTTAATTCTTGATTTACAACTTTTACCAAATTAACTTCTATATATATTTTTTATTAGAGAATTCAATTACATCCCATAATAAAGCATGTAATTTGGAAGAATATACATTCCTTCTTAAGTATTAACCCTTACTACGAGGTCCCACTACTTTTAATAATTTGAGGAAAATAGCTACACATTTAGAATGTTTTGTTTATATGGATCTATTACTATTTCCTCACAGATGTTTTATTTCCCTCCTTTAAGAGACCTGTGTCACCAGCTTGCAAAATCTTAAGAAGTTTTAGTGAGGAAGGTTAGAAAATTTCTGAAGTCAACTGAATAGATATCATACACACACAAAAAAAATGACATTATGATTTATACCTCCTGAATTACATTATGAATGAGATGCTTACATGTTTTCACCGCAAAATGACTGGGTGTATTTTCTCTGATGATGCAATCTGTGAAAATGTATGACAAAATCAAAATCTAACTGTGATTTTCAAAATACAGTGGGAAAGTGTACTGTATACCTTTCACATCCAACAATATTTAAGTAAAAGTGATGGGCATGAGCACCTCATACTTATTTCAGTTTTGACGCTTTGACAAATCATTTACAGAATTTTCTTCTTGGTTATAACTACAAAGTGTAAGGATAGTTCTCAATCTCAGAAACTCAAATCTATAACCAACCACTTTAATCACAACAAATGCAATTGAAGTGGATGGTTGCCTACATATATACTAAAACCCATAAATCTCTTCAGAGGCAAATTTATATTCCTTATATTTATTGATTGACCCTTTATTAGACAAGCTTAAAATTTATAGAGCCCATACCTTCTAAAAACAAAAATTGCAAAGTTACATTTCATTCAGATTAACCCAAACTGAAAAAGATCATTGCTAGGCAGAAGCTCACAAGCCAATTATAAGAGTTTTCTTACCCAGGTGGCATGCCTGGCATAACTGGTGGCATTCCTGGCATCAGAGGAGGAACACCTGGCATTAATGGAGGTATGCCTATAAAGAAGAATTTCAAATTTAAAAATCACAAATTAATATTTTTTTTTTTTTTTTTGAGTTGGAGTCTCACTTGGTCACCCAGACTGGAGTGCAGTGTCTGCTTCCGGCCACCGCAGCCTCGCCTGCTGGGCTCCAGCGATCCTTCCGCCTCAGCCTTCCGAGTAGCCGGAATTATAGGCATGCACTACCACGCCCGGCTGATTTTCTGATTTATTGTAGAGATGAGGTCTCGCTGCCCAGGTGGGTCTCGAACCCGCAGGCTCAGGCAATCCACTCACCTCAGCCTCCCAAGGCGCAGGATTACAGGCTGAGCCACCGAGTCCGGCACAAATTAATATTAAAGAGAGGAATGAAAGCAATGCTTATATCACAATATCAATAAAGTCCTAAGAATGTTAAATTTTAAGAAGTCAGCCGGGCTCGGTGGCTCAGCCTGTAATCCCGCGCCTTGGGAGGCTGAGGTGAGTGGATTGCCTGAGCCCGCGGGTTCGAGATCCGCCTGGGCAGCGAGACCTCAACTCTACAATAAATCAAAAAATCAGCTGGGCGTGGTAGTGTGCGCCTGTAATTCCAGCTATTCGGAAGGCTGAGGCGGAAGGATCGCCGGAGCCCAGCAGGTCGAGGCTGCGGTGGCCGGGAGCGGCCACTGTACTCCAGTCTGGGCGACAGAGTGAGACTCCAACTCAAAAAAAAAAAAAAATTTTTAAGAAGTCTATGTACTACCTGGAGGCATTCCTGGTGCTCCTGGTACTGGTGGCAGTCCTGGTTGTGCCATTGGGGGGATATAACCTTGTTGAGGTTGAACAGGCTGCGGCTGAAATGAAGTTGAGGCTGCAGAGTCATCATCATCATATTCATCAGAGTCATCTTGTTGCTTCTTTTTTTGACTTTCTGCAAAAAAAGGCTTAATTAATGTTTTCCACAGAATAAAAAAGAAAAACTAAGCAAGTTTAGGACTTCCCAAAGTCCTTGTCCTAAACTTGCTTAGTTTATGAGGCTTTTCTTCCCAAACTTGCTTAGGGCTTCCCAAAAAGTTTAGGACTTCCCCCAAAAATTAATGTTGTTCTATGCTCTTCAAATATGTCTTCACTTAACATATATTAAGGAAGCAAGGTTAACATCCTTTCCCTATGCCAAGAGGTAATATGATTATCCTAAGTCATTATATTTTAAAAACAGTTTTCTAGTCCACTCCAAAAGGTAAGCAATGTGCTTGGCCCACCTTCACTTTTATAGGCTTCACAACACATGCTAATTCCATTTGGAATTATGAATAATAAAGTGTTTGAGATGATCCAAATGGTACTGCATATATACAAATCAAGTATGTAACTTCAAAATGAAACAAAGGAATCATATTCATTAAACTTATGCATGAAGAGTAACTCACAAAACACTGAAAAAGAATACACCCTAATATTTACCTTGTGTCTTTTGTTCAAGAAGTCGTCTTCTCTCATCCATATCTTTCTCTGGAATACCCTCCATACCATATATTTCCAACTCTATGTCTGTTCTTCCGGGTATTGCATTTGGTACAGCATCTATTGTTTCTTTATGCACCTAACAATAACAAAAACTTCCATTAGACAAAAATTTGACTAAAAATCTTTTGAAGAATGAGCTGGCTGGGCTCAGTGACTCAGTATTTTGGGAGGATGAGGCAAGAGGATTGCCTGAGCCCGCGGGTTGGAGACTCTCCTGCGCAACTTGGCAAGATCGTCTCTACAATAAATCAAAAATTAACCAGGGTATGATAGCGCACACCTGTAGTTCTGGTTACTTGGAAGGCTGAGGCAGAAGGATTGCCGGAGCCCAGCAGGTCGAGGCTGCAGTGGCTGGGAGCGTGCCACTGCACTCGTCTGGTTAACAGAGTGAAACTCCAACTCAAAAAAAAAAAAAAAAAAAAAAAAGAAAAGAAAAGAAAGCTAAGTATTTTCTACTAAACAATGTACTCACTTAAAATTTTTGAAGCACAGCAGGGCGCAGTGGCTCATACCCATAATCCCAGCACTTTGGGAGGCAGAGGCGAGAGGATTACCTGAGCTCAGAGGTTCAAGACCAGCTTGAGCAACATGGTAAGACCTTGTCTCTACAATAAATAAAAAAAATCAGCCAGGCGTGGTGGCACAGGCCTGTGGTTCCAGCTACTTGGAAGGCTGAGGCAGAAGGAACACCTAAGCCCAGCAGGTTGAGGCTGCAGTGGCCTTGAGTATGCCACTGCACTCCAGCCTGGACGACAGAGTTAAGACAACTCAAAAATAAATAAATAAGTAAAGTGACATGCAAATGAAACTTGGAAATTACCTTAATATCTCAAAGATACCTTAATATATTTAACAGTTATTCCTTACATTGCACATTAAAGATCCACAGATAAAGTTACTCAACAAGCGACATAATTACCCTGTTTCCTAAGGATTTTTGGAGTATGTTGCTATTCTTTATAAACACAGATGAAGGAACTCGGATGTTCTTTTAAAAAATACAATTATGCTGGGCTCGGTGGCTCAGCCTATAATCCCAGCATTTTGGGAGGCCGAGGCGAGTGAATTGCCTGAGCCCGTGGGTTCAAAGCTCACCAGAGCATTGGCGAGGCCTCTCTACAATTAAAAAAAAAAATTACCCATGCGTAGTAGCACACGCCTGTAGTTCCAGTAACTTGTAAGGTTGAAGCAGAACGACTGCCAGAGCCTAGCAGGCAGAGGCTGCGGTGGCCGGGAGCATGCCACTGCACTCCAGTCTGGGCAACAGAGGAGACTCCAACTCAAAAAATGATTCAACTTCTCCCATTTTTTCCTCAAGCTTCACCCTCAAGTCATGTGACCAATGGCCTCCACTTTAATCTAACCTCAGTCCTCTTACTGAGCCAACCAACAGCATCTGATTCTCTTAAATAACACTCCCGGCAGGGTGCACGGTGGCTCAAGCCTGTAATCCCAGCACTTTGGGAGGCTGAGGTGAGGGGATTGCCTGAACCCATGGGTTTGAGAACAGTCTGGGCAATTCGGTGAGGTCTCATCTCTACAATAAAAAAAAAAAAAAAAAGCTGGGCTTGGTGGCTCAGCCTGTAATCCCAGCACTTTGGGAGGCTGAGGTGAGTGGACTGCCTGAGCCCACGGGTTCAAGACCCGCCTGGGCAACTTGGCAAGACCTGATCTCTACAATAAATGAAAAATTAGCCCGGCGTGGTAGCACGCACCTGTAATTCCAGCTACCTGGAAGGCTGAGGTGGAAGGATCACCGGAGCCCAGCAGGTTGAGGCTGTGGTGGCCGGGAGCGTGCCACTGCACTCCAGTCTGGGTGACAGAGTGAGATTCCAACTCAAAAAAAAAAAAAAAAAAAAAAAAAAAAAGAAAAAAAAAATTTAAGCCGGGCTCGGTGGCTCAGCCTGTAATTCCGCGCTTTGGGAGGCTGAAGTGAGTGGACTGCCTGAGCCCGCGGGTTTGAGACCCGCCTGGGCAACTTGGCGAGACCTCATCTCTACAATAAATCAAAAAATTAGCTGGGCATGATAGTGCGCCTGTAGTTCTAGCTACTTGGAAGGCTGAGGTGGAAGGATTGCCGGAACCCAGCAGGTCGAGGCTGCGGGGGGCGGGAGCGGCCACTGCACTCCAGTCTGGGTGACAGAGTGAGACTCCAACTCAAAAAGAAAAAAATTTAACCAGGCATGGTAGCGTCTGCCTGTAGTTCCAGCTACTTAGAAGGCTGAGGCGACCTGAGCCCAGCAGGTCGACATTGGGGTGGCTGTGAGCATGCCACTGCACTCCAATCTGGGCAACTATGACTCAAAAACAAAACAAACTAACAAAAAAACCTCACTCCTTCAAACACCTCATCGGCTTTCAGGGCACTACTCTCTTAATCATCTGACCTCTAAATTTTGGGAGTGGCACAGAAAAGAGAGCCCTTGCACCTCATTATCATTCCCACTATTCTCCCTAGGAAGTAACATCCAGTACTATGGCTTAAACTAGTTGATCCTTATACAGTATCTTCCCATATTTCAATCTGCAGTTTGAACTTCCTTAACTCCAGACTTACACATAAAACTGCTTAAATAAAACCTCCACCTCAATGTTCAACAAACTTCAAAATTAACACACAACTACCTTATCCTCATTCCTACAAAAATTCTTTTTGCAGTTTTCCACACATTAGCATAAAATTCATTTTTATTAAGTTGGTGCATAAGTTTGTAGCATTTGTTTTTGGCATGGCAACACTGTGGTGTTGGGAGTTTATCATTTGTCATTTGGAGGGACAATGTCATGCTTATGAATACGCCTTACATTTTACAGCTTTTAAGTTAGTGCTATTTGTGGGTTAAAGAAAATGAAGTGCCAAGTAGAAAAACACACACACACTTCCAGCACAGTCTTCTGTTTGAGTTTAATGGAGGCATAAATATAAACATGGATTAAAGTGTTGCATTTAGAATGTTATCAGGGAAAGCATGGCAAGAAAATGGTTTTGTGAGGCCGGGCTCAGTGGCTAACACCTGTAACCCCAGCACTTTGGGAGGTTGAGGCAAGTGAATTGCCTGAGTCCGTGGGTTCAAGACCAGCCCAGGTAACTTGGTGAGCCCTCATCTCTACAATAAATCAAAAGTTAGCCAGGTGTGGTAGTGCATGCCTGTAGTTCCAGATACATGGAAGGCTGAGGTGGAAGGATCGCCAGAGCCCAGCAGGTTAGCGCTGGGGTGGCCATGAGTATGCCACTGCACTACAGCCTGGGTAACAGACTCCAACTAAAAAAAAAAAAAAAAGATAAAGAAAATAAATGGTTTCAAAGAAGACCACTTTGACCTGAGTGATTCTCCACATTCAGGAAGACCACTGGGCTTTGACGAAAAACATTTAAAGGCTTTTATCCATAATTATCCATGTCAGTCAACCCGAGAATTGACAAATGTGATGGACTGTGACCAGCCATCGTGCAACATTTGCATTCCATGAACTTGTACATCAACCCAAAACACCGCTCAGACCAAACACCTTGAGAATATCAACTCCTCACTTTTTTCTCATTCCCCACATCTAATCTATAGCAAACTGTAGCCTGCCACCTCCTCATTTTTTTTTTTTTTTGAGTTGGAGTCTCACACTGTTGCCCAGGCTGGAGGGCTGTAACTCACAGCCACTGCAGCCTCGACCTGCTGGGCTCAGGTGATCCTTCCACCTCAGCCTTCCAAGTAGCTGAAACCACAGGCATGCGCCATCGTGCGCAGCTAATTTTAACTTACTATAGAGACGAGGTCTTGCCATGTTGGTCAGACTGGTCTTGAACCCCTGAGCTCAGGGAATCCTCTCACCTCCACCTCCCAAAATGCTAGAATTACAGGCCTGAGTCACCATGCCTGGTTTATCTCCTTGTCTTCTAACCTGTCTCACTGCACCTTGCAGTGTATAACAGCCCGCAAGCACTTCTATATAAACGAGCACAGTGCTGCTATTTCCCTTTCCTTCAATATAGGAGAATCCTTCTCACGTAAAGGTGTTTCATTTGCTGTTTTCTGGAAACTCTCACTCATTTCCTTTCAGATCTCTGCTCAGATGTCAGCTTTTCATTCAGTCCTTTCCTATCTTGTAGCCTTGCCTATGATCCCCATCTAGTTTTAGTTTTCTCTACCACTTATCACCATATGACAAACTAAACATTCACAGGTTATTTTCCTTCACAATATAACTCTGAGCCGGGTTCGGTAGCTCAGCCTGTAATCCCGCGCCTTGGGAGGCTGAGGTGAGTGGACTACCTGAGCCCGCGGGTTCGAGACCCGCCTAGGCAACTTGGTGAGACCTCATCTCTACAATAAATAAAAAATGAGCCGGGTGTGATAGCGTGCGCCTGTAGTGCCAGCTACTTGGAAGGCTGAGGAAGAAGGATCACGGGAGGCCAGCAGGTCTAGGCTGCGGTGGCTGGGAGCGGCCACTGCACTCCAGTCCGGGCGACAGAGTGAGACTCCAACTCAAAAACAAACAAACAAAACTCTCTGAACGCCACAATGGCAAAAACTGCTTTACTCACTGCTCTATAGTGCCTAAACAGTCTTGAAAGGGTCCAGAATACAGTGCTGTCCCACAGAAACTTGCTGTGATAACTGAAAATGTTCCACATCTGCATTATACAATGCAATCATCACTCACCAGCCACATGTGGCTACTGAGCACTGGAAACGTGGCTATGTGACAGAGAAACCAAATTTTTAAATTTTTATAACATTTTAATTAATTTTAAATAGCCACATGTGACTAGTGGCTGCCACAGTGAACAGTTATGGGTCTAGTATGTAGTAAATTTTCAATATTTTTATTTACTTTTTTGAGTTGGAGTCTCACTCGGTCGCCCAGACTGGAGTGCAGTGGCCGCTCCCGGCCACCACAGCCTCGACCTGCTGGGCTCCGGCGATCCTTCCGCCTCAGCCTTCCAAGTAGCTGGAACTACATGCGCGTGCCACCACGCCCGGCTGATTTTTTTATTTATTGTAGGGATGAGGTCTCGTCAAGTTGCCCAGGCAGGTCTCGAACCCATGGGCTAAGGCAATCCACTCACCTCAGCCTCCCAAAGCGCTGGGATTATAGGCTGAGCCACCAAGCCCGGCTTCAATATTTTTAAATGGGTATTAAATTGTTACTGCTGGGCGCGGTGGCTCAGCCTGTAATCCCACCGCTTTGGGAGGCCGAGGTAAGTGGATTGCTTGAGCCCAAGGGTTCGAGACCCGCCTGGGCAACTTGGCAAGACCTCATCTCTACAATAAATCAAAAACTAGCCGGGCGTGGTAAGCGCGCCTGTAGTTCCAGCTATTTGGAAGGCGGAGGTGGAAGGATCACCAGAGCCCAGCAGGTCGAGGCTGCAGTGGCCGGGAACGGCCACTGCACTCCAGTCTGGGTGACAGAGTGAGATTCCAACTCAAAAAAAAAAAATAAATAAATAAATAAAAATTGTTGTTACTGTAAAAGTAACTGAAGTGAAAAGGATCTATATAAAATTTTTGAGGCCAGACGCAGTGGCTCAAGCCTGTAATCTCAGCACACTAGGAGGCTGAGGTGAGATGACTGCCTGAGCTCAAGGGTTCAAGACCAGCCTGGGCAACCTGGTGAGACCTCATCTCTATAATAAATCAAAAAATTAGCCAGGCATGGTAGTGCGTGCCTGTGGTTCCGGCTACTTAGAAGGCTGATGCAAAAGGATCGCCTGAGCCCAGCAAATCGACACTAGGGTGGCCATGTGCAGCACTGCACTCCAGCCTTGCCAACAGAGTAAGATTCCTATTCAAAAAAGAAAAAAAATTTTTTTGAACTCAGAGAAGTAGTGTATCCCTGCCTCTAATAAACAGTAGTTTCTAATGATTAGAGATTTGCTCATCTCATATTTCTCTAAAGTCTAATTTAGCAAAAATTCAGGCACTTCTAAGAATGGCAAAAGTAGAAGTAATGTTGAATGAGATACAAAGCTATGTATTAGATCCTAAATATATAAATTACAAAGCTCTCACTACCTACTAGTGAAGGGACTCAAGAAACCTAAAAATTAGCAAATAAAATACAATGCTGCCAATTCCAAAATAAGTTCATAGAATAAACTGTTCAAATGAGCCTAGCCCCAAGCTACAGATTATAATAAATCCTTCAATGGCAGTGAATAATAGTAGGTAATTACATATCAATTCTTATGGCCAGATCACACACAAAACTTAAATTGCTGGTCCTTGTTCTCTCACCCAAGTACTCAGGCGGTACTTTGTGATTTCAACCTTTCACCAATCTGCCCTAGAAAGGCATTATCAATAATTTGAAAATATAGGCCGGGCTTGGTTGCTCAGCCTGTAATCCCAGAGCTTTGGGAGGCCGAGGTGAGCCTGCAGGTTCGAGACCCGCCTGGGCAACTTGGCGAGACTTCATCTCTGCAATAAATCAAATATCAGCCAGGCGTGGTAGTGCACGCCTGTAGTTCCAGCTACTTGAAAGGCTGAGGCGGAAGGATCGCCGGAGCCCAGTAGGTCAAGGCTGCGGTGGCCGGGAGCGCCCACTGCACTCCAGTCTGAGTGACAGAGTGAGACTCCAACTCAAAAAAATAAAAAAAATAAAAAATCATAATAATTAGAAGATATAAACTCTTTAAGCATAAAAAGTCAAATATCTTCCAGATAGCTAAAGAATAGACTTGGTTAGCTTATCTTGACTGGTTAGCTTCTTTTGCAGTACACAAATTGAAAAAAAATTCAGATGTTAAAGATAAATTCAATGTTATCATTTCATGCTAACTCCAAAAACTAAATACAGAAGACAGGTCCTTACCTGCATGCAGTGAATAGCTAAGCCAGGCCCTGTATACAATTTCTTATGACATATATGACATTTAAAATGCTTTGCTTTTTGGTGCTGTATAAGAATCTTCTCATCATCAAAATCTCTATTACAATACCTGATCAATATTGTTAAGGCACAAAAACAGTACAATAATGACACTGCCTACACCAAAATCGTAGGAGTAACGTTAAAATATGGGAACCAGGAAAACCAAAATAGTACTTTACAGAAATTCTGCTTTTGCTATTTATTTATTACACAATTAAGTACTCCTGCCTTGTAATTTCAATTTCCTGGAAGCCCATAAGCTCTCTTCACTACCCCTAAATAAACACCTCAGTAGTCAGCAAAACACTTTTGCCAAATTTCTATGTTCAACAAAGATATTAAGTAAAGTCAACTTTCTTGTTGAATATTTCATAGCACACTGATAACAGAAGAGGGTTCAATGTTAAGAAACCCTCAAGTTTATGTCAAGACAGAACCAATTTCAAGACAGAATTATTTCATTAGATATGCAGAATAATCGGAATATTAGGATTTTACCATTTCTAAAATTAAGTACAGGGAAAGTAACACAATTTCTAATGAACATTTCCTAAAGTTTCCAATTAAGTATTAATTTATGAGGTCAAGGAATGTATTTAAGTTCAGAGCTGAACTATAAGAACGCTCACCTCACTACTCAATGTTTTAAAAAGGACATTACAAAGTTCGTAGCCGTTTTTAAGTTACTTTTTAACTGTTATAAAGTAATGCAGTTCTCTAACAAACTGTTTTTACATAAAGGGCAGTAAATAAAATCAATTTTAATGTAAAGAATATCGACGCTTCCGAAAAAGCATTAAATGATGCCATACTTAATAGTAAGAGATTTCCTTTTTAACGAGACAGGGTATTTTTCTAGTCCTACAAAGTTGGGTAATAGATACTATAATAAACTCCACCCAGTCAGAACGCTTCCTGAAGATTAGGCGCCTCTGGGTGAGACACGGAAGCTAGTTCTCCCCCCACCCCCGGAAAAAAAAAAAAAAAGTTCGAATCCAGGGTTAACTAGCAAGCCTTCATTAAACTAACAATTCTACAAAAAAAAAAAAAAAACCCAAAACAACAACAACAAAAACCCACAGGAAAAGTGGGTGACAGACTCCGAAAGCTCTTCCCAAATCCCCCACGGAGTCAATCCGCGTACTAGGATCGAAGAAAGTCCCTTTGTTGAATCGTGACCAAAACGGAGTGTGGCCGAATAGTTCCTAGGAGACTTGATGTCCTTGATGGAGGGGTCCAGGTCGCCTCCCAGCAGGTCAAAATTCGCACCAAACAAGATCCTCTTGAACCAGGGTCGCACGACCCTCAACTGCCAAAGCCCTCGACCTAGAGACCTCATTTCCGAGAAGCCTTCCCGAGTCCAATCCCAGCCGCCGAGGCCTAGATCTAGACGGTCCTCGCCATAAGCCAAATCCAGGCCTCCCAGTCCCATGCCCCGTCAACCGGCACCCCAGCTCGGCTCGATTTCGAACCGACAAAGGATATCAGCACCACGGCTTCAGCTGCTTCTTCTTCTTGCGGCCCATAACTGCGCACCACCGGCAAAATAAAAGGGAAAAGCAGCAGGAAAAAACGAGGCGAAAACCGCTCACTTTCCAGACCCAACGGACACCAACCGCGTCCCACAGGAAACAGATACAAAATGGCCGACGGCCTCGTTCGCCGCTCCGCCTCCCGTCAGGCACTGCGGCGAGAGGTGGAGCCAGGCAGAGGAGGGTCACATGATGCAGACCTCCGCCCTGAGTTGGGTGGGGACGCGGGGCCGCCGCAAGGAAGCGGCCATCTTGTCCGCTTTCGTTTGCTGTGGTTGCGGATCTTTACGGGTTTCTTTTTTTTTTTTGAGTAGGAGTCTAAGTGGAGTGGCACGCTCACGTCCACTTTAGCCTCGACCTGCTGGGCTCAGGCGATCCTTCCAAGCACCTGGAGCTACAGGCGCACGCCACTACCCGGCTAATTTTTTTGATTTATTGTAGAGACAAGGTCTCGCCATGTTACCCAGGCTGGTCTGGAACCGGTGGATTTAGGCAGTCCTTTTGTCACTGCTTCCCAAAGTGCTGGGATTACAGGCGTGAGTCACCGCGCCTGCCTCCCTCCGGGTTTCTTTTGTAAAGGAACCAGAGACCTAGGTACGCTGAGACGCATACGAATAAAAAAAGATTACTAGTGTAATTAAGGGAACATTAAATATAAAGGATAATGCCGGCCTCAGCGGCTCACGCCTGTAATCCCAACAGTTTCAGAGGCGGCGGTGAGAAGATTGTCTGAGTTCCAAGGATTTGAGACCAGCCTGGGCAACTTGGCGAGACCTCAAATCAATCAACCGGGTGTTGTGGTGCACGCCTGTAGTGCAGCTACTTGGAAGGATTGCCTGAGCCCAACTGGTGGAGGCTGTGGTGGTTGTGAGCCTGCCACTGCACTCCAGCCTGGGTGACAGAATGAGAAGAAAAAAGAAAAAAAAAAAAAAGATTACTAGTGAAATTAAGGGAACATTAAAAATAAAGTATAATATCGGGCACGGTGGCTCACGCCTGTAATCCCAGCACTTTGGGAAGCCAAGACATGAGGATTGCTTGAGCCCAGGAGGCCAAGACCAGCCCGGGCAACACAGGAGACCTTGTCTCTACCAAAAAAAAGAAAAAAAGTAAAAAAAAAAAAAAAAACCAAAACAAAAAACATGAGCCAGGCTCAGTGGCTCAGCCTGTAATCCCAATGCTTTGGGAGGCTGAGGTGAGTGGATTGCCTGAGCCTGCAGGTTCGGGACCTGCCTGGGCAACTTGGCAAGACTTCATCTCTACAATAAATCAAAAATTAGCCGGGTGTGGAGGCACGTGCCTGTAGTTCCAGCTACTTGGAAGGCTGAGGTGGAAGGATCACCGGAGCCCAGCAGGTTGAGGTTGCGGTGGCCAGGAGCGGCCACTGCACTCCAGTCTAAGTGACAGAGTGAGACTCCGACTCAAAAAAAAAAAAATTGCATGGTGGCGTGTGCCTGTAGTCCAGCTACTTGGGAAACTGAGGTGGACAGATCATCTGAGCCTAGGAGATCGAGGCTGTAGTGAGCTGTGGTTGCACTATTGCACTCCAACCTGGGTGACGAAGTGAGATCCCGACTCAAAAAAAAATTATAGTTGAGACACAGACTAATTATTATTTTATTTCATTTTGAGGGGGTTGGAGT
Source organism: Cephalopachus bancanus (assembly GCA_027257055.1). NCBI lineage: Eukaryota > Metazoa > Chordata > Mammalia > Primates > Tarsiidae > Cephalopachus > Cephalopachus bancanus. The sequence goes on from JAPVLO010000158.1 coordinate 4,211,186, forward strand.
CTCACTCTGTCACCCAAGCTGGAGTATAGTGGCTTACGGCCACCCCAGCATTGACCTGCTGGGCTCCGGCAATCCTTCCACCTCAGCCTTCCAAGTAGCTGGAACTACAGGCGCGCTACCACATCCAGCTAATTTTTTATTTTATTGTAAAGATGAGGTCTCGCCAAGTTGCTCAGGCTTGTCTCAAACTCGTGGGCTTAGGCAATCCTCTCATCTCAGCCTCCCAAAGTACTAGGATTATAGGCATGAGCCACTGCGCCCTGCCTGCAGAGGATTTCTAAGAGGACAATTAGAGAATAATGCAAGTGAGAGGTGGTTAAGAGTCCAGTGCTTGCGTTCATATTCCACCAGTGCCACTACTTCACCACATGACTTAGAGCAAGGCACATAAACTTCATCTGGTTGCATTTAGAACAGAGTTTGGCATGTAATAATAGCTAATAATGTAAATTATATCTTAATGTTGAAACCAGAAAGTGGCTAAGCTCAATGACTCATTCCTGTAATCTCAGCACTTTGGGAGGCTGAGGCTGGAGGATCACTTGAGGCCAGGAGTTGGAAACCAGCCTGAGCAACACAGTGACCCTGTCTCCAATAAATAAATAAAAAGCAAAAAATAATAGCAGATATTCATGGAGCACTTACCGTGTGCCAGGCATTATGGTAAATTTTAATATTCCTTGCCTTAAACTGTAATGGTAGAAGCCATTATTAACCTATTAGTAAAGACTAGATAAAAGAGGTTTAAGAGAGTCGGAATAATTTGCCCAAAGTCAGAGAGTAAGTAAGTGTGAAGCTGAATTATATTTGAGTTTTGGAAAGATCACTTGCCGGGATCGGTGGCTCAGCCTGTAATACCAGCACTTTGGGAGGCCGAGGTGAGTGGATTGCCTGAGCCCATGAGTTTGAGACCCGTCTGGGCAATTTGGCGAGACCTCATCTCGACAATAAATCAAAAAACTAGCCGGACGTGGTAGCGCACGCCTATAATTCCAGCTACTTGGAAGGCTGAAGCAGAAGGATCGCTGGAGCCCAGTAGGTCGAGGCTGTGGTGGCCGGGAACGGCCACTGCACTCAAGTCTGGGTGACAGAGTGAGACTACAACTCAAAAAAAAAAAAAAAAGATCACTTTGGAACTGGGTGCGGTGGCTCATGCCTGTAATCCCAGCACTTTGGGAAGCAGAGGCAAGAGGATTGCCTGAGCTCAGGGTTTCAAGACCAGCCTGGGCACCTTGGCAAGACCTTGTCTCTACAATAAATAAAAAAAATTAGCCAGGTTTGGTGGCACACACCTGTGGATCCCCTGAGCCCAGCAGGTCGAGGCTGTGGTGGGCGTGAGCATCACTACTGCACTCCAGCCTGGGTGACAGAGTGAGTCTCCGACTCAAAAAATAAAAAATAGGCCAGGCGCAGTGGCTCACACTTATAATTCCAGCACTTTGGGAGGCTGAGGCCAAAGGATTGCTTGAGCCCAGGAGTTTAAGATCACCTGGGCAACATAGTGAGACCTAGTCTCCAAAAAATAATTTAGTCAGGTATGGTGGTGTGCTACTCAGGAGGCTGAAGTAAAAGGATTGCCAGAGCCCAGGAGGTCAAGGCTGCAGTGAACCCTGATGGAGCCTAGGTGACATAGTGAGACCCTGACTCAGAAAAAAAACAAAACAAAAAAAACCAAAAAACGCCAGGCACAGTGGCTCAAGTCTGTAATCCTAGTACTTTGGGAGGCCAAGGCAAGAGGACTGCCTGAACTCAGGGGTTTAAGACCAGCCTGGGCAACTTGGTGAAACCTCGTCTCTATAATAAATCAAAAAATAAGCCGAGCATGGTAGCACATGCCTGTAGTTCCAGCTACTTGGAAGGCAAAGGTGGAGGATCGCCTGTGCCCAGCAGGTCGAGGCTGTGGTGGCCATGAGTGTGCTACTGCACTCTAGCCTGGTTGACAGAATGAGACTCCAACTTAAAAAAAAAAAAACAAAAAACACCAAAAAACAATATCAGGGGTGATTATTTATAATTAAGAAGAATTAAAGCATGCCAGGTGGGATGCAGTATGTTGCTCCATGGGTTCTTGATTTTGTCACAGAAAAGAATTTCAGAGTGAATCCAAAGTACAGTTTAGGAAATAATTTATTGTTGGGTGTGGTGGCTCATGCCTGTGAAAAACAAAAAAAAAGAAAGGATTAGAAGAGAAAAAAAAAGGGCAGACTTAAGGAAAAGTGTAGGTGCCTTAAGAGAAAGAATACATGCTTGTCTTTGACAAGAAACTTTGTATACTTTACAACAATGATTAAGCAAACCATGAGCTAAGTAAAAGCAGAGAGCTGCGGGACTTGGTGGCTCAGCCTGTAATCCCACAACTTTGGGAGGCTGAGGTGAGTGGACTGCCTGAGTCCGCGGGTTGGAGACCCGCCTGGGCAGGTGAGACCTCATCTCTACAAAAAATCAAAAAAAAGCCGGGGGTGGTAGCGCACGCCTGTAATTCTGGCTACTCAGAAGGCTGAGGTGGAAGGATCGCCGGAGCCCAGCAGGTCGAGGCTGTGGTGGCCGGGAGCGGCCACTGCACTCCAGTCTGGGCGACAGAGTGAGACTCCAACTCAGAACAAAAAAAAAGCCGGGCTTGGTGGCTCAGCCTGTAACCCTGCGCTTTGGGAGGCTGAGGTGAGTGGATTGCCTGAGCCTGCAAGGTTCGAGACCCGCCTGGGGAACTTGGCGAGACCTCATCTCTACAATAAATAAAAAATTAGCCAGGCGTGGTAGCGCGCGCCTATAGTTCCAGCTACTTGGAAGGCTGAGGCGGAAGGATTGCCAGAGCCCAGCAGGTGGAGGCTGCGGTGGCCGGGAGCAGCCACTGCACTCCAGTCTGGGCGACAGAGTGAGACTCCAACTCCAAAAAAAAAAAAACAGAGAGCTACCAGTATTTGGTGACAAGTTTTGATTACCATCTCTCAGCATTTTAAGGTCACAGAGATCTATGAAATAATGAACGTTACTGTCTAATTAGACTTGGGCTTTTTTTCTTTTTTTAGAACATCATGTCTGTGTTTTGGGTAATTCCCTATTGTTTTTGTGATTTACTGACAGATTCACATTTCAACCTGCAAGGTGATCAGGTCTGGTATGCCTGGTTGGTTGGGTTAAGGTTGTGTATTCTTTTTTTTTTTTTTTTTTTTAGCTGGAGTCTCACTTTGTTGCCCAGAATGGAGTGCAGTGGCTGCTCCTGGCCACCACAGCCTCGACCTGCTGGACTCCGGTGATCCTTCCGTCTCAGCCTTCCGAGTAGCCGGAATTTTTACAGCGTGCCTACCACCCCAGCTAAGCTTTTTAAATTTATTGTAGAGATGAGGTCTCGCCTGCCCAGACGGGTCTCGAACCCGTGGGCTCAGTCAATCCACTCACCTCAGCCTCCCAAAGTCGCAGGATTACAGGCTGAGCCACCGAGCCCGGCTTCTTAGCACTTTTTCAAACACTCCAAATTTGTTCCAGATTTTCATTTGCTCTTCTCTCTCCCTGGAATATTCCCTGGCATTTGCACCTGGGTAGTTCCAGGTACTTGGAAGGCTGAGGAGAAAGGTGGTAGCACACGCCTGTAGTCCCGGCTACTTGGAAAGCGGAGGCGGAAGGATCGCCGGAACCCAGCAGGTCGAGGCTGCGGTGGCTGGAAGTGTGCCACTGCACTCCAGTCTGGGAGAAAAAAAATTATCCTATATTTCCACTTTTTTGTTGTTGTTGCTTCATTTTAAGTTCTTAAACTGATCAAACTAGAGTGTGTGCCAGTGTGTGTACGGGCGCACTAGGAGGTAGGAAGCAGCTTTGTTCTCTTCCACGTGGTTAGGTACCACCTTTATCACACAACTAGTCTCCTAGACTTCTCAAATGATAGAGGAGAAAAATGAGTTAAAATTAAATGATAAAAGCTTTTCAGTAAAGGCGAACTAACTCACCATGCCCGCTAGCCCCTGGAGCAGAACCACCTTCCCTTCCTGGCCAGCTCCCTTGCCTGTGAACCCAGGGAAACCAGCGGAACGCAGGTGCGCTAGGGCCGAGAGCCGGACGAGCCCAGTCACCGAGGACTGTACTGCAGCGGGGGAGCGGTTTGTCGGGGACACAGGGTCGCTCCGAGGCCGCCGCGATGCTCCCCTCCTTGCAGGAATCACTGGATGTGGACGAAAAGGAGCTAGAGAGCAGCGAGGAGGGAGGATCCGCCGAGGAGCGAAGACTCGAGACGCCGCCCAGCAGCCACTACTGTCTCTACAGCTACCGCGGAAGCAGGTGCCGGCGTCCGGCGCGTCTTGTCCGGCAGCCCCTGCGGCCCCGCCCCGGGGGCCCCGCCGGCCGCTCTTGCACCCCACCCCCGGCCCGGCGGCCTGGCCGCTCCCAAACGCCATCTCCTCCTCTCCTAGCCAAGGTCTCTGGCCCGAAGGGCCCTCCTCGCCTTGCGTCGTTCTTCCCGGCCCCATCCTGGGCTTTCGTGCCTGGCCCTCCCAAGTCAGCCCGCCATTTGTCCCTATGTCATCTCAACCCCGTCCTCTTGCCACTGCCCTTTGTTTAGCGCAGTGCCCCACACGCTTAGTCGTGTCAGTTCCCATCCCCGTCCTTTCTGTCATTAACGCCCCACTTTCACCAATTTCTGCCACACACCCGCACCCCCCACCCTCTGGTTTTCCTCTGTCCTCGCTGCCTCTTTTCCCTCCTGGCTTTCTTGGGGCTCTACTGGCCCTGTAAAGTCTGAGGTTTTGTTTTGTTTAAAGAGAAGTTTCTTTGAACCTTCTGAATGCTTAACCATCCCTCCACCCCTTAAGTGGCCTGGAGAAGAGAAGCACTGTTTTCTGGGTTTTCCTTGTGAGGACAGGCAGTTGCACTTTGACCTTGCAGCATTTTTTCGTTGACTCCTCGCCATTACCCTGCTTTCGAGGCCTGCATACTCCATTTGATTTAGAGCCCATAATTGATAGCACTATTGCTTTTGTGGCTTGCAGATTGGCACAGAAACGAGGGGACAATGATGAGGGAAGCCCAAGTGGCACAAATGCCGAAGCTCCCTCTGGTGATGATTTCAGGTAAAAAACCATAACCCGTGCATGTGCCTTTATCTTCTCTGTATCTCTGGCCTGTAGATGTCAGCGGGTACCTTATTTCTGTAGGGGTTTTCCGTATCAAGCCATGAATTCCTCCTGTCCCCTAGGAATCTCATCCTGATTTCCTGACTTGCTTATTCATTCAAGGCTGCAGCAGATCCAAATATTGATAAAGTCCCTGGTGATTAGCCAAAGAGAATTATTCTGTTTCTAGATTGGAATGCCAGTAAAATATTCAATATCATATTGCTGTCTAGAAATGTAATGCACAGCATGGTGACTATAGTTAGTGACAATATACTGTAATCTTGAAAAATACTAAGAGAGCAGATGTTATTCTCATCACAAAAATGATAACTATGTGAAGTAATACCTATATATATTAGCTAGATTTAATCATTCAACAGGTTTTCATACTTTAAAACATCATTATATGTGATAAAGACATACCGTTTTGTCAATTAAAAAAATAAACCGGGCTCGGTGGCTCAGCCCGTAATCCCCTGCTTTGGGAGGCTGAGGTGAGTGGATTGCCTGAGCCCGCGGGTTTGAAACGCTTGTAGTTCCAGCTACTTGGAAGGCTGAGGAGGAAGGATCGCCGGAGCCCAGCAGGTTGAGGCTGCAGGGGCCGGGAGCGGCCACTGCACGCCAGTCTGGGTGACAGAGTGAAACTCCAACTCAAAAAAATAAAAAATATATATATAAATTTGAGAACAAATTTAAAGTCCTACTTTTTCCCCTTTGAATATTTTTTTTTTTTTTAAGTTGGGGTCTTACTCTGTCACCCAGACTGGAGTGCAGTGGCACAATCATGGTTCGCCACAGCCTCAAACTCCTAGGCTCAAGCAGTCCTCCCTCATCAGTCTCCTGGGCAACTGGTACTACAGGTATATGCTACCATACCAGGCTAATTTTTAAACTTTTTGTAGAGATGAGATCTCATTATGTTGCCCAGGCTAGTCTCAAGCTCCTGGGCTCAAGCAATGCCTTGGCCTCCCAAAGTACTGGGATTGCTGGTTGAGCAACTGTGCCCAGCTGAATATTCTTTTTTTTAGATTGGAAAATATAGTTTATTTAAAAACTAAATGAGAGAGAGAGAGAGAGAAAGACAGAAGAGATTCAACTCCCCAAGGTAGGGGAGAGGGCCAAGGCTAGGAAATAATGGCAACCGTGCTCAAGGAGCCACATGGTCAGATCATGTTTTAGCAAAGCAATGACCTGAATATTTTTTAGTAGCTCCTCTCCCACACACTAGAATATAAACCCCAGGACAGAAGGAGTTGTTGCTTTTGTTCATTGATGTCTGCCTACCTTGACCCTTGAGTGGTGCTTGTCATGGGATAGACAGTTGATATATATTTATGAAATGAATGAATGAATGTATCTTGCCACTTGATGCAAAATGAGGTATAATACAAAAATGTTGTGTTCATTGAGTGGATAGAGAGTGATTGAAGGAATTTTTGGGTGTCCTAACAGTATTGTCAACACATATCTCTATATATGTGTTTTTTAAAGTCTTCATCTTTTAGAGATACATAGTGATAAATGTATGGATGAAATGATATAATGCTTGGGACTTGTTTCAGAATAATCTGGGAGGTGGTGGTGGGAGGGACAGCATGGGTGTACAGATGAAGCAAGAGACTGGGCATGATAGCTCATATTTGTAATCCCAGTACTTTGGGAGGTCAAGGCAGGAGGATTGCTTGAGGCCAGCAGTTCAAGACTAGTTTGGACAGCATGACAAGACCCCATCTCTACACAAATAAAATGATTAGCTTGGTATGGTGGCATGTGCCTATAAGTCCCAGCTATTTAGGGAGGCTGAGGTAGAAGGATCTCTTGAGCCTAGGAACTTGAGATTGCAGTGAGCTATTATCTTACCACTGCATTCCAGCCTGGGGGATGAAGGGACATCCTGTCTCAAAAAAAAAAAAAAAAAAGATTCACTGTGAGCTGATAACTGTTGAAACTGGGTGGTGGGTACATGTGGGCTCATTATACTGCTCTCTTTACTTTATATTTTATGTGTTTGAAATTTTCCATAATATAAATTAAAACAAAAGACCTGGAGAAGTATTGGGTTTATATTATCTCTTGTGAAATTTGGTGATAGAAAATCTTTTCTTTCTGCATATTCAAGTTATAATCTCTGTTTATATTCTAATCTAAATAAAACTGAAAATTTGGTTTTTCCTCAAAAAGGGATACCGAACTGGTGTGTTCATTCATGGGTAGTAGGTGATTGGAGGACTGAAGAAAGAGGAAGAGGCACAAAATAGAAGAGAAGAGTGAGTGAACCAGAAAAGGCAGTGATTGATAGCTGGGAGGAGTTAGGGCCCACTTGAGGTTAGTGATTATTAATTTGCAATGATCTTTGACTGGGTTTTTATTTTTATTTTATTTTATTTTATTTTATTTTATTTTTTTGAGTCGAAGTCTCATTCTGCTGCCCAGACTGGAGTGCAGTGGCCGCTCCCGGCCACCGCAGCCTCGACCTGCTGGGCTCCGGCGATCCTTCCGCCTCAGCCTTCCAAGTAGCTGGAACTACAGGCGCGCGCTACCACACCAGGCTGATTTTTGACTTATTGTAGAGATGAGGTCTCACCAAGTTGCCCAGGCAGGTCTCGAACCCGCGGGCTCAGGCAATCCACTCACCTCAGCCTCTAAAGGATTACAGGGTGAGCCACCGAGCCCGGCTGACTGGGTTTTTATACAACCACATTAATCTGCATAGGAACAGGTACAGAGTAGGTGGAAAGCTGGACTAGCCAGGGCTGAAGTTTTTATACCTCAATAAAGTTGAAAGAAAAAAAAAAAAACGAATGTATGTAAGCATGTGTTTATAATGACTAATCATGGAATTTTTTTGTTGTTGTTTGTTTTTTTGTTTTTGTTTTTGTTTTTTTTGAGTTGGAGTCTCACTCTGTCACCCAGACTGGAGTGCAGTGGTCGCTCCCGGCCACTGCAGCCTCAACCTGCTGGGCTCCGGCGATCCTTCCACCTCAGCCTTCCAAGTAGCTGGAACTACAGGCGCGTGCTACCACGCCCGGCTCATTTTTTATTTATTGTAGAGATGAGGTCTCACCAAGTTGCCCAGGCGGGTCTCGAACCCGCGGGCTCAGGCACTCCACTCACCTCAGCCTCCCAAAGGCGCGGGATTACAGGCTGAGCCACCAAGCCCAGCTAATCATGGAATTTAAGCTGAGTAAGGAGGGAAGTGAGATGAGAAACTTGAGTGACTGCAAGAAAGAGATAGGGTCAGTGGATTGGGCGTTACAGTGGAGTCACAGTACTGAAGAGAATGAGCTGGAAAGATAGGGTATTCAAACTGTTTGATGAGGTAGATCATACCTGGTGACGTGCATTCCTAGAAGCCTCACCATATAGACAGCTTCCTCAAGTTTTTTTTTGTTTTTTTTTTTTGAGTTGGAGTCTCACTCTGTCGCCCAGACTGGAGTGCAGTGGCACGCTCCCAGCCACCGCAGCCGGGACCCGCTGGGCTCCGGTGATCCTTCCGCCTCAGCCTTCCAAGTAGCCGGAACTACAGGTACACGCTACCATGCCCGGCTAATTTTTTTTGATTTATTGTTGAGATGAGGTCTCGCCAAGTTGCCCAGGCAGGTCTCGAACCTGCGGGCTCAGACAATTCACTCACCTCGGCCTCCCAAAGCACGGGATTACAGGCTGAACCACCGAACCCGGCCTCCTCAAGTTCTTAAAAGAGACCCTGGCTTGGTACCCTTCTGTCTGACTTGCAGGTGTAAATGCACTAGTCTACTGGTAAGGAATGTGTGTCTCATTTGTCTAGCCTCTCCTTGGCGGATACGAATCTACCATATGAAGTGGAGCCAGAGCTGCGCAGTTTCATTGCTAAGCGTCTTTCAAAGGGAGCGGTCTTTGAAGGGCTGGGTAATGTTGCATCTGTGGAGCTGAGGTAAGTGTAAAATGTGCTGTGTTCTGAGTTTTTATTTCTGAGCTAAATATGAGAAGTGATGAGAAACTTCAAAACTAGCTCCTGGGAGACCTGCAGAGTTTATCTTTGTTCTCTGACAGCCTGAGTGCTGGGGCTTACATGTAAACATGTGGAATATCAGAGACTGACACCTAACTATACTTTATTTAATAAGTTTAATGCTTGAAATAATAGAATTAATTACTAAAATTAAAATTGTATACTTAACTGTAAAGTGCTTTCACAAACTTTTTTTTTAGTCAGAGTCTCACTCTGTCACCCAGGCTGGAGTGCAGTGACACTCACGGCCACCCCAGTGTCGACCTGCTGGGCTCTGGAGATCCTTCCACTTTAGCCTTCCAAGGAGCCAGAACTACAGGTGCATGCTACCATGCCCCACTAATTTTTCCATTGATTGTAGAGACGAGGTCTTGCCAAGTTGCCCGGGCTGGTTTTGAACCTGTGGGCTCAGGCAGTCCTCTAATCTTGGCCTCCCAAAGTGCTGGGATTACAGGCTTGAGCCACCATGCCCAGCCTTTTCACAAACTTTTATGTGGTTCTTACAAAGGGGAAAGAGAGCAGATACTCTTATTTCCATGTTCAGATAAGGAAATTTAAACTCAGACAGATTAAGTGGGACACTTAAGGTCACAAGCCTAATCAAATTGATGGAGTTTAGTCTTTCTTTTTTTTTTTGAGTTGGTGTCTCACTCTCTATCACCCAGACTGGAGTGCAGTGGTACGCTCACGGCCACCCCAGCATTGACCTTCTGCCTCAACCTTCCAAGTAGCTGGAAATATAGGCATGCTACCATGTCTGGCTAATTTATTTTTTATTTTTTATTTTTTTTATTTTTTTTTTAGTTGGAGTCTCACTCAGTTGCCCAGATTGGAGTGCAGTGGCTGCTCCCAATTACAGGCATGAATTACAGGCATGCGCTACCACGCCCGGCTGATTTTTTGATTTATTGTAGAGATGAGGTCTCGCTGCCCAGGCGGGTCTCGAACCCGCGGGCTCAGGCAATCCACTCACCTCAGCCTCCCAAAGGCACGGGATTACAGGCTGAGCCACCGAGCCCGGCTTTGGAGTTTAGTGTTAAAGATAGGTGTCTTGGGAGGCTGAGGTGAGTGGATTGCCTGAGCCTGCGGGTTTGAGACCCGCCTGGGCAACTTGGTGAGACTTCATCTCTACAATAAATAAATTAAAAAATTAGCCAAGCCTGGTAGCACGTGCCTGTAATTCCAGCTACTTGGAAGGCTGAGGCAGAAGGATTGCTGGAGCCCAACAGGTCGAGGCTACAGTGGCCGGGAGCGGCCACTGCACTCCAGTCTGGGCGACAGAGTGAGACTCCAACTCAATAAATAAATAAATAAATAAACAAACAAACAAATAAATAAATAAATAAAATAAAGATAGGCATCTTCAGTCCAATTTCAGCTATCTTTCCAATGATTATAGTTCAACTCAGACCACGATGTTGACATACAGGTCCCTTCAGGAGAATGAGGCCATGACCCTAGGATAAGACCATAGAATAAACTAGGCACATCTGCCTGAAGCATTAATAATTTGTGAAGGTTTGGGAGCAGGGAGAACATGCTTTTGCTACTAATGTAAAGTTGGGTATACTATGAATGAGAGTGAAATTTATGTGAATTTTTCATATAAAACAGGATAATTCAAATAAATTTCATTTATATTACTGACTGCCTTAACAAAAACTCACCAGGATATACATGCATTTTCTTCTGCTGCTACGAGTAAACCAATAAGAAGTGGGCAGCTTAATGATATTGCCAGATCAGGATGGCCAGGGTTCAGAGCAGCCCGTAAAATTAGATGCCGGGGTTATCAAAATAATACATTTTACCTTTTTCGTTTCTAGAATTCCAGGTTACCGAGTTGGTTGTTATTACTGCCTTTTTCAACAAGAAAATCTGCTTCCTGAAACAGCAACAATGGACTCTGAACATAACCCTTCAGAGTACGTGGTCTGTTTTTTAGGAGGGTCTGAAAAAGGTCTTGAGCTATATCCTTTCTCTGGTCTTTGAGGACAGCAGGAAGGAAAATCTGGGAAATTAAGTAGAGGAGTATATCTACCAACCTCCATACAACAAAACCCTTATGTATTCAATCGAATTTCATACTTTCATGGGGCTGTTTTGCCTTAGCATGTTTTCTTTTTTTTTTTTTTTTTTGAGTTGGAGTCTCACTCTGTTGCCCAGACTGGAGTGCAGTGGCCGCTCCCGCCCACCGCAGCCTTGACCTGCTGTACTCCGGCGATCCTTCCTCCTCAGCCTTCCAAGTAGCCGGAATTACAGGCATGCGCTACCACGCCTGGCTGATTTTTTGATTTATTGTAGAGATGAGGTCTCGCTGCCCAGGCGGATCTCAAACCCGCGGGCTCAGGCAATCCACTCACCTCAGCCTCCCAAAGGCGCAGGATTACTGGCTGAGCCACCGAGCCTGGCTGCCTTAGCATGTTTTAACTTACAGTTTGCTTTATTTGAGAGATTTTATGTTTCCTAATGAGAGAGAAAACACTGTCTTGATTTGATTATTCATCCTTTATTGCTTCCTTAAGAACATACTTTCAGGCTTGAATTGGACAAGTATATTCAAGGGCTGAAAAATAACATGAACTGTGAGGTAAGATGACTGATTTAATAATTTTTTAAAGACTGAAATGATTAACATACTGCAATTGCTATACTTGTCAATTCATATAGATAGACACAAAGACAGCTATATTCTAGAAACTTGCTACCTTGAGAGCTAGTAGATAGGTAATTATGTGTAGGGGAGGGGACAGGGTCCCACACGTGTGTTTGTGTGTGTGTGTGTGTGTGTGTGTGTGTGTGTGTGTGTGTGTGTGTGTGTGTGTGTGTGTGTGTGTGTGTGTATGTATATGTGTATGTGAGAATAAGACAGGGTCTCACTCTGTTCCCCAGGCTAGAGTGCAGTGGTACAATCATAGCTCACTATAGCCTCACAACTCCTGGGCCCAGATGATCCTTCTGCCTCAGTCTCCAAGTATGTGGAACCACAGGTGTGTGCCACCGTGCCCAGCTAAGTTTTTGATTTTTTGTAGAGACGGGAGGGTCTTGCTATGTTGCCCTGGCTGGTCTTGAACTCCTGGCCTCAAGTGATCCTCCCTCCTTGGCCTCCAAAAGTGCTGGGATTATAAGTGTGAGCCACCATGCCTAGCATAATGTTTTATATATATGAAAAATTCAACATATTAAATTCAGTGTCATATAGTAACATGTTTAGTGAAGAAGATGTCCTTTTCCTGATTTCTAGGCACATAAGATTTATAGTCTAGTCAGAACTAATGGTCCATGCAGCATCTGGCACTAAAGTCATGCTATATAGCAGCATGGCTGTCCTTGAACTCAATATCAGAGATTCTTAGAAACATTCCATTTTCATTAATTGGTTGTTTATGAATTAGATATATCCATATCACCTAATTTGTGTAAACCTTTTTTTTTTGAGTTGGAGTCTCACTCTGTCGCCCAGGCTGGATTGCAGTGGCATCCTCACGGCCACCACAGCCTCTACCGGCTGGGCTCCAGCGATCCTTCCGCCTCAGCCTTCCAAGTAGCTGGAAATATAGGCCTGCGCTACCACGCCTGGCTAGTTTTTGATTTATTGTAGAGACGAGGTCTCGCCAAGTTGCCCAGGCTGGTCTTGAACCCGTAGGCTCAGGCAATCCACTCACCTCAGCCTCCCAAAGTGCTGGGATTACAGGCTGAGCCACCAAGCCCAGCCATGTATAGACCTTTTTTAAATGATTCTTTCAGCTTGCTGCGGTTGTTAATGTCATGACTCAGAAATTTACTATCCATTACATATAGTAATAGCTTTAAAAAAAAACAAAACAACTTTTCATGTACTTAGAAGATACTGCAGGAAAGAGGAAAGAACCATGTAGGAGTGAGTCAGGAATGCAAGTCTGGGGGAGCCGTTCTCCCAGACTGGAGCTCTTCCTGTGTGACACTAGTTTCCAGAAAACAGCACAGCCTCGCAAGTCAGACACGCTCATGGTAGCATGACTGGGGGAGCTGGAGTGCTTTGATGAGTCACTTGTATCCTTCCCTATTCACATTTTGAATACAAACGGATTCTGTCTATATTCCTTCAGTCATTCAGTAGGCTCTTAATAAGCTCATACTGTACATGTTTCAGACACTGTGTCAAGTACTGGAAAATGAAGATTATTAAGAGAGTATCTCCAATCAGTGTGCAGTGTAGTAGGAGGAGACAAACACATAAATGCCCAACTCCTCCCAGTGAAGAAATAGTATAGAACTCTATTAATTTAGTCTCTCCTTTTTATTTATTTATTTATTTTTTTTAGTCAGAGTCTCTGTCACCCAGGCTGGAGTGCAGTGGCATGCTCATGACCACTGTAGCCTCTACTTGCTGGACTCAGGCAATCCTTCCACTTCAGCCTTCCAAGTAGCTAGAACTACAAGCGTGTGCTACCATGCATGGCTAATTTTTTGGTTTATTGTAGAGATGAGGTCTAACCAAGTTGCCCAGCCAGTTTTGAGGCTCAGGCAATCCTCTCACCTCCACCTCCCAAAGTGCTGGGATTACAAACATGAGCCACCGCATCCAGCTCAGTCTCCTCATTTTATATAATGCATTTTGTGTGTGTGTGTGTGTGTGTGTGTGTGTGTGTGTGTGTGTGTGTGTGTGTTGAGTTGGAGTCTCACTCTGTCACCCAGGCTGGAGTGCAGTGGCATACTCATAGCCATCGCAGCCTTGACGTGCTGGGCTCAGATGATCCTTATCTAAGCCTTCCAAGTAGCTGGAACAACAGGCATGTGCTACCACGCCTGGCTAAAGTCTTTTTTTGTTATTATTTGTTATAGAGACCAGTCTTGCTAAGTTGCCCAGACTGGTCTTGAACCCCTGGGCTCAGGCAATTCTTTCACCTCTGCCTCCTAAAGTGCTGGGATTACATGTATAAGCCACCGTGCCCAGTTTCTTGGTATGTTTTAAAGAAATTTGGTACAGAATTAATCTTCACTCTGTCCAACAAGCCCAGGAAAAACCACACCACTATTCCTTTTTTTGAGTTGGCAGCATTAGCTTAAAAAAGGAGGTATCTGTCCCGGTTCTTTTTGCCATCAAGAGTATGGCCCAGTACTAAGTTAACTAAGGTGAAGGCTTACACAAAAGCAAATGACATTCTCTCTTCGTCTAGGGAAGGGGCTTGGAGAACAACATAAAATCCTATCTGTGCAGCTGGTTCGAGGATGTGGTATGCCCAATCCAAAGGGTTGTTCTTCTCTTTCAGGAAAAGCTTACTTGTCTGCTACATGCCGTAAGTATTATCCAAATATGAGCATTTCCAGAATTGAGAACCACTTTGGTACAGTCTAGATTATTTAGAGACATACTCATTTTCTTTTCTTTTTCCTTTTTTGAATCAGAGTCTCTCTCTGTTGCCCAGGCTAGAGTGCAGTGGCACAATCATGGCTTACTGCATGCCTCAACCTTCTGGGCTCAGGTGATCCTTTTGTTTCAGCTTCCCAAGTAGCAGGGACCATAGGCACGTACCACCATGTCCCTGTAATTTTCTTGTAGAGACAAGGTCTTGCTGTGTTGCCCAGGCTGGTCTTAAACTCCTGGGCTCAAGTGATCCTGCCTTGGCCTCCCAAAGTGCTAGGATTACAGATGTGAACTACCACATCCAGCTGATTTTCTCTGAACATTTCTTTTTCTCCTGAATATTCACTTAACCTATGCTTGCTATCAGGGTAAAACATACTTTATTTTCTCATATCTTGAAAGTTATATTGCTAAGGTAAAGTTGAATTGCAAATGTTGTCTGAGTCTTTCTAATAAGATAAAACTTTTGGGGGGATTTCACTCTGTCTCCAGGCTAGAGTTCAGTGGCACAACTATAGCTCAGCACAGCCTGGACCTCCTGGGTCCAGGTGATCATTCCGCCTCAGCCACCCGAGTAGCTGGGACTGTAGGCATGTACTGCAACTCCCAGCTAATTTTTTTTTTTTTTTTTGAGTTGGAGTCTCACTCTGTCGCCCAGACTGGAGTGCAGTGGCTGCTCCCTGCCACCGCAGCCTCGACCTGCTGGACTCCGGCGATCCTTCCGCCTCAGCCTTCCGAGTAGCCGGAATTACAGGCATGCGCTACCACGCCTGGCTGGTTTTGTTTTTTTTTTTTTTTTTTTTTTTTTTTTTTATTTTAGAGATGAGGTCTCGCTGCCCAGGCGGGTCTCGAACCCGCGGGCTCAGGCAATCCGCTTACCTCAGCCTCCCAAAGGTGCGGGATTACAGGCTGAGCCACCGAGCCCGCCCATAATTTTTTAAAAATTTGTTGTAGAGACAAGGTCTTGCTATGTTACCCAGGCTGATCTCGAACTCCTGGGCTCAAGCAGTCATCTTGCCTTAGCCTCCCAAAGTGCTAGGATTACAGGTGTGAGCCACCATGCCTGGCCTGGATAAAACATTGTTAAATAATTACTCTTCGAAGTGATCTGGGAGAGGTATAATTTCCAAAGCAACTTGAAAATAAATCCAAAGCAATTTTAACTATATAAAAATGTTAGTGAGCAGCTGCTGAAGAAGGCTGTCTCTCAAGAGCTCGTGGGCAGTGCCCATCAAATGTCATTTGGTGTGGTGGTTATTGGGGAAGGTGACATGTAGTCATAAGTAGCTTAAGGAAAACTGGTACCACTGGGCATGATGGCTCATGCCTGTAATCCCAGCACTTTGGAAGGCAGAGGCAAGAGGATTGCTTGAGCCCAGGGGTTCGAGACCAGTCTGGGCAACTTGGCGAGACCTTGTCTCTATAATAAAATAAAATAAGCCAGGTGTGGTCGTGTGTGCCTGGATTTCCAGCTGCTTGGAAGGTTGAGGAGGAAGGATCACTTCAGCACCGCAGATCGAGTCTGTGGTAGCTGTGAGTGTGCCTCTACACTCCAGCCTGGGTGAGAATGAGACTCTGACTCAAAAAAAATTAATTAATTATAATAAGGAAAACTGGAATACATATGTCAGTCAGGTTTATTTTTCTCTCATAGGCTTTGAGTTATACTCCTGTTGAGGTTAAAGACTCAGATGAGAAAACAAAGAGAGACATTAACAGGTAAAGAACATAGTTTTTGCCAAGAGAAAACCTTTTCTACAATAAGCCTGCCTTCTTACTTTTTAGTCCTGTCCCTCCCCACCCCCCTCTCCCAGTGCAAAATGAATATTTTTCTCCCTCCTGTCTGCAGTATTGTTTGTGGAAATGGACTTGTGTGTGTGGCAGGTTTCTGAGTGTGGCCAGTCTTCAAGGACTGATTCACGAAGGCACCATGACTTCTTTGTGCATGGCCATGACGGAGGAGCAACATAAGTCTGTGATCATCAACTGTAGTAACTCCCAGCCTCAGGTCTACAATGCAGGTGAGCTGCAACCTCTGAGGCAGCCTTCCTAGATCTCTTGTGAGTCTCCATCTTTGCACTGAGAGCAAATGATACAAACGTATTCTTCCTGTCTTGTGCAGTTTTACATGGTTACCCCAAACTTGCTGAAAGCAAAAGTAATTCTAGAAACAAGGAAATCATGTCAGCAATTCCATTCCTAGATATATAAAGAAATTCTTGTGTGTGTACCTAAGAAGACAAATAAGAAATGCTCATAGCCGGGCGTAGTGACTCAGCACTTTGGGAGGCAGAGGCGAGAGGATTGCCTGGATTCTGGGGTTCAAGACCAGCTTGGGCAACTTGGTGAAACCTCGTCTCTACAATAAATTTTTTTTTTTTGAGTTGGAGTCTCACTCTGTTGCCCAGACTGGAGTGTAGTGGCCGCTCCTGGCCACTGCAGCCTTGACCTGCTGGGCTCTGGCGATCCTTCCGCTCAGGCTTCTAAGAAGCTGGAACTACAGGCGTGCACTACCACATCAGGCTAATTTTTTTTTTTTTTTTTTGAGTTGGGATTTCACTCTGTCGCTCAGACTGGAGTGCAGTGGCCGCTCCCGGCCACCGCAGCCTCGACCTGCTGGGCTCCGGCGATCCCTCTGCCTCAGCCTTCCAAGTAGCCGGAATTACAGGCACGTGCTACCATGCCCAGCTGATTTTTTGATTTATTGTAGAGATGAGGTCTCACTGCCCAGGCGGGTCTCGAACCCACGGGCTCAGGCAATCCACTCACCTCAGCCTCCCAAAGGCGCGGGATTACAGGCTGAGCCACCGAGCCCGGCTAATTTTTTTTTTTATTTATTGTAGAGATGAGGTCTTGCCAAGTTGCCCAGGTGGGTCTCGAACCCTCAGGCTCAGGCAATCCACTCACCTCAGCCTCCCAAGGCGCGGGATTACAGGCTAATTTTTTTTTTTTTTTAAAGGCCAGGCTTGGTGGCGCACACCTGTAGTTCCAGCTACTTGAAAGGCTGAGGCGGAAGGATCACCTGAGCCTAGCAGATCGAGGCTGTGATGGCTGTGAGTGTGCCACTGCACTCTAACCTGGGTAACAGAGTGAGACTCCTACTCCAAAAAAAAAAAAAAACAAAAAAAACCTCAAAGTCATTCTTTGAAAAAGCAGGCCAGGCTCAGTGGTTCATGCTGTAATTCCAGCACTTTGGAATTTTAGAGTATTGTCTGAGCCTATGGGTTCAAGATCAGCCTGGACAACATGGTGAGACCTCATCTCTACAATAAATCAAAAATTAGCTGGGTGTGGGGGGTGCACGCTTGTAGTTCCAGCTACTTGGAAGGCTGAGGTGGAAGGATCGCCTGAGCCAAGCAGGTCGAGGCTGTGGTGAGCAGCGTGCCACTGCACTCCAGCCTGGGCAACAAAGTGAGACTCCCACTCAAAAAAAAAGAAAAAGAAAAAGAATTGGAAGCAACTTAAATACATATCAACAGGAAAATTGATAAACTGCTGCATTCATGCAGTGGACTAGTGGAGAGCAGTGAAAATGAGTGGACGAGAGCTACATGTGTCAGTATAGCTCTCTAATGTACTGTTCAGGGGACAACCATAAGAAAAGACATAAAAGTTTTAACATGTGCAAAATAATACAGATAAGACTTACAGATACAAAGGTATGTGGCAAAAGTTTAAAGCCCTATGTGGGAATGATAATCCTTTGTGATGGGAAAGGAGGGGGATGTGACTGGAGGGACATACGGGAGCGTCCGCCATTTTGGTATTTCTCAGCCATGTGGTGAGCATGCAGGTTTTTTTAGACTATTACACAAGTCTCAAATAATTCATTATGTTTTTATAAAGAAATAAATGAATTATGCTTTTTTCATTTTATTTATTTAATCTCTCTAAAATACTCTGTAGGAAGCAACCGGTTTTGTGAGGACTGGATGCATGCTTTTTTAAATGGTGCTGAAGGGGGCAACCCTTTTCTTTTCCGACAAGTACTGGAGAACTTTAAACTAAAGGTAATTAGTTGGCTGTGTTCCAGGTGCCACATAATATTTTTGTCTGAATTTTAATTAGTACCAGTGACAGAGTAACAAATCTGCTTTATAGCTTTAATGTCTGTTAATTAGGATGTTCTCAAAACTGGAATAATCAGAAGTCATTTATTTTAATTTTTCAGTAGCTTCTACATATATCATTTCCAATAAATGGGGCTGAGTGTTTGCTTATAATTAATAAGTGACATCAGTCTTGCAATTTGTGATATATCTTAGTTGCAAAGCACAAAAAATGGTTCAGTGCTTAAGGGTTCAAAATTCTGATAGGAAGGTGTTGCCACCTTATTTAGATTTAAAAAGTATTATTACTTTATTTTTTTCTACCAAGAGCAAATCATGTTAGCAGTTAAAATTTTGGAAATATTTAAAAAGCAAACATTGGCCGGGCTCCGTGGCTCAGCCTGTAATACCAGAGCTTTGGGAGGCTGAGGTGAGTGGATTGCCTGAGCCCGTGGGTTTGAGACCTGCCTGGGCAACTTGGCGAGACCTCATCTCTACAATAAATCAAAAACTAGCCGGGCATGGTAGTGCGTGCCTGTAGTTCCAGCTACTTGGAAGGCTGAGGCAGAAGGATTTCCGGAGCCCAGTAGGTCGAGGCTACAGGGGCCAGGAGTGGCCACTGCACTCCAGTCTGGGTGACAGTGTGAGACTCCAACTCAAAATAAATAAATAAAAATAAAAAGCAAACATCTCAGCAACATATGTTGATTCTCAGCTGGATAGGAGATATTTTTAAAGCTTCATTGTCTCTCTAAATACTTATTTAACTGGGTAATCTTTTTCTAGGCCATACAAGACACAAATAATTTGAAGAGATATATCCGACAGGCAGAAATGAACCACTATGCTTTGTTTAAATGTTACATGTTCCTAAAGAACTGTGGTAGTGGAGATATACTTTTGAAGATTGTTAAAGTGGAACACGAAGAAATGCCTGAAGCCAAAAATGTGGTGGCTGTCCTTGAAGAATTCATGAAAGAAACTCTTGTCTAAAGTTTTTGATCATATGTTTTCTGATAATCGTATCACAATGTTGTACTTTTAAGTCTCAGTGTTTGAAATTGCAGTTGTTATAATTCTTAGGCTTGCTATTTAAGATTATTTAACACTCATTCCAGATTTTTTCTTTTTGTACTTTAAAAGTTTAACTTAAACAAAAATCTATCTTTACACATAGATAGATATGTGTGTTAGAATTGTGGAGTTTTAGTATATATATCACTGGTCCCATAAATTTTAAACTTCAGGAAGTTTTACTGAAAAAACTTCAGATGTACTTTTATATGTGACTTCTCTAGGGAGTTAGCTGTGGTAGTTAGCAATTTTTCTTCCCAGAAAAATCATAATACTTCTTTCTCAATAAATTGTAGCTGCTGCTGCTGCTTCTTCTTTTTTTTTTTTTTTTTAAGAATCCTAAGCCGGGCTCGGTGGCTCAGTCTGTAATCCCGCACTTTGAGAGGCTGAGGTGAGTGGATTGCCTGAGCCCGTGGATTTGAGACCCGCCTGGGCAACTTGGCGAGACTTCATTTCTACAATAAATCAAAAAATTATAGCTGGGCGTAGTAATGCGCGCCTGTAGTTCCAGCTACTTGGAAGGCTGAGGCGGAAGGATCGCCGGAGCCCAGCAGGTCGAGGCTGCAGTGGCCGGGAGCGTGCAACTGCACTCCAGTCTGGGCGACAGAGTGAGACTCCAACTCAAAAAAAAAAAAGAATCCTAGCCTTAGGACAGATAAGTATCACCATGCCATTTCAGAGACAGATCAGTGCGTCCTGCAAGTATTTGATACATTTTTTGTTTGATAGTGGCATGGATGATAAAACCAGATTTTAAGCCAATATGTAAATAAATCATGAGTGTGTAAGAAATGACAAGAGCTATAAGAATAGAGGCCCTAGCTTCAAGGTACAACATGATCTCTGATGGAAACTACTGTAGAGGTGGCCCCGTCACTACTTTTGTTGTTCATTTGTTTCCAGGTATTTGCCAAGATACCCTATATTTTCTTTTTTCTTTCTTTCTTTTTTTTTTTTTTTTTTGAGTAGGAGTCTCACTCTATCACCCAGGCTGGAGTGCAATGGCACGGTTATGGCCACCACAGGCTCCATCTGCTGGGCTCAGTTGATCCTTCAGCTTCAGCCTTCCAAGTAGCTGGAACTACAGGCAAGTGCTACCACCCTCGGCTAATTTTTTTGATTTATTTTAGAGACAAGTTCTCACCAAGTTACCCAGGCTGGTCTCAGGCCCCTGGGGTCAGGCAGTCCTCTTGCCTTGGCCTCCCAAAGTGCTAGGATTACAGGCTTGAGCCACTGTGCCCTGCCTCCGGCTAATTTTTTTATTTATTGTAGAGACGAGGCCTCACCAAGTTGCCCAGGCTAGTCTCAGACGCATGGACTCAGGCAATCCTCTCACCTCCACCTCTCAAAAGTGCTGGGATTGCAGGTGTAAACCATTGCACCTGGCTTTTTTTTTTTTTTTTGTCGTTGTTGTTTTTAGAAGAAAATGCTGGAGTTTTTAAACAGTGTTGAGAAAACAAACAAGGCTCATACATTTTACAAGCAAACTGTAACATAAGGAATGCAAACAGAGATTCTTCTTATCAGAGTTACTCATTGATTTTGGTTTTTGTACGTTTGTCACAAGCCTCAGATTGTTTTACTCTGAATCAATTGAAAGTGCCCTCAGCTAGCCATTTGTAATCCCCATGGACGTCAGTTGTATCTACACACATAGGATTGCAATTTGTTCTGCATAGCTCTTTAATAAATTTATTTGATAATGGTTTTTGTTTAGAAGAATAGAAGTCTGAGTCAGGCGTGGTAGCGCGCGCCTGTAGTTCCAGCTACTTGGAAGGCTGAGGTGGAAGGATCGCCTGAGCCCAGCAGGTCGAGGCTGCGGTGGCCGGGAACATGCCACTGCACTCCAGTCTGGGCGACAGAGTGAGACTCCAACTCAAAAAAAAAGAAGAATAGAAGTCTTGTGTTCTTACTTCCCTCAGGATGCTCAGAGGAACACAAGCCCATGAAACTGTAGATTCACATTAAGTGCTGAGTTTTGACTTTCAGAATGACTGACAATTGCCTCTGCTTTCTCCTCTACATAAGCCCAGGAACTAGACTCATCAAGCATTTCTTTCCTTTAATGAGAAATACAGTACAGGGTCCTCATAAATGCTTTCATATGGTTTTAAACTTTAATAATTTGGGTTGTAGGCAGTGTAGGAAAAACAGCTAGCATTTTTGTAGTATTATATTAGGATGAGTAGAAAATCGGCAGTTTTATGACATTATCCTTGAATTTGACTGTTTTTCTTTTTTCCTTTTTTTTAAAGCAGGGTTTATCGAAAGGACAGAAAGTCTCCCACAGCGGGAGGGAATCCGAAGGGGTTGCCTGAACTTGACTGTTTTTCTAATGCACTTGGTTGCCCACTTGGAAATCAAATTGTTGTTGCTGTTGTTGGAGTCTCACTCTCTCATCCAGTCTGGAGAGTAGTGGCATGCTCACAGCTCCCCACAGCCTCAACTTCCTGGGCTCAGGTAATCCTTCTGCTTCAGCCTCCCCAGTAGCTGGGACTACAGCATGCACCACCATGCCTGGCTAATTTATTTTATTTGTAGAGATAAGGTCTTGCTGTGTTGCCTAGGCTGGTCTTGAACTCCTGGGCTCAAGCAGTCCTCTTGCTTTGGACTCCCAAAGTGCTAGGATTATAGGTGTGAGCCACCGTGCCTGACTAATATCAATTTTTAAATTAAGCAACATGGGGATATCAGAATTTTGAGTTAGAAAAAACATTTTTGCCGGGTGTGGTGACTCATGCCTGTAGTCCTAGAAGTTTGGGAGGTGGAGGCGAGAGGATTGCCTGATCCCAGGGATTTGAGATCAGCCTGGGCAACTTGGCGAGACCTCGTCTCTAAAATAAATCAAAAAATTAACTGGGCATGGTGGCTCGCACCTGTAGTTCCAGCTACCTGGAAGGCTGAGGTGGAAAGGTCGCCTAAATCCAGAAGGTTGAGGCTGTGGTGGCCACAAGGTGCCACTGTACTTCAGACTAGGCAGCAGAGTGAGACTCTGACTCAAAAAAAAAAAAAAGAAAAACATATTTTTCACTTTTGAATTCATATGTCATTCAAGAGTCCATGTTGTAAATGGAATGGAAAAACAAATGCATTACCTGCTTCCAATCATTTATGGATATAAGCAAGGTATGATTATATATTCTGTGTGTTTGTATATACTTTTGTAATATAGGCTCACTACATTATATAGTCCTATTCAAGTCTTACTTTAAAAAATAAGTCTGTGACAAACTGTGTATCACTGCTATAGACAAGGAAAATGGTGTCACAAAGTTGAATATCTTAGTCATGAGAAGAAACTCTCAGAGCTCGTGACCAGAAATATGTAGTGTACTCTAATTTTAATAAGCTAATAATTACCTTTTGAAGTTTTGAAAAGGATTTATTCAGACATGGAACAAAGTGATGTATTGTTTGTATGTTGTACACACAGGAAATGTATGTTTGTCATGTACGAAAAATGGTCTCAGTTTATCTGTAATTATGTTTGTAATAATAATAATAAAACTTAGCTTCTCGTCAAGGCAGTCATTTTTATTTAGTGAGCTCAATTCTCAAGCCTAACATTTGTATTAATTCCCAACAAGTTTGTGGAGAAATTATACCTGTTATGCTAATGAATCTGTTGAAGAAAATCAAATCACCTGCTGGGACATACCTTGCCACATTTTGCAGGAGGTGTCAGGCAGAGTCTCAGAGCAATTTCCATTGTGATGTTTTATTCATTGTCCAGTAAAGTTACACCCATAGAACTCAAAAACCCAAGTCACTGCCTTTCACTCTCATTCATTATTAGCCATGACAGAATGCCTGTCCTTTACCAGAGGATTACTCATACAAGATGCCAGGAAAGCCTACAGGCTTCTTGGAAATAAGATTCAATTATTAGGGCCACATTTGTGTGCCGCCTTAGTTAATGGAAACCCTGCTGGCTTCAATGAAGTCTTTCCACTTAAGAGGTCTGAGAGAGCAACTCTGTTGTCTAACTGCTAAAGTTCCCAAGTGTGCCTTGTAGACTTTGAGTCACACAAACTGGCCACTGAGGTGGCAAAAATGCCTGGATTTTGGAAACGGGGTGGTAGGGAGCAGTAATGAATTGACAGCTGTAGTTTTTCTTGTAAACTGCTTCTTTTTTCTTTTTGTTTTTTGAGTTGGAGTCTCACTCTGTTGCCCAGGCTGGAGTCCAGTGGCACACTCATGGCCACTGCAGACTGGATCTGCCGGGCTCAGGCAATCCTGCCTCAGCCTTCCAAGTCACTGAAACTGCAGGCATGAGCCACCACACCCGGCTAATTTTTTTTTTTTTTTTTTTTTATTGTAGAGATGTCTCTCCAAGTTGTCCAGGCTGGTCTCGAACCTATGGGCTCAAGCAGTCCTCACACCTCAGCCTCCCAAAGTGCTGGGATTATAGGTGCGAGCCACCACGCCCAGCCTTTGTAAACTACTTCTAGGAGGGCTAACAAAATGGAGGTCCTGTTACATGAATTCTATTTTATTTTGTTTTATTGATTTTATTTTATTTTTGAGTTGGAGTCTCACTCTGTCGCCCAGACTGGAGTGCAGTGGCCGCTCCCGACTGACCTGCCGGGCTCTGGCGATCCTTCCGCCTCAGCCTTCCGAGTAGCTGGAACTACAGGTGCGTGCCACCACACCCGGCTAATTTTTTTATTTATTGTAGAGATGAGGTCTCACCAAGTTGTCCAAGCGGGTCTCGAACCCGCGGGCTCAGGCAATCCACTCACCTCAGCCTCCCAAGGCGTGGGATTACAGGCTAAGCCACTGAGCCCGGCTTGTTACATGAATTCTAAGTGAATGTCCCAAGGTTCCTATTTCTGGATGTCCCCAGCCTGTCACAATAAGACTGGAACTTTAGACAAGCACCCTGACATATCTGCATATTTAGTGTCCTCGAAGTTTCATACACATACCTGAGGGCTGAGAGCATGAACTTTGAAACCAACAGTCTTGGGAGTGAGCCTAGCTATGCCATATGCTACCAAGTGACTAAACTCTAAGCTTTCCCCTGTGTGTCAATATAGGGATACTCCAGCCGGGCTTGGTGGCTCAGCCTGTAATCCTGCACCTTTGAGAGGCTGAGGTGAGTGGATTGCCTGAGCCCGCAGGTTTGAGACCCGCCTGGGCAACTTGGCGAGACCTCATCTCTACAGTAAAAAAAAAATTAGCCGGACGTGATAGCATGTGCCTGTAGTTCCAGCTACTTGGGAGGCTGAGGCGGAAGGATCGCCGGAGCCCAGCAGGTCGAGGCTGCGGTGGCCGGGAACATGCCACTGCACTCCAGTCTGGGCGACAGAGTGATACTCCAACTCAAAAAAACAAAAAACAAAAAAATATATATATATAGGGATATTCCCACTTCACACAAGTGCTGTGAGAATGCCTACCTCGGTGCCTTGCATATAGTAGGTGCTCTGTAAATTGCCTTCATTTCTTTTTTTTTTTTTTTTGAGTTGGAGTCTCACTCTGTCGCCCAGACTGGAGTGCAGTGGCCGCTCCCGGCCACCGCAGCCTCGACCTGCTGGGCTCCGGCGATCCTTCCTCCTCAGCCGTCCGAGTAGCTGCGATTACAGGCATGCGCTACCACGCCTGGCTGATTTTTTTATTTATTGTAGAGATGAGGTCTCGCTGCCCAGGTGGGTCTCGAACTCACGGGCTCAGGCAATTCACTCACCTCAGCCTCCCAAAGGCGTGGCTGAGCCACAGAGCCCAGCTTGCCTTCATTTCTTAATCCTCTTATTATTGGTAAGTGCCTTATTAAGATATCGGAAGAATGAGAATATGGTAGAAGGGAGGAACTAGAAAAGCAAAGTGATAGGAGGCCAAAGGCAAAGCTAACTCAGTAACTTCCGTCTCTCCAAGGACTTTGCCTCTAAATGCCTAGTATTAGCCTGGAATTGACCCACGGGAACACCAGTGCTCAGGGAGGGTCTGAATTTCTCCTTCTGGGCAAGTTGGTTCTTCACGCTCCAAATGTAAGTGGGTTCTTTGGCCTTCAGCCTAAACTGTGCACTAAAGTTTGTTCTGAGTCGAATTCTGTGGCATTTAGAAATTTTTTTTTAAATTTTTTTAGATTCGGGGTCTTACTCTATCATCCAGGCTGGAGTACAGTGGTTGTGATTGTAGCTCACAGAAACCTTGAAGTCCTGGGCTCAAGGGATCCTCCCACCTCAGCCTTCCAAGTAGCTGGGACTACAGGCGCGTGCTACCACACCTGGCTAATTTTTAAATTTTTTGTAGAGAAAAGGAACTCTCTGTGTAGTCCAGGTTTGCATGAACTCCTGGTTTCAAGTGATCCTCCAGCCTTGGCCCCCTGAGTCATTGGGATTACAAGCATGAGCTATTGTGCCCGGCTATAGAAACGTTTTTAAATGATACACAGGAAATTGATGAGAAAGAACATTCTGGGAAACCCTCATGCTGAATTTAACAGGGTAGCTTAATCTTCAAACAGAAATTGAACAGTTTCAAATAGCAAAACTACTGCCATTGGTTCAGAAAAACTGGTAGAAACAATTCACTTTCCCACATTTCATTAATTCAAAGGCAACCTGATTGTGTAACTTCCCAAGCACCAGGCTTCACCTCTAATATTCAGGCCCCTCTGACTTTCTTCTGTATGTGAATTCACCACACCCTTTTCACCCTGAGAACATTCCTATTCCTCAAGATCAGGATGTCGACAACTCCCAGAAGACGCGAAGACTAGACTACTGGGGTGAAGAAGGAAGTTCCTAGAATATTTTGAAGATTTTTCCAGGAATAAAAATCATAATGTTAATTTCTTTTGGGGGGGGTGGGAATCTCACTCTGTCACCCAGGTTGGAGTGCAGTAACATGCTCACGGCCACCGCACTCTCGACTTGCTGGGCTCGGGTGATCCTTCTGCCTTAGAGTTCTGAGTAGCTGGAACCACAGGTGCACGCCACCATGCCCAGCTGGTTTTTTAATTATTGTAGAGACAAGGTCTCGCCAAGTTACCCAGGCTGGTGTAGAACCCTAGACTCAGGCAATCCTTTCGCTTCTGCCTCCCAAAGTGCTGGGAACACAGGGCACCACCAGGACAGTGGCATGAAGATTTCTGGCCTGAAGCCATGGATGAATTTCCTTATCCACAACCCCTGGACCCCAATATTGTACCAAAATTGGTCTATACATGTGCATTTTTTTTTGAGTCAGGGTCTCACTCTGCTGCCCAGGCTTTAGTACAGTGGCACAACCATGGCTCAACACAGACCTCCTGGGCTCAGGCAATCCTTCTGCTTCAGCCTCCCAAGTATCTGGAAATACAGGCATGCGCCACTACTCCCAGCCTATTTTTCTGATTTTTTTTTATAGAGACAAAGTCTCGCTAAGCAGCCTAGGCTGGTCTCGAATTCCTAGGCTCACCTTGGCTTTCCAAAGTGCCGGAATTACAGGCATGAGCCATTGAGCCAGGCCTACATGTGCATTTTTATGCAATGAGAAATCATAGCCTTCACTAACCACTCAAAAGAGTTCAGTGATTCAAGAAAGGTTAAGTAAGCTAGAAAGAGATAGAAAGCCTGGTGCCAAGCACCGATGCCCATATCTGTATTTCATAAATCTACCACCACTGCTGTTTACCCTCACCCACTCACCCTGACCCAGACCCCGACCCCGACCCAGAATAAAAAGGCCCCAAATCAGCCCTTCAGGTCACTTCCTGAATAAGCAATGGCTTGGAAAAAAAAAATCTTTAATGGAATCTGTGCTCAAATAAAATGTTACAACAAAAATATACAGAATGTACACAATACAAAAATACTTAGAAACCAACATTGCAGTTTGTGTTTTGTTTTTTCCACCTACTCAAGTCCTCAGAAGGGCAGTTCACTGTTGGGCACTGTTTTTAAGGCAGAGGAAATCTGGTGCTTTCCAGCCAGCACTGGGAGCAACATGAATGATGCCATGAAAGGGCTTCCACTGCACTTGGAGACTCTGCATTATGGATTTGCAAATTAAATTGGACGCTGGGGGAAGATCCCGCTTGGTGAGGTTCCCCTAATCCTCTGGGCAAGAATGGTTCTCATGGAAATTGAGAGTCCTATTAGCTGGAAAAGAACCTCATTAGGGAGGTTTTTCTAATTAAAAAAGGAATGATGAATGGTGTCATTAAAGGAAAATTTCTCCTTTGAAGGTTTGTTTTCTCTTCCCCAGTTTCTATGATTCTTCTGATGAGCGCAATGAGTCTACGGCTGCTGTTTGGGGATTCCCCAGCTTTCAATTTCTGTATCCTGCGGATAGAAGGCCCGCCTCCACCAGCCTGAAGATTCATGCCACCCTCCTGGCTGGAAGCCAGCTTGGACAAGGAAGGAGGGTGGGAGGGGAGAGCCTGACCAGCCTTGGTGATGGAAGAGGAACCCACTGAGGAGAAAGCCAGACTCCAAAAAAGTAAACCTTTCTGACCAGATAGCTGTCTCCTGGCCCTGGGTATAGGCCTGGGTCATGTGAAGTGACTCTGTTGACCCCACTCTGTGGCCCTGCTTGAAGAGGGTGGTGGAGGTGGTGTGCTGACAGGAAATGACTGGGGCTAGTGGCGTAAGGTGTGAAGTCTGGAAGACAGCCTTAGCAAGGTGGCAAATGCGATTTTGCCTCAGATGGCCCTTTTCTCAGCAACAATTTTCCATCCAAAGCCCTGAGGGAACTGGGTACATCTCTGAGGGCTTTCTAGAGTCTTATACTTCATTGCCTTCTCACCCCAAGAGAGGAAGACCTTTTTCCAGGCCAGACAAAGACGGGGTTATACTCTGCTGGCTCCATCCACATCCCAAGAGCCCCAGATGCCAGGACAAGAACCTAGAGGGGAGTCTCTGTCTCTACAGGAAGGGAGAACACTGCTCAGGCATAGCCGTGGCTGCAGCCAGGGCAGAGGCAGCAAGGTGCTGGCTCCTTCTCCATCCGTACCCACATCTTCCCAGCCCCCAGCTCCAAGGTCTCAGAGCCTCCTCTCCTAAAAAGCTGGCTCTTCCAACTGCATCACTCACTAGGACAGAGAAGGGCAGGCAGAGCACAGCGAGATGCCCTGGGCTTATGCAACTCTGCCAGAGGTCTGGCCTCAGGCTGCCAGTCCTCAGCACAGCAGTGGCACAAGGGAAGCAGGACCTTAGGAGCCATATGTGGGAACCTGGGCAGTCTATTTAGCATTGGGCAAAGATGGGAAGGGCTTGGCCTAGCCCCAAGGTGAGTGGTGTGTCCCTGGGTAGGAAGACCCTATTTACATGTAGTCACTGGGACAGAAAGAGCCCAAATGCCAGGCCTGGCTGACTCTGGACTCTGCCTGGGCACGCGGCTGGTGAAGGACAGTTGCCACACTCCTGTCCTTATTCTTGCACAGACCCAGCCCGTCTGTCTCTCAGGCCTGGGGTTCTTTGTCCTTCTGGGCTATCAGGAGCTGGGAGTTCAAAGAGGAATAACACACATTGTCAAAGGTCAATCTCTTCACACTCTCCACCCGGGGTCTGCATCAGCTTCTGCTAGGGGGTTATTTCTATGACTTTGTTTTCCTATCTGTGAAATGGGTGGGGTGGACTTGATGGTCATCTCCAAGTTTTTGAGTTGGAGTCTCACTCTGTCATCCAGGTTGGAGTGCAGTGGCATGAGCACGGCTACCGTAGCCTTGACCTGCTGGGCTCAGGCAATCCTTCCGCCTCAGCCTTCCAAATAGCTGGAACCACAGGCATGTGCCACCATGCCCAGCTAATTTTCGATTGATTATAGAGGCAAGGTCTTACCAAGTTGCCCAGGCTGGTCTTGAACCTCTGGGCTCAGGCAATCCTCTCACCTCCATCTCCCAAAGTGCTGGGATTACAGGCATGAGCCACCGCGCCCGGTTGTTCTCTCATTTCCAAGCCTCCGAGTCTACTGGCTGCTGTCACCTCTGACACGCACCCAACAAGTTTTCCACCTAAACTAAAATTTCTCTTACTGTAGCCTCCTGTCCCCCCAGCTCAAATGGACACATGGCCTCAATATTCCTACCCCAGCTTCTCTTGCACTCCTCAAAACTCCTTCTCTCCTAAGGGAAACAGAACAGAACACTTTTGGCTATGAAGGCCATCCCATAGGAAAAGAGGGACAGAACCTGGCAAAGGTGAGGAAAACCTCAGCATCCCAAGGGTCTTTGGAATGGCCCCGAGATGTCTCTCCAGTATTGACATTTGTTCTGATGGACAGTGATGCTCAGGGAGGTGCCTGGAATGGATAGGAGATGGGAAAGAAAGGGGCAAACTTTGCTAGAAGCAAGGACCCTCAGCCACTACGGCACACCACACTCTCCCATCCCTTGGCAACTTCTTCTCTCTCATGGTCTCCCCCACGCAGCCCACCGCCCCATCCTGCCTCCTCTGCAGGTTCTGACTTGCCTCACATTGTCTTTTCCATCACACACACACACACATCAAGACAATGTTTCCATAACCAAAGGAGAGGCAGAGTAGGGTCAGGGCAGTGGAAGGAAAGATAAACACCCCCAAACAAGGCAGGGCATGGAGGCTAGGGCCCTGGTGTGAGATGTCAACATTCAGGAAGACAAGGAAGGAGGAGTTCAAAGTTGGTCATGGGTCTTCTTCTCTAGGTTAGAACTTGGGAAGAAGTTTATTGCCCCCTGCTTGGGTCCCTCTCAATGGGCACCCCCAGGGCAAAAGTGGGGCCTGGAGCCCACAGCATCTGCCCAGCCCAGGCACTAGGGGCTCTGCCCCAGTGTTCACTGACAGGCACAGGAGTGCACTCTGGTCTTACCCAGGGCAGGGTCGGCATGTCCATCATAGGCCCTCTTCTCACCCCAGCTCCAGACCCAGCAGCTATAGAGGGGACACTGGCCTACAATCTCTGGACTGGAGAAGGGCCTGCCTGGCTTTGACAACCCTCAGGTCTTCCCACATCTCTTAGGGTCTCTTAGGGTCTCTAAAGGTAGAGGATGACGGAGAAGCTTCTGCTCACTCTGTGGCAGTGAAAGGAGATGCCTGACTACATGGACCAAGCCCCACACAGGGGGATGGCACCCCAGGACTTCACCCTGGCCAGATGTCATCAGAACAGCCTGAACATGAAAGCAGCTACATCAGACTCCTCCGCCAGGTGCTATTCAGGAAAGGGCCTCCACTGTCTGTTCAAATCTAAGCACAGCTATTACAGCAGCCAGAGTCTTCTGTCCTTGCCCGCCCGGTCCCACTGAGCTGCTGATAAGAAAAAAGAACGCAGATGCTCCCTTTGGACGATGCTTTTTCCTCCCTCCCCCATCTCGGGCCTCCAGCCCTCAGGGGGGAGGTGGCAGCTTCAAATCCAGCAGGGTGTAGGCAAAGATGTTCCAGAAGACAGCAAACAGCACAAACACGGTGTACATGGCCACAAAAATCCACCACAGCGACTGGTCCTGCAGCCTCTGCTCGTAGTTCCTCAGGACCACCACGCCCAGGGTGATGCCCACCGCCACGCCACCCAAGTGCGCCACGAAGCTTGGGTGAGGGCACGGGGGATAAGCCGACGGGTGGAAGCGGAGCCACACTGCCCGCCCAAACTCCATGCTCACTGCAAGGAGAGGAAGCAGAGAGAAGTCACTGGAGGCCCCTAGGCAGGGGCTGAGGGAGAAGCCTGCACACCACCCACTCGCCTGGCCACCCATGAGTTCCTTCTCTGTCTCTGAGGCCAAGGACTGTTGTCTGCGCTGGAGATATGGTGATGAAGAAGACGAACCTCTATTCTCCCAGAGTATATGGGGTCTGGCAATGAACTGGTAAACAGCAGCATGCATGCAATAATTTCAGGAAGAGACACATCCATGGGGAAGTAAAATCAATACCAATCTTTAGTTTGGGGGTCAGGCAAGACCTCCCTAAAAAGGCAACATTTGAGCTGAGATCTGAATATTGACAGACCTCATCACGAGAAGACTCTGAGAAGAGCGTTCCAGGCAGAGAGGGCAGCTCATGCAGAAGTCCCAAAGCCCTCAAACCTCTGTGGTTGTGCTGCGAGCCCTAGGGCCTCAGTTTCCTCATCTGTCTATCCATATAAAGTCTCAGCTTCAGCCGGGCTCGGTGGCTCAGCCTGTAATCCCACGCCTTTGGGAGGCTGAGGTGAGTGGATTGCCTGAGCCCGCGGGTTTGAGACCCGCCTGGGCAGCAAGACCTCATCTCTACAATAAATCAAAAAATCAGCCGGGCGTGGGAGCGCATGCCAGTAATTCCGGCTACTGGGAAGGCTGAGGCGGAAGGATCGCGGAGCCCAGCAGGTCGAGGCTGCGGTGGCCGGGAGCGGCCACTGCACTCCAGTCTGGGCGACAGTGAGACTCCAACTCAAAACAAAACAAAACAAAACAAAGCAAAAAAGTCTCAGCCTCTAAGTACCAAGGCTGAACTGGTCAAACATTAATGACAACTTCAGTGTGTGCCTAGCACTTTACAGCATGTAAAGTGTTTTTATATACTATCTCAAAATCCTCAAAAACTCCCAGAGCCAGTACTTTTGTTGTCAGAAGGTACGGACAGAGGGACAGAAAGGTCAAAAAAGTAATGGAAGTAATGCGAACTCTACCCTTAGCCCCAACACACTGCCGCAATTGACTACTCCTTAACAGATTCTAAACTGGCTCCACCCCGATCTCTAATCCATACTTCTTGTGTGAACTACTTGAGTTGGTCAATCAAATGCGGATGAGTCTCTTGAAAGGATGGGTGCTAAGAACCTGGACCATCTCATTATCTACCACCTAAAGAATGCCTAGGGTAGGCATTCTTATTCCCATTTTACTGATGAGGAAACCAAGGCAAATTTGACAGATTGAAAGAAATCCCTCTGAGGAGAATGTTGTACTTGTCCAGCTCCCATTTAGTTAGCCAGTGTACTCTATCCACCCTCACCACTCCAGGGAGCCAGAACCTCCAGGGACCTTCCTTCCCATGGGGATTGCCCAGCCTTCTGGACTGGGCCTGCATCTCTAAGGATGACCGATAGATGGCGGAAAAGGAGCAGCCAGGGACAGCTGATCTGCCCCCCCCACCCCCCCAGCCCAGGCCCTAGGGCATCCTTCTAGCCTTTAACCACCAGGTCCTGGGGTTGATAAAAGAGGTTCGAAAGACAATAGTCTCCAAATCCAAAACAGCATTTCAGTTTTCATGAAGCCTAGGGCTGGATTTTTAAAAACACGACTCATAGCCGGCTCGGTGGCTCAGCCTGTAATCCCGCGCCTTTGGGAGGCTGAGGTGAGTGGACTGCCAGAGCCCGCGGGTTCGAGACCCGCCTGGGCAACTTGGCGAGACCTTATCTCTACAATAAATCAAAAAGTTAGCTGGGCATGGTAGCGCACGCCTGTAGTTCCAGCTACTTGGAAGGCTGAGGCGGAAGGATCGCCGGAGCCCAGCAGGTCGAGGCTGCGGTGGCCAGGAGCGTGCCAATGCACTCCAGTCTGGGTGACAGAGTGAGATTCCAACTCAAAAAAACCCAACAGAACAAGACTCATGCTTCTCTTTCCTTCTTTAAAAGCAGACAAACTCAGAGTCTGAGCCAACACAGAAGCTATGCTCACCCCCATCCCACTGCACCCTACTACCCTGATTCAAGGAACCCTCGGGTTTTAAGGCTGGAATGTCTTTCTGGGATTAGAGATTCTCCAACCCCTTCTGGGATACTGAGATCCAGAGAGCCCCACAGAGGGTCAGGGCAGAACCACTGCCTGAAAGCCATGGGGTCAGAGGCAAGGAAGGTGAAAGTGGACTACAGTGGGGTCCTCAAGGGCCTAACCCTCCACCCCACGTTCTCAGGTGCTCACTGCCCAGCCTGGCTAACATGTAGGGCCTCAGAATCGGCACGGGTTGGCTCTGAATTCTGCTCTATCATCTCTTAATGGGGTGAGCTTGGCCAAAGAACTTAACTCTCTGAGCCTGGAGTCTACCTGTGAATTAAGTCTAATAATACCTTCAGCAGGAATGTTCGGAGAACAGATGAGAGAACGTTCTTTCCTCTTCTATCTTCCTACCTGCATTGCTCTGTTCAGACTCTCTTTCCATCTCAGAAGGAGCCCTTTGGCTTCTGATCTCATCCCCAACCCATTCTCCACTGGTAGCCTGACTGGTTTTCTAAAATTCTGGCTATCCTTCAAAAACTTGTTGAAAGCCCCCCATGAGCCCCAGTGCCTTTAGGGTGAAATACATTTTTTTCTTAGCATTTAAAGCCCCCTTGATGATCTGACCCTACTATCTCACTAGCTTTATTTCTGACAACAATCACACACGGTTCTAAACCTCATTCCTTAGTCTCACTAAACAGCTCCCTGCCAGGATCCCTCACTCTTTTATTATTTATTTATTTTGAGTTCTCAGTCTGTAACCCCTCGCTCTTCTAAGTCTTTGTCCATGCTGTACCTTTCACCAAAACACCCACGTGTACCTTTTCCACCAGATGGTAAAACTGAGCTCTCCCACTTAGGGCCAGGACCACATCCTGTTCATAGAGGTTCAGAGATTAGTTTGTGAACCTGCTAAAATTGCTAAGACTGAAAGTTTTGATGTGTGTGTGTTTGTGTGTGTGTGCACCCGCACGCATGCATACATGCACATATTGTTTTTTCTGGGGATGGGGTCTCTGATCTCAAAGGTTAAAAAGTTATTTTTATTGATCTGGGTACTGGTCATTCAAGCGCTTTTCTGTTTGCATATTATATGTCAATAAAAAGATGAAAAAATTATTTATTTATTTATTTATTTATTTTTACCCTTTTTTTGAGTTGGAGTCTCACTCAGTCACCCAGACTGGAGTGTAGTGGCCGCTTCCGGCCACCACAGCCTCAACCTGCTGGGCTCCGGCGATCCTTCTGCCTCAGCCTTCCGAGTAGCCAGAATTACAGGTGCGCACTATCATGCCCGGCTGATTTTTTGATTTATTGTAGAGATGAGGTCTCGCCAAGTTGCCCAGGTGGGTCTCAAACCCACGGGTTTAGGCATTCCACTCACCTCAGCCTCCCAAGGCGCGGGATTACAGGCTGAGCCACCGAGCCCGGCTTATTTATTTATTTATTTATTTATTTATTTATTTTGAGTTGGAGTTTCACTCTGTCACTCAGGCTGGAGTGTAGAGGCACGTTCACAGCCACTGCAGCTTCGACCTGCTGGGCTCAAGCGATCCTTCTGCCTCAGCCTTCCAAGTAGCCGGAACTACAAGCACGTGCCACCGTGCGCGGCTAATTTTTTTATTTATTGTAGAGATGAGATCTCACCAAGTTGCCCAGGCTGGTCTCGAACCCATGGGCTCAGGCAATCCTCTCACCTCGGCCTCCCAAAGTGCTGGGATTATAGGCATGAGCCACCACACCTGGCTGAAAAAAGCATTTCAATAAACGGACAGATAAACAATGAAGAAGGGCTATGAGCAGCGTAGTGGGACAGATTGCTCTCACAACATCTCCACTTTGTTGTCCATTATTGACATGACCCACTTTTTTTCCTGACCACGAGCCCCTGAAGGGCAGGGACTGTGCCATCTTTGTACTCCAGGGCTTAGTGCCAGGCTGTCTTCCCCCAGCCTGCCCCATTGGTACTTACTACAGATCAATGCCACAGCCATCCGCAGCAGCTTGAATTGGCACTTCATGCCTGACCAGTTCTAGGGAAAAAGGAGAAAGTTTTGTTAGTTACAGATTAGACCACTCCTCTGTAGGTGTATCTTGCTTAAGAAAATCTGACATTAAAAAAAGTAATCTTGGCTGGACATAGTGGTTCACGCCTGTAAATCTCAGCACTTTGGGAGGCTGAGGTGGGAGGATTGCTTGATCCCAGGAATTTGAGGTCAGCCTAGCCAACATAGCAAGACCTTGTCACTACAAAAAAAAAGAAAAAGAAAAAAAGCCAAGAATGGTGGCATGTGCCTGTAGTCCCAGCTACTCAGGTGGTTGAGGCAGGAATGATTGCCTGAGTCCTGGAGGTCAAGGCTGCCGTGACTCATCATTGTGTCACTGCACTTCAACCTGGGCAACAGAGTAAGACTTTGACTCAGTAATAATGATAATCTCCATGAAATCCTGAATGAAGGGTTTGGAGCTTAATGGCAGAACACACCAACATGACTTTGAGCTCATAGGCAATGGTAAATTTATTCTTGTCAAAAAGCTCTTGAGCTGCACTAACAGGGGAAAGGAATCCAGATCTAGGGAGATGAGAATCCCTGTCTCTTCAACACGGACAGGCAAGATCCAACAGTTGCGTTAATTGCTGGGTTCCAAGACTGCAAAAGGATGCAAGACAGCAAACCAAGCAAAGTGGAAGCAAAGCCATCAGAAGGATAAAAGAAATCAAAGTCCTGCATATGAAGAATGCATGAGGAAGCCAGGATCTTTTAGCCCAAAGAAGAGAAGACTCTGGGGTCAAGGTCATTGTCAAATAGCAAGTGAGTCAACACAAGAATAGGGCACATCCAAGTCAGTGTAAGTTACAAGCAGATGACTCAATGGATGAAAACTTTGGAGAGAGACTTTTTAGCTCATGGTAAGCTTCCCTTGCTAATAATAATCAGAACTGTCCAGAGATGGAATGATCCTTTGTGGGGGGAGAGGGTGGGGGTCGTGGGTTTCCCATCACTAAAGGTTTCAAACAGGGACTTCACATCACTGGGAGAGGACGCTCTAGAGGAGAACCCGGCATTGGAAGGGGTGGGCCAGATGGCCTTCAAACAACTCCCTCTCCCCTGAGAATCTCTGAAAACTCTGAACCTCCAAAGCAGATAAACAGCACAATTATTCACCTTACAAAAGGATTTTTCACTTTACAAAAGACTTCACTACAGGGTTCCTTTGAGAGGCACTCCTGCAGTGCATTCAAAGCACTATTCCATTTATACGACGGATGCACGCACAAACAGAAATGAGCCCAGCATCTTCCTGGAACACATCAGCCCCAGGGAAGGAGGCAATGGGGCACGGCCGGAGAACTTCTGTTCCCTCTCACCCACCCAATCTGCCTTTGCTGCCTGGTCCAGGCCCAGCTCGGGGGCACGTCTGGCACTTCTTTGAGGCTGCAGGAACATACGTTAAACTTTACAGAGGCACCAAACACTGGCATGGACAATAACATCCGTAAAAGCTTCTGTCGAACAAGCAGGACACACAGAAGCTGCCAAAAGGAGGGAGAAACTTTGTGGCATTCGGTTTCTTGCCCACTACCTCCCTTTCTCGTTACTCCTCACTGACCAGCAATCTCTTCTCAGAAGGTGAGGTGGGCAACACGTGGCCCTCTTTAGGTGTAAAATCTAAGGTTTCCTTGCTGACATGTTCTGCACTGAGAAGCAGATGGCAGGATAATGCTGTCATCTGCTGCTGTCTGCCCAGCGGACCCTTGCCAGGAGACAAGGAACAAAATGAGAGTCGGTGCCCTCCACTGGGTCTAGCAATCCAATCTGAGCTAGCTCAATTAGCTGACATTGGGTGGCCCCTCAGCTTCTCTCCAGGCTGAAAGTCTAGGATGGGAGGAATCTTGAGAATCCCTTGATGGGATGCCTGTTCCCAAAGGGAGCACATACTGTTAAGCAGCCACCAAGACATCCCTCCAGCCCCTGTGACGGATGGTCAGTACCTCCCTCTGGGCAACCCTGTGACAGGCTCTCACCACCGGAAAGTTCTCCCTGCTATTGTTTGCCAGATGCCTCTCCATAATGTCCACCGATGGGACATTACAGAGACCCACATTCATAGCAGCAGTATTTACAATAGCCAAGAGGTGGAAAGAACCTCTATTAATGGATGAGTGGAGAAATAAAACGTAATAATATACACACTATGAAATATTATTCAGCCTCAAAAGAAGGAAATCCTGACAGGTGCAACAACACATAAGGACATTATGCCAAATGAAATAAGCCAGTCACAAAAAGACAAATACTGTATGATTCCACTAACATGAGTTTTTTGTTTTGCTTTCTTTTGAGTTGGAGTCTCACTTTGTCACCCAGGCTGGAGTGTAGTGGCACACTCACAGACACTGCAGCCTCGACCTGCTGGGCTCAGGCAATCCTTTCACCTCAGCCTTCAAAGTAGCTGGAACCACAGGCATGCATGACCACATTATTTCTTGATTTATTGTAGATACAAGGTCTCACCAAGTTACCCGGGCTGGTCTCGAACGCCTGAGCTCAGGCAATCCTCTTGCCTTGGCCTCCCAAAGTGCTGGGATTATAGGCTTGAGCCACCACATCCAATCAATATGAGGTCCTTAGAGTAGTCAAATCCATAGAGAAGGTAGAATGGTGGTTGCCAGGGGCTGGGGGAGGAGGGAATGGGGATCACTGTTTCATGGGCACAGAGTTTCTGTTTTGCAAGATGAAAAATTTCTGCAACTGATGGTGGTGACAGTTGCACAACAAAGTACAATGTTCTTAATTGCACTGAACTGTACACTTAAAATGTACACTTTAAAAGGTAGTAAATTTTTGGCCAGGCATGGTGGCTCAAGCCTATAATCCTAGCACTTTGGGAGACTGAGGCGAGAGGATTGCCTGAGCCCAGGGGTTTGAGATCAGCCTGGGTAATCTGGCAAGATCTCATCTCAACAATAAATCAAAAAATGAGCTGGGCATGGTAGCGTGCGCCTGTAGTTCCAGTTACTTTGAAGGCTGAGGTGGAAGGATCGCCAGAACCCAGCAGGTCGAGGCTGCAGTGGCCAAGAGCGGCCACTGCACTCCAGTCCTGCACTCCAGTCTGGGCAACAGAGTGAGACTCCAACTCAAAAAAAATAAAAGAAAAGAAAGATTGAGGCAGAAGGATCCCCTGAGCTCAGTAGGTCGAGGCTGTGGTGGCCGTGAGCGTGCCACTGTACTCCAGTCTGAGCAACAGAGTGAGATGAACTCTAAACTGCCCCCTCCAAAAAGATAGTAAAGTTTGTTATGTGCATTTACCACAATTACAAACAGAAGTGATACAGGATACTTCTAATATCCCTCTTCCTCTTAAAAACCCTCTGAGGCTGGGCATGATGGCTCACACCTGTAATCCCAGTACTTTGGGAGGAGATGAGATTTTCTGAACCCAGGGGTTTAAGACCAGCCTGGGAGCCAGGCTCGGTGGCTCAGCCTGTAATCCTGCGCCTTTGGGAGGCTGAGGTGAGTGAATTGCCTGAGCCTGCGGGTTCGAGACCCGCCTGGGCAACTTGGCGAGACCTCATCTCTACAATAAATCAAAATGAGCCGGGCATGGAAGCGCGCGCCTGTAGTTCCAGCTACTTGGAAGGCTGAGGAGGAAGGATCACCGGAGCCCAGCAGGACGAGGCTGCGGTGGCCGGGAGCGGCCACTGCACTCCAGTCTGGGCGACAGAGTGAGACTCCAACTCAAAAAAAAAAAAAAATCCAGATTCACACAACTAAAGCTGGGCGCTCCGGTTTTGCTATAGTACTACCCAGGCCAGCTTCATGAGTTTACGACCCCTGCCTGGCCCCTAAAACAGTGGAGTTAGCCAACCTGATCCAGCCGATCCCTCGGCCCTGCATCTGAGGGAAGAAGAAACTGAGGATCCGGGAGGGCTACTTCGAGGTCACAGTGAGTGACTGGGGAGTCGACAGGGTGCCCAGGCCAGGGCTCTGTCCACCCCCACTCCAGAGGACGAGTCACGTTCCATCTGCCTGTGCCATCCGTCTTAGCTGCAGCCTCTGCAGTTTGACCTGCTTCCCAGCAGCAGCTGAGGAGTTAAACTATAAAGTCACCCCTTCTCACCAGCTGCCTTGCTTTCCCTATCCACAATTCCTTCCAATAAAATGAGCACACTGAAACAACAGGAGAGCAGAAAAAATCTCCCACACAGGCAGCACTGCTGCTGCTATAAATGTTGAGGATTCTGCGGGTCCCTGGGGAATACAAACCTCTGGCAGGCCCTTTAATTTCATTCTCTCCCAGAGCCTTGAAGAGTGAGACAGTAACTCACCCGCAGCAAACAAGTCGGTAAATAGTCCCCTCAGCATCTCATTCACCCAAACAGGTAAGAGTTCAGAGGCCGAAACCCAGGTAGGGAGCTTCCATTCCAATACAGCTTTATACATCCCTGGTAGAAACAGTTTCTTGCTGGGCTCGGTGGCTCAGTCTGTAATCCCACCGCTTTGGGAGGTCGAGGTGAGTGGATTGCCTGAGCCCGCGGGTTCGAGACCCGCCCGAGCCACTTTATGAGACCTCATCTCTACAATAAAAAAATCAAAAATTAGCCGGGTGTGGTAGTGTGTGCCTGTAGTTCCGGCTACTTGGAAGGCTGAGGCAGAAGGATTGCTGGAGCCCAGAAGGTCGAGGCTACAGTGGCTGGGAGTGTGCTATTGCACTCCAGTCTGGGCAATGGAGTGAGACTTCAACTCAAAAAAAAAAAAAAAAGAAACAGTTTTTTGTCAAATGATTTCAAGAAAATCCGACCCAGGAAACGTGACTGCACAACACAGGTAAATTAGGGAGTGACTGTTTGTCTTACAAAAGGATCTTTTACTTAATAAAGTAAACCTTAAGCCGGGCTCGGTGGCTCA
Organism: Cephalopachus bancanus; assembly: GCA_027257055.1. NCBI lineage: Eukaryota > Metazoa > Chordata > Mammalia > Primates > Tarsiidae > Cephalopachus > Cephalopachus bancanus. The sequence continues at coordinate 4,251,254 of JAPVLO010000158.1, forward strand.
GCCTGTAATCCCGTGCCTTTGGGAGGCTGAGGTGAGTGGATTGCCTGAGCCCATGGGTTCGAGACCAGCCTGGGCAGCAAGACCTCATCTCTACAATAAATCAAAAAATCAGCCGGGCGTGGTAGCATATGCCCGTAATTCCAGCTACTCGGAAGGCTGAGGCGGAAGGATCGCCTGAGCCCAGCAGGTCGAGGCTGCGGTGGCCGGGAGTGGCCACTGCACTCCAGTCTGGGCAACAGAGTGAGACTCCAACTTAAATAAATAAATAAATAAATAAATAAATAAATAAAGTAAACCTTATAACAGAAATCTTTAGTGTATTTTAGACAACAAGCTTTCTTTGTGCTGTGCCGATACAATTCAATCTTTGAAAATTCAGATCGCAAACATTTTGGGAAAACATCTATTATACAGAGCAAAGTGTAAGTAAATATCTTGTACATATAAAAATGGAACTCTGGCCAGCAGGAGGCCATTAATAAATTATTCAATTAGGTATATCTTTACATTTCTAGTGTTTAAAATAAGAAGGCTTGATTATAGGTCTGTTTGCATTTCAGATCTTTTGTTGAAATACTTCCTGAATTTAATTCCTTGATGTAAGCTGCAAGCTTTTTGAAACTCAACGTGTTTTTACGAATAATAAGACATACTTTCATTTAAGGCAGAATCACTCGGTTAAACAGTCCTGGAAGCAGTAGTGTTCAACCCCTCTCTGTGATGTATATGTGGCAAAAAAGGACACATTTTCTGATTGATCTCTGTATAGATAACAGGCAGAACTGATAGAGATAAAAAGTGACATACACAAATATAAACACATACATGCATACGGACACACGGTACCTCACAGCTGTATGGTGATTTGCCATGTGAAAAGCATCTTCACGTCCACTTTTTCATGTCTTCCTAACAACTTCCTTGTGAAGACAGGATCACAGATGAGACAATCAAGGCCCCAAGAAGTTAAGGGTGACAGACTTACAGCTGTTAAGATGGTGACACTGGTACTCAAACCCAATTTTCTGACTGTCAAGTCCATGATTTTTCTGTCTTTTGTTCTGATGAGGTGTTTTATTGCATGTGTGTGTAAGAGTGCATACACACATATACTCCACATCTTCATTTTGGAATTGAAAACAATCATATATCTATTAGGTTGTACCATATGAAATTGCCAATATTTAAAAGCCTGTGGCCCCCAGAAATGGCACTTTCATATAGGTCAACCCATTGCATCTCTGAATTGCTTGGCACTGAGCTAATTTGGGTACAGGTGGTCTCTTGACAAAGGGACACCGACCCCCCTAGTGAGAAAAATGAGTTTTCTTTCACTATCGATAGGCACCACACAACTTTTTAGAGAAGCGTTACCTACACACCATGCTCTGGAGACGGCAAAATGCCCAGTTGGCCAGGGAGAGCCATGTGTTTCTGGGAAGGCACTGCACTCTCAGAGGGGGTTGCTCATCTCCACAGCCACAGGCCATGGGCCACTTGCCAGAAACAAGTATACACTGGAACAACACTGTGTCCACACCTCCCTCGAACCCCATGCCCTGCCCCACGGTCCCTGGGTGGTCTGCCCTCACCATGGGAACTTCTGGGGCATCAGGGCTGTTTCCCAGGAGGTGAGGGAAGGGGTGAGAACAGGACATCATGTGAACTCCCTGCTCGTTTCTTCTTTCCCGTGCTCCCTCTCAGCTGTGCTTGTCATCACCCCTACACATATTCACATCTTGGGCAGAGCCGGAGGGAGAAGGTTAGGTTAGCATCTCTTCCCCTTCCGAAAGGAATTGGGGCAGGGGGAGGGGGGAAGGAGGAGGCAGAATTCAGAGGAAAAGCTGTGTCTGGGGAAAGACATGGCACCGATTCAGAATGACCCATTTAATGGGGCCAGGGGAGGCAGCCCACGCGCTAGGGTTTCCAGCAGACTGAACTGCATGAGTGTGTAAACACACCTACACACTCACACACACACACACAGAGGCTCTCCGGTCCCACACGTCTCCTGACACCCACAGTCTCTCTCTGAGCATTCGCCTGAAGTTGCCAAAATTCAGGCCAGTAGCAAGCAGAGTGTCTGTCTTTCTCTATCCCCTCCTCTCTTCCTCTCTTTTCTTCTTTCTTCCTTTGTTTTCCTCTCTCCCTCTTGTGTTCTCTCTTCTCTCTCAATGAACAGTGGGGATTTTGATGAAAAGAAAAGAGATGGGGTTGGGACCAGGGCAGATGACAGTATGACTGATAAGAAGAAAGACAAGGGAGAATTCAGAAACTCCCAAAACTGTGATCACTGAACATTCACACACCTGCCACGTGGGTGAAGACAGTGATGGAGGAGCAGGTGAGAACAGGAGGGCCCCAAAGAGAAGCTATGCCTTTTCTGGACTTCTTTCCCTCTCTCCTTCCTTCCTTCGCCAATACCAAGTGGGCATCACGTACCATGGCCAGGCACTGGGGAAACATGAGAGAGACCCAGAGGATCCCAAGCCAGCAGCGGCATCAGGCAGGGTTAGCCAAGCACCACCAGTGACTCCCCCTTCAGACATCAGACTTCCTCCAAAACAAGGACTTTGACATCCTCTAAGACTATTAGATGCATTCCAGTTTCTTGCCTTCAAGATAGACTTAGTCTAGTCTGAGCCCACCCTGGCTTCTTCTGTGAGGAGTAAGGAATTAAGTTAGCATTTATATTAAGAGGTTATTTTCACTTTATCTCACTTATTGCATATCATTCCATTTCACAGATGTAGAAACTGAAGTACAAAACACTTAGGTAATTTGCCTGAGGTCACGCTTTAGGAAGTGGGTAGCTGGGATTCAGACCTAGGCTGGCTGGCTCCATAGCCTGTGCTCTTCACCACCCCATTATAGTGCCTTTTGGGAAAAGACAAAAAGAAGCAAGAGAAATGGAGTAATGAGAGGCTGGTATGGGGGAACAACTCTTGAATGGTGGTTAGGAGACAAGAGTTCAAGTTCTGATTTTGTCACAAACTTGACTGTGACTTTCAACAAATCATTTAACCTCATAGAATCTCCTTCTCTACTTGGGAACCGTGATGAGATAATCTCTAAGGTCCCTTTACTTTAACAGTTTATGAAAATAAGGGCAGGCATAGTGGCTCAAATCTGCAACATAGTCTTAGCAACATAGCAAGACCTTCATCTCTACAAAAATATTTTTTTAAATTTTATTTATTTATATTTATTAACAAAAACAAAGGTGTTTATTATAGGAAGATTCTCAAACCACACTGGAAAAGATTTTCACACAAGTAGATGAGGATGGAGACCAGCCTTGGAGTAATTTTTTTTTCTTTTTTTGAGTTGGAGTCTTACTCTGTCACCCAGGCTGGAGTACAGTGGCACACTCATGGCCACTGCTGCCTCGACCTGCTGGGCTCAGGTGATCCTTCTGCTTCAGCCTTCCAAGTAGCTGTAACTACAGGCATGCACCATCATGCCCAGCTAATTTTTTTATTTATTGTAGAGACAAGGTCTCACCATGTTGCCCAGGCTGGTCTGGAATCTGTGGGCTTAGGCAATTCTTTTGCCTCTGCCTCCCAAAGTGCAGGAATTATAGGCATGAGCCACCACACCGATTACAAACTTTTTTTTTTTTTTGAGTTGGAGTCTCACTCTGTTGCCCAGGCTAGAGTGCAGTGGAATGCTTATGGCCACCCCAGCATCAACCTGCTGAGCTCAGGTGATCCTTCTGCCTCAGCCTTCCAAGTAGCCAGAACTACAGGCACACGCTTCCACACCCAGTTAATTTTTTGATTTACTGTAGAGGTGAGGTCTCGCCAACTTGCCCAGGCTGGTCTTGAACCTGTGGGCTCAGGCAATCCTCTTACCTTGGCCTCCCAAAGTGCTGGGATTACAGGCTTGAGCTACAGTGCCCGGCCAAAATTTTTTTTAAAATGAGCCAGGTGTGGCAGTGAGAACCTGCAGTCCTAGCTACCTGGGAGGCTAGGGGGAAAGGATCGCTTGAGACTGGGTGTTCAAGGCTGTAGTGAGCTATGACCGCACCACTGCACTCCAGCCTAGGCAACAGAGTGAGAAAACCAAAACAAACAAGCTATGACAAATGAGCAATTCCAATGACCTTGTACACTCATGGTCAAATTAAAACACTCCAAAGTCACAAAATGGGAAAGACATAGAATAGGAAAATGGTCACATTCCTGGGCCAAGCCGTGAATGGAGAAAACACTAATTGCACATGGAAGGCACCCACCTGAAAAGGACCTGCAGAGAGTGAGAGTGTGTATGAACTCTGCTCCCAGCCAGGTCTGCCTGGCACTTGACGGGCCTGGGTTGGGCAGCTCCAGTGGATTAATATCGGGCCCAATGATGGCAGAGGAGAGGGCAAGAAAGGGCACACTGTGGACGGGAGGTGCTCACCATGACGATGTTGGCCAGATGAGCAGAGACGAGCGCATACACGCCTCCAGAAGAGCCCACGACTGGCGCAGTCATGTCAGCCACAGACACCGCCAAGGACCCTGGTATAGAAAGACAGTGAGAATTCTCAAGTGTGCTGAGCTAGGCTCCCCCAGGCCTTGGACTCTGCAGCCTTGATGGTAAGACCCCAGGGCAAGAGGCTCCATCTCTTGGAATATGTTACCTTGGAGTTTCCCATGCATTTCTTAGATAATTAATTTCTGACTGAAAGAACTATTTGATTCAACTTTCTTATTTACAGATGGGAAGTGAAGATGCAAATAAGAGAAGTTAATCCCAGCGCTTTGGAAGGCTGAGTCAGGAGGACTGCTTGAGTCCAAAGAGTTCAAGACCACCCTGGCCAACATAGTAAGATCCCATTTCTAGAAAAAAAGGAAGAAAGAAAGAAAAAACTTGGCCAGGCATGGTGGCACATGTCTGTAATCCCAACTACTTGGGAGGCTGAGGTTGGAGGATCACTTAAGCTCAGGACTTCTAGGCTACAGTGAGCTATGATCGTGCCACTGCACTTTAGTCTGGGTATAGAACGAGACCTCGTCTCTAAAAAGCAAATAAAAATAAAGATAAAAAAAGAGAAGGGATATGGGGAAGTGACTTATCCAAAGTAGAACTCAGACTATGACCCAGGTCATCTGCCTCTCAACCCACCTCTGCCTGACATTATGCTATCTCAGGGTGCTGGAGCAATGACAAAAATAGTCGTGGTGGTTATCACAGAAACAGCTGCCACTTAGTGGATACCAGGCCACAGACACTGGGTCACCATCTTACATGCATTCTTCCCTCAACCTCAAGACAGCCCTTTGAAGTGGGGGCTAGGAGCCTCATTGCAGAGATGAGGAAACTGAGTCGAATCCCGTTTGGAAGTTCTGGATCAGGATCTGAGTTCAGGTCTGCCTAACACAAAACTGTGTTCTTGACCAAAGCCTGTGCTCTTGCTTTTAGAGCAGTCGCTCCCCAAACGGGTCCAGAGGTTGACCTCCACTCCCTACCATCACTGTCTGCTCAGCAGCATCTAGAAACATGTTTGGCGTCACCTCCATCCCTCCTCCAGCTGAGCTAAGTCACAAAAGGCCAACAGGGTCTATTGAGTGGGGTTTCTTTGAAGGAAAAATGTCCTTGAAAAGTCATCCGAAGAGAGACAGAGAGAGGATGATGTCATACCCTCTAGGGGAAAGGAAGGGTACACGACGCCTGGTCTGGGGGATGAGAAGAAACTTTTGTCCTGGGAGGAAAGCCGGGCAGAGAGAAGATGGGAAATTTATTGTTCTGGTCTCATTTGAGAGTGATCAATGCTTTGGCTTCCAGGGAAAGGACACAGGAGACTAAAAATAACTAGGAGGTAGAGCCCAGGGCTCAGAGGCTGAGAGGTGGCTGGCCCGGGTGAGTGTGCAAAAATTACCACTGGAAAATGCCCTCGGGCTCCCGAGCCAATTAGCTGCTGAAGAGGAGGGACAGCCAGCAAGCCGAATTCTGCAGGCTCTATCAGGGTGGAGGATCCAGGAGTTAGGAGGAGGCTGGGCCCAGGCCAGGACCCAAAGCATGATGACCTGGACACGGAAAGCCCCTGATAACATCGCCCGCCTCCCCCACCCCACCTCTAACAAGGCCCCTCGGCTCATTGAGATCCTTCAAGAAAGAGAGCCCTGCAACCAATTCTTAGTCTCAAAGGGGATGTAATCTTTCAGAAAAAACCCAAGCTGTCATGAACCGAGGACTCCCAAGTCCTCCTCCCCTCCCAGGGCAACTATAAATCTTTCATGCCTTCTCTCTGGCTTTAATTAGGTATTGATCTATTGTCAGATAACTTTCTTTTTCTTTTTTTTCTTTACTGCCTAGCCACAGGGTTAGCCATATATAACAGTAGGAAAAAAAAAAAAATCCCAGGGTGGCAAACAGACACAGGATCTGCATGACAAAGGTTTCCCACGCTCTCCTGGCGGGACCATCTAAGAAGGCTGCATTGCAGGGTTGTGAGGAGGGCTGACTGCCTAAGCTGCTCCTCATTAATTACCTTTTGGACAGAGGAAGCCCCAGCGTAGGCTGGTCTTTCTCCTCCTAGCAGGTCCGTACAAACCGGCCCAGCCTCTGCTCCCTCATCCCTGCCCCAGCATGGTCCACCAGGGCAGAGAGACGTCAGGGCTGCTGCAGGCGGGGGAGGGCCTCTGCCTGGGTCAAGCCTGCACACAGTGACCTTTCCCTCACCCTACCCATGGCTCAGAGTTCTGACCCCAGGGTCAGGGGTCAGTTTGGGATTGTGGCAGGAGTATGGAAGGGGGCGTGGCTGGTGGGCTGTCCGACCTTGGGCACGATCTCTGAATTCTTTGGGCTTCGGTTTTCACATCTGTGAAATGAGGAGGTCTTAGGCTTTCCAACATGTGAGCAATGAAACCCTCTTCTCAAAGGAAACCTCCCCAGGATGCCCTGACCCATGAGCAGAGCATAGATGGTTGGGTGGGGATAAGGCCTGAAGGGCAACATGCCATCCACTGGCAGGACCTCCAGGGTTCCTTCCAGATCAGAAATTCAGTGATCCAAGTCCAGGGGCTGAGGCTCAGATCCTGGTTCTGTTACAGGCCAAGGCTCTGGCAACAGGGGTTTCTTAAATCTCTTGTATTTGATTCTAAGTTGTTTATCTAAATTTAGCAAGGTAGGCTGGGCTCAGTGGCTCAGCCTGTAGTCCCAGCACTTTGGGAGGCCGAGGCAAGTGGATTGCTTGAGCCCACGGGTTCAAGACGAGCCTGGACAACTTGGTGAGATCTCGTCTCTATAAAAAATCAAAAATTAGTCGGGCATGGTAGTCCGCACCTGTAGTTCCAGCTACCTGGAAGGCTAAGGTGGAAGGATTACAGGAGCCCAGGAGATCAATGCTGGGGTGGCCACGAGCATTCCACTGCACTCTAGCCTGTGTGACGGAGTGAGACTCTGACTCAAAAAAAAAATAAAGCAAGGTAGCTTCTTTGATTGTTGTAACTTTCTAACCTCCCTCAAGAAACTGACAAGAGCCGGGCTCGGTGACTTAGCCTGTAATCTCACGCTTTGGGAGGCTGAGGTGAGTGGATTGCCTGAACCAGCGGGTTCAAGACCGGCCTGGGCAACTGGGCGAGACCTCATCTCTACAATAAATCAAAAATTAGCCAGGCGTGGTAGTGCGCCCCTGTAGTTCTGGCTACTTGGAAGGCTGAGGCAGAAGGATCGCCGGAGCCCAGCAGGTTGAGGCTGTGGTAGCCGGGAGCAGCCACTGCACTCCAGTCTGGGCGATGGAGTGAGACTTCAACTCAAAAAAAAAAAGAAACTGATTAGATTTGGGGTCGAGCCAAAACTGCCCACAGTCCTTCTTAATTCAATCTTGGGAGGTTAAAGGGATTAGGAGACCTTGAGTCATGCCTTTGTTAATTCAGTCTGGTGGGTGGGTGAGGGGCTATAGAGTATAAACTCTCAGTATGTTGTACTGCCAGGGAGAGAGTTCTTTTGGGTGAATACACTGACTCCCTCCCTGATTCCATGACACCAGATTAAACACCCACTTCTCCCAGTTTCTGCCTCTCATCTTGATCAGCTACGAAGGATAGCAGCTGATTTATTGGATCAACCCATAGACGTTCTAGGATCTTGAAGGGAGCAGCCTGGATTCACCTGCCCTGCATTTGTGGTATGAAGTTCCTCGAATTACTGCAGGTGAGCCCTGCCCTGGACTAGAGTGGCTGGGAGAGACCAAGAACAACATGGTGGGGGGTACACATATAAATATAGTAAGGAAGGTCACCCCAGGGCAGGAAACATGGGCCAGGCAGGATTCCTTCATAAGCTATTATAAACCTAACAGACACAGATAAGGCCAGCATGAGTTCCACAGAGGTCATGGGGCAGAGGACCAGAAGAAAATGACAAACTGGAGGGACACACCATACCTCTGGCCAGCAGCAGACCATGAGATTAGTTCTAGTCGGGCTATGAATATTCCCCTCAAAAATTCTAAGTCCACACTAGAACTTGGATAAATTGATGACTTTGCCATAATGTACAGCTGCAATAATTTTAGTCTGGAACTTTCTTTTTTTTTTTTAAGTTGGAGTCTCACTCTATTGCCCAGACTGGAGTGCAGTGGCCACTCCTGGCCACTGCAGCCTCAAACTGCTGGGCTCCAGCGACCCTTCCGCCTCAGCCTTCCAAGTAGCCAGAACTACAGGTGCGCACTACCACGTCCGGCTAATTTTTTGATTTATTGTAGAGATGAGGTCTTGCCAAGTTGCCCAGGCGGGTCTCGAACCCACGGGCTCAGGCAATCCACTCACCTCAGCCTCCCAAAGCGTGAGATTACAGGCTAACCCACCGAGCCCGGTTTGGAACTTTCTTTTTATTCTGAGTTGGAGTCTCACTCTGTCTCCCAGACTGGAGTGCAGTGGCCATTCCCGGTCACCACAGCCTCGACCTACTGGGCTCCAGTGATCCTTCCGCTTCAGCCTTCCAAGTAGCTGGAACTATAGGTGTGCACTACCACACCCGGCTAGTTTTTTGATTTATTGTAGAGATGAGGTCTCGCCAAGTTGCCCAGCCTGGTCTCGAAACTGCGGGCTCAGGCAATCCACTCGCCTTGGTCTCCCAAAGTGCTAGGATTACAGGCTAAGCCACTAAACCTGGCCTCTGGAACATTTTTAATTTTTATTTTTTTGAGTCAGTCTCACTCTATCACCCAGGCTGAAGTGCAGTGGCACAATCATGGCTCACCATAGCCTTGACCTCCTGGGCTCAGGCGATCCTTCTGCCTCAGCCTTCTGGGTAGCTGGGACTATAGGTGTGTGCCACCACACCTGGCTAATTTTTTGAATTTTTTGTAGAGACAAGGTCTTACTATGTTGCCTAGTCTGGTCACAAACTAGCAATTCTCTCGCCTCAGCCTCCCAAAGTGCTGGGATTACGGGCGTGAGCCACCATGCCTGGTCACAACATTGTAAAGCAGGTGTTCTCTAACATCTCCCTTTAAAAAAAAAATCTAAATAGAAATCAGCAGAACATCTATCTTTAAGCAATGTGACTTTATTTATTTATGTATTTATTCTACAAATATTTATTGCCTAACAGGTGTCAAGCCCTGTGCTAGGCTCTGGGGATGCCCACATGGTTAATAACCTATAGAATCTATACTAAAGGCTTGGTGATCTATTTAAGAAACTGTCTACCATATAACTGCTAGCCTACACACTGGCTTCAAGCACTGGCTAAAGCATGGGGCTTGGGAAGGTCTCCACCCCAGTCCCACCACCTTTTTGGCTGAGCAAATTGGGCAAGTCACTTCACCTCTCTGATCTGGCTGTAAAATGGGGGTTACCTGTACCCATCTCATAGGATCACTGTGATGAATACAAGCAATAACATCTGTGAACCCTTTATCAAGTGCCTGGAGCACCACGCTTGCTCAGCAGAAATTTGCTATACTTGTTACAAAATGAGACGGTCTTGGAGTCTCACTCTGTTGCCCAGGCTGGAGTACAGTGGCATGCTTACAGCCACTGTAGTCCCAATCTGCTGGGTTCAGGTGATCCTCCCACCTCAGCCTTCCAGGTAGCTGGAACTACAGGTGTGTGCCACCACACCCAGCTAATTTTTTGATTTATTGTAGAGACGAGGTATCCCCAAGTTGCCCAGGCTGATCTCAAACCCCTGGACTCAGGCAATCTTCTCGCCTCCACACCTCCCAAAATGTTGGGACTACAGGTGTGAGCCACCGTGCCTGGATGGAATAGTTTCATTGGGCAGGAAATTAGAGAGTAGGGCCAGATATTTATGAAATCCTCCCTTGGTTTCTGGCAATAAATTATCTGCTCACACACATAAAGCCTAACTTCTGGTTCTCTCTCTCTCTCTCTCTTTCTTTCTGAGACAGGGCCTCCCGGCCACCGCAGCCTCGACCTGCTGGGCGCTGGCAATCCTTCCGCCTCAGCCTTCCAAGTAGCTGGAACTACAGGCACGCTCTACCACGCCCAGCTAATTTTTGATTTTACTGTAGAGATGAGGTCTCACCAAGTTGCCCAGGCGGGTCTCAAACCCGCGGGCTCAGGCAATTCACTCACCTCAACCTCCCAAAGTGCTGGGATTACAGGCTGAGCCACTGAGCCCGGCTGATTTTTTTTTTTTTTTAAATAGAGATGGGGTACTCCCTACGTTGCCCAGGCAGGTCTTGAACTCCTGGCCTCAAGTGATCCGCCCACCTCAGCCTCTCAAAACACTAAGATTATAGGCACGAACCATTGTGCCAGGTCTCACATTTTGGTTCTCTTCACTCTGTGGTAGTCGCTGAGAGCACAGCTTTGGGGCGGGGCACAAACAGCCTGGGTGTGGGCCCACCTCCACCACTTCTGAGCTGTGTCTTGGGCGAGTCACTCAGCCCTTTAAGTTCCAGTTTCTGAGTCTGTGTCAGGTGAAGAGTAAAAGTGCCTGCCCTGTGGAGTTGTTGTGAGCATTAAACGCAGCCCGTGCACGGCTGCACTGATACCTGCTGGCTATCTGGTCGATGGTTGGCTGTAAACAGGCTCCCCTCTCAGAGTGGGGACAAGCAGAGGAGGAAAGAGTGGGCAGCCGAGGAAGATCAATCAACTCAATCCTGGAGATCAATGGCATGATATGTGGAGACCAGAGTGCCCTCTGGTCTAATCAATGACTCAGAACTGCATGCCATTTGCTTGATGACATAGCCCCACACGCCCACGGAACTGACGAGCTCTGCTTCTGTCTGTGAACCCTCCCACCCTGCACTGTCATCACTGGGAGGTGATGTCTGCACTGTCACCCATGGTGTGTCACCTGGTTTGGGTGATGTCTGAGTCCTTTTGCATCTTACATCTGTTTCCTAGGTTATTGGCACTCCCATGTGACTGAATACGAACTGCACGTGTTACGTGTGTCTTCCCTGTTCCTCGCCATTTAACATCTAGGTCTCTGGGTATTTGAGTGTGGAAAATGGGGCTGTAAATCCCAGATGTCAGGTCTAGGGGGTGTGTGGGTGGCTGAGCCAATCTGGCACGTAGAGATGCTCACTAGACCTTTGTTCAAGGACATGGTAGGTGCTGGATTCTGGGACAGGTTCCAGGGGCGCTGTCCAAGGTGGCAGAGTTTTTAACCTCAGGGCATAGAGAAGCAAAGGAGATGGTGCGGCGTGAATCTTCCAGGCTGAGGGTTCAGGAACTAGCAGACCAGCCTTGAGTGGGTGGGGTGGGACCCTTTCCTCTTTGATTTCTGAAACCACTTCAGTTACTCCCAGGGACCCTGCCTGCCTGTTGTTTACAAGGCTGACGCTGCCCGGCTCTCCTGATGACAACTTTAATGCCACTCAGAAAGGATTAAGATCTTACTTAAACATACACACAAAGCTCCCTTGGGCACAGCTGTCAAGCTGAAGAGCTGAGGCGGCAAACCTTGTTAAAAAAAAAAAGCAATGAAGTTGGAAACATCATGAGGGAGATCTGACGTTCAGAAGCCCAGCTGGGAAGGCTTTTCCTGCTGAAGGCCACCCTGCCCACCCCGGCTCACTCTGCCCACCTCACCCCCACTGGGGATGGGGCAGAGGTGGAAGACTCACTGGAAGTCACCCTGGCCACTGTTCATGAAGCAGTGATCACCGCCACAGCTCCACAGGTGTCCGGGTCAGCCGGAGGCCCCAGACTGCTTCAGATGGAGTGATAGCACACAACCTCTTAGGCCAGGATCTCATCATCAGGGACAAGCAAGAGGATGGTGGCTGCTCTGGGTAGAAGCAAGATCTCCCTTTGGGGACAGGTGCTGCCCTGGCCAGGGTGTCCTGGCTCCCCACCCCTTTGATGCCCCTAAGGGATCTCACTGTGCCCTTGCACGGCTCACTGAGCAGTGTTGTTCCATCTGTGGCCTCACTCTACCTCCTGGCAACCCTGCAGGCAGATTTCACGTGTCTCCTTTTAAAGCTTAATGGCAGTGGCTCACACCTATAATCCCAGCACTGTGGGAGGCTGAGGTGAAAGAACTGCCTGAGCCCACAGGTTTGAGACCAGCCTGGACAACTTGGCGAGACCTCATCTCTACAATAAATAAAAAAAAATTAGCCAGGTATGGTGGTGATGTCTGTAGTTCCAGCTACTTGAAAGGTTGAGGTGGAAGGATCACCTGAGCCCAGCAGGTTGAGGCTGCAGTGGCCGTGAGTGTGCCCCTGTACTCCAGCCTGGGCGACAGAATGAGACTCCAACTCAAAAATAAAATAAAATAAAGCTTAATGGAACCAAACGAGGCTCAGGAATTTCCCCAAGCTCACATAGCTACCACATGGTGGTGGGAAATGGAAACTCAGTCAGTCTGCCTGTTCCAAACCTAAAGCCTCCTCCCCTGTCCCACCACACAAGTCCTTCTCGGGGTGGCCCTCCCCCTTCCCTTCCCTTCCAGTCTCCCAGGGAGGTGGGTGTGCCTGGAGGACAGCCCTGTAGTCAGGAGCCTTGGAGACTGGACCCTCTATGCCCTGGAAACCTGGGGCTTGCCCTACCCCACAGTTGGGGTCTCCCAGTCAGCCCTCAGGAGATGCACAGGGCCTACCTGCCTACCTGCCACAACGCCGGCCATGTAGACAAGCCCGATTCGGGTGGCTCCATGTACCATCTCCAGGGGCACCCCCACCAGCAGCTGTAGCACCACGTTGAGTCCCAGGTGTTCTATCCTGTGACAGAGAGCCCACAGTCATCCATCTGTCCATTCATTCAACAAACACCTGAATAGGCCGGGCTCGGTGGTTCAGCCTATAATTCCAGCACTTCGGGAGGTGGAGGCGAGTGGATTGCCTGAGCCCACAGGTTTGAGACCCGCCTGAGCAACTTGGCAAGACCTACAATAAATCAAAAATCAAGTCTCTACAATAAATCAAAAATTAGCCAGGCTTGGTAGCACGCACCTGTAGTTCTAGCTGCTTGGAAGGTTGGGGTGGAAGAATTGCCAGAGCCCAGTAGGTTGACGCTGGGGTGGCCATGAGCGTGCCACTGCACTCCAGCCTGGGTAACAGAGTAAGACTCCAACTCAAAAACAGCAACAACAACAAAAACAACGACAAAAAACAAAACACCTGGATCTCCCAAGCTATAGAGGGTCCAGTGGTAAACAAGATTGTTTTGGCCAGGCACAGTGACTCATGCCTGTTTTCCCAGCACTTTGAGAGTTAGAGAAGAGAGGATTGTCTAAGGGCAGAGGTTCGAGTCCAGCCTGGGCAACTTGGCGAAAACTCTTCTCTACAATAAATCAAAACATCAAATAAAATTAGCTGGGCTTGGTGGCACATGCCTTGTAGTTCTACTTGGAGGGCTGAGATGGAAGGATCGCTTGAGCCCAGCAGGCCGAGGCTGCAGTGACTGTGAGTGTGCCACTACACTCCAGCCTGAACAATAGAGTGAGACTCTGGCTCTAACATACAAACTGGCCAGGTGGAGTGGCTCAAGCCTATGACCCCAGCACTTTGGGAGACCGATGTGAGAGGATTGCCTGAACCCATGGGGTCAAGAGTAGCCTGAGCAGCTTGGCAAGACCTCATCTCTACAATACATCACAAATTTAGCCGGGCATGGTGGCGTGTGCCTGTAGTTCCAGCTACCTGGAAGGCTGAGGTGGAAGGATCGCCAGAGCCCAGCAGGTCGAGGCTGCAGTGGCTATGAGTATGCCACTGCCTTCCAGCCTGGGCAACAAAGTAAGACTTTGACTCAAAAAAAAAAAATACAACAACAACAAAAATACTGTCTCTGGTTTTGAGGAGCTCTTGGTCATGGGGGGGGGGAATGACAATGCACAGAGACCATCTTGGGAAGAGCATTCCTTCTAGCTGGGACAGGAGCAGGTGCAGGACCTGGGAAGTGACTGGCAGTGTTTTGCCTGCCACAGTGACAGGGACTAATCACAGGCAAGATCCAACAACTCCATAAGTTAACACATAAGACACTGAGGCTCAGAGGCAGACAGTGACTGGCTTAAAGTCACATGACTGGCTAGTGGCCTGGCTGAGACCACAGTCCAGGCCACCAACCTGCCTGACCTGCTCCATTCACCAGACCAGGAAGTTGATCTGGCTCTATTTGTAAGAGCTACTGATTTTTTTTTTTTTTTTTTTTTTGAGCCAGGGTCTCACTCTGTTACCCAGGCTAGAGAGCAGCGGCACAATCATAGTCTCCAAATCCTGGGTTCAAATGATCCTTTTGCATTAGCCTCCCAAGTAGCTGAGATTGCACCACCACATCCAGCTAATTTTTGAGACTTTTTTGTAGAGATAAGGTCTTGCTATGTTACCCAGGCTGGTCTTGAACTCCTGGGCTCAAGTGATCCTTTAACTTTGGTCTCCCAAACAGTTGGGATTACAAGTATGAGCTGCTATGCCCAGCTACCTGTACTTATTTTTGAGAACATCTTTTTCTTTAAATATCAGTAGCTGGGCCTGGCGCAGTGGCTTACGTCTGTAATCCCAGCACTTTGGGAGACCAAGGCGAGAGGACTACCTGAGCCCAGGGGTTCGAGACCAGCCTGGGCAACTTGGCGAGACCTTGTCTCTACAATAAATCAAAAAATTAGCCAGGCATGGTGACACATGCCTGTAATTCCAGTTACTTGGAAGGTTGAGGCAGAAGGGTCGCCTGAACCCAACAGGTTGAGGCTGTGGTGGCCGTGAGCATGCCACTGTACTCCAACCTGGTTGACAGAGGGAGACTCCAATTCAAAAAAAAAACCACAAGTGCAGGTATTAAAGACATCTCTTGTAACTTAATCATTCAGTTTTCCCTTGAAGTCTCAATGGGGAGGAAGGAACCTGTTCTGCCCCAAATCTCTCAGGGTTAGAAGATGCAGCCCCAGGTTTCCTTGCTCTTCCTCTGTACAGTACTAGACACATATGACCAGATCTTGATGCTAAACATGTGGGGTGTCTAGCCCAGTGTATATATTAAAAGAAAAGATCATGACATGACTATTACTAAATCACTGGTGTGTTTTGTAATTTACAAAGCACTTTAATACCCCTTCTCTCACTTAAACTGATCTTATAGCACCTGGGCAGCTCCCTGGGGAGGGTCTCAGTTAGGGAATAACAGAGCCTGTAACAAGAAGTCTGGGCGCTGGCCTGGGTCCCAGCCTTGCTATGAGTCTGTAGGGCCCTGCCTGGAGGCCTGACTGTGCTATGCTGAGGACCTGTGTGTCACATGGGCACCTGCTTGCTCAGGAGGGCACCTGCAAGGTAGCTCAGACAGGGTGGGCTGTGTCCTGAATTCCACCATGCTGGAATCTTCTACCCTCCATTGACTGCTAGCTAAGGCCTTCTATGGAGATTAGAGGTGCCAGAAGAAGTCACTGGAAAGAGGCTGGATGACAGCATCGAACTCACAGTTGGAGGGACCTTCGAGGTTTCCTGAGCCCATGTCCTGTTTTCTAGCCTCAGAACCTGAGACTAGGGGAGGCCAGGTGAGGAGAACTGGGGCTTCTGCCCCCCCACTCTGAGCTCTTCTTTACCATACCAACTTCCAGATGCCCAGACCACAGTGTGTCTCTGAGTGACGGGTCACCTTGCTGGGATCTCCCTAGATGCTGACCAGCTGTCCCTATCTCCTGTCTTCTGGTGTACCTATTCTTGCTGCCTCTCCCTCAAAATCCATGGACCTGGAGAACCCTGCCAGGGCTCTTCTAGACAGGCACCGCACCATCAGAAGCATTCTATGGGACCTTTCCCAGAGAAAGGCCCACAGCTACTACCCCTGCGGACCTCAGTGAGGGCATCTTGCCCTGCCCACTGTGGGCACACTGCCTTTAGTTCCAGGAGACAGAGAATGGAGCAAGGGAGCTTTGGGGGCTCTGGCTAGTCTCCTTCCTCACCCTGAGGGACCCAAGGAGGTCAGAGGGCAATCCTGGAAAGATGGCACGTAGTCCAACACATGTGCAGCCACTGGCTTGGGCAGCTGGGCAGGGAAGACCCCAGTTTCTGTTGTCTCCAGACTTATGAGAGGACAGAAGCATGACATCCCTCTCTCCCTCTCCTTAGCCCTGTGAGGTCAAAGCCTGGGACAAGTCACACAAGGTACATGCCTGTACCATGGTCCCCTTTGATTCAGACCAGAGACATACATCAGCAACCACCCAGAGGTCACCTCACCCTCCCAAGCAGGTGTACCTGGTTAGGGTTGGCTCTTGTGCCTGCTTTAGGGGCTCAGCAGGCAGGGAGGCTCACAGTACAACTTCCTCTTGGCCACTGTGAGTCTTTCTGCTGAGGAACAGGAATGATAGAGCCATTGGGGCCAGAATGCTCCCCTTCCTCCCTTTCCAACTCCAGGGTCAAGTATCCCTGGGGTTTTTCCCAGGCTAACATGAGCTCCTTTGCATTTCTGGAGGGGCTGTAAAAGACACCACAGAGGTCCGGTGTCCAGGGTCTCTGCTCTCCTAATTCAGTGTCTCTACTACATAGAAACAGTCTCTAGCCAAGACGGCTGCTCTTTAAGGGACTTGGACCTGGATGGTGACCTGGACAGCCAGTAGGCCTTTCTCATGAAGTAGGAGGCACCAGTGAGAACTGATCGTGCTCTAGCCCCCAAAGAGGCTACAGGGCTCTGTAAACAGAACTATCATTACTGCTGCCAGAGGTCTTCAAGAAGACCCTCATCACATATGGAGACCACCTTGGGAGGAAGGTGCTTTCTTTTTTTTTTTTTGAGACAGGTGCTTACTCTGTCACCCAGGCTAGAGCACAATGCCACGATCACAGCTCACTACAGCCTTGACCTCCTGGCCTCAAGTGATCCTCCTGCCTTAGCCTCCCATTGTGCTGAGATTACAGGTGTGAGCCACTGCCCAGCCTAGGATGGTGATTTCAATAAATTAGTCCTTTATTTCACTTATAGGGGTGCTCACACACAAATATGGACAATAAATTTAGTGGCTGATCAGGATTTTGTGAGAGAACAGAAAAGCTCCCACAGTGGGAAGGGATCTGAGGGGGTTGCCCCACTTATTTTTCTGTACGGACTCTTTTTTTTTGAGTTGGAGTCTCACTCTGTCGCCCAGGCTGGAGTAAAGAGGCATGCTCATAGCCACTGCAGCCTCGACCTGCTGGGCTCAGGCGATCCTTCCACCTCAGCCTTCCAAGTAGCTGGAACCACAGGCATGTGCCACCACGCCCAGTTAATTTTTTTGATTTATTGTAGAGATGAGGTCTTGCCAAGTTGCCCAGACTAGTCTTGAACCCTTGGTCTTAGGCAATCCTCTCGCCTCTGCCTCCCAAAGTGCTGGGATTACAGGTGTGAGTCACTGTGCCCGGCCTAGGACTCTTGATAGAGCAAAAGAAGACAGGTACTTACCCTGCATGCATGAAGATGTATGTCAGGTAGCGCCAAGCCTGTGCCCGGAGCTGTGGGTGGTAAACCAGTGAGTTCTTCAGGTAACGTGGATGAGTTACCTGCAGCACAAATTGACCCAGTGACACCCCATTGTAGAGGAAGAAGGCCACCTGGAGGAAAGCACAGAATGAGAGGGCCTGTGACTAGGTGCAGCACTGCCCAGAAACCACCCTGACAAACAGTGGGAATCCCTGTAGGACATTATCATCTTTCCTTCTCAGAGAAGGCGGGACACCCCATGGCCTGTGCCCAGCTGAGCTTTCAACCATCACTGCTGTTTGATTACTTTGTGTTGTCAAATGGTCACCAGGTGGCCCTGGGGCCTCTCTGTCCATACATCCTCGGTGCAAAGCAGGAAAGGTTTAGAGGATTTTAAACTTTAATTCCAGTAATAACTCACACAGTCACTTGGGGGACGATGCATTCCACATAGGTTGATTTTATTTATTTGGTTGTTTATTGAGTTGGAGTCTCATCCTATCGCCCAGGCTGGAGTGCTGTGGCACGCTCACAACCACCGCGGCCTCGACCTGCTGGGCTCAGGCAATCCTTCCACTTCAGTCTTCCAAGTAAGTGGAACTACAGGTGCATGCTGCCATGCCTGGCTAATTTTTTTTTTTTTAATTGTAGATATGAGGTCTCACCAAGTTGCCCAGGCTACTCTCGAACCCCTGGGCTCAGACAATCCTCTTGCCTCAGCCTCCCAAAGTACTGGGATTACAGACTTGAGCCACCTTGCCCAGTTGATTGATTGGTTGATTTTGAGTAGGAGTCTCACTCTGTCACCCAGGCTGGAGTGTAGTGACATGCTCACGGCCACCACAGCCTCAACCTGCTGAGCTCAGGCGATCTCTCTGACTCAGCCTTCTAGGTAGCTGGAACCACAGGTGCATACCACTGTGTCCTGCTAATTTTTTTATTTATGTAGAGACGAAGTCTTGCCAATTTGCCCAGGCTGGCCTTGAACACCTGGACTCAGGCAATCTTCTCGCCTTTGCCTCCCAAAGTGCTGGGATTATAGGCATGAGCCACCATGCCCAGACGACTTTCCTTTTTAAGCCTGAATAATATGCCATTGTATGTACATGCCATATTCTGTTTATCATTTCTCCAGTGATACACTATTGTGAATAATGCTGCTATGAATATGGGTATACAAGTATCTCTTCTCATGCCTGCTTTCAGCTCTTTGGGTATATGTTCAGAAGTGGGATTGCTGGATCGCATGGTAACTCTATGTTTAATTTTTTGAGGAAATGCCAGACTGTTTTCCATAGCAGCTGCACCATTTTACATTCCCACCATCAGTGCACAAGGGTTCCAATTTCTCCACATCCTCACCAACACTTCACATAAGTTGATTTTGCACATGACTGAAGCATACTTGTTTAAGCCCCAAAAGGTATTTATTTTAACTATTTTTTTCCCTGGGACTCTTCCTGAAACACATCATTTTATGTTCCTGGGTTCTTAATCAGGGCATATGCATAAACGTTTAAGGATATCTCAGGTATTGATCTGGACTGTAAGAGTGATATCAGCTGGGCCTGGTGGTTTGCACCTATTAATCCTAGCACTTTGGGAGGCTGAGGCAGGAGGATTGCTTGAGCTCAGGAGTTCGAGACCAGCCTGGGCATCATAGCGACCACTCATCTCTATAAAACAATTCAAAAATTAGCCAGGTATGGTGGTGCATACCTGTAGTCCAGCTACTCTGAAGGCTGAGGCAGAAGGATCACCTGAGCCCAAGAAGCCAAGATTGTGGTGAGCTAGGATCATGCCGCTGCACTCCAGCATAGGTAAGAGTGAGAGACAATTAAAAAAAAAAAAAAAGGTGGTATCTTTCCTAGCAACCCCAGGAGGATGGGGGTTTTGCTCATCTACTTAAAGCTCCAAATTTTTCTATTTCTTTAACATTCAGGTTTGCTTTTTTTTTTTTTGAGTTGGAGTCTCACTCTGTCATCCAGACTGGAGTGCAATGGCCGCTCCCAGCCACCGCAGCCTCGACCTGCTGGGCTCCGGCGATCCTTCCACCTCAGCCTTCCAAGTAGCTGGAACTACAGGTGCGTGCTACCACACCCGGCTAATTTTTTTATTTATTGTAGAGATGAGGTCTCGTCAAGTTGCCCAGGTGGGTCTTGAATCTGCGGGCTCAGGCAATCCACTCACCTCGGCCTCCTAAAGTGCTAGGATTACAGGCTGAGCCACCGAGCCCAGCCTCAGGTCTGCTTTTAAATTTTCTTTTGTCATTTCCCTCACTACTGTACCAGGTTGTCACCTGCAACTTTTTTTAAGTTAAAAAAATTTTTTTTAAATATAAGAGATGGCTTCTCAATATGTTGCCAGACTAGTCTCAAATTCCTGGACTCAAGCAATCCTCCTGCCTTGGCCTCACAAAGTGCTGAGATTACAGGCATGAGCCACTGTGCACAGCCCAGCTGCTACTTCTTATTACTGGCTAGTATTGGGGTCTCTTCTAGCTGCTTCCTACCATGTCCCTTCCATTTTCTTTCTTTCTTTTTTTTTTTTTTTTTTGAGTCAGAGTCTCCTCTGTCGCCCAGGCTGGAGTGCAGTGACACACTTACCACTACTGCAGCCTCCACCTACTGGGCTCAGGCGACCCTTCTGCCTCAAGCTTCCAGGTAGCTTGGAACCACAGGCATGTGCCACCATGCCCAGCTGATATTTATTGTAGAGACAAGGTTTTGCCATGTTGCTCAGCCTGGTCTCGAACTCCTGAGCTCAGGCAGTCCTCTCGCCTCCGGCTCCCAAAGTGCTGGGATTACAGGTTTGAGACACCACGCCCGGTCCTCACTTCTATTTTCTATCTGTTATGGGTTCAGAAAGCCAGATTACTAGAATTGTATATAAGACAAAAACCTTGGGCTTTAGCTCAAGGGCTTTGAGATTGTTATTTCAGCTTTTTGATCAATTTCCAGTTTCTTCTAGATTGGTGGTTTCAGTTTACATAGCTGAGGGTTCTGGAATTCTGAACCAATTTGGACACAAAATATGGTACCACTTGATCAACTGTTCATATTATTGGAATTATTACTATTATTATTATTATTATTTTGGGGGGGTGGGGTTGAAGTCTCTCTGTAGCCTAGGCTGGAAAGCAGTGGCACAATCACGGCTACCACAGCCTCCACCTGCTGGGCTCAGGCGATCCTTCTGCTTTAGCTTTCCAAGTAGCTGGAACTAGAGGCATGCATCATCACTCCTGGCTAATTTTTTTATTTATTGTAGAGACGAGGTTTTGCCAAGTTGTCCAGGCTGGTCTCAAACCTCTGGGCTTAGGCATTTCTCTCACCACCTCCTCCCAAAGTGCTAGGATTATAGGTATGAGCCACCTCACCTATTTGGTCCTCAGTTTCCTTACCTGAAAATGGGTACCAATACCTAAACTTCCAGAATGGTCATGAGGTCTAGAAGTGATAAAGTACACAAAGAGCTGGCCTGGTGCCTGGCACACACTCAGAGATCGAAGCTATAATTAGTGTCAGGTTAAAACCTTCTGGGCTAAGCCTGGGAGTGGCTTAGGCCCGGACAGCTGTGCCCTCCTGGGCTTACTGAAGAGCTGTTCTGTCCACCTAACACTCTGCAGGTAGCCTGGCAGCAAATTCAGCTTCCAAGGCATCTCGTTATTATTGGTCCTCAAATAGAAGTTAATAAATAGGCCCACACAGTAAACGCTTGAAGAACGAGTCCAAGAATATCTCAGAAAAATCGCAACTTCAACGTGTACTTGGATGAATCCATAACAACAAGTAGAAGAGCTCTGGCCTGCAGACCAGATATTCTGATTTAGAAAAAAAGAGGGAGAAGAAGGATGCCACGAAATTTAACGATCCTGCCGTCTGATTAGGCAGGAACTTTACAAGAACATATGCAGAGGCGGTAATTAGGCCTGTGGCTTTGGAAGAGAAACAGCGGAGATCATAAAATCTCCAAGTGAAGCCAAGCATCTATTCAGGAGCTGGAGTCGGGGTGGGCTGCACAGGTTCTTGAGTTGAACAACCAGAAGAATTCGGTTTCATCACACATGGGCACTGGCACAGCAAGTGGTACTCTTGCATTCTGTTGCATAAGCAGGAGAATTTTAGCATAACAATGGGCACAGCTGATTCCCCAAGGGGAGAATGTTCTTTTAAAATGTTAAACCCATATCTACCTGCTCATAAACACTCCCTCCCAGATGTATTTGTGTGATGCTTTTGTGTTCAGAAAGCACCAATAGCCATTCCATCACTTTATTTTTTATTTTATTTTATTTTATTTATTTTTTATTTTTTATTTTTTTGAGTTGGAGTCTCACTCTGTCACCCAGACTGGAGTGCAGTGGCGCTCCCGGCCACCACAGCCTCGACTTGCTGGGCTCCGGCGATCCTTCCGCCTCAGACTTCCAAGTAGCCAGAATTACAGGCATGCGCTACCACGCTCGGCTGATTTTTTTTTCATTTATTGTAGAGATGAGGTCTCGCTGCCCAGGCGGGTCTCGAACCCACGGGCTCAGGCAATCCACTCACCTCAGTCTCCCAAAGGCGCGGGATTACAGGCTGAGCCACCGAGCCCAACTTTTTTTTTTTTTTTTTTTTTTAGTTGGAGTCTCACTCTGTCACCCAGACTAGAGTGCTGTGGCCGCTCCTGGCCACCACAGCCTCGACTTGCTGGGCTCCAGTGATCCTTCCGCCTCAGCCTTCCAAGTAAGTCTCTCTCCATAACCTAGGCTGGAGTGCAGTGGCACACTCATGGCCACCCCAGTATCGACCTACTGGGCTCTGGCCATCTATCCGCCTCAGTTTTCCAGGTAGCCAAAACTATAGGCACGCACTACCATGCCCAGCTAATTTTTGTGATTTATTGTAGAGATGAGGTCTCACCAAGTTGCCCAGGCTGGTCTCGAACCCCTGGGCTCAGGCAATCCTCTCATCTCAGTCTCCCAAAGTGCTGGGATTACAGGCTTGAGCCACCGCGCCTGGCCCCATTCCATCACTTTAAATAGAGGTGTCCTGGGAGAAGGAGGGCAGGTCTGGTTACTCCATTCTCAGGTGGGAAATGAAGCCCCAAGGGAGCAAAGGTCCATGTTACCCACCGGGGGAGGAACTAAAACAAATTGGCTTTGGTTGGCTCATGCCTGTAATCCCAGCACTTTAGGAGGCAGAGGTGAGAGGATTGCTGGAGCTCTGGGGTTCGAGATCAGCCTGGGCAACTTGGCAAGACCTCCTCTCAACAATAAATAAAAAAAGTTCGCCAGGCATGGTGGCGTGCACCTATAGTTCCAGTTATATGGAAGGCAAGGTGCAAGGATCACCTGAGCCCAGCAGGTTGAGGCTGCAGCCTCCATGAGCATGCCACTGCACTCCAGCCTGGGTGACAGAGTGAGATTAAAACTCCAAAAAAAAAAGGCTTTAGCCAGGTACAGTGGCATTCAAGTGTATAATCCCAGCATTTTGGGAGGCCGAGGCAGGTGGGTCGCTTGAGCCCAGGAGTTTGAGACCAGCCTGGGCAACAGCAAAACCTCATCTCTGAAAAAAATTAGCCAGGCGTGGTGGCATATACCCATAGACCCAGCTACTTGGGAGGCTGAAGTGGAAGAATCACCAAAGCCCAGAAGGTTGAGGCTGTCGTGAGCCGTGATCATCATGATCATGCCACTGCACTCCAGTATGGGTGACAGAGTGAGACCCCGACTCAAAAAATAAATAAATAAATAAATTGGCTTTCATGAGTTAGCCTGGTTAAATCCCCCAAATCAAGGAACTCATGCCACTGTTTTTGTTGCTGCTGCTCTGGTGGGGGTGGCCCTATGGGGCTTTTGCTGCAGCAAAAATGCTCTGTGGACTGTCGTCTTGCAGTCTGGGTTATAATAACACATAACGGTATCTGACTTGCAATGACAACTGCCACTTGATCCTCACCCATCACCCTGTGGTAGAGAAGAATGTCGCCCACTCTCTCACGCCCGGATCTCTGACATCCTCTTGGCCCTCTCCCCAAGGTAGAGCAGCCCCCTCCCTGCCCCTGTCCTTGCCTCCAGCAGCGTGACTGTGACCATGAACCAGGGTGGCGGGCAGCAGGTGTAGCTGTCGTAGTACCACTTGCGGTCTATCTCCCTGGGCAGGGTCTCGTAGGCCACATGGCGGATCAGCCGCTGCGAGAGGCTCAGCCCCTTCTCCTCCAGCAGGGCCTTGCTGCTGAGCCTGCGGTTGCCCTGCAGGATGGCCTGGCGGAAGCTGTTAGAACGCTTGTTGCTCATCTGTGTGGAAAACGGGGTGGGGAGAAGGTCAGAGCTGGGGTCTAGGGAGCACCCCACCCACTTCCCAGCTCCTTAGGCCAGGCCTAACTCCACATTCCCCTCCTTCACTAGTAGTTAATACAGATCAGTACTCACTGAGTATTGATGTGTACTTCCCATGTGTCAAGGGTTAGTCTAAGCACTTCACATGTTTTGACTCACTGGATACTCACTGGATACTCATGAGTCTACCTAAGCTAAAATATCCCTATTCTACCAGATTAGGAAACTGAGGCACCAAAAGTTTTAGAAAATCACCTAGTTCTACCCAAGTAAGGTTCCAGATCTATACTTGTTTTTTTGAGTCAGGGTCTGACTCCCTCCTAGGCTGGAGTGCAGAGGCATGATCACACCTCACTGCAGCCTTGAACTCTCTGAACACAAGCATTCTTCCCGCCCTAGCCTCCTAGATAGCTGGGACTACAGGCACGCACCATGTCCAGCTTATTTTTTTGTAGAGATTAAGTCTGGCTATGCTGGCTAGGCCGGCCTCGAACTATGGGGCTTAAGCAACTCTCCTGCCTCAGTCTCCCAAAGTGCTGGCGTTAGCCACCACCCCCAGCCAGAGTCTATTTGTAATCACCATATCTTCCCTCTATCCACTCATTCATCACTCATCCATCGCAATGAAGTGAACAACTACGAAGTGTCAAGCACATTACCAACACAGGGATACAGTGGTGCTCAAGACAGATAAGTAGCCAGCAATCGCAGTTCAGAGTAAAGGTTGCTGCAGGAGCACAAAAGAGGGAGCCCAATCCAGTCCCAAAGCGGTCAGGGAGGGCTTCCTGGAGGTGATGAAGTTTGAATAAGAACCAGAGGATGAGCAGAAGGTAGTGTCCTCAGACGCACTAGCTTGTTGAAGGTGGGCAGCCCTTGGTTAGACAGGTTTGTAGAGTGGCCCCCAGAACCAGACGCCAAAGCTGTGCCTGTGACCAGTCACTACTCCTGAGTGCCTACACAGGTACTATAATGCCTGGTGAGCTCCGCCTTAGGGCTGGCCCTCCCCTCAGCAGCCTGAGGCTGCCCTGACCCACCCTCCATAGAGCTCTGGCTGCCTCCCCAGCGGTCAGCCTGACTCCCAGAGTCCAGAGGCAGTCTTGCTGGCCTCTGGCCTCCTGAGGCCTCCGTTGCCTCCTGCCTGCCCTCCACAGCTGCATTCTAGACCCTTCTTATGGAGGGAAGCCCTGGAGACATAGCTCTCTCAACCCCAGCCATTGCATGGTTGCTGGCATGGGAAAGATCAACATATTCCTTGGACCGTGGGCCCAGCAGTGGACACCAGGCTAAACCTGACCACTCAGCTGTAACACAATGTGGCCTGTGCTCTGAGAGAGGCCTGTGCCAAGCACTGTGGGAGCTCTGAATAAGGTGGATTTGTCCTGCCTGGAGTAGGGCAGGTAAAGGCACACGAAGGATGCAGAGGCATCTACCTAGTGGAAGAACATCAAGCAACAACAAAAGCACTCAAATACTTGGTCTCATTTGATCCTTGCAACAACCCCAAAGAGGGTATCTTCTGGCTTCGATTTATAAATGGGAAAATTCAGACTCGGAAGATGTTTCCCATATGAGTGGCAAAGGCAGAGCCAGGAGCAGGACCCAGGTCTGGCTGGCTCCAGGCCCTCAGCTCTCTGCTCTAATCGCGGCTCTCTCCCTGGGGAGTCCCTGGTCTCGGGAGACTGCCCTGCTCATGTGAAACCAGGCAGTGCTGGCTGCTCCAGCTTAGAGTGGAACAGAGAAACCCCAACAGTGACAAGTAATGTGCTGTCCTGAGCTCACACAGAGGCTCTACTGACCCCCCAGCTGGAGTGGCCACTCATGGGTCTGCATGCCCCACTCTGCCCTGTGACTGACCAGACGTGCTGGCGCTGGGGCCGCGGGTGAGTCTGTGAAGGCTCAACCCTGTGGCCTGATCTCTGGTGCTGCACCTGGGCTCCAAGCCACCAGGCTCGGCCCTGCTGCCCATCCCATGAATCCGACCATGTCCACCTCCCCCACACAGCTCAGCTCTGCCCCTGCCCTCCACAAGGACCACTCCCTGGGTCTACAATGAACAGCAATAGAGTCCCCCGGCCCTACAAACCCCATGGCAGCTCCCAGCAACCCTGCCAATCTCTAGGTGGAGGCCGGCCCTCAGCCAAGAGGTTGTTAATACATCTCCCCCACCTGGGCATCCATGTCAGAGAGTTCATGGGCCCAATGCCAGGCTCCATGGTGCCAGCTCCCTGGTCACTGGTGCCTTTGGGCTCTAGGAACATGAGGCACTTCACACAAGTCATTTCATTCACTCTTGCTCCCGACATGGGTGATATGAAGAGAGATGATTGGTTCCATGTGGCCAACAGGGAAACCGAGCGAAAACTTCTGATCCTGTCTTCATCCTGCTTGTTCCTGCAGCTTCTACTGATGCCACATCCATCCCACCGTGGGTAAACATTGCCTGCTTAACCCCACTGAACCTCACTCCACAGTAGCCCCCAAAATAGTACAGCATCAACCCTCAGCGAGGAAGAAGTTTCCACACCAAGACACCAGGCCACTGGGCAGGACTCTTGAGCCTCCTTTCTCCAGCTTCCAACAACCGAGGGCACTTTCCAGCAGGTCTGAGGAACTCTGGCCTCCACTGGGTGCTGCACTGACCCCAGGGAGGTCCCCTCCTCCACCCCAGTACCTATTCCCCTGCCAGCAATTCCCTCCCTACTCCCAGTTCCCTATTTTGGTGGCACTGACACCACTCAGCTCCAGGGCTGGGACCAGGGCTCACTGGTTTGAGTCAGTCCACCCATCCTACTGACCCACTCTAGGCCAGTGGGAAGGAAAAAATCCCAGGCTTTGTGTGGGAGCTACCACAAGTCTCCTTCTTTCTACGTGGTGCAGACTGAGGCTATGAGGGCTAGAACAGCTGTAGCCACCTTGCTGCCAGGAGGGGAGGGTCTGAAATTGCCAGGGGCTGCTCCGAGGGTGGTAGACACTGCAAAAGGCAGGGCCGAGAGACACAGAGGACACACGTCCTTGGCGGTATATTCACTTGTTGAAGCCTGGACGTTTTCAACACTGCGGGCCAATGGATGCCTCTAATTGTCTAAGGCCCTCAATGTGTCTAAGCCACAACCCCCAAACAGGTCCCTCTCAGAGGCGAGGGCCCCAGAGCACTCACCAGGTTGACAAAATCCTGGTAGCAGATCTGCCCATCGGCATGGCTGTCCGCGAGGGCCAGGAGCACCTCCCTTTTGTGCGGGTCCAGGTTGGAGCTGTGGCTCTCCAGGAGGGTCCGGAACTTGCCTGTGCTGATGTAGCCCGTGTTCCCAGGGTCAAACTGAGAGAGAAGCACAGACAGCAACGGGGTCAGCAGGGCACCACCCCCTCTCAGTACCGAGTGGGTGCCCCAATTTCTACCAACCCGCACAGGCCCTCTGCCAAGAGGCCCAGGCAGTGTCAGGGAGGTTTCCAAGGGCCTCTGGGAAATATCCAAATAGGAACGGACAAGCACTTGAAATCCTGGAGGACCCAATCCAACCATCTCTTGTGGATAAGGAAACTGAGCATAAGTGGCCACCAGTCAGCCCTCCCTTCTGGAGAGGAAAGCAGGAGTGAAAAGGCAATGACTGGAGGAAGATGAGGAACTTCAGAGGTCTGGGATGGGAGAGGACAGCAGGAGGAGGAGTTTCAGCAGAAGATCTTTAGGCAGAGAGGAAGGACCAGACTCCAGTGGGGATGCCTGAGGGCCGGGGAGCAGGGAGCACAGCCTCGCAAGTCCTTCTGACCCTGGCACTGGTCGTCTTCCATGGCCCCCCCATTCCTCCCATGCATGCAGGACTGGCAGGCCCCCAGACACTCTGCTGTTTTTGTTTTGTGTATGTATGTGTCTGCGTGTGTTTCACATGTGCTCTTTTATCCTGTGCACACGTGGGACCCTCTGCCTGAAATTCCCTTTCCTCCCTCATCTTCCAGGGAGACCCCGGCTCACCCTTTCTGATGGCCCAGATGTCCCCTTCTCCAGGAGGCTTCTCTCAGGCTGCACCCCTCACACTCTGGACAGACCTCTGGACCGCCGGTCCACACTGGTCTCTGGCTGGCTACTCTTGCCTTCTTGCTGGACCACAGCTTGGCATCGTGATTGATCCCAGTGCTTAGCACAGAGCCTGGCATTATCGACACTCAATAGAGATTTGCCGGATGAGTAAGTAGCACACGTTCAGATGAACAGACGGGTACTGATTTTCCAAGCAAAGCCTCATGGGCTCAGTGAGAAAAGGCAGGATCTTATGCCCCTCGCCCTGGGAAGCCTTTAACCCTTCTGTCCCTCCTTCCTCATGGAGCCCATCCCAGCCTACCCCAGCACACACCGTGCTAGAAAGGAACACGAATCATCACTCATGGGTGCCGAGAGTTTTCCTGTTCACGAAGTGCTTCCCCATCCAAGACTCATAGGGGTGCTGCTGTGAGCTGCTGAGATGTGACAAGGCAAAGAGACACTGAGGATGCATGTGTGTGCGTGACAAGTGAGTCTGGAAGGTCACAGCCATGTTTGCCCCTTTGCCAGGTAAGGTCACTGGAGACTGTTTTAGGAAAGTGGATTCCATGTTCAGTGCTTCTAAGACAATCTAGGTATAAGTCAGGAGACTCAGTCACGGGTGATTTCCATTCTCCCCAGAATTCAAGAAAGGACATCACTTATGAGGCCTATTTTAATATCTGCATATTCTCCCCCACCCCCACCCCGCCCTCAAGCCAAAATACCAGGTTTCAGGGATGACAACTGTTTGGTTCACACCATCAAGTATTTCAGGAAACTCACTTCCTCGCTGCTCAGTAAAGATCTTTAAGAATAAAACCACCTAATATTGGCTGTGTTTTCATGGGAATAAACATTGCTCTAAGCACTTGAGGAACAGAATTTCTTTGTCCCGCTACAGCAACCCTATGTGACAGATCCTATTCATATCCCCATATTACAGATGAGGAAATGGACAGAAAAGTTAACAAGAAGCTGAGCAACTCTCCTGCCAAGTGGCGGAGTCAGGGTTCCACATGCAGGCAACTCAGCGCGGCCTCTAAACCACGACTGGCTACCTCTGACCTGTAGCCTCTAGGGTTGTTCTGCTTCTCAGAAGCAAAACTGAAGGACCGAAAGGTGTGGACTCAGGAAAGGTAGAGGTTCCAGGAGGTTCATAGTCCAACCCTAAGCAGAAATTATTATTATTCTTTGTTTTGTTTTGTTTTGTTTTTTGAGTTGGAGTCTCACTGTCGCCCAGACTGGAGTGCAGCGGCCGCTCCCGGCCACCGCAGCCTCGACCTGCTGGGCTCCGGCGATCCTTCCGCCTCAGCCTTCCAAGTAGCTGGAACTACAGGCGCGCGCTACAATGCCCGGCTGATTTTTTGATTTGTTGTAGAGATGAGGTCTCCCCAAGTTGCCCAGGCAGGTCTCAAACCCGCAGGCTCAGGCAATCCACTCACCTCGGCCTCCCAAAGTGCTGGGATTACAGGCTGAGCCACCGAGCACAGCCGTATTATTGTTATTATTATTATTTTCTGTCACCCAGGCTGGAGTGCCGAGGCACGATCACAGCTCACCACAACCTCTCAAGTAGCAGGGACCACAGGCCCGACCACCACATCCCACTAGTTTTTTGATGTTTTGTAGATGAGGCCTCGCTATGTTGCCTAGGCTGGTCCCAAACTGCTGGGTTCAAGCATCCCTCCTGCCTCAGCCTCCCAAAGTGCTGGGATTACAGGCATGAGTCACTGCACCTGGCCTATCGCTATTATTTTTATGATGGGGTCTCACTTTGTTGTCCAGGCTAGATTCTAAACTCCTGGGCTCCAGTGATCCCCTCCCGCGTCAGCCGCCAAAGTGGTTAGGACCACAGGCACACACCACAGTGCCTGGACAAATAGATTTTTAAAGCAGGAAAGAGCCCAAACAGCCAAGAGTTCTGACCTCTTTTATTGTTCAGATGAGGGGACTGAAGCCTAGGGAGGAAACAGGGCAATGACAGCCAGGGAAAGTCTCTTTCCTTGGTGTCTGGGATCCCTCTCATTCCTACAAGCCCCCTGTGCCAACCCCTCCTCCACCACAGGGACTCATTAGGCTGCCCTGATGCGGCCCTCCTGTGCTGGGTGGGCAGACGAGGGCGGGGTGGGGTTCCGGTTAAGATACAGTGGGTTGCATTCTGGGGAGATCCCCCAGGGGACTGCAGGAGGGCAGGGGTCTGCCACACAGCAGGGAGTCTCTCCTGTCTCACTGGGGGGAGGGAGCCCAACGGCTTTGCAAGCACTGAGAGCAGGGACCAATCCCCTCCCAGGGGCTGCCTCAGGGGCTGGGGAGGGCTGTGGGGTGGGGGGGCTGGGATCAGGCGCCAGACAAAGAACCACCTGCTCTCCTCCTCTCCCTCCCCCTCCAGGGCTCCCTGCTGTTGTCCTAGTGACAGGGGCTGCCCAGTGGCTCCTCAAGCCCCCACCCCCCACCAGGGCCTGCCCCAAGCACAGTACAGCTCCAGACTGCAGAGAACAAGCTGGAATCGGGCCGAGCCTGGGTTCTCTGCCAAAACTCTACCTTTCATGGCAGGGGCAGACAGGCCAGACAATAGGGGGTCACTGCTACCCTAATAATGAGGCCTCGGGGATGCCCAGAGGATGACTGAGTGGGGGGAGAGGCAGGGATGGGCAGCTGCCTGGGCGCCATGAATACACACAGGACACCTTTTGACCAACACCTGGGAAGATGAGGGCATGGGCACAGGCTGACAGTGGGCATGGGGCACAAGGGTCAGGGGAGACACACACGGAGAGAGGAGAGAGCAAGAGAGAGTACGTGCTCAGAAGGCAGGAGCGAAGTGGGTCCCACTGCCCTAAAAGGAAGCTGAGAGCTCCCAAAGGAGGCTGCACCCCCCACTCAGGGCAGCAAGGAACAAGGCACATCCCACTCTTGTCTCAGCCCCTGAGCAGGGTTTGTGTGATTTAGGGTAGAACGACTCGAGCCAGGAGTGCTCATCTATATAAAGCGGGCCAGCTTCCTCTGGGGCTGTGGTAGGCTGAAGCAAATGCAGGGCAGAAGCTCAGCAGGGCCGTGGGGCCCCGTGACCAGACTCGTTTGCTGCAAAGCTGGGAGCACCCCTCTGCCGTGGCGGTGTGGCCGACCCTCTCTGGGCACGCATCGTATCCTCTGGCCTCCCGTGATGTCTGCTAAGGGAGATGAGATCACACTAGCACCGTGGTTTGGAGCTTTCAGGAAAACTAGCCCTATAAATGCAATTTCCTTGTTAATGACGTGCTGAAGGCCCAGGAGCTCCCCTGTCCCCCAGGAACTCGTGTCCTGGATTTGCCCACTTTGGCAGTGGGATGAGGTCTAGGCTGGGTGGGCTCGAGGCACGGGCGGTCTGGGAGTGGTCAAGAGCAGCTGGAGGAATGCGGGCTGTGAACGGGCCACAGGGGCCTGTGGGGAGCCAGAAGGCAGGGAGCATCCTGGAAGCTGCCCCCAGAAGAGGGCTCAGTGCAGTGGGGGAGGGGCGGCCAAGTCCACATGCAGCCTGCCTGGACGCTGGCAGTGGAGGGAGGACTTTCTCACACAGTGAGGAATGGCCCGCCCATCTGCCTTGGCCTTCTAATCGCACCAGTACCCAGCCCTCTGGCCCCTAATCCTCTAGTTCACCAGCTCTCCCCAGCCTGAAGCCTCACACATACTCTGCCATCTCCCACTTCCCATCTCTCATATCCTGAGCCCCTTCCTGGGGACTTAGCGCCCCTC
Source organism: Cephalopachus bancanus (assembly GCA_027257055.1). Classification (NCBI taxonomy): domain Eukaryota; kingdom Metazoa; phylum Chordata; class Mammalia; order Primates; family Tarsiidae; genus Cephalopachus; species Cephalopachus bancanus. The sequence continues at coordinate 4,283,130 of JAPVLO010000158.1, forward strand.
CCAGGCTGGGGAAATGACCCATCTGGGGCTCCTTCTTTCTCTCTGGGGCAAGGGTGAGGAAGAACTCCAGAAGGACCCCGTATCCCCAGCTGCTGTGCCATTTACCCTGCCTTAGTTTCTCCATCAATTAAGTAGGAACTCTCTCAGGAAGATGTAAGGGGTCCATACCCACGCCTGTGCATATAAGGGTGCCCTATGCCAATGGGGCAAGGGAAAGAGACATCTACAACACAGACAGCCCACAGGGACAACAGTTGATGTTCTCTTCTGAATCCTCAAGCAGACAAGGGGTTGATGGGAAATTTGAGATCAGGATGGGTGACTCCACACTGGAGGGGTGAGGAGGGGCTGGGACTATTTGGGTCTGTGCTGTCAGAGGGACCTGGTGACACTGGTACAGGGGACAGCAGGTCAGGGAATCATAAATCATGGTCCAGGAGAACCAGAGGGAAACTCAGAGGTTTTCAAACTGCACTGCAGAGTTCTAGGGGCTATGGGGCCTCCCGAGTCCAGGGATGGTGGGAGGGGACCACTCAGCAGCTCCTCGCTGAGCTAGGTTAGGACTGGCCTTCCACATACTACACGTATCATGTTGGACAACAACACAGAGCTGTATGTGCAAAATGTCTGCTATGTCTCAGGCACTGCCTCATTGGGCCCTCAGGCCACCACACATGGTGGTGGTTTGCCTGGGACAGTCTTGGCTTATACCGATTGTTTGGGCATGATTATTAAGTGTTCCCTCCACTTTTAAAGTGTCCCAACATGTTAACAAATTGTACACATCCCCCCCATTTAAACCTTACAGCAACCCTATGTGGTAGATGCTATTGTGAGCTCTATTTTACAAAAGGAGGGAACGGAGGCACCGAGAGCTGAGTTGCCCAAGTTCAAACAGCTGGTAATTGTTGCAGGTGGATTCACACCCAGGCACAGGGGCCCAGAGCCTGCACTCCCTCCCACTGGGAGGATGCTATGGCCAAAAAGAGTTTGAGAGACCTCATTCCTCTTTTTTTTTTTTTTTGAGTTGGAGTCTCACTCCGTCGCCCAGACTGGAGTGCAGTGGCACGCTCCCAGTCACTGCAGCCTCAACCTGCTGGGCTCTGGCAATCCTTCCACCTCAGCCTTCCAAGTAGCCGGAACTACAGGAGTGCGATATCATGCCCAGTTACTTTTTATTTATTGTAGAGACAAGGTCTTGCCAAGTTGCCCGGGTGGGTCTTGAACCCACGGGCTCAGGCAATCCATTCGCCTCGGCCTCCCAAAGTGCTGGGATTACAGGCTAAGCCACCAAGCGTGCCCGACCCCCATTCTCTTAACCATTCATCTAACATATTTCCTAAGGATCAGCCAGGAACAAGGGATCACACTCATTTTATGGGGAAAGAAATGCAGGGAGCAAAAGACACTAGCTCAAGGTCAGAGAGTGTAGAGATGGACACATTCAGGGTTCCTCCACTGGGCTGGCTGGCCCCAGCCTTGCCTTGCCTTGTTTTTCTCTATCCTGTTCAGCTGTATGAAACAGAGCCCTCGAGTTTATATATAAGGGTTTCCCAATGTGTGTTTTGTGAAACACCAGGACCAATGGTGGTGCCTGAAATAAGGGTTCTGTGGTCCCATAAGTGTGGGAAGCGTCTTGGTGGGGCCTGATGCACAGAACAATTTTTTTTTTTGAGTGGGAATCTCACTTTGTCACTCAGGCTGAAGTGCAGTGGCACACTCATGGCCACCGTAGCCTCAACCTACTGTGCTCAGATGATTCTTCCGCCTCAGCCTTCCAAGTAGCTAGAACTATAGGCATGTACCACCACAACCAGCTAATTTTTTAATTTATTGTAGAGATGAGGTCTCACCAAGTTGCCCAGGCTGCTCTCGAGCCTGTAGGCTCAGGCGATCCTCTCACCTTGGCCTCTCAAAGTGCTGGAATTATAGACATGAGCCACTGCGTCCAGCTGCACAGAACAATTTTTTTTTTTTTTGAGTTGTAGTCTCACTCTGTCGCCCAGACTGGAGTGCAGTGGCCGCTCCCGGCCACCGCAGCCTCAACCTGCTGGGCTACGGCGATCCTTCCGCCTCAGCCTTCCAAGTAGCTGGAATTACAGGCATGCGCTACCACACCCGGCTGATTTTTTGATTTATTGTAGAGATGAGGTCTCGCTGCCCAGGCGGGTCTCGAACCCGCGGGCTCAGGCAATCCACTCACCTCAGCCTCCCAAAGGCGCGGGATTACAGGCTGAGCCACCAAGCCCGGCTTACACAGAACAATATTAAGGGTCCTATAAGGTCTTACAGTGAAGAAACCTGTCTGATTTTGTTCAGTGCAGCATCTTCCAAACTGATACGACCTTTGGTCATAGTATTTTTCACAGTAACACTCCATGGAACACTTCTTAGGAAAAAGGCAAGCGTCCACAGGAGAGTCATGTTTCTCCTTTGTGAAACCCAGTCTCTTGGCTGGTGGCTCAGAACCAGCCTTTCACTTCCATCTCATGAGTGGCACAGGCTCTCAAGGCAGCTGACACTTTGCTGGAGTCCTCCGGCAATGCTAGAAGTCTGTAGGATCCAGGCCCAGCCAGAGGGTTGATTGGGGACACCAGGCCCCAGGAGAGGCTGAGGAATCAGGGACTGGCCTAATGGGGCCACTGAGCCGAGCTCTCAGGGAACAAATCCCGCTGGAGCTGGGAATCTGCCTGCTCAGCACCCAGGACAGCAGCACCGCAGTTCCCCGCCCCACGGCAGGCCGGCCAGCCAGGCCAAGGCTGCAGAATGTACCCAGCAGCAAGAAAGCACATGAGAACGAAGTGGATACATCTATCCTATTATCTCTACTATGTATGTGTGATTTGCACAAACTGCATTTCCAGGACAAACACGTCTGAACTCTGCGTCCAGAGTTTCATTCTCTCTCCCAGGAGGTCCCTCTTCCTATCCTTGATCTGGAGAGGGCCAGGACCTCAGTGAGGGCTATGAGCACTTTGAAAGACCCCCAAAGGAAGCACCTGTGGCCAATGGACCAGCTGCCCTTCAGCAAAGACCACTCGAGTCAGGAAAGTGGGGACCTGGGATCTATCCGGGTCCCCAAGGCAGAATGAGCCCTGGGAAATGACCACAGGGCATATGTGCTGGGACTGGGGTAAGGTGCAGGCAGATGTCCCCACTGGAGGTCTGTGGGGGGGGTGCTATGGCTCATCTGCTGGATCCTTGCATCATTACCCAGCTTCTGAGCAGAGCAAAATTAACGAGTCTGCCCAGGGGTTTACAGCAGAGCTGTCCCCATCCAGCATCCGAAGCCCACCAGGGAACTCTGGCCCTTTCAGGGATATTTACAGCTCCATAAATTAGGTCCAGGCTGCAGCTGCTGAGGTCAGGAGGGGAGGTTATGGGAGTAGGAGCTTTCTCTGTCAGTTCTCCTTTCTTGCAAATGAGGATGCTAATTCGCCCATAGAGAAAACCACCTCACACTCTTCCTCTGACCTCCCAAAATACTGACTTTCCCAAATATTTTATGATTTTAATTCTCACACCAACCCTAGAGTAAGTGTGATTAGTCCCATTTAACAGAACAGAAATTGAGGTACTCAGAGACATGCCCCCTGCCCAGAACCACTCTGAGAGAGTGGACCACAGTGCCATCTCACCATCTGGCCTGCTTCAAGCTGGGGCTGGGAGTGGCTTTTCTTTTTCTTTTTTTTTTAATTGGGGTCTCATTCTATCACCCAGGCTAGAATGCAGTGTCAGGCCCTGACTACAGGCCTTAGGCCTCCTGGGTAGCTGGGACTACAGGCACACACCACAACACCTGGCTAATTTTTTTTATGTTGCCCAGGCTGACCTCGAATTCCTGGGCTCAAGCAATCCTCCTGCCGAGGTCTCCCAAAGAACTGGGGTTACAGGCGTGAGCTACTGCGCCCAGCAGGCTAAATGGTGAGATGGCACTCTGGTCCACTCTCTCAGAGTGCCTCTGGGCAGGAGGCATGTCTCTGAGTACCTCAATTTCTATTCTGTTAAATGGGACTAATCACACTTACTCTAGGGTTGGTGTGAGAATAAAAATAATAAAATATTTGGGAAAGTCTTTTCTTTTTTTTTTTTTGAGTTGGAGTCTCACTCTGTTGCCCAGACTGGAGTGCAGTGGCATGCTGCCAGCCACCGCAGCCTCGACCTGCTGAGCTCCGGTGATCCTTCCGCCTCAGCCTTCCAAGTAGCTGGAACTACAGGTGCACACTACCACACCTGGCTAATTTTTGTTGTATGGTAGAGACAAGGTTTCGCCAAGTTGCCCAGTTGGGTCTCGAACCCGTGGGTTCAGGCAATCCACTTGCCTTGGCCTCCCAAAGTGCTGGGATTACAGGCTGAGCCACCAAGCCCAACCTGGGAAAGTCTTTTCAAAGATTTCAAGCCTCCGTGAGAAGAAGAAAGACCAGCTCCTAAAAACCGGGTTCTGACCCCTCCTCTCCTCTGGCTGCTCCAGATGGAGGCACTAGGGGCCTTTGTGCTGCCCGCTCCCCTGGGATCTGGTCAGGCCAGGCTCCTGACAGCTGGAGAAGCCTCCATGATTCTGGGATTCCCAGTTATATTATTTCTGCTCATTCAGCTGCCACCCCAGGGTCTGGGGGAGGTTGCTCAGCCCTCTCAAGGAGCTTCTCCCCAGAGTCTCCTAAGTCAAACAGCAGAACTCTGGGATCAGGGCTGGCAGCTGATTAGGGAGCTATAACACCCCAACCTCAGCAAAGAAGCGGGCGTCCTGGCCTGAATCCAGGTTGGCCACCAGACAATCAGCATGTTTCCAGGTAACCACCTAGCTCTCCCAACACCTGGGCAGTGAGGGCAAGAATCATCAGAAGCTGGGGGTGGGTGCCCAGGGAGGGGTGGAGGATAGCCCCTTCAAGTCGGGCCGCTGAAAGACCCTGTTTCTTCTCCTTCAGCCCAGCCTCCCAAGCACACAGACAGCCCCTGCCTCTTCCTTGACACAGACTCTGAGGGGGTGGTTGGGGGCTGTGACTCAGAGGCCCTCGGGTACCGGAGAAGCAGACATAATGCCCATGCTGACTCATTCAGCCACCTGGGGACTGAAGCCGAGTCATGACCACGAAGCCCCAGGAGTCTTGAGGGAGCAGCAGGCAGGGAGAGGTAGGAATTGGATGTGAGCAGGGAGGGGGCTCTGACATCTGCCCCATCTCTCCCTTTCAGCCTAAGCCCTTGGCTCCTGCTGCTTCTCCTGGCAGCCACCAAAGGGTTCCTCTGATCCTCCAGAAAAGAGAAAGCTGAGCAATTCAGAGGAAGGAGGGAAGCAAGAGTCAGGGCGGGCAGGACAAAGGGACACTGAACTTGCCTTCACCTGCTGTGACCCTTCTGCCCCATTTCAGAAGTCACCCAGAAGCCTGTGGAGACACACACACACACACACACACACACACACACACACACACACACACACACACACACGATGGCTGCAGAGGGTCCTCGCTGCTGTCTTTGGTCAAGCCCAAGCCCTGCCCCCTCAGGTCTCAGTTTCCCCCTTTGCAAAGAAGAGTGGTGACTCACCTCACAGGGCTGCTCAGAGATCAAAATGAGATCAAAATATAATCCCAGCACTTTGGGAGGCAGAGGCAAGAGGAGTGCCTGAGCCCAGGAGTTCAAGACCAGCCTGGGCAACATAGCGAAACCTCATCTCCACACAAAATTAGCCAGGTGTGGTGGCGTGAGCCTGTAGTCCCTGCTACTCAAGAGGCTGAGGCAGAAGGATCACCTGAGCCCAGGAGGTCAAGGCTGCAGTGAGCCATGATCGTGCCACTGCACTCCAGCCTAGGTGACAGAGTAAGGCTCCAACTCAAAAAAAAAAAAAAAAGACCTGAGACAACAAATTTATAGGCACACAGTTAGACATTCAATATTTGTTCCCTCAAAGAAACACTTGCTGACTCAAACCTGTAACTTGCTTCAAAAAAGCTGGAGAATGGGAATGGGGGCTAACTCTTGAGGTTCACAGCTCATGACATATATAGAGTATCACTCCTGTAACACAAGACAGTGCCTTGGGCCCAGTGTCACAATCACCACCAACTAAGCGTCCAGCAGAAACACCAAATCAGAACACCAGACTGAAAAGGGCTGGTCCAGTCTACCTGGTAGCTGGACACCTCATCTCACCGTTCGCCCTCTGGCATGCACAACACTCCCCAGGCAGCTTCTGTCCAGAAACTTCCCTCCATTCTCTCTGGAAAGTTCAAGGGGAGTGTGGTTTTCCAGCTTCTGCCCTAAAGAAGGCAGCTTGATATGGTGGAAGGAGCCAAGACAGGGGATCTGGGCATGGATTAAATACCTAGGTCTACTCCATATCCATGCTTTTTGTGAAAACAGCTTGTATTTCTTTAATTTCCAATAACATGCAACAATACTTATCAGGTGCTCACCACATACCATGCCAAGCACTGTACACACATCACCACCTTCACAGAGGGTACTACAGGCACTTCACAGATGAGAACACTGAGGCTGGCAGAGGTTACCCAGCTTGCTTATTGTCACACAGGACATACTTGCCCAGAGGTATGTCCTCTCCACCTGTCTCAGTCACCCAAGGCATCAACTAAGCAGATAGGAGTCGACAGGGCCTGGCAGTAGGAACAGTTTGGACAGAGAGCAGGGTTGGGCTCTGGCCTCGGCCTGACACTATTGCACCAAGTGACTTCAGCAAGCTACTGACTTCTGTTCGCTCATTTGTAAAACAAGCAGATTGGACAAGATGCTTCCAATGACCTCCTAATAGCCTATGGTCCTTGAGGTGGCAGCAGCCATGCAGTGGCAGAGGAGCCATCATGAGTATGGCAGCCCCACAGTCAGGACTTGCACCTGCATGCAGGGCTACAGTTCCACCAGTCATTTGCTCAAATGTGTGCATCTGTTGTGTCAGACAGGCAGCCAGGTGACCTTCAGTCTTGGATTCCTTGGCTCTACCACCCAATGTTATCAAATTGCTTTTTAAATGGGGGTCTTCCTATGTTGCCCAGGATGGTCCTGAACTCCTGGACTCAAGGGATCCTCCCACCTCAGCCTCTCCCGAGTAAATGGGATTACAGGCAGGCACCCCTACCCTGCTTCAAGAGCATTTTTATGAGTGGTGAGGGATTAAAGGGTGAACTTCAGCATGGCTGACAGGGTCACTGGGGCCAGTTAAGCTTTGTTCGTCTCCAGGAACCCCGTTCTGCTGGTTAATCGTGTGTTCTGGGGGCCACAGCCAATGCCACTGTCTCTGGGGCAGATGTTTTTTCTGTGGCTCCTTGCTAATCCATTCATCAGTCTCATGTGAACCTCTTTTCTGCTCCCAGAACGCGCCCTTAAGCCAGCTTGCAGGAGGACTACAAATGAGATGGGTGTCAGGGTCAGGCCAAGGGAAGACCCCCAGACTGAAGGGCAGGGACTATGCGGGGGGCACTGGGGGAAAGAAGGGAGAAGGGAGAAAATCCTCTGGGCGCAAAAGTAGGCCTCTGTCAAGCAGCTGCCTTCCCTCTAGGAGCCTGGACATCAGAAATGGGCCTGTGCTTCTCCTGGAAAATTCTGATTCCCGGTCATGAGACATTTGCTGACTGTCTGGGTCAGATATTCCAAAGAAAGTTTCCATTTCCATTTAATTCTCATGGTCACCCTGGAGTTAAAATTATTGTCCCCAGTTTACAGAGGAAATTGAGGCTCAGAGATGTAAATGCCCTGTCACAAAGTCAGTAAGACTTGAACCCAGGTCTACCTGACTTCAAATCCAAGGTTCTGCCCCCAGCAGCCCACCTAAGCTGTCCCATGCTCTGTTTGTAACAAATGTTTATAAGTTCAGTGGGAGAGTCAATAATTGTCTGCTTTTCTTCTGGGTGATGAGCAAAGTTGGGTCTCTTTTGGGGGCCTAGGAAATGCATGTTCCCCATGGGAATGTGAAAAGGGAGACACGATCAAGTTATTTTCAATTCTTCTTTTACCTTCTTGTTCTTTTGAGCTCAAAAGCAATTGTGCTTTGTTGACTTTACAGAACTCTGCTCCAAATCCTTTTGCTCATTAAACATTTGGAGATCTTGGAGTCATTTTTTTTCTTCATTTTTTGAGTCAGAGTCTCACTCGGTTGCCCAGGCTGGAGTGCAGTGGCACGCTTGTGGCCACCCCAGCGTCAACCTGCTGGGCTCAGGTGATCCTTCCGCCTCAGCCTTCCAAGTAGCCAGAACGACAGGCGCACACGATCAAGCCTGGCTATTTATTTATTTATTATAGAGACAAGGTCTCACCAAGTTGCCCGAGCTGGTCTCAAACCGATGGGCTCAGGCAATCCACACGCCTAGGCCTCCCAAAGTGCTGGAATTACCGGCTGAGCCACCAAGCCTAGCCATTTGGAGTCATTTTTAAGGGTGAACCTGGAAGTGGCTTTTCCAACCCGGAAAGCCCACTGTGGGTTAACTAGGCTCCAGTCCCATATCTGCCAATGACCTGCTATTTGGCCTTTGATCAAATAGTTGATCTTGGATCAAAGCTCCGTTGGATTCAGGAAGGGACTGAGAATAAGACTATCAAAGCATAGCCTGAAAAAGAGAAGCTTGCCAGATACCTAAGGAACAAACATAAAGCATAACTAAAAGGTACGTTACCTGTGCAAAATTATAAACATCAGTGGCATAGATCAGAAGTCAAAAATAAACCCAGCCACATGTAAAAATTTGCCAAATGATAACATTTCTCAAGCAATGTATAAAGGAAGGGTTTCTTAATTAGTAATGTTAACAGAACTGGATAGGAATAAGATCCAGAGAGAGTAAAGGACTATGTGATTATTTATTTATTTATTTCAAACAACTTGCTTCAGTTGAAGTCTCACTCTGTCGCCCAAGTAGGAGTACAGTGGCATGCACACAGCTACCACAGCCTGAACGTGCTGGGCTCCAGCGATCCTTCTGCCTTAGCCTTCCAAGCAGCTGGAACCACTGGCACACACCACCACGCCCAGCTAATTTTTAAAAAATTTATTGTAGAGACGAGGTCTTGGCCAAGTTACCCAGGCTGGTCTTATATCCCTGGGTTCAGGCAATCCTCTCGCCTCTGCCACCCAAAGTGCTGGGATTACAGGTGTGAGCCACTGCGCCCAGTCTATGTTATGTGATTTTTTTTTTTAATCACAGAAAAAGTAGTAGGAAATACAAGGGCATATTTATGAGATCTGGAGCAGGATAAAAACTATCCCAGGTCTGAAGCAACAGAGGGAATCACAAAGGAAAAGTCCATCAGATTTGACAGAAAAAATAAGACATTTTTTACCATGATATTACACGGTAACAAGAGATTAATATTTATGGTAACTTAAAAATCTACTTAAAGATTTAGGAAAACCATCAAGTTCCTAAAGATATGAAAAGACATTTCCCTCAGGGAGAAGTTCATATCAGAAACGAACACGTAAAATGTGGGGGTTGAACTCACGACCTTCAGGTTTCTCGCCTGCTGTAACTTCCGACCCATGGGGAAGAACCGGAGGAGTGAGGAGGCATGGATTTGGCCCTGCTACACCTCTGCTTGAGTGGACAAAAGAAATGCCAGAACTCCGTGGAGGACGAGGAAACTTACAAGGGACTGAGCTTTCTCCCCCTCCAATTCCCACAAAAGGCATCCTGGCCATTTAGCTGAAGAGTGACTGACAAGACCATCATCTTAGCTTCTAGACCAACAAGACCAACATCTTAGCTTCTAGGCCTTGGAGTCCTGCTGACTTCATGTTGGGTCAAAGTTACTCCAAATGCTGAAGGACCAGACCGCATGGAGGGTCTGGTGAATTCCACCTCCAACACCTGGAAGACAGATCCCAGTTTGAAACTGGGTGACTACTGGCATCCACTTTACTTAGGAAGGAAAGAAGGACATGCATGACTGGTCCAAGCCTCCCATGCCATTAACCTCCAGAAAGTGAACGAGCCACATTTGCTTACAGGGTCTCTGACAGGTGTCATGTCCCCCACCACAGTGTGACCTATCTGAGCTGTCTTCTTCTGTAGAAAATGTTGGGGGGGGGCTGCCTGCAACGCCCAGCCAAACTTTCTTTCCTGGAATGCACCAAGTTCACCAATGACCACATCCTCCCTTTATGCAGGCCCAGAGGAAGAGGCACAAAGCACAACATACTTCAGCTTTCTGAACAGCCAGGCACCCTTCTGCGGTAGTGTGTCCATTTGCAAAGCTCCATACCTACTCTTCCTTTAGCCCTGCCAGGGGAATGATCCAGGGGCAGCTTAAAAAAGTAGAATGAACACAGAGGGACTAGACATTGGCCAGAGGCCAAAGCTACCTTCAGGAGTAGCTCTCCTTAAACACAAAGCACCATTGGGAAGGAAGACGATAGAAACGGGTTTCTAACACTGCATGAGGAATGGGGAGTAGATCTCAGGCAGAACTTACTGTCAGAAAAAAACTGTCCAGAGTAAGTTTTGGTCGTTTCTTTCCTAGTATTCACTTTGTCTATTCACAGTGGTTTCTGGATGGACTTCCCAGAAGCAGGGGTGGGAGGGGGCGGGGGAGGTGGTGCTCTTCGTGACACCCAGGACCCACCTTCAGTAGGAAAAGTTGGATTTCACAGGCCACTGGCTAGTCTTGGGTGCTACACATTCTCTCTTCTCTCCCTCAAGTTCCAAATCCTTTCCACTAAAGAGCTCGCCTCCATTCACCCAAATGGGTTGTTTAAAAATGTAAACACACACACACAGGGACTGGCAAAGGAAATTAATTAAATGAGAAAGACATACACAGACAGAGAAAAAAAAGAATGAGACACTTTGTTCTAGGTTCTGCTTCTAAATCTGGCAGGAGGTGTGAAGGGCTGGCAGCATGGTGGTAGTGGTGGCAGTGGAAGCAGCGGGCTCCCTCCTGCCTCAGGCATCCCGCCAGCAGTGGCTAAACTCTCAGGAGCAGAGGGAGAGACAGACGCCCTGCCCGTCGGGCCAGGAGCCGATGGATGTGCCTCAAACCACAGTCTTGTGATTCATGTGGATGACGACCCCGAGGTCTCACCCCAGGCCTCTCACACTGTGATCCCAGGTCTCCAGCCCCACATGGGCATCTGTGTTTGGTTGGCTCCTCAAACTGAACTTGTCTGAAGCCAAAGAGATCATTTTTGCCAACCCTCCTCCTCCCACTGCGCCTTTTGCTTTTCCCTCTAGGTTCAGAATCTCCAAGTTGGACATGTGGTTCCCCTCATCTATTTAGGTCGATTAAGATCTTTCAGGGCAACCCCTTCGGGTCCCCTCCCACTGTGGGAGCTTTTCTGTCCTCTCAATACATCCTGGGTTAAAAAAAAAAAAGATCTTTCAGCCAGGCATGGTGGCTCATGCCTATAATCCTAGCACTGTGGGAGGCCAAGGTGAGAAGACTGCCTGAGCCCAGGAGTTTGAGACCAGCCTGGGCAACATGACAAGACTTCATCTCTACAATAAGTTTTAAAAAAATTAGCGGGGTGTGACGGTGCATGCCTGTAGTCCAGCTACTCAGAGGGCTGAGGTAGAAGGATTGCCTGACCCTAGCAAGTCGAGGCTGCAGAAGCTGTGAGCATGCCATTGCACTCCAGCCTGGGCAACAGAGTCAGACTCCAACTAAAAAGAAATACGTTAAAAAAACAAATAGCTGGCTGGGCTCGGTGGCTCAGCCTGTAATCCCAGCACTTTGGAGGCCGAGGTGAGTGGACTGCCTGAGCCCGCGAGTTCGAGACCCACCTGGGCAACTTCACGAGACCTCATCTCTACAACAAATCAAAAATTATCCGGGCGTGGTAGCACGCACCTGTAGTTCCAACGACTTGGAAGGCTGAGGCGGAAGGATCGCCGGAGCCCAGCAGGTCGAGGCTGCGGTGGCTGGGAGCAGCCATTGCACTCCAGTCTGGGTGACAGAGTGAGACTCCAACTCAAAACAAACAAACAAAAAAACCCAAAAAGCTGGCCGTGGTGGTTCATGCCTGTAATCCCAGCACTTTGGGTGGTTGAGGTGAGAGGACTGCCTGGAAAACTAACTTGGCAAGACCTCATCTCCATAATAAATTTAAAAATTAGGTGGGCATGGCGGGAAGTTCCAGCTTCTTGGAAGGCTGAGGCAGAAGAATCACCTGAGCCCAGTATGTCAAGGCTGCAGTAGCCTTGATCTTGCCACTGCACTCCAGTCCAGCCTGGGCGACATAGTGAGACTCTGGCTCTAAAAAAAAAAAAAAAAAAAAAAAAATCTTCCAATTCTATCACTGTGTCCCTCTTCCTTCCCATTCTCACTGTAACCAGACAAGTCAAGGTGCTTGTCTCCATTCCTTGCTGCAGGTTCCTGACTAGCCTCCCTCATCCCTGCCACCCATCTTGCCCCTGTACTGCTAATACACGGGAGCTTTTGGAAGCATGACTTGGATCTTGTAACAACCCTGATAAGAAACTTTCCAAGGCTTCCCCTGCCTACAGTAAAGGTCTGGTTCCAGCTACTCCTTCAGCTTTGTCTCCTCCTCCAATCCAACCTATCCCCTCTGGCCCAACCAGATCAATCTCTTAAAGTTGCACAAACTTCATGGCACAATCATTCTCACCCCAGGACCTCAACACCCGCAACCCCCCCCCGACATGGGACAGCAGCACCCAACACGAGAACCAAGCAAAGAAGAGAGCCCCTTCCTTGCTGCAAGTCAAATGTCCATCTCCAGATTCAAAAGCCAATACTTGGCACTCCCAACTTCATCTTCTAGACTGCAGGCACTGCATATAATCACACTACCTCCCTTCTGTGACCTCCCAGCATCCCCCATCTCTACTGCAGAATTAAAGCAATAGAATCAGCCTTCACCTAAGCCCCTACTGTGAGACACCCCACAAGGATGGCAGAGACTTGACTTGAGTGGTGGTCATGGACCTTTGATGGTGGAGGGAGAAAGGGAGAGGGATTCTTAGCCCAAGTCCGTCCCGCCCCTCCCAGGCCCTTTCTGTAAGCCCCTGGCATATGGCGAATTTCCCAGGCATTCAGTACATACTGTCCAATCTCTACAAGATATAAGCCTGGCTATGGTGCAGTGGAGTTAGGAGGAGGAAGGAGAGAGAGAGCGATCTCTCAGGGGGCCATCACTTCCTCCTGATACCTGGAGAGCAGTGTCATTCAGCCCCTGAGATGCACTAAGCCACACCCCCACCCCACGTCACCATCTCAGGAGCATAGCGCTAGGGAAGCCCACGCAAGCAGGGAGACTGAGACAGATTTCAGGGATGGCTGGAAGGAAAAGGGGAGAGGGATTTAACTGCTCACATACCTGATCAAACAGGACTTTCCAGTGCTGGTAGAGAGGGAGGCCATGCAGGAGAGGAAGAAGAGGAGAGAAAGAAAGACACACTTATCACCAATGTCTCAGCACCCCCTGATGTTTCTGTCAGAGCCTCCCAGCTGCTGCCCGGGAGCCATCACCAAGCTCAGGGACCCGCCACAAGAGACCAGGGAAAACCTGGTCCCCCAATGAGTCCACACTGAGCAAACGGAGGAAACTCACAGTAAGGGATGATGGGGGTGGGGTCAGCAAAGTGGACGCTGCTGGTTCTGGAACTGGCCAGTGAGGGACGAACAGAACAAGGGTGATTCTTGACAATTACCAATAAAGGCGTCCAACTATGTCCAAGTGCCTCTAATGTTTCTTGCTGCCTGAGGCTTATGTCCACGGTCACCCCCAGGCCTGGGGTTGCATATGCCCGGGTGCAATTCCAACAGGCCCTGAGGGGAAGGGGTCTCAACTTGCAGGGGACCAGAGACCCCTACTCAGGAGAACTCACTCCTGCATAAACACTAACATTTTGCCTGCAAGGGTTATTTTTTTGGGGGGGTCCCGAATATGACGAAACCCACCCATTCTCTTCCTAGCTTGAGTCTAACTGATGAGTCCCTGAGATTCTACCTGGGGCTTAGGGCCAGAAGGGAGTGATAGATTCAGCCATACCAGCCAAAGAGAGAAGATCATAAACTCTTCCCAGCCCCACTCAGACTTTCCACTTTGGTTTGGTTTGGCTGGGGGAGGGGAGGCGGTTTCACTTCCACCTCTCCACCCCGAGGGAGAGGGGCCAGAGCAGGAGATCGCCCGGTTTTTCGCCTCTATTTGTAGGTTAACCCCGGGAGGGAGAAGCTGAAGAAACTCCAGTTCCCAGGGCTTCCCAGCGCCGGCGGAGGACGGAGAGCCGAGCAGCAGGCGGCCGGGAAGCCCTCTGGGGAAGCCCCTCCCTATCCGCGCCAGGGGACCGTCCCTGGCACCGGCGCGGTCCTGGACTCCCGAGCCCCCTTCTGGGAGCAAACCGCTCCCAGCACTCCTGGCTGGGCTCGGAGACAGGGGCCGGCTTGAATTTCAATCAGTGTCGCGACAGGGCAGGTGCCGGGCGGCAGCTGACCCGGGAGCGGAGGGGGTGGCCAGACCGGTCTGCGGGACCCGGGACTCTGCGGCGCCCGCTCCTTCCCCGGCTCCGCGAGCCGGCAGGTCGCGGGTGGCAGGGGAGGGGAGCCGCTGCTGCGACGCGGCCGCCTCTGCGGGAAAACGCCGTGTCCCGGGCACTGCACCAGCCGCGGGGAGGGGGCTCCCGCGGCCGACGGATCCCCGACGCAGCGGCGACGGCCGCGTCCCGCAGGGAAGCCGCGGGAGCCCGAGCGTGGGGGTGGCGCGCGCGTGCGTTTGGGGGAGACCGGTCCCTCCGCCCACCTCCCGCCCGCGGGGACCCGGCCAATCGCGGGCGCTCCCGCGTCACCTTGAAACCTCCAAGTGGCCCCTCGGGGGCGACACGGGGGCAGCTCCCCCCCGGAGCCCCCCAGAAAGTTTGCCCGGGCGGGGGAGGGGCACTCACGTCCTCGGCGCCGCGGGCAGCCGCTCCCCGGCCTCGGGTTCCAGCTCCTCGATGCGCTCCGCCTCGGCGCAGGCGGCCACTGCGGGGCCCGGGCTGGGGTGCTCGCCCATGGCGAGACGGGCTCCGGGGGCGGCCGCGGGGCTCGTCCCGGGGCGCCGGGCTAACTTTGCGCCGCGGCGGCCGCGCCGCCCGGGGGGCTCGGTGCGCGCCGCGCCGCCTCCGCGCCGGCCCCGCCGCCTGCGCCCGCCCCCATGCCCGGGTCCCCGCGCCGCCGCCGCCGACCCCGGGACGCCCGGGCCCTCCGCCGCCAAACTTCTCCGCGCCGCGGCCCCGCCGGCCTCCGCCTCCGCCCGGCCCCCGCGCCGGGCTCCGAGGCGAGGGCGCCCTTGGGCCGGCCCCGGCCCCGCCGCGCCCCGCGCTCCCTTCCCGCTTCCCGCGGCCCCCGCTCTGCGCCCGAGTCTCCTCCTCCCCGCGGACTCCTCGCGGGCGGCGCGCGGGCGGGGGCGGGGCTGCTCGCGGGGACGGCCGGCCCCCGCCCCCCACCCCGCCCCGGGCGCCACCACCCGGGCCCGAACGGTCAGAGCGGCGCGGCCCAGGGAGGGGGAGGGCTGCGGCGGGGTGGCGGGAAGTGGCTGCACCGCCCGGGGCGGGGATGGGGACTGCGCCGTCCCCGGCCGGTCGCCCGCAGCCTCCGCTCTGGGCCCGGGTTCGCCTCTCCCGCCCGGCTGACGACCGCTTGGAGGGGGCAGATGCGGGAAGGAGACGAAGCGAGGCTTTCGCTAAGTTGGCGGCGTCAGGGTTAATTAGGAGCGAACAGGGGCGGGAGGCTGTGAGGATGGGAGTCCCCCTCCCCGTACGTCTCCTCTCGGATTCAGGGAGGTCCCGGGAGGCTCGGGATGGGAGCAGTCAGATGGGGGCGTCCTGGATCCCAAGCCCTAGTCTTAGCCTTCCTACACCCAGGGCTGTATGGCCGTGTGCGGGCTTCACGTTGAGTCCAGGAAAGTGCTCACCTGGGAGAGGGAGGTAAAGAAACCCAAACAGTCGGGAATTAAGTTATGGAAAAGGAATAGGGCATCTTCTAAAGAAAAAAAAAGGGTGCCGTTTCCCTGCAGGAAAGAGCTCCGGGAGAGCCCGTCCGAAGCAGTGGCAGGGACAGGTGCCCGCTCTCCCCAGGAGGTGCGGGGGTCATCCCTGGCCACCTCTGGCCAGTCCCAGTCAGCACCAAGACTGTGCCGTCCACTCCTCTCCCCTTCCTCTTCCACCGCCCACTCACTGGCTTGCCTTTGCCCCTCTCAGAAACGGAGGCTCTTTCCATTAGTGAAAGCTGCAATTAATGCTCTCATCTCCATGAAGCAAACACATAATCCCATCCCCAGGATCCGACCTGTGACCATCTCACCCAGCAATGACTGCTCCCCTTAAACAGAGAAGGAAATTAACTCAGTTCTAATTAGGTGAGTTTGCTGCAGACACCAATTTTCATCTCGGTTTCAGAAAGTGTGATCGTTTCAACTATTTTTGTTTCTCACCACCCTCCTCCCCATCCCTACTCTACTAACAAGTCAAGATCCTGCCAAGATTTCCTTGTAAATAAAACTGTCTGCATGGAGAGTGATTCTGAAACCAGCCTTCAGGGGACAGAAAGCCAGACTCCTTTGTGGAAAGAAGCCCAGGAGGATAAGAGGCTCTGGGGGCCCTGGGGTCGTGGCACTGCCTCCCCTACTCCCTGCTGTCCTTTGCATGACCTGCATGGATGCTGGTTCTGTTACACTTGAATATCTGGGGCTGCAGAAGTGGGCAGGGGAGCCTGGATCCAGGGGAACTGGAAGGAGAAGGGCACAGAGAGGGGCTGGCCACTCTGCTGGGATGCCCAGCTGCCCTGGACAGTGTTCTGACTCTAGCAGTCCCTGGGCTTCCATCTCTTCTCCACCCCATGGGCAGCTCTTATCATGTCCACCCTGGCTGGACGTGCTGGCTCATGCCTGTAATCCCAGCACTTTGGGAGGCCGAGGCGGGAGGATTGTTTGAACCAAGGAGTTTGAGACCAACCTGGGCAACACAGTGAGACCTCGTCTCTACAAAACATTCAAAAATTAGCCAGGGATACTGGGACACACCTGTAGCCCCAGCTACTAGGGAGGCTGAGGTGGAAAAATCACCTGAGTCCAGGAGATCGAGGCTGCGGTAAGCTGTGACTGTGCCACTGAACTCCATCCTGGGCAACTGAAAGAAACCCCAACTCTAAATAACCTAACAAAAATATACCCAACTCGATCATCCCTTCAGGTAGAAGGGAACATAGCAGGCTCCGTTCAGTTCCTGAACATTAATTGAGCTCCTACTAGGTACCAGTGACAGAGCTTTGGGAATACAGAGATGGGTATGATCTAGGCCCTGCCCTTTAGAAACAGATAATTGGAGTGACAGCCATGTTCAACACAAGGATAAGTAAGACTTGGATTCAAGGGAAGTCTCAGGGTGTAGAAGTCCAAAGGAGAGGGTCCCTGTGGGTCCAGAAAGGCTTCCCAAGAGATATGTCCCCCGCATCAGGCAATGTGGGGAAGGCGAAGGGGGAGTGTTCCAGACAGAGGGAACAGCATGGACAAAGGCCGGAGGCGTGGAGCAGCATGATACTGGAAGCCAACTGCAAGCAATTTGGCATGGATGGAAGCTGAAGCAAGCTGCCCAAAGCAATGTGCCCCACTGGTAGGAAAGAGTTGTGAAGAGCTATGAGTTTCATGAGAAAAGAGCTTGGTCTTTACCCTAAGGGCAGCAGGGAGCCATTGAAGGATTGTGAGCAGGAGAGTAATCTTTTAAAAGATCCGTTTGGCTGGAGTGTGAACTCTAGACAGGAGGGAGATTGGCCTGAGCTCAGGGACATGGGAGGTACTGCCCAAGGACAATGTCATGAAGGTAGTAGCAGTGAGAATAAAAGGGAGGAGGACCTAGGAAATATTCAGAAGGGCATCTTATTCCTCCTGCCACCCCTAGGAACATTTACCCCACCCTGGGAGACAGTGTTCCCAGAGGTCTCCTAGGAAAGAATTCCAAACCTCTTGCCAGAATCCTCCCTTCAGGAGTGGCTTCCCTCTCACTGGCCTTTGCTGGAGGGAGAATGGCCATTTGGACTTGGAGGATATCAGGATGAGTTGTGACATCCAGCATCCTCCATGATCCTGAGGCCACCGTCTCACCTGTCGTCCTGTGTTACCTAAGTATCCAGCTCACTCTGCCTTCAGCTCCAGGTGAATCTGCAACTAAGTAGAGCCCACTTCCCACGGGCAGTGGGACATGGAGCCTGGGGCCATGGCCTAGAAGTCTCCAGGGACAGGAGTGGCTGGGCTACCTGATAGCCTTTGTTCCACTCTCACCTATGACAGCCTAAGGACTGACACATTCTGCGCCATATTTGGGACAGAGGAGGGGATGGACATGGCATTTGCTCACTTTCCCCGACTCACTGCTGTAGGCCAGATACTTGTCAATGCCTGGACGTGGGCTCTGTCCTGTGAAAACCCTTGGGGTTCAGTGAGGAATGACAGCACACAGGGCTGACTGGCACTGATACCCTGCTCTTCATTTTGTAAGTGCTCCACGCCCATGACCTCTTTAAAAGTTCCTGATAAGACACTCCTAATCAATGCAGAACACATAAGGACCTGGGGGAGGGTGTTTCAAACTCCAAGGGGCCAGACCTAGTTCAGGGGGACAAGGGCATGCTATGGAAGTGAGCCTTGAAAGATGGGCAACTGGGCTGGGCTCGGTGGCTCAGCCTGTAATCCCAGCACTTTGGGAGGCCAAGGTGAGTGGATTGCCTGAGCCCGCAGGTTTAAGACCCATCTGGGCAACTTGGCGAGACCTCATCTCTACAATAAATAAAAAATAAAAAATAAAAGAAAGATGGGCAACTTTGAGGTAGAGAAGCATTTCTAGGCTGAGGGAAAGGCACAGGGATAGGAAAGCTGTTGACTGTGCTGGGAACCACCGAGTGGCTGGGCACAAAGTAAGGCTGGCCAGGTAGGTGAGGAGGACTGGGTCAAAAAAGTCCTTGAGTGCCAGGCTGAGGAGGTTGGACCTCACCCAGCAGGCAATGGAGACACAGGGACGCCTTCTAACTGGAGAGGCATTTTAGGAAGATTAAGTTGGCAGTGACTCAACAGTGCCATTCAACTGTTGCGAGTGTCCATCACTTGCCAGACCCTGGCCGAGGTGCTGACAATACAAAGGGGATAGGACCTGGGTCCTGGTCTCCTGGGAGAAAATGAGATCATCCTCTCATTACAGCCCAGTGGGAAAAGGAGGAGGAGAGAGGGAGGGGCTTTGGGGAGCTGTACCTCGAATGCGCCCTCCAAGGACCTGATGCTCTGGACCCGGGAGCTGGGACAATGGGCTGCCACTGGAAAGCCAGGAGGAGCCAGGAGGAGAGGGGAGAGGAAGGAAGCCTGGCAGTTTGTTTGTGGACACCTCGAGCTAATGAGAAGCCAGGGAAGACACATGAAAGGCTGTAATTACTGCTCAAAGCAAATGCCAGTGCCCAGAAGGGGGGCAGATGGGGCCAACTTTTTCTGCAGAGCCTCTCCTGCTTGGGGCTCCTTCTGACATCTCTTCGACCAGTCCCACACTCTCCCAGGCCCTTCCTCTGTCCAAAGCAAACCTGAACCTACACTGTCCCTTGCAGTGCCCTCTCCCACCTGTAGCTCCAGTCTTCTAAGAAGCTGCGAGCCAGCCCGAAGCTGCTGCGGTTTGCCTGCCTAAGATGAAGACATAAGTTATTTTTGACTGAGATCCAAGCCCAGGCCCTGAATTCTTTTGTCTTCCAGGAATCCCCCAGTTGCGTTTGAAGTCTGCAAGTCCCAACAGCGGACGCAGCTCAGGATGGTGGAATCCAGCCACCCTCCAACTCCTTCTCCAGCATTCTTCCATCACTGCCCGCTGTCTGCCAGATCAAACAGAACAAGACTGCTAAGCGGATTTTTCCCCCCTTTTCGTCTCTACCTTTCACTCCAGGTAACTTAAATCATGACTGAAAGCTGTCTAGGTTCACAGACCAAATCCTTTCAAAGAGAGGCGTGGGCACCCAAAAGCTGAGCTCAGAAAAGCACAAAGGAAACTTGCTCGGTCTCAAGATTTAGCCAGTCACACATTCAGGGAAACAGTGAATTTGCCAGGTCTCACCTTCCTTTCCTGCCATCTCCTTGGGACCTGGTTGGGTCCCGGGGTCCCATTCTGTGTGACCTTCACTTACACTATAGGTAGATCTGTCTCCTCAGCAAACATCCTATTCTATCTTACCCATCCCTCTGGTGAGTGCTCTCTCCCCCACAAAGCCCTTCCTCAGCGCTCCAGCCCAAAGGAACCACCCCTTCCTCAGAATCTCTTTTTTCTTTTGACCTTGCATTACATGATCTAATCTTCCTGATACCAGAATGTACATTCCTTGAAGGGGAGGATTATGGCTAATTCAATTTTGCATCCATCACAAGGCGCAACATTGCACACCGTCGGAACTGAACAAATGTCTGTTTAATGAAAAACAAGAGAGCCTGCCTCTCTTGATATGACACAAAGTCTAATTATATAGTTATTACTCTCAGCCTGCAACAAGAGACAAGTTTTATGCTATGGAGAAAAAAATTATCCTGCACAATAAGAATACACTTGTATGCCTGCTGCCTTTATTTCAAAATACTTCCACATTTATCGTTTCATTTCATCCTCAAAAAACCAGCTTTTTTTGAGGTAAGCAGAACAGATACAATGGCCTCCATTTTACAAATGGAGACACTAAAATCCCTGGGTCCAGAGAAGGTTTGATTTTTCCATTCCTCTCACCAAAGTTCTTATTTTAAGAGTGAGATACAAAAGCCCCCGATGGTGGTGAGTGCCCTTGGCCCTGGCCACTGACCACTGCCTGCAGAGACTGTTCTCCCAGGGCGACCGGGCAGGGCTGAATCAGAGCGCACAAATAGGGCTTGTCCAGCTGCAGGCTTATATGAGTCAGAGACTTTGGGGGTTGGCTCCGGCTTTGTAGCAGAAGCTTCCATGGGTCTGTTTGTCTGCTTTGTTTCTCTTAAGCTGTGTGTGTAATCAACATCCCCAGAAAAAGAGGGAATGGTTTGCTTTCATTCCCCACTGCACAGAACCAGGCACCAGGATGCCCAACTGACTCTGTAGAGGGAAATGAATGGGAGAGTCAGCTGGGTGCGGTGGCACATGCCTGTAATCCCAGCACTTTCGGAGGTGGAAGCGAGAGGATTGCCTGAGTCCAGGGGTTTTAGACCAGCCTGGACAACTTGACAAGACCTCAACTCTACAATAAATCAAAAAATTAGCCAGGCATGGTGACATGGACCTATAGTTCTAGCTACTTGGGTGGCTGAGACAGAAGTATTGCCTGAGCCCAGCAGGTTGAGGTTGCGGTAGCTGTGAGTGTGCCACTGCACTCCAGCCTGGGTGACAAAGTAAGACTCCGACTCAAAAAAAAAGAAAAGAAAAGAAATAGGGAGAGCCTGTTAGAACCATGGACAAGTGGCTGCAAGGCCCATGGTAAACCTTTACGTTAAAGTGTACTGGCTATGAGGGCAAGGGCTTGGTTTTGTTTGTCACAGCAGTCTCTTTGAGTCCTAGAATGATTCTTGGCGCATAGAAGTTTCACAGAAAAGCATCTGCTCATCCGGGCTCGGTGGCTCAGCCTGTAATCCTGCGCCTTTGGGAGGCTGAGGTGAGCGGATTGCCTGAGCCTGAGGGTACGAGACCCGCCTGGGCAGCGAGACCTCATCTCTACAATAAATCAAAAAATCAGCCGGGCGTGGTAGCGCATGCCTGTAGTTCCGGCTACTTGGAAGGCTGAGGCAGAAGGATCGCCGGAGCTCAGCAGGTCGAGGCTGCGGTGACCGGGAGCGGCCACTGCACTCCAGTCTGGGCGAGAGTGAGACTCCAATTCAAAAAAAAAGCATCTGCTCTATGAATGAACCTGTCCTATCTATACTTCTCTAGGCCTAGAGAAGGCCTCCCCAGAGGTCAGGATCCCTGGGATGTCTGGCCTCCTGGGAGTTCCTTGGCCTCCTTTGGGGAAGAATGTCGGTTCAGCCCAGCACCTACCCCAGGGAGGCGCTACTGTGCCGGGGACCAGGAGGCAAGGCCTTCTGAAGAGGATGCAGCAGCAGCAGAAGGACCGGCAACAGCAAGACATTTTGGAGCTCCCGATTCAGCATGGCAAGAGGCAATGGTGCTGGGGAGGCAGCCCTGGACAGAAACGCAGCAGCAGTGACAACAGCAGCAGCAGCTGCCTGGGAACGCCAGGCAGAGGAGTGAGACAGTGGGCACTCAAATCTGTTTCCTCCATCCCAGCCACACCGCCCAATGAGGCTGTGTGAGAACTTCGCAGTGCACATTGTAAATACCATCTGTCACACTGCCTGCCCAGACGCGGCCTTCCTCCCTGGAAGGGAAGCATTCTTTATTATTTATGCAGAACGCACCCTACTTAAGTGTTGCGCCATGAGGAGAGGGGAAAAAATGCCTACAAGAGTCAAGGACTCCAGGGATCTGCCCCTCGAATGGCAGCTGGTTGGGAGGGCTCGCTCATCCATCTTTCTGGGGTGGGAGGTTAACTCAGTCAGGCAAGAGCACAACCCTAGGAATTAGGAGGCCTGCGCTCTCAGCTTAGTCCTGTCACCAGCTTGCTGTATGACCTTGAGCCCTGTGGGCCACTATTTTTTCATCTGTAAATGCAGAGGTCAGACTAGGTGATCCGTGACATCCTTCCAGCTCTAAAATTCAGTTGCGTCCTTCAAGCCCTTCTCTCTCCTGTGCCTGCCCAGAAGTCTGTTCCTTATCCATCAGCCCTTCTTCCCAGGCTGGACAGGCGAAATGCAGCGAAATGTGATGCCTTAGGACCCCAGAGCAGGACAAGGGATCAGCAGGTCTAGGTTCTTGTCCAAACTCTGTCAACTATTTAGCCTTGGTACTCTGGGGAAGGCGGCTTCCTAATCTCGATTTTGTGTCTTGTGAAATAAGTGGAAGGGAATAGGAGATTTCTGTGGGATAACCCATCTCTAAATTCCATGATCTTCAATTTTCCCTTTCCGAACACTGCTGATAAGCATCTTTTCAGACCAACCCACTAGGCACAGAGATTAGTGAGACATAGTTCTCTGCTGGCCATGAGCTCCAAGTCAGGTGGAAAAGACATGCTAAAAACAACTGCGGGTACAGTGTGACAGGTACCAAAGAGAGATGGATGCAAAGGATGTGGTGACATAAAGGGAGTACCAGTAAGTGATGCTGGAGCTAAATCTTTTTTTTTTAATTGTTTTGAGTTGGAGTCTCACTTTGTTGCCCAGACTGGAATGCAGTGGCACGCTCCCGGCCACTGCAGTCTCGACCTGCTGGGCTCAGGCGATCCTTCCGCCTCAGCCTTCCAAGTAGCTGGAACTACAGGCATGTGCTACCACGCCCAACTAATTTTTGATTTATTGTAGAGATGAGGTCTCATCAAGTTGCCCAGGCGGGTCTCGAACCCGTGGGCTCAGGCAATCCACTCACCTCGGCCTCCCAAAGAGCTGGGATTACAGGTTGAGCTACTGAGCCCGGCCAATTTTTTGATTTATTGTAGAGATGAGGTCTTGCCAAGTTGCCCAGGCTGGCCTCAAACCCCTGGACTCAGGCAATCCTCTCACCTCAGTCTCCCAAAGTGTTGGCATTGCAGAACGTGAGCCACCGCACCCGGCTTGGAACTGAATCTTTTTATTTTCATTTTTCAAGTTGAGGTCTCACTCTGTTACCCAGGCTGGAGTGCAGTGGCATGATCATGGCTAACTGTAGTCTCAAACTCTGGGGCTTAAGTGATCCTCCCACCTCAGCCTCTTAAATAAGGATGAAGTCTTACTATGTTGCCTAGGCCAGTCTCAAACTCCTGGGCTCAAGCAATCCTCCTGCCTTGGACTCCCAAAGTGCTGAGAATACAGACATGAACCATCACACTCAGCATGGCATTGAATCTTAAAAGACCAAGTAGGGGTCCACCACGTAGATGAAGCTTGATATGTTCAAGACAGAAGGACCCGCGTATACTAAGGCAGGAAGGTGTGAATCCGCATAGGAACTGCTCGCCCACCCATTGTTAGGGTGATAGTGACATTCTGAGAGTCTGCATCGACTACTTCCTCTCCTACCCCCTCGAACAGCCCAGTACTCCCTGGGTTGGAGGTGAGGGGGCTTAGGGTTGGTAGCTCGGTTTGGTCTCCCTGTCCATGAAATACATCACTACGGAGATCAGTGACTTGAAGAACAAGTCTTCCCTTCCGTCTCCTGCTTTTATCTGTTTTCTGAATTAGAGTCAGTGAAACAGGTTGAAATTCAGGGGCTGGCTCAAATGGCCCAAGGTGATGCCCCAGTTCTCCAGCCTTGCCCACCGCCAGGTGGAGTCGGAGGAGGAACGTGGCACTGTGCAAAATGGGGCCCAGTGGCTGGCGTGCACGGTCTCGGTTTGCTGGGCATCCTCCCCTGTGCGGCCAGAGCATGTGATCTACAGCTGTGGCGGCCTGTTGTGGCTCCTCGGGGAGCTGTCCAAGTCCTCTGCAGAGAGATGGAGTTAACCTGTCCCTTCTGCGTGAAGGACGTCCTGCAATGGAGATACACTTCCCCCCATCCTAGCTTCTCGATCGGGCCACTGCCGCTCGGGTCTGCAGCTCACACGCCTGGCTCTGCATACTCCAAAATACACAAGAACCGCAGAGAGGGGAGACGTGTGAGTCCAAGACCTCGTTAGCTGTGAGCAGCCTCATCGGTTGCGGGCCACGGGGTTAACCAGGCTCAGGGAAAGCCTGAGAAGCGCCAGGAAGCATTCTGCTGGCTTGGCTCACTGCAATGATTTATATACCAGAAAAAAAGGGGCCACGAGTCAGGGAAATACCAGAAATGTTAAGAGAACGGGCACATTTGTCAGAGGGTTCCTGGGGCACGATTATATTTGCAGAGGGACAGGTCTGCGGGGGACGTCCTTTCATCAGAGAGCAGAGACGCTGGCTGACGGCTCATTCATTATCCCGGGCTCGTTTGGAGGAGGGTGGTGGCTTGGAGCACATCCACGCCTGTTCTCCCTTCCCAGAACCTTGAGGCCCTGGTCGCCTGGAGCTGAAGGAGCATTCAGGATTGGGCTTCTCTCAACACTCCCAGCTCTGCTTCTATAGACACCTGCCTCCTGTATCTTCTTTCCCAACTTAAACCAGCCAGTGCATCCTCCCGACTGCCAGCTGTCACTCTCTCCTTAATGTAACTGACCAGATTTAGTAAATAACACAGCTTGGGCTCTGGCGACAGGAGTTCTGTTGCCCTCCCGGGGCTGAACTAGGAGGCAGAAGGGACGAGGCTGGGACTGGGTAAGTGGGTTTGGAAATACGAATAACTGGAAGGACATTTAACATTATGTGCTGCCTTAGCACAGAATTTTCGAGGATTCATTGCTTTTGTCCTGACAATACATGTGTGTGCATTTGTCTTCCTCCATGAAACTGCAGATCGCGAGCAGCAGGGATGATGTCTGCCTTGGCCAGGTGGATTGGTGGTCACACTGATGCCCCCCAAAAGCCTTGGTCAGTCACAGGGAGCTGAGGTGAGGGTGAATGGGCAGTTGACACAAAGGCATCACTAAAAGCAGAGCCCCAGTGATGCCCTATGACTAGTGGCCGGTGGCCTCCCCTGCAGAGGGCAGCAGGCAGAGGCTGTGTGTGGACAGCTGTGTGTCAAGAGCGTGCCCACTTACTGGGAGTCCTGTAATCGCTGGTATGTTTATTGTCTTTTCTGTGTTATATCTTGACCTCATAAGGACAGATGCCTCTGTACTCACCTCACCTTCTCTGCATCCTAGTACCATGCCTGTCAGTGTGGCACTGGGGGGTTTTGCAGGAAACACACACATTTATGCATACAGACCTCCATCCACCTGTGGCAGGATAACCTTCAGCAAGTTAGTCAACCTCAATGAGCCTTGGTTACCTTGGATTTCAGTGAGGCTAATATTACCCATCTTGCTAGGATGTGGGTAAAAAGGATGGGCAGTGCCTGACACAGAGTAGTTCCCGGTAAGCATCGGTCCTCCCTTCCTTTCCCCTCCGGATACTCAATACAGAGTTGAATAAATGAATAAATTATTTCAGAGATGCATATACATTGGCAGTTTTCTTGGATACATTCACATTCCCCTAAGCCCATGTATTGCAGTTAAAGAAACATCCAACTAGGTAACCACATTCGCAGATTATAACAGGAGACGGTCATCCATGTGGGGGGCTAACATGGTTTCCAGGAGATGGAGAGGTACCTCTGCTGTTGTTTTTTGAAAGGGATATACAAATAAACTACCTCAGGAAACAATGCCACGGGACCTTGAATCTGACCTCTCTTATCTCGCTCCTTGACACGGAAGCCCACATTTGGTGCCTAATAAATGCACACTAAAGCCTTTGCCCCCTGAGAGGTGATGCAAGACTGGCTGGGAGCCACTTGAAGTCCTGGAGCCACAGTGTCCTCTAGTGGAGAAATACAGCCACAGCACCCCACAGAGCTGACCAAGACACGCAGTGCCCAGGACTGGGCAGCTTCCCTAAAGTGACCTGGAACAGCCCCGTGGTGCAGCCACCAGAGCAGACTTCCAGGGCATTTCCAGGATGTGTTTTTCTGCGTGTATTACTCAAAGAGCCATTGTAGCCACATTAGTTCCTTGACCTTCACTGTGTCAGTCAATTAGTGGGTCTAGGCAATGATTCTAGGCAACTAATATCACAAAAAGAAACCAGCTATTTGCCACACCTGATGGCCATACACAGATCACCTAAGAAGTATTTTTGCTAAGGAATTGAATCTGAATCTTATTAAGCTTCCAGATCCAATTACCAATTCACAGGACATAAATTGGTAGTTAATGAAAAAATGTACTTAGAGAACTATGTTGACTGACACCACAGGAATGGGCTCAGGAAAATCCAGACCGCCAAAAGCTCTACAGGACAAATTACCTGATTTCCTTAGCAATAAATTACAAAGGAGGAGAGGAAAAAGATGAACCCTTTTTTGGATCCTGACTTAAGGAAACCAAGTGAAAAAAACAAAAACCAAACTTGTTTAGACAGTTGAGGAGTTCTAAACACTGTACATTTGATCTTAAGAAACTGTTCATTTTGGCCAGGCATGGTGCTTTATGCCTGAGTCCTAGCACTTTGGGAGGCCAAGGCAGGAGGATTGCTTGAAGTCAAGGGTCCAAGACCAACCTGGGCAATAAAGTGAGACCCTATCTCTATTTTTTTAAATTATAATTTTTTTTTTAAAAAGAAATTGTTCATTTTTTAAATGTGAAGATGGTATTGTGAGGTTTTTGTTTGTTTGTTTTTTAAGTTTCAAAACAAAGTTTATTAGAGAAAGAAAAGAGGAAAGAAAGGGAGACATACCAGAGCTGGCATAGGCGAGAGAAACTGCCCTTTTTGCTTTTTACAATTGGCCTGGGCCGGGCTCGGTGGCTCAGCCTGTAATCCCGCACCTTGGGAGGCCGAGGTGAGTGAATTGCCTGAGCCCACGGGTTCGAGACCCGCCTGGGCAATTTAGGCGAGACCTCGTCACTACAATAAAAATCAAAAAAATTAGTCGGGCGTGGTAGCGCGCGCCTGTAGTTCCAGCTACTTGGAAGGCTGAGGGGGAAGGATTGCCAGAGCCCAGCAGGTCGAGGCTGCGGTGTCCAGGGAGCAGCCACTGCACTCCAGTCTGGGCGACAGAGTGAGACTCCAACTCAAAACAAACAAACAAACAAACAATTGGCCTGATACACCTTCACAATGATTGATATGCTAAAGAGGGTGGAGTCCAGGTAACCTCCACTCTGAAGATTGACATCTCCTGGCTCCTGATGAAAGGAGAGGAGGGAAGAGGTGGTCTTTTCTTTTCTTTTCTTTTCTTTGAGTTGGAGTCTCACTCTGTCCCCAGACTGGAGTGCAGTGATACACTCCCGGCCAATGCAGCCTCGACCTGCTGGGCTCTGGCGATCCTTCCACCTCAGCCTTCGAAGTAGCTGGAACTACAGGCGTGCACCACCACGCCCAGCTTATTTTTGATTTATTGTAGAGACAATGTCTCGCCAAATTTCCCGGGTGGGTCTCGAACCTGTGGGCTCAGGCAATCCACTCACCGTAGTCTCCCAAAGTGCTGGGATTACAGGCATAAGGCACCATGCCTGGCCAAAATGAACACGGAGCCCAACCGGGGTGGTCTTTTCTTGACCACATTGTCTTTTGCAGGAGCTCTGACAGACGTTTCCAATTTTTGTGTTTTGTTTTGTTTTGTTTTTAAGATGCCCTATATTTTAGAGGTACATGTTGAAATATCTTCAGAGGAAATAATGGGCTCGGTGGCTCAGCCTGTAATCCTGCGCTTTGGGAGGCTCAGGTGAGTGGATTGCCTGAGCCCGCGGGTTCGAGACCCACCTTCAAACGCGGTGGCGGGGAGCATGCCACTGTACTCCAACCTGGGCAACAGAGTGAGACTCCAACTCAAAAACTAAAAATAAATAAATAAATAAAAGCCTTGTTCTGCCACCTCTGTGAGAAACCGGGATCCTATACTTGACAACTCCTGTAGGATGGGGTGTTATTGGTGGCTTTCACCTGGCACACCTGAGAAGTATGGTTAGAATCAAGTAAAAAAAAAAAAAAAAAAAGGTGAGCTGCTAAGCTTTAAAACTGCACCAAGCAAAAAAGCTTCTGTTCTTTTTCTTACCCCTGGATAACAGGGTGGGAAGAGCCAAGAGCCAGTGGACAGGTCTGTTAAGGGTCGCTCCTATGCTCCCCACAAAATCTCCAAATCACCTGCAGGACTCTCTCCTCAGCAATAACTCCTGACCCACAACTTCCCAACAAAATATCAGCAAGTGTATGGGTGGATGAAGCCCCTCCTGGCTCCTTTGTAGCCCTTAAGCTCCCCTCTGCCACCCGCTTACATAAACACAGCTGTATCAGCAGCCCGCCAGCTGCCAACTCTTCTAGAAGATATTCGGCTCTTTTCCTATATTGGCTAAAAATAAGTCCCAGGCTCTCCTGGGCATCTGCAGGTGGTATGCTCACTCTGCCATGCTAGAGTTTTCTTAGGCTGCTCTAAGTAAGAAATATGGAATTGCTTGTACCAAGTTCATGGCAGAAGCTTTGCTCTTTCCCTTGGGAGATGATCACAAGTAAAATCAAAGCCGAAAGGAGCCTTTCTGCCTCTGCCTGCCTAAAAGCCTTCACTAACTGGGTACTAACCTCGAACTTGGCATCTACAGACAGACAGCATGGGCACAAGTCTCAGTCCTGCTACTTAGCTGGGTCTGAGAGTGGTTACTCAAATGCCTTCAATCTTGGTTATGTTATATTTGCAATGGGAATGATGGGAATAGCTATGCCTCTTGGTTATGAGATATAATATGTGAAAAGGGCTTTGAAAACAGCTTTATAAATGTGCTCTTTATTCTTTTTATTCTTTTTTTTTCCCTCTTTATTCTTTTTATTACACTTTTCCATCCAACCCCTTATACCAACAGGTTCTCATTTATACATTCACTCAACAAACATGCAAGACATTTTAAGAAAATTACAGACCAATAACCTTCATGAACATAGATTCAGATATTGTTAAAAGTTTAGCAAATCAACTCCAACATATATGAAAAGGATAATACATCATGATCAAACGGGGTTAACCTCAGGAATGCAAAGTTGGTTTAACATTTGAAAAATCAATCTTATTTACCCTATTAACAGACTGAAAAAGAAAAACAAGCCTGGGCAACATACTGAGAACCTGTCTCTACAAAAACGTAAAAAAAATTGACTGGTGCTTGGTGATGTATCCCCCAGCTACTCAGAAGGCTGAGGTGGGAGAATCACTTGAGCCCAGGAGGCCGAGGTTGCAGTGAACCATGATTGTACCACTGTACTCTGGGAGACAGAGTGAGACCATATGATAATCTAAATAGATGCAGACAAAATTCAACATGTATCGGTGATCACTTTTAAGCCAGGCGTGGTGGCTCATGCCTGTAATAACAGCATTTGGGGAGGCAGAGGTGAGAGGATTGCCTGAATCCAGAGGTTTGAGACCAGCCTGGGCAATTTGGCGAGACCTCGTCTCTACAATAAATTAAAAAATTATCCAGGTGTGGTGGTGCATGCCTGTGGCTCCAGTTACTCAGAAGGCTGAGGTGGAAGGATCACCTGAGCTCAAGCAGGTAGAGCCTGCAGTGGCCCTGAGCATGCCACTGTGCTCCAGCCTGGGTGACAGAGTGAGTGAGACTCCTATTCAAAAAAAACAAAACAAAAATTTTCAGGTGACTTTTGAGAACAGTCTGAAGATGGGCAAAGGGAAACCAGGGAGACCAGTTCGAAGCCTATTACATTAATCCCAGCTAGAGAAAGACCAAGCTGATAATCTAATCAAAGAGGTGGTAAGAACTGGTTACTCTCTGAAGGTAACTCCAACAGGATTTGCTAATAGACTAGGTAGGGGGAGAGAGAAAGAGAAAGTAATCAACGAGGATGACTTGGGTATTTTTGACCTGAGCAATTGGAAAGGTCAAGTTGCAGCTAATAATAATGGGGAAGATGGTGGGGGCAGCAGATGTTGGTGTGATAGATCAAAAGTTTGATTTTGGACATGTTACGTTTTAGATGTACATTCAACATCCACATTAAGGTGTCTAGTAGGCGGCGGGTGCAGTAGCTCAAGCCTATAATCCCAGCACTTTGGGAGGCCGAGGCAAGAGGACTGCCTGAGCCCATAGGTTAGAGACCAGCCTGGGCAACTTGGTGAGATCTCATCTCTATAATAAATCAAAAAATTAGCCAGGCATGGTAGCGTGCACCTGTAGTTCTGGCTACTTGGAAGGCTGAGGTGGAAAGATCGCTTGAGCCCAGCTGATCGACGCTGCGGTGGCCGTGAGCATGCCACTGCACTCCAGCCTGGGCAACAGAGTGAGACTCCAACTCAAAAAAAAAAAAAGATGTCTAGTAGGCAGTGTACATAGAAATCCAGTGATAAAGAGGGAGATCACATTGGGACTCTAAATTTTGGAGTCTTCAGTATATAGTTTGTGTTTAAATCCAGGAGAGCAATGAAATCACCAAAAGTTTGAAAACAGATGGTAAAAGATGTCAAGGATTCAGCCCTCGGTACCTCCACTATTAAGAGATCAGATAAACCGGGCTCAGTGGCTCAGCCTGTAATCCCGCGCTTTGGGAGGCTGAGGTGAGTGGATTGCCTGAGCCCGCGGGTTCGAGACCCGCCTGGGCAACTTGATGAGACCCTCCCCCCATCTCTACAATAAATCAAAAAATTAGCCATGCATGGTAGCACACACCTGTACTTCCAGCTACTTGGAAGGCTGAGGCGGAAGGATCGCCGGAGCCCAGCAGGTTGAGGCTGCAGTGGCCAGGAGTGGCCACTGCACTCCAGTCTGGGCAACAGAGTGAGACTCCAACTCAAAAAAAAAAGATCAGATAGGCCAGGCTCAGTGGCTCAAGCCTGTAATCCCAGCACTTTGGGAGGCTGAGACTAAAGGATAGCCTGAGCCTGGGGGTTTAAGACCAGCCTGGGCAACTTGGTGAGAGCTCATCTCTACAAAAAATCAAAAAATAAGCCTGGCATGGTAGGGCACGTCTGTAGTTCCAGCAATATGGAATGCTGAGGTGGAAGGATCGCCTGAGCCTAGCAGGCTGAGGCTGCAGTGGCTGTGAGCTTGCCGCTGCACTCTAGCCTGGGCAACAGAGTGAGACTCTTGACTCAAAAAAAAAAAACAAAACAGAGAGATCTGGTAGAAGAGGAGAGTCCAGCAAAGGAGACTGGGAAAGGGTAGCCAGTGAGGCAGAAAGAAAACCAGGAAACTGCGGAAGCCAAGAGAAGACAATGCTCCAAGAAGAAAGGAAATGTTGTGTCAGATGCTGCTGCTGAGTGTAAGATGATAGCTGAGAACTGACCATTGAATTTGGCAAGGCGGAGGACATTGGAGACCTTGACAAGAGCAGTTTCAGCACAGTAGTGGAGACCAAAAGCTAATTGGAGTGGGTTCAAGACACAATAGAAACATTGATCTTTCAAAATTCTTCCCAAAAATAAGAGGAAACATTTCCCAGCTTATTCTAAGAGGCCAGTATTGCAATTAAAAGTATTACTTTGATAACAAAATCAGACAGAGATATCATAAGAAAACTACAGAACAAAATTCCTTATGCTACAGATGCTAACATTCTCAACAAAATAGTAGCAAATGGAATCCAACAACATATACAAGGGATTATACATCATAACCAAATGGGATTTCCCTAGAAAAGCAAGATTGTTTCAACATACAAAAATCTGTAATACACTGTATGAATGAAATAAAGAACAAAAACCAAATGATTCTTTCAGTTAACACAGAAAAAACACTTGACAAAATCCAACATCCTTTCACGATTAAAAAC
This sequence comes from Cephalopachus bancanus, assembly GCA_027257055.1. Classification (NCBI taxonomy): domain Eukaryota; kingdom Metazoa; phylum Chordata; class Mammalia; order Primates; family Tarsiidae; genus Cephalopachus; species Cephalopachus bancanus. The sequence continues at coordinate 4,315,456 of JAPVLO010000158.1, forward strand.
CCTCAACAAACTAGGAATAGAAGGGAATTTATTTAAGTTTATAACAGATATTTATGAGCCGGGCTCGGTGGCTCAGCCTGTAATCCCGCGCCTTTGGGAGGCTGAGGTGAGTGGATTGCCTGAGCCCGTGGGTTCGAGACCCACCTGGGCAGCGAGACCTCATCTCTACAATAAATCAAAAAATCAGCCGGGCGTGGTAGCGCATGCCTGTAATTCCGGCTACTCGGAAGGCTGAGGCGGAAGGATCGCTGGAGCCCAGCAGGTCGAGGCTGCGGTTGCCGGGAGCCGCCACTGCACTCCAGTCTGGGGACAGAGTGAGACTCCAACTCGGAAAAAAAAAAAAAAAAAAAAAAAAGATATTTATGGCTGGGCTTGGTGACTCAGCCTGTAATCCCAGCGCTTTGGGAGGCTGAGGTGAGTGGATTGCCTGAGCCTGAGGGTTCAAGACCCGCCTGGGCAACTTGGCGAGACCTCATCTCTACAATAAAATCAAAAAAATTGGCTGGGCATGGTAGCGCACACCTGTAGTTCCAGCTACTTGGAAGGCTGAGGCAGAAGGATCGCCAGAGCCCAGCAAGTTGAGGCTGTGGTGGCCGGGAGCGTACCACTGCATTCCAGTCTGGGTGACAGAGTGAGACTTCAACTAAAAAAAAAAAAGATATTTATGAAAAACCCACAGCTAACATCATGATGAAAAGACTGAATGCTTTTCCCCTAAGATCGGCAACAAAACAAGAATGTCTGCTCTCATCATTTCTATTTAACACTGTATGGGGGTTCTCAGCAGGGCAACTAAGAAAGAAAAATAAATAAAAATCATCTAGTTTGGAAAAGAAGTAAAATTATCTCTATTCACAGATGACATAATCTTATGTACAGAAAATCCTAAAAAATCTACCAAAAAATTGGAACTAATAGTTGCAAGATACAAGATTAATATTTTAAAAATCAATTGTATTTCTATATGCAATCAATGAATAATTGGAAAATGGAATTAAGAAAATATCTCACTTACAAAAGCATCTAAAAGAATGAAATAGGAATAAATGTAACAAAGGAGGTAAATAATTTATACACTAAAAAACATAAGACATCATTAAAGAAACTACAAAACAGAAAATCTAAATAAATGGAAAGACAGCCCACGTTTATGAATTAGAAGACTTAGTCTTGTTAAGATGCTGGCCAAGCTCAGTGGCTCATGCCTATAATCCCATCATTTGGAAGGCCAAGGTGAGAGGATTGCCTGAGCCCACGGGTTTGAGATCAGCCTGGGCAACTTGGTGAGACCTCATCTCTATAATAAATGAGTAAATAAAAAAATTAGCCGGGCATGGTGGCACACGCCTGTAGTTCTGGCTACTTGGAAGGCTGAGGCGGAAGGATCACTTGAACCTAGCAGATTAAGGCTGAGGTGGTCGTGAGCGTGTCACTGCACTCCAGTCTGGGTGACAGAGTGAGATTCCAACTTAAAATAAACAAAAAAGATAGCAATGCTTCCCAAAATGCTCTACAGAGTCAAAGCAATCACTACCAAAATCCAGTTGGTTTTGCAGAAACTGACAAGCTGATCCAAAATTCCCATGGAGATGTAAGGGTGCCAGAATAATCAAAACAATCTTGGGGGAAAAAAAAGAATGAAATTGGAAGACTCACACCTCTATATTTCAAAACTTACTAAAAGCTATGGTAATAAACACTGTATACTCCTGGCATAAGGACACATAGATATAGAGTAAAACTGAGAAATAAACACTTACATTATGGCCAGTTGATTTTTTTTTTTTTTTTTGAGCCAGGATCTCACTCTGTTACCCAGGCTGAGTGCAGTGGCATGATCAACGCTCACCACAGCCTCAAACTCCTGGGTCCAGGCCATCCTTCTATCTCATCTCTGAATAGCTGGGACTACAGGCACACACCACCACACCCAGTTAATTTTTTTTTTTTTTTTTGTAGAGACTGGGTCTTGTTATTTTGCCTAGGCTGGTCTCGAACTCCTGGGCTCAAGCCATCCTACTGCCTTGGCTTCCCAAATTGCTGAGATTACAGGCATGAACCACCATGACCAGCCCCAATTGATTTTTGACAAGTGTATCAAGACCATTCAATAGGAAAAGAATAGTCTTTTTAGCAAATGGTGCAGGGACAACTAAATATCCACATGCAAAAGAATAGTTGGGCCAGGCGAGGTGGCTCACGCCTATAATTCCTTTGGGAGGCCAAGGTGAGAGGATTGCCTGAGTTCACAGGTTCAAGACCAGCCCTCGCAAGTTGGCAAGACCTCATCTCTACAATAAATCAAAAAATCAGCTGGCCATGGTGGCGTGTGCCTGTAGTTCCAGCTACTTGAGAGGCTGAGGCAGAAGGATCGCCGGAGCCCAGCAGGTCGAGGCTGCGGTGGCCGGGAGCGGCCACTGCACTCCAGTCTGGGCGACAGAGTGAGACTCCAACTCAAAAAAAAATAAAAATAAAAAATAAAGAATGTAGTTGGCCCCCCTGTTCATATAATATATATAAATTGTCTCAAAATGAACCAAAGACCTAAATGTAAGAGCTAAAACTCTTAGGAGAAAACATAGATGTAAATCTTGTTGACTTCGGATTAGACAATGGTTTCTTAAATATAATACTGAAAGCATAAGCAAAAATTTTAAAATGTAGATAATTTGGACTTTATCAAAGTTAGAAACTTATGTGCTTCAAAGGTCAGTATCAAGAAAATGAAAGACAACTCACAAATGAGAGAAAATATTTGCAAATCATATATCTGATAAGGAAATAGTATTCAGAATATATTAAACTCATTGGGCACAGTATACGAGCTCATTCCTGTAATCCCAGCCCTTTGGGGGCTGAGGTGGGAGGATCACTTGAGCCTAGGAGTTTAAGGCCACAGTGAGAGATGATCATGCCATTCCACTCCAGCCTAGGCCACAGAGAGAGACTCTGTCTCAAAACTAAAAAGTAAAAAAATAATATATGAAACACTTACAATGCAACAATTTAAAAAAATAAGCTAATTTTTAAAAGGCAAAGGATTTGAACAGACATTTCTCTAAAGAAGACATACAAATATCTGACAACCACAAGAAAACATGTTCAACATCACTAGTAATTAAAAATGCAAATCAAAACCACAATGAGACCAGGCATGGTGGCTCACACCTATAGAGCTTTGGGAGGCCAAGGCAGGAGGATTGCTTGAGCACCAGGGGTTCAAGTTTGCAGTGACCTATGATGGTGCCACTGTACTCCAGCCTGGGTGACAGAGTGGCAGGGTGTCTCTTACATACACACACACACACACACACACACACACACACACACACACAAGAGGACATATTTCACACCAAGTAGGATGGAAAATAAGTGTTGATCATGGGAAAGGATGGTGGGAATGTAAATCTTACAGTCGCTTTAGAAAATAGTTTGGCCAGGCTCAGTGGCTCAGCCTGTAATCCCGCGCCTTGGAAGGCTGAGGTGAGTGGATTGCCTGAGCCCGTGGGTTCGAGAACCGCAACTTGGCGAGACCCCATCTCTACAATAAATCAAAAATCAGCCGGGCGTGGTAGCGCGCGCCTGTAGTTCCAGCTACTTGGAAGGCTGAGGTGGAAGGATCACCGGAGCCCAGCAGGTTGAGGCTGCGGTGGCCGGGAGCAGCCACTGCACTCCAGTCTGGATGACAGAGTGAGACTCTAACTCAAAAAAAAAAAAAGAAAACAGTTTGACAATTACTCAAAATGTTAAACATGACACAGCAATTCCACTCCTAGGTAAACATATACCCAAGAATATCAAAAACATAAGTCCATATAAAAACTTGCATATAAATGTTTGTAGCAGCGTTTCTGATAATAACCAAAAGTTGGAAACAACCCAAATAACCACAAATTGAATGGATAAACAAAATGTGCTCTTTCTACACAATGGAATATTATGCAGCCATAAAAAGTAATGAAGTACTGATGCAGGCTACAACATGGATGAACCTTGAAACCATTATTTTTTTATTATTATTATTTATTTTTATTTTTATTTTTTTTGAGTTGGAGTCTCACTCTGTTGCCCAGGCTGGATTGTAGTGGCATGATCATGGCTACCACAACCTTGACCTGCTGAGCTCAGGTGATCTTTTTGCCTCAGCCCTCCAAGTAGCTGGGACTACAGGTGCACACCACACCTGTCTAATTTTTTTATTTATTGTAGAGACAAGGTCTCACATGTTGTCCAGGCAAGTCTCGAGCTCCTGGGCTCAAGCAATCCTCCCACCTTGGCATCTCAAAGTGTTATAATTACAAGTGTGGGGTACCACACCAGGCTTGAAAACACGACTCTATGAAAGAAGCCAGTCACAAAGGGCCACGAACTGTGATTCAATTTACATGAAATGTCCAGAAAAGACAAATCCATAGAGATATAAAGTAGATTAGTGGTTACCAGGGGTTAGGACAAAGGAGGATTGGAGAGTGACTGCGAATGGGTATAGGATTTCTTTCTACAGTGATGAAAAATGTTCTGAAATTAGATAGTGGTGATGGTTGCAAAAGTTTGTGAATAGGGCAGGTGCGGTGGCACACGCCTATAATCCCAGCACTTTGGGAGGCCAAGGTGACAGGATTACCTGAGTCCACAGGTTCGAGACCAGCCTTGGCAACTTGGTGATACTCAATCTCTACAATAGTGAAAAAAAATTAGCCAGGAATGGTGGGGCACACCTCTTGGTTCCAGCTACTTAGAAGATTGAGGTGGAAGGCTCTCCTGAGCCCAGCAAGTCGAGGCTGTGGTGACTGTGACTGTGACCACTACACTCCAGCCTGGACAACAGAGAGAGACTCCAACTAAAAAAAAAAAAAAAAAAAAAAGTTTGTGAATAAAACTGAAAGACTGAATTTTATGGTGTGTAAGCTATATGTTAGGTTTTGAAAAGAGACAAATAGGAGGAAACATTGACGAAACTCTTTCAAGCAAGTTGTTGCAAAGGGAACAGAGAAATGGGAGCAAGATGACTTTTTCAGATGGGAGAAATAACGGTATGTTTGTTTGTTGAGAGAAAGACCCAAGACGGAGAGAAGGAAAAAAAATGGAAGATGCAGAAAGACAGAGAGAATTGCTGTAGGGTGCAAATGACGGAGGCTGGAATCTAGCACATAAGGAAAGGAGCTGCCTATGACAGCTTGTCTCTAGTAACAGGAGAGAAAGCTCAACAGATATGTGCAAGTGCAGGTAGGCGGGTACACATGGTATGAGAGCTTGAGGAAATTCTCCTCAGAGAACTTGTTCTCATTTCCTTGAACATCTTGCTTATAACTTCCTATCTCAAAACATGCCTTCAAAGAAAAGCAAGAAAGCAAGCAAACCAATCTCCTCAATTCATTTACCCCAACAGCTTTTAAAAATTCCAGCCGGGCTCGGTGGCTCAGCCTGTAATCCCGCGCCTTTGGGAGGCTGAGGTGAGTGGATTGCCTGAGTCCGCGGGTTCAAGACCCACCTGGGCAACTTGGCGAGATCTCATCTCTACAATAAATCAAAATGAGCCGGGTGTGGTAGCGCGCACCTGTAGTTCCAGCTACTTGGAAGGCTGAGGTGGAAGGATCGCCAGAGCCCAGCAGGTCGAGGCTGCGGTGCCCGAGAGCGGCCACTGCACTCCAGTCTGGGTGACAGAGTGACACTCCAACTCAAAAAAAGAAAAAAATTCCAGCCCCAGGGCAACCCCTGGGCAACCCCTTTAGGTCCCCTCCCACTGTGGGAGCTTCTCTGTCCTCGCAATAAACCCTGCTTTCTTTAAAAAAAAAAAAAAAAATTCCAGTCCTGGGCTGGGCATGGTGGCTTATACCTATAATCTCAGCACACTGGGAGGCCAAGGTGGGAAGATTGCTTGAGCCCAGGAGCTCAAGAACAGTCTGGGCAACGTAGTGAGATACCATCTCTATTAAAAATATATTAATTAATTAACTAATTAATTAATTCTACCCCAAACTGGTCATTGAGTCCTTTCTTTTTCTTTTTTTTGAGTAGGAGTCTCACTCTGCCACCCAGGCTGGAATGCAGTGGTACCACGGGCACACGCCTCCATGCCTGGCTAAGTTTTTTTTTTGGTTTGTTTGTTTGTTTTGAGTTGGAGTCTCACCCTGTCACCCAGAGTGGAGTGCAGTGGCTGCTCCCGGTCACTGCAGCCTCGACCTGCTGGGCTCCAGAGACCCTTCCGCCTCAGCCTTCCCAGTAGCCGGAATTACAGGCATGCGCTGCCACGCCCGGCTGATTTTTTGATTTATTGTAGAGATGAGGTCTCGCTGCCCAGACGGGTCTCAAACCCGCGGGCTCAGGCAATCCACTCACCTCAGCCTCCCAAAGGCGCGGGATTACAGGCTGAGCCACTGAGCCCGGCTATTTCTATGTTATTTTAATGTTTTTAAAATTTTTTATTATGAAAGAGCAATACTCAAACAAATAAGATTCAAAAGGTACAGAAAGAAAATCTCTCTCCTGCCTGTCCCCATCCTCCTCCTTGAGGCCAGTTTGTTGTGTATCCTTTGAGAGGCATGCCATGTATAATTGTGTATCCATCCCTCCTTCCTTTTTTAAACCACAAATGGTATCCAGACCTTGCCTACTGTTCTGCAGCTTGCTATTTTCACTGAAGATATGTGTTGAAGACTGTTTCATATCAGTACATTTAGCACTGATGCATTCTTTTTCATAACTACCACAATATGATTCTTTATTTTTTTATTTTTTATTTTTAGTCAAAGCCTCATTCTGTCGCCCATCCTGGAGTGCAGTGGCACGCTCCAGGCCACTGCAGCCTCGACCTGCTGGGATCCGGCGATCCTTCCGCTTCAGCCTTCCAAGTAGCTGGAACTACAGGCGTGCACTACCACGCTCGATTACTTTTTGATTTATTGTGGAGACGAGGTCTTGCCAAGTTGCCCAGGTGGGTCTCAAACCCACGGGCTCAGGCAATCCACTCACCTCGGCCTCCCAAAGTGCTGGGATTACAGGCTGAGCCACCAAGCCCGGCCACGATATGATTCTAAAATATGTTCACAAAGTCCCTGGGTTGGATGCAATGGCTCACACCTGTAATCTAGCACTCTGGGAGGCCGAGGCAGGAGAATTGCTTGAGCCCAGGAGCTTGAAACCAGGCTGGGCAACACAGTGAGGCCTCATCTCTACAAAAAATACAAAAATTAGCCAGACATGGTGGTGGGTGCCTGTAGTCCCAGTTACTCAAGAGGCTGAGGTGGAGGATCACTTGAGACCAGGAGAACAAGGCTGCAGTAAACAGGGATTGCACCACTGCGTTCCAGCCTAGACGACAGAGTGAGACCTTGTCACAAAAGAAAAACAAAAGTCCTTGATACTTAGGCCATTAAACTGGACATGGTGACTCACCTCTAAAGAAGAGAATATGGTAGAAGCAATGATGTGTGCCCTCTGACACTAGGTCATAAAAGACAATCAGTTTCCTCCTTATTCTCTCTCAGGTCACTTACTTTGGGGAGCAGCCAGCTACCACGTCATTCCAGCAGCTCTGTGGATAGAGGCCCACATGCTGAGGAACTGAGGCATCCTGCCAATAGCCATGAGTGCGCCATCTTGGAAAGGGATCCTCCAGCCCCGGTCAAGCCTTCAGGTGATTGCAGCCCTGGCCAACAGTTTGACTGTAACCTAATTAGAGACCAGGAGCTAGAACCACCCAGCTAAACAGCTCCCAAATTTCTGACCCACAGAGATGTGAGATAACATATGTTTAATTTAAGCTGCCAAGTTTGAGGATAATTTGTTATGCAGCAATAGATAATTAATATACATGTTTAAGACAAATGTGTCCTATCTCCTCTAACATCTCATTTCAGTGAGAAAAGCCCTCTGCCAGACACAAAGTGTGTCATGAATATAAAGTATCATGCTTTCGTATCCCATTTGCCCTCCCCACCTCCCTAATGGTGATCAGCACATACTCTGAATGCGCCCAAACCTGTTGCTCTGCAGTAATATAGTGTGGCATGTGGGTCTTTGAACCAAGTCTGTGCTGGCCCATCTCATGTGTTCTCAGTTGATGATTTCCCCCAGAGAAGTCGGCATTTTCATCAGTGCTTCCACCGACACCTCTCTGGGTCAGCGTCAGGGCCATGTAATAATAAGTTTCTGAAATGTTCAGGAAGTAAAGTCGGCTGAGAAACAGATCTGGCTCTGTGGGCCCTTCCTGTCTCTGCTCCTGATCTGGACAGGCCTCCCTACAGTGTGGAGAGGATCTGTCAACTGTTTTCGGAGAATAAAGATTAAAAAAAAAAACCTCAGCTTTTCCCTGGAGTGGGAAGGCAGCTAATAGCATTCAGATATTTTGAGATGAAACTGTTACCATGGGAATGTTTCCACATCTCTCCCTTAAATAATGACGGGTAGAAACAATGAAGAGTACAGCTCTCAGAATTCTAGAAATAAAGGAAACAAGGGGAGAAAAATGAAAGCTGGAAAAACAGGTCCCAAGGAAATGATTGATTACCTCAGTCGACGCTCTGCCCTGGCTGCAATCTTAGGCAAACGGGGGGAGTCTGCAGGCCAGCAGTTCTCCCAGAGTCTGGGTTCCCAGACAGGCTGGAAATGGTTGATTCTGAAGTGGGTTGGGGTGATTCTTCAGTGTTTGCTGGTAAGGGGGTGAAGTTGGTCTCTCCTTCTGGGACTTTGTGTGTGGGCTGGGGAGTTGGGGAGGAACACTGGAGATCTAACACAGGTTTGCTCTGGCAAGAGGTCAAAGTGCCTGAGGGTCTCTCCATCCCCAGGGCAGCAGACTGTACCCTGAAAGTAGAGTATGCTCACGCACACATTTCCACCTTGCAATCCCAGAATTTCCTATGCTGCACTGTCCTCGATAAGGGCTGAGGAATATGCATATTTTTTGAGGCGGGGTCTCACTCTGTTGTCCAGGCTGGAGTGTAGAGCCAAGATCACAGCTACCACAGCCTTTACCTCCTGGGCTCAGGTGATACTCCTGTCTCAGCCTCCCAAGTAGCTAAGACTACAGGCATGCGCCACCATATCCAGCTAATTTTTTTATTTTTATTTTTGGTAGAGACAAGGTCTCACTGTGTTACTTAGGTTGGTCTCGAACTCCTGGGCTCAAGCAATCCTCCAATCTTGACCTCCCAAAGTGCTGGGATTACAGGTGTGAGTCAGTGCACTCAGCTGCTCAGGAATAATTTTTTAACCAGGAATGGACCTTCCCCTTCACCCACTGCTTAAAGCACTGTAGGGAACCCCCAGGTTATTGCCAGCTGAGCTCTCGTTTGTCTAGGACCTTGAGAAATCAAAGGACAGATGACTCATTAATAGCAAAATAACTTATCTCCTGTGACAGGTATTTTGCCCTTGTCTGCCATAACCCCACACCCTCTCTCTGAAGGATCTGCGACCTTTTTTGTTGTTTCTACTTTTTGAGAAGGAGCTCCGTAATAAAGCCATCTGCCAACAACATGAATGAATGGGAAGCCAACCCACTAGCTGGGAATTTAAGAACTTATATTGATGAGTGGGCCAAGATATACAGACTGGGATGTCCCCTTATTGTAAGCACCCTTTAAATATCACAAGAGGAAAGAAATGGACACCACCCCACCAAGCATCTCAGCACACTGTGAACTGACTTAAGGTGAACACTGTTTACTCACCAAAATCTTTATTTGCCAATTCCCCATCTCCATTCCCAGACCTAAGTTTGCTTGTTTGCTTGGAGTTTCAGAATCTAGGGATTTCTCTTTCTTTTCCTTTCTTTCTTTCCTTCCTTCTCTCTCTCTTTCTTTTATCAGAGTCTCACTCTGTTGCCCAGGCTGGAGTGCAGTGGCAAGATCATGTCTCACCCTATCCTTGAACTCCTGGGCGTAAGCAATCCTCCTGCCTCAGCCTCCAGAATATCTGGGATTATAGGCATGTACCACCATGCCCAAGTAACTAAAAAAAAAAAAATATATATATATATATAACACACACACACACACACACACACACACACACATAAAATAATATATAATGTACATTATATTACATATAATTATAATAATAATTTTTTTTTGGTTAGACATGAGGTTTTGCTATGTGCCTAGGCTGGATCGAATTCCTGAGCTCAAGGGATCCTCCTGCCAAAGTGCTGGGATTACAGGCGTGAGCCACCACACCCGGTCAGGATTTCTTGTTCTTGAGATCTTTAGTTAAAATACAATGTAAGCACATTTAAACTGTTCCTTGAGGTAGCAGCTGAAAGTTAATCCTTGTAGGAATGGAGTTTAAGGACCAGAAAACATACTGGGTTGGGTGAACAACAGAGGACGGAGCGTCTTCTTTCTCTAAAGCACCTGGTTGGAACAAAACATAGTTATCCCTGTCTCTCATACCCTCCAAAACTCACATTTTCTTTTCTAAAATTTATGATCTACAAAGAGAAAAGTTTTTAAAATGTGATCTTATGTAAATACAAGCTCAGCAGAGGGAGTGCAGCAGGGGGCGCTAAAGATAGGTGGCTCCACTGGTACGGAGAACCAGGCAGGAGATGCCCAAGTGTTCCTGACTGACTTCCCAGGTCCTTTGGCTTTGGGAGTGCTGTCGTCCTGGCCACTTAACGAAGTCCTGGCCTGTCACTCTGCAGGTGACAGGTGCCTCTTAATTCTTTCTCTCTGACTGCTGGGCTGGCAGGGCTTCTTCATTTGGGTGTGGAAGGTCATTTCTGGCAAATAGTAACTCACTCCTAAAATGTGGCAGAATCCTGATTGCAATGTATCTGCACCTGGCTGGCAACGGTTATAATCTCGTACATTTCAGCTGCCACTTACACATAACAGGTGAGCACAGCTTCCATGCTGCTTGGGATGAAAACACCTATTCTGCTCCAAGCACATTACTGCTCAGTATATTTTTCAAATTCAGCTGCTGCTTTCTTTTTTAAAAATAGAATTGTGTGTTTCAATTTTTTACATGCCACGCTGGAGGAAATTTCCAGAAGGATGAGGTGTGCAGGCCCCGGACACTCTTTCAGCCCAAATGAAACTATCTACTCTGCATATGAAATGTCAAGGTGAAAAGTGAACACCACCTCCTCCTTAAAGCTTTCTGGGAGCTCCCCAGCAGGAGAAAATCTCCTCTTCCCTCGAGTTCCCACTGCATTTTATTTTTATCTCTGGTGGCTCTTATCATTTTCCTATCTGTAGTAGATACTTACTTACAAATGATCTCTCCTGCACTGGAAGAGCTTTGAATCAGGTGCCTCCCCCATAACTCTTCACCTCTCACAACACACAGCCCAGCACCTTATACAAAGGAGGCTCCAAATACATGTTTCTGAAGGAAAGGATGACGGAGAAGAGCAGAATCCCTCCTGGTAAGCCAAGTGCAGCAGTAGGAGAGAGATCACTGAGCCCAGGCCAAGAGTCTAACTGAGAAATTACTTGAAGAAAGACTAAGATCCCAGTTCTGAGGTCTACGACCACTAGATCTGATTATCCAAGTCTCTGCCATTCTGTGGTTGCTTTTGCTGAGGCCTCTCCCCACAGTTCAGTTGTTGGAGACATCTCTGCAGGAAATATTTTGGTTATCCTTTTGTTTTATCACCTCACTCTGTCCAATAAGCGTCACTGGCTTTCACAGAGTATGGCTGCTCATGCCTCTAACCCTAGCACTTTGGGAGGCCAATGAGGGAGGATTTCTTCAGGCCAGCAGTTAGAGACCATGCTGGAGAAGACCTTGTCTCTACAAAATTAAAAAAAAAAATTAGCCAGATATTGACTGGACTCAGTGGCTCACACCTGTAAGTCCAGCACTTTCGGAGGCCAAAATGGGAGAATCATTAGAGCCCAGGAGTTTGAGACCAGCCTAGACAACATAGCAAGACCTTGTCTCTCTAAAAAAAAAAAAAAAAAAAAAAAAAGGCCAAGTGCAGTGGCTCATTCCTGTAATCCCAGCACTATGGTAGGCAGAGGTGAGAGGACTACCTGAGTCCAGGTGTTTGAGACCAGCCTGGGCAACTTGGCAAGATCTCATCTCTACAATAAAACAAAAAATTAGTTGAGCGTGGTGGTGCTTGCCTGTAGTTCCAGCTACTTGGAAGGCTGAGGCAGAAGGCTTGCCTGAGCCCAGCAGGTCGAGGCTGCAGTGGCCATGAGTATGCCACTGTATTCTCCAGCCTGGGTGATAGAGTGAGACTCCAATTCAAGACAAAAAAAAAAATTTAAAAACTTAGCTGGGCATGGTGGCATGTGCCTGTAGTCCTAGCTACTCAGGAGGCTGAAGCAGAAGGATCCCCTGAGCCCAGGAAGTCAAGGCTGTGGTGAGGTGTGATCATGCCTCTACCTTCCAGCCTCAGTGACAGAATGAGATCCTGAATCAAAGGAAAAAAAATATTCAGGTGTGGTGGTACACACCTGTAGTCCCAACTACTCAGGAGGCTGAGGTGGAAGGATCTCTTGAGCCCAGAAGTTCGAGGCTGCAGTGAGCTATGATTGCACCACTGCATTCCAACCTGGGCGGAGGGAGAAAAAGGTAAATAGCCTGAAGTTCATTTATTTGTCCATTTATTCATTGATTTAAAACATATTTATTGAGCACCAACTATGTACCAGTTATTATTCTAGGCTCAATATAAAGTGGTGATGAAGACAGTTAAGGCTCTATTTTTTTTTTTTGATTTGGAGTTTCACTCCATCACCCAGACTGGAGTGCAGTGGCATGCTCACAGCCACCCTGGTGTCGACCTGCTGGGCTCCAGCGATCCTTCAGCCTCAGCCTTTTTTTTTGAATTGGAGTTTCACTCTGTTGCCCAGACTGGAGTGCAGCGGCCGCTCCCGGCCATCGCAGCCTCGACCTGCTGGGCTCCGGCGATCCTTCCGCGTCAGCCTTCCACGTAGCCGGAATTACAGGCGCGCGCTACCATGTCCGGCTGATTTTTTGATTTATTGTAGAGATGAGGTCTCGCTGCCCAGGCGGGTCTCGAACCCGCCGGCTCAGGCAATCCACTCACCTCAGCCTCCCAAAGGTGCGGGATTACAGACTGAGCCACCGAGCCCGGCTCCGCCTCAGCCTTCTAAGCAACCAGAACTACAGGTACGTGCTACCACGCCTGGCTAATTTTTGATTTATTGTAGAGACAAGGTCTTGCCAAGTTGCCCAGGCTGGGCTCGAACCCATGAACTCAGACAATCCACTCACCTTGGCCTCCCAAAGTGCTAGGATTACAGGCTGAGCCACTGAGCCTGGCCAAGTCTCGACTCTTACAGAGCTTACACTGAAGCAGGGGAGAGACACTCAACAAATGAAAACACATGAAAAAAGGAAGAAGGCTGGCAATGAGATGCTAACAATTGAGAGTGATGTCAGACTGAGTTTCTAGATGGCTTCTTTAGATGGTCTGGAAAGACCTTCTGGGGAGGTGTCATTTAAAATGAGATGTGAGTGACTAGCATGAGGCAGCTTTGCAAAAATCAGAGGAAAGAGCATCTCAGGCAGAGAACAGCCAGTGCGAAGGCTCTGAAGCAGGTATCTGGTAGGTCTGGAAATACTGGGATAGAAGCAGTCAAGGGTCTCCCATTCCCCTGGAGAAAGAGAAGGTGAAATAACACTCACCAGGGATGGATCACAGTGAATGTGCACTACAATACTAATCTTCATTTTGTATAGAGAGAAACAGAATCAGAAAGCTCGAGTAACTTGCACAACAATATGGCAAAGTTGGGATTTTTTTTTTTTGAGTCAGAGTCTCACTCTATTGCCCAGGTTGGAGTGCAGTGGCACACTCATGGCAACCTCAGCCTTGACCTGCTGGGCTCAGGTGATCCTTCCACCTCAGCCTTGCAAGTAGCTGGAACTACAGGTGCACGTCACCAAGCCTGGCTAAGTTTTTGATTTGTTATAGAGATGAGACCTCACCAAGTTGCTCAGGCTGGTCTTGAACCTGTGAGCTCAGGCAATCCTCTCGCCTCCGCCTCCCAAAGTGCTGGGATTACAGGCATGAGCCACCGCGTTTGGTTCAAAGTTGGGATTTTTAAACTTGGGTCTCAGCTCTTAAGTCAATACTTTTCTACTCCCTCACCCACAACCTAGTGAATGTCCAATATCACTAGGAGATCATTCCGTTTGCAAGGCTGTTGGTATTTCCACAAGGACTCAGTTACCAAGTCAAGCTGCTTCTCAAGAAAGGGTTATGGAAATCAGGAATACTAAGTTAGACACAAGTGAATTGATATACATCCCCCTGGGTACTTTAAGAATCGGCAGGTGCGGGCTACCCTCTTGGGTCCCCTCCCACTGGGGAAGCTTTTCTGTCCTCTTAATAAATCTTGCTTAAAAAAAAAAAAAAGAATGGGCAGGTGTATGGTAGGCAGGTGCAAAGATCGGGGACTCAGTTCAGTGCCAGTAAGGTGTGGCAGGGCAGCCTGGAAATGGGGTAGCTTCCCGGGGTTCAGTTCCTCAGGACAGGGGAAGGACGATTTGCCGAGACCCAACTGGTACATCACTTACTTGCTTAACGCTCTAGTGGAGCCATGGCGTGGTAGCTTACTCCTGTAATCCCAGCACTTTGGGAGGCTGAAGCAAGAGAATTGCGTGAGCCTAGGGGTTTGAGACCAGCCTGAGCAACACGGCAAGATCGTGTCTCTACAATAAATAAAAAAATTAGTCGGGTGTGGTGGCATGTGCCTGTAGTTCCAGCTACTTGGAAGGCTGAGGTAGAAGGATCGCCTGAGCTCAGCAGGTCAAGGCTGCAGTGGCCGTGAGTGTACCACTGCTCTCCAGCCCTGGCAACAAAGTGAGATTTATCTAAATAAATAAATCTATCTCCAGTGGAATTTCTGGAAAGGGTAAGAGAGAATGTCTGGATAAAGCACAGGTGAAGGCAGGGGATGCCAAATTGTGAGCAGGGGGGTGAAGTAGGTCAATGCACCCTAAATGCTAACATTCAACTCCTGGACTCCAGCAGATAAGTCCCGGTCTTCCTTGATACTTAGAGGATGAAGAGACAGGAGGACGGAGTTCTAGACAGAGGCAGCATCTGCAAAGGGCCCAACAGAGAATGAGCAAGGTGGAGTCTTAGAACGGAAAAAAGTGCTCTATAGCGAGAGTGTAGTCAGATGGGGCCAGTGCAGACTTGGCTGCAAAGGTCTGGGGCCAGGTCTTTATGGCCTTGTAAACCACCTTTTTTTTTTTTTTTTGAGTTGAAGCCTCAATTTGTCTCCCAGGCTGGAGTGCCGTGGCACACTCATGATCCTTCCACCTCAGCCTTCCAAGTAGCTGGAACTACAGGCATGCACTACCACACCCAGCTAATTTTTTAATTTATTGTAGAGATGAGGTCTCGCCAAGTTTCCCAGGCTGGTCTCAAACCCCTGGGCTCAGACAATCCTCTCGTCTCCACCTCCCAAAGTGCTGGGATTACAGGCGTGAGCCACCGTGCCTGGCCCCCAGCTAAGATTTGAATTTTATCTAAAGGAAAGGGAGAGACATTGAAGGGTTTGTTCTATTTCTTAATCAAAATTATACATATGCATAATTTTTGTCTCAAAAATATCTCTTTGACTTCTTCAATGTCTAGCGCAGCAATTCTCAAAACTTAACATGCACCAGAATCATGGGGCAGGACCCGGGTGGGAGGGTGAGGGTAGGATAGGTAATGGTGTTGGCCGTTAACACCTATTTTGCTGGGTCCCATCTGTGAAGGACTATGAGGCCAGATCAGGCCAGCATCAATTGGGCAAATTGGATAAACTGTCTTGAGAAAGGAAATCTCAGAATGAGATTTCTAGAACTGTAAAAGCTGAACAGCCTTCCCTGGCCCATAAGCGGCTTACAATCAAAGTCAAACATCAACCAATCAGAACTGCCTCATTTGCATGGCAGGACCCCAAATGCATGATGGGAATCCTAAAATTCATCCTAACAGAAGAAAGGGTCAAACTCCATGGGGAAGAACCTCAGGCCACCAGCCCTTTGTAACAGACAGCAGATACTCCTGCTGCTCTCCTGACCATTTTATTGTGCCCTTCACAATGTATCTTACCTTTAGTAAATCTACTTTTCTTAATTCATAGCTGTGTTGGTGAATGCTTTCATGCCCTACCACTCTGGCCATACCATACCCAGCCTGCTATGCACAATGAAAACTGTATTCCTTACAGATTCTGAGGTGAGGTGATCACACGTTAAGGATCTGAGGGGAAAGTAAAAGATCTGAGAAGTCAGTAAAAAGAGTACTGGGTGTGTGAGGACACATTCGGCCACTTATGTTCTACAAAGTATACAGAAGTGGCTGGATGGAGGAGGCTGGAATTATAGAAATCCCAGAGACAGAGGAAGGAACCAGAGATGAAAACAGTTGAGTGACAAATTTTTAGGAGTTTCCCCCCCATTAAATCCCTTGATACAGGTACTCTTCCATTTGTAAAATGTGAATAAATTTTAAAAGAATTTTTTTCAAAATTGATCATTGAAGAACAATTAAAAACCATAGAGTGCTCTTAAAAGAGTAGTTATCTGCCGGGCTCGGTGGCTCATCCTGTAATCCCGCGCCTTGGGAGGCTGAGGTGAGTGGAGGCTGAGGTGAGTGGATTGCCTGAGCCCGCGGATTCAAGACCTGCCTGGGCAACTTGGTGAGACCTCATCTCTACAATTAATAAAAAATTAGCCGGGCGTGGTAGCACATGCCTGTAATTCCAGCTACTCGGAAGGCTGAGGCAGAAGGATCGCCGGAGCCCAACAGGTTGAGGCTGCGGTGGCCAGGAGCAGCCACTGCACTCTAGTCTGGGCGACACAGTGAGACTCCAACTCAAAAAAAAAAGAGTATCCGTACCTTTTCCCTAAATTATCCGTACCTGAAATAACCCTAACCACATGCCTGCACTCCTCTCAATAGACACATCAATTATCTGGTGACAGCTACCAGAAATGAAGGCAAGATGCCTGGGAGGAAATGAAAGGCTTCCAGAGAGTTTGCTTTGCCAACTTTAACCCTTTTTAGTAACAGACATGTCAGAACTCTTCAGTGGTTTTCTTTCTTTCTTCTTTTTGTCCCCTTAGGCCTAGTTTTAAATAGAATAAACTGCAAATTTACTTAAGGTGGAAAATAAAGCCCAGTTGTTAAAGGCTGGCTCCTACAGTGGAAGGAGTACTGAGTTGGGAATCCGAATACCTGGGTTCTATCCCTGGCATAGGGATGGACTAATGGTGTGGCTTTGAATAAGTCACTTCTACTTCTTGTGCTCAGTATATGTTACAAGTGTGTGGAGTTGGACAGATGACGTTTATGCTATGTGAAACTAAGCTCTGAAATGTTGATGTCAAATTCTAAAGAAACATTATCACATGGTCATGCACACAAGGGGGTAAATTCCTTACATAACTAGTGTTCAAACTAAACAATCTCATGGGATTCTTTTACCTTCCATGAGTGCCAGTAACACAACTGGACACTGAAAACAACCATGGATGAAATGCCAAAAGAATAATTCCACAGTGAAGCTCAGAAGGAGTGGAACCAATGCTCCCTTTACTTCCTGAGTGCCAACCTGCTTTCTGAGGTTGGTCCCAGGTTGGCCAGAGCAACACGCTGCTGTAAACAAGAGGATCAGTAAGAGTGAAAAAAGTCTAGTATCTCCTGCATTTTAGTTTCCATACAAACAAAACATGACTACAGTTTTTTTTGGAGTCTCACTGTGTCGCCCAGACTGGAGTGCAGTGGCACGCTCCCGGTCACCGCAGCCTTGACCTGCTGGGCTCTGGCGATCCTTCCGCCTCAGCCTTCCAAGTAGTTCTACAGTATTTTTAACTGCTTCCTAGTATTTAATCTTTTCAAATTCCACAATAATCAGGTAATTATTTTAATGATTAGTAAATATTCTTATGCATTACTATATTTTCATCAGTTACACCAGTGGTTGATCAATTCTGGCTCCCTGACAGTTTTTGTACACCTGTAAGCTAAATATGGTTTCTACTTTTTTTTTTTTTTTGAGAAAGCAGGATTTATTCTAAAGACAGAAAAGCTCCCACAGTGGGAGGGGACACGAAGGGGTTGCCTGGTTTCTACATTTTTAAATTGTTAAGAAGAATCAAAGTATTTTCTGCCTGCAATCCCAGTGCTTTGGGAGGCCAAGGTGGGAGGACTGCTTGAGGCCAAGCGTTCTAGACCAGCCTGGGCAACTCAGTGAGACCCTGTTTCTACCAAAAAAAAAAAAACCCAAAATTAGCTGGGTATGGTGGTATGTGACTGTAGTGAGGTGGAGGATCACTTGAGCCCAGGAGTTCAAGGATGCAGTGTGCTATGATTATGTCAATGCACTCCAGTCTGAGTGACACAGCTAAGACCCTGCCAATGAGAAAAGAAAAAAAAAGTGTTTTGGGGTGCTTTTTTTATAATAATAGTGGCCGGGCTCGGTGGCTCAGCCTGTAATCCCGCGCCTTTGGGAGGCTGAGGTGAGCGAATTGCCTGAGCCCGCGGGTTCGAGACCCGCCTGGGCAGCGAGACCTCATCTCTACAATAAATCAAAAAATCAGCCGGGCGTGGTAGTGCATGCCTGTAATTCCAGCTACTCGGAAGGCTGAGGTGGAAGGATCGCCGGAACCCAGCAGGTCGAGGCTGCGGTGGCCGGAAGCGGCCACTGCACTCCAGTCTGGGCGACAGAGTGAGACTCCAACTCAAAAAATAAAAAAATAAAAAATAATAATAATAGTGGCTCACACCTGTAATTCCAGCACTTTGGGAGGCCAAAGTGGGCAGACTGCTTGAGCCCAGGAGTTTGAGACCAGTCTGGCCAATATGGCAATACCTCATCTCTATAAAAAAATCAAAAGATTAACTGGGTGTGGTGGCAGGTGCCTATAATCCCAGCTGCTTGGGAGGCTAAAGTGGAAGGATGACTTGAGCCCAGGAGGTCGAGGCTGCAGTGAGCCACTGCACTCTAGCCTGGGCGACAGAGTGAGACCCCCAAGTCAAAAAAAGTATGTATATATATGAAACTCAAATTTCAGTGTCCATAAATAAAATTTTATTGGAATGTAGTCCTATTCATTTATTTGTGTAATATCTATGACTGTTTTCATGCTGCAACTGTGTTGAGTAGTTGCGAAAAGTCTAAAATATTTACTACCTGGTCCTTCACAGAAAAAGTTTGCAACTTTTAAGTTGAACTACAGCACTAGTAATAAACACTTCCAAGGGCTATTTGATTATAA
The DNA here is from genome assembly GCA_027257055.1 of Cephalopachus bancanus. Lineage (NCBI taxonomy): Eukaryota > Metazoa > Chordata > Mammalia > Primates > Tarsiidae > Cephalopachus > Cephalopachus bancanus. The sequence goes on from JAPVLO010000158.1 coordinate 4,334,662, forward strand.
TATATATGTGAAAAGGAAAACACTGCCGGGCTCGGTGGCTCAGCCGGTAATCCTCCACCTTTGGGAGGCTGAGGTGAGTGGATTGCCTGAGCCCACGAGTTCGAGACCCACCTGGGCAGCGAGACCTCATCTCTACAATAAATCAAAAATCAGCCGGGTATGGTAGTGCGCGCCTGTAATTCCGGCTACTCGGAAGGCTGAGGCGGAAGTATCGCCGGAGCCCAGCATGTCGAGGCTGCGGTGGCTGGGAGCGGCCGCTGCACTCCAGTCTGGGCGACAGAGTGAGACTCCAACTCAAAAAAAAAAAAGGAAAATACTGAAAAACTGTGCTCTTGTGGAATTAGGTTTTTTTTTTTGGAGTCAGTCTCAGTCTGTCACCCAGGCTGGAGTGCAGTGGCATGCTCATAGTACCCTTAGCCTAGACCTGCTAGGCTCAAGTGATCCTTCCACTTCAGTCTTCCAAGTAGCTGGAACTATAGGCATGCGCCACCACGTCTGGCTAATTTTTTAATTTATTGTAGAGATGAAGTCTCGCCATGTTGCCCAGGCTGATCTCGAACCCGTGGACTCAAGCAATCCTCTTGCCTCTGCTTGGAATTGGATTTTTCAGCGTTTGAAGATAATACTGGCAATGCCTCCTTGAGTGTATGCAGCTGACATTCGGCTTTCAAACCCAGATGGAATAGCAATCTCCCAATTTTACTGCTGCAAATCTTCAAGGGTCTACGCTAAAGGAAATGATAAAATCGATAGAGCAAAATGCTATCACTGGAAAATACAGCTAGGAACTAGAATAGCACTTGAAGTTGGGAAGTGTTTTCTAATGGTGTCAGAATCTTGCCTTTTAGTTAAGGTGTCCATACTTTCTAAACCCAAAATAACTGGAGCAAATGGCCCCAAAAGTCTGAGTGTGTCATGGGAGCAAGGAAACGGTAAAAACTGGGATGCATTAGAGAAATCTGATACACAACTGTGAAACTCACAGGTCAGAGAATTCTACAGAGCAGAGGGCCAAGCAGGTTAACAGATACACTTGCTGACAGTGACTTTTGACAAACAGAGTAAAAAAGATTAAAACTACTTGCAACCTTATGGGCTTAAACAAGTTGTTATTGGACTGTGAATCTGGGAATTAAGACATTTGAAAGGTCAGGGTACCTGTACATAGAGCATTCTCCTACTGTGAGCACTAAATTTAGCATCTTGATGTGTGCTATTTCTCAGAAAGTATCTAAATCAGTTTCCTAAAAACACATAGACTGTTTTAAAATTAAAGTATGAGCTGGGCTCAGTGGCTCAGCCTGTAATCCCATGCTTTGGGAGGCTGAGGTGAGTGGATTGCCTGGGCCCACGGGTTCGAGACCCGCCTGGGCAGTGAGACCTCATCTCTACAATAAATCAAAAAATCAGCTGGGCGTGGTAGTGCATGCCTGTAATTCCAGCTACTCGGAAGGCTGAGGCGGAAGGATCGTCGGAGCCCAGCAGGTCAAGGCTGCGGTGGCCGGGAGCGGCCACTGACTCCAGTCTGGGCGACAGAGTGAGACTCCAACTCAAAAAATAAATAAATAAATAAAAATTAAATAAAAATAAAAAAATTAGCCCGGTGTGGTAGCACGCGCCTGTAGTTCCAGCTACTTGGAAAGCTGAGGCAGAAGGATTGCTGAGCCCAGCGGGTCGAGGCTGTGGTGGCCAGGAGCATGCCACTGCACTCCAGTCTGGGCAACAGAGTGAGACTCCAACTCAAAAAGAAAAAAAAAAAATTAAAGAATGCAGCGGTTCACGCCTGTAATCCTAGTACTTTAGGAGGTTGAGGTGGGAGGATCACTTGAGGCCAGAAGTCCAAGGCCAGCCAGGGCAGCATAGCAAGACCCCACTCTACCACAAAAACAAACAAAAAACAGTATGATGCTAAATTATAAACAAGTTAATGAGAACTAGGCCACACACTTATTTTTTAAATTTGCACATATATTTTAAAGACTTTTTTTTTTGAGTTGGAGTCTCACTCTGTCACCCAGACTGGAGTGCAGTGGCACGCTCCCAGTCACCACAGCCTCGACCTGCTGGGCTCTGGTGATCCTTCTGCCTCAGCCTTCCAGGTAGCTGGAAGTACAGGCGTGCGCTACCACGCCCGGCTAGTTTTTTGATTTATTGTAGAGATGAGGTCTTGCCAAGTTGTCCAGGCAGGTCTCGAACCCGCGGGCTCAAGGCAATCCACTCACCTCAGCCTCCCAAAGCGCAGGATTACAGGCTGAGCCACTGAACCCGGCTAAAGACATCTTCATACTGACTTTTACTAGTGCAATTCAGACAAAAACTGAGGTTTGCATCAAAGCTAACCCTGGATGCATTCCGAGGTCCTGCTCAGGAGATTTATGCTTTACCACAGAATTTGAGTACTTACCTCTGTTTCCCCCACTATTCATTATTCAGCTACCTTCCCTCAGGCTGGGAAAGTTCTCATTTCATTCAAGACTGGTTCATTAGTATATTTCTTCTTTGGTGCTTTCCCCCCGGCAGATGAAATGCAGATATGAACAGATATCCACAGTCCTGGGTCATTTTAGAATGGTTATGTGCTCCTCAAATTCCTAATACCAGAACACACTTCTGCTGTAGCATAAACCAGCACCAACAATGTGGGAGACTGCTCATTTTTTGGTCAAATGTGAAAGAGACATGAATGGTAAGAAGCAACAGACCCTTGATGTACTAAGGAAGGCTAAATTACTATACTACGCCACAGGACTACATACTTTCAAAGAAATGTTCCTTCACACAAATGACTTATTACTCATTCAGGCATTGCAGCAAACAGTCTCAGAATTGTCCATTTAAAAGATAATACAGGACAACCCCTTAGGCCCCCTCCCACTGTGGGAGCTTTTCTGTCCTCTCAATAAATCCTGCTTTCTAAAATATAAAAATAAATAAATATAAAATAATACAATTGGTGCAAGGTGAAAGATTTCCTTTCAATCTCAAGCTCCTATTTTCCTAATTTTCCCTTAGTACTCTTACAGTTTCCACCTCCGAAGCAAATTGTAAAAGCCAGAAGAAGCCTATTACTATATTCACATATTTTCCCATGTTCACTAGTCTCCAAAGTGGATATAAAGGGAAAAAAATACATCACATGTGCCTGTAGGTTAAAGAGGAGAAAGCAGTAAGCATTTCCCCTGCTAACTGCCCGCCTGGACTGACAGAAGAGGAAGGCGTGTGTAAGGCTTAGCGAGAGGGAGTGCCCAAGAGGGTGCACATCAGTGCAGCTGCCCTCTGCCTTCCTGTAAACCAAAGATGAGTGAGCTTCAAGTGAAAAGATGAAGAAAGAATATCTAGTCGGGCTCGGTGGCTCAGCCTGTAATCCCGCGCCTTTGGGAAGTTGAGGTGAGTGGATTGCCTGAGCCCCGCGGCACGGGTTCGAGACCCGCCTGGGCAGCGAGACCTCATCTCTACAATAAATCAAAAAATCCGCCGGGCGTGGTAGCACGTGCCTATAATTCCGGCTACTTGGAAGGCTGAGGCGGAAGGATCGCCAGAACCCAGCAGGTCGAGGCTGCGGTGGCCGGGAGCAGCCACTGCACTCCAGTCTGGGCGACAGAGTGAGACTCCAACTCAAAAAAAAAAAAAAAAAAAAAGAACATCTAAATACATACACACATCACTTTTTACCTCTTGGTAAACTCCTTTCCTTCCTTTGTTTCTCTGAACATGACAATCTATAAGGCATAGTCATTTAAAGCAATATTTCAGTCAGACCAGAAGAGAATTTGGAAAGAATGAACTGTCACTGAAAGCTATACATGAAAGCTATACAATCAAGCCAGGTGGGGTGGCTCATGCTGTAATCTCAGCACTTTGGGAGAACCAAAGCAGGAGGACTGCTGGAGCCCAGGGGTTTGAGGCCAGCCTGGGCAACAAAGTGAGACCCCCACCCCTAGAAAAATTAGCCAGGTGTGGTGGTGTGGTGGTGTGTGCTGTAGTCACAGCTACTCGGGAAGCTGAGGTTGGAGAATTGCCTGAGCCCAGGAGGTTGAAGCTACAGTGAGCTGTGATCGTGCCACTGCACTCTAGCCTGGGTGACAGAGTGAAATTCTGCCTCAAAAAAATAAATAAATAAAAATAAGAAAGCTATGCAATTGACATAAACTTATTGGCAATGGGAAATTCTCAGAAAAGAATAAAAGTGAAGAGTCACCAGATTTTTGCTTAATGTTCCTTTTCCTTAAAATTAGAATGGAAAATGGGGGGGGGACAGGAAAGTTTGGGCTGACTTAAACCAAATAGCATCTATTATTTTACAAGCTTAGTCAGTAAGTTATGCTGCTACTAGTTGCTCAAGAGGTATGATCTTGTAAGAAAATTTTCCACAGAACAGCAAAGAGGAAAAATCATGTTAAAGGAAAAAATAAACATGCAAACCATAGCAGAAACCATATTAATTATGTGTAGGAGAAAACAATTGGTCTTTTCTAAGAATAGATTTCTCCACAACTTATAAATAGATTTCCTCTTACACATATAAATCATACTTGACTTCTTCCTAATGAGTATTCTTTTTATATAAAAAATAAGATAGAAACCAGAGGACTTCACTCACATCTGTACAGAAATATTTATAAGACAAAATACGATCACAGTACACAGCAGTTATTTATTTAAATACTTGAAAAGGTCGATGATGAAAAAAATAGGTTTATCGTGAGAGTTTATATTCATTAGATTTATTTTATCATTTAAAAAAGTGCTGCCTCTAGGTTATCCTAGCCAGATATAGAATACTTCATGACACATGCAGCTACTGTTATATACTGTACTAGACACAGCCATTTATAGAATGATTTACACTTTGGGAGGAAATTTGACAGTAGTAAGGGTGACTCTTTATTGAAACTAAAAACATTGATAATATACAAATTGCTTTTCTCATTTGATTGAAAGGGCTATAAAATTCAAAATACTGACAAAGGAAGCAACATAATCACATAAGTGATGCCTCTACTAATTGCTGTTACTTTACTTCTTTCTTAAAGAGCCGCACACTCAGCTACACAATTTTCTAGAGCGCATGATGGCTTCCAGACTGACTTACCATTAAACGACTGGAAGAAAGTCATGTTGGTAAGCTGACACTGACTTGAGGGTTATTAAAAACGGAGAGAAAATGGCAAATTGTGCCTCATGTACTTATGGAACCCAAAGGAGCATTCTGAGTAAATGTGAAATAAATAAGTGATCCACAGTAAATACAATCTCTGGGCTGACTTAAACCTAGGAGAGTGAGCCAAGTGAGCACTAACAATACCATTTAGAAACGTCTAGAAAGATCATTTCCAGAACTCATAGGAATTGCGAGATCATATCTTGCTTGAATATGTACATTATTTACAAAATATTCCCTTTTGGCCTCTGAAATTTAGCCATTTTAGTTTGGCTGTTAGCTGATTTCTTTCCATATGCTAGCCAATACTGCAGTTATAACTATCATTAAAATACTCTTATGCATGAATTACAAATATTAATAAAGTAACTCTGCATGTATAAATATCTCAATATTTCTAACAGAATTTAAAGCGTTCAGAATGTACATAAAAGTAATGTTTTTGGTAGGGCCCGTATTTTTTTTTTAATCATCGCTGTTTCAGCAATGCTTTGTACATAGCAAAGCCCAAAACTGCAAACACAGTAGCACCAAAACTTGCTCGAAGCCAAAACGTAGAGCTCTTGAGGTCAGCTTGTGTCACGTGCCTGCAGTCAGAAAATATAATTAATATTTAAAACATGATTAGAATGAAAACCTTCTACCAGTTCTATATACTTTTAGGGAAGTATCAGCACACTTGTCAGGCTAATTGCATACAGTAATGCTTACCCAAAACACGTACCAATACAGTCATGTATACAATTGCTTAGATAATCATTACCTTAAGAAAATGACATAATGTAGGCATTAAAAAAGATAAATGTCTTTGCAATTAGCTATTATACGGGAGTAGACATCTAAAATTTTACACATTTCCTTCACAAGGGAAATGGAGAAGTTAAACAAATCAACCTACCATTTTTTAATACCACCACAGTCCTTCAAAATGAGAATTAAGACTGAGTTCTCACAGTTTTGAGGGTCATATTCATGAAACTTAGATAATTTGCAATCTCTTGCCTCCAGGAACTGAAAGTTATTTTGTAAGCAGTTAAGTGACAAGTGACAATACTTTTCTAAGAGCAATGATTAGAGTCAACTTTGGAAACACTGAGCCCCCCAAAAATTCCCCCCCCGAAAAAAACCCTAAAGTGTGTGGTGAGGGAAGATTTACCAGTTTACATTCATTTGATACTGCTAATTAAAAGAAAAAAACAAAACAAACCCTGTTGTTAGTCAGACAGGCAATGATAATGATAACAAGTAAAGGACATCATGTAACACGATGGGTTGAAAGGTAATGACATAAAAGAAGCCATATGTATGCATGACAAGAACAGGGACAGCCTGGACCACAAACTGAGTTGTGAGCATGCTCAGTTAATAACACTGCTAAGCACCCTTAAGAGTCTCAAGTATGACAGCTAACCATAAAGAGGATAAGGCTTTAAAGCAAAGGTTGGAATATCTTATTCAAGTTTCACTGAAGTATTAGTTAAGTGAACACAATTGAGGTAATAAAATATCAAAAACTTACAAAATTAAGAGCTTAGAGAGACTGTCTCAGGTTATTTTACATTTAAGTTAAACAAACGTTTGAAGCAAAAGTCAGATGTCATCAAAAGAGCAAGACACTTACATATCCAAGAGTTAAGAGCCAAGAATTCAAATTGCACAAAACTACTCTGCCTCAGTAATAGTCACAAAATAATCACATTAGTTACTGTCAAATGCAACCTATACATCCCTAGAAACAAAAGTCTATAACACAAGCCAGAGTGCTCCATGCTTACCACCCTGGCAAAGCAACACACAGTACTCCCATTTTTCATCCTCATCAGTTTCTATTAAGAAAAAAAAATCATGCCTCACATGATTATTTCTTACAAAGCAAAGTGATAACTCAAGTCCATTCCACCTTGCAAGTTAGTTCTTTCAACAGGCAATGTTTTATTAAAAAAAAAAAAAAAGTTTGGGAAGAGAATGCTTAGGTTTCAGGTTTTCCAGTTGGAAAAACTCCAAGGCCTACCCATCGGTGGTGAGAAATGTTACCTGGCTTCAAGCAAAAGTGGACCATGAGATGACTCCATGAAGATGGAATCTTCTACAGAGCTGACGGCGTGCACCTGGTGAGTAATACTGCCTTCGTCGTCTGCTAACAGCATGGTACCCCACTCAGCTACCCGGGCTCTTAACCTTTTATACACATGCACATAGTTTGTAGTTCGCATCTGAGCTCACAAAAGAAAGGGACTCAAAATAACATCTCTCAATGATACATCCCACACATAAACTGAGTTGCCACCCTATATGATGTATCTCATGCTTTCTATATTTAAAATAAATGTATTCTATAGCAAATTGCCAAACTTAAAAAAAAAAATCTATCTATGCACTCTTTTAAAACATTCACACACCAGGCAAGGAAACCTAAAGCTGTTATAGACATTCTCTAAATATCCTTCTAAGGCTGGTTTTGATATATCTGAAACACTAAGAGAAGTCCTTGAAACCAATTCCTGACAACATGTAGTAACCACAGATATTCATTCAAAATGAGGTTTGCAATTGTTAGTCACAAAGTTTACAGATGCTTTTAATTTCAGACTATGAAAAACTACAGATACACATCTGTGAAAAATTGTGCCCAATGGCCCAAACTCATAGGCCACCATGGACCTATTATGAGAGTAATAAAGTTCACAACTCCGAGTCAACAGAGATGTATGGAATTTAAAGTGAGAACATAAGCTAAAAGTGTACTAGAGCTTTTTGCTTCGGCTTTGGTCTCCCTGTGATTACAATGCATCTCCATGGACAGAAATTCTGCTTTGTTTTAAAATTTTTACAATTTATTTATTTACTGAGTTGGAGTCTTACTCCGTCACCCAGACTAGAGTGCAGTGGCACGCTCACGGCCACCCTAAAGTCGATCTGCTGGGCTCCAGTGATCCTTCCGCCTTAGCCTTCCAAGTAGCTAGAACTACAGGCGTGCGCTACCATGCCCAGCTAATTTTGATTTATTGTAGAGATGAGGTCTCGCCAAGTTGCCTGGGCTGGTATGGAACCCGCGGGCTCAGGCAATCCACTTGCCTTGGCCTCCCAAAGTGCTGGGATTACAGGCTGAGCCACCGAGTCCAGCATGTTGTGTTTTAAGAAAGTATTTTCATTCATGAAATAATACATTCTGACTGATTTTATTGCTCAGTTTTCTGTGGCATTTCAAGTTCAATATAGATACATTTTCAAGAGATAACTAGTTTAAAACTTAAGTTAACAATTAACTCATAAAATATATTTCAGTGGCTCCATCAATGTTATAGGAGTTGTTTAAAACATTTTTAGACATGGAAAGCTACTTAGAGAACTATTTTATACCTTTACCACATGCATTTAAAAGCTACACTACCATGCTCTATTTATAAAAGAGAAAGCATTTATAACGGATGGCACACTTGTCATTGCTCAGCTAACTGATACCATCTGCATAGAGAATAGGGTGATTTCAAATATATTCCATAAGTAAGTATCAAAAACTGACTTGTGTTTGTCATTTCAGTTCTCAAACAGAGGCAGAGTAATAGTTTCATAAAGCTGTTTCGTAGGTCATTTTAAAACTTAACCAGCAATAATCCTTCCACAATTTGAAAGCATAATTCTTTCAAAATGATTCACGTAAAGTATCATCTCAGAATAATCTTATGGCATAGTCTTTTAAAAATCTACTTTCCCTTTGAATACAAAAAAAGATTATATACATTCATTAGAAAATGCATGGAAAATAAAACAAAGTAAGAAGAAGAAAAAAAAATGACCAAGTCCTGTTACCTAAAGCAAATAATTAAAATTTCAGGTATTTCCTTTTAGATTTTTTTCTATGTAGTTTTTACATAGTTGTAAGCACAATGTGTGTAATTTATTTAATTTTATATATACAATTTCAATGGACTATTTTAAATATATAAATATTATAAATTTTGTTTTGTTTTGTTTTTTGAGTTGGAGTCTCACTCTGTCGCCCAGACTGGAGTGCAGTGGCCTCTCCCAGCCACCGCAGCCTCGACCTGCTGGGCTCCGGCGATCCTTCTGCCTCAGCCTTCCGCTTCAGCCTTCCAAGTAGCCAGAATTACAGGCATGCGCTACCACGCCCGGCTGATTTTTTTTATTTATTGTAGAGATGAGGTCTCGCTGCCCAGGCAGGTCTCAAACCCGTGGGCTCAGGCAATCCACTCACCTCAGCCTCCCAAAGGCGCGGGATTATAGGCTGAGCCACCGAGCCCGGCTTATTATAAATATTTTATATAATTATATAAATAAATATACATAAAGGACTTTTGCATCAATTATGGAAACATTTTTTTTTTTTTGAGTTGGAGTCTCACTCTGTCGCCCAGACTGGAGTGCAGCACCGCAGCCTCGACCTGCTGGGCTCCGGCGATCCTCCCGCCTCAGTAGCCGGAATTACAGGCATGCGCTACCACGCCTGGCTAATTTTTTTATTTAAATGTAGAGATGAGGTCTCGCTGCCCAGGCGGGTCTTGAACCCACGGGCTCAGGCAATCCACTCACCTCAGCCTCCCAAAGGCGTGGGATTACAAGCTGAGCCACCAAGCCCGGCAGAAACATCTTAAGTAGTTGGATTATATTTCATTCTCCGATTGCTGGCTATTTCCATTTATTGGTGCTTACAAAAAAAAAAAAAAAAGATGGAATAGCTTTTAATGTAAGAGTTTCCTCTAGATTTAGGATATTTTCCTTAAGCCAGACTTCCCAGAAATGAATATCACAGGGTCAAAAATGTGTGTATGTGTATGCATATAGGTTCTGTTTTTTACCTAGTGACATATCAGAATCTTCAAGTTTTCCTACTCCATATGGAATAAGCTCATTTAGTTCAGCAGGAACTCCTTTTAGAACATAAAAAATCATGACCAAATCCAGGAAGAATATGACCCTAATTAATCATTTGCAGCTTGCCACAGCTTTCCTCTTAAGGGAAAGTCCCGTGTCCGGGATGTTGGCTTTCTGGTTCAGAAGTGCGAAGGGCCCATAAATATTCAGCTGTCAAGCTCTCCTTGACATAGGCGTGGGAGCTAACCAACATGTTTGGACTTGGGTAAAGATTCCACTTAATAAGGAATACAGAAGAAAATGTTTCAAAATTCAGGCAATAAAGAGTTAAGTGAAGAACTGAGTGAACAGTCACATGAGGAATATACAGGGTGACCAGGAATTCTTGTGTATCTCTGCATAGAATACCTTAAGAAAGGCAAGCAAAATGCTTTCGATTAATTCTGCTATTTATGGTGAATATAAAAACATAAATAAAAATCTTTATTGGCTCAATGTATTTAACAAATAATATATAAAGGGAATGTTATCAATCGCAGTATTCAGCAACATAAAAGTATAGAATTCTTTTTTTTTTTTTTTTGAGTTGGAGTCTCACTCTTTGTCGCCCAGGCTGGAGTGTAGTGGCACACTCATGGCCTCTGCGGCCTCAACCTGCTGGGCTCAAGCAATCCTTCCGCCTCAGCCTTCCAACTAGCTGGAACTACAGGCACGCACTACCACGCCCAGCTTGTTTTTTGATTTATTGTAGAGACAAGGTCTCACCAAGTTGCCCAGGCTGGTCTCGAACCCCCCGGTTCAGGCAATCCTCTCACCTCGGCCTCCCAAAGTGCTGGGATTACAGGCTGAGCCACCACGCCCAGCCAAGTATAGAATTCTTAAAACAAAAAACAAATAAAGTGAAAAAAAAAAAAGAAACATAAGGTATAGAATTCTAAAGAGTTCCAGGGAATTAAATCCATTTTATTTATTCCTAAATAAATTTCTTTTTTTTTTTAAGTCGGAGTCTCACTCTCACCCAGGCTAGAGTGCAGTAGCACAATCACAGCCCATCGAAGCCTCCACCTTCTGGGCTCAAGCAATCCTCCCGCCTCAACCTCCCAAGTATCTGGGACTAGAAGTGTGCCCCACATCCTGCTAATTTTTAAATTTTTTGTAGAGATAAAGTCTCGCTATATTGCCTAGGCTGGTCTTGAATGCCTGAGCTCAAGGTATCCTTCCATCTCGACCTCCTAAAGTGCTAAGATTACAGGCATGAGCCACCACACCCATAAGTCAAATAAAATATTTTTAATACTTTACTTGAAATTGTTTTTATTTTAATTGTATTGATCTATTATTTTAGAGACAGGGTCTCACTCTTTCTCCCAGGTTGGACTACAGTAACATGATCATGGCTCACTGCATCCTGGAACTCCTGAACTCAAATGATTCTCCTGCCTCATCCTCCCAAGTAGCTAGGACTATAGGGACACACCACCATGCCTGGCTAGACCCAATATGTTATCTAAGCTGGTCTTGAACTCCTGGTCTCAAGAGACGCTTCTGTCTTGGCCTCCCAAAGTGCTGGGATTACAGGCTGAAACTGTTTTTATAATCTGTCATAGGACTTTATATCTGGGGTATAAAAACTAATTGCAGAAATCTAAGAGTATGTAAAAATTAGAATTCAAGGAAGGGGAAGGATTCAGAAAGTTCCAGATGTCAATTAACTTTGTCTTAGATTAAGGTTAATATGTAGAGGAAAATAAACATTCAGTAGAACATACTGAAAAGCAGTAAGGCTGGCAGGGCATGGTGGCTCATGCCTGTAATCTCAGCTCTTTGGGAGGCTGAGACAGGAGAATCACTTGAACCCAGGTGTTCAAGATCAGTCTGGGCAACTTGGTAAGACCTCGTCTCTACAATAAATAAAAAAACAAGACCTTGTCTCTATAAAAACAAATAAAAGGCAGTAAAGCTAAGAGACTTTACTCAGAGTAGCTCCACCCAGACAGACACTTTTATCAGTCTTCCCACACAATTTCTCAGAAATGAATTTGAATTTCCTATTTTCCATTCCTCTCATCTCACCATTTTATCCTTTCCAAATACAACTAAGATATGTATAAATGTACTAATATGAATAGTCTTCTAATTTTATAACCCTATCCATATATGTATCTCTATTGTATATATTTAAGATAATACTCCAAAATAGGCTCTATGACTGTGTAGCTGAAGTTATCAGGGCACAGAGATATCACATACGAGTATAGCTTTTTCTTATTTGCAATTACATAGCTCATGTTGAAAACTGTACCAAGGTCACCAAATCTACAGTCAGATTTTCTGTTTTTCTTTTCTTTTATTTCTATTTATTATTGATTTTGAGTTGGAGTCTCACTCTGTCACAGCTACCGCAGCCTCAACCAGCTGGGTGCAGGCGATCCTTCCACCTCAGCCTTCCAAGTAGCTGGAACTACAGGCATGCACCACCATGCCCAGCTAATGTTTTATTAGAGATGAGGTCTCGCCAAGTTGCCCAGGCTGGTCTTGAACCCATGGGCTCAGGCAATCCTTTCACCTCAGTATCCCAAAGTGCTGGGATTATAGGTGTGAGCCACTGTGCCCGGCCCACATTTTCTGTTTTTATTTATTTTTTATTTTTATTTTTTTTTAAGTTGAGAAAGTAGGATTTATTGAGAGGACAGAAAAGCTCCCAGAGCGGAGGGGACTCAGGGGGTTGCCCATTTTCTGTTTTTAAGTAGTCTACCTTAAGAGGCTCTGGACTCCTTGCTTTTGTTCCTCCAAATGCTTCTATCTGGTGGAGTATTTTCTGTATATATTTCTAATAATAATGTCACTATGCTAATAATTTTAATAATGACAATTCTCCTAACTGAACTAGTAGGCATGAAATGTTTTTGTTTTTTTTTTGAGTTGGAGTCTCACTCAGTCGCCCAAACTGGAGTGCAGTGGCCGCTTCCGGCCACCGCGCCTCGACCTGCTGGGCTCCGGCGATCCTTCCGCCTCAGCCTTCCAAGTAGCCGGAATTACAGGCATGCGCTACCACGCCCGGCTGATTTTTTGATTTATTGTAGAGATGAGGTCTCGCCAGCCCAGGCGGGTCTCGAACCCGCGGGCTCAGGCAATCCACTCACCTCAGCCTCCCAAAGGCGCGGGATTACAGGCTGAGCCACCGAGCCCGGCTGGCATGAAATGTTTTAATAAAATATTTCTCAAAACAGGTTAAGAAGTCGATTTATAGTCTACCAAAGATTAACTGCAACCCAAATCATAAGCAAGCTGTTAACTGAGCATGCGTAAATAGTAACATACTTTGGAAAAGGACACAGATATGTACTAAGGTCAAGAAATGCTTTACCACACATTAGGAGAATCCAAATTTATAGACAATCATAAATACATAGGAAATGCCTCAATATCTATTAACTAGTGATACTTAAAGATTAGATTAGGCAAACATCATCTTGTCATGTCCTTTAATAAATATACTAACCAAATGGAAAAAATTTTAAAAATTATAAGCAGCAGTATTCTTAATGAGAATCTGTAATACAAACGATTGGTATAATTTAAAATTTATGATTATGTATATAAATTCAAACAACAGTCTTGCAAGGACCTTCATACAAGGGAACATTGTAGTTTCATAAGAAACTAAAACAGACTGACTTGGATACAATATTTTACTGAAACATAATAGCCCAAGGATTTTAGAGTCTCAATATCTAACATTAAGATTTCTAGGAGCCTATCTTCTTCATAGAGCAATCCTATGAAAAAGCAGTTCATTTTGTTCTGATGATAATACCTTTTCTTCAAAAAAGGGCTCCTATATTAAGTAACATGAGTTCAAACTACATAAAGAAAAAATAAGGGTGATCAGTAAAGCAATATGGGTAAATGAAGTAAGTCATTAATGAGTGGTTTAAAATAAATGTCACATATATTCAACCAAAAAATACATTAAAAATAGGGTAAAAAAATACAATGAGTTCTATGACCATCCATCATACCTTTAGATCTCTATTAATAATCAGTGTGTGCACTTGACTGCTGAAGTAAATGCTGCTACCAAACTTAAGAAGTAACAAGAACTAACAACTTCTATGGCTAATGCAAATAATAAAATGGAATGAAGGAAATCCTAAAACCAAAATATGCACCAAAGGAAATCACACCAAAATAATAAACTGTAAAATAAACAATATTTGATTAAATGATAGGTTAGGAGAAGTGATGGGATTATACACAGAAATTTAGTCGGGAAAGAGACTGAGAGGATTAAAAAATAACTAAGTGACACAGGCAAAAAAAAATGAAAATAGACACTTAAAAGAAAGCATAAATTAAAGTTCACAGCACACTACAATACAGTAACATTCTCATGCAAAGTACAAGTGTTCTCAAGTTAGAGTAATAAATACTTAATAAATAAAAGTCCTGGGTAGTTCAAACCAACAATCAAGCTCATCCCTACATAATCATTTTATCATTTTCAAATTTAAAGGGTATTTTTGAAAAAATAAAAATATATTCAAAAGATGTTTTCCCCAGTAATGTGATCTACACCATTTGAAATGAAAGCAGTTCCAAAGATTAAAATCATCTGACCACATGTTAATCATCCTCCAAATGCTTTTAAATTCAAATAATTCTAGTTATTCATAATTTGTTCTAAAGATAAATATAAACCTATCCAAATCTAAGAGTGAGCCCCAAATTACCAAAGAACGAGGTTAAATGTGGGATAGATTGTGTATAATTTAACACTATTCTCATGTATTGAAGTCATACATATCGAATCAAATTGGAAATTTTAAAAATGTTTATTAGTATTTTCTATATCTAAAATATGTAGTGTCAGTAAATAAGCTAAAAAAATTTTTTTTTCAGAAATTTTTAGGCAAGGAAACTGCCTAAATTCATGATAAGGTCAGAGCACTTTCTTTGTAGTATGAGGTACTAAGACCACCGAAGATGTAACCAAGTTTTTGTTTTTTGTTTTTTTAAAAAATATTTAGCAGCTGGGCTCAGTGGCTCAGCCTGTAATCCCAGTACTTTGGGAGGCTGAGGCAAGTGGATTGCCTGAGGTTGCACGTTCGAGACCAGCCTGGGCAACTTGGTGAGACCTCATCTCTACAATAATTCAAAAATTGGCCAGGTGCAGTAGCGCGCACCTGTAATTCCAGCTACTTGGAAAGCTGAGGCGGAAGGACTGCTGGAGCCCAGCAGGTCGACACTGGGGTGGCAGTGAGTGTGCCACTGTATTCCAGCCTGGGCGACAGAGTGAGACTCCAATTCAAAAAGAAAAAAAATGTTTAGCAACATAATATTTAGAAAGATACTTAAACATTGGTATCTTCTTTAACTTCAAATTTTGCCCCAGCTCACAGAACGTCCCTATCCAAAGCAGGTACTTAAATTAACAATAAATCAAATCAAGGTGGGGGTTGTGGGGAACAGCGTAGCAGGAGAATGTGGCCCCAAACATGTGCCATATCTGGTAGTAATTTCTATTTCAATGACCAAAATCTTTACATGCACACTAAAACAATGCACTAATTTGTGACCAGCTTGTATATGACAGTATTTGTCTAATTTAATTCTTTGCATACATGTAATGAAACTTTTAGCTTAAATGAAAATAACAAACCTTTTGAGTTTTAGAGTTCTAAACCAAACACTAATTACAGCAGTTCTAATTTCTAAAAACAAAAACTTAAGACTTAGTGTTAAGTGAGAACCCTCCCTATGAATAAAGTATAGTGAAAAATTCTTTTTTTTTTTTTTTTTTGAGTTGGAGTCTCACTCCGTGGCCCAGACTGGAGTGCAGTGTCATGCTCCCAGCCACCGCAGCCTCAACCTGCTGGGCTCTGGCGATCCTTCCACCTCAGCCTTCCAAGTAGCTGGAACTACAGGCGCATGCTACCGTGCCTGGCTAATTTTTTGATTTATTGTAGAGATGAGGTCCCGCCAAGTTGCCAAGGCAGGTCTCGAACCCATGGACTCAGGCAATCCACTCACCTCAGCCTCCCAAAGCGTGGGATTACAGGCTGAGCCACTGAGCCTGGCTCAGTGAAAAATTCTTAAATGAATTTTACTCAATTAGCTAATCAGTCTTTTTTCTGCTTATGTAACAATAAGATACGTCTAACACGGAAACTAACAGTGACCAACCACCAAAAGCTGCCAAGACCTGGGAAATAACAGGGGAAGATAGTTCTATTCTCACCCCACCACCCAATAGCTTTTTCAAATTTTTCATGGGAAAGGAGGAAAATGGTGGTGGTGGGAGTGGGAGAAAGACAATTTCATTCTACAGCTGTCTTTGTTTTTGATCTCCACTTTCATGACTAGTCCATACTTTAAGACTGAGGTTGCAAAGTGGTGGACTATAAACATGCTTTGTTCTGATTAGTCCTTGAAACATTTTAAAATTAATTGCTATTCTTCCAATGTCAGGAAATTTCACATAAAAATCTTGATTTCCAGTATTTTGTTGAATCAGAAAACCTGGCAACACCAAGCCTGCACAATAACAAATGGGCCAGAGTTGAGCGTGACTGCTTCTTTCAGACAGGACCCTCCTTGTTTCTCACACTTGGCCACCTTCATTCATTTACATTATCCATCCAGGACCTATATACACTGAGATTTTGTCCCCAACCCACTTATCTTTCATAAACTAGAATAAGCTTCCATATAGAAATCCTAAAATTCCACTGCATTTCTCTTAAATAAGGAGTTCTTTGAAAGGTACACTAGTTTCCCTAATCATCTTCTTTATTCTTTCCATTCTTTTTGTTTTTTGTTTTGAGCTGGAGTCTCACTCTGTTGCCGAGATTGGAGTGCATGCTCATGGCTACCACAGCCTCGACCTGCTGGACTCAGGCGATCCTTCTACCTCAGTCTTCCAAGTAGCTGGGAATACAGGCACGCACCACCACACCCAGCTAATTTTTTGGTTTATTGTAGAAACAAAGTCTTGCCAAGTTGCCCAGGCTGGTCTCGAACCTGTGGGCTCAGGCAATCTTCTCACCTCAGCCCCCAAAGTGCTGGGATTTTAAGAGTGAACCATCATGCCCGGCTTTCTTTCCATTCTTGATTACCAAATGTCAGTGACGTATGTTGACATTATCATTAAATTACTTTCAGTTTATAAATAGATATGACAAAATGTACTGATTTCTCTTTGAAGATCACTGTATGGAATAATTTACTATGAGCAAGCACATTCTTTAATGCACATCCAACCTATTTCTTTTGGAAGCTGACTAAACCAACCTAGGAATAAAATTATCACCAAAGATGCAGACAACAGGTCAATCAGTAATTACGGACAATCAAGAGCTTAGAATAGATAATAAAGAGTGGTTTGTGATCAGTAATTACTGGGAGCCAAGGTGGGTTCACCAAGAGTAAGACATCAAATAGATGTCACTTCCTATTTAGATAAAATTACTATATTGGTAGATCAGAGGAACATGGTAGAAATTATAGAATGATTTTAGAAAACTCCTTCATGAAATGTCTGATAAGAAAAGAAGATAAAATGTGGGCTGGATAATAATATAGTTTTAATTGACTAAAAATCCTTCCCCAAGCATTTTGAACCGGTAATTGGGAAAAAGTTCTCTAGTGGAATACTGTAGGGCTTGCTTGCTTGAGCTCTCTCTCTCTCTCTGACCTCTGGGCATTCAACATTATTTTTTATCAATAACTTGAAAGATAAAACATATCTACCAAATTTGTAAATAACACAATGCTGAGATATATAATGGGACAAATGACAGAAATAATGTTTGAAATGACTGAGCTAGAACAAATGGATCAAAAAGAATATGACATTTAATAAGAGATACATACGTATCTGCATATAAATTCAGAGCATCAACTAAAAATGTCAAATACACAACTAGAAAGGAGGGGACATCTGCCTGCATAGCACTTCATTTGAAAAAAATCTGATTTCAATTAACCCCAAGAAAATATACATCAACAGTAGGATGGGGCTGCTAAAAAGTTAATTCATGCAGTAGACAGATGCTGTTCTAATTGGAACATGACTGCCCACTGTTCTGGACTAGTCATCCCACATCTGAAGCACTGTTATTCATTCTTGAGGGCACCTTTTAATAGGTACTCTGAAAACCTTTCAGATGAGGACAACTAGGAAGGATGAGGTCACTAACCCATCTGATTTAAGAAAAGGCTGAAAGAAATGGGGATGTTCTACCTGGAGAAGAGAAAATTAAGGGAGACATGATGGCCGTCTTCAAATGTCTGAAGGATTGCTATGTTGAAGAGGGAGTAGAATAGTAGTCGTATGTTGTTCTAAAGGGCAGAACTAAAACTAAAGGAGAGAAAGTTATAGGGGAAAACATTTTAGTTTAAAAAAATAAAAGCAAAAGAAAAACCCTCTCCAATGAGGAAAGTCATTAGCAGATAAACAGCACTCCCCAGGAAAGCTTGCAGGAAGGCATTCTAACAGGAGGTTAGGCCAGATGAATTCTAGAATCTCTTCTAACTCTAAGATTCCCAACACTGGAGCTCCTGAATATTGTTTGGTTTGAACTAGCCTTGCAAAATTTTCTCAAACATAACGAGAGAATCTGTCTGGGTTACTACTTTACAAGGTGCCAAAGCACACAGACAGAACTTTACCACCAAATGAGTGTGGCAATCCCTTCAAAGCAGTCACCTGAGATGGCTGCATTCTTATTCCAGAGCTGCTGGTGGTAAAAGCATCACTGAAACTCTTAGAATGCCTTCAAAATCCGTTTCTGGCTCATATAAGAAATAGACTCACCATTTCATAGACGTTATCTAGTATATTGCTGATGGACACAAACTATGATCTTTTGATACAGTTGGAATCTAGCCCTCAGAGAGTGTCTAATGGTGAACCAAATAATTGATCCATTATAACCAAATTCTATTATTTAGCTTGATCATTCATCTTAATCAAGCCCAGCTCCCAATTACTTTTAAATGATTTCAAAAACTCAACTTATCCTTAGACACACACAAATTTGACATCAGATACAAATTAGTATTACATATATTCTTAAGTGCTCAAAAAGATGTAAAACTGATTTGAACAAAGGTAGCAGGATCAGAATGAGAATATAACCTTCCAAGTTCATTGCTTTGAGGGAATGTATACATTCTTTCTCTCTCTCTCTTTTTAAAAACCATATTACCTTATAGGTTTACTTCATGTTTTTGGCTCAAAACCTCAAAAACTAGTACTACAGATCTTTTTTTCCCCCCTTATTCCTTTGAATCCTTAAAGTTGGTTATTATCCTCATGGTTTCATGAAGAAACCACGTTCTTTTGAAAAAACACTCTAGGTACTTAAAATTAAAAGTAAATTATGATTATAAATGGTTTCAAGAATAGAAAATTTTTTCAAACCCAAAGTATTGTTCATATTACTATGGTTTTAATAAAATATATTATTTGAATGTAAGCTGAGTACCTTATTTGAATGTAAGCTGAGTATCTTTTATTTGGGATCAGTGTGTCTTTTCCTTACTACAAAAGTTCTACTTCTACAACTCACAGCCAAAAGATTTTAATCTCCTTATACATATTACCTTCTAAAAGGAAAGATACTTTACTTTTCCTATGAAGAAATAATCCAAGATCTTATTTTATGGTCCTCTAAGTATATCTATTAATTTTAAAACATTACTCAGGATGCTTCCAAAACTAAACATTGTCATCACAGTGAGAAATTTAGTGGAAGTTAGTTGGGCATCAGTTGACTTGTCTTTGTAGTGAGTTATCTGTATAATAAATAATTATCGCTTTTTTCTTTTGTATTTTAACAGAATGCCTGGTACCCAGTAAATAAAGTTAAGAACCTGTTAAGAACTGCAGTGAAGATTTTGTTCTTTACAGATTGCAGCAAGTCTGAGTTGAGGAAGTTCTGACAGATGCAAAATGTACACCTGTTGCAGGTGCACATACAGCGTAACCGGGCATGGCTGTGAAAACACACAGAAGGACAGGAGTTGAGTTCTTACTTACAAATATGGCACAAGACAGGGTGTGCCAACTTAAAAAAAAATTAGGCATAAGCAACACTCTTTGTAGAAAGGAAAAGGACAGTGTGGGGCATGCTAAAGTTGTGCAGAATTCCACATTTACCAAAAACATAATGAACAGTTTCCTCCTCCCTCCCTATAGAAAATCTAGGGAAAATTGGCTAACACTTTTGCTTCTTTTGGAGGGGGGATGGAATTATCACATGAGTTTTAGTGGAATAAATATGCACAGCAATAGATGGCACCCTTTTCTAAATTAATAAAAAGAAAAACTGAATAAGCCATAGCACCCACCAAAGGACAAAGTTTGCTAGCATTTAAATAGCCATTCCCTCCTCCTCCTCCCTCAGCATACACACATGCCTGAAAACCAGAAGGAGAAGAATGACAAATACACAAAAAAGTCAGAAGATGAGTATATTCAACTCTGAGAAGACGATAAGAACAATATTGTCTTTAATTCATCAAGCACCCTGTTCCCAAAGGAAATCCAAGTGCTTCATAAACTTCTATTTGAATAAACAAAATATAGGGTTAATTTCATTTGCTACCAAAGTACAGCAGCTAAGTATGATAGTATGAAACTCTGGGTAATGATGTAAATATCAACAATGGATCCAATTGAAATTAGATACGAAATTTAGGGAGGCTTTCTGACTCCTTTCTGGTTGAGTGAAGTTGCACTAGTTGGTGCAGGCACATGGGGCAACCCCTTTCACCTCAGCTCTAACTACAAAGTAGGGGGTCTCCAATGACTGTTCAGTGGTCAGAGCCACTCATCCATACAAAGCCATCACACCACCATGAAGAGGTACTGGCGCAGAACCCACTCAGAAGAGCGCCACTTGATGAATCAATGCCATTACTTCCTGTAACACCTGAGCATTTTTACAGGCTTCTCAGTCAAAGGACTGGCCCAATCTGACTTGGCTTAGCTTGTGAGATCTGATGAGACCACAGCACACGGTGGCATGGTTATGGAGATTAGCAGCATCCCAATAATGCCAAATTCTCAACATGAAGAAAAACAAGAATTAATTTTTTAAAAACTTATAGACTTCCGACATTCCTTTTTAAAACTTGACTTGTGATGATGAACGTATCACTGGTATTAAGTCACTGCCAGCTGTCATACTGGAATCCATCTGTTATTTCATAAATTGAGTCTGACTCTTCCACATACACAAGGCTCCACCCACCAAAAAGGAGCGATGCAAAGTATGCTTAGCAACAGGGAGACACTTCATGAGAAGTAGTTTGGAATTAACCATATAAACAAGTATCCATGTATGTACATTTATCATATGCACACACACACGCACACACGCAAAGAATTACAGTAACATGTTTTAAAGATGCAGATCTAAAAACATAGTTGAAGTTTTTACAAGATTTAAAAAGTACATTTACACAGTAAAGAAGACACCATAATATACAGTTAGGCAGTAGGCCTGACCAAGCAGTGCGTTTCTAGATGATTACTAAAGGTTAATTAGGGTAAGAGAAGATTTGGTCAACCTATAAGAAAATGTCAACAAAATCCCACAGAAGTCATAAAGAAAAAGTGACTTACAAAGCAGTTTTTAGAAAGACCCAGATTTTTCTCAAATTCTCTATTCTATCAGTGTTGCCCGTGTCTCGGGAGAGTCTGTCTCTGTAATGATCCTCTCTGTAGATAACATACATGAGAGTTTTAAAGCAAAGGTAAAACACAAATTAGGTTTTGCTTATCTTATAATAATAGGATTAACTTGTCTTCCAATACAAATAGAAATTCAAGGGTTTGTTGCTTTTTTTTTAAAGTATTAGTTAATAGAATAGCAGTGAAGTTAACTCTATAATCAACACTTTTCTGAAAAATATCAATCTTGATTTATAGCAATGTTTTATTATTACTCTATTTTATACTGTGTTTTTCATAAGAATAATAATTTAGGGATTAACATAAGAATAAGCAGAATAAGCTACACAGTCCTTAGAAACGCACTGCCTGAAAACTTATCTTGTTACAAAACAGAATTTATACAAACACTCTACTTGAGGAGAATGCCATTAAGACTCATGCAATTTAAAGGCAGTTAGTAAACTACAAAGATGACCACAGTTATGTGCTTGTGCATATGCATGTATAGATATATAATAAATGTACATAAAATTTGTGGCTCATAACACTAATGCAGAACATTTATACAATGGAAATTCCAATTACAACTAGTTTTCACAGCACTTAAAAAAGACATATCCTGAACTCAAACATACTCATAATTTCAACATAAATTCATGAGATTTTAGAAACTTCACATACCCAAGGTTAATTATCAACAGAAAAATATAGAAATGAACTTTTTGCTCATATGGAAATGCCTTATAATCATAAAGCATGATGCCAACCCTTATATTGCAGTAAGCCTATTTTTTGAATGCTGGGTTGGGAGGGGGCTATGTTTTATTGTACTATCCTGTCAAGATAGTTACAGACTGCTCAAAAATATACAAACATTTCCAGAAGCATGGCTTACATCATTTTATTATGACACCCAAACCAACCTTGCATTTATTCAAATTTGTACCTTCTCATTACAAAGTCTCTTTCTGTTGCTGAACAACTTCTATGAGATAAAAGATTTCCCCATCATGGCTAATAATGACATGCAATGTTATTATGAACCATGCAACATGAAAATGAGGACAGAGCAAGTACTTACGGATACATGGCCATTGTTGTCAATTTAACAAAGATGTCCTTACTGGGTGCATCAGCAGTATTGCATGTGAAGGCTTGAGGTGGAGGCATTTTGTGTTTCCTGCAGAAATCAATAGGTGAGATGCTATATTCTTGTTTAACTTCATGCAGGTCTGATTTTGCAGCTATGATCAAGCAGGGTGTTCTGCTATCCATAAAGTGTTGCTATGGAATAAAAAATAAAAATAAAAATTTGATGACAAGTTAAAAAATTACTTTAATTAAATTGAACTAAACATTTTCCCTGGATAGGCAAAGCAACAGTAGTTTCAAAGCAAAAAAAATGAACCAAAAAGCAAAGACTGACAGTGGTCTAGGTTAGTCTTGTATAATAAATGAGATCAGAACCACTTTTTTAATGCTGGTAACAAAACAGGTCTATACTGATTCTTTAAATTTACTACAATTTTAAAAAATATAATTTTTAATTAAAAGATACATTAAACATTTTGAAATATAAAGAAATACACCTAATTTCTTCAATTTTAAAGAAGATTATTTTCATTTTTTCGTATTGCCTCTAGTCCTTGAACACATACATTTATATGTATGTTTATACAGCTGCATTCATACTAGACATAACCTTTAAAAATGTTAATACTGTATCTTCCATGTTCTTCAGAGTCCAAAACTATTATTTTCAGTGGTTGCTTAATATTCCCCTAGATTATTTTATTTTACTTGGGTAAATCATCCTCCTATTGTTAGCCATCTAGATTATTTCCTGTTTTTTGCTATTCAAAACAATGCTAGAATAAGTACCTTTATAGATACAGCTTTTTACTCCTATTGAATCTTACTGGTAACCTCATAGTGACTGACTTTCCAAGTTTTTGGCTTAACCCCCTTGCTCTGGCTGTTATTCTTAGTGTAACTGGCAATATATAATTTATATGCATTTCTGACAGCTATGGAGACCTTCTATTAATGCAAAAGTTCTTAACCACGAATGTACTTCAGAATCATGTATAGAAAAATTTTTTTGAGCTATATATGTCTAGCACTCTACCACTTCAGAATGAAACCAGAACCTTTAGTGATAGGGTAATGATATACGTATTTTTAAAAAGCTCCACAAATGATTGTGTTGCATTTTTCTGGTTAGGAAACATCACACCACAATTCCATTAAAACTCTATATGAAGTTATATTTAGTCATAGTCTGAATGAGCAACAAACCTTAAAAATCCTGGCACAGTATTCAAAGGATTTGGGATTACTGACATCATATACCAGGCACACAACATCACAAATGATCTCAGCCTCAGTTAGAAATTCCGATTCTGAGATGTCATGCAACTTGTAAAAAGAAAAATAATGAAAAATGTAAGTATCATATTAAGTCATTATGTTTTACTACTTGCCCACCTGTAATTCCTAATTTAAAAAGTACTAAACACAACTTTTCAGATCATTTTTACAAGTTGAAAGTATAGATAAACAAGTATCTTCTGATACTGTACATTAAAAATGGAGATTAAGATTCTACAGAAGCTAGTGAGTGACTAATGTGTGGTAGTGGGTCCTTTACAAACACTGTCTATATTCCATAGATAAAGAGACAGGATAGAAAAATTAAGTCAGCTGCCCAAGGTAACACATCTAAGAAACCATGTGACCAAAATTTGAACTCAAGATATAATTCCCAAGTCTATTTTCTTTCTGTCATTCCTCCTTTTCTCCCCACTAATCAAAAATATAAAGCAAATGACTCTTTACAGCAAGGTTATTTTGTTCTACTTCACTGTCCCCTCTTTTCAGGGTTTATCATAAAACTTCTTAAATATTCCATCTATAATATGATAATGATCCAATAAGAGTAAAATTCAGTGCTGAGTTATGTAAAAAAGTGCATCTTTGCTGAGAAGATGAAAGGGGATGCAGAGTCAGAAGTAACTCAATATATTCCAAATAAAACACTATTATAGCATGCATAGCCAGAGACATGAAAGATAAGAATCTGCAAATAATAGTGTAAGAATAAGAAAGCAGGAAAAGCCAGGCTCGGTGGCTCAGCCTGTAATCCCGCGCCTTTGGGAGGCTGAGGTGAGTGAATTGCCTGAGCCCGCGGGTTCAAGACCCGCCTGGGCAGCGAGACTTCATCTCTACAATAAATCAAAAAATCAGCCGGGCATGGTAGCGCATGCCTGTAATTCCAGCTACTTGGAAGGCTGAGGTGGAAGGATTGCCGGAGCCCAGCAGGTCGAGGTGACAGAGTGAGACTCCAATTCAAAAAAAAAAAAAGAAAGCAGGAAAATGAACAGTCAATATTTACTGATATGTAGAACCATACTCATGGGAGGAGACAAACAAGGTTTAATAAACTGACAGCTTGGAGTGGTGGCTCACATCTGTAATCCAAGTACTTTGGGAGGCAGAGCTGAGAGGATTCCCTAAGCCCAGGGGTTCGAGATCAGCCTGGGCAACTTGGCAAGACCTCATCTCTACAATAAATCAAAAAATTAGCCAGGCGTGGTGGGGTGCGCCTGTGGTTACAGCTTCTTGGAAGACTGAGGTAGAAGGATCGCCAGAGCTCTGCAGGTCGAGGCTGTGGTGGCCATGAGTGTGCCACTGCACCCTAGCCTGGATGGCAGAGTGAGACTCTAACCCAACCCCCCCAAAAGAAACTGACAAACTTTAATCATAAAGAGTAAAGTATGCATAAAATTCAATGTGGTTATCTAGCAAAATAAACTATTTCCTAAAAGGATCAAGTACTAACTTTTTCTAGTTCCTATGACTTGTTAGGAGCTTCTCATATTAGCTAACGATAAGAAACTAAGGCTAGAGAGAGTAAGCCACTTGCCTGAAGTCACACAACTAGCCAGTGGTGGACTAGGGTTGAAACTGAAATCTGACTGGATCCAAGGAGAGCATATAATCTCTTTCTACTGTATTACATAGTATCTTTTCAGTCAGACCCTTCTTTCAGACATTTTTTAAGCTAACACATTTGTTAAATATACTCCTTGCTAAATAAACTGGACTCAGATTATAAACTACTAAGCACTAGCACTGTTGCACTGTTTTCATACTAATTTCTAGTCAATAGTAGACAAAATAATCGTTCTAAAATGCAAGTGGAAAAGAGTAAAAGGGGAGTCCATTTTTAAAAAACTTTCTTATTGTGGTACAGCAAACATACAGTTAAGTGCACTAATAGAGAATTTTCATGTATATCTATATGAATGTAATCACCACACAGATCAAAAGACTTAAAATTCCAATGAATAAACCAAGTGGAAAAAAAAAATCAAGTTGGGTGCAGTGACATAAGCCTGTAGTCCCAGCTACTAGGGAGGCTGGGGCAGGAGTACCCCTTGAGCCCAGGAGTTCGAGGCCAGCCTGGACAACATAGACCCAATCTCTAAAAAGAAAAGAAAAGAAAAGAAAAATCACATGCAAGTTCTATATGCAGTCATTCAATTAAAGCCAATTTGTTTTCAAAGAGTTACTTTAAACTGTACCCAACAATTAATAACTTTTTAATACCACAGATTTTCTTACCAACAAGTATTTCTCTTGTCCATATACATAAACAGTATTAATCGCATAGTATGATTTATGATCATCATGAATTTTCTTCTGCCTCTGAAAACAGAACCAAAAATCTCAATATTTACAGCAACTAGTTTTCATCAACCCAAACACACATCTCTGTATGCATGTGTGGGTGTGTTATAAATAAAAGGGCATTCTTCCCTACACTATGTACTATTTGTCAGTACAAAGAGGATATTGATTTTATGTTTCTTAGTTCTTAGGATCTAAAACAAAAGATGCATTTGTACCGCATAAAGTGCAAGCAGTAGCTAAAAAGGAAGGAAACTATACAGATTACTGAAAGTATATTCTAGAGTCACCTGCTGGCAATGCCCACTATACTATAATTTGGTCTGATGTAAGACTCATCTACATGAGTCTTACTTAAGAAGATGTTAGTCTTCTTAAGGGAGTAACCAGAACTAAATATCAGTATTCAGTTCAAAATACTGACGGTGAGCTGGGCTCAGTGGCTCAGCCTGTAATACCGCACCTTTGAGAGGCTGAGGTGAATGGATTGCCTGAGCCTGCGGGTTCGAGACCCGCCTGGGCAAGCGAGACCTTATCTCTACAATAAATCAAAAAATCAGCCGGGCGTGGTAGCGCATGCCTGTAATTCTGGCTACTCAGAAGGCTGAGGTGGAAGGATCACTGAAGCCCAGCAGGTCGAGGCTGCGGTGGCTGGGAGCAGCCACTGCACTCCAGTCTAGGTGACAGAGTGAGACTCCAACGCAAAAAAAAAAAAAAAAAAAAAAAAATTTACGGTGCATTTACTTCAGGCCAAGGACTGTGTGAAGTGCTTTCACATGTGTAGTCATTTAATCCCCATCTAAACAGCGGTTTAAAAAAAGACAAATAGCCGGGCTTGGTGGCTCAGCCTGTAATCCCGCGCCTTTGAGAGGCTGAGGTGAGTGGATTGCCTGAGCCCGCGGGTCACCTGGGCAGCGAGACCTCATCTCTACAATAAATCAAAAAATCAGCCGGGCATGGTAGTGCATGCCTGTAATTCCAGCTACTTGGAAGGCTGAGGCGGAAGGATCGCCGGAGCCCAGCAGGTCGAGGCTGCGGTGGCCGGGAGCGGCCACTGCACTCCAGTCTGGTCGACAGAGTGAGACTCCAACTCAAAAAAAATAAAAATAAAAATAAAAATAAAAAAAGACAAATATAGCTAACACAAATGAAACAATGATAAAGACAGTTCAACAGGATTATTGTTAAATTTAGCTTACACTTTATTAATATATATAGTCCACTGAGTTCTAGTAATTATATAAAAACTATTAAAGTTATTATGTAAAACTTTTGTAACTTGTGGCTATAAAAATTTGTTGGATAAAGTTCTATTTTCTGAGAACTCTCACCATTAAGTTTCTTCCAAGAAGAGCCTGAAGAACTCCACTTTTCCCACAGTTTTTCATTCCAATTACATTACATCTGAACACATTTCTTTGAGTTTGTTTTTTCTGCAGGTCTATCTTTTTATCTCTTGTTACTAAAAAGAAAAAAAAAACACGAAATATATAACACTTAGATTCACTAAGCCTCCATTACACCTTTTGCAAAACAGTATATTGCTGGCTTATCTTTTTTATGAAGTATCTATAAACAAACATTCTATATGATAGTCAAGCTGTATGTGAATAAAGTACTAAATATAATGCAGAATGGCCTCACTTAGTGAAAAAGATGCCTTTCTGAAAATTTACTATAGAGATAATTTCTAGTGACCAAATATTTATTTCATCATAAGTGGTATACTTTCATAAGGAATATAATATCCTAAAAAAAAATGAAAATTACAATAAATACAGCTAACATTATATCCCTCCTATTTTTTTCTGTGATAAATTGTCATAAATTACAAACTAAAAAATGCTATTTCAAATCTGCATTTTCTTGGAGCTGGATCTATAAATAGAGAAGGAATATACATTCTGGGATTAACTGGCCTTTCAAACATAAATTATAAAAAGGGCAGGTCAGAAAACCATGCCGTATCATCAAGACAGTGAGTATCTCTTCCTGAGATAAAGAGACCTCCTTAAGCTATACCCAAAGACTGTACTATAACAGACCTCACCAAAGCCACTACTGATAGCAAAAAACTGAAAATGATAAAAATACACAATTGTCGGGTAAATAAGTTCTAGAACATCCATATAATGATACACCATTTAACATTAAGAGATATAAAACATACTTATTGCTATAGAAAGATGTCCACAATATGTTGAGTAAAAGAACCTCATGGCTGGCTAGTGATTGGTGTTTTACTCTCTGGTGCTGAATTCAGTACTGCCTACTCAGTTAATACTTTAAAGGGTACTTGATCTGTCAATTTAAGAAAGGCTGTCTTTTTGTGCTAGGGTTCCCTGTAAGATATGACAGATTTCTCACCTACTGGGATGTAAGAAACTCGTGCAATGATCAATTTCTTAATTTGCTGTTTCCATACCTATGAGTTTTCTTTAAGTGGAGCACAAGGCTTGGCAAGAATGCCTGCTTTACATTACAAGATCTGTGAAAAATGTACTAATACAGAAAACAGTTACAAAGCTGACAAATGTACAATTCGTTCAAGATCAAGATTGTATATTAATAGGCATTGTTTTCAATGTTTAAAGGAAATTAAGGCTGGGTACAGTGGCTTATACCTGTAATCCTAGCACTTTGGGAAGCCTAGGTAAGAGGACTGCTTGAGCCCAGGAGTTTGAGACCAGCCTAGGCAACATAGCGAGACCTCATCTCTACCAAAAAAAAAATAAAAAAATTAGTCAGGCATGGTGGCTTGCACCTGTAGTCCCAGTTACTCAAGAGGCTGAGGTAAAAGGAATGCCCAGGAGCTCAGGCGTTCAAGGTTGTAGTGGGCCATGGTGATCATGCACTGCACTCCTGTCTGGGCGACTGAGTGAGACCTCAATTTAAAAAAAAAATTAAAATATATGATAGACTGGCAAATTCTTTAATGCTCATAGGTCTCCTTCATTTTCATCAGTAGAGTACCCCAAAGGAGTAGACAAGAAGAAAAATCTCTACTCATTCTTTTTTTTTTTGCATTGGAGTCTCACTCTGTCACCCACACTGGAGTGCAGTGGCCGCTGCCAGCCACCGCAGCCTCGACTTGCTGGGCTCCGGCAATCCTTCCACCTCAGCCTTCCAAGTAGCTGGAACTACAGGTGCACGCTACCACACCTGGCTAAATTTTTTTTTTGAACCCGTGAGCTCAGGCAATCCACTCACCTCAGCCTCCCAAGGCGCGGGATTACAGGCTGAGTCACCAAGCCCAACATCATTCTTTTTGATAAACAATAAAATCAAGCATCTCAACTCAAAAGACTTCATCAAATCACAAAGAAAACTAATAGAGTGCAGATAGAAGACTCAGGAAGATGAGTTTATTTTTACTCTTTATTACATTTAAAAATGGAATTTTCAAAAATCTCTCTTATCATGAGCAGAATAATATCAGAAACTTACCTGTAATGGCTGAAGCTTGAGACTCTTGTTCTGTCAATATTGAATAACCTAGATAGCCCAAATACTCCAGGCATCGCTGAACATCTAAATAAGTGGTGAGTCTACAAAAAAGAAGAGTTTAAAATGTGAAAAGCTCCTAAATAAACATTTATGGGGGGGGAAGCCAACTACTCAAAAAAATTTATCCACCAGACCCAGACAACTTTTGTCAAGCTGCTTTGATTTCCTATGTGCCCAACCATAGTTTTTCCTACACTGTCATTCTTAAGGTAGAGAAGAAAAGGGAGGAGAATGCAGGATGAGAGGGAATTCCTCTGTCTATTCCACCTGCCCAGAGAGAGCAAGGTCACATAGATGAGCAGTGAGTGGCTGATAAAATCTAGAGAAGGAATATTTTATATGATCTGCTTCCCAAGTCAATATACAATTAATATATCTATAGGCCAGGAACACTGGCTCAAGCCTATAATCCCAGCACTTTAGGAGGCTGAGGTGAGAAGATTCCCTGAGTCCAGGGGTTTGAGACCAGCCTGGGCAACTTGGCAAGACAATGCATCAAAAAATTAGCCGGGTTTGGTATCATGTGCCTGAAATCCCAGCTACTTGGGAGGCTGAGGTGGAAGGATCCCCTGAGCCCAGCAGGTCGAGGTTGCAGTGGCTGTGAGCATGCCACTGCATCCAGCCTGGGTGGCAGAGTGAGACTGACTCAAAATACACACACACACACACACGTATACACACACACATATATATATACATACACACACACACACACACACACACGTATACACACACATATATATGTATACACACACACACACACACACACACACACACACACACACACACACACACACACAAATATTGGCTAGTTGAGGACTTAATAATAAAAGACATATGAAAAGGTTTGACAAAGGCACAAAATAACTGAAAGGCACCTGAAATTAGTAAAGTATTTGAAAAAAGAAAAATCCTAATGTTGAGAAAGTTAGTCTCACCAAGGCTAAAACATCATGCAAGTCCAGAGGATTCCCTTAATACCCTAGGCATAATGTCAACCACATTGTAACTAGGTTGCAGTTAAATCCTAAGTCTTACTAAAAGTTCATTAAAACAAACAATAAAAACAAAAAACACAAAATAAGTCTTCAGTGTCAAATAAAATATAAATATATATTTTTTGAGTAGGAGTCTCACTCTGTTACCCAGACTGGAGTGCAGTGGCACCCTCCCAGCCACGGCAGCCTCAACTTGCTGGGCTACGGCGATCCTTCTGCCTCAGACTTTCAAGCAGCTAGAACTACAGGCACGTACTACCATGCCCGGCTAATTTTTTTTTTTTTTAATTTACTGTAGAGATGAGGTCTCACCAAGTTGCCCAGGCTGGTCTTGAACCCGTGGGCTCAGGCAATTCACTCACCTCGGCCTCCCAAAGCGTGGGATTACAGGTTGAGCCACCGAGCCTGACCCAAATAAAATATTTTAAAGGAGTAAGAAATGTACAATAGCAATGACATTTCTAATTCCCTTAATCAAACAAAAAGTACTAACATTTAGTTCTGTTTCAATATAAGACTTATTAATATTTCCCTGTACATCATCCAAAAGAAAAAATCCTTTTCTGATAAATTGATATAACATCTATAGTTCATCTTAGAGATATCAGTAGCACTATAGAATCCTGCTTAGAGGCAACTGTGACTGCAGCATTTCATAAGATCTGACAAGCTTACAAAATAACAAATATAAAACACCATAATTTTAAACTAATTATAACCCTAGAAGAAAGAGGTAAGTTCTATACTCACGTCCACTGGGAAAGGAATCCCTGGTAGGTTATCCAGCCTCTTTCATTGGTACAAACTGTGTTATTCACATCTGGCCCCCAAGGTATGTAAGGGAAAACTTTAAATAAATCTTTAAGCTCATCAGGTGACAAAGCACAGTCTCTATCCTGAAGATAAACAAGAATGTACACTTTTAGCTACGAGAATAATTTCCAAACATAAAAGTCCCTAGTCTAGTGAAGCTATGGTTCTAAAAACTAATTAACAAATGACCCCAAATTTTACATTTTATCAAGAAAGTTCCTCACATGTATATAAGAATGTATAAAAGAGTCTATCAGAAACTAGACCTTTTCATCTTAAGAAAACAATAAAAGTAAATAGCAGAAAACATTTTTGCTAGTTTAACTTAGAGAGTTTGAGTAATTTTTGGCTATTTGGCATAAACATATATAGCTAAGGGAAAAGAGTTATATCATTCACAAAAAAATATTTTGCCATAGCCTGGGTAACATAGCAAAACCACATCTCTACAAAAAATTTTTTTTAAATTAGTGGGGCACGGTGGCACCCACCTGTAGTCCCAGATACCAGAGAGGCTGAGGCGGGAAGGTCACCTGAGCCCAGGAGTTGGAGGCTACATTGAACTAGGATCATTAGTGCCACTGCACTCCAGACTGGGTGACAAAGCAAGACCCTATCTTTAAAAAATATATATGTGAGGCCGGGTACGGTGGCTCAAGCCTGTAATCCCTGCACTTTGGGGGGCTGAGGCAAGAGGATTGCCTGAGCCCACAGGTTTGAGCTTGGGCAACTTGGTGAAACTTCATCTCTACAATTAAAAAAAAAAATTAGCTGGGCGTGGTGGCACACAGCTGTAATTCCAGCTGTTTGGAAGGCTAAGGTAGAAGGATTGCCTGAGCCCAGCAGGTGGAGGCTGCAGTGGCTGTGAGCGTGCCACTGCATTCAAGCCTGGGCGATAGATTGAGAGTTCAACTCAAATACACACGTGTGTGTGTGTGTGTGTGTGTGTGTGTGTGTGTGTGTGTGTGTGTGTTCTGTTTTTGTTATCTGTGTGTGTGTGTGTGTGTGTGTGTGTGTGTGTAGCCATACATCATGGAAAATTAAATTACAGTTAAAAGCTTACCAAATCATGTTTGTCAAAGGTGCTTTGGAGAAACAAATATGCATGATGATTTAATTCAGTAGTGCAATCAGGAGGTATTTTTAGCCTGTTAATGAAAAAATTTAAGAGTAAAATAAATCATTAATTATATTTTAAAATTTGCGAAACAAATATAAAATTGCAACAAGTCATTTTGTGGGACGACACTGTTTAGACTTTCCAGAAGAAAATCTCTGGAGTGGTTATGACATTCCTCAGAAGAGTCATAATAATGCTCATTCCAAAGTGACAAAGTTTTTTCTTAAATGTCAGAAGAGAAGGTAAAAGTAAAAATGTTATAAATAATATTGATTAAACTGTCATGGGTTTGTTATTCCTATAAGCAAATTGTAAGTCATAATCATGAGCTTTAAATTAATTTCAACACTGCAATGAATTGAAAATGATGAGATGTTATTTCTACCTGACTTGACTTTTCTGACCCACCCTAAATTCAGTTCAATAAACATTAATCAAATGCACTGAGCTAGGTACCAAGGAAGAAGAAATAAGACAAGCTCCCTATTTCTAAGAAACCACATTCAAGTGGGAGACGGATGAGCTAAGAATCCTAGGGAAGCCCACATGAAAGAGAATATCTCTGTGCCCTGGAGATTAGGAAGACATCAACACTGCTAAGAGACACCATCACCTGAATTGAGACTTGAAGGATAAATGGCATTAATTAGGTTTGGGGGAGAGGGAAAGAGTGAGAATAGCACAGGCAAAAGCCTGGAGCAAAAAATAACATATGCTTGGTAGACTTCAAATAGTTTAGCATTTACTTCCAGAATGAAAGCAACAGTGAGCATGAGCAGAGATCATGAATGACCTTGGATACCATGTTAAGAAGCTTGGGCTTTATCCTGTCTTGAAGGGAAATGACATAGCCAGATTTGTATTTATATATCCACTAATCTAGCAGCAGTGTGAAGGATAGAGGTAGAAAGTTTAAGAAGAAGGCTAGGGTCAGGCATGCTGGCTCACGCCTGTAATCCTAGCACTTAGGGAGCTGAGGTGGGAAGAATGCTTGAGCCAGGAGTTCAAGACCAGCCTGGATAACATAGCAAGACCTTGTCTCTACAAAAAATAAAAGAATTAGCTGGGCGTGGTGGCACACACCTGTAGTCCCAACTACTCAGGAGGCTGAGGCAGAAGGATCATCTGAGCCCAGGAAGTCAAGCCTGCAGTGAGCCATGATCGTTCCACTGCACTCCAGCCTGGGTGACAAAGTGAGATGCTGACTAAAAAAAAAGAAGGCTAGAGAGATTCATGTGGTAGCTCTGGGGTGCTATTCTGCAGAAAATTAGAGGCAAAGAGCATAAAGAAACTAAAGAGATGATTCGAGTAAGCCACAATGCCCTAAGAGATAAATTTCGGCCAGGCTCGGTGGCTCAGCCTGTAATCCCAGTACTTCGGGAGGCTGAGGCGAATGGATTGCTTGAGCTTGAGGGTTCGAGACCAGCCCAGGCAACTGGTGAGACCTCGTCTCTACAATAAATCAAAAATTAGCCGGGTGTAGTTGTACACGTCTATAGTTCCAGCTGCTTGGAAGGCTGAGGTGGAAGGATGGCCGGAGCCCAGCAGGGCTGCACTCTAGCCTGGGTGATGGA
Organism: Cephalopachus bancanus; assembly: GCA_027257055.1. Lineage (NCBI taxonomy): Eukaryota > Metazoa > Chordata > Mammalia > Primates > Tarsiidae > Cephalopachus > Cephalopachus bancanus. The sequence continues at coordinate 4,369,046 of JAPVLO010000158.1, forward strand.
GTGAGACTCCAACTCAAAAAAAAAAAGAGATGGAGTTTCCTAAGTGCCACACTTAAGAAAGCAACAATCAACTGTCTGTTACATAAACAGCACAGAAAAGAAAACCCAATGAAAGGATCCTGTGACAAATTCATTCAGTATATATTCATTGAAAAATCTGGAAAATTAACTTGAGTCAAGATTTAGTAATTTAGTCAGGGGGAGTTTCAACTTAGAACTTATTAATGGACTAGGAAACTAATCAGAAAGAACTTAGTTTTCTCAATGGAAGAGAAGGAAAAAAAAAACCAACAAAGTCTTTCTAAACCATTATATAGATAGCTGGAAGTGCTATGCTAAAATCAAAAGGACACCAGCAAGGTAATATGCCAATGAAAAAGTAAAGAAGAAAGGCTGAAGACTCCAAGGCCAAATCCTGGAAAGTTCCCATCCCTGAAAAGCTAGCTCACTTCCCTCAGAACAGAACAGGCATCGTGGCAAGGCAGTCACCTGTCTGAGAGTGACACTGGCTCCATTTTTAAACAAACAGAATGTAAACATAGCATTTTCAAAGGAATATACCACAAATAGACTGGTTGTTTAGGAAAATACTTATTTCATCTTGAGCTAAGAAAGGCTATAAAACTGAGAGAGGAGAACTGATGAAAGAAAAGTGACAACCAACATATTTCTGATCTGCTGACTCCAGAAATAAGTTTGTCTAGCATATTTTTTCTCCTTATTTAGTAAAATGAACAAAAAAGATACCTTTCATTCTCCATGAAAAGAGGAAAAGTTTGAGCCATGCTATAAATCAGTGGCTCTTAATTAGAGATAATTTTGCTTTTGAGAAAACATTCAGCAATTTCTAGAGATCGTTTTGGTTGTCACAACTGGGGAGGAGGTGTCACTAGCACCTAAGGATGTGCGAAACATCCCATAACGCACAGGAAAAGCTCCACAAATAAGAATTAACCAGTCCAAAATGTCAATAGTGCCAAGGTTAAAAAACCCTGGATAAACCTCTGCTATAATTCTAAATTATTCCTGAGTAGCTTGAAGCCTGTCTCTGTGCTATATAAACGTTAAAAATACTTAGCAAGTAAAATCACCAAAGGAACATACAGGGGGAATAAATATTCAGGTGTCAAATCCAGATCATCGTCATAACCAAATCGTCGAAGGACTGTCCAAGTAGTTTCGTGTCTCCCTCTCTGGATAAAAAGCGTGTGTAAAAAGAGAAAACCTGAAATGAAGTAAATTAGTAAATACAGTTGACATGAAGGATACAGAGTCACATGGGAGAAAGGCATATAATATCTCTAAATTTATGAACATATGTATGCTAGTTTTGCATAGCAAAGGTCAAAACAAAGTTCACAAGTATGTCAATGAAACAGCTGATTTCAGAATCATTTCATTTTCTTTTTTATTGAGTCAGAGTCTCACTCTGTCACCCAGGCTGCAGTGCAGTGGCACGATCATAGCTCACTGCAACATTGACTTCCTGGACAATCCTTCCACCTCAGCCTCCCTAGTAGCTGGGACTACAGGTACGTGCCACCACACCAGTATAATTATTTTCATCTTTTTTGGTAGAGATAATGTCTCACTATGTTGCCCAGGCTGGTCTCAAACTCCTGGGCTCAAGCAATCCTCTTGCCTCAGCCTTCCAAAGTGCTAGGATTACAAGCGTGAGCTACCGCATCCAGCCCAGAATCATACATATACTAAGCTCAGCAAGAAACAGCACTGGAGAAGAGGGTTAACATTACATCTCAAGGATTACATTGACATTCACAAAGTTATATGATAGACATGTTTTATAAGGCCAGGCATGGTGGCTCACACCTGTAACCCAGCACTTTGGGATGCAGAGGCAGGATTGCTTGAGCCCAAGAGTTCGAGACCAGCCTGGGTAACATAATGAAATATTGTTTCTACAAAAAATAGAAAAATTAGTTGGGTGCAGTGGGACAACTAACAGATTGAGATGCTGAAGTGTAAGGATCACCTGAGCCCAGGAGGTCAAGACTGCTGTGAGCTGTGATTGTCACGATCATGCCATTGCACTCCCACCTGGGTTAGAGACCCTGACTCATTTTTTTAAAAAGGTGGGGGAGGGGGCATTTTATAGCTCTTTGAACTTACTTCTGTAATGAAAATTTTGATTTTCTATTTCACTTACTTCACTGTTCCTCTATAATACATTCTCCAGGGAACATGCTACACTATACTGGTAAATTTAACTTATAGACAAAATTCTTTAAAAATAATGACTATTTAAAGGCTACTTATGAATAGGAAGAATTTTAAGATACATTTGTTTGTTCCAGATATCTCTTTCTCTTTAATGAACCTCTATGTCTTCGAGATCTAATTTCTCTACTCCTAATTTATACTGACAGTAAGAATGATAATTCCCAACAATGGCCTGACTCTTCCAACTCTTAAATATCCAAGTCAGATTTTAGACATATTAACAAAATACTAACACTTCCCTAAAGTATAAATAATGCAATAAAGACCTTCACCTTCTGCCAAATCTTGAAAATATTAAGTTCAAAAGAGGGAAAAACACCATTAACCCACCTTTCAATGTCAATCCACTATCAGCCACACCATCACTTATGTGTTTTCTAACTACATTCTTGACATCTTCCAGAGCTTGAGGAGCTAATGGAGTGTTGAAACAAATTCTCTAGCAAAAAACATAATAAGTTTAAAAACAAACCAGCATTAAGCATTAAAACCACAAACAATACAAAACAACATTAAATCCAAGAGTTGCAGTCAAAAATAAAAAATAAAAAAATAAAATTCTCTTACTAGGATAGTCTCTACTTTGTGTTATTTAAGTAAAATATGCCATACTTCGGAAGAAAGAAACTTTCACAACTCCCCCCATCCTGTTTCTAAAACACAGGGCTCTTTGTGTAGCTATGTCATATGAAACCACGAAAGGAAAATAAAGAGTGTGTCAGAGTTTGGACTTCAAGTTATCCTCAATATACCCACTTTAGATCATGAAATTAAACTTTCAAAAAATCTCTTCAATTCCTGGGCAGAAGAGAGTTTAACACCCTAAAGAAAAGCTTAAATAGCTTGATGTGAAAGATAGTTTTACATGAAAGAAACTCATGTTTATCAACATATTGTTTTTGTTGTTTAAGCTAATAAATTTTTATAGCATTTATCAGCAAAAAGAAAGACAAAGATATCCAAATATATGACATAAATGACAGCTACCTGGAAGAAGTTGAGTTCGGCATCATTGAGAGTACCATCATTATCTTGATCAGATATTTTAAATATACGAGTAAGGGCTTTTATACAAGCTGGTTTCATCTATAAATCATTGAGAAAAGAAACAACTGTCTTCATTAAAATAGGATTTTGAAGATTTTGAACTGTGGTTTTCATAAACAACGCTAGGAATAATTCTGATTATTTTCACATAAAATCAAATACAACCAACATAAAAAATGAACGAAAGCAGAACCATCTACTTTTATACTCAAATCTCTTTAAGTAAATGAGGCAATATTTACTTGGACTGATATTTGGAATGATCACACTCTTCCCTCATAACCATGAATTCTCTAAGCATAGGCAAAAGAGAAGTTCATCTTTAGGAGAGAATCATTCTTCCAGTCACATAGAGAAGAACTATCTATCTATCTATCTATCTATCTATCTATCTATCTATCTATCTATCTATTTCCTTCCTCATTCCACAAATAATTTGAGTTGACTTATAAAACTACTCAGGTTTTACTCCCCAACTTCTGATTTCTGACTATTCTTTGTTGTGATAGCCAAATGGGACTTGTTCTGGTCTGTCCCTTGTGTGTATGTATATATTGAAGTTGGGATATAAAACGTTCTTATTCACAAACAAGTGGCAATGTATCACGTTTAATAAGTGTAAAAAGCTTTCATTAACTTCCCAGTATGGGATAATAATTATTTACATATAAAAAAAGAACTTTGCCTTTTGTGACTCTAAACATTTAGAAGTAATGCTGCTGGAAATATATTTTGACAATTTCTTTAATTGTTGTTTTAGGATTTACAATGAATATGTGACTTGGTTTATATAAAATATGTGATTTTTAAAAAAATTTTAATTTTAGAGACAAAGTCTGGCCGTGTTGCCCAGCCTGGTCTCAAACTCCTGGGCTCAGATAATCCTCTCGCCTTGGCATCTCAAAGTGTTGGGATTACAGGCATGAGCCATTGTGCCTGGTCTTAATATGTGACTATTTAAAAATAAGGACCGCATATTTTTACTGTGTATAACCACTATAGGGTAATCACTGTCAATAATTCTGAGAATAAAGTAAAACATCAAAGGTCTTTGAACTTTGTGTAATCTTAGAAGTAGATCTCTTAGGAAACCACCTGAATCAGATAAACAAGATGACAAGGTGAGGAAATACATACTTATTCACTTAGACTTTAGTCATACAGTTATCCAGAGCAAAATGGTAATGAGGACAACTTTGATTATGTTATCAAACTCGAATTTAGAAAAGAAATTCTTTAAAAAATAGGAAAGGAAATCATTATCTTCCAAACATACAGAGATAATCCCTACTTTTTATATTAAATGGGGTCTCTGGGAGAGTAATTATATATAGCTGGGAAAGATAAAACATAAGGTATAATGAGATTAGAAAAAAATGAGAAAAAATAAGTCAGACATTTAGAGAGCATTGGATAGGGTTCCATTTTTTAAAAAAAGTACTAAATGGTCTATAACCTATAACGTTCAGTCACGGGTGATTTATTTTTAAAAAGAATGAATGGTAAGATACTGCTTCTATAAATGTGATTAACTATTTAAGATTAGTAAAGATTATAATGTTATATTTTATTTACTCTCCTTTTTAAAAAAACCTGTTATAAGCCGGGCTCGGTGGCTCAGCCTGTAATCCCGCACCTTTGGGAGGCTGAGGTGAGTGGATTGCCTGAGCCCGCGGGTTCGAGACCCGCCTGGGCAGCGAGACCTCATCTCTACAATAAATCAAAAAATCAGCCGGGCAAGGTAGCGCATGCCTGTAATTCCGGCTACTTGGAAGGCTGAGGCGGAAGGATTGCAGGAGCCCAGCAGGTCGAGGCTGCGGTGACCGGGAGCGGCCACTGCACTCCAGTCTGGGCGACAGAGTGAGACTCCAACTCAAAAAAAAAAAAACAAAAAACAAAAAAAACACCTGTTATATAATAATCTAAATGTTTTCAAAAGTAGCAATAGCTAGAATGAAGTACAAAACAGAACCTAAAAATAACCTTTTATTTTGTGCAAATGATTTCCCTGCGCAAAATAAAAGGCGACATTTTAAAAAGTAATTTGAAGCAAAATAAAGTGATGCATTTTTTATTAAATTTGAAAAGCACCAGAAGCGAAAGAACTCTCAGGTATTGGCTCAGTGTAATATTTAAATAGCAACCACCTTAAAAGACAACACTGAAAAATGACTGCTGCTATTAAAAAACATTAAAAATTATACTCAATAAAGGTGTAAAACTTTTGCAGTAATAAATTAAAAATGGCTTGTATCTAATCTAAACCCTCACACAGTAAACATGGTTATGACATAATAATCACATTTTTTTCATTTTTAAGTAAGCTGAGGACACATGGGTCATACAGAGTTCACCACTGGAAGCTCAGTCTTTAAGTTTAAACATGATCTTTTTATGATTCTACTTCACTTATGTTAACAACTATTATTGTTGCCTAATTAAAAGATTCTGGTATAAGCTTAAAGTCTGTACTTGTGTAAAATAAGATATAATCTAAAAGTTGAAAATTTTACCTATCATGCAGGTTCACCTAAGAAATAAATAACAGATGGTGGTAGATGTTTTACTCTTGTGGGATTGGGGGAGGGAAAAGGGGATTAGCAGATTAGCAAAACTAATAATAGACCTGAGAACAAAGCAGCAATTAAAAAATTGAGAACAGACTAATAGCAGGGATTTAATGCACTGCTAGGCTAAGGTCTCAGAGGTAGATTCCTATAGTATAAGACTATTTCTCAAATTTTCTTTATCATAAAATACAGCACTGGACTGAATCAGAATGGAATCTATGTTTTTACAAGTATACCAGGTGACTATTATGATGAGACAAGTTTGGGAAATACTGGATTAAGAATTAATTAGAAAGAAGGATCCCAATTAAAGAATAGCAAACCAGGGTCAGATTAAGGGACAACTCGGGTTAATTATTTATACCAGGACATGGCATTTTTTCTATAAAGGGCCACGTAGCAAGTATTTTAGGATTTGGGGCCAACAGTCAAAATCAAGAATATTGTGTAGGTACAATATTGTTATGTAGGTACAATATTGTTATGCAGGAAGAAAAAAATTAAATTTCCACAAAGTTTATTTATTTATTTTTGAATCAGAGTCTTTTACTCTGTCACCCAAGCTAGATTGCAGTGGCCCACTTACGGCCACCACAGCCTTGACCTGCTGGGCTCAGGCAATCCTTCTGCCTCAGCCTTTCAGGTAGCTGGAACAACAGGCATACTACTCCGCCAGGCCCAGCTAAATTTTTTTTTTTAATTGTAGAGATGAGGTCTCGCCATGTTGCTCAGGTTGGTCTTGAACCCCTGAGTTCGGGCAATCCTCTTGTCTCTGCCTCCCAAAGTGCTGGGACTACAGGAGTGAGCCACCACACCTGACAAATTTCCACAAAGTTTTTATTGATGAAATTCCAAATGTAAGTGACTATAATTTTGCAATACAGATCTACTAATAAGAATGAGATTTTTTTGGAGGAATAACATTTTGTTTAATTGGGGCTCAAAGTTGGTGTTCTCTACCATGAAAGTTAATTGCAAATGTTTATATGTTAACACTGATCTATAATGAAATTTTGCATGTTTCATCTTTGAAAATGACTTTTTTGCACAAATATATACTGCCAATATTGATACATACCTACAATTCTATGATTTATTTATTTTATTTACTTAATTTTTTTTTTGAGTCAGGGTCTCACTGTCACCCAGGATGGAATGCAGTAGCACAATCACAGCTCACCACAGCCTCTAACTCCTGGGCTCAAGCAATCATTCTGCCTTAGCCTCCCAAGTAGCTGTAACTACAGGTATATGCTACCACACCCAGCTGATTTTTTTATTTTTTGTAGAGACAGGGTCTCACTATGTTGCCCAGGCTGGTCTTGAACTCCTGGCCTCAAGCAATCTTCCCACCTAGGCCTCCCAAAGTACTGGGATTACAGGCATAAGTCACTGAAACTGACCATAAACTGATGATTTTAACAGAGCACATTCATCACTTGGAGGCATTTGTAAAATTATATTAGATTCTTCTCTGGATATTTACCTTTTAGCATGTCATTACACTGCAGATTAATCAGTTCCAACTGAAGGTTAGGTGGAAAATCAACTGCATAGTTAAATAGATTATAAAACATGGAAATTCCCTTTCCACTTACATCAGCTCCAAAAAAGTAATGCTGGAGCTGTATTTTGAGCTTGAAAAATATATCTGTTTTCCCATCTAAAATTTCACTTTTAATTCATTGTTTTGGCATGATGGGTACTCATTGATAATAAATAAAATGTCATGGTACAGTGATACAGGGTACTTGAAATGCTGTCAAGTTATAATTGTATAAGTATAATTAGTAGAGCATTGAGCAACAGTGAGAAGAGATGAGTACCACACATGAGTCCTGTTGAAGGTTCTCAACTTTGCTTTTGTAGCATGAAAACAGCCCTAGACAAACATAAATGAATGAGGATGGCTGTGTTACAATACACATATCACAAAAATATCTCTTTGTATTTTTTTCAATCATTTAAAAAATGTAAAATGTATTCTTAGATCACAGGCTGTATAAAAATAAGTGGCAGGCCAAATCTGGCCCATGGATCATAGTTTGCCAACCACTCACTTATGCTATAAACTTTTCCTGAAAGAAATCTTCAACTTTTAATTTCTTAAATATAACACCTCTTTAGGTAAACTGGTCCAGAAACAACAAAACATAACAAAAAACCCCAATAATAAGAATATTAAAAAAACTCAACTTTAAAAATGGGTAAAAGATCCTGAATTTCTGCAAAGATAGACAGATGGCCAATAAGCACATGAAAAAATGCACGTAACATCATTAGTCATCAGGGAAATGCAAATCAAAATCACAATGAGATGCCAATTGCATCTATTAGAATGATCATAATAAATCAGGGAAAAAAAAGTAAAAGAATTCTTTGGTTGGCAGAGAAGTGAAGAAATTGGAACCTTAATACATTGCTGGTGGGAAAGTAAAATGGTTCCATCACTGTGGAAAACAGTTAAACATACAATTACCATGTGACTCAGCAATTCCACTACTAAATATACACTTGAAAGAATCGAAAGCAGGTGTTCAAACAAAAACTTGTATGTAAATGTTCATAGCAGCTTATTCATAATAGCCAAAAAGTAGAAACTAGCTCAATGTTCATCAACAGATAAGGCAATAAATAAAATGTGGTGCATCTATACAATGAAGTATTATTTGGCCATAAAAATAAATGAAATACTGATACATGCTACAATGTGCATGTTCCTTGGAAACATTATGCTAAGTGAAAGAAGCTAGAAATAAAAAGCCACATACTGTATGATTCCATTTATATGAAATGCCCAGAAGAGGCAACTCTATAGACAGAAAGTAGATTAGTGGTTGCCAGAGGGTAGGGGAAGGGAAGAATTCGGAATGACAGCTAATAAGTACAGGGTTTCTCTTGGGGAGATAAAATGTTCTGAAATTAGATAGTGGTAGTATAACTTTGTGGATATACTAAAAATCACAAAATTGTATGCTTTAAGGGGATTTTTTTTTATGTTACGTCTCAAAAATTTAACTAGTTTTTCAAAGTCTATGGCAAAATATTACATTTTAGATATTTCAATAAGAGATTACTGTTTCTTAGCTATAAAACAAAAGGGAGTATTCAAGTTGTATTGCATGTTGTACCTGTGTAAAAAAACTACACAAATTTTTTATTTACGTGTGTTTATAAGTCTGTAGATTTTATAATAGCAAAGCAAATAGACCATTAGCTAAGTCTTTGGATTTTTTTGTTGTTACTATTGCCAATTCTGTTTGTTTTCATGGCACTTTCCAAAATAGTATTTGATGTGGAAAATAAGAATATTTTCTGAGTATTGAATGTGAGTGCTAGAAGAAAAAGTACTTTGAAAATGTAACAATTTAATAAGCAATAAATTTAAATTTCAGCAGTCCCATCTTTACAAAAGTACTTAAGAGTTACTAAAAATCACTACCATACTAGAGCTACTATTTACATCTACCAGCCCTATAAAACAGCGTGGAGAGTTACCTCTTTCTCCTCTGGGCAGTACAGGGGCCCTGTAGGATGAAGAACAGCTTTCTGTGCATAATAAAAGAGCTCTGATATGTTCTTCAGGTTTTTTGCTGAACACTAAAAAAAAAGTTCAAAATTTTACACTCTGAAATCAAGTACGAATAATTTTTTTTTTTTAAATTGGGATCTCACTCTGTCACCCAGGCTGGAGTGCAGTGGCATAATCACGGCTCACTGCAGACTTGACCTCCTGGGCTCAGGAAATTCTTCCACCTCAGCTCTCTGAGTAGTTGGGACTACAGGCATGTGCCACCAAATGTGGCCAATTTTTTTATTTTTTGTAGAAACAAGGTCTTGCTATGCTGTCCAGGCTGCCCTGGGCACAAGCAATCCTCCCATCTTGGTCTCCCAAATTGGTGGAATTATAGGCGTGAACCACCATGCCTGTCCTAAAAACAATTTTTAAACTATCAGTATAAGGTAATAGTAATAGTAATTTTCCTTGAAGAAAATTAAAAGTGCATTTTTCATTGTGTGCAACATAATATGAATGTCCACAAAGAGCTCAGAGCCCAGCTCCAAGTTCTCTGCTTTATTTGATTTATTTGACTTCAAAAAGAACAGGAAATTTATTCCATTCCACATTGTCCCCCCTCCTATTCATAAGCTCAATTAAGTAAGAATTCAGCACCAGTCAGTTTTCAAATCAAATGATGAGGCATACCTCCACACAGGTTTCTATTTCTGTATACTGGTTCATAATAGGAAGGATGGTCTCCATACTACTATATTCCACCAGATCAGATTTGTTCCCAACCAATATCAAAGGCAGCCTGAAATAAACAGGACACATTGTAATAAAGAAGGTAAAAGACATTAGATTTATATTTTAAATTACATAACCCATTCTAACTAAAAAGCCCTCACTATAGTCATGTCAAGACCCTAGATAGCAGTTCATTCACTCATTTCACGCATATCTGTTGAGCACCTGTAAGCCATATACCATTCCAAGTATTAAGGACATGAGACAGAGAAGGTCTCTGCCCATTCTAACAGTGAAAAACTGAAAATGAACAATAAGAAAATAAGTAAATAATTTCCAGGGCTGGGCGTGGTGGCTCATGCCTGTATAATCCTAACACTTTGAGAGACCAAGGCAAGAGGACTGCCCGAGCCCAGGAATTTGAGACCAGCCTGGGCAACATAGCAAGACCCTGTCTCTACAATAAGTTGGAAAAAAAAATTAGCCAGGTTTGGTGGCAGGCTTGTAGTCCCAGCTACTTGGAAGGCTGAGGTGGAAAGATCCCCTGAGCCCAATGGGTCAAGGCTGGGGTAGCTATGATTATGCCTCTGTACTCCAGTCTCAGTGACAGAGTGAGACTCTGACTCAGATGATAATAATAATTTCCAACTCGATAAGTACCATGCAGGAAATAAATAGGAGTATAGAGGAAAGAGATAGGAAGGAGCTAATTATATAAAGTAATCAAGAAAAATCCTCTCTGAGTAGATGGCATCTGAGCCAAGAAGTGAAGGAAAAGAAAAAATAAGGCTGGGTTCGGTGGCTTATGCCTGTAATACCAGTACTTTGGGAGGCTGAGGTGGAAGAATTGCCTGATTGCCTGGGTTCCAGACCAGCCTGGGCAGCTTGGTAAAACCTCATCTTTACAATAAATCAAAAAATTAGCCGGGCTAACGTTATAGCATATGCCTGTAGTTCCAGCTACTTGGAAGGCTGAGGCAGAAGGATCACCTAAGCCCAGCAGGTCAAGGCTGTGGTGGCCATGAGCGGGTCACTGCACTCCAGTATAGGCAACAGAGTGAGACTCCAATTCAAAAAAAGAAAAGAAAAAATATGCCATGTAGAGTCAGGGAAGACCTGGCCAGGAAGAAGGGACAGCATGTGCAAAGGCTTCAAACTGAAAACACATTCTGGTGGGACCAAAGAACAGGAAAATGGGCCAGAGCACTGAGCAAAGGGAAGGAGGTGTGAAATGGATTAGAGAGGGTCAAAGGTCAGACACACAAGGACTAACAAATTGTGATAAGGAGTGTAGGTCTGACTGATTGTAAAATGGGAAGCCACTAAATGGTTTAAAGTAGGGCGTTGACTTTTTTTTTTTTTTTTGAGTCAGAGTATCACTCTGTCACCCAGGCTGGAGTGCAGTGGCACACTCACAGCTACTGCAGCCTCAACCTGCTGGCTCAGGTGATCCTTCCACTTCAGCCTTCCAAGTAGCTGGAACTACAGGCATACGCCACCATGCCCGGCTAATTGTTTGATTTATTGTAGAGATGAGGTCTCACCAAGTTGCTCAGGCTGGTTTCGAACCCCTGGGCTCAGGCAATCCTCTCACCTTGGCCTCCCAAAGTGCTAGGATTATAGGCGTAAGTCACCATGCCTGACTTTGACATTTTTTAATGCAGTTATTTGTTATCTTTTACAGATATATACTGAAATATTGACAGGGTGATATAGTACCAGGATCATTTGCTTCAAAATTATCCTGGTAGAAGGGGTAATAGATGAAACAAGATTGGTCATGAGTTAATAATTGTTGAAAACTGAATGACAGATACACAAAGACTCATTAATGCATAAGTTCATAGCATTTGTTTTTGGCATGGCAAAACCGCAGTGTTTGGAATTTGTCATTTGAAGCAACAATGTTGTGTTTGTGAACATACCTTGCATTTTGCAGATTTGAAGAAAGTTAGTTAAAGAAGATGGAGTATTAATTGGAAAAAAATGAATACTTCCAATATATTCTATTGTTCAAATTTAACAGAGGAATAAAGGCAGTGGAGTCAGCTCAAAATATTTGTTCATGTATGAGGAGAATGCCATCGGGGAAAGCAAGACAAGCAAAAGGTTTCGATGTTTCAAAGAGGGTCTCTTTGACCTGAGTGATTCTTCATGTTCAGGAAGATTACTGGGCTTTGATGAAGACCATTTAAACACTTTAATTCATGATGATCCACATAAGTCAACCAGAGAATTGGCAAATGTGATAAACTGTGACCAGTCAACCATCACGCAATATTTGCATTCCAGGGGCAAGCGAAAAATGCTGTGAACTTATGCATCAACCCAATACTATTCTCTCTACCTTAGTATTTTGATTTTTGTCATTAAGAAAAAAAATTTTTTTAAATGACGACTTGGATTAGAGCAGTGATAGTGATGTCAGAGAGGAAATATTCAGATTTGGGAGATATTTTAGAAGTACAACTGATAAGAGAAACTGGCAGATAAGATCTGAAGGTTGAGGGAAAGGTAGAAATCAAGAAAAATATATAGGTTTTGGATGGAGAAAATGGGTAGATTTCCTAAGACAGACAAGATTGAGAGAGTTTTGTTATTTGTGCTTTGGCAGGGGACAGGTGGAAAATTAAGAATTTTGCTTTAGAAAAATTAAATCCAGCCAGGCACAGTGGTTACACTTGCAATCCCAGCACTTTGGAAGGCCAAGGCAAGAGGATTGCTTGAGGCTAGGAGATCAAGACCAGCCTGGACAACAAAGTGAGACCTAATCTCTTAAAAAATAAAAAAATTAGCCGGGCATGGTGGTGCATGCCAAGTCCCAGCTACTTGGAAGACTGAGGCAGAAGTATCATCTGAGCCCAGGAGGTTGAGGCTATGGTGAGCCATGATTGTACGACTGCACTCCAGCCTGGGCAACAGAGTGAGGGATGGGGAGGGAGGGAGGGGGGAGGGATGGGGGAGGGAGGGAGGGAAGGAAGGAGAGGAGGAGGGAAAGAAGGGAAGGAAGGATAAAGTAAATGTGAGAAGTCTATGGGGAAATCTAAGTGGGAATATTATAGTGGACCAGCCTAGTGAAGGACTGTTGTGAATTTTGCAAGAGAGTTTAGAGGGAAAGCAAATAATCTTGCTGAAACTCCAGATTGTATCAGAAACACTTGCAAACATTTAGCTTATTTTACCCTTGGTATGACCATATGCTTAAAAAGACTGCCCACTACATAAACTAAATATACATTCCTAACAGAGCTAGGAGAGTTTCCAAACATGTAGTTGTTTGTAACCAAAGGTATGCATCAGAATAATTTATGGAACTTAAATATATATTCATACATACATGCCCAAGCCCTGTTCCAAACTTACTGATTCTAAAATCCCAGGGGTGAGATAAAGGCATCTATATTTTTTTGAAAGTGTCTCAGGTGACTCTGATTAAGAACCACTGTGACAACGATCCAAGAAAGTCCTAAGGAAGAATAAGCGTGTAACAAATATAAACTAAAGATATAAGACCCAGGGAGGAAGGTATTAGAAAGTGCAAGATTGACATAATAAAAAATAAATTACCTTGGGAAAAGTCAACAACAAGAAAAGTGTGCGTGCTCATGTGATTCAGGAAGGAAAAAAAAAAAATCCAGGGATAGGCTCATGCCTGAGTGTAGACCATAGCCACACATGCGAATGCTAAATTAGATTTTCAAGTGTCAAAAGTCACTTCCAGATGGCACTAAAAGGGTCACCAAATAAGCCAAAGCATTTTAGGAAGCTGTCATAACAAAGTAAAAAATGCTTAACTCAGCAGCCCAAGCTGTGCTTGATAAATCCTGGCAATATCACCTTCTCTGAAGACTCCCTCCTAGAAATGACTCAAGCAATCAACAAAAAAAGCACCTATTAGGAGCATATGAGTGTTGTATCCTCCAAGGTAGCCCTGTCTAATAAAACAGTCTAAGATGATGGAAATGCCCTTTATCTGTTCATTACTGTAACTACTAGCTAGCAATATGTGGCTATTGAGCACTTGAAATATGGTTGAGTATATCTCGGGAACCGAATTTTTTCATTTTATTTAATTTTAACTAATTTAAATTAAATCATTAAAACTAACTAGAGGCTACTGTATTGGATAGCATAGCTCTACAGGGTCATGCTCTCCTTCCCACCTTGTCAAGTCACCACAAAGTGAAAACCATGATAAACAGAAGCCAAAAGAACTCAAGGCATAGCACATACAATGCTATCTGAGTCACAGTCTCCTTACCATAAATATGTAAGGCAGAAAGTCAATGACCATGGTCATCTGTTTAAAACTAGATCTTTAGAGTTTCAAGGCACAAAAATGCCCCGCTAAAAGAGAAATCTAAAAAGCTGAATAAAAAAACCAAATGTGTACAATACATAGATATTCATCTGGTTTTCCTATTTTGTTTCATTATATTATTATTATATTAAATAATATATATAGTATATATATATATATATTTGTTGGGGGTCTCAGACTGTCACCCCGGCTGGAATGCAGTGGCATAATCACAGTTCACCACAACCTAGACTTCTTGGACTCAGGTGATCCTCCTGCCTCAGCTTCCTGAGTAGCTGGGACTATAGGCATGTATCACCACACTGGCTAATTTTTTATTTTTTTGTAGAGACAAGGTCTTGTTTTGTTGCTCAGGCTGGCTTCAAACTCCGGGGCTCAAGTGATCCTCCTGTCTCAGCCTCCCAAAGTGCTGGAATTACAGGTGTGAGCCACCATGCCAGGCCTGATTTTCCTATTTTAAAAGACTCAAAAGCTTCATAAATAACTTATTTTCAACTAAATAATATTGCAAGAAAATGTTTTGTTCTACTTTGACTTAAAACTTTAAAAATTTAAACCCAGAACAACCATTCTGCTCAGAAAAGCACAGAATGTGTGTTCCCTTGCTTTTTCTCTATCACAAATGTATTTTCCAAAGAACTACAAAAAAAGTTCTCTGCAAAAATTCCTAAATGAAGACTTCTATAGATTTCTAGAGAACTTACTAAATACTTACACATACTTCATTACACATTACCTCATTTGATTCTCAAAATAACATGAGCCCAAGACAAGTATTATCCTCATCTCTACTTACAGATGAGAAACTAAGAAGAATGAAGTTGAAGTATTAGAGCTGCTAAGTGACCAAACCAGATTTCAAAGATTGCTCATTTTTCTCCAAGTCCTGTGTTCTTGCATACACCATACTGTGTGCCATCAATGACAGTGGGGAACACCATACCTCATCAAAAGATCATCTCAAGAGAGATATATACAATACAGGTGGCAGATATATTCTAAAGTGGAGCCTTTTGAAGCAGCAGCAGTTTGAGAAGGAGAAATGTAAGATTTATGATCAAAATATTTAATCTGTCTGAAATTGTGAGTCATTACTGTACCAGAGCTCTGTTTCTTACTTTGCTCTCAAATATATTCGCTGCCTCTAATAATTCCCCTCTCCCAAAAATGGGTGTGTGTGAACAAAGAGATAAACTGATAGATAAAGCAAGTGGGGCAAAATGTTAACAACTAGTAGATCTAAATGAAGGGTTGAGGGAAGTTCAATGTACTGTTTCTTGCAACTTTTCTGTAAGTTTGAAATTTTTCACTATAAAAAGTTTGAGGAAAAAAATACCTGCTGTCTTTATCCGTTCTCTCATTTATGAGAGGAATCCACCGACTTGTGACCTAAAATGAAAATTAACAAGAGCTTAGCCATGATAAGGATCTTCTTTGAAAAACACTATGTTCTTAGACCCCCTAAAATTCTAAGTTGAACATCAACTTTGGAAGTGCTCCATTGAAAATTAACTTTAGTTAAAAAAAAAAGGAACATATTCATACCTTATCAATAGAATGCTTGTTGTTAACAGCATAAACTATGCAGATGACATTAGCCTAGAAGAAAAATTAACAAATTAATGGCATTTTTAGATAATAAAAATATAAACAGCATTTAATTACCAATTAGTTAATATATCTGGGTGAAAGAAATAAACAAATTTAAATATTAAAACAAAAAAAAGCTTTCTTCTAAGAAAAAAGTTCCTAAGGATCTACAGCAAAAATGAATGCTAAATATTAACAATAACAATGAAGAATTGAAAAAGTGCACTGAGTACAGTGGCTCATACCTATAGGAGGCCAAGGAGGGAGAATCACTTGAGCTCAGGAGCTCAAGACCAGCCTAGGAAACATAGCAAGACCTCATCTCTACCAAAAAAATCAAAATATTAGCTGGGAATGGTGGTGCACATCTGTAGTCCCAGCTATTCAGGAGATTAAGGCAGAAGGATCACCTGAGCCTAGGAGGTAGAGACTGCAGTGGGCTGTGAACACTCCAGCCTGGACGACAGAGTAAGACCCCAACTCAAAAAAAAAAAAAAAAAAAAAAGTCCTCTTAGTAAATAAGAAAATTAAAAAGGCAGACTCAAGATCATCACTGTTTTTCCACAAAAAAACTTACAACTATTTTTAAAAATTCACCTGTGATATTTCTTGATGAAGTTGCTCATCACTCTGTTCCGCTTCTAAAAATGACAAAAAGTCAACATTTCATACTGTAAATACTTTCACAAAAACTAATGATCAATCAATTTCTTTAGAGTAATGGTAACAAGTGAATAAACAAACAAAACTAAGAGTCAAGCTAAAAATCTATGTGACATCCATCTAACCTCCAACAAAATGACATGGTGTCATGCCAGACTAGGTGAAACACAAAGGCAAGCCAGAGGAAGGAAGAAGTTGGACTAAGATAAAGTAGCTGGCTGGCACTGAAAGACAAGTCTACAAGATGACAGCTAAGGCACAGAAGAGCATAGGCATTGTGTAATAAATCTAGGCCAGTATCTGAACCAGAGTTGAAAAGTGTCGAGCAAGAGATCAGAAATCCAAGCTAGAAGACTGGGTGCTGCAGAGTCAGAAGCTCAGACAAAGAGTCTACACACATAGGATCAAAAGGCCACGTAGGAGTCTGGGTAATACAAGCTTAAGATCTAGATAGTAGGTAGGAGTGATAATAACCAGGGCCTAGAAGCAAAACCATAACACAAAAATAAAAAGTCAAAAACTCTCTGTCTAGCGTATATCTCTAGCTAGAACTGGTCTCAATGGGTGGATTTGCCTGCAATTCCACAGGTGCATGGAATATGAATGATACAGCTAGGAAGAAGAAGCAAGGAACTGAAAAACAAAGCAATTATTGGCATATTAATTAGACCATCTTAGGTTACATATGTCTCCCCCTAAAAATGACACATAAACTGATATTATATATGAGTTCAATTGCATTTTATATTACACTAAATAACAGGCTATATTTTTAATATCTTTACATATATTGAGTAGCTAATGGGTTAAGCTTCAATTCTAATACTGAAGTGAATCTAGTTATGTGGCTACACATCTTGAAAAAGAATAATTCTGTATATAAACCTAGTTATGCAGCAGACTGTAGCAAAAGGCATTCATCCCCACAGCTTCTAGTACAGCGCTGTCCGACAAACAATGCAAACTACATATGTAATTATTAATTTTCTAGGAATAATCTTTAAAAAGGTAGGTAAAACAAGTAAAGTTAATTTTTAATTAAACCCAAAATATCAAAAATATTTAAATTTTAATTATGTACTCAATAGGAAAATCAATGAGGTATTTTACATCCTTTCTTCATACTGTCTTCAAAATCCAGTTATATATTACACTTACAGCACATTTCAATTTAGAATAGTCACTTTTCAAGTGTTCAATAACCACAAATATTTTGGGACCTGACTTAGTAATTTGGGGACAGAAAACTGCCAGATGGAGGCTTTGGGGGAGGAGTGGGGCGGGGGTTGACAGAAAAACACAGATGAGGCAAGAACAGCAAAGGATCATTTACTGTTACAGGGAAGAGATTACCTCTCTGAACAGTTTTAAAAACTCAGTAAGTACCTTTTCTGAAGACTATTAAGTTAACCCTACAGCTTCACCCACAAGAGGATATCCATTACCTGAGTAATCTACAATGTGTGTTGGAACTCTCTCAGGGGTGACATCAGCTGGAATGGTGATTTCTTCTGCCCGGGGAGGAACCTTCATTTGCAAACACATATAGAAAAGAAAAAAAACCTCTGGATGTTATCATTAAAACTTG
This sequence comes from Cephalopachus bancanus, assembly GCA_027257055.1. Lineage (NCBI taxonomy): Eukaryota > Metazoa > Chordata > Mammalia > Primates > Tarsiidae > Cephalopachus > Cephalopachus bancanus. The sequence continues at coordinate 4,387,315 of JAPVLO010000158.1, forward strand.
CTAACAGATGATGTAAATTTATCTATATATACAAACTGAGTATCTCTAACCCCCAAATCAAAAACGATCCAAAGCCGGGTTCGGTGGCTCAGCCTATAATCCCGCCTTTGGGAGGCTGAGGTGAGTGGATCACCTGAGCCTAGGAGGTAGAGACCCGCCTGGGCAGCGAGACCTCATCTCTACAATAAATCAAAAAATCAGCCAGGCGTGGTAGCACAAGCCTGTAATTCCGGCTACTCGGAATGCTGAGGTGGAAGGATCGCTGGAGCCCAGCAGGCGAGGCTGCGGTGGCCGGAAGCGGCCATTGCACTCCAGTCTGGGCGACAGAGTGAGACTCCAACTCAAAAAAACAAAACAAACAAACAAAAAAAAAAATGATCCAAAATCTGATGCACAAGGAAATGCTCTTAGGAGCATTTCCGATTTTCAGATTGGGGATACTCAACCTGCAAATATAACACAAATATTTCAAGATCTGAAAAAAACCTGAAATCCAAAACACTTCCGGTCCCATGCATTTTGGATAAGGGATACTCAACCTGTATTAGCCTTTTCCCATATACTCATTTGTTGTACTTTCAAGAGCTTATTTTTGTGCTTTACTACAGATTTAAATATACATTAAAACTGTACTCTAGGCTGGGTGTGGTGGCTCATGCCTGTAATCCCAGCATGTTGGGAGGCCGAGGCAAGAGGACTGCCTGAGCCCAGGAGTTCCAGACTAGCCTGGGCAACATGGCAGACCTCGTCTCAACAATAAATCTAAATATTAGCTAGGCATGGTAGGGTGCTCCTGTAGTCATAACTACTTGGAAGGCTGAAGTGGAAGGACTGCCTGAGCAGAATAGGTCGAAGTTGCAGTAATCGTGACTGTGCCACTGCACTCCAGCCTGGGTGACAGAATGAGGCTCCGACTCAAACAAAAAACAAATTTTTTTAAAAACCGTACTTTCTAAAAAACTGTACTTTTTTTAAAAAACCACACTTCTACCTATGTAGGTAGAAATATTAAAGATACTTCAGATCTGAAACAGACTCAAACAATTCTTTTTTTGCTTTGAGTCGGGACTCACTCTGTCACCGAGGCATGATCACGGCTCACCTTAGCCTTGATTTCCTGGATTCAGGCAATCTTCCTGCCTCAGCCTCCCAAGTAACTGGGACTACAGGCACACACCACCATGCCTGGCTAATTAAAAAAATTTTTTTTAGAGATGAGGTCTCGCTATATTCCCCAGACTGGTCTTGACCTCCTGGGCTCAAGTAATCCTCCCCCTAGGCCTCCCAAAGTGCTGCAATTATAAGCATGAGCCATGGTGCCTGGCCTCAAACAATTCTTAAATTAATTTGGTGTTACAAGCATTAGATTTTTAAAATATTGGCTGGGTACTGTGGCTCATGCCTATCCCAGCACTCTGGGAGGCAGAGCAGCTGCCAGCACTCTGGGAGGAGGATCACCTGCACTCTGGGAGGAGGATCACCTGAGGCCAGAAGTTCAAGACCAGATTTGGTCAACATAGCAAGACTCCATCTCTATTTAAAAAACAAAAAAATGTTGTTATTCTATTTTATTGAAAGCTTAAGATACTCTGTGACTAAGAAGCTATGTTAATCCAAAACAATCTTCAAATAACCAATAAGTTATCAAAATTAATTTCTTCTAGAAGGTACGTGACTGACTTCATAAGCCTTATGTTTAATGATTCCATTCTTTTAATTAATTAAAAACCCTTATTCACACTCAAGAGGAAAACACTGGCTGGGCATGGTGGCTCAAGTCTGTAATCCCAGTACTTTGGGAAGTCGAGGTGAGAAGGTTGCCTGAGCTCAGGGGTTCGAGACCAGCCTGGGCAACTTGGTGAGACCTCGTCTCCACAATAAATAAGAAAATAAGCCAGGTGTGGTAGCGCCCACCTGTAGTTCCAGCTACTTGGAAGGCTGAGGTGGAGAGATCGCCTGAACCCAGCAGATTGAGGCTGCAGTGGCCATGAGTGTGCCACTACACTCCAATCTGGGCAACAGAGTAAGACTCCGACTCCACAAAAAAAAAAAAAGAGGAATATACCAAAACAATCCTAAACTGAATCAAACTATCAGAAAACTTTTAGGTATTATATCCCAAGTGATTATAAATCAAATTTTCCTGATTCCACAAAAAACACATGAAAATATACTTCATTTCTCAAATTAAGTAATTATTTGTTTAGCTTTCTTATCTAATAGAAAAAAACAAAAACAACGAATAGTCATATGGTATCTTCAAATATTGAAAACACTACCATAATACATTAAATTCATGCCTGAACAATGAAATTATACAGATATTCTAATCCAAACTATAGTAAAAGGAGGGTAACCAGACTTGGTGGCTCATATCTGTAATCCCAGCACTTTGGGAGGCCGAGCCAGAAGGATCACGTGAGCCCAAGAGTTTGAGACTAGCCTGGGCAACATAGCAAGACCATGTCTCCACAAAAAATTTAAAAATTAGCTAGGTGGGGCAGCACACACCTGCAGTCCCAGCTACATGGGAGGTTGATGCAGAGGATAACTTGAGCTCAGGAGCTGGAGGCTGCAGCAAGCCCTGGAGGCTGCAATGAGCCCTGACTGTGCCATTGTATTCCAGCCTGGGCAACAGAAGGAGGCCCTGACTCAAAAAAAAAAAAAAAAAGGTAAATGTAAACTGTGACACTAATAATACCTACTACATGAGAAAGAAAATAAATAGAAATCATTTTCATCCCACTGTATGGATCCTATTCCGTATAACAATATCCTAACTTTACATAAGGATTTAGCCAGTAGTGCCTCACACTGGAACTTCCAAAATGAAAATACACTGCTAGTAATGACAAAACCACCTTACTACTCCTGGTGACACTTCACTACTATTGCACTCATCTCATTTGAGACCCTCAGCAATCCTTTGAGGTGGGCAAAAGTGGAACAAATTCATTTCAGTGTCATAATTCCAGTGGTTCTGACAAAAACACCTCCAAGACCAGGAGTGTCAGGCAGAAGGAAGCGGGGATCCAGCCCTTTCACCTTAACTTCAACTCACGGAACACTCATCATCTTTTTTATATTTTGGGCTATGAGCAAAATGTTATTTTTAAGAAAGGGTTACACAGCTTAGATGATCTCTATATCCCTTTCAGTTCCCAATTTACAAATGAGACAACTGAGGCACAGAGAGGACAAATGTCCTAGATAATGTCAAAGGTAGGAAATGGACGGACTTCAGTGAATTTAGATATAGTTTGATTCTTTCTCCTACACTATATGTCATGGATATCACCAATAAACTAATACAAGTCTTTTGAAAAGTCACAACTGTCAGAGGAAACACATGCCAAAAGTTTACCTCTTCTGGAAATTCTTCACTGACCAGAGACATAATCAGTGATGTCTTCCCAACTCTAGCTGTGAAAAGAAAATCAGGACTTTAATAAGGTGTTTAGGACCCATATAAGCTCAAATTCAGCAACCACATAAGGAAGTCTGTGATTTGTTCGTCATAATCAAAGGCAACCAAATGTACAACTTTTTGTACAATACTTAAAAGTAACACATACTCTTTTTCTTTTTTTTTAAATTATCAAACCAGGTGTGGTAGCTCACACCTGTAATCCCAGCACTTTGGTAGGCTGAGGCCATAGGATTACCTGAGCCCAGGAGTTTGAGACCAGCTTGGGCAACAAGCCAAGATGTTACAATAAATAAAAAAATTAGCTGGGTGTGGTGGCACATGCCTGTAGACTTGGAAGGCAAGGCAGAAGGATTGCCTAAAAGGCTGCAGTAGCTACATTCGTGCCACTGCACCCTACCCTGGGCAACAAAGACTCCAATTCAAATAAATAAATAAATAAGTTAATTTTTTTTAATTACCAAAATATATACTGTCAAAGTAAAATTTCTCACAATATCCCCTACTAATGATTTCATATATAAATTCTCCCAGATTTTTCCTATACTTATATTAACTTACAACAATTTACCACAGTAGAATCATAGTATTCACACTACTTTGCAATTTTCCTTTATCACTTAATTATGCATTTGGGCATATTCCATGTCAGTGCATAAAAACCTCCAGAAGAGTTGCTATTTAATAGGGACAGAGTTTTGTTAGGGATGATGAAAAAGTTGTAGTTATAGATAGTAGTGAGGATTATGCAACTTTGTGAATTATTTAATGCCATTAAACTGTATACCTATAAATGGTTAAAATGATAAATATTGTGCTGCATATTTTTACCACAATGTTTAAAAATAGCAATAATAAATCTGCTTTATATTAACATTAAGAAAATCTCCTGCATTATTTTTGATAGTTGAATAAGAATCCATTGCATAGCCGGGCTCGGTGGCTCAACCTGTAATCCCGCGCCTTTGGGAGGCTGAGGTGAGTGGATTGCCTGATCCCGCAGGTTCGAGACCCGCCTGGGCTGCGAGACCTTATCTCTACAATAAATCAAAAATCAGCCGGGTGTGGTAGCACATGCCTGTAATTCCGGCTACTCAGAAGGCTGAGGCGGAAGGATCGCCGGAGCCCAGCAGGTCGAGGCTGCGGTGGCCGGGAGCGGCCACTGCACTCCAGTCTGGGTGACAGAGTGAGACTCCAACTCAAAAAAAAAAAAAAAAAGAATCCACTGTATGACATATTATAATTTATTAATGTAATTTCCTAACACTGAACATTTGGACTTTTTCCAAGTTTTCACCTTTATAAATAATGCTACAATTAGTATTTCTATAGGATAAACTCCTCCAAATGGAACTCAAGTAAGCACACATGCTATTCTTTGTTTTAATAGATATTGTTAAATTACCTTCAAAAATGAATAAACCAATTCATAGCCTCACCAACAGAACATCAGAGTGCTCTACATTATTTATTTCTAGAGTGTCTATTTGAAGAGTTAGTAGCAAGGTAAAAACAAATAAAATTTTCTGTTATATTTTCTATTCTAGAAATTCTTTCTAATATACAATCTTAAAATCTTAATTTTTATTATGAAATTTGACTTCTATTCCCATAACTTTCTGATTATATAATTATATTGTTAGACATTCAACTACTTATCAATTAAACCCTTTTGTGATTTTAGAGGAAATAGTCTACCTGCCTATTAATCTCTGCAATAATAGCAAATTATAGTGTCTAAACATAAATAGAAATTTATATTAGAAAAGTCACATTCCCTTCTTAAATGATTAAAAGAAAGAGTGGCCAGGCTCTGTGGCTCAGCCTGTAATCCTGCGCTTTGGGAGGCTGAGGTGAGTGGATTTCCTGAGCCTGCGGGTTCGAGACCCACCTGGGCAACTTGGCGAGATCTCATCTCTACAATAAACCAAAAAAAAAAAAAAAATTTAGCCAGGCATGGTAGCGCGTGCCTGTAGTTCTAGCTACTTGGAAGACTGAGGTGGAAGGATTGCCGGAGCCCAGCAGGTCAAGGCTGCGGTGGCCGGGAGTGGCCACTGCACTCCAGTCTGGGTGACAGAGTGAGACTCCAACTCAAAAAAAAAAGAAAGAGTGAACTAAAACACAAGTCAAATCTCTGGGAAAAACAATGAATGGTTGAAACACAGGAAGGAGAGTCAAAACTTAAAGAGTGTTGTGCACAACTGAGTACTGCTGGTGAGGAACAGATTAGATTTAACAGGTGTCATTCGATTTCTATGGATCTTTTCAGTTGACTTGTGTAAGAAGGCTTGGGCCCTTTTCAAGTGGCTGACAATAAAGTAACATTCCACTGAGTTCCAAGATATCACTGAGTCCAGAGCCCATTATCACAGAACTGCTAGAACCCAGTTAATGAGATCAGCTTATTCAGCTCCTCGAAAATTTTCAGATAAGAAAGGGTGGGGTGGGGAACCAGAAACAGTCAATTTCTCAAGATCTCACTAAAAGATTAGTTCCAGACTTAAGAGAATAACCCATCTTCTGACAGTCAAGCCAGTGCTTTCTCTTTTTTATACCATTCTCTATACCACTCCTGGCTTGAGTGTATTTTATTTAGATGTTTAAAATCTTTCTAGTCTGGCATGGCAGAGTTCCCATTCAAAGATTTTCTTAAAAGCCACTGAAGAGCTGGGAATAGTAGGTAACTGCTGAGGCAATTAAAAAAAAAAACATTCTGGCCGAGTGTGGTGATTCATGCCTGCAATCCTAGGCAACATAATGAGACCACCACCTCTACAGAAAATTAGCCAGACATGGTGGCACACACCTGTAGTTCCAGTTACTTAAGAGGCTGAGGAAGAAGGAATGCCTAAACCCAGGAAGTTGAGGCTGCAGTGAGCTGTGATTGTGCCACTGCACTCAAACCTGAGTGATACAGTGATACCCTGACTCAAATTTTTTAAAAAGTTAAAATATCAGCCAGGCGTGGTAGCACACACCTGTAGTTCCAGCTACTCGGAAGGCTAAGGCGGAAGGATCGCCGGAGCCCAGCATGTCAAGGCTGTGGTGGCCGGGAGTGGCCATTGCACTCCAGTCTGGGAGACAGAGTGAGATTCCAACTCAAAAAAAAAAAAAAAAGTTAAATTAAAAATAGGCCGGGCATGGTGGCTCAATCCTATAATCCCAGCACTCTGGGAGGCCAAGGTGAGAGGACTATCTGAGCCCACAAGTTCAAGACCAGCCTGGACAACATGGTGAGACCTCATCTCTACAGTAAATTTTAAAAATTAGCTGGGCGTGGTAGCGCGTGCTTGTAATTCTGGCTATTTGGAAGGCTGAGGTGGAAGGATCGCCTGAGCCCAGCAGGTCAAGGCCGCAGTGGCCGGGAGGGTGCCACTGCACTCCAACCTGGGCAACAGAGTGAGACTCCAACTCAAAAAATAAATAAATAAATAAAAATAAACACATTGCAAAATTACTTTGTTCAATTTGTTTTCAGCAAAAAAAAATTTAATGTTAAAATTTCAAATAATATTGAAGAGGGTGTGACATAATAATACCTCTGGTCTTTGTCCCTAGTTCTTACACAGAGCATAGAATCCCTTTGATACCCCAAATGACAGGAGTGTCTTTTGTTATGATAATGAGCCCCTTTCAGTCACACCTGAGTTCATCCTAATACGGTGATTCATTTGGGGGTAGGGAAGAGGGAAGCAAAACAAGATATCTTCAGGATTGGGGTTGGTCATCAGAAAAAACAACTACATAGAGGGCTGGAACTTTCAGCCCCACCCCCAAAACCTCCAAGGAAGAAAGAGAGGCTGGAGATTAAGTTCAACTACATTGTCAATGATTTAACTAATCATGCCTGCATAATGAGACCCCATATAAACACTCTAGACATCAAAAGTCAGGAGAGCTTCCTAGTTGGTGAATATATTGCTACAGTAGAAACATGGTATACCCCTATGGGGACACACTCTCCTGCACTAGGGACCCTTCCCTATGTACCTCTTCATCTGGCTGTTCATTTGTTACAGAGATACTGTAGCTCTCTATTCCTCTACTTACTCCTTTGAACTATTCTGTAACAATCAACAATGGTAAGTACTGCACTCTCCTGAGTTCTGTGTATTGTTCTAGGGAATAACAACCTGAGGAGGTGGTCAGAAACCTGAATTTGTAGTGCGCCATTTCAGATTGAAGTGCAGGTGGCTGGGGGCCTCACTTGCACCTGGCATCTGATGTAAGAGCAACCTTGTTGGGAATCTTGCTCTTTAACTCCTGGGATCTGATGCTAACTCTGGGTAGTATCAGAATTGAAGAGTATGGACATCAAAACATGAGTTTTTTATTTATCAAAGTAAATAATAGCTAAAAAACAGAGAAACATTGTAATACACCTTCTATCCAAAAGTGCTAGTTCCACCCAGATAGATTTGCTCCCTGTCTGAACCAAACAGGAAAAACACGAGAATATAGAGTATTCACTTATGCTTCTACATGGCTCGTCCTTTTTGTGCAGACTCTTAGTATTAGTTCATTTGATAGTTATTTACCTCATTGTCTTCTAAGTACAAAGTTTAGTCTTAGAAGATACTATGTGAGCCGGGCTCGGTGCCTCAGCCTGTAATCCCGCACCTTTGGGAGGCTGAGGTGAGTGGATTGCCCGAGCCTGCGGGTTCGAGACCTGCCTGGGCAACTTGGTGAGACCTCATCTCTACAATAAATCAAAAAATCAGCCGGGCGTGGTAGCGCATGCCTGTAATTCCGGCTAATCGGAAGGCTAAGGCGGAAGGATCGTGGAGCCCAGCAGGTCGAGGCTGCGGTGGCCGGGAGCGGCCACTGCACTCCAGTCTGAGCGACAGAGTGAGACCCCAACTCAAAAAAAAAAAAAAAAAAAAGATACTATGTGGAGATAATATGAAAAATGTATTAAATAAGACAGACAAGGGGCCGGGGGTGGTGGCTCATGCCTATAATTCCAGCACTTTGGGAGACCAAGCAGGAGGATCACTTGAGTCCAGGAGTTCAATCCAGGCAACACAACAAGACCTTGTTCAATAATAATAATAATAATAATAATAACAATAATGACAAAATTGCAATAAAGGCATGGATCAAGTGTTATCTTCAATTACCCTATTCAAAAATGAAGGATGAGCCGGGCTCAGTGGCTCAGCCTGTAATCCCAGCACTTTGGGAGGCTGAGGTGAGAGGATTGCCTGAGCCCACGGGTTTGAGACCCGCCTGGGCAACTTGGTGAGACCTCATCTCTACAATAAATCAAAAAATTAGCTGGGCATGGCAGCGCGCGCCTGTAATTCCAGCTACTTGGAAGGCTGAAGCGGAAGGATCACCGGAGCCCAGCAGGTCAAGGCTGCGGTGGCCGGGAGCAGCCACTGCACTCCAGTCTGGGTGACAGAGTGAGACTCCAACTCAAAAACAAAACAAAACAAAACAAAAAAACAAAAATGAAGGATGGGAGGAAGGAGAAGGGAGGGGAGGGGAGGAAAGAGATACCTATTTCTCCCAAAAGTCTCTAAACATTGCAGGAAATCAAAAAGCTCATTTAAAAACAATCTGTACTTTGGTCTCTAGGATAAAAAAATTAATAATCAGTGATCCAGCTGAGACATGTGCATTCTTAAGACAGTGTGTTTCAGGCTGGGCGTGGTGGTTCATGCCTGTAATCCCAGCACTTTGGGAGGTGGCGAGAGAGTTGCCTGAGCCCAGGGGTTCGAGACCAGCCTGGGCAACGTGGCGACATCTCATCTCTACAATAATGCCCGTGGCTCCAGCTACTTGGAAGGCTGAAGCAGAAGGATCACTTGAACCCAGCAGGTCCAAGGCTGTGGTAGCCATAAGCATGCCACTGCACTCCAGCTTGGAAGACAAAGTGAGACTCTGACTCAAAAAAAAAAAAAAGTGTTTCATCTGTGTACTATTTAGGCAATCTTTCAATATATCACCAGTGATACATTGAAGGATTTCTTAGACCTCCTTGATGAAAATGTGACATTTCTAACTAGAAACTGAACATCTCCAAAAAGATTAAGGAACAAGTATTTCACTATCACCCACAGGAAACTTCTCAAGGGCAAAGAACAAGTCCTTCTCTTCACTGTTGAATCCCTAGCTCCCAGCAAATCACATGGCACTTAATAAATGCAGCTGCATATTCAAGTAGTTAAGAACCACAAATCTGAAACTCGGGAAAGCAGATAATACTTCTAAGAGAAAGAAGACAACAAAATGGGAAGAAAGCTTCAACTGATTGGTAATGTTTTACTTCTTAAGCTGGGTGATAAGTATTTGCTATATTATTCTTTATTACCTTTTTTATAAATATTTCATCAAAAAAGAAGAAGAAAAGAGAACATAGGCTTGGAAATTAGACAGAACGAGGTTGAAATCTTAGTTCTAGCACTTTAGCTGTGCTTCCTTAGGCAAATCATCAAGCTTCAGTTTTTTTGTCTATAAAATACAATACTGGCTGAGTGCAGTAGCTCATGCCTGTAATCCCAATGCTTTGGGAGGCCAACACAGGAGGATCCCTTGAGGCCAGGAGTTTGAGATCAGCCTGGACAACATAGCAAAGTCCCATTTCAACAAAAAATAATCCCGCGCCTTTGGGAGGCTGAGTGAGTGGATTGCCTGAGCCCGCGGGTTCAAGACCCGCCTGGGCAGCGAGACCTCATCTCTACAAGAAATCAAAAAATCAGCCGGGTGTGGTAGTGTGCGCCTGTAATTCCAGCTACTTGGAAAGCTGAGGCGGAAGGATTGCCGGAGCCCAGCAGGTCGAGGCTGCGGTGGCCGGGAGCGGCCACTGCACTCCAGTCTGGGCGACAGAGTGAGACTCCAACTCAAAAAAAAAAAAAATTTAAAAATTAGCCACGTGCAGTGGAGCAAGCTTGTAGTCCCAGCTACTCATGAGACTGAGATAGGAGGATCACTTGAGCCCAGGAGTTCAGGGCTGCAGTGAGCCATAATCATGCCAATGCACTCCAGCCTGGGGGACAGGGCAAGACCTTTCTCCAAAGAATAAAACAAAATGAAAGTACTGAGCAGCCTCATAGAATTGTTAGGATTCTTTTTTTGTTGAGCCAGGGTCTTGCTCTGTCACCCAGGTTGGAGTGCAATGAGTCAATCAAACTCTTGGGCTCAAGTGATCCTCCTATCTTAGCCTCCCGAGTAGCTGGGACTATAGGTTCATGCTACCACATCCAGCTAGTTTTTAATTTTTTTTTCTTTTTTAAGTTGAGATCTCACTCTATTGCCCAGGCTGGTATACGATGACATGATAACAGCTCACTGCAGCCTCAGTCTCCCGAGAACCTGGGACAGGTATGTACCACCATACCCAGCTAATTTTTATTTTTATTTTTGTAGAGATGAGGTATCTATGTTGCCCAGGCTGGTCTCCAACTCCTGATCTCAAGTAGTCCCCCCACCTTGGCCTCCCAAAGTGCCAGGATTATAGGCATGAGCCACTGCACCCAGCCCAGAGAAATAATTAAGATGAGAACAGTATAATACTTAGCACAATATCTAGCATACATTAAGTACAGAAATGGTAGTTGTAATGATGATAAGTTTGAATTAAAGGAGTTAAATGAGCACTGGCCTGGATCAGAAAATCTGGATTCAGGAACCAGCTTTTACTATCAACAGTTTGATCCTATGTTGTCAATGACTCTCTTTAGGTCTCAATTTTATCATCAGTTAAATCAGTTTTTAAAAAAAAAGGCAGGAAGGGTTGAACTAGATGTTATCTAATTGTTTAAACTGGATGCTTAAACTATCATGGAGCACACTTAGAAAACAGGTCTGAGCTGGGTGTAATGTCTCACACCTGTAATCCCAGCACTTTGGGAGACAGAGGCGAGAGGATTGCCTGAGCTCAGGGATTTGAGACCAGCCTGGGCAACTTGGCGAGACCTCATCTCTACAATAAATAAATAAATAAAATGGATGTGGTGGCACACACAGGTAGTCTAAGCTACTTGAAAGGACTGCCTGAGCCCAGCAGGTAGAGGCTGTGGTGGCTGTGAATGTGCCACTGTACTCCATCCTGGGTGACAGAGTGAGACTCCGACTCAAAAAAAAAAAAAATTCACCCAGGTGTGGTGGCTCACGTCTATAATCCCAGAACTTTGGGAGGCTGAGCCACTGAGCCTAGCCAACCTATCTAACTTTTAATCCACAGTTCACAAAGGATAAGCAAAATGATCAAAATTAAGTTAATCACAAACACTAAAAGGCTACTAGTTTCCAAGAAAGTTAAGGGCTCATTGCTCCTTAATCCCAATCACTCAGGGTCCCTTAGCAAAATTCAGGCTTTCAACTGGTGTTCCCCATTATCTTTGAAGTCACCTCCCTCCCCATGACCCTTAAAACAGCTATTCTGCCGGGCTAGGTGACTCAGCCTGTAATCCCGCGCTTTGGGAGGCTGAGGTGAGTGGATTGCCTGAGCCCGTGGGTTCGATACCCGCCTGGGAAACTTGGCGAGACCTCATCTCTACAATATATCAAAAATTAGCCGGGCATGGTAGCACCCGCCTGTAGTTCCAGCTACTTGGAAGGCTGAGGCGGAAGGATCTCCAGAGCCCAGCAGGTCAAGGCTGCAGTGGCCAGGAGCGGCCACTGCACTCCAGTCTGGGTGACAGAGTGAGACTCCAACTCAAAAAAAAACAAAAAAACCCCAGCTATTCTTCTTCAGGTGTCTTATTAAAAGCCATTAGAGGCTGGGTGCAGTGGCTCACGCCTATAATCCCAGCACTTTGGGAGGTCAAGGCAGGAGGATCACTTGAGCACAGGAGTTGGAGATCAGCCCAGGCAACATAGAGAAGCCTCTTGTATACAAATAATCAAAAAATTATTGGGCATGGTGGTGCATGTCTGCAGCCCAGCTACTTGGGAGGCTGAGGCAGAAGGATCGCCTGAGCCCAGGAAGCTGAAGCCACAGTGATCTGTGATTGCATCACCACTCGAAAAAGAAAAAAAAAAAACTCATTAGAACAACCTTTTCTGGGTCACAGTCTTTTCCCACAGACCCCCTATGTCTCCAGTGATATTTTCCAAACAGAAAACCAACATTATGAGGAAATTCAGACTTCTTCACAGTTCAGCTCATTAGTGTGAAGGGCAGTTCTGGCTGCCTGTGCAGCAGCAACTCCTGCCAGAATATAAACCTGCCACCAGGTCCATTCCAACAAGGCAGGCCTCTGAGAAAGAAAACACCTTGGCAGGAGATAAGGCATTGGAAATACTGCAACAGTTATAGTTTTACTTATGCTTGAACATACAGACATACAAAACAGTGATACCAAAGGTTGGGAAAAATTCGGTTTAAGTTATTTATATCAGTTACTACCTTTTTAAGTGTAAAATTTTTATTTATTTATTCATAGCCTGCCTCATCTGGAAAAGAATTTAAGGCCATCTAGTGCTCACTACAATATAAAAATGCCTTTAATTGTACAAAGTAAATGTAAAAAGATCTTTTTTAAAAAATCAAAGAACATGAGTGTCTCATAAATTCTATGAGTGATTTCCCTTTTTAAAAAAGTCAATAACTGGAGCAAGAGAGAGAGAGAGTACAGAGAATTTAAGGGGAAAAAAACAGCATGCTTTCATCAATATCATTTGTGTTTTTTTTTGGAACGGCAATGAATGACAGCTACTTTAATAAGGAATTAGACAGATGTGATTAGTTAGGAAATACTTCAATGAATCCAAACTAGAGCTTTTTTGCTTTCCTTAAGGCCTGTCCACCTAACCTTGAGGCCCACCTAACCCTGAGTGAAATGATAAATAATGAACCAGCAAGTTTAAAATAAAAATAGGCCACCTTTAAGTTCATTTATTTCTCATTTTAATTGAGAAATAAGAGTGCCTTAAAGATAATAAAAACATTTAGAACATTAAATTTTGAAAGTTATTTAAGGGCCAGGTATGATGGCTCACACCTATAATCCCAGCACTTTGGGAGGTGGAGGTGCAAGGATTGCTTGAGCCCAGGTTTAAGATCAGCCTAGGAAACACAGTGAGACCTCGTCTCTTTAAAAAATAAATAATAAAAAAAATGAGCCAGGCATGGTGGTATGTGCCTATAGTCTCAACTACTCAGGAGGCTGAGGTGAAAAGATTGCCTGAGCCCAAGAGATCAAGGCTCCAGCTAGCCTGGGTGACAGAGATAACAATTTAAAAAAAAAGAGAGAGAAATAAAACCTACTTAAAGAAGCCTATAATCAAAAAGGTCCCTTAACAATGGCAAACAGGAGTATAAAGACTACATATTTTTAACTGCTCCAGAAAATAAAAATCATTTTTGTGAGGGAACAAAATTCCAAGCTCTTCTTTAATTATTATACTAATTAAACTTTTTATTTAATGTAAAATTATAGCATAAAAAATATGACATATTTTATTTAAAATGTAAAACAAATAATTACAAGTAAAATTGATAATTGAATATATAAAATATAAATATATTTGATATAAATATTTAGTACAAATGGTATTAATGTGGAGGACAAAAATTATCCTCTGTTAGGCAGCCATCTAATGATCTCTATTTCTTCTATTTTGCTTGAAAGATACTGAAGTTATGTATAAAAACTAAAAGCAAAGCCACAATTATCCCCTAGGACAGAAGGCCTTCTGATTCAGTTCAACACAACATGCCACAGTTCTGAAACGCCATGCTTCTAAGTAGGTCATCCATGGAAAACATAATTCATTACTATAGAACAAATTATCTAGATTTATCCAGGCTACCGATTTCTTTGTCTTTTCATCACATCTTTTGAACATCTAGTTCCAAATGACAGCAAATTCCTAATATTCATGGAGCAGAAATAACATTCTCTGGTTCCAATCACCAAGCTACCAGACATATTGGCTATTTTTCTTGATAACGAATACCCCTTGCTTCAAGTGGCAAAGAATGAGACCTACTCCTCATTTTTATCTGCTTCTTTATTAAGAAGCCTTGTTGGCTCTTCCTAGGTTACTGTAACTAGAATACACTGGGGGGAAGAGGGTGAATGCAGAGTTATATTTAATATTACTGGAAAACTTTAGCATTTGGGAAATAGCTAAGCATTATTCCAAAGGAAAACTTGATTGACCATACACAGATGATATGGCCTGATGGATAAACACTGTTACACAGCTACAAAGGTAACCCTCTCCATCAACACTAGTAACCAACTACTGCAAGAAGAACAAAAAGACAATAGAGAACAGGTTTCAATATGTAAGCAAAAATGACATAGAAAAGACTCACTACGCGTAAGATAGGCTATACAGAATGGACTCTCTATGGCCAAGGATATTTGAACTTTGGCTTTCTCTGCAAATAAGTACCTTAAAATTTATAGACAGCATAACTTCTTTGATCTAAGCACTAAAGGGTCTTTAAGCAATTAGCACTAAAACCTGGATAGATGAGAAACGGACCAAGAAAAGATCTTCACCTCATTAGATGTTTGAACATACTTGGCCACAGACTATCACCCAGGTAGTAAACAGTACAAAAAACTGGAGCAGTTTAGGCTGGGTGCGGTGGCTCAGCCTGTAATCCCAGCACTTTGGGAGGCCAAGGCGAGAGGATTGCCTGAGCCCGTGGGTTCGAGACCAGCCTGGGCAACTTGGTGAGACTTCGTCTCTACAATAAATCACAAAAACTAGCTGGATGTGGAGATGTGCATCTGTAGTTCCACTACTTGGAAGGCTGAGGTGGAAGGACTGCCCAAGTCCAGCAGGTGGAGGCTGAGGTGGCTGTGAGCCTGGGCAGCAAGAGTGAGACTCCAACTCAAAAAGAAAAACTGGAGCAGTTTAATCTTTAAATATCATTCCAGCAAAGACCAGAAAGGAAAGCAACATGGTTAAAATGACCTTAGAAAGTTTTTTTCTAAAAAAATGTGGTCTTATACTAAAGTCTTTTGACTCTTATACCTAAAGAACCTTTCCCTAATCCCTTCAAGCCTCTAGAATGGCCTCTCCTGTTTCAAAGAGAAGCTAACCTCTTGGCAAAGAACTATAATTCAAGACATGACAGGAAATAGACTTAGCACTGGCATCATAAGCCATTGATCTACATTACTGGCAGAATACAGGAGTCTCCAGAGCAAATTTGGGGATGCAGACAAGAGAATGAATGAGTGTTGCCTTTTCAAATGCTATAACCACAAAAGAGTGGATTCAAGAAAAGAGAATGATTATATTTTTATGACAGGAGTGATTTGGAAAACAAGGAAAGTCCAGACAAGCAAAACGAGCTTGAACTCATTCATTCTTTCACGAAATACTTGAGTGCCTATTTTATGCCAGGCCTGTCCCAGCAGCTGGGGATACAGCAATAAACATGACAAATTCCCTGTCCTCATGAAGCTTCCCTTCTAGCCCAACAGACAGAAAAATGGACAAATATGCATGGTAATGAGAGTAATACTTTAGGATAATACTAGGATAATACATGGATAATACTAGGCAACACAGCAAGATCTCATCTATACAAAAAAAAAAAATTAGCCAGGTGTGGTGACACATGCCTGTAGTCCAGCTACTTGGGAGGCTAAAACGGAAGGATCACATGAGCCTAGGGGTTCAAGGCTACAGTCAATTGTAACCAGGCCACTGTACTCCAGCCTGGGCAACAGAGTGAATTCATAAATAAATAAATAAAGTTTGGACTCTATTCTGGTGAAAGAGACATCATTGGATAATTTTTAAGGTGTGGAATAGGATCTAAGGTATTTTGTGTGTGTGTGTGTGTGTGTGTGTGTGTGTGTTGGAGTCTCCTCTTGTCGCCCAGGTTGGAGTTCAGTGGCACATTCACAGCCACCGCAGCCTCAATCAACCTGCTGGGCTTAGGCGATCCTTCCGCCTCAGCCTTCCAAGTAGCCGGAACTATAGATGCACGCCACCACACCAGGCTAGTTTTTGTGATTTATTGTAGAGGTGAGGTCTCACCAAGTTGCCCAGGCTGATCTCCAACCCCCGGGCTCAAGCAGTCCTGTCACCTCGGCCTCCTAAAGTGCTGAGATTACAGGCTGAGCCACTGCATCCGACCATAAGGTTTTTTGTTTTTTTTTTTTGAGTTGGAGTCTTGCTCTGTCACCTAGACTGGAGTGCAGAGGCACGCTCCCAGCCACCACAGCCTCGACCTGCTGGGCTCTGGCGATCCTTCCGCCTCAGCCTTCCAAATAGCTGAAACTACAGGTGCGCGCTACCACGCCCGGCTAATTTTTTGATTTATTGTAGAGATGAGGTCTCGCCAAGTTGCCCAGGTGGGTCTCGAACACGCGGGCTCAGGCAATCTACTCACCTCAGCCTCCCAAAGCGCAGGATTACAGGCTGAGCCACTGAGCCCAGCTCATGAGGTATTTTTAAAAGATGAATCTGGAAGTGTATAGTCATTCAGGGCAACTTTAACCTATGCTCCCAGGTAAAAAATAAAATAAAATAATAAAAATTAATCTGCCTACTATTTGGAGAATGGACGAAAGCAGAAGCAGAGAGAATGGTCAAGGGTATACTGTGAAAGTCTAGGCAAGAGCCAAAGTTTGAATTAGCTTAGCAGAGATTGTGACAATCAGAGTTAGACAATCAGTTAAAAGCTACCAAATTCATTTAAAAAGAGGACAACAGTTCTACTTTCTTAACGAGTTTGACCTATACAAATATATCTCAATTTAATTTAAAAATAAGACCATTAACACTAAAACTAGTCTATATATGTTTAATGTGCTACACGATTTAGATAAAAGTAAAAATAATAAAGAGTAAAAAAATAAAAGCTCCTTCTAATTTTAACAAGGACATTTGTTAAGCATTCTAAAGAAAATTTTGTTAAATATAAGTTCAGGCTAGTGAAAATTTGACCATGAAAAATTATGAACCAAGGAACTAAGTTTTGTGTAGGAACATTAAAAAAATTTTTTTAAAATTTGTTTTGTGTAAAGACTAGCAATTGGCTTTTGATTTGGCCTGAATGGTATTTGATATGTTCAATAATTAAAACAAGATGCAGATGATACTTAAAACACTTTGGCTTTCTCTGCAAATAAATACCTTAAAATTTACATACAGTTTAACTTCTTGGATCTAAGCACTAAATAGTCATTAAACAATTAGTTAGCATTAAAGACTGGATAGATCGGAAGTGGGCCAGGAAAAGATCTATTTCATCTCAACGGTACTCTATAATGGTTTAGCCAACAGCATGCTGAAATCATTCACAGCTGTTTCAGAACTTCAGTGAATGAAGCTGTTACTATGTGGTTCAGAGATAATGGCAATAAAATGTACTGAGGTGATAGAGAATGAATGAACAGACTTTAAAGAATACCAGAGATGATGATGCTTTTTCTTTGCTTTTCCTGTTTCTCTCAGCTAACCATTTTAAAACTACAACTGAAAACTAGACTCAGACAAACAAGCAATAAATCACTATCATGTTTATCAGTGTTGTAGATAAATCTATGTATCAGACCACTATTAAAATAGACCTAGCCGGGCTCGGTGGCTCAGTCTGTAATCCCGTGCCTTTGGGAGGCTGAGGTGAGTGGACTGCCTGAGCCCACGGGTTCGAGACCCGCCTGGGCAGCGAGACCTCATCTCTACAGTAAATCAAAAACTCAGCCAGGCGTGGTAGCGCATGCCTGTAATTCCAGCTACTTGGAAGGCTGAAGCGGAAGGATCGCCGGAGCACAGCAGGTCGAGGCTGCGGTGGCCGGGAGCGGCCACTGCACTCCAGTCTGGGCGACAGAGTGAGACTCCAACTCAAAAAATAAAAAATAAAATAAAATAAAATAGACTTAGTACTTAAAAGTGCTACAGGTAGGCAAACAGCTGTCACATATTGACATTCAATCTCAAAAAGTAAAATCTCAAACATTTTTCCTGAAAACATCAGCCTTTAAAATAATAACTGGAGTACGGGAGCGGTGGTAGCTCAAGCCTGTAATCTCAGCACTTTGGGAGACCAAAGTGAGAGGACTGCCTGAGACCAGGGGCTCGAGACCAGCCTGGGCAACTTGGCAAGACCCCATTGCTACAATAAACCAAAAAATTACCCAGGCGTGGTGGTGCATGCCTGTAGTTCCAGCTACTTGGAAGGCTGAGGTGGAAGGATCATCTGAGCCCAGCAGGTCGAGGCTGTGATAGCCGTGTGTGCCACTGTACTCCAGCCTGGGCAACAGTGAGACTCCAACTCAAAATAATAACAACAACAACAACAACTGGAATTATATACTCCAGCTGGGCACGGTGGCTCATGCCTGTAATCCCAGTACCTTGGGAGGCTGAGGTGGGAGGATCACTTGAGCTCAGGAGTTCAAGACCAGCCTGGGCAACATAGAGAGACCCTGTATCTACAAAACAAAACTGTGTGTGTGTGTGTGTGTGGAGACCCTGTATCTACAAAACAAAACTGTGTGTGTGTGTGTGTGTGTGTGTGTGTGTGTGTGTGTGTGTGTACAGTACATGGTGGCATATGCCTGAGGTCTAGCTACTCGGGAGGCTGAGGTGGGAGAATTGCCTGAGTCCAGGAGGTGGAAGCTACAGTGAGCTGGGATCAAGCCCGTGCACTCTAGCCTGAGTGACATAGTGAGACCTAACTAAAAAAAAAAAAAATTTTTTTCTAAAAAACGTAAGGTTTTTGGCCAGGCATGGTGGCTCACACCTGTAATTCTAGCACTTTGGGAGGCCAAGGCAAGAAGAATTGCCTGAGTCCAGGGGTTCAAGATCAGCCTGGGCAAAATTTCAAGTCCTTGTCCCTAAAATAAATCAAAAAATTAGCCAGGTGTGGTAGCATGCACCTGTAGTTCCAGCTACTTGGAAGGCTGAGGCAGAAGGATCGGCTGAGGCGGAAGGATCACCTGAGCCCCACAGGTCGCAGTTGCAGTAGCTGTGAGCTTGCCACTGCACTCCAGCCTGGATGACAGAGTGAGACTCTGACTCAAAACAAACAAACAAACAAAAAACCTAAGGTTTTCTTTTGTGTCAAGTCACTTATTATGATCCGAACATTTGTATATTTGTACAGCTTTATCAACTCTTTTACTTGCTTTCACTTTTACAGAACATGGCTTGCAATTTTTCTAACAAATTTTGAATTGTTTTATGTATTCCTAAACAAGTAACACATTTTATCTTAAATGTCATAAGGATGACAATATCAATTGTATGTACAGCATTTCTATGTAGATGTTTTCATACTAATGAAATATAATTGCTTCCTATATTCAAAACTAAACCTAAAACAGAATCTATCTTTTTCAAAAAATCAGTATAAAAATTACTATACTATAAAACTATTTTATGATACATTTAAGGATTGAGATTTTTTTAAGCAAGTCATCAATTTGCTTTCCCTACTTTGCTCCAAAAGCATCAGCATGAATCATATGTTAAATAACACCTTCTTGAACCTTGTCAAGGAAGTTCATGGGAAATACTGATTAAGATACAGTTATAAACAAAAACTAAAATTTGCAACTGCAAACCAAAAGTAAACTATGTCTGGCTCAGCTTACTTTCTTTTGCTTGTGTGTGTTGAGGTCTCATGCCACACAGGCTGGAGTGCAGTGGCATGATCATGGCTCACTGCAGCGTTCACCTCTTGGGCGCGGGTGATCCTCTTACTCCAGCCTTCTGAGTAGCTGGGACTACAGGTGTGTGCAGCAACACTTGGCTAATTTTTTTATTTTTTGTAGAAATGGGGTCTTGCCGGGCTCGGTGGCTCAGCCTGTAATCCTAAGCCTTTGGGAGGCTGAGGTGAGTGGATTGCCTGAGCCCGTGGGTTCGAGACCCTCCTGGGCAACTTGTTAAGACCTCATCTCTACAATAAATCAAAAATCAGCCGGGCGTGGTAGTGCGTGCCTGTAGTTCCAGCTACTTGGAAGGCTGGGGCGGGAGGATGGCCAGAGCCCAGCAGGTCCAGGCTGCGGTGGCCGGGAGCGGCCACTGCACTCCAGTCTGGGCGACAGAGTGAGACTCCAACTCAAAAAAAAAAAAAAGAAAGAAAAATAAATGGGGTCTTGCTATGCTGCCTAAGCTGCTCTTGAACTCCTGAGCTCAAGCTATCTTCCTGCCTCAGTCTCCCTAAGTGCTGGGATTACAGGTGTGAGCTTGCCTTACTTTTCTTTATTTTTATTTTTTGAATTGGAGTCTCACTCTGTCACCCAGACTGGAGTGCAGTGGCCGCTCCCGGCCACCGCAGCCTGGACCTGCTGGGCTCTGGCCATCCTCACGCCTCAGCCTTCCAAGTAGCTGGAACCACAGGTGCGCGCTACCACGCCCAGCTAACTTTTTGACTTATTGTAGAGATGAGGTCTCACCAAGATGCCCAGGCGGGTCTCGAACCCGAGGGCTCAGGCAATCCATTCACCTCAGCCTCCCAAGGTGTGGGATTACAGGCTGAGCCACCGAGCCCAGCTTACTTTTCTAAACTCCAATTCTGAAGGAAGATTTCTCTAAACAGCCAGTGGATGAGATTTCAATGAATATCAAAAAACACTACAGAAGAGGGTAAAAGTGTGTTAACTTTCTCCTTGGGAGTGCATCACAGTGACCCTGAGGGCCTACCCAGAATGGAAAATCACCTAGAATAGAATGCTTCACAATGGCAATATTAAAGCAGTAACTCATGTACTTTAAAACAAACAATCCCACCCTTCTCAGCCCACTTTTTAATTGTAGTCCTAGCAACTGACTCATGTAACTTGCACAATGATATCAAGAAGTCCCTGCTATCTTGTTCTCATGTCAGTGAAAAAAGGCATCTCTCCTTTATTATATCTTCAGAAGGTGAAATCTAAGAATCTTTGGAGGGGGGTCTCATAACATCTGTGTATCTATCTGGGTCTCGTGTACCTGTTGTTACTTATGAATTAACTATCAACCATGGAATAAACAATGCTTTAAAAGAGGGCAAAAACTAGGCTTTAGGGTAATAGTAGTTACCTCGACCAAAGGATCCTCCCGGATAATTACCATTCGTTGATCATTTGCATAACTTGAAGTTGAGAGTAAATTGTTGAGGAAATATCGCGAGCACCAGGAGTTACTCCAATGCAAAGTGCAAGTATCGGTCTAAAGCTCCATATCTCAATGTCAATGCACAAAGGGAGTGAAGACAGCGAGCGAAAAAAAAAAAAAAGAAACCTGACCTTGCCCACGAGTCGAATAGTTCTGCAGCCCTCCCCCTAGCTTCTCCGGGAGCCTGCTCACGCAATCCCAATTGGTCAGTCGGCCGATCGCAGCCCCTGCCCGGCAGGGACAAGGGACTCTCCAGGGAAGACGAGAGGGCTTGAAAGGAGGCGGCCGGGGAAACACGAGGCCTTGGAGGAAAGGGTTCGAAGGGGAAAGGAAGAGAGGACCTTCGGGGGGCGATGAGCCGGGCGACTGGGGGATAATGGGGACGCGGCTTGGGAGGACGGCCGGGGAACAGGCAAGGGAGGTGTCAGGAGGGCCCAGGTGCGGCGGGAAGATGAGGGCCGCCGGCGGGCAGCCGACAGGAAGCCAAGAGGCTGGGAGGCCTGGGCGCGGAGGGGAGAGCGGGGTGAGCGGCGAGGGGGCCTGGGCTGCAGAGCCAGGGGCGACGGGGGCTGCAGGGGCTGCAGGGGCCGGCCGGGGCGTGCGAACTCACGTTCTCCCACCAGCAGGATCCGCACGTCTTTCTTCATGTCGGCGGCTCGCAGGGGCCGACCTCCGCCCGCACGCATGGAGCGGACTCCTCTCGCCGGGAGCGCCCACCCCACAGCGCCGCTTTCCCCGCGCAGCCGGCGCCACCTGCCAGCCTCTTCGGCCGCCGGGGCCCGCCGCGCCGCCTCCTCAGCTGCTTCCCAGCACCGGAGCCGGGACAGCACCAGCTCCACCTCCTCCGGCCCAGCGGGCGGCGGCGGGGACTACGGCGCGCGGCGAGGGACACGCGCTTTCGCAACGGGAACTCTGTCTGGGCCCGAGCAGCGCCCCCGCAGTCAGGCTCGCAGCAGCGCAGGGCCCGGGCGCCTCGCCCACTCTCCTCTGGGCACAGCGGCGGGAGACACGTTTTGGGTCTTTAATTTGGATGGCAGATTCTCTAGTCTACCCCTTTTATTTTACAGATAGGGACAGGGGAAGTTCGTTGTCCAAGGTCACGGAGCTAGAGCTTGGCAATGACTCAGAGCAGGGATCTTCTCACCAAACTAAGCTTCAGGAGAGAAGCGATCTGCCTACCTGGTTTTCAGCGGTGTCCCCAAGTGATCTGACATAGCCCTCAGAAAATGCCTGACAGAGTAGGATGACCGGCTCCCAGGATCAGGCCCTGACCACTACACAAAGCCCATCCCTCTAGTTGCTTTTTGCCTGTGGTGCTTATGCAATACAATTATAAGATAATAAGGTTCATTTATATGCTATGTGAATAGACTCATTTCTTTGTAACCAAACGAAGTGATCTTCTGCCCATATGGTTTATTTTATGGTAAGGTCTTCTGACATTTCTCTTTACTCAGACTTACCTAGACACATAGGTGGCACTGGATAATAAACTCTAGCCGGGCAAGGTGGCTCACGCCTGTAATCCCAGCACTTTGGGAGGTGGAGGTGAGAGGATTGCCTGAGCCCAGGGGTTCAGCCTGGTCAACTTGGCTAGACCGCGCCTCTACAATTAAAAAAGGTGGGGGGGCAGGCGCGGTGCCTCACGCTTATAATCCCAGCACTTTGGGAGGCTGAGGTGAGAAAATTGCCTGCCCACGGGTTCGAGACCAGCCTGGGCAACTAGGCAAGACCACATCTCTATAATAAATAAATAGCTGATTATGGTGGCGCATGCCTGTAGTTCCAGCTACTTGGAAGGCTGAGGCAGAAGGATCGCCTGAGCCCAGCAGGTCAAGGCTGTGGTGGCCATGAGTGTGCCACTGCACTCAAGCCTGGGCGACAGAGTGAGACTCCAACTTAAAAAAAAAATTAGCAGGCCATGGTGGCCCATGCCTGAGGTTCCAGCTACTTGGAAGGCTGAAGGGGAAGCATCGCCTGAGCCCAGCAGGTCAAGGTTGCGGTGGTCATGAGCATGCCACTGCATTCCAGCCTGGGCAACAGAATGCGACTCCAACCCAAACAAATAAATAATAAACTCTAATTTTTTCTAGCATTGCCTTAATTTTCTCTTGAAGGAATTTGTTGCTACATCCCTAATGCTTGGCACATAGTGGGAAATATTTGTATATATGCATTTTTTTCTATATGTATGGAATTATTGAGGAAGCACTATCTGTGCATATTGTACCTTTTTTCTATCTTAAAAATGCATAATACCTTTGGGAGGCTGAGGTGAGTGGATTGCCTGAGTCCGCAGGTTCAAGACCCACCTGGGCAATTTGGTGAAACCTCATCTCTACAATAAATCAAAATGAGCCAGGCATGGTAGCGTGCACCTGTGTGGTTCCAGCTACTTGGACGGCTGAGGCGGAAGGATCCCTGGAGCCCAGCAGGTTGAGGCTGCGGTGGCCGGGAGCGGCCACTGTACTCTAGTCTGGGTGACAGAGTGAGACTCCAACTCAAAAAAAAAAAAAAAGCATAATAAAAATTTAAAAGTACTAAACTGTGCATAATACTAGTCTCCTTGTAGGAGAAACCATGTGGTCTCCTGCCGCAGTTAAGAGCTGCTGGCAGATTTCCTAGGTTTGAATCCAGATTTCATTGCCTAATAACTATGCAGTCTTCAGAAGTTCTTTTTCTTCTCTCAGCCTGTTCCTTTTTCTGTAGCATGGCGATAGTGATAATAATACCTGCCTCTTAAGATGGCTATGAGAAATACATAAGATAATACATGTCAAGCATTTGGTACGGTGCCAAACTCAGAGTGTGTCCTTGACTGATCTCAGCTTTCATTATTATCATAAAAAGTTGTAATCCACAGACTTTGAGACAAATATGTTGTATTTGCTGCAATATCTCACCATCTTAGTTATTTGAGATCCTTAAGGAGCACAGGGGGAAAAGCCCTTTCAAAAACCACTCTCAGCTGAAAGTAGTGGCTCACACCCATAGTACCAGCACTTTGGGAGGCCAAGCCAAGAGGATTGTCTGAGTTCAGGAGTTCGAGACCAACCTGGGCAACATGTAAGACCTTATCTCTACAATAAATCAACACATTAGCCAAGTGTGGTGACCCATGCCTGTAGTCCCAGCTACTTGGGAGGCGGAAGGATCGCCTGAGCCCATCAGGTCAGTTGTGCCACTGCACTCCCGCCTGGGCAACAGGGTGAGACTCTGACTCAAAAACAAACCAACACTCTGTCCCTATCCATGATAGGATAGAGAGATGGGAAAGACATACTCCTTGCTCCCTGGGAAATAATGAAGTCATGTTCCATGGTGGATGTAGATGAGGTGCTTCAGTCTCCCTCCTCCCACTACACCTCAGTGAACAGAAATGTGGAATTCAGAAGGCTTGGTTACCTTTCTCTTTCAGAGAAATATATTCCTCAGAATTTTAGCCTTACAAAATGTTTGGAGGACTCCTTGAAGAGCACCTATTCCAATCCCATTAAGGGGCAAGTAGGAGCCGGGCTCGGTGGCTCAGCCTGTAATCCCCTGCCTTTGGGAGGCTGAGGTGAGTGGATTGCCTGAGCCTGCGCATTTGAGACCCACCTGGGCAACTTGGCGAGACCTCATCTCTACAGTAAATCAAAATGAGCCGGGCGTGGTAGCGCGCACCTGTAGTTCCAGCTACTTGGAAGGCTGAGGCGGAAGGATCACCGGAGGCCAGCAGGTTGAGGCTGCAGTGGCCAGGAGCAGCCACTGCACTCCAGTCTGGGTGACAGAGTGAGACTCCAACTCAAAAAAAGGGGGGGGGGCAAGTAGGAAAAGAAAGGCCCACAGAGACACAGTGACTTGCCAAAGGCAGCACAGCTGAGGCTGAGCCTTGGTGCATGGCAACTCATGTCTCTGTGCCTGTTTCCTCTCTGCCAAATGAAAGTTATATTCTCTTCCTCTTGAAGTTGTTTGGAGGATCAAATATGAAATAATATATTGCGTGTGAATAATGTAATGAATTATAAAGCTTTTTCTTAAAAAATAAGTTACGTAGACTGGGTTCAGTGGCTCATACCTGTAATCCCAACAATTTGGGTGGCCAAAGCGAGGAGGATTACTTGAGCCCAGGAGTTCGAGACCAGCCTAGGCAACATAGCAAGATCTTGTCTCTACAAAAAAATTTAAAACTAGCTAGGTGTGACAACATGTACCCGTAGTTTCAGTACTTGGGGCCACTTGGGAGGCTGAGGTAAGAGGACTGCTCGAGCCCAGGAGTTTGAGACTGAGCTATGATCACAACCAATGTACTCCAGTCTTGGTAACAGAGCCAGAACCTTGTCTCAAAAAATAAACAAACAAATGAAAGATATACAAATATCAGATCACAAAGGACAAAGGCCCTTTACAAAACTCTTGTAGAGACTTTTGACCACAGGAGCTCTGGATCAGCATTGCCAGTTGATGACAGTGCTAATTCTTTGGGGCTTCTTCAAGAGGATAAAAGATACAGCCTTTCTGGTTTTGTAGATGTGTATTGGCTGAAGGCTTTGCCTTTTTTTTTGAGTCAGGCTCTCACTCTGTCACCCAGGCTGGAGTATAGTGGTGTCATCATAGCTCACATTACCCTCAACCTCTTGGGCTCAAGTGATCTTACCTCAGCTTCCCAAGCAGCTAGAACTACAGGCACATGCTAGCACACCTGGCTAATTTTTTAATGTTTTGTAGAGATAGAGTTTCACTGTGCTGCCCAAGCTAGTCTCGAACTCTTGGCCTCAAGCAATCCTCCCACTTCTGTCTCTCAAAGTGCTGGGATTACAGGCATGAGCCACTGTGCCCGTCTGGCTTTGACTTTTTTATTAAGTGAAATGTCTGGAAGGCAGGGACTAAGAAGAAGAGTTTATTTAGGGGGACATTGCAGAAGTAATATTGCAAAGAATTCCTTTGTAAATAAAACTTACTTAAACATCCAGACTTGAGGGCTGCATAAGGAAGGCCACATCAAGTACTTTCAGCAGGCAGTGAGTATGGTTTGGTACAAACTGAGGCCAGCACTTGCTATGGGAGGGAAAGGGAGTCAGTATGCCAGAGTTTGCCTCCCCTACAATATAAGTTTCTTTCTACAGTCCAGGGCCGTCTTCTGATCAGGTATACTTCTGCCAATCTACCCCCTTGCTTGTCTTGAACCTTATACCCTTCTTATGATTATTATGGACATTAACAAATGTCCACTAGGGGGCACTCTGACATTCACCTGGAGACCGCACAGGTCAGTGGTTAGGAGTAGGAATGTTAGAGTTCACCTGCTAGATCTGAACATAAACTCTGCCAGTTACTTAGCTGTACATCCTTAGACGGATTATTTAACCTCTCTGTGCCTCATCTCAAATGGGAATAACAATAGGACATATCTCATGAGATTGTTAGGAAGATTAAATGACAATATAATAAACAGAATAGTGCCTAGAGCATAGTTAGTAATATATAAATGTCAGATAGATGAAAGAACTTACGAGGGAAGTGGATTCTGTGCACCTCTCTGAGACTGAGGACAGAGCTTCATGATTTCACACACTGCAGCAAAACATAAGCCAGAGAATGGAATTGTTGACAGTAATTTACTATTGGGATATTACAGATTGGTTACGGTATATATATATATATATATATTTTTTTTTTTTTTTTTTTTTTTTTTGAGTTGGAGTCTCACTCTGTTACCCAGACTGGAGTGCAGTGGCACGCTCCCGGCCACCGCAGCCTCAACCTGCTGGGCTCCAGCGATCCTTCCACCTCAGCCCAGCAGGTCGAGGCTGCGGTGGCCGGGAGCGGCCACTGACTCCAGTCTGGGCGACAGAGTGAGACTCCAACTCAAAAAAAAAAAAAGAAGAGTATGCTGGTTGTGGGTTTCTCATAGATGGTTTTTACTATTTTGGGGTATGTTCCACATATGCCTAGATGTTCAAGGGTTTTTATCAAGAAGGGGTGCTGGATTTTATCAAAAGCTTTTTCTGCATCTAATGATATCATCATGCAGTTTTTGTTTTTCCATCTATTGATGTATTTAATTACATTTATGGTCTTACAAATGTTGAACCAGCCTTGCATCCCGGGGATGAAGCCTACTTGGTCATAATGGATGATTTTTGAGATGTGTTGTTGACCCTGGTTTGCTAATATCTTGTTGAGAATTTTAGCATCTATGTTCATCAAAGATATTGGCCTGTAGTTCTCTTTCTTTGTTGGATCTTTACCTGGCTTGGGTATCAATATGATATTAGCTTCATAAAATGATTTGGGGAGAGTTCCATCTTTCTCAATCACTTGGAGTACTATCAGTTCCTCCTTGTATTTTTTTTTTTTTGAGTCGGAGTCTCACTCTGTCGCCCAGACTGGAGTCAGTGGCCGCTCCCGGCCACTGCAGCCTCGACCTGCTGGGCTCCAGCAATCCTTCCGCCTCAGCCTTCCAAGTAGCCGGAATTACAGGCATGCGCTACCACACCCGGCTGATTTTTTGATTTATTGTAGAGATGAGGTCTTGCTGCCCAGGCGGGTCTCGAACCCGCAGGCTCAGGCAATCTACTCACCTCAGCCTCCCAAAGACGCAGGATTACAGGCTGAGCCACCAAGCCCGGCTTCCTCTGTGTATGTTTTGTAGAATTCTGTTGGAAAGCCATCTTGTCCAGGACTTTTTTTTTGTAGGTAGTTTTCTTATGACATAATCAATTTCCTTGATTGTTATTGGTCTAGAGGACCCATCTTTTATGCCTGTTGAAGGGGAAACTTGTAACATAGCCTCCCTCTGAGTCCTGGGACAGCAGAACACAAAGAGCTAGTGGGCATGCCTGCTGAGCAGAATATACGGTGTATGTTGAATGACTGACGTTGGGTGGAACAAGGGCCCCGTCTGTGATTGGTGCGTTAGACATGGTCCTAGGCAGGAGGCCAATAAGACTTGGTTTGGCTTTAGTCCCACTCTTCAGACCCATCTGTCTTTGGTCTCTCAAGTTAAACCCAAAGCAGCTTTCATCATCTGCCTTTTGCTCACTTCTGTCTCTCATTTCTTCCAGGATGCCTTTCTCCTATCGCTGCCAGGCCCACTCTGGTGGAGTAGAAAAGTCCTTGATATCAGGTAAATACTGAATTATATCTTGCCTTTTAATACTTGTTGTCGGTTCACTGTTCAAACATCCATGTCCTCTGCGTAGTCATAAGGGTCAGTCTGTAGAGGACATAGATTCTGTTTGCTTGATTTGGCTTGAAGGTATATCACTCAGCATTTGATGATAACTTTACTTATTAAAAGGCATTTGATGATAACTAACTGTGTTTAAAAAAAAATTTCCGGACAAGAGCCTCATCTGTTAAGGAGGTTGCATCTAGTTTTCTTTTTAATTTTCTCAGGCTTCATTCAGATACGTTGGGAAAAAAATACCTTCAATTAATAGATAATTGATATTGAGAAGCCTCCCTGACCGTCCTCTCCTCAAATGACCTGAATCCCTACAGAGTGGTTAAAAGCATGGGCTCTGGAGCCTACATTTCGTTTTTTTGTTTTTTGCTTTTTTTGAGTCAGTCTCACTCTGTGGGCCAGGCTGGAGTACGGTGGCATGCTCACAGCTACCACAACTTCAACCTCCTGGGCTCAGGGGATCCTTCTACCTCAGCCTTCCAACTAGCTGAAACTATAGGCATACACCTCCACACCTGCTGGAAACCACAACCCCTAACGAGGCAAAATGGAGGTTACCCGAAAATGGGAAAAACGCTGACTGGGAACAGAGCCCCAGTGGGAAGTGGCCATGATGGAGGCAGAGCCCCGTGGATCCTAGTGAAGGACTCCTTTTGGCCTTAAAGGAATGCGTGCTTAGGCTTGAAAAATACTTCCCTTGATAAATAAAAGAATTAGCTAGAATGTGCAAGGATGTGGAATTAGCAGTAAACCTATGTATAGAAATGTAAAAAGGGCTCAACAGCAAAAATTTCCCCCCTGAAGGGACAAGGGAATGCAAATTTTGCAACCTTTAGCTAAAAAAGAAAAACAAGTACATCCTCACACCCTTTATAAGTAACAACATGGACAGTTGTGATTGATGAGAAAGTGAGAAACTGAGACAGAGTATCTCCAAAACCAGGTGTTTTCGGGAAAAACAAGTCACAGACATGCCTTTTGATTTAAGAAATATTATAGCTTTTTGTTTGTTTGTTTGCTTTGAGTTGGAGTCTGACTCTGTCACCCAGACTGGAGTGTAGTGGCCGCTCCCGGCCACTGCAGCCTCGACCTGCTGGGCTCCAGCAATCCTTCCGCCTCAGCCTTCCGAGTAGCCAGAATTACAGGCACACGCTACCATTCCCGGCTGATTTTTTGATTTATTGTAGAGATGAGGTCTTGCTGCCCAGGCGGGTCTCGAACCCGCGGGCTCAGGCAATCCACTCACCTCAGCCTCCCAAAGGCGCGGGATTACAGACTGAGCCACTGAGCCCGGCTTGAAATATTATAGTTTAATTAGAAAGAAGGTTAAAATTAAAGTAAGGGTTAGAATTAAATAAATAGCAGTTATAATTAAAAGATAAATGTTTATTATAGATGTAGGTATTAGTTAAATATAAGGAATAGGAAATAATTAAGTTTTAAGGTAAACTTAAAATTATACACACTTAATGTAGGTTTAAAATTAAATACATTTAGGATTAGAAGTAAGATTAATTTCATATATAAGTGTAGATTTAGACATGTTTTGTTTAGAAATATAAAATGTAAAATAGGTGATAAGAAAATAGCAAGTAATATAGATAAGGCAATTAGAATTAAGAAAGTTAAATTTTTAAATTAATAGTATTAAGAATTCGTAGTGGGTAAGATAAGGGTGGTTATATAAAAGAAAAAACAAGTCAATATATTGCTGGGGAAAGTATATATAAGGGTAGAATTAAGAAAATAGATTAGTAAAGGAAAAGAAATAGAATTGTGAAGAGAAGAGATTCAGGTGACCTAGGTGTCACAGGACGTGGCTGATAAATTGGCAGCTGGTATTTTGTTACACCACCTGGTAGCAGAAAGAAACAAAATGAAACTTGTAAAGGTCAACTTCCCCATAAACAAAAGAAAAAACATGATGTAAACATTTAATGTGTAACATGGGATACATTTTGTGGGTGGGGGGTCAGTAAAAAAACTATATAAGCTTGTAAGAATTGAATAAAAATTGGCAGAGTCTTGAGCTCTCCCCAGGAAGAGGATTCCTGTCGTGTTCGTCTTTTCTTCGTCGCCGTCCCTGATTCTCTCCAGCCAGGCCCTGACTCTCTCTGTGGAACTGGACTCTGACACACACCCAACTAATTTTTTGATTTATTGTAGAGACAAGGTCTCGCCAAGTTGCCCAGGCTGGTCTTGAACCCGTAGGTTCAGGCAATCCTCTCGCTTCCATCTCCCAAAGTGCTGGGATCACAGGCATGAGCCACCATGCCCAGCTACACTTCTTTTTTATTTGCTCTAGAGATGGTGGCTCACTCTGTTGCCCAGACTTGAGTACAGTGGTGTAATCGTAGCTCACTGCAACCTCAAACTCCTGAGCTCAAGTGGTCTTCCAGCCTCAGCCTCTTGAGTAGCTAGAACTACAAGTGTGCACCACCACACCTGACTAATTTTTATTTTTTGTAGATACAGGAGAACTTGGGGTTTTTATCAGGAAAAGGAGAATCTTCTTTGGTGTACACCCAGCTCTATCACACCTCACTCCCATCTGAGCCCTCTGCCTCAGACCCCAAGTTCATCCTCATTCATAATTTCTCAAAACCCTAATCACTGCACCACTTCCAAAGACTGCAGACTTTCTCTTTGTTTGTTTTTTGTTGTTGTTGTTGTTTGTTTTGTTTTTTTTGAGTTGGAGTCTCACTCTGTCGCCCAGACTGGAGTGCAGTGGCTGCTCCCAGCCACCGCAGCCTCGACCTGCTGGACTCTGGCGATCCTTCCGCCTCAGCCTTCCAAGTAGCCGGAATTACAGGCATGCACTACCACGCCCGGCTGATTTTTTTGATTTTATTTTGGAGATGAGGTCTCGCTGCCCAGGCGGGTCTCGAACCCGCGGGCTCAGGCAATCTACTCATCTCGGCCTCCCAAAGGTGGGGGATTACAAACTGAGCCACCGAGCCCGGCTGTTTTTTTGTTTTTTGTTTTTGAGTTGGAGTCTCACTTCATCGTCCAGGCTGGAGTGCAGTGGCACACTCACGGCTACCCCAGGGTCAACCTGCTGGGTTCTGGTAATCCTTCCACCTCAGTCTTCCAAGTAGCCGGAACTACAGGCGCGTGCTACCACGCCCAGCTAATTTTTGATTTATTGTAGAGACGAGGCCTCACCAAGTTGTCTGGGCTGGTCTCGAATCCATGGGCTCAGGTAATCCACTCATCTCGGCCTCCCCAAAGTGCTGGGATTAGGCTGAGCCACCGAGTCTGGCCAGACTTTTTTTTTTTTTTTTTTTTTAAGGCCAAGAGATTTATTAAAGCGGCGGTTACAAGGGAAAAAGGGAAAGGGTCTGTGGAGAGAGAGAGAGAGAGGAAGTGGGAGAGAGGCGGGGAGACAGCGACAGAGAGAGAGAGAAAGAGAGACCGAGAGCCAGACTTTCTTTTTAATTGTAATATTTACGTTGTGCCGAAGATTTGTTTTGATTTGGAATTTACCATCCTATCCAGCCACAGGGTTTTTAGGACAGCATTTTCCAAGTTTCATGATACTCTCCCATGAGCTTTTGTGTCCTTGTTATATATTGAATGTATGTGTCCTCATATACTGAAATCCTAACCCCCAATGGGATAGAACTGGGAGGTGATTAAGTCATGAGGGTGACGCCTCCTGAATGAGGCCAATGTCCTTACAAAAGGGACTCCAGAGGGCTTCCTCACTAGACACCAAATCTCCCAGCACCTTGATGCAGGACTTTCTAGACTACAGAACTGTGAGAAATAAATTTATGTTGTGCATAGGCCACCAGTCTATGGTGTTCTGTTATGGCAGCCAAAGGGACTAAGACAGTCCCCATGGAAAGTCTTTCTGGCCGGTCGGTGGGCAGATGGCTTCCTCATCCCCACAAGGCAGAACCAAGCAAGAGGTTCTGCATTTCAGCTTCCATTATTCTCCTTTGGTGGACTTCATGTTTGTTTGAGGGAAGGAAGCTGTTTTCTACTGTGTCCTGGACGGGATATGCTGACAAAATGTGAGACCAAAGCAAAGGAATCAAAAGTGATAACCTTCCTTCCCTACCTTTATGACTCTTGTGCCTTGGCTCCAGTTTGGGGAAATCACGTGGCCAGCAGATAAACTCCACACTCACAGAGGACCCATTATTTTATTTTATTTTTTCCTTTTTTTCTAGAGGCGAGGTCTCACCATGCTGCTCAGGCTAGTCGCGAAGACCCATTATATTAAGTAGCATCCGAGAATTCAGTATTCAAAGAACCTCAAGAGGATGAAACCCTGGACTCCAAATCCTGAATCCTGGCACAAAAGGCAAACATCAAAGTGATTCTGCATGAGAAGGTAAAAACTCTACAATGCAGCAAGTGAGGGCAGAGAGCTTCTTCATGGTTATCTGGCACAGAAAGAGAAGCCCTGTCCCTGCCTAGATAACTCAAGGGCACTACACTAACTGGGGACAACCAACAATCAGGAAAAAAGAGCACTTCGTGACCTTAGGGCTAGCTGTGTCCTGTCAAAGTGGAAGACCAGGCCCTGGCCTCAGCATGATGCCTTATCAGAGGGTAATAAGGTTAGAGACTCGAGAATGAGAAAACTGGGCCTGGCCCCAGCTCTGCCACGACTGGTTGATCAACCCTGGACAAATCATTAAAACTGTTCCAGTCTCGCCGGGCTCGGTGGCTCAGCCTGTAATCCCGCGCCTTTGGGAGGCTGAGGTGAGTGGATTGCCTGAGTCCGCGGGTTTGAGACCCGCCTGGGCAGCGAGACCTCATCTCTACAATAAATAAAAAAATCAGCCGGGCATGGTAGCGCATGCCTGTAATTCCGGCTACTCGGAAGGCTGAGGTGGAAGGATCGCCAGAGCCCAGCAGGTTGAGGCTGCGGTGGCTGGGAGCGGCCACTGCACTCCAGTCTGGGCAACAGAGTGAGACTCCAACTCAAAAAAAAAAAAAAAAACTGTCCCAGTCTCCGCTTTCTTGTGTGTCAACAGGAAGGTAATAAAACCTGTCATGCAGGGTGGTCAGGAGGCTCAGAATGCAAATTAGTAGATCATGTAGAAGAATTCTGTTTGTCCCTGTTTTGAAGGGGCAATTTCTAATGTGTAGAAATTAGATGTGGTCTATGATCCCAACACTTTAGGAGGCAGAGTCCATGGGTTCTAGACCAGCCTGGGTAACTAGGTGCGCCCTCGTCTCTACACTAAATAAAAAAAATTAGCCAAGTGTGTGCCTGCAGTTCCAGCTACTTGGAAGGCTGAGGCAGAAGGATCTGGGCAACAGAATGAGATTCTTGCTCAGCAAATAAATAAATGAAATGAAATTAGGTGTGAATCTCAGGATGGTAGAGGACAAGTTGTGTGATATTAAAACGTAGTTCTGCTAGAAATTGACCTTTCATATGACCCAGCAATCCCACTATTGGGAATATACCCAGAGGAACTCAAAATCATTCTACAAAAAAAGATACCTGCACACACGTTTATTGCAGCACTATTTGCAATAGCAAAAACATGGAATCAACCCTGCTGCCCATCGAAACTGAACTGGATTTTTAAAATGTGGTACATATAATGGAATATTATGCAGCCATAAAGAAGGACAAACATATGGGCTTTGCAGCGACTTGGATGGATTTAGAGTCGATCATACTCAGTGACCTATCACAGAAACAAAGAACAGAGTACCATATGTTCTCACTCATAAGTGGACCTTGAACAATTATCATAATACTATAAGAAAGGGATTGGCAGCAGTGGGAAACTGCTGGGGTGGTGGTAGGATTGGCAGTTGAAGGAAACTGCTAGGGGAGGGGGGGACACACCTCATCAACAAGGGTACCTGCATAATGAACATTTGTATACCTAACCCTGAATTGTACCCCACACCTTAAAAATAAAAATAAAATTAAAATTAAAAAAATAACATGTAGCTGGGCTCGGTGGCTCAACCTGTAATCCCGTGCCTTTGGGAGGCTGAGGTGAGTGGATTGCCTGAACCTGCGGGTTTGAGACCCGCCTGGGCAGCGAGACCTCATCTCTACAATAAATCAAAAAATTAGCCGGGCGTGGTAGCACGCGCCTGTGATTCCAGCTACCTGGAAGGCTGAGGCGGAAGGATCGCCGGAGCCCAGCAGGTCGAGGCTGCGGTGGCCGGGAGCGGCCACTGCACTCCAGTCTGGGCGACAGAGTGAGACTCCAACTCAAAAAAAAAAAAATAACATGTAGTTCTGACCATGCCTCCCATCTGCCCTGAGACCTCTCATCTTGCCTGGGTACTCTACCCTTACCTGTCCTCAAGTGGTCCCTAGCTGCTCCTGTGCCAGTGGTGAATGCTGCACCTGTGCTGGCACCCGCAAGTGCAAAGAATGCAAATGCACCTTCTGCAAGAAGAGCTGCTGCTCCTGCTGCCCCATGGGCTGTGCCCAGGGTGCCTAGGGCTGCATCTGCAAAGGGGCATCAGACAAGTGCAGCTGCACTGCCTGTTATCTGCAGAACCCTGCTCCCAGATGTAGATGGAACCACGTGTACAAGCATGGATTTTTTTTTTCTTTTTTTTTTTTTTTTTTTTTGAGTTGGAGTCTCACTCTGTTGCCCAGGGTGGAGTACCATGGTACACTCACAGCCACCCCAGTATCGACCTTCTGAGGCGATCCTTCCACCTCAGCCTTCCAAGTAGCTGAACTACAGGTGCGTGCTACCACGCTGGGCTAATGTTTTATTTATTGTAGAGACGAGTTCTCGGCAACTTGCGCAGGATGGTCTCAAACCCGTGGACTAAGGCAATCCACTCGCCTCAACCTCCCAAAGTGCTAGGATTACAGGTTGAGCCACCGAGCCCAGCCTAGTCTAGATTTTTTCATACAATCCTGACCTTTTTTCAATGTTTGTTTTTCTCTGAAATATGTGAATGATGATAAAGATTGTTGACTTTAAAAAATAATAATAAATAAAATGTAGTTCTGTCATTGTCATGGTTATCATCACTCTTGCATCCTTCCAATTTCCTCATCTCCTATTTTATTTCTTTTTTTTTCTTTTTCTTTCTTTCTTTATTTATTTTTGAGTTGGAGTCTCACTCTGTCGCCCAGACTGGAGTGCAGTGGCCGCTCCCAGCCACCGCAGCCTCAACCTGCTGGGCTCCGGCGATCCTTCCGCCTCAGCCTTCCAAGTAGCTGGAACTACAGGTGTGCACTATCACGGTCGGCTAATTTTTGATTTATTGTAGAGATGAGGTCTTACCAAGTTGCCCAGGCGGGTCTCGAACCCGTGGGCTCAGGCAATCCACTCACCTCAGCCTCCCAAAGCGCGGGATTACAGGCTGAGCCACTGAGCCCGGCTTTATTTAATTCTTTCAGCAACCTTGTATAAAAGATAAGAAAGGGCAAATAATTATTATCTCCATTTTACAGGTTAAATATACTGTTAATAATTGCTTGGGACTGGGTGTGGTTGGCTCACGCCTGTAATATCAACACTTTGGGAGGTGGAGGCAAGAGGATTGCTTGAACCCAAGGGTTCGAGACTAACCTGGGCAACTTGGCAAGACTTTGTCTCTACGATAAGTAAAAAAATTAGCAGGACGTGGTGGTGCACACCTATAGTTCCAGCTACTTGGAAAGCTGAGGTGGAAGAATCACCTGAGCCCAACAGGTTGCGGCTGCAGTAGCCTGAGCATGTCACTGCACTGTAGCCTGGGCGATAGAGTAAGACCCTGACTCAATAAACAAACAAACAAATAGGAGAAATCAAGTAGGAAATGACACCCTGACCAGAAATACAGTAAGGTGGACCCCATAAAACCCACCTTCTGGTATTCATGCCCTTGTGTAATCCCCTCCCCTTGAGTATGGGTGGGACCTGCGACTTGCTTCTAACCAACAGAATAAGACAAAGGCAATGGGACGTTATGTGATTACATGTTTATGTGGTTATGTTGTGTAAGATTCTGTGTCCATTTTGCTAGGAGACTCCCTCTCCCTTGTTGGCTTTGGGGAAGCAAATAGCTGTGTTACAAGGGCTCATTGGGGTAAGGAACTGAAGGTGGTCTCCAACCAACAGCTGGCAAGAAAGTGAGGCCCTCAGTCAGCCAGCTCACAAGGAACTGAATGCTGCCAACAACCATGTGAGTTTGGAAGCAGAGATCCTTCCCTAGTTGCGCCTCGGATGACACAGTGCTCCCAGCTGACATGCTGACTGAAGTTTGTATAACTCTAAAGCAGAAGCTTCTGCTAAGTTGTAACTGTGTATTGTTTTAAAACATCAAATTTGTGACAATACTATTATACAGCAATTGATAAGTAACATGTTATGTTTGGGGGGGCCCTTAAGACCACCCTCAGGTTCAGTGATTCACTAGAAGGACTCACAGAACTCAGCAAAGCTGTTATACTCACAGTTAGAGTTTATTACAGTGAAAGGATACAGATTGAAATCAGCAGTGGAAAAGGGCACACAGGGCAGGGTCCAGGAGGACTTCCAATTATCCTCCCCCGGCAGAGTCTTGAGGACAATGCTTATTTCTCCCAGCAGGGATGTGTGGCAATGTGTGGAGTGCTGTCAACCAGGGAAGCTCACCCAAATCTTGGTGTCCAGGGCTTTATTGGGGGTTGGTCATATAGGCATACCTCAATGCCCACATGACTGAGTTAGTCTCCAGGCCCTGCTGAGGTCAAGCTGATACTGCACGGCCTGAGGCCCCAGGTGAACAAAGACACTTATCAGGCAGGATATTCCAAGGGATTAGAGGTTATCTCCCAGAAGCCAGTCAGGGGCTAGACCTTTCTTTGAAATGTGCAAGGTTGAAACACCCCAAGTGAGACAGCTGGGTTAATCCTGTACCACACAAAAGGATTAACTTTAACTTCAAAAGTGGTGTTCTTAAGCCAAGTTACTACCCTGCTTGAAGCCAAGGCGAGAGACCAGGAAACCACCTTGTAACCCCTGAGAAAACTTCACACCTTCACTTGCTGAATGATCAGGGAATTTCCAGGATGTAAGCCGTATAACCAGAAGGCAGGGTGCAGAGGGGAAGAGGCAGAGATGGCACACTCATACAGAAGCTTCTCCTGACTGGTCACTGAATAGAAAGCAAGCTTCTCCTCCTCAAGATCCAGCCAGATGCCCACCACCCGAGGTCTGTCTGAGCTGAGGATAGTTTCCTTGGCCATGTGCCACGCAGAGAGCTGGCTAGTTCCCTTCCACTCTATACAGCAAGAGTCCATGGTCCTTCCCAGGATCTGGTCACGGCTCATCCCCCAAGAAGCCACCCCAACTGCCCAGTGGCTGCAGTACTTAGTGTCCACTTCCCAGTACTGCTTCCCAGAAGAGAGGGCCTGAGAACATAAGACCTGGCTGATCAAAAACCTCTCACGACTCGGACAGAACTGTGGGCGGTGAGACACAGTCACTGTGTGGCAATCCTCGGACACTTCCAGGCTTCTGGAGAGGCTCCTCAAGTCAAAGGTGGGATTGATGGCCCCTGGGGAAAGAGAAACAAGAACATGGTCAGTAAGCTTTTGATTCCCCACACGAAGCGTTCCCTAAATAGCAAAAATCATCTTTGTGTCTTTTGGTGTGATAATGTTCTATTAATACTGTCATTAAAATCAGTACTTTGACTTGCAATTTTCTATTCATACCCCTGATGTTATATCAACAATGACCCAGGCAGGGCACAGTGGCTCATGCCTATAATGCCAGCACTTTGGGAGGCCGAGGTGAGAGGACTGCCTGAGCCTGCAGGTTCGAGATCAGCCTGGGCAACTTGGCAAGACCTCATCTCTACAATAAATCAAAAAATTATTCAGGCATGGTGACATGCCTGTAGTTCCAGCTACGTGGAAGGCTGAGGCGGAAGGATTGCCTGAGTCTAGCAGGTTGAGGCTGCGGTGGCAGGGAGCGTGCCACTGCCCTCCAGCCTGGGTGATAGAGTGAGACTCCAACTCAGAAAACAAACAAACAAACAAAAAACAATGACCCTTTCCCACCTTAGTTTTTATCTACCCAGCAGTCATCTTCCAGGAAGCCCTCTCTGAATTCCACCCAGCGAAGTCATCTCTTGCTTCTTTCCACATTCCTAGTGCTTTACTTGTTCTCTCATGATACCATCTTCTACCTATAGAATGGTGATTTATGACCACAGCTGTTTATATCTCTCCCGTTAAAGTGAAGCCTCCTGATTAAGGACCATATCTTATTCATTCTGTATATTTCATACTATTTCCTCCTGAGTAAGTAAATAATTGTTAACACTTAGACGGTATGAATACTATGTGTGCTTTACACACATTTACTCATTTAACCCTCATGGCAATTCCACAAGAGAAATACTATTATTATTTCCATGTTGCAGATGAGGGAGACCAGGTTTTGTGAGGCTGACTTGTCCAAGATCACACAGCTAGTGAGCAAAGCTGCTGAGAGTCATACCCAAGTAGTCTGGCCTCAGGATCCATGGGCTGTCCCAGGCCCGGATAGCAGCAGTACCTTGGCAAGTGGCTATAATGGGTAACCCCAGCATGGATGGCCCAAAGGTTACCTGGGCTCTGAGTGCTCATGGGTCTGGAGTCTCAATCTGATTTGTCGTTGTTGTTTGTTTGTTTTGTTTTGTTTTTTGAGTCGGAGTCTCACTCTGTCACCCAGACTGGAGTGCAGTGGCACACTCATGGCCACTGGATTCTTGACCTGCTGGACTCAGGCAATCCTCCTGCCTCAGCCTTCTAAGTAGCTGGAACCTACAGGCATGTACCACCACGCCTGGCTAACTTTTTATGCATTTATTTATTGTAGAGATGAAGTCTCATCAAGTTGCCCAGGCTGGTCTTGAACCCCTGGGCTCAGGCAATCTTCTGGCTTCCACCTCTCAAAGTGCTGGGATTTACAGGTGTGAGCCACCGCACCTGGCTGATTTGCTTTTGTAATCAGCTCTTGCTCCATGGAGGGACCTGATGTAGGAAACAAATCTATATGCAATAAGCTAAGGAATGGTCCCAGCAGTAAGGAGATGGGCACAGCATGTTCTAGTGGCTCCTCTCTGCAGAAGCCAAACCCACATTTTATTTTTAATTTTTTAATTTATTTTATTTTTAAAAAATTAATTTCTTTTCTGGTACAAATGGGGTCTCACTCTGTACTCAGGTGATCCTCCCACCTTGGCCTCCCAAAGTGCTGGGATTATAGGCATGAGCCACCACACTCAGCCCAAACCCGCATTTTTTTTTTGAGTCAGAGTCTCACTCTGTCGCCCAGGCTGGAGTGCAGTGACACAATCACCATGTCTCACTGCAGCCTCAGCCTCATGGGCTGAGGCGCTTCTGCCTCAGCCTTCCAAGTAGCTGGAACTACAGGTGTGTGCCACCATGCCCTACTAAGTTTTTTATTTTTTATTTTTTTGAAGAGATAGTCTTGCTATGTTGCCCCGGCTGGTCTAGAACTCCTAGGCTCAGCCGGGCATGGCAGCTCATGCCTGTAACTCCAGCACTCTGGGAAGTAGAGACAAGAGGATTGCCTGAGCCCAAGGGTTCAAGACCAGCCTGGGCAACTTGGTGAGACCTTGTCTCTACAATAAATCAAAAAATTAGCTGGGCATAATAGTGCACAGCTGTGGTTCCAGCTACTTGGAAGACTGAGGCAGAAGGATCTCCTGAGTCCAGCAGGTCGAGGCTGCGGTGGCTGTGAGTGTGTCACTGCACCCCAGGCTAGGCGACAGAGTGAGACTCCTACTCAAAAAAAAAAAACAAAACCCAAAAACTCCTGGGCTCAAGCGATCCTTCTATCTTGGCCTCCCAAAGTGCTGGATTATAGGTGTGAGCCCCCACACCAAGCCCAATCCCACATTTTAAGTAGACCACATACTTACATTGAGTAAATGGAGAGGCCCTCCTAGGTGCAAGGTGGCTGTGGTCAGGCAATGGGCATGAGGAGGAAGATGGAGCTTCTGGGAGTTCCGCTAAGGAATCAAGGAAATTGGGAGGGGAAAGTCTCATTAGAAAAAGGCAGACTGGAGGTATCCAAACATCATGATCAGGGCACATGGTATGTCTTCTTCATCGTCAGCACATTTTTGAGCGTCAGGACTTGACCAGGTCAGGTGTGTGCAGCCCCATGTTCTCATTGTGGACTTTCTTTTTTTTTTTTTGAGTTGGAGTCTCACTCTGTCACCCAGACTGGAGTGCAGTGGCCGCTCCCGGCCACCGCAGCCTCGACCTGCTGGGCTCCGGCGATCCTTCCGCCTCAGCCTTCCAAGTAGCTGGAACTACAGGCACGTGCTACCACGCCTGGCTGATTTTTTTGATTGTTATTGTAGAGGTGAGGTCTCGCCAAGTTGCCCAGGCGGGTCTCGAACCCGCGGGCTCAGGCAATCCACTCACCTCAGCCTCCTAAGGCGCGGGATTACAGGCTGAGCCACCGAGCCCGGCTTGTGGACTTTCTTTACTGTGTTTCCTCACTAAGGTCTAAACTCCTTGCTGACAGAGATGTTGCTCACCTATAAGTTCTAAGAGCCAAGCCCTGTGCCAGCCCCATACATAGAAAGTGTTTCATGCACATTTACCAAATAAGTGAACAATATAGTTCCAGCAGATCACAGTACCCAGACACCCAGAATATCCATGACCCCTAAGTCAATGTTTTAAACTGCTGTTATATAAGTCAGGTGGCATGAGTTGGTGTGAGACCCCCTAGCTGCTAACACCTAATTTCCTTTCAGTGTGCTGAAGTCTAATGTTAATTTAAAGCAACTGCCAGCCGGGCTCGGTGGCTCAGCCTGTAATCCCGCGCCTTGGGAGGCTGATGTGAGCGGACTGCCTGAGCCCGCGGGTTCGAGACCCGCCTGGGCAACTTGGTGAGACCGCATCTCTACAGTAAATCAAAAAATTAGCCGGGTATGGTAGCGCGCGCCTGTAGTTCCAGCTACTTGGAAGGCTGAGACGGAAGGATCGCCGGAGCCCAGCAGGTTGAGGCTGCGGTGGCCGGGAGTGGCCACTGCACTCCAGTCTGGGCGACAGAGTGAGACCCCAACTCAAAAATAAAGAAAGAAAGAAAGAAAGAAAGAAAGAAAGAAAGAAAGAAAGAAAGAAAGA
Organism: Cephalopachus bancanus; assembly: GCA_027257055.1. NCBI lineage: Eukaryota > Metazoa > Chordata > Mammalia > Primates > Tarsiidae > Cephalopachus > Cephalopachus bancanus. The sequence continues at coordinate 4,429,018 of JAPVLO010000158.1, forward strand.
AAGAAAGAAAGAAAGAAAGAAAGAAAGAAACTGCCAGGTGCAGTGGCTCATGCCTGTAATCCCAGCACTTTGGGAGGCTGAAGGTGGAGGACTGCTTGAGGCCAGGAGTTCGAGGTCAGCCTGGGAAACATAGCAAGACCGCATCTCTACCAAAAAAAAAAAAAATTAGCCGGGCATGGTGTTGCATGTCTGTAGTCCCAGTTACACAGGAGAGTGAGGTGGAAGGATTGCCTGAGCTCAGGAGATCGAGGTTGCCGTGAGCTATGATCATGCCACTGCACTCCAGTCTGGGTGACGAGTAAGAACTCAGCTAAAAAAAAAAGTCGGGTATGGTGGCTCACACTTGTAATCTTAGCACTTTTGGAGGCTGAGGTAGAGGATTGCATGAGCCCAGGAATTTGAGATTGCTCTGGGCAACATGGTGAGACCAGGTCTCTACAAAAAATTAAAAAATTAGCCGGGCTCAGTGGCTCAGCCTGTGATCCCACGCCTTTGGGAGGCTGAGGTGAGTGGATTGCCGGAGCCCGCGGGTTTGAGACCCGCCTGGGCAACTTGGCGAGCCCTCATCTCTACAATAAATCAAAAAATTAGCCAGGTGTGGTAGCGTACACCTGTAGTTCCAGCTATTTGGAAGGTTGAAACAGAATGATTGGCTGAGCTTAGCAGGTTGAGGCTGCAGTACCAAAGTGATACATTAATTTATCCTGTGACCCAGCAGCTCTTACTGGTAATTTAAACTACAATTATATCTGCACCCATATAAAATGATGTGCATATACAGTTATTGACTTCAGCACTGCTTATAATTGCAAACAATTGGAAACAATCATGCATTCATCAGTAGAAGATTGGGTACATAAATGTTAGCATACCCAAAAATCAGAACACCGAAAAACTACCTTGTTATAGGTACCAAGATGTATTAAGTAAAAGAAAAAAAGCAAAATGTAGAACAATGTATATAGTGTGCTGCATTTAAATAAATTCATATTTATTTATATTTGCACAAATAACTTGTAAAGGACTCTCAAAAAACTAATACAAATGGGAGAACAAGGGAGTTAGGCATGGACGAGAGGGAGACTTTTGCTGCATGCCCTTTTTATACTGTTTTGATTTGGGTTTTTTTTGTTTGTTTGTTTTGAGTTGGAGTCTCACTCTGTCGCCCAGGCTGGAGTGCAGTGGTACGCTCATGGCCACCGCAGCCTCAACCTTCTGGGCTCAGGTGACCCTTCAGCCTCAGCCTTCCAAGTAGCTGGAGCAACAGGCACGTGCCACTACGCTTGGCTAATTTTTTTATTTATTGTAGAGACGAGGTCTCGCCAAGTTGCCCAGGCTGGTCCTGAGCCTGTGGGCTCCGGTAATCTTCTCACTTCAGCCTCCCAAAGTGCTGGGGTTATAGGCGTGAACCATTGCGCCCGGCCTATTTTGATTTTTGAATAAACAATTTTAAATTTAGCTGGGCACAGTGGCTCATGCCTGTAATCTCAGCAACTTGGGAGGCTGAGGCAGGAAGATCGCTTGAGGTCAGGAGTTCAATACCAGTCTGTGCAACATGGCAGGACCCCATCTCTACAAAATGTTTTCAAAAATTTACCCAGGCATAGTGGCATGCATGTGTAGTCTCTAATTGTTTTCCGTAAGAAACCTTCCCCAAGGAATCATGCTTCTCTGCTAAGAAAAAACTCTTTAGGTAGAGCAACATCATCTAAATATAAGAATATGTAATATAAAAAAGCTCTAAGAGATATGTATCGAAAGCATATAAAGCTAGTAGTAGCCAGAGCAGGAGGCAGAGCCTGGGGAGATCAGGGCTGATACCTAATGTCTGTCTAACGGGCAAGTTTTTCAATTACAACTCTAGAACAACAACAGAACCTATAGAGTCAGGATGGAAAAGTTCCTTTTACAATGTTAGTATTTAATATTAACACATTCCCCAGAGATTATATCTTAATAGGATGTATCAAGAACTATTTGCAAAGTTGCATGCTTTGTTAATTAAGATATTTACTAGCTGGGCTCGGTGGCTCAGCCTGTAATCCTGCGCTTTGGGAGGCTGAGGTGAGTGGATTGCAGGAGCCCGCGGGTTTGAGACCCGCCTGGGCAACTTGGCGAGCCCTCATCTCTACAATAAATCAAAAAATTAGCCGGACATGGTAGCGCACACCTGTAGTTTCAGCTATTTGGAAGGCTGAGGCGGAAGGATCATGGGAGTCCAGTGGGTCGAGGCTGCGGTGGCTGGGAGTGTGCCACTGCACTCCAGTCTGGGTGACAGAGTGACACTCCAACTCAAAAAAAAAAAAAAAAAAATTTACTAGGCAGGGCTCCAACCTGTAATCCCAGCAGAGTCTCGCCATGTTGACCAGGCTGGGCATTACAGGCATGAGCTGCTGTGCCCAGACAACTTTCTATCTATTAAGGGCCTGTGATACATCATGCCTCCAGTCATTTCCAAAAACACATCCAGTCACAGAAACACCTCAGTCCACTCCTACCTGATTGACAATACCGCAGTGATAACACAGCTGAGCTCTGGGATCCTGTCCACATAGAACAAAGCCATGAAGTACTCTACCATTTCCCCCTACTGCTTTATTTAATCCTCTTCCACTAAATAAGATAAACTCACCCTGTGTTTGTTTATCAGAAGACTCTTTCCACATGAAGTTTTCTTGTAATTTTTTTTTAATTTCTTCTAGGTCATGGAGAACATCTCTCATTTTTCCTCCTGGTGTCTTGGAAGTCACTAGCTTTGGAGAAGCCAAGGAAAGATCCACCCCAGAAGAAAAAGCCTATAGATGAATCATTAAAAAAAAAGAACAAATGAAAGTCTTCTCTGCAACCCATCAAATATTATACTCAAATTCTGCCATCCATCTAAAATTTTCCACTCAACTCCTAGCAAGTTTTTATAATAAAATTAGGCCCTCAAAACACGTGCCTTGAAAAAACCTGTAATAACACATAATACATAAAAAAAATCAAAGAGTAGCAGGGTTGTGGAGGATTTTAATTTGTTTTCTTTTCTTTTTTTTTTTTTTTTTAATTTTTTCTCTTTTTTAGTCAGTCTCACTCTGTCGCCCAGACTGGAGTGCAATGGCATGCTCATGTCCACTGCAGCCTCGACCTGCTGGGCTCAGGGGATCCTTCCATCTCAGCCTTCAAAATAGCTGGAACTAAAGGCGTGCACCACCATGCCCAGTAATTTTTTTATTTATTGTAGAGACAATGTCTCACCACGTTGCCCAGGATAGTCTTGAACCCCTGGGTTCAGGCAATCCTCTCACCTCTTCCTCCCTAAGTGCTGGGATTACAGGTATGAACCATCACGCCCAGCTTTAATTTGTTGTCTTTAAACCATGTATTTTCTAATATTTTGTACAATAAACATGAATTTCTTAGGTAATATAAAAAAATTGATGTTTTTAGGCCCATCTTATAGGGACTTTACAAAATAAACAATATAGTCACCGAGATAAGTCCAAGGGGCAGAATATTCTTCTCCCAACTCTATCATCATATCATATCACTTCTCAAGAGCCACCCCTCATGTTGCCTGCATGCAGCCCTGCTTTCTAAGACCTCTAACAGAGGCTCCCTGATTTTTTTGACTGTAGGTCCTGTTGTTCCCCAGTACAGCCCCTCATCTGTGCACCAACTTCAACCCTGACTTTTTTCCCAGTTTACCTAATCCATTCCCCATTCTTCTATTTTTTTTGTGAGTCAGGGTCTTGCTCTGACAATGAAGCTGGAGTGCAATGGCATGATCGTGGCTCACCACAGCCTCAACCTCCTGGGCTCAGGCAATCCTACCTCCTCAGCCTCCTGAGTAGCTGGGACTACAAACATGCACCACTCTACCTCGTTAAGTGTAAGTGAGTGTGTGTGTGTGTGTGTGTGTGTGTGTGTGTGTGTGTGTGTGTGTAGAGATGAGGTCTCAAGCATGCACCACTCTACCTCGTTAAGTGTGTGTGTGTGTGTGTGTGTGTGTGTGTGTGTGCGTGTGTGCGTGTGTGTGTGTGTGTGTGGTGTGTGTAGAGATGAGGTCTCACTATGTAGCCTAGGCCAGTCTCAAACCCCTGGGCTCAAGCAATCCTGCCTTGACTTCACAAAGCGCTGGGATTATAGACATGGGCCACTACTCCTGGTCTACAGTTCCCATTCTTTTCACCAATCATAATACAGTCAGAGTAGGCACTACATTTATTGTTTTCTACATGCTAGGTATGGCTCATCTCTCAAAGGAAAAACAACCTGACAAGGTAGGTTAAAAAACCAGAAGAAGCCAGGCTCGGTGGCTCAGCCTGTAATCCCGCGCCTTTGGGAGGCTGAGGTGAGTGGATTGCCTGAGCCCGTGGGTTCGAGACCCGCCTGGGCAACTTGGCAAGACCTCATCTCTACAGTAAATTTTTAAAAAATTAGCCGGGCGTGGTAGTATGCGCCTGTAGTTCCAGCTACTCGGAAGGCTGAGGCGGAAGGATCGCCGGAGCCCAGCAGGTGGAGGCTGCAGTGGCTGGGAGCGACCACTGCACTCCAGTCTGGGTGAAGGAGTGAGACTCCAACTCAAAAAAAAAAGCAGTGAACAAAAGAACAAAAGCACCCAAGTCTCCATCCTTGTGAAGCTGAGAGTCCAGTGCTGGGGAAGGGAGGGACAGACATTAATAAAGCATGACCCAAATCACTCCAAATCGCAACTGTGATGACTATGACAAATGACAGGTACGTGGTCTCAGAAGAGCCTCTCATAGCGGGAGTTCGTTTGTTCAAGGAAGTCGGGGAAGGCATTTCTCTGAGGAAGTAATGGTGTAGCGGGGATCTGAAGGATGACCCATGTGATGGGGTAAAAGAAGATCATCCCACAAAGGGTGCCCTGTACCCAGAAGAAGCAAGACAAACTAGAGGGACTGATGTGGTCAATGTGGCTGGAACTCACGGAGCCAGGAGGAGTGAGGGGAGATGAGACAGGAGAGGCAGACAGTGGTGGGATTCCCGGGGCCTTGTGGGTCCTATGAGGATCCGGACCTTAGGCAAACTGACATCACTTGAGTGGGTGGTTGTTATTGTTTTGTTTTGCTTTTTGTTTCTGTAGAGACAAGATCTTGATATACTGTCCAGGCTGGTCTCAAATTCCTGAACTCAAACAATCCTCCCTCCTTGTCCTCCCAAAGTGCTACAATTATTGGTGTGAGCCACCACGCCCGGCCCGTTTGAGTGTTTCAAGCAGATAAGTTACATGACCAGATATGTGTTTGAGAAAGTCACTCTGATGACCATGAGGAGAGCAAACGATAAGGGGTAGAGTGGAGCATCTGGAAGGCTATTAGGGCAATCCAAGCAAGAAATTATCAGAGGCTTGGATTAGAGAAGTCTCAAAGGAGCTCAAGAGTAGTAAATAGATAGGAGAGCTATTCAGGCAGGTCTTGGAGCTACAACATGCTGCATATTAGGACAAGGGAGGCAGAGGAGAGACCTGACTCCTAGGTTTCTGGCTTGGGCACTCAGAAAGGTAATGGGGCCAGTATTGAGCTGGGGAGTCCCACAGGAGTAGTAGTTTGGGACATGTTAAATGTAACATGCCTTTGAGATATCCAAGAGGAAAAAAATGAGTAGGAAGATATCAATCTAGAGAAGGTTCCAGGCTGGAGCTATATTTGTGCACAGAGGTGGTCATTAAAGCCCTGGTTGTGGAGGAGGTCACTTAGAGGGAAGAGAAAGGGTCCTACAACTCAGCCTTGAGGAATTTCAGCATTTAATTGCTGAGCAGTAGAGAGAAACCCTGCAACTGGACTGAGAAGGATCAACCAGAGAGAGGCGGGGAAAGCCAGAAGAGTCCTGTCCCAGAAGCTAGAAATAAAGGTGTAGGACAGGCACCATGCCTCACGTCTGTAATCCCAGCACTTTGGGAGGCCAAGGTGGAAGGATCACCTGAAGCCAGGAGTTCAAGACCAGCCTGGGCAACATAGGGAGACCTCATCTCCACAAAATATATATATTTTTAAATGAAGCTGCCGGGCTCGGTGGCCCACCCTATAATCCCAGCACTTTGGGAAGCCGAGACGAGTGGACTGCCTGAGCCCGTGCGTTTGAGACCAGCCCAGGCAACTTGGCAAGACCTCGTCTCTACAGTAAGTCAAAAATTAGCCAGGCGTGGTAGCACGCACCTGTGGTTCTGGTTACTTGGAAGGCTGAGGTGGAAGGATTGCTAGAGCCCAGCAAGTAGCTGCGAGTGTGCCATTGCACTCCAGCCTGGGCTACACAGTGAGACTCCAACTCAAAAAAAAAAAAAATGAAGCTGTGGTCAACTGTGTCAAAGACTGCTAAAAGGTCAACGAAGATAAGGACTGGAATGCCTACAGGATTTATATAGAGGTCACTAGTGATAGAGAGAGCTGGTTGGGTGAAGTGATGCTAATCGACTTGAAACTTCCTGACTTTACTGCAAGCATTTTCTTTTTTCTTTTTTTTTTTTTGAGTTGGAGTCTCACTCTGTCGCCCAGACTGGAGTGCAGTGGCCACTCCCGGCCACCGCAGCCTCGACCTGCTGGGCTCCGGCGATTCTTCCACCTCAGCCTTCCAAGTAGCTGGAACTACAGGTGCGCACTACCACGCCCGGCTAATTTTTGATTTATTGTGGAGATGAGGTCTTGCCAAGTTGCCCAGGCGGGTATCAAACCCACGGGCTCAGGCAATCCACTCACCTCAGCCTCCCAAAGGTGCGGGATTACTGCCTGAACCACCGAGCCCGGCTACTGTAAGCGTTTTCAATGCCCAGTCACCCATGTTTGGTAGCAGAGAGAATGGTAAAAGATAGAGACTTACTGCATTGTTCAGCTTCAAACACATCCATGTTGCTCCGGTTGAAAGCTGTCCCTAGCCCCATCTCCCCCATCCCCCACATTCTTTCCTTCCCAGCACAGCCTACCGTGCCCAGGATGCTCAGTTCATCATCTGGTCCAGGTTCTGAGATGGGTCTCTGATTCTGAAGGCTCCTGACAATGTCTACAAGCCGTTCCACCAGTTCGGTCAGCTCTCGACCAACTTCTGTGATACTCTTCTGTACTTCCACCTTTAAAAGAGCAAAGTTTGGTCCCTCAGTTACCCAGGAGGCTGAGGCAGGAGGATTGCTTGAGGTCAGAAGTTTGAGATCAGCCTGGGCAACATAGTGAGACCCCATCTCTAAAGATATTTATTTTGTTTTATTTTATTTTATTTTTTTCTGAGTTGGAGTCTCACTCTGTCGCCCAGACTGGAGTGCAGTGGCCGCTCCCGGCCACCGCAGCCTCGACCTGCTGGGCTCCGGCGATCCTTCCGCCTCAGCCTTCCAAGTAGCTGGAACTACAGGCGCGCGCTACCGTGCCCGGCTAATTTTTTTTTTTGATTTATTGTAGAGATGAGGTCTTGCCTGCCCAGGCGAGTCTTGAACCCGCGGGTTCAGGCAATCCACTCACCTCAGCCTCCCAAAGGCGCGGGATTACAGGCTGAACCACCGAGGGATTACAGGTGCGGGATTACAGGCTGAGCCACTGAGCCCGGCTCCAAAGATATTTAAATATCTAAAGATATTTTTAAAATTAGCTGGGGATGGTGGTGTGCACCTGCAGTCCCAGCTACTAGGGAGGCTGAGGCAAGAGGATCCCTTGAGCTCAGGAGTTCAAGGCTGCAGTGCAGTATGATCATGACGCTGCACTCAAGCATGGCTGACATAGTGAGCCTCAGGTTTAAAAAAAAAAACAGTAACAGGCCAGGCGCAGTGGCTCACATCTAAAATCTCAGCACTTTGGGAAGCTGAGATAAGAAGATTGCCTGAGCTCAGGAGTTCAAGACTAGCCTAAGCAAATGGCGAGACCTCATTTCTACAATAAATTTTAAAACATTAGCTGGATATGGTAGTGTGTGACTGTAGTCCCAGCTACTTGAAAGGCTGAGGTGGAAGGACCGACTGAGCCTAGCAGTATGAGGCTCTGGTAGCCTTGATCATGCCATTGTACTCCAGCCTGGGTGAGACTTCAACTCAAAAAACAAAAAATTGGACCCAGGAACCACCACTAGGCAGAGGGAGCCATAAACACTGTGTGCTGGCATAAAAACAGACATATAGACCAACAGAATAAAATAGCCCAGAAATAAACCCTTACATCTATGGTCAAATACTTTTTGACAAGGGCGTCAAGACTACTCACTGTTTTTTCAACAAATGGGGCTAGAAAAATTGGATATTCACATGTAAAAGAATAAAGTTGGGCCCTTTATACAGAAATTAACTGAAAATGGATCAAAGACCTAAATATAAGTCATAAAACAATACAACTCTTAGAAGAAAGCTTAGGACAAAACTTCATGACATTGGATTTGGCAATGATTTCTTGGATATGACACTAAATGCACAAGCAACAAAAGAAAAAATACACAAATTGGACTGCATAAACCTTTTAAAAATGTGTGCATCAAAAGATACCAACAACAGAGTAAAAAGGCAAGCCACATTTTCAGTTGGACAGAGAAAACAGGAAAAAAAAAAGGCAAGCCACAGAATGGGGGAAAATATTTGCAAAATCACACATCGAGTAAGGGATTAATACCTATAATATACCGAGAATTCCTAAAACTCAACAACAACAAAAAACCAAACGGCCAGGTGTGGTGGCTCAAGCCTGTAATCCCAGCACTTTGGGAAGCTGAGGTAAGCGGACTGCCTGAGCCCACGGGTTCGAGAACAGACAGCAACTTGGTCAGACCTCATCTCTACAATTAATTGGAAAAATTAGCCGGGCGTGATAGTGCACGCCTGTAGTTCCAGCTACTTGGAAGGCTGAGGCAGAAGGATCGCCAGAGCCTAGCAGGTTGACGCTGGGGTGGCCGTGAGCATGCTATTGCACCTACTGCACTCCAGCCTGGGTGATGGAGTGAGACTCCACCTCAAAACAAACAACAAACAAAAAACCCCAAACAACTCAACTAAAAAAAGAGCAAAAGACTTGAATAAACATTTCTCCAAATAAGACATATAAAAGGCCAATAAGCACATGAGATGTTCAATATCACTAATCATTAGGGAAATGCAAACCAAATGCAAATAGAATTTGTTTTGCAAGATAAAAATAATTATGAAAATTGATGGTGGTGATAGTTTTATAACATTATGAAGGTGTCTGATATCAATGAACTGTATACCTAAAAATAGTTAAGATGGTAAACTTTATATGTGTATTTTACCACAACAAACAATATTGGGGGGGAATCCTCACACAAAAAAGACAGCCTGAAGCAATCTGACATTAACCAATCAGTTATTTTTCTATCGTTCTGTCTCTCAGCCTCTGCCTTGTAAGAAAAGTAACTTTGGAACGACGTATACACTTTTTGTTCGTTGCTTCTGCTTTCTTCAGCTCTTTTTTGTCTAAAAAGGGAAACTATTCTGCTCAACTCATGTGAACACTTTAGTCTATCTTATGGAATGAAGTGTTGCCTGATTCTACAACTGCAAATAAAGCCAAGTAAGAGTTTTCTTGCTCGCTCTCTCCCCGTTTTTCTTTTTGTTGTTGTTGTTTGTTTGTTTTTTGAGACAGAGTCTGGCTTTGTCAGCCTTGGTGATCATAGCTCACTGCAGCCTCCACCTCCTGGGTTTAAGCCATCCTCCTGTCTCAGCATCTTGATTAGTTAGGACTACAGGCATGTGCCACTCAAGTGAGATCTTTAAACAAATTTTAAATTATTTGTAATTTTGCCTTTTAACATAATAATTATAAACATTTATGCACCAAGGTCTCAAAATATATGAAGCAAACATTGACAGACTTTTGTTTTGTTTTGTTTTTTTGAGTCAAGGCCTCATTCTGTTGCCCAGGCTGGAGTGCAGTAGCACCATCATAGCTCACAGCAGCCTTAACCTTGCACTCAGTGGATCCTTCTGCCTCAGCCTCCCAAGTAGCTGGGACTACAGGCATGCACCACACCCAGCTAATTTTAAAATATTTTTGTAGAGATGAGGTCTCGCTATGTTGCCTAAGCTGGTCTCCAACTCCTGGGCTCAAGCAATCCTTACACCGTGCCCTACCAGAATGCTGGGATTACAGGAATGAGCCACCATGCCCAGCCAACACTGCCAGAATTTAAGGGAGAAATAGCTCTATAATAATGGTTGGAAACTTCAATCTACCACTAAAAGGGTGAAAAGCCAAAATAGAGCAACTTTAGTTAGAGTGGCAGCAATTTTAACATTGCTTAGCTTTGTCACGCTTTTTCAGCAGCTTACTTCAACCCACCTTATAATCATTAAACAAGAAACAAAACCAGTTTCCAGAGGTAGTTAACTCCCCAAGCATGCTTTGTACTAATTACCCTTTTATCTAAAGTATTTGTCTTCCAGTTATAAAGGGCCAAGCTGACCTTATCTATTGTGATCAGATATTCATGACTCACATGACACAGACCACCACCTATCACCATGACAACAGTTCCTGTGCTTACCTGTCCCTTTGTGACACATAACACAGACCACCACCCCACCACCATGGCAACTTGCTCCCAGTACAGGGAAACTTTAAATCTTTCAACCTCAAACATTCCTTAAATGTCCAGTCCCCTCTCCAATCTTGGAGAGGTGGAGCCACTCTTTTCCTCTGAGCTACTTTCTAAATAAATTTTCTCTGACCTACTCTTTGTGCAATTCTTTGCATCTTTCCCACAGGCACACTAACCTAACAACCACTTTCAACAATGAATAGAACATTTAGACAGATCAGTAAGGAAATCGAGGACTTAATACTACAAACCAACTAGACCTAAAAGACTTATACAGCAAAAACCTAACAAAAGTAGAATACATAGTCTTCTCAACTACACATGGAACATTCTTCAGGACAGACCATGTTTGGCCAAAAAAAAAAAGTCTCAATAAATTTAAAAATCATGAAGTCATGCAAAGTATTTTTTCCAATCACAATGAATTGAAATTAAAAACCAGTAGCAGATAGGAAAATGAAAATCCAAAGATATGTGGCTATTAAACAACACAACTTTATTTTATTAGTATATATATTTAAAGACAGAGTCTTGCCATGTTACCCAGGCTAGGCTCAAACCCCTGGGCTCAAGTGATCCTGCCTGCAAGTAGCTGGGACAACAGGCCCTACCACCACACCTGGCTGAAACAACACACTTTTAAATAACAAGAAGAAATCACAAGAGAAGTTGGAAAATACAAAGAGATGAATGAAAATGAAAACACAGCATACCAAAACTTACAAGATACAGTTAAGGCAATACTCAGGGGAAAATATATAAATATAAATGTCTATATTAAAAAAGAAGAGACCCAGCACTTTGGGAGGCCAAGGTGAGAGAATTGTCTGAGCCCACAGGTTTGAGACCAGTCTGGGCAACTTGGAAAAACCTCATCTCTACAATAAATCAAAAAATTAGCCAGGTGTGGTGGTGCACGCCTGTAGGTCTAGCTACTTGGAAGACTGAGGCTGAAGGATTGCCTGAGCCCAGCAAGTTGAGGCTGCGGTGGCTGTGAGCGTGCCATTGCACTCCAGCCTGGGCAACAAAGTGAGACTCTGACTCAGGAAAAAAAAAAAAAAAGTCGGGCACAGTGGATCAAGTCTGTAATCCCAGTACTTTGGGAGGCCGGGGCGAGAGGACTGCCCGAGCCCAGAGGTTCAAGACCAGCCTAAGCAACATTGTGAGACCTCATCTCTACAATATATAAAAAAGTTAGCTGGGCATGGTGGCACATGCCTGTGGTTCCAGCTATTTGGAAGGCTGAGGTGAAAGGATTACCTGAGCCTAGCAGGTCAAGACTATGGTGGCTATAAGCATCCCACTGCACACCAGTCTGGGCAACAGAGTGAGACTCCAACTCAAAAAAAGAGAGATCTCAAATTAATAACCTAAATTTATCCCTTGAGAAACTAGAAAAAGAGAACAAACTAAATCCAAAGCTAGCAGAAAAAAAGGAAATAATAAAGATTAGAATGGAGATAAGTAAAAGAGAAGACAAAAACAACAGACAGAACAATGAAACCACAAGTTGGTTCTTTGAAAAGATGAACAAAATTGACAGACCTTTAGCTAGACTGATAAAGAAAAAAGAGAGAAGACACAAATAACTTATGCCATAAAGTAGAAATATTACTACTGACCTTACAAAAGCAAAAAAGATTATAAGACAGCAATCCCTAACCTTTTTGGCATCAGGGACTAGTTTCACGGAGGACAATTTTTCCATGGACCATGATGATTGAAGCACATTTACTGTGCACTTCATCTCTATTTTTATTACATTTAAATACATAATAAGGCCAGGCGTAATGGCTAAATCCTGAATCCCAGCACTTTGGGAGGCTGAGATGAGGGGACTGACTGAGCCTGGAACAGCCTGGGCAACTTGGCGAAACCTCATCTCTACAATAAATAATTTTTTTTTTTTTTTTTTTTTTTTTTGAGTTGGAGTCTTACCCGTCGCCCAGATTGGAGTGCAGTGGCCGCTTCCGGCCACCGCAGCCTCGACCTGCTGGGCTCCGGTGATCCTTCCGCCTCAGCCTTCCAAGTAGCCGGAACTACAGGCGCGCTACCACACCCAGCTGATTTTTTGATTTATTGTAGAGATGAGGTCTCGCTGCCCAGGCGGGTCTCGAACCCGCGGGCTCAGGCAAATAAATCGTTTTTAAAAAAGAAATAAGCCGGGCGTTGTAGTGCATGCCTGTAGTTCTGGCTACTTAGAAGGCTGAGGTGGAAGGATCGCCAGAGCCCAGCAGGTCAATGCTGGGGTCGCCATGAGTGTGCCACTGTACTTTAGCCTGGGCAATGGAATGAGACCCCAACTCAAGAAAAAGAAAAAATATATATATATACACATACATACAATAAAATAATTACACAACTCACCATTAACAAAAAGAGGCACAGATGGAAGTGGTAAATAAAATAACAGGCAGGCCATGCACAAATTAAAATAAGTGTCAGATTTATTATGGTCTCTGTGCAGTCAAGCCTCACTGCTAATGTTAATCTGTATTTGCAGCTGCTCCCCAGTGCTAGCATCACTGCCTCAGCTCCACCTCAGATTACCAGGCATTAGATTCTCATAAGGAGCACGGAACGTAGATCCCTTGCATGTGCAGTTCACAGTAGGGTTCATGCTCCTTATGAGAATCTAATGCCACCACTGATCTGACAAATGGCGGAGCTCAGGTGGTAATGCAAGCAATGGGGAACAGCTGTAAATACAGATGAAGCTTCACTTGCTTGCCCACCCCTCACCTTCTGCTGTATAGTCTGGTTCCTAATAAGCCACGGTACTGGGGGTACTGGTCTGTGGCCTGGGGGTTGGAGACCCTTCTTATAAGACAATGCTATGAACAACTATAAGCAAATTAGGTAATCTAGATGAAATGAACAGATGCCTAGAAACACACAAATTGCCTACACTGACTCAAGAAGAAACAGAAAATCTCAAAAGAAGTGTGACAAGTAAAAAATTAAATCAGTAATCAAAAACATCACAAAGAAAAGTCAAGGACTAGACAGCTTCAAATGTTTGGTGAATTCTATCAAACTTTTAAAAAATGAACACCAATTCTCAAACTGTTCCAAAAAACTAGAGTGGGGAACACTTCCTAACTCCTTCTCTGAGGGTATACCCTTATCCTGATATCAAAACTAGATAAAGACATCACAAGAAAACTACAGACCAAGGCCGGGAGTGGTAGCCCAAGTCTGTAATTCTAGCACTTTGGGAGACTAAGGTGGGAGTTCAAGATCAGTCTGGGTAACATAGCAATACCTTGTCTCTACAAAAAATTAAAAAATTAGGCAGGCATCTTGGCATACACCCGTAGTCCCAGCTACTCAGGAGGCTGAGGGGGAAGGATTGCTTGAGCCCAGGAAGCTGAGGCTGTGGTGAGCAGTGATTGTGCTACTACATTCCAGTCAGCAACAGACTGAGGAAGGAAGGGAGGAAGGGAGGGAGGGAAGAAAGAGAAAACTACAGAAAAAAATCCTCAACAAAAATCTAACAAACCAAATCCAACAGCAAACTGACAGCACTATACACCATGACTACGTGGGATTTATCCCAGGAATGTAAGATTGAGTCAAACTAAGAAAATCAGTCAATGTGAATGCCACATTAATAGAAAGAAGGAAAAACACACACACAATCATCTCAGTTGATGCAGAAAAGGCATATGACAAAATCCAACACCCTTTCATGATTAAAAAAAAAAACCTGGAAATAGAAGGCAATTTCCTCAACAAGATAAAGAGAATTTATGAAAAACCCACAGCTAACATCATAGTCAGTGGTGAAAGACTGAAAGCTTTCCCTTCTAAGACTGAAAACAAGACAAAGATGTCTGCTTTTATGGCAGCTATTCAACACTGCACTAGAAATTCTAGTCAGAGCAATTAGACAAGAAAAAGAAAAGGTATCTGAATAAGAAAGGAAGAAGCAAAACTATCTCTATTTGCCTGTAACATAAACCTATAGGCAGAAAATAACAAAGAATCCACAAGAAAGCTAGTAGAACTTACAAATAAATTCAACAAAGTTGCAGGGAATAAGATCAATACAAAAAAAGCAATTGTGTTCCTATACATCACAATAAACAATCCAATAAAGAAATTAAGAAGCAATTATATTTATACTAGCATCTAAAATAATAAAAGACCCAGACTCTTTGGTAAATTTAACCAAAGAAGTGAAAGACTTACATATTGAAAACTACAAGACCTCAATGAAAGAAATTAAATTAAATTAAAAGTAAAGAAATTAAATTAAATGGAAAGACATTCTGTGTTTTCACTAAGAAAGAAGACTTAATATTATTAAGATGCCAATACAACTCAAAAGTAATCTAAAAATTCAATGCAATCTCTATCAAAATTCCAACAGCCTGCTTTGCAAAAATGGAAAAGCCAATTATCAAAATTCATATGGAATTACAAGGGGCCTTGAATAGTCAAAACAATCTTGAAAAAGAAGAATTTTGAAAAAGTCAAAGGACTCACACTTCGCAATTTCAAAAGTTACGACAAAGCTATGGTAATCAAAATAGTATGGTACTGACATAAGGACACAATAAAACTGAGTCATGAAATAAACCCATACATCTATGGCCAACTGATTTTTTATAAGGATGCCAAGACTACTCAATGGGGAAGAACAGTTTCTTCAACAAATGGTGCACAGACAAAAGAATTAAGTTGGATCTCTACCTCATATCATATACAAAAATTAACTCAAAATGGACAAAAGACCTAAGTATGAGTTAAAACCCATACAACTCTTAGGAGAAAACATAGGGGGTAAATCTTTTTTTTTTTTCCTTGAGTCAGAATCTTACTCTGTCACCCAGGCTGGAGCACAGTGGCACACTCATGGCCACCACAGCCTCAACCTAGCAGGCTCAGGGGATCCTTCTGCCTCAGCCTTCCAAGTAGCTGAAACTACAGGAGTGCATCAACACACCGAGCTAATTTATAGTTTATTGTAGAGACAAGCTCTCGCCATGTTGCTCAGGATAGTCTTGAACTCCTGAGCTCAGGCAATCCTCTTGCCTCTGCCTCCCAAATGCTGGGATTACAGGCGTGAGCCACCATGCTCCCAGCCAGGGGGCAAATCTTTATGAACAGGAATTTACCAATGGATTTGTAATGACATCTGAAGAGCAAGCAACAAAATAAAAAATAGATAAACTGGACATCATCAAAAATTAAATTAAAACTTTTGTGCACCAAAGGACACTATCAAAAAAGTGACAACTTCTACAATGGGAGAATATATTTGTAAGTCATATATTTGATAATGTATCTGTAAGTCATATCCAATTTAATGTCCAGATTATGTAAATAATTCCTAAAACTCAACTACCAAAGGACAAATAACCCATTTAAAAAATGGTCAAAGGACTTGAATAGACATTTCTCCAGTGAAGATATACAAATGACCAATAAGCACATGAAAAGATGGTCAACATCATTAGTCATTAGGGAAATGAAAACCAAAGCCACAATGAGATACCACTGTATACCTATACTGAAGTATGAAGGCTATACTAAAAAGGAAAAACAGAGACACCCAGACACCCAGAATATAACAAGTGTTCTCAAGGTTGTGGAAAAATTGAAACCCTCATACACGGCTCATGGGAATGTAAAAAGGTACAGCTATTGTGGAAAGCAACTAGGTAGTTCCTCAGTAAGTTAAACATAGAATTACCATATGATCCAGCAATTCCCCTCCCAGATACGTACCCAAAATAACTGAAAACAGAGACTCTGCTGGGCACGGTGGCTCAAGCCTGTAATCCCAGCACTTTGAGAGGCCAAGGTGAGAGGATTACCTGAGCCTAGGGGTTCAAGACCAGTCTGGGCAATTTAGTAAGACCCCATCTCTACAATAAATAAAAAAATTAGCCGGGCGTGATAGCGCGCGCCTGTAGTTCCAGTTACTTGGAAGGCTCGCCTGAGCCCAGCAGGTTGACACTGGAGTGGCCATAAGTGTGCCACCGCACTCCAGCCTGGGCGACGGAATGAGCCGCCAACTCAAAAAAAAGAAAACAGGGACTCAGTTACTTGCACAACAATGTTCCCTGTAGTATTATTCACAGTAACCAAAACGTAGAAACAATCCAAATGTCCATGGATGGATGAATGAATTTTTTTTAATGCGGTATATCCACTCAATGGATTTATTCAGTTATAAAAGGAATAAAGTTCTGGTACACATCACAACATGAATGAACCTTGAAAACATTGTGCTAAGTGAACGAAGTCATATACAAACATGAGGCAGGTTAAACATAAATATGTTTCTATTTTTTTTTTTTTTTTGAGTTTAGAGTCTCACTCTGAGTCACCCAGGCTGGAGTGCAGTGGCACGCTCACAGCCACCCACAGCCACCGCAGCCTCGACCTGCTGGGTTCAGGCGACCCTTCCACCTCAGCCTTCCAAGTAGCTGGAATTACAGGCAAGCACCACCACAAGTTGTTTCTTATAGGAAGTTTACATTAAAGTAGGGTAAATGTTCAGACATCCCTCTTAGGGGTACACAAGGTTCACCTGAAAGACCAGGCACAACAGACCTGACCACCTTGCGGACTAGAACGTGGATCTACCAGTGCAGGAAATCACAGAAACAATAGGGAATTACCCAAAACACAGACATGATGTTCTAAGAATAGTTCAAAGCTAGATAGGCAATAATTTGAATTATTTGGAAGGTCCTTGTAACCTTAGAGGAATGAGAAATGGTCATCAAAACTGTGACTAGACATCTGTAGCCCGCCCCTCTTATCACATGGCTTGCTTAATAATTGTTGTAAAAGTACAGAAAGCTTCTTGTCGAAGGCAAGCATGTGTCCTTTTAAGGCACCCATGCCCATTGGATGTGTCGCTTTCTAATAAATTCAGCCTTAAACTATACTTGGGACTCGCTCTGAAATGCTTTTCTGTGGAGGAGTCAAAGAACCACAGAGCAACACACCACACCACACTCCGCATCAAACGGACAACCATCGAAGGATTCTACTTACATGAAATATCTAGAATAGGCAAAGTCAGATATAGCAAGTAGATGAGATGCTATCAAAGACTGGAGAGAAGGGAAATGAGTTACTGCTTGAGTAGAGTTTCTGTTTGTGTGCTGAAAGGGTTTTGGAAACAGTAGAGATAGTTGCACAACCTGGCAAATGTAACTAATGTCACTGAATGGTGCCCTTTAAAACAGTTAAAATGGCCCTTTAAAACAGTTAAAATGGCAAAAAAAAATTTGAGTCAGGAGTCTCACTGTCACCCAGGTTGGAGTGCAGTGGCACACTCATGGCCACCGCTGCCTCGACTTGCTGGACTCAGGAGATCCTTCCGCCTCAGCAGATCCTTCCGCCTCAGCCTTCCAAGTAGCTGGAATTACAGGCATGCACCACCACACCCAGCTATTTTTTAAAATTATTATTATCATAGAGATGAGGTCTCACCAAGTTGCCCGGGCTGGTCTCCAGCCCCTGGGCTCAGGCAATCCTCTCATCTCGGCCTCCCAAAGTGCTGGGATTATAGGCGTGAGCCTCCGCACCCGGTGCAAATTTTATGTCACATGTATTTTACCAAAATAAAAAATTCTGGCTGGGCGTGGTAGCTCACGCCTCTAATCCTAGGCTCCCCCTCCCCCACCCCCTCTGGTCCCACTAAAAATGAAATAAAATTCAGAGTTTTTAGAGAGACCGCGGAAAGACCGGGAAGAAGGGAACTCTGCCAAAGTGTACAGCAACTCGGCTGAGAGGCTTGCAAGAGTTTGACTTCTTTCCCCTGCTTGGTCATGCTTTTCTAATTGGCCAAAGACCCTCGCAGGAGAAAAGAGCGTCCAAGCAGAAAGGAGGGGAGCGGGCGGCTCGGAGGAGACGGGGACGCGGCCGCCCGGCCTCCCTACCGGCGGCGGCGCGGGGCGACGCGGAGGCGTCGGGGCCGGGCCCGGGGCCGGGGCCGGGGCGGGGCCGGGGCCGGGGCGGGGGCCGGGGCCGGGGCCGGGGCGGAGGCCGGCTGCGGGGCCGCCTCCAGCTCCCGCCGCGCACGGCTCAACTTGTCCGCCAGCTCCTGCAGCAGCGTGTTCTTCCGCAGCCGCGGCGGCCGCGCGGCGCCCTCGCGGCAGGTGGGGCAGGCCCAGGGGCTGCCCGCCGCCCACAGGCGCTCCAGGCACCCGCGGCAGAAAGTGTGGCCGCAGGGCAGCGTGGCGGGCCAGCTCAGCAGCCCGTGGCAGATGACGCAGGCCAGGTCGCCCTCGGCCAGCCACACGGGCACGGCGGGGTCCGGGTCCGGGCCGGCCATGGCGACCAGGCCGCCGTGGGGCGCGGAAGGCGGGGCCCAGTCGGCGAACCCCGCGTCGCCGCGGGCTCCTCCCTCGCGCCTCCTCCCCCTCCTTCTCCCCGCCGCCGCTTCCCCCTCTCGCTTCCGCCCACCCTCGTTTTCCTTTCTCCCCGGCTGCGGAAAGCTGCCTTAGAGGCTGCACCGCCCAGCCCGCGGCGCCCTCGGGCAGGGCTGGCCTTCGGTGACGTCCTCCTACCCTGGGAAATCGGCTGGCTCCAAGCCGCTAGGAACCCGCTAGGAACCCGCTGACGGCTCAGACTCCCTTGAGCTTGACACCTGCCTCCCGCCCCCTTTAAAACGCAACCCCGGCCGGGCTCGGTGGCTCAGGCTGTAATCTCGTGCTTTGGGAAGCCTAGGTGAGTGGATTGCCTAAGCCCGCAGGTTTGAGACCCTCCTGGGCAACTTGGCGAGCCCTCATCTCTGCAATTAAAAAAAAAAAAAAATTAGCAGAGCATAGTAGCGCGCGCCTGTAGTTCCAGCTACTCGGAAGGCTGAGGCGGAAGGATCGCGGGAGCCCAGCGGGTCGAGGCTGCGGTGGCCGGGAGCGGCCACTGCACTCCAGTCTGGGCGAGAGTGAGACTCCAACTCAAAAAAAAAAAAAAAAATGCAACCCCGACAACTCCCGGAAAGAGAGAGGATTTGATTCAAGAACTCATTTATGAGGATGTGCACGCTAGGTCCTCCAGCTCTTCTTACAAGTAGTAAGGGATTAAGGAACACCCGGTGCACATCAACCGAGAAACTCCTCTAAAATATTGATGTTCGGGTCCCATTCCCAGGGTGTCTGAGTTCACGGTCTGGGGTTTAGCCCCAGCACAGGTATTTTTTTATTTTTTGAGTGGGAGTCTTAATGTAGTGGACAAATAGGTCGTGACACTGAGACTGTTATAGGAAGTGGCAATTTATTGCGCCAGCGGGCTCAATGGGCTAACGCATCCAGGTCGAGCCCCCCAGAACGGGAGAAGTGGGGTCTTATATCTTTGTTTAGGTAAGGGTGGGAGTCGTGTTGAGCGATTACACATCTTTTTTGGGATTTGCAAGGTTGTGTTTAGAAAAATCAGATTTTTCTTTTTCTTTTTTTTTTGAGTTGGAGTCTCACTCTGTCGCCCACACTGGAGTGCAGCGGCCGCTCCCGGCCACCGCAGCCTCGACCTGCTGGGCTCCGATGATCCTTCCACTTCAGCCTTCCGAGTAGCTGGAACTACAGGCGCGCGCTACCACACCTGGCTCATTTTTTCATTTATTGTAGAGATGAGGTCTCGCTAAGTTGCCCAGGCGGGTCTCGAACCCGTGGGCTCAGGCAATCCACTCACCTCAGCCTCCCAAAGGCGCCGGATTACAGGCTGAGCCACCGATCCATAGTTATTTAGGAAATGCAGGGCGAGCAGGGTCTGTAAGCAAGGTTGTAAACCGTCAACTTCAAAAAAGGGATTTTGGATAAGTGTGTGAATTGGTTACTCTCTTGTATTTTTATGAGAGCCGTCAGTCATTGGGTCGTTTAGCTTTTTTAAACAAAACCGGCCTGGCCGGTCTTTAAAGCTTGCAGCTTGACTTTTAAAAGGAAATACCTTTAACTGTTACCTGCCCTCTTTTTGACGCAGGGTTAGTGGGAGACAATTTGTCATCCCAGGTGATTGCCATGGGACCAATTGCTGACCCCGAAACAGTTATTCATGTGTTTTTGTGTTTATTTACTCAATCATACAAAAAATATATTTGAGCATTTTGCCACAGTCTCATTCTGTCACCCAGGCTGGAGGGCAGTGGCACACTCATGGCCACCGCAGCCTTGACCTGCTGGGCTCAAGTGAGCCTTCTGTCTCAGCCTTACAAGTAGCTGGAACTACAGGCACGCACCACCACCCCGGCTAATTTTTGGAATTATTATAAAGATGAAGTCTTGCCAGGTTGCCCAGGCTGGTTTCGAACCCATGGGCTCAGGCAATCCTCTCACTTCGGCCTCTCAAAGTACTGGGATTATAGGTATGAGCCACTGCCCCTGGTCCTGCACGGGTATTTTATACAAACACCCCCAGATCATTCTAATGCCCACTGGAGGTTGAGTAACTCACCTCTAGATTTAGAATCGCTATTATAATACAGAATTGTTCTGCTGTCTCTTTACTGCCCTCTGCGGTCAGAAAGCACGTTCTTCAACAGGTAGCCAGACAAAAAATACTAGAAACTTTTTCTGATATGGCACGCCTGGCACTTGTAGGGCTTGTCCTTCTCTCCTTTCACCTTTTATTCCCATCCTAAACCTATTACAGCCAGAAAATGTTAGAGCTGGAAGAGCATCAAGTCCTCCCCAAAGACCCAAAGAGGTAAAGGAACGCCTAAGCTCACATAGCAATCATGGGGAGACAGCAACTGGAACCCACAACTCTGATCTGTGGAAATGAACTAACAGTGTCTTTTGCTTTACCCCCTCTAACCTGGGTTCAAATAGTACCAGATAACAGAAGCTTGTGGCTATTTCCAATACTGGGAATGACATGGAGTAGTCATTAACGCTACCCAACAGAGTTTCCAGCCATTTCTCTTTGTGGGCACATGGTAGGACTGGCACTTCTCTGACTCAGTGACACACAGAGGTAATACATGTTACTTCCCACCAGCTTTAAAAGCAAATGAGAGCATCACTGCATCCCTTTCTGCCTACTAACTCCACAACCATCATCTGGTGATCTGGGTCACTGAGTGACTGAGAAGAGCAGAGTTCCTGCTGACCACCCTAGGACATGTATAAAGGAAAGAAATAAACTTGTGAGGTGTTAACCTTACTAAGATTTAGGGGGTGCTTGTTGCTACAGCCTAACCTAGTCTATCCTGATTGAAATGTTACCTGGATCTTATTCCAGACTCTGCATTACAATAAACTCAGAGCTTTTCTGAGCCTCTCTTTTCTGTAAAACGGGCCTTATGCTAAACACTTAAACATGCTTAAATCTTTAAAAAATAGCCGGGCTGCCGGACTCGGTGGCTCAGCCTGTAATCCCGCGCCTTTGGGAGGCTGAGGTGAGTGGATTGCCTAAGCCTGCAGGTTTGAGACCCGCCTGGGCAGCGAGACCTCATCTCTACAATAAATCAAAAAATCAGCCGGGCGTGGTAGCGCATGCCTGTAATTCCGGCTACTGGGAAGGCTGAGGCGGAAGGATCGCTGGAGCCCAGCAGGTCGAGGCTGCGGTGGCCGGGAGCGGCCACTGCACTCCAGTCTGGGCGACACAGTGAGACTCCAACTCAAAAAAAAAAAAAAAAAAAAAAAAAGCTGGGCTCAGTGGCTCAGCCTGTAATCCCGCGCTTTGGGAGGCTGAGGTGAGTGGATAGCCTGAGCCCGCGAGTTTGAGACCCAACTGGGCAACTTGGTGAGACCTCATCTCTACAAGAAATCAAAAATTAGCTGGGCGTGGTAGCGCGCGCCTGTAGTTCCAGCTACTTGGAAGGCTGAGGCGGGAGGATCGCCGGAGCCCAGCAGGTCGAGGCTGCGGTGGCCAGGAGCGGCCACTGCACTCCAGTCTGGGCGACAGAGTGAGACTCCAACTAAAAAATAAATAAATAAAAATAAATAAAATCACCCAGCTGGGCTCGGTGGCTCAGCCTGTAATCATACGCTTTGGGAGGCTGAGGTGAGTGGATAGCCTGAGCCCGCGGGTTCGAGACCCGATTGGGCAACTTGGCGAGACCTCATCTCTACAATAAATCAAAAAATTAGCCAGGCGTGGTTGCCCGCGCCTATAGTTCCGGCTACTTGGAAGGCTGAGGCGGAAGGATCACTGGAGCCCAGCAGGTCGAGGCTGTGGTAGCTGGAAGCGTGCCACTGCACTCCAGTCTGGGCCACAGAGTGAGACTCCAACTAAAAAAAAAAAAAAAACAAAACACCTTTGACCTAAGCCTCTTTCCTCTTTTCCATCTCACGGCCAAGTTTTTTTCTGTGTGTTTGTTTTTGTTTTTGTTTTTTTGAGTTGGAGTCTCACTCTGTCACCCAGACTGGAGTGCAGTGGCCGCTCCTGGCCACCGCAAGAGCGGGCTCACCCGTGGTCTTCAAACTTTTATCTCAGACACACCCTAAAGGGTGTATGCAAAATTATGTATACATAGTTACAAGAAGGGGAGAGGGTGGAACAACTGATGAAGAGTGGGGATGTAGATAGTCAGTAGTACTAAGTGACTTTCCTCTCGAGGAAGTGGTTCGAAGTGTAGCCTGATTCAGGTTTAATAAGAAATATATTTCTGTCCAGAATTCTTGTTAACCCTATGAGAAGAGCTTTAGTTCTGTTATTGTTATCATTAGAGACAGATTCTTATTACATTGCCCAGTGCTATGCTGCCCCCAGTGCAGTGGAGCGATCATAGCTCAATTCAGTCTTGAACTCCTGGCACAAGTGATCCTGCCACCTGGGTTTCCCAGAGCTGACACCACAGGTGCATGCCACCATACCCAGCTCATGGTTCTATTTTATAGTTTCTTTTCTTTTGCTGAAATTTCATATCTGTTCATTCATTGTGAACATATTTTCCTTTTCATATTGAGCATAGTTATAATGGCTGATTTAAAATTCTTGCCTGCTAATTTTAACACCTGAGACATCTTAGAATCAGTCTCCATTGGTTTCTTTTTTTCTTTTCTTCTTTTTTTTTTTTTGTTTTTGAGTCAGAGTCTCACTCTGTCACCCAGGCTGGAGTACAGTGGCACACTCATGGCTACGCAACCTCTACCCTGCTGGGCTCAGGTGATCCCTCTACCTCAGCCTTCCAAGTAGCCAGAACTCAGAACTATAGACCTGCACAACCACACCCAGCTAATTTTTTGATTTATTGCAGAGACAAGGTCTTGCCAAGTTGCCCAGGCTGGTCTTTAACACCTGGGTTCAAGCAATCCTCTTGCCTTGGCCTCCCAAAGTGCTGGGATTACAGGCATGAGCCACCATACCCAGTCAGTTTTTCTCTTGAGTATTGTCACTTTGGGCTAAGAGACTCAGATAGCCAGTAAAATATTATTTCTAGGTATGTCTGAGAGGGTTTCTGGAAGAGATTAATTAGAATTGGAGTTGCTAATGCTGGCTGCTTTTGGTCTTTTTCCAGGGCCTTCAGACAGTTGTCTTGTTATACTCTGTCCACCCTTAGAGTCCCAGCTTACTGCCTCAAGTAGCTCTGTGACTGCCTGTTTATTTCTCTTTCTACCCTAGACCAGCAGTTCCTTGAGGGCAGGACTATTCCTTTATTGACCTCCTCAGCCCTAGAATTGAGTGGAGTACACCCAATAGAGTTCCCAGTGAAAGGACAGACCAAGAGCTGAAAGTCATTTTTCATCTTGTTCTTAACCCTGAAACAATTATGAGAAAGTAGAAGCTATACTTTTGGAGAAATGGACACTTTAAGTAAAATTAACTTTGCCAACTTTGTCTTTTCAGAAACAGACTTCCTGGTGCCATGAGGTATCTCATAGCAGCAATCAAGCTCGCCCTAGAGTAAAGGGAATTTACAAGGCCTAAGACATCATACATTGGGCAAGGATTGTAAAAGCCACGAAACTTGTAATTACAAAAGTTATGACCGCTTAGAGGTGGAGCAGGTGGGGATTCGATCTTCCAATAAATTGGGCACTATCTACAGGGAAGCCAAGGATCCCCCGAAGTTACCCACTGGGAATGCCTAGAAGATAAGGGGAAGTGTACCCTCCATTAGCTCTAAGGAATGTCATGCCAGAAGGTGCAGAATTAGAGTCCTTGTCATGCCCTTCTCTAGGGGCTATGATAATATGGGCAGACATTAGTGGGTCTCTGTGTCACAGGTTCTCCAAGACATCCACAGGTGGTCAATAAGGAAGTCACAGCAGTCGCTACAACATCTCCAAGAGAAGGATTTAAGCCAGGACTCTGGGGAGCTACAACGCCAAATTCACCTAGAGCATAGGGGGGCGGTGAAGCTTTCTTAAATAAATCTTTTCTTCTCTCACCTCTTTGTGTTGCAATTCTTTGCATTTACTTGGATCTCTGGGTTGCCAGCGCGGCACCTCCTGCCCGCCAGCTCTGGCAGTGCTAAGCGTCCCAACGACTCTCCCTCTCTCTCGATCCATCTCACCCTCACCTTTTCCAGACCCTAACACCCAGGTGGTGAAAAAGGTAGATGAGTAAACTGACCCAGCAGGCATTGAGCAGTAAGTAAGGAAGATTGCCCCCACCAATATGGGTAAGAAAATCCAATCCACTAAAGGCCCAAATAAATAAAAAAGGTGGGGAGACATGAATTCATTCTATCTGCTTGAGCTAGGACATCCATCTAGCTTTTATTATTTTATTTTATTTTAATCCTTTTTGAGTCAGAGTCTCACTCTGTCACGCAGGTTGGAGTACAGTGGCACGATCACGGCTACCACAGCCTTTTTGACCTGATGGGTTCAGGCTATCCTTTCACCTTAGCCTTCCAAGTAGCTGGATCTCCAGGTGCATGCCACCATGCCCAGCTAATTTTTTGTAGAGACAAGGTCTCAACATGTTGCCCAGGCTGATCTCGAGTGCCTGAACTCAGGCAATCCTCTCACCTCCACCTCCTAAAGTGCTGAGCCCCCACACCCAGACCATCTGGCCTTTAGACATCAGCTCTCCCAGATCAGACTTGGACTGGGAAGACACCCTGGTTTTCCCAGGCCTCCAGTTTGCAGATGGTAGATTGAGGGACTTCTGGCCTCCATAACCACCTGAGCCAAATTCTCATAATAAATCTCTTTCTATGTATCTATGCATATCCCATTTGGTTCTAGTTCTCTGGATATCCCTAATACAAATATGGTTCATTTTTTCTTGTTTCTTTATATGTCTAGTAATTTAGGGTTATATCCTGATATTGTGAAAAATACATCGTAGATCTCTTGGATTCTGTTATGTTCCTCAAGAGATCAGTCCTGCAGAATTCAGGGCTCCCTCTCTGTGGCCCTCTCTCTCCCATCAGACTTTCCCCCTTTCACTTTCCAGTTGCTATGGTCACCTTAAACTCTGTTCCCTATTTTTCAGTCAATAAGACTGCAGGTGGCCCCCTGAGACACTGACCTGGGCCTGCCCTCAGGTGAAAAGCTAAAAAATGAAAAACTCACCCATGCCATTCCCTGGTTCCTAGTACCAAACTTTCTCTGGCTTCTTCCTGCTTTTGGTCTTTTCCCAGGGCCTTCAGACAGTTGTCTTGTTATACTCTGTCCACTCTTAAGAGTCCCAGCTTACCTCCTCAAGTAGCTCTGTGACTGCCTGTTTACTTCTCTTTCTACCCTAGACCGGAAGTTCCTTGAGGGCAGAACTGTTCCTTTATTGACTTCCTCAGCCCTAGCATTGAGTGGAGTACACCAATAGAGTTCCCAGGTGGTGAAAAGGGTAGATGAGTAAACTAACCCTTAATCCACAAGCCAGCAGGCATTGAGCAGACATTTCAGGTGCTTTCGGAGGCAGAGAAGACTGACAGGACTCACCTCTCCACCAGGCAGTCAAGAAACTTCAGGAAGGAGATTCGCTGATGTATTGCTTGTCCTCTGATTGGAGGACCCAAAGGAAAGTCCCATACAATGCAGAGAATCTATTAAAGTCTCCCTCTAGGTCTTCCTCATAGTGAAAACACTCAGTGTACTTCTGTACCTCATTTGAAGGGAAAGGAAAGGAACAAAGAATCACAGAGCAGGGACCTTGGTGATCTGTTTCTCTAACATTTAAGCCATTTGAGATTTTTTTTCAGTTCCTCTTTCCCATCTTGGGGCCTTTGAACTGGCCTGAACATCGAGAGTTTTCCTTACTCTGTTCCCATTGACTAAGCTTTAGGTAGTTTGAAGCTTTCAACTTAAAGCTTTCGCTTTCTGGAGAGGAAGGAGGTTCCCCTCTCCCCTGCAATTAGGGTAAACCTTATTGCCACACATTCCCACAGCAGCCTGCTCTTCCCCTTTTGAACACTCATCTCATTGTACTTCCCAGACAAGGGCTGCTTCCCCGGCAGTCTGTGATCTGTGACAGCAGGGACCACATCATCTCGGTCCTGCTTACTCACAAGGCTTGGCACATAGCCTGACACCTGGGAGGTAGTCAGAAATACTTGTTACTTACCCTGAAAATCAATAGTTAGTGTAACTTCCTATTTTAAAGAGAAAAACTAAGGCACAGAGGCGGGGAAGTGAATTTTTCAATGGTCTCAAGTTTGTGACAGGGCCACACATGGAACCTGGGCTGGATCAGTCTCTGCTCTATAGTCCAATGAAGCTGTGTCTCCTCAGCTTGCTTCTTTTCTTCTACAGCACTGTGACCAATGTGGATATTATTATTATTATTATTAGTAGTAGTAGTAGTAGTATTTTTATTATTTTGAGATAGGATCTCACTCTGTCGCCCAGGCTGAAGTGCAGTGGTATAATCATAGCTCGCTGTAACCTTGAATTCCTGGGCTCAAGTGATCCTCTACCTCAGCCACCCAAGAGTTAGGACTACAGGCATGTGCCACCACACTCAGCTAATTTTTTAAATTTTTTGTAGAGATGAGATCTTACTATGTGACCTATGGTGGTCTCGAACTCGTGACCTCAAGCGATTCTCTCATCTCACCCTTCCAAAGCACTAGGATTGCAGGCATGCACCACTGCACTGGGCCTCAAATTTTATTTTTTATATTATGTAGGCTATTTAATCTTCTAAAATGTACACAAAGATGAAACTTTCCCAGGATTATTATCATTATTATTTTTAATCGCAGTCTCACCCTATTGCCCAGGCTAGAGTGCAGTGGCATGCTCACGGCCACTGCAGCCTTGACCTGCAGGACTCAGGTGATCCTTTCACCTCAGCCTTCCAAGTAGCTGGAACTACAGGCATGTGCCACCATGCCTGGTGAATTTTTCTTGATTTATTGTAGAGATGAGGTCTCGCCAAGTTGCCCAGGCTGGTCTCAAACCGATGGGCTCAATCCTCTCACATCAGCCTCCCAAAGTGCTGGGATAATAGGCATGAGTCACCGCGCCAGGCCTCATTATTATTATTTTTCATAGAAATGGTATGATATAATCTTAGCAACATTTCTGACTCATCCAGAAAACCACCACTTTTGAAGAGTGAAAGTGGTTGTTTATTTTCCCCCAACTTTTAAATTGAAAACTTTTTCTTTTTTTTTTTTGAGTTGGAGTCTCACTCTGTTGCCCAGACTGGAGTGCAGTGGCCGCTCCCGGCCACCGCAGCCTCGACCTGTTGGGCTCCGGCGATCCTTCCACCTCAGCCTTCCAAGTAGCTGGAACTACAGGTGCATGCTACCACACCTGGCTAATTTTTTTGATTTATTGTAGAGATGAGGTCTCACCTGCCCAGGCGGGTCTCGAACCCGCAGGCTCAGGCAATCCACTCACCTCAGCCTCCCAAAGGCGCGGGATTACAGGCTGAGCCACCGAGCCCGGCTTAAATTTGAAAACTTTCAAACCTATATAAAATGTGCCTGAGTAGGACAATAAACGCCCATCTATACTTCATCTAGATTCATAAGTTGCTAACATTTGCACAGTGGTGAGCTCTCTTTCTCTCTCTACACACACACATACATATATACTCTATATACACCTATTTGTTGCTGAACCATTTAAGAATCACTTGTAGACATCATTACATTTTACCCCTAAATACTTCAGCATGTATATCCTAAGAACAATAACATTTTCCTATACAAATACAGTATAATTATCACAATCTTATAATACTATTAATATACATCCATATTCAAATTTCCCCAATTATCTCAATTAAGTTCTTTACAGTTTTGTTTTTTGAGTTGGAGTCTCACTCTGTTGCCCAGGCTAGAGTGCAGTGCAGGCTCACAGCCACTGCAGCCTTGACCTGCTGGGCTGAGATGATTCTTCCAAGTCTTCCAAGTAGCTGGAACTACAGGAGTGAGCTACCATGCCCAGCTTATTTTTTTATTTACTGTAGAGACGAGGGCTCACCAAGTTGTCCAGGCTGGTCTCGAACTCCTGGGCTCAGGCAATCCTCTCGCCTTGGCTTCCCAAAGTGCTGGGATTACAGGCTAAGCCACTGTGCCCGGCCAGCTGTTTTTTTTTTTAAATTCAGAATCATGAATTGCATCTGGTTGCCACGCCTTGGTCTCCTTTAATCTAGAACAGTTTCCCAGACTACCTTATTTTTCATGATATTGACATTTCCTGAGAGTCCAGGCCAGGTATTTAGCCGAATATCCCTGTGGATTTGTCTGATTATTTCCTTTTAGTTAGATTCAGATTAAACTTTTTGGGGGGTGGGGGCAGGATGCCACTTGCATGATGCTTTGGGTACCTTTTCATTACAATGTTTCCATTTCAGATGTGAGAAAGCTATGGGCCTTAAGGACATTTCGACCCTGCATGTGTATGGAGGAGAGGGGCAGATGTGCCCCCAGAGTGAGTAGTGGGGAGGGTCCAGGCAGCTGGCAGATAAAGCCACAGCTTTGGTTTTGGCAGAATGCTGGGAAACCAGGGCCGTGGTGAGGGCTTCTTCTTCCCATAGGAGCTCTGGGTGTTCAGTGACCAGCTAGTCCCTCAGCCGATAGGTCACCTGCTACTGCAGCCACTTTTTGTTGATGCAGCTGCAAGGGAAACAAGAAGAGGGCTGTTGGAGATGCCCATGTCAGTGCAGTCCTACTGGAGAGAAGGGACAGCAAAGGGACAGGCGTACAAAGCCAGAGAAAGCCAGAGTAAAAAACAGAATGAAGGCTAGGCACGGTGGCTCATGCCTGTAATCCCAACACTTTGGGAGGCTGAGGCAAGAAGATTGCCTGAGTTCAGGAGTCTGAGAACAACCTGAGTAACATAGCAAGACCTCGTCTTTATAAAAAAAAAAAAATTAGCTGGGTGTGGTGGCACATGCCTGTAGTCCCAGCCACTCAGGAGGTTGAGGTGGAAGGAGTGAAGGTCAAGGCTGCAGTGAGCCATGATCGTGCCACTCACTCCAGCCTGGGCAACAGAGTGAGATTCCAATTCAAAAAAAGAAAGGGTTGGGCACGGTGGCTCATGCCTGTAATCCCAGCACTTTGGGAGGAGGAAGCAAGAGGATTGCCTGAGTCCAGGGGTTTGAGACTGGCATGAGCAACTTGGCGAGACCTCATCTCTACAATAAATAAAAAAATTTGCCAGGCATGGTGACGTGCTGCTGTAGTTCCAGCTACTTGGAAGGCTGAGATGGAAGGATTGCCTGAGCAACTCAAAAAAAAAAAAGAAAAGGGAAAAAAAAAAAAAACAGAATGAAAGAATGAGAGACAGAGGGGCAGAGGGGACACACATACCAGAAAAGGAGAAAAAGCAGAGGGAGAGAGAGAGAGAAACCGAGAGACTCACATACACAGGTCCACGGAGAAAAGACAGCACCACCTAGGAGGTTTCACTAGCAATTTGCAAGTCAGTTTCTGTGGGTGGTTGGCTTTGGGATTTGGGACAGTGAAGAGAGTCTGTGTTTGCACTGGTCAGACTCAAAGGTCACAAGGGTTTCCCCCAAGGGGTTGTACAGGGCCACCTGCTCAGTCAGTACTTTTCCAAACACAGAACTTCTCCTTTGTGCCCCAGAAACCAGGCGCAGAGCCAGGAGTTTCCTGCTCCAGCTCAGCATGTCTCTCCTTTTTTCATGGGGCTGTCGGCATTGAGGGAAGCCCTTTGGTGACACATCCAGGGTGAGGAGGAGGAAAGGGGAGAAGCAGACAGAAGGGAGGATCCAGAGCAAAGGAGATACTAGAAATAGCCTTCCCTCTGGAATGTGAAGGAATCCAAAGTCCCAGGAGCTGCCCAGCGGGTATGACCTTAGCTAATAATAAGGCCAGAGTTTTCTCATGAGAAAAGGGATGGAAGAGTAGAGGGTAAGAGAGGCTCCTCAGCTCCTAGGCTGCTCAGAGTGTAACAGCATCAAGGGTTCTGCCAGGGCCAAACTCCTGGAGAAAGACTGTAAGGAAAACTTAGGGTACACAGAGGGGGCTTAGTGATTGAATGATCATTTTTTTATAGAGTTGGGGGTCTCATATTGTTATCCAGGCTACACTCGAACACCTGGCCTCAAGCAATCCTCTAGCCTTAGCCTCTCAAAGTGCTGAGATTACACATGTGAGCCACCGGACTTGGCCTATAATTAAATTTGCTAATTTTTTTTTTTTTTTTAGAGACAGGGTCTTGCTCTGTCATCCAGGCTAGGGAGCAGTGGCACGATCATAGTTCACTGCAGCCTAGAACTCCTGGGCTCATAGGATCCAGCCTCTGGGCATCTCAACCTCCCAGTAGCTGGGACTACAGACATGCACCACCACACCCAGCTAAATTTTTAAAATTATGTGTAGAGACAGGGTCTGAAACTCCTGGCCTCAAACAATCCTCCTGCCTTGGCCTCCCACAGCACTGGGACTATAGGCGTGACCCAGCACACCTGGCCTTAGAGGGGACTTTCTGGCAGTAACAGGCATGGTCTGCTTTTCTTTGGCAGGAGGAGAGACAAAGGCAAGATCATAGTCAGGGCTCTTTGGTGGTATCATAGCTGAACGTGGGTGAAGAAATCCCCTTCTGTCCTCTGTCTTTGGACAAAAGAATAACCCCCAGTTCCTGCTTCTTACTGAAGAGATTGAGGGGCGTCAAAGGGTGGGACAGGACATCTCGCAAACTGTCCAGCCATTCCCGCTGCTCCTTCTCGCTGGGGCAGGTGAGAACGAATCTCCGCTCAGGGGTGACGATGGTGAGGCCAGCTTTCCAGCGATTCCCTCGGATGCCCTTGGGCAGGTCTTCATATACTTCATACCCCTGCTCATTGCTCCCCAGAAAAACCTGGCCCTGCTCAAAGGCATCCTGAAAATAGAGGTACAAAGTCAGCCCCCAAGCTCTATTTGGGGAAAGGGGTATGATGATCCCTACTGGGATTTCTGCTAGATGGGATCCAGAATTTGAAATATTAAAAACCCTAAAATAAATCACACACATCATCTGTTAAAAAGATACTTAACATTTATGGAGAGTTTACTAAATTAAGCAAAAGGAATTTAAGTGTTTTATATATAGTAACTCTTATAATCATCATGGCAACCTCTGAAGAAGGCTTTATTAATTTTATTTTATTTTATTTTTATTTTTTTGAGTTGGAGTTTCACTCAGTCACCCAGACTGGAGTGCAGTGGCCATTCCCGGCCACCGCAGCCTCGACCTGCTGGGCTCTGGCGATCCTTCCGCCTCAGCCTTCCAAGTAGCTGGAACTACAGGCGTGCGCTACCATGCCCGGCTAATTTTTTTGATTTATTGTAGAGATGAGGTCTCGCCAAGTTGCCCAGGCAGGTCTTGAACCTGCGGGCTCAGCCAATTCACTCACCTCGGCCTCCCAAAGCACGGGATTACAGGCTGAGCCACCGAGCCCAGTCGGCTTCATTTATTTATTTACTTTAAGTCAGATCTCACTCTGTTGCCCAGGCTGGAGTGCAGTGGCATGTTCACTGCCACCGCAGCCTCGACCTGCTAGGGATCCAGCAATCCTTTTTTTTTTTTTTGAGTTGGAGTCTCACTCTGTCACCCAGACTGGAGTGCAGTGGCTGCTCCCGGCCACGACAGCCTCGACCTGCTGGGCTCCGGCGATCCTTCCGCCTCAGCCTTCCAAGTAGCTGGAATTACAGGCATGCGCTACCACGCCCGGCTGATTTTTTGATTTATTGTAGAGATGAGGTCTCGCTCCCCAGGCGGGTCTCGAACCCGCGGGCTCAGGCAATCCATTCACCTCAGCCTCCCAAAGGCGTAGGATTACAGGCTGAGCCACGTAGCCCGGCTTCCAGCAATCCTTCTGCCTCAGCCTTCCAAGTAGCTGGAACTATAGACATGTGCTACCACACTTGGCTATTTTTTCTTTAATTTATTGTGGAGACGAGGTCCCACCAAGTTGCCGGGGCTAGTCTTGAACCCGCGGGCTCAGGCAATCCACTCACCTCGGCCTCCCAAAGTGCTGCTATTACAGGCTGAGCCACCGAGCCCGGTCAAGAAGATATTCTTATTAAACCTATTTTTCAGAGGAGGAAACTGAGGCACAGAGCTCCAAGTACTCTGCCCAGGGCACACCATTACAAGCAGCAGGGCCCAGATAGCTGAACTCTAAAGTCCACATTCCTAACCACTACACTTCATGGGCTTCTGGCTAGAAATGAGGCCTGGAGACCAGAGGAAGAAATACACCTTAGTTAGCTACAGTTGGTAGCATTTTGCATACCATAATGAACTTCCTGAAGGTGAAGGGAGGGAGAAGTCTTTGTGTCAGAATAGCGTCACGAACAGGAGGTGACGTAAAGGGTAGAGGTTTTCCTTACCAGGTTTCTGGGGTTCTGGGAGATGTGTTTGTGGCTTTCACACAGTCCCAGACAAGCAGTGACCCACCTCTGTCTGGGGATGCCCTGGGGAGGGAGGGACCAGAAGTGGCTCTTACCAGTGGGTTCTTGTAATAGAGCAGCCTCCGCTCCTGGGAATCCAGGGCGAACCACCTTTTCTTGAAAGGTTCTCTCTGCTGCAAGAGAGGACGGGAACCTCTTACCAGGGATGACGAAGTCAGGGAGCACTTCCTGAGGACAGAGGTCAGGGACCAGCCCAGGCCAAACCAAGGGAGCTGGCTAGTCTTGCTGGTTCTCCAGCCCAGCCTCGGCAGTCAGACGCCCTAGCACTTCTCTCTGAGGCCTGGGCAGGCCCAGTGCTCAAGTATAAGCAGTTCTGAAGGCTCTGCTCACCCCCTTCCCAACCCCCCACCGCCCACTCCCCCAGCCTCTGCCAGTTTCACCCTGCCACCTCCAGGTGCTGCCTTGAGTTGGGAGAGGCGCTTCCTTCTTTCCAGGCTGTAGACAAAGAAGTCTCAGAAAAAGGAAGTTGGGAAATCAGAAGTGGCTGCTTACTGCTCAGCAAGGCTGAAAGTGCTGGCCTTGGCCAAATTCTAGCCTGGCAGGGTGCGTGGGGGGGGGGGGGGGAAAGGAAGGCCTGTGATGAGAACCATGGGGAAGGGCTGTGCCCTTGGCCAGTGAAGGAAGAAAACCTAAAACAATCCTTTGCTTTTTCAACCCACCCAGGGCTTGCTTTCACACTACTTGCTTAACACCATCCATTGTCCTCCTAACAACTGTTCTCTAAACATATTAACCTTTTTATTTAAAAGAGCATTGGAGCCGGGTTCGGTGGCTCAGCCTGTAATCCCGCGCCTTTGGGAGGCTGAGATGAGTGGATTGTCTGAGCCCGCGGGTTCGAGACCCGCCTGGGCAGGCGAGACCTCATCTCTACAATAAAATAAAAAAATTAGCCGGGCATGGTAGCACGCGCCTGTAATTCCAGCTACTCGGAAGGCTGAGGTGGAAGGATCACCGGAGACCAGCAGGTCGAGGCTGCGGTGGCCGGGAGTGGCCGCTGCACTCCAGTCTGGCAGACAGAGTGAGACTCCAACTCAAAAAAATAAAAATAAAAATAAAAGAGCACTGGAATGCTGTCACTTCAGGGGAAGTTTTTGGGGAGCTCTTTTTCCCCTCCTCTTCCCTTCTTCTCCTTTCCCCCTTTCACCCTCACCCAACTCCTGATTTTCAGTTCCTCCTCCCCAGTATCCAGGCTCCAACTCTGTGGGCCTTCCAAGTTTCCCCCTCCTCCATAGAAAAGTGAGAGTGAGAGCCGGGCATAGTGGCTCATGCCTGTAATCCCAGCACTTTGGGAGGTGGAGGCGAGAGGTTTGTCTGAGCTCAGGGGTTTGAGACCAGCCTGAGCAACTTGGTGAGACCTCGTTTCTACAATAATAATAATAATAATAATAATAATAATAATAAATTAGTCAGGTATGGTGGTATGCACCTGTGGTTCCAGCTACTTGGAAGGCTGAGGCGGAAGGATCACCTGAGCCCAGCAGGTCAAGGCTGCAGTGGCTGTGAGTGTGCCACTGCGCTCCAGCTTGGGTGACAGAGTGAGACTCCAACTCAAAAAAAAAAAAGTGGAGTGAGCAACCACTGGGGAGTGGGTGCAGGGTTAGCAAAGAAGAGCCAGGGTGAGCTTGAGGGAGAGTGTGTATTGTGGGAGAGGTGTGCACAGGGCTTGCTGGCACCCAGCAAAACCCCCATCACCAGCACCTGTCTCCTTTGGAGAGTACTATTTAGGTTCTAGCACAGAAAACACGAGGGTCCTGGAAAGTTCAAAGGTTGTCCCCACGGAGTCCCTTTTCAGCTACGCTTTCCCAGGGGTGGAGTCAGTTGATAGAGTTAAGAGGGAGAGCTAATGCCAGTGATGATCTAGAGGGGAGACTCCTGCCTCCCTCATGGGAGGCAAAGGCACCTGTGTAGTGCTGGCCCACATTCAGTTAACACCTCTCTTCTTTGTCCTTCAGCTCAGGAACTCACAACATGGGTTTACATCCCTTCTCACCCCCCTTCCTCGCCCATTTCCCCACCTCCCAAGTTCTGCTCTGTTAGTGGCTGGGACAGGGCCATGTGAGTCCCCCAAGAAGTGGTAGAATGTACCTTTGGCCCAGTCTTTTCCATGAAGCCTTGTTTGAGGTAGTTCCTTGTGAGGAGTGGCACGAGCTGGGGAAGAGAGACAGATATTGACCCCTCAACTCACACCCCAGGGTTCCAGGTTCCCTGCCAAGCTTGGCTCCCCGACAAAGGGGAAGTTTGGAATGGAGAAGGATGTATGTTCATAGTTCACGGGGCTATATTTGGAATGTGGAATGGATGTAATATCAATATTTCAACAAAGCCAGTCAACTGTACCCCAGACGTTTGCAGGGCTCACTGGCACTGCTGAGTCTTGGATTAAGGACTCATTCCCAGAGTGTAGACACAGGCAAAGACATTCTTGGTGTCAGGGAACATATTCTGCGTGCCTCCTGTGTGTCAGGCTCTGGGTGCAATCCTCAATCACCCTGCACGGTGGGTATTATCAGCCTCATTGTATGTCTGAGGAAACCAGGTCACAGAGAAGTGGCTGAGGATTTTCCCAGTCACATAACTGGTACTTGGAAGAGCTGAGATTTGCACCCATGGCCAGTGGGTACATTCACTAGACTTTAATTCATTCATTCTGAATTTGAGCCAATGCAGGGCTAGTCAAGGCCTAGGGAAACAATTGGAAGAAAAAGGAAAATCGTGCGGTTGGAATACTACTTTCTGAACCTCAGATGCCTTGGCTCATTCAATTCTCTCAATAGCCCTAGAAAGTAGGTATTGTCCCCATGGTGACAGATGAGTACACTGAGGCTCAGAAAGATGAGGTGGCTTGCCCTAGGTAATGTATCATGTTCTCTGACTCCAGAGTCCAAATGCATTTATTACAGGACCACAATGACACTGTGTCTTCCTTAGTTTCCAATATCAGGTCCTTGACCTGAGGCCTGGGTGATTGCTCAGAACCTCACACGATACACAGACACAGGGTGAGAGGAAAGACAGAGGAGAGGGGCGGGCTGTGAGGAGACAGGGTGGAGAAGGGGTAACAATGGTGGGTGAGGGAGGCAAGGGAACATTGAGGAAATTGACCAAAGACCAGTTTCCTCCACATAGGTCAGCAAAGATGGGAAGCCAGCCCAGAATAAATAAGGCTGAGTGTCTGCACTTTGTCCTCTGTCCTCACCAGTCAGCAGTCAGCACCCTCAACTCCTTGGCCACGGGAGCCAGAATTCACCAATTCTGGGTGCTGACTCAGCAGACCGATCTCAAGGGACCTGACCCAGGCCTTGCTGGATCTACTCCCAGACAGCTGCTGTCTCAATGCATCACTGGGCCACAAATGGACCCTATTCCTGACACCTGGCTCCCTGCAAATCATCTTGGAATTAAGGAGCATCTTAGGCTTTCCTTTTTTTTTTTTGAGTTGGAGTCTCACTCTGTCGCCCAGACTGGAGTACAGTGGCTCCTGGCCACCGCAGCCTCGACCTGCTGGGCTCCAGCAATCCTTCCGCCTGAGCCTTCCAAGTAGCTGGAATTACAGGCATGTGCTACCACGCCCGGCTGATTTTTTTATTTATTGTAGAGATGAGGTCTCGCCAAGTTGCTCAGGCAGGTCTTGAACCCGCGGGCTCAGGCAATCCACTCATCTCAGCCTCCCAAAGGCACGGGATTACAGGCTGAGCCACCGAGCCCGGCTGCATCTTAGGCTTTCAAGGAGGGTCTAGAAGTTGAGAATAAGAAAACCTCAGGACTAACATGCTCTCTCCACTCCCATCACTTACAAAATCCTCTTAGAAGAATGCCTAAAACAGAGACCAAACCACACCACCGCAGAGCCAGAAGGGACTTGAAGATGACCTGGACTAACTCCCTTTCACCAATAGGGAAACAGATGCTCAGCGAGGTGGCATGACCTGCAGGGGTCACACAGCAAGTTAACAACACAGCATCCACAAGAGCCCAGGCCTCCTGGCTCAAGGCAGCATCCTCTGCCCCACACCATTCTGGCTTCCCTAGCGGAGCCTGAGATGGGTAGACGGAGGCCCCAGACATCAGGGGACAATTGAAAGGAAGTTCTCAGGCTCACCATTAACTTGGTCATGGAAGGCAGGCTTACTCCTGTTACAAACGCCATGGGGAGGATCCCACTGCCTTCCAGAGACCAGAAATAATCATCACTCCTACCTAACTGCCATTTTACAGGATAAAATAGGCTCAAAAGCATTTTGTAAGTAGTATGCTAGGGAACATTTGTACATTTTGGTGACAGAAGGGGTCAGGAAGACCCCTGAGCCCCTTGACAGCACAGATTGCAGCCATGCATGCTGAACGGCAGAAATTTACCTGATTTTTGGAGGCCACCTTGCCATGTGTGAGGCTGTAAGCTGCCAGCCTCCTCTGGAGGACCTCATGTCTCAAGGCCTTGCCTGCAAACAAACCTAGGATGGCCTCTAAGTGTCTTTGGAGTCAGCAGACAAGGAGAGAAGGAGATGGCAGAGAGGAGATGCAGAAGTTGGGGACCACATTTAGCTTACCTCAGACTCCGGGAGCTCAGGAAAGGCCGTTTTCAGGTATTGCAGACGGGCTGCACGGAGGGCGTTGAACCAGTCCACTATCTCCTGCCGAGAGAGAAGCAAAGGGCACACAGACAGTTAGTGAGGTGGGGTGGGGTGGGAGGCTGAGTCTGGTGGCAGGGAGCTAGCTGGGTGTCAGGTTTGGGGCACATTCATTCAGCACACGAACACGCCCCACAGCTCCGCTCAGACTTGTCGGGGGGAGTGCTGTGTCAGAGCTCCATGAGCTAACCTGAGCAGGTGGGAAGTTCAGAGAGACAGGGAGACCCCAGAGCCATGGGAAAGGATGGAGTGAACAGCATGGGAGTTCTGCAATGGCCTAAAACAGGGCTTTTCACTTCCTAATGCATGCACACACACGAATCACCTGGGGCGCTTGTTACAATGCAGATTCAGATTTGGGGTGGGGCCTGAGACTCTGCATTCCTAACACACTCTCAGGTGATACAATGCTGCTGGTCAATGGAACACCCTTTGAGGAGCAAGGGTCTAGGAAATCGTTGTCCTCAGATGTCAAAGACCTGCCCCTCAAATGTCAAAGACTGGGGGGCAGGTGCACCTGGGGATGCCTCTCTAATGGGGGTGCTCATGGCCTGGCTTAGGCAGAAGTTGGCTTGGGTCCCTTCCGCTGTCACTCTGGGAGAATGCCTCCCTCAGCCAAGGGTCACCTTTCTAGGTGGCCTTGATCTGTTGCTCTCCCATCAGCCCTTTCGTGGCAGCCAGAGTGATTTTCTAAGTACAGATTGAATCCAGTCTGGCTTAGAGTTCTTCTACTACTCTCAGAAAAAAAAGTCCAAGTACTTTAGTGTGATGTACTTTGTCCTTTGAGCTCCTTCCACACAAAGCTGTTTGCAATTCCCCCAACTCATACTGTTCCCTCGTTGGGACATTCTGCCTCAACCACCTCCCTCTCACACACACCTTTTATCTAGAACATTCTACTCATCCTGCAGGTTAGTGTAGATGTTACAGTGGATGGGTTTTTGGGTGCTTGCTCAGTCCAAGCCCTGCTCGTATGAGAACTGTCCCAGCCACCCTCACCCACTGCCAGTGACAGCACCATTGGCTCCTATGGTCCTGCTCCTCCTGGGCCACAGCAACTGGACCAGAGCTAGACCAATACAGAGGCTGCACTGGGCTTATCAGATTCTTTCTTCCAAAAATTTAGAATTGGGAGGCTAAAAGACGATCCAATAGCTGCACTGCTGGACTTTGATATAATACAGTGGTTGAAAAAGTCATTTGTGTGCAAAGAAATGCACACTTTCCCTTTCTCTCTCTTAGGTCAAGCACACAGGCCTAGTAGTCCAGGGTTCTGAGCTCTCTTGTCCTGGCATTTGTTAAGAACCTTCTTGCATCTCAGGCACTAATGGAATGGGGCCAACCCAGAAAAGACACACCCAGGCCTTTACTTTGGAAGGTCTCTCCAGTCACAAACTGGTGATCTTGGGGCCAAATCCAACTTGCATACATGTTTGTTTGGCTCCTGAAATTTTATTTGTTTGTTTCAGTCCTCTGTGCAGGTTTTCCATTTTGCCACAGCCCCCATCACTCTTTATACCTGTCCACTTTACTTTTAAATTACCCATGGCTCCTGCAGGCACGCAAGTGCACCCTACGTTATGCCCATCTAACAGAAAGGCTGGGATATCAAGCAAAAGAGGAGAATGGTAGTCGGGGAGTAGAAGCCTCACATCTAGGTAGTCATTCACCACACTGGGCAGATGGGGGGAAGCCAGAGTTATAGTGTCAGAGACCTTGGGAACCTCAGCAAAAGTCCTGGTGGTAGTAATTGGCATGGAGGAGTGGCCACCAGTGTCCAGCCAATCTGGTCATGGGGCAGCAGCAGAGAGCCTAACATGGGCTAACAACCAGGAATCCCCTCATGTCTC
Source organism: Cephalopachus bancanus (assembly GCA_027257055.1). Classification (NCBI taxonomy): domain Eukaryota; kingdom Metazoa; phylum Chordata; class Mammalia; order Primates; family Tarsiidae; genus Cephalopachus; species Cephalopachus bancanus. Next base: position 4,468,749 of record JAPVLO010000158.1, read on the forward strand.
CTAGACTGCACAAGACCCAAGGTAAAGCCAAGGGAGAGGGTTGAGAAAGATGACTGATATGAGATTCCTTGGTGATCTTGGGAATGGAGTCCTAGAACTTAGAGAAACAAAGAAATACAACATTACTGGCACTTTCTCTCTCTCTTTCTCTACACACACACACACACACACACACACACACACACACACACACACACACAGCTCCTAATTCTTTTTAAAATTGTTATTATAATTTTTTAAAATTAGAGTCTCACACCGTCTCCCAGGTGAGAGTGCAGTGGTGCACTCACGGCCACCTCAGCATCGACCTGCTGGGTTCCGGCGATCCTTCCGCTTCGGCCTTCCAAGTAGTCAGAACTATAGGCACATGCTACCACACCAGGCTAATTTTTGATTTATTGTAGAGATGAGGTCTCTCCAAGTTGCCCGGGCTGGTCTCGAACCCACAGGCTCTGGCAATCCACTTGCCTCAGCCTCCCAAAGTGTTGGGATTACAGGGTAAGCCTCCGAACCCGGCCAGAACTCCTGATTCTAATCTCTCAAGAGGCCCAGCCATACCTATTGCCCTTGAAATAAATGATACCTCTGTATTCTTCCCACCTATGTCCCCTTCAAGTCGGTTGGAGTGTGTGCCTTTTTTAGCATATTCACACAATTCTTAATTAGAAACTCCTCCCTCTGGAAAGTCTTTTTTTTTTTTTCCTTTTTGAGTTGGAGTCTCACTCTGTCGCCCAGACTGGAGTGCAGTGGCTGCTCCCGGCCACCGCAGCCTTGACCTGCTGGGCTCCGGCGATCCTTCTGCCTCAGCCTTCCGAATAGCTGGAACTACAGGCGCGCGCTACCACGCCTGGCTAATTTTTTTTTTTTTTTTTTTTTTTGAGTTGGAGTCTCACTCTGTTGCCCAGACTGGAGTGCAGTGGCCGCTTCCGGCCACCGCAGCCTCGACCTGCTGGGCTCCGGCGATCCTTCCGCCTCAGCCTTCCGAGTAGCCGGAATTACAGGCATGCACTACCATGCCCGGCTGATTTTTTTTTGATTTTATTGTAGAGATGAGGTCTCGCTGCCCAGGCGGGTCTCGAACCCGCGGGCTCAGGCAATCCACTCACTCAGCCTCCCAAAGGCGCGGGATTACAGGCTGAGCCACCGAGCCCGGCTTTAATTTTTTATTTATTGTAGAGATGAGGTCTCGCCAAGTTGCCCAGGTGGGTCTCGAACCCGCAGGCTCAGGCAATCCACTCACCTCAGTCTTCCAAAGCGCGCAATTACAGGCTGAGCCACCGAGCCCAGCTTAAAATGCAGTTTCTAATTCAGTAGATCTAGGGTGGGCCTGAGACTCTATTTCTTTTTTTTTTTCTTTTTTGAGTTGGGGTCTCACTCTGTTGCCAAGGCTGGAGTGCAATGGCACACTCACAGCCACTGCAGCCTTGATCAGCCTTCTAAGTAACTGCAACTACAGGCATATGCCAGCATGCCCGGCTAATTTTTTGTTTTACTATAGAAATGAGGTCTCACCAAGTCGCCCAGGCTGGTCTCGAACACCTGGGCTCAGGCAATCCTCTCACCTCGGCCTCCCAAAGTGCTGGGATTATAAGCGTGAGTCACCATACCCAGTCGAGACTATTTCTAACAAGCTCCCAGGTGATGCCAATGTTGTTGGTGCAGGACCACATGTTGAAAAGCAACATTCTTTTTTTTTTTTTTGAGTTGGAGTCTCACTCTGTCGCCAAGACTGGAGTGCAGTGGCCGCTCCTGGCCACTGCAGCCTCGACCGGCTGGGCTCTGGCGATCCTTCCGCCTCAGCCTTACGAGTAGCCGGAATTACAGGCATGCGCTACCACGCCCGGCTGATTTTTTTATTTATTGTAGAGATGAGGTCTCACTGCCCAGGCAGGTCTCGAACCCGCAGGCTCAGGCAATCCACTCACCTCAGCCTCCCAAAGGCGCGGGATTACAGGCTGAGCCACCGAGCCCGGCGAAAAGCAACATTCTTGAGTGCACTGCCACCTAGTCATCTATCCATTCCTCCTCCCGTATTCAGAATCTTTGCCCTCCTGCCACCCTGGATCTGCCATCCCTGGGTATAGTTGCTTCTGCTAACTTGGATTCCCATTGGTGGCCACGCATGTCCAGATAGATTCACGGAACTTGCCAGGTTCCTCTCTGTGATCTGACTCTGCCTTCCTCATACCTCAGTCTCAGACTAGGAGATGACAACAAAATTAAGGCAAATAGCAGCAGCAAGTCTCAAGAGGCCGCTGAGCATATCACCTATGAGCAAGGGAGGCAGCAAGCTGGCCTGGGGAGCCATTAGTCCTGGGGAACTGAGCTGAAGGCTGAGGGGCAACTCCAGGCATCTCACCTTCCCACTCTCGTGATACACAAACAGGTTCCTGGTGTGACCCTCTCTCCTGTAGGTGATCTGCAGCCCGTGGGGGTGCCCTATCTTCTCTGTCTGGAAGGTAGCATTCAAGTCCTTAATGCTGATGACAGCTTTGGGTCCTTTGCCCTGGAAAGAGAGAGAGGATACTCAAGTCAGCAGTTGGCTTCTGATCAGCCTTCACCAAGGCCTAATGCAGACAAAACCAATGTGTACCTTTGTATGAGTTTTAAATGTTCTCGCTTTGATCTCTTGTTCGTAGACATCCCATGACCCCAGCCTAATCAGACAGGCCTCTCTGAGCTGAAAGCTGGTTTTCTTGGAAGGGAACACCTTAATTTAGGATTTTTCAAACTTTTTAGCCATAGGACTTTCTGAAACAAATCACTGATGGAAGCCAAACAAATAAAACAGACATAAACAGGTGTTTAGGCTGGTCCTTAGTCACACATACCCCATTTCAAACACTCAGTGGCCACCTGTGGCTAGTGACTATGGCATTGGGACAGGGCAGACACAGAACATTTCTGTCCCTAAAGAAAGCTCTCAGCCGGGCTCGGAGGCTCAGCCTGTAATCCTAACACTTTGGGAGGCCAAGCCAAGGGAATTGCCTGAGCCCCTGGGTTCGAGACCAGCCCGGGCAATTTGGCAAGACCTCATCTCTACAATAAATGAATAAATTAGCCAGGTGTGGTAGCATGCGTCTGTAGTTCCAGCTATTGGAAGGCTGAGGCAGAAGGATCACCGGAGCCCAGCAGGTCGACACTGGGGTGGCTGTGAGTGTGCCACTGCACTCCAGCCTTGGCAATGGAGTGAGACTAAAAAAGAAGAAGAAAGAAAAAGAAAGTTCTCGGGCTGGGTGCAGTGACTCACACCCGTAATTCCAGCACTTTGGGAGGCCGAAGCAGGTGAATGGCTTGAATCCAGGAGTTCGAGACTAGCCTGGGCAACATAGCAAAACCTCATCTCTATAAAAAAATTTAAAAATTGTCCAGACATGGTAGCATGCTCCTGTGGTTCCAACTACTTCAGATGCTGAAGTGGGAAGGATGGCTTGAGCCCAGGGGGTCGAGGCTATCATGAGTCGTGATTGTCATGTTCATGCCATTGAACTCCAGCTGGGTAACAGAGCAACAACAACAAAAACGTTCTCTAGGAGAGAAATTTGGTCATATCAATTAAAATGTTGAGTATTTTGTTTTGACACACAATTCTGCATCCAACAATCTGTCCCAAGGAAGAAATTGCATTATTATGCAAACATGTATGTCACAAGATGTTTATTGTGGTATTACTGGTGATAGCAACAACAAAAAAAGGAAATGAGTTAAATGTCCACCAGGCTCAGTGGCTCAGTCTGTAATCCTGCACTTTGGGAGGCTGAGGTGAGTGGATTGCCTGAGCCCGTAGGTTCGAGACCCATCTGGGCTACTTGGTGAGACCTCGTCTCTACAATAAAATTTTAAAAAAAATTAGCCGGGCGTGGTAGCGCGCACCTGTAGTTCCAGCTACTTGGAAGGATCACCAGAGCCCAGCAGGTCAAGGCTGCAGTGGCCGGGAGCGTGCCACTGCATCCAGTCTGGGCAACAGAGTGAGACTCCAACTCAAAAAAAAAAAAATGTCCATCAACAGTGATGGATTAAATAAAACATAGTACACCTAGAAATACCACAGTCTTTTTAAAAGACTAACTTAAATCAATTAAAAAAAATTTTTTTTGGCTGAGCACATCAGCTCATGCCTGTAATCTCAATACTTAAGAGGCCAAGACAGGATGATTGCTTGAGCCCAGAAGTTCAAGACCAGCCTGGGCAACACAGTGAGACCTCATCTCTACAAAAATATAAAAAATTAGATGTGGCTGGGTGCACTAGTATTCCCAGATACTCAGAAGGCTGAGGCAGAAGGATCGCCTGAGCCCAGGAGGTCGGGGGTGTGGTGAGCTGTGATCACGCCACTGTATGCTACCCTGGGTGACAGAATGAGACCTCAACTCAAAAAAAAATGCATTTATTTAGATATGGGGTCTCACTCTGTCACCCAGGCAGGAGTAGGGTGGTGTGATCACAGCTCACTACAGCCCTGATCTCCTGGGCTTAAGCAATCCTCCTACCCTTTTCCTGAGTAGTGAGGACTACAGTTGCATACCACCATGCCTGGCTAATTTTTGTTTTCTGGGTTTGTTTTTTTTTTTTTAGTCAGAGTCTCACTCTGTCATCCAGGCTGGAGTGCAAAGGCATCATGAACACAACTCACCACAGCCTCAACTTCCTGAGCTCAGACAATCTTCCTGCCTCTGCTTCTCAAGTAGTTGGGACTCCAGGCATGTGCCACTATGCCTGGCTAATTTTGTTTTGTTTTGTTTTGTAGAGATGAGGTCTTGCTATGTTGCCCAGGCTGGTCTTGAACTCCTGGCCTCAAGTGATCCTCCAGGCTCAGCCTCCCAAAATGCTGAGTTATAGGTGCGAACCACCGTGCCTGACCTCCAGCTCATTTGAAAAAAAAAAAAAAAAACTTTGTAGGCTGGGCACAGTGGCTCATGCCTATAACCCCAGCACTTTGGAAGGCCAAGGTGAGAGGATCGCCTGGGCCTATGGGTTCGAGACCAGCCTGGGTAACCTGGTGAGACCTCATGTCTACAATAAATAAAAAAAAATTAGCCGGACGTAATGGCGTATGCCTGTAGTTTCAGCTTCTTGAAAGACTGAAGTGGAAGGATCACCTGAGCCCAGCAGGTCGATGCTGCAGTGGCCATGAGCATGCCACTGCACTCCAGCCTGGGCAACAGAGACTCCAACTCAAAAAAAAATTATTTTTGTAGACATGAAATCTTGCTATGTTGCCCAGGTTGGTCTCAAACTCCTGGATTCAATGACCCCCCTAAGTTAGTTCAATATTACTAGTATGAAAAATATCCATGATATTCATCAGTGAGAAATATCAAATCCCAGAACAGGAGGTATAGCAGGAGCTTAACATAAAACTTCTACACACAGACACATGCACATAAATGTACATGCATATAAACATAATGTATATTTGTATGTATATTTGAACATGCATAAAAAGTATAGTCAGATCTACACCAACTCTCTTAACAATGGTTTTCTTGGAAGATTATGCAAAACTTAAAAAAAATTACTATGAGTACCTGGTGGTTTAGTGGTTAATATAAAAAAATTAAAATTTACTATGAGAAGCACCGAAGATATAAAAAAAAAGTATATCTAATTTCATCAATATTCTTCCTAACTTTTTTTCTCCCTCACCCCACTAACTTTATTTAGAGACAGGGTCTCACTCTGTTGTCCAGGTTGTTGTGCAGTGGTGCAATCATAGCTCACTGTAGTCTTAAAATCCTGGACTCAGCCTCCCAAGTAGCAAGGACTACAGGCATGTGCCACCACGTCTGTCTGTTTGTGTGTATGTGTGTGTGAGCATCTGTGCATGTAAAGACAGGGTCTTTTTGGTCTCAAACTTCTGGCCTCAAGTGATCCTCCCCTCTCGGCCTCCCAAAGTGCTGGGATTACAGGCATGAACCATCGCACCTAGCCTTCCTAACTTTTAAAAAAGGAATTATGACATCACTAATAAAGCCAGTCCCTTTAACGGAGACTCAATCCATTCCATTCTCCTCCTCCATTCCCCATGGGCAAGCGCTGTCATCACCTTGATGTTTATCCTTCCAGTTCACTTTTTATACATTTACACTATACATACATATGCATATATCTAAGAACAATGGGGTTTTAATTTGCATAAATGGCATCACACTTTATCAATTGGTCTTGATCTTGCCTTTGTCACTCAACATTACATTTTTTAGGTCTACCCATGTTGCAATACACCAACATTGCCCACACCTGTAGTCCCAGCACTTCGGAAGGCCAAGGCAGACAGATTGCTTGAAACCAGGAGTTTGAGACCAGCCTGGTCAACACAGCGAGACCTCATCTCTACAAAAACTCAAAAATTAAGCCAGGCCTGGCGGTGTATGTCTGTAGTCCCAACTACTAGGGATGCTGAGGTGGAAGAATCGCCTGAGCCCAGGAGTTTGAGGCTGCCATGAGTCATGATCATCGTGATCATGCCACTGCGTGCCGGCCTGGGCAACAGAGTAAGGCCTCGACTCAAATAATAATAACAATATTAAGAACAGTACTAGCCGGGCTCAGTGGCTCAGCCTGTAATCCTGTGCTTTGGGAGGCTGAGGTGAGTGGATTGCCTGAGCCCGTGGGTTCGAGACCCGCCTAGGCAACTTGGTGAGACCTCATCTCTACAATAAATCCAAAAATGAGTTGGGTGTGGTAGCACGCGCCTGTAGTTCCAGCTACTCGTAAGGCTGAGGTGGAAGGATCGCTGGAGCCCAGCAGGTTGAGGCTGCGGTGGCTGGGAGCGGCCACTGCCCTCCAGCCTGGGCGACAGAGTGAGACTCCAACTCAAAAAAAAAGAGAAAAGAACAACAGTACTTCTTTCCTATCTTCACCAATGCTTGACACTGCCAGAGTAAAAAATGTTTGCTAATATGATGGGTACGAAATTGTACCTCATTGTTAATTTTCATGTAATCAGCTTCATTGAGGTATAATTTATAGACAATAAACTATGCTCATTTTAAGAGTGCAGTTTGATTTTTGACAAATGTATATACCCATGTAACTACCACAACAATGAAGATATAACCCCAAAAGAGCTCCTTTGTCCCCCTTTGCGGCCAATCCCTCCTCCATATCAACCCCAGAAAACCACTTATTTGCCTTCTATTAGTATAGAAGAGTTTTGCCTGTTTTAGAATTTCATATAAACAGGATCACATGGTATTCTTGTAGAAGAGAGCTTCAAAAAGTTCATGGAAAATGCATATTATGAAAAAACTATGCATGGATTTCTATTTTTTTTTTTTTTTTTGGTGCCCAAATAAACTTTTTTTTTTTTTTTCTTTGAGTTGGAGTCTCACTCTGTTGTGCAGACTGGAGTGCAGTGGCCGCTCCCGGCCACCGCAACCTCGACCTGCTGGGCTCCGGCAATCCTTCCGCCTCAGCCTTCCAAGTAGCCGGAATTACAGGCATGCGCTACCACGCCCGGCTGATTTTTTGATTTATTGTAGAGATGAGGTCTCGCTGCCCAGGCGGGTCTCGAACCCGCGGGCTCAGGCAGTCCACTCACCTCAGCCTCCCAAAGGCGCGGGATTATAGGTTGAGCCACCGAGCCCGGCTCCAAATAAACTTTTATTAACTTGTTACAACATGTTTGAACTGGATTTAGTCCGAGGCACTAAGAAGGATAAGACATCAGTTTGAAAAGAGACCCTATCAGAGCAACATGAATTCTGCTAAAATTGAAGCAAGAACAAACAAGATTAATTGTAAGGCTTGGGTGGAAGAGTGTGAAATCATTGACGCTTTAAGAAAAATTTACAGGCCGGGCTTGGTGGTTCAGCCTGTAATCCCAGCACTTTGGGAGGCCGAGGTGAGTGGATTGCCTGAGCTCGCGGGTTTGAGACCTGCCTGGGCAACTTCACAAGACCTCATCTCTACAATAAATCAAAAATCAGCTGGGTGTGGTAGCGCGTGCCTGTAGTTCCAGCTACTTGGAAGGCTGAGGCAGAAGGATCGCCGGAGCCCAGCAGGTCAAGGTTGTGGTGGCCAGGAGTGGCCACTGCACTCCAGCCTGGGCGACAGAGTGAGACTCCAACTAAAAAAAAAAGAAAAATTTACGGGGACAATGCCCCAAAGAAATGAGTAGTTTAGAAATGGATAACTAGTCTTTTGTTTTGTTTAGTTTATATCTATACACTGATGGCAACCACTTCGAACATCTCTCTTTTTTTTTTTTTTTTTTTTTTGAGTTGGAGTCTCACTCTGTCACCCAGACTGGAGTGCATTGGCCGCTCCCGGCCACCACAGCCTCGACCTGCTGGGCTCTGGCGATCCTTCTGCCTCAGCCTTCTAAGTAGCTGTAACTACAGGTGTGCGCTACCACGCCCGGCTAATTTTTTTATTTATTGTAGAGATGCGAGCTCACCGAGTTGCCCAGGTGGGTCTTGAACCCGCAGGCTCAGGCAATGCACTCACCTCAGCCTCCCAAAGGCGCAAGATTACAGGCTGAGCCACTGAACCCAGCTGGAATATCTCTTATAATTGCAGAAGTCAAACGTGATTTGTATTCATCTTTTGTTATCAGTATATATGGAGCATTACCATTTTAAAACAGTTTTTTCTTTCTTAAAATGCGTATAGGGCAACTCCTTTGGGCCCCTTCCCACTGTGGGAGCTTTTGTCCTCTCAATAAATACTGCTTTTAAGAAAAAATGTGTATAAGGCCAGACACGGTGGCTCATACCTATAATCCCAGCACTTTGGGAGGCCGAGGTGAGAAGATTGCCTGAGCCCACGGGTTCGAGACCAGCCTGGGCAACTTGGCAAGCCCTCATCTCTACAATAAATCAAGAAAAATTAGCCAGGCGTGATGGCTCATGCCTGTGGTTCCAGCTACTTGGAAGACTGAGGTGGAAGGATTGCCTGAGCCCAACAGGTCGAGGCTGCAGTGGCCGTGAGCATGCCACTGCACTCCAGCCTGGGCGACAGAATGGTACTGTGTGTGTGTGTGTGTGTGTGTGTGTGTGTGTATTAGAGATGGGATCTCACTATGTTGCCCAGGCTGATCTTGACTTCCTGGCCTGACCTCAAGTGATTCTCCCACCTCAGCCTTCCAAAGTGCTGGAATGACAGGCATGAGGCACCACACCAGGTTGATAACATGTTTTAAGAAGGGACAAGATGGTCAGGCACATGGCTCAAGTCTGTCATCCCAGCACTTTGGGAGGCTGAGGTGAGGGTTGGCCTGAGCCCATGGGTTTGAGCACAGCCTGGGCAACTTGGCAAGCACATCTCTACAATAAAATCACAAAATTAGCTGCCATGGTAGTGCATGCCTGTAGTTCTGGCTATGGGGAAGGCTGAGGCTGAAGGATCACCTGAGCCCACTGGGTCAAAGCTGGGGTGGCCATGAGCACGCCATTGCACTCCAGCTTGGGTGACAGAGTGAGACTCCAACTCAGAAAAAAAAAGGGACAAGATGGTGTTGAAGATAAAGCCTATAGCAGAAGACTATTTACATCAATTTGTGAGGAAATAATTCATCTTGCTTGTGCCCTAATTAAAGAGGACTGACAATTAACAGCAGAAACAATAGCAAATACCATAGATATCTCAATTGATTCATCTTACACAAGTCTGACTGAAAAATGAAAATTGAGCAAACTTTCCACGTGATAGATGCCAAAACCATTGTGCCCAGATCAGCCACAGACAAGAGCAGAGCTCTGAATGGAAATTTTAAACAAGTGAGATTAAGATCCTGAAGTATTTCTTCAAAGAACTGTAACAGGAGATGAAACATGGCTTTACCAGTACAGTCCTAAAGTCAAAGTACAATCAAGCAAGGGCTACCAAGAGGCAGAAGTGTCCCCGCCATCAAAGGTCAAAGCAAAAGCGGGACTGATCAAGAGCAAAGTCATGGCAGCAGTGTTTTGGAACGCTCAAAGCATTTTCCTTGTTGACTTTTCGGAAGGCCAAAGAATGACATCTGTTTATTATGAGTGTTTTGAGAAGGTTAGCCAGAACTTTAGCAGAAAAACGGCCAGGAAAGCTTCACCAGAGAGCACTTCACCACAACATGGATGACAACAAGGCTCCTGCTCACTCCTCTCATCACACAAGTGCAATTTTGTGAGTGTTTTGATGGGAATTCATTAGGCATCCACCTTGCAGTCCTGTTTTGCCTCCTTCTGCCCGCTTTTTATTTCTTCATCTTAAAAAATATCTGTAGGCAATGTAGTCTCTGTCTGGTCCTGGAACAGAGAAAATGGCTCCGGCTGGCGTTTCCTCATCTCTCACTGGTGGGGGAGCTCCTCTCCAGCTCTCCCCAACTGTTCTCTCCACGGATCCCAGGCTGCAGCCACTTTACTGTCACAGGTAATGGTGTGGGCCCGGCTCCAGGTGACGAGGATCAGCTGAATTCGGCAGGCTTTTCTCAGGAAAGTCTAGAGAGCAGCAGAGGATCCTGTGTGCCCAGGGCTCTAATCTCAGGGTGGTGGGGGGTTGCAGTCACCACTGGAAGAGATCCCCAGGTGTATGAGTCTCCCCTCAGATGGACTTTCACTCACCCACTGGCACACACCTGCTTGCGCAGTCTTTATGGACACTCGCTTTTATGGAGACTCTCAGTCCGACCTGTCCCGTCGCCCCACCTATATTTTATTACTTTAAAAAGCTGCTGGTAGCCGGGCTCGGTGGCTCAGCCTGTAATCCCGCGCCTTTGGGAGGCTGAGGTGAGTGGATTGCCTGAGCCCGCGGGTTCGAGACCTGCCTGGGCAGCGAGACCTCATCTCTACAATAAATCAAAAAATCAGCCGGGCGTGGTAGCGCATGCCTGTAATTCCGGCTACTTGGAAGGCTGAGGCGGAAGGATTGCCGGAGCCCAGCAGGTCGAGTCTGCAGTGGCCGAGAGCGGCCACTGCACTCCAGTCTGGCAACAGAGTGAGATTCCTACTCAAAAAAAAAAAAAAAAAGCTGCTAGTTTATTTGAATTTATTATGAATGATTAAAAGCAAAACTGTTTATATATCTTAAATAAAAAACTTCCTGAAGGAAGTACTATTAAAATACATATATATATATATCTGTAAAGGGCACCTACTTTTTTTCAGTTATAAAATTTAAAATAACCTGCAATGACATGATTAGATTCCCAGGACCCTCAATTCTCTAGGGATGGACTAAATGGCTGGTATCATCACTTACAAAAGTGTCTTGAGCTTCCTGGGGCTTATGTTGGAAAATAAAGTTTATAATTTTTATTTTCATCTTTTTTTTTTTTTTTTTTTGAGTTGGAGTCTCACTCTGTCGCCCAGACTGGAGTGCAGTGGCCGCTCCCGGCCACCGCAGCCTCGACCCGCTGGGCTCTGGCGATCCTTCCGCTTCGGCCTTCCGAGTAGCCGGAATTACAGGCATGCGCTACCACGCCCGGCTGATTTTTTGATTTATTGTAGAGATGAGGTCTCGCTGCCCAGGCAGGTCTGGAACCCGCGGGTTCAGGCAATCCACTCACCTCAGCCTCCCAAAGGCGCGGGATTACAGGCTGAGCCACCAAGCCCGGCTATCTTTTTTTTTTTTGAGTCGGAATCTCACTTTGTCACTCAGACTGGAGTGCAGTGGTATGTTCCCGGCCATCTCAGCCTCAACCTGCTGGGCAGGTGATCCTTCTGCCTCAGCCTTCCAAGTAGCTGGAACTACAGGCATGAGCTACCACAATCAGCTAATTTTTTTTTTGTTGCTCAGGCTGGTCTCAAACTGAGTGTTCAGGCAATCCTCTCGCCTTGGCCTCCCAAAGTGCTGGGATTACAGGCTGGGCCACCGAGCCTGGCCTACAGATGACTTTTAAGTATCTTTTTTTTGAGTTGGAGTCTCATTCTGTTGCTCAGGCTGGAGAGCAGTGGCACACTCACGGCTACCCCAGCGTCTGCCTGCTGGGCTCCAGCGATCCTTCCACCTCAGCCTTCCAAGTAGCTGAAACTACAGGTGTGCGCTACTGCACTCAGCTAATTTTTTATTTATGGTAGAGATGAGGTCTCATCAAGTTGCCTGGGCTGGTCTCAAACCTGCGGGCTCAGTCAATCCACTCACCTCAGCCTCCTAAAGAGCTGGGATTATAGGCTGAGCCACCAAGTTTGGCCTATTTTCATTTTTTAAATTCCATTTTCTATGAACCTTTTGAAGTTCCCTCATATAAGGCTTCTTTTGTTCAGAATGTTTTTGAGATTCATCCATGTTGCATTTATCAGTAATTTGTTCCTTTTTATTTTATTATTGTTATTATTTTTGAGTTAGAGTCTCACTCTGTCAGGCTGGAGTGCAGTGACATGATAAGGACTCAACGCAGCCTTGACCTCCTGGATTAGGCAATCCTTCCACCTCAGCCTCCCAGGTGGCTGGGACTATAGGTGTGCACCACCAAGCTCAACTAATTTTTTTAAAAAAACATTTTTGTAGTTCACGGCCAGTCTTGGCAACTTGGTGAGACCTCTTCTCTACAATAAATCAAAAAATTAGCTGGTTGCAGTAGCGCACACCTGTAGTTCCAGCTACTTGGAAGGCTGAGGTAGAAGGATCCCCCGAGCCCAGCAGATCGATGCTGGGGTGGCTATGAGCGTGCCACTGCACTCCAACCTGGGTGACCAAGTGAGACTCTGACTTAAAAAACAAAACAAAACAAAAATTTTGTAGAAATGAATGAAGTCTTGTTGTGTTGCCCAGCCTGGTCTCACACTCTTGGGCTAGAGTGAGATCCTCTGGCCTTGGCCTCCCAAAGTGCTAGGACCACAGGCACGAGCCACTACACCCAACTGTACCTTTTTGTTGCTGAGTGATAGGTATATACTGTATATTTTTTTCCTTTTCATTATGAGGACAGTGGTCCAGAAGACTCAGCTCTAAGTAACCTTGGTCATTTATCCAGTTGTAGGTAGACATTTGGATTCTTTCTGGGTTTCAGTTATTGCAAATAAAGCTTCTGAGAACATTCACGTACAAAACTTTTTGTGAATAAATGTTTTTGCTCCTCTTCAGTAAATATCTAGGAATAGAATAGCTGGGTTATATGGTTAAGTGTGTGTGTGTTTAACTTTATTAAAGACCAAATTGTTTCCAAAGGGGTGTTATGATTGCACAGTTCCACCATCAATGTACGAGAGTCCTGCTTGCTCCAATCCTTGTCAGCACGTGGTGTTTTCAGCCTTCTAACTTTAACCATTCTGGTGGGTACATAGTCTATCTCGTGGTTGTAATTTGTATGTTCCTGACTGCCGGAAAGAAAGATTGAGTATCTCTTCTTATATTTATGAGACATTTTGGTTTTCTTTTCTGTAGTCGCCAGTTTATTTCCTTCGCCTGTTTTTACAATTAGATTGTCTTTTTCTTCTTGACTTTAATTTTTTAAAAAGATGTTATTCTGGGTATTAATATTATATTATGTTAAGTGAGATATCTTCTTAGTTTTGCTTGCTTTTTTTTTTTGAGTTGGAGTCTCACTCTGTCGCCCAGACTGGAGGGCAGTAGCTGCTTCCGGCCACTGCAGCCTCGACCTGCTGGGCTCCGGCGATCCTTCCACCTCAGTTTTCCAAGTAGCCGGAATTACAGGCCCGCACTGCCACGCCCGGCTAATTTTTTGATTTATTGTAGAGATGAAGTCTCGTCTGCCCAGGCGGGTCTCGAACCCGCGGGCTCAGGCAATCCACTCACCTCAGCCTCCCAAAGCGCGGGATTACAGGCTGAGCCACCGAGCCCGGCTTGCTTGCTTTTTTTTATGAGTTGGGGTCTCACTCTGTCACTCAGGCTGGAGGGCACTGGCACACTCACGGCTCATTGCAGCCTCAACCTCTCGGGCTCGAGCAATCCTCTCACCTTAGATTCTCAAGTAGCAGGTGCGTGCCACTACGCCTGGCTAATTTTTTTGATTTTTTTTTGTAGACACGAGGTCTTGTTACGTAGCCTAGGCTGGTCTCAAACTCCTAAACTCAAGTTATCCTCCCACCTTGGGATTTGGTGCTGGGATATCAGGTGTGAGTCAGCACATCTAGCCAGTTTCACCTTCTTTATTTTTTTTATTTTTTATTTTTTTGAGTTGGAGTCTCACTCTGTCCCCCAGATTGGAGTGCAGTGGCCGCTCCCGGGCACCGCAGCCTCGACCTGCTGGGCTCCGGCGATCCTTCTGCCTCAGCCTTCCAAGTAGCTGGAACTACAGGCATACGCTACCACGCCCGGCTGATTTTTTGATTTATTGTAGAGATGAGGTCTCGCTACCCAGGCAGGTCTCGAACCCGCGGGCTCAGGCAATCCACTCACCTCAGCCTCCCAAAGGCGCGGGATTACAGGCTGAGCCACCGAGCCCGGCAGTTTCACCTTCTTTATACTTCATTTACTTTTTTATATTTCCCAGAATGTTTACATCATCATGAGTTATCTTTATAATAAACAATTTCCATTTTGAGAAAGAAATAAAAAAGAACACAGGAAACCAGTTCTATTTTTGGACTGTTCTAGATTGAACTGGTTTAGGACTGAAAAACAGATCAACTTTTTCTAACCAGTTTTGAGGCCCGGTCCCAAGGCCAACTCACAGCAGCTGCTGGGGTTTGGTGGCCTTTCCTAGCTGCAGCAGCACTTTCTCTTCCTGCATTTTGTACCATTTCAGCAAAAATGTTGAAAAAGCAACATTTTTCAGTGCTTTACACTGAGGACTGAGAAGGAATCCCTCCTCTCACTCCACGCCCCAACTTTCTGCCCTCGATCCCAGACTGTAGCCACACTGGACATAACCTCTGGTCTGTCTGGTTGGAAAGCAACAAGGGAAATAATAAAAATTTCTGCATAGAGGAAGAGATAAAGGTGAAGGCTAAAGTGCTCAGAGTCTGCCCTCTTCCTTTGTTGGCTACTCTTTTACTTTACCTTTGCTGGAAACTTCTCATCTTTCTGTCCTCTAAATACTTGAATGCCTCAGGGCTCAGTGGGGTCGATGGTCTCCAAAGATGGCCTTCCCCAAGTCCTTACCTCCCAGTATCTCCAAAAAAAAGGGGAGACTCTATTTCCCCTTCCCTTGAATCAGGGCTGGTTGCTTGATTTACTTTGACCAATAGAATGCAGTTCCTGGCCAGCTTTCCAGAAGTCTGGCAGCATTCACTTTGGATGGAGAAGCCAGCCACCATGCTGCAACCTCTGAATGAGGGAGAGAGAGAGAGAGAGAGAGAGAGAGAGAGAGAGAGAGCAACATAGAGTACGCCCAGTAACTAGACATGTGAGAGGGGGCTTCCTAGGGTCTCCAAGCCAGTCCAATCATGAGCTAAATGCAGCGGAGTGGCCTGGTTGACACCACATGGAATATATTGAAGCAGCCTAGCCTGATCACATTCCTGACCCATGAGATTGTGAGAAATAGTAACTTGATATTTTAAGCCACGAAGGGTTCGGGTGGTTTGCTATTTAGCAACAAGTAACCAAAATACTCAGTCCTTGGACATCTTTTTCCTGATTAGGTAGTCCCATTGCTAACCCAGTCTACAGGCTGATGACTCCAACGCTCAGTTCTCTCCACAGTCCCAAACTCATACATCCAACTTCTTTCTCGATGTCTCCACTGGATGACTAATTTGCATCTCAAATAAAAAGGACTCTTGATCATCCCCTTAGTGGGCTAAATCTTTGCCTTCTTAGCAAATGACAATTATATCCTTTTAGTTTCATAGGACAAAAATCTGGGATTCATTCTTGATTCCTCTTACTCTCATACCCCACATCCAATCCTTCAGTAAATTCTATTGGAGCTAATTCTAAAATATACCCAGAACCTGACCACTTCTAACCATCTCCTTCATCACCATTCTGGTTTAATCCGCCAATCTTTCTCATGTGGGTTACTACAATAGCTTTCTAACTCACTTAAATTCTTCCATTCTTGCCTCCTTCCTCCCCTATTCTCACCCAGCAGCAGCCAGTGTGCTCCTTTTTTAAAAAGTTTAACTCAGACTGGGCGCCGTGGCTCATGCCTATAATCCCAGCACTTTGGGAGGTGGAGATAGGAGGATGGCTTGAGCCAAGAGTTTGAGATCACCCTAAGCACCATAGCAAGACCTGGGCTCTACAAAAAATTAGCCAGGTGTGGTGGCACATGCCTGCAGTCCCAACTATGAAAAGGCTGAGGTGTAAGGATTGCCGGGGCCCAGGAGATCAAGGCTGCAGTAAACTGTGATCATGCCACTATACTTCAGCCTAGATGACAGAGTGAGACTTTGACTCAAAAAAAAAAGTTTAAAGTCAAAGCATATCACTTCTCTGTTCAAAATCGTCCAGTGGCTTCCAATCTCACTCAGAGTAAAATCCAAAAACTTACATTTTTTCAGATCACATATATGATAAGGGACTTGTATCTAGAATATATAAAGAACGATTACAACTCATTAATAAAAATATAAATAGCCTAAGTAAAATGTGGGAAAATGATCTAAATAGATATTTCTACAAATAAGATATGTAAATAGCCAATAAGCACATAAAAAGATGTTCAACCTCATTAGCCAGGAGGGAAATACCAATTTAAACCATGAGATATTACTTCATACCCAAGATAATAATTAAAGGCCAGGTTCAGTGGCTCAGCCTGTAATCCCAGCACTTTGGGAGGCTGAGGTGAGTGGATTGCCTGAGCCCGCGGGTTCGAGACCCGCCTGGGCAACTTGACGAGACCTCATCTCTACAAGAAATCAAAAATTAGCCGGGTGTGGTAGCGCGTGCCTGTAGTTCCAGCTACTCGGAAGGCTGAGGCGGAAGGATCGCCGGAGCCCAGCAGGTCGAGGCTGCGGTGGCTGGGAGCGGCCATTGCACTCCAGTCTGGATGACAGAGGGAGACTCCAACTCAAAAAAAAAAAAAGATAATAACTAAAAAAAGACAGATAATAACAAATGTTGGTGATGACGCAGAGAAACGGGAACCCTCATACACTGCTGGTGGCAATGTAAAATGATGCAGCCACTTCAGAAAATAGTCTGATAATTCCTCAAAAGATTAGACATAGAGTCATCATATGACCCAGCAATTCCACTCTTAGATAAACCTGAGAAAAACTGAAACAAATGTACACAGGTATGTTCACAGCAGCATTATTCATACTTGCCAAAATGTGAAAACAATTCAACTGATGAATTAACAAAATGTCATATATCCATACAGCGAAATATTGCTCAGTAATAAAAATCTATCAGCCAGGCTTGGTGGCTCAGCCTGTAATCTCGCGCCTTTGGGAGGCTGAGGTGATTGGATTGCCTGAGCCCGCGGGTTCGAGACCCGCATGGGCAACTCACCTCTACAATAAATCAAAAATTAGCCGGGCGTGGTAGCGTGCGCCTGTAGTTCCAGCTACTTGGAAGGCTGAGTGGAAGGATTGCCAGAGCCCCGCAGGTCGAGGCTGTGGTGGCCGGGAGTGGCCATTGCACTCCAGTCTGGGTGACAGAGTGAGACTCCAGTTCAAAAAAAAAAAAATCTATCAACTACTGATACATGCTAAAGCATGAATGAACTTTGAAAGTATTGTGCTAGCCGGGCTCGGTGGCTCAGCCTGTAATCCCATGCCTTTGGAAGGCTGAGGTGAGTGGATTGCCTGAGCCCGCAGGTTCGAGACCCGCCTGGGCAGCGAGACTTCATCTCTACAATAAATCAAAGAATCAGCCGGGTGTGGTAGCGCATGCCTGTAATTCCGGCTACTTGGAAGGCTGAGGCGGAAGGATTGCCGGAGCCCAACAGGTCGAGGCTGCAGTGGCCGGGAGCGGCTACTCCACTCCAGTCTGGGCGACAGAGTGAGAATGCAACTCAAAAAAATAGAAAGTATTGTGCTAAGTGAAAGAAGCTTGTTACTGTTACAAAGATCATATATAATTTAGCTGGGCATAGTGGTACGCACCTGTAGTTCCAGCTACTTGGGAGGCTCAAGAGGGAGAATCACCTGGGCTCAGGAGATCAAGGCTGTGATGAGCCATGATCGTGCCACTGCACTCCAGCCTGGGTGACAGAGCAAGGCCCTGACTCAACTAAATAAATATCAAAATGGAATCCAAAACAAAACCATATATTGTATGATTCTGTGTGTATGAAATATCCAGAATAGGCAAATCCATAGAGACAGAAAGTAGATCAGAGTTTGTC
Source organism: Cephalopachus bancanus (assembly GCA_027257055.1). Lineage (NCBI taxonomy): Eukaryota > Metazoa > Chordata > Mammalia > Primates > Tarsiidae > Cephalopachus > Cephalopachus bancanus. The sequence continues at coordinate 4,486,876 of JAPVLO010000158.1, forward strand.
TAGAGCTAGGGCTTGTGTAATATGGGAGATTACAGCTAAGGGGCATGTGGTTTCTTTAGACGTTATGAGAAAGTTCTAAATCTGACTGTAGTCATCGTTGTACAACTCTGTGAATATACTGAAAACTCTTTATTGCATACTTTAAATGGATGAATTGTATAGTACGTGAATTATATCTCAATAGAGCTGTTACCAAAAAATTCTCAAGTCTTACCATGGCCTACGAGGTCCTCCACTGTGTGACTTCATCTCTCTCTATTCTTTTCTTTGCTCACTGTGTACGAGTCACTCTGGTTTCCTTGATGCTCTACAGACCCACAAAACACACTCCTAGCTCAGGGCCAGGGCTGAGGCTTATGGTTAAGCAGTGTGTGCACTGCATAAAAAGCTCCTGGCTAAGTGATAATTGAAATCCAGACTTCTGCTTTTTGAGACTGGGACCCAGGAGCCATCTCCTCCTAGAGGGGCCATCTTCATCTAATTGGTACAAAGGTGCATGCTAGCCATGACCGTGCTTAGGACTTCTGTACACACTGTTCTCCCCGTCTCTTCTTTCCCCACACAGTCCCATAGCTCATTCCCCACGTTTATTCAGTTACTTGCTCACATGTCACCAGAGAGGCCTTCCCTGCCCACTCTGCTGCAGCACACCCTGTCACATCCTCACCACTCTCCAACGCCCCTCCTTCTTCTAAAGGCAAGTTCTCTACGTAGAACTTACTGCCATCTGGTATATTATATACTGATGTGCACTTTGGTTACTGGTGTATCTCCTTCCACTAGACTGAAAACTCCATGAGAACAGGAGCTTTGTTTAGTTCCTTGCTATGTCCCCAGTGCCTAGAATAATGTTTAGCACATAGTAGGTATTCAATACATATTTAAGTGAATGAATAAATGAAGTAAAACCCAGTGGTCATCAACACGGACCAGTCTAAGCCAATTCTAGGAAAACAGAAGTGTGTTTTTCAGTGGACTGGATTGATTGCGCAACCAAGACGAAGTAGCAGAATGTTATGCCTAACACTCAGTGGCCGCGATTATCCACAAGCCAAGGCACTGCTGATTAGAATGCAGACGCTAGTGAGTGAAGCCTGGTGCTCAGGGAGCGACTCCCTCACTGGTCTGGCCTCTTACCTCCTCCTTAGTGTAGTACTTCAGGAGGCCTTCTCTTGCCAGAAGGACAAACCTCCTTCTCAGGAACTGTGCGTTGTCCCTCCCCCGCTTCCACAGGAATCCTTCTCGGTTACCTGAACCGCCAGGGACAAGAAAGAGTGAACAGCCAGGCTCGGTGGCTCAGCCTGTAATCCCAGCACTTTGGGAGACCGAGGAGAGTGGATTGCCTGAGCCCACGAGTTTGAGACCAGCCTGGGCAACTTGGAGAGACCTCATCTCTACAATACATCAAAAATTAGTCAGGCGTGGTAGCATGTGCCTGTAGTTCCAGCTAGTGCTTGTAGTTCCAGCTACTTGGAAGGCTGAGGTGGAAGGATCACCAGAGCCCAGCAGGTTGACGCTGGGGTGACCATGAGCGTGCCACTGCACTCCAGCCTGGACGACAAGAGTGAGGCTCCAACTCAAAAAAAAAAAAAGAGAAAGAGTGAACACCCATGACCTTAAGATGTACAAGCAGCTCATGAACCCCATCGGGTCTCAGAGCTGCAGTGAGCCTTCTGCCTGTTGCCCAGTTAGCTTCAGTGGGACTTGGCTACTGCAGCTGCAGGACACAAGGGTCCCATCTGGGACCAATTCTGTGAGGTCTTATCATTTCAGCTGGACTTCCTCCACTGCCTAAAACCTTTCTTCCTTGGCTCTCCATGGTTTCAGGCTGTCTCCTAAGAAGACCCTTAAGAAGGCTAAATTCAGCCGGGCTCGGTGGCTCAGCCTATAATCCCGCGCCTTTGGGAGGCTGAGGTGAGTGGATTGCCTGAGGCTGCGGATTCGAGACCCACCTGGGCAGCGAGACCTCAACTCTACAATAAATCAAAAAATCATCCAGGCGTGGTAGCGCATGCCTGTAATTCCGGCTACTTGGAAGGCTGAGGCGGAAGGATCACCGGAGCCCAGCAGGATGCGGCTGCGGTGGCCGGGAATGGCCATTGCACTCCAGTCTGGACGACAGAGTGAGACTCCAACTCAAAAAAAAAAAAAAAAGAAGGCTAAGTTCTAGAAATGGGACAGATTCTAAAAGAGGCCTGAATATGCCTGGTCCTGTCCAACTTCACGTTGACAGCAGCCAAATGAAACTTTAGGAATAATGAGTGCCCTCTGCATAACTGCTGGCTTGAAGAATAATTTGTGCTGGTAGGAGCCAGGAGAGTTGAGCACTGACTGCCTCTGGTCCTTCAAGAGTGCTTTTGTACACTTTGCTCTCTGGGTAAGTGTCAGCTTGGTCTCAGGACAGTGGGGTAAAACTGCCATGGGTCCAGAGTCAATGAAGAGATTGTACCCAGCACATCCGTGCTACTCATCAAGACTTGAGATCACCAGGAGCTACATTAGCCAGAAGCAGAGGTGCCTTTTCCTTTTTTTTTGGAATTGAGGTCTTATATTGCCCAGGCTGGAGCACAGTGGCACAATCACAGCTCACAATCGCAGCCTCAAACTCCTGAACTCAGGCAATCCTTCTACCTCAGCCTCCTGAGTAGTAGGGGCTACAGGTGCACATCACCACATCCAGCTAATTTTTTTTTGTAGAGACAAGGTCTCACTATGTTGCCCAGACTAATCTTGAACTCCCGGGCTCAAGTGATGCACCTGCCTCAGCCTCCCGAAGTGCTTGAATTATAGGCATGAGCCACTGAGCCCAGGGGAGGAGACTTCCTGCAATTTATACTGAGACTCTTCCATGCTTGTGGTCCTGCACGACCTCAGACAAATAAACTTTCCTGCTACTTAGACCATAAAACCCCACCAGTTGATGTGTTGCAATTTTAAAGTTAGAGAAACCCACACCTCAGCTTCTGTGCCCAAGTGAGGGCAGCAGGCATCTCTTGGCTCTGAATATCTAGGCACTTCATTTTCTAGAGCTCATTAGCACACAGGTCTCACAACATGATAAAAGTAACTTTACCTGGGGGTGAGATGGTTTCCCCATCAGCCATAAATTCCTGTCTCTGATACTTTGCTCGAATCCATTGTTCCTTTAAGACCCTAAAAAGAGAGAACACCTGGTCAGCTGCACCTGAGGCATCCTTTTCTCATAGTAACTTTCCAAGACCCTGCAGTTGAGAGTAGGAACATCATAGCAGCTGCCTCACTCAGATTACCCAGAGTTCCGCAGCCTCAGAACTATTAACATTTGGTGCTGGAGAATTCTTTGTTGTGGTGGGCTATCACGTGCTTCTAGAATGTTTAGCAGCACCTCTGGCCCCTACCCATTAGATGTCAGTAGCATCCCTTTTCCAGTTATGACACCCAAAAATGTCTTCAAACATTGCCAAATGTCTCCTGGGAGAGAGGGACTATTTCTCCCATGGGATATTTGAGAACCACTGGGCTTTTTCAAGCCCAGCCTCAGCTCTCTAGGTCAATGTGACAGGTACAGCCACCAACTACATTTGTTTTCTAGAACAAAGAACACAGATCTCACAAGATGAGAACACAGATCTCACAAGATGAGAAGAGTAACTTTACCTAGAGGTAAGATGGCTCTCCCATCTGCCATAAATGCCTGTCTATGATACTTGGCATTTTGGTAGGGCGAAATGCTTTCCTGCATCTACCTGTTGACCAGGTTCACAGATGAGCTACCACCATGGAATCCAGGCATGCTACACTGGACAGAGCAGTGGTCTTGGGGTCTGACATGGGGAACCTGGTCTCACTCTATCATTTATCCACTGTGTGACCAAGAGCAAGTTACTTAACTCTCTGAATTTGGAGAATTGCCAATATTGTTATTCCTACCTACCCCTCAGGGTTGTTGAGAGGTTTACATGTATGCAAAGGACCCAGCACTATGTTGGTACATAGCAGGTATTTGATGCGACCTTTATCAGATATTGTCAGCTATGGCTTCTGCAGAAAAACCATGCAGTCAAGAGTGGATTTATTTTAATTAGTTGGTTCCCTCTCACCTTTCCCAGGTAAATGTTCCAGTGTGTATATGACTTTATCCCATGGCAACAGAACGACCTAGAACTGGGCACCTAGCCCAAATTGGGTCATTCAGAGCTCTGGGCTGCCCTGGGCTATGTGGACCCAAAGGACCAAGACTGAAGGAGAGGTTGACTAGAAGCCCTCTTCAGGGTCACGATGGGAGGTATGGCCTGGCACCTGGGAATGGCCTTGTCACCAGTTGCATGAAGGAAGCCTGGGTGAGAGGGAGATGAGAAATGAGAGCCAGAGAGAACATGAGAGACCTGATCATGTTTGAGCCCTGGGATTGGTCCTTCCCAAGGCTGATCCAACCTCAGTCCTTCCTGTGTTCTGATTTCCAGAACCCATAAAAATCCTCTTTCTCCTAAGCTGGTTTAAATTGGGTTTCTGTCCCTTACCTTCAAGAGTCCCTCCTAATGCACAGCCTTCACCCCCAGGACATGGAGAAGAGTCCCCAGGCCCACTGAGCCACAGGATCAGAACTGGGAGAGGGAATGGAGCCCAATAGCTGTGAATCCTAGTCCTAGAGGTGGAGTATTTAGAGAAGTTTTGTTGGAGCCATGACCAGTGATGTCTATAGTGCTGGCAGAAAGCCTAGCACATAGTAGGTGCTCTCTGAGTGCTTGGAGCAAAGGGTCAAGTGGCAGCAGCGAGTCAGGAGGAGCCAGGCCCTCTCAAGTTGAGTCAGCCAGGGATGGGCAGCATTCTGAAGCCGACACTGAGAAATGGGTGAAAACCAGTGTGTCGGGTGGCACGTGAGAGGTTTTACTCACATTACCTCATAATCTCTACAACCATGCTATGACACAGGCATCACTGTCTACATTTCCAAATGAGGATGCCAACAGTCAGAGAGGTTTGGTAACTTGTTCTCCTCCTCACAGCTGGGGAGTGGTAGAGTCAGGAGATAAAACTGGAAGTTTTCCAAAAGCTGTGCTTCCCCACCACTCTGCACTACACCAGTAGCCTTTGGGAAGTCTAAGTATGAGAAATTGCAGGACTGGCTGGGCAAGGTGGCTCATGCCTGTAATCCCAGTAGTGTGGGAGGCTGAGGCGGAAAAATCGCTAGAGCCCAGGGGTTCAAGACTAGCCTGCGAAACATAGCAAGACCTCGTTTCTACAGAAAATCAAAAAATTAGCCAGGTGTGGTGGCACATGCCTAATGTACCAGCTACTCAGGAGGCTGAGGCAGGAGGATCACCAGGAGCCCAGGAGGTCAAGGATGTGGTAAGTCGTGATCCTGCCACTGTACTCCAGCCTGGGCAACAGAGTGAGACCCTGACTCAAAAAAAAAAGGGGGAGGCGGGGAGAAAAGAAAAAAGAAACTGCAGGATTGCCAGGCACAGTTGTGTAGTCTGTGCATTGCCCAAAAAGCACCCTGTTGAGGCCAGGTGGCTGAAATGCAGTTTGCCTTCTACTTGTCAGCCATGCCTCCATGAGGTGCTGTCTGCCTAGAGGGAGACCCTCTCCCCATTTATACAAGACACTGTCCAGTAGCCCTGGTGGTGAGATGAGTCACTTGGAAGGACTTTCAGACACAGGCAATCAGTCTTGCAGAGATCAGGGGTCATGAGGAACCAGTGTCACACTGACCCCTGACCTCCAGGGAACATGAACCCTCCTGCTGCTTCACAGCCCCCGTTATACTGGATTCTCCCCATGCCATGATGCAGTCACACAGGCCCTGGTGCCAGATGGACTAGACTCGGTCCTGCCTCTGGAAACCTCAGGTTTTTCATCTACAGCATGGGCATAATAACTGTACTTACGGGGGTGTCGAGAGAATTAAATAAACTAAGGCACATAAGTATTTAGCACAGGACCTGGTGTACAGACGGAGCTCAATAAATATTAGTAGCCACTACTATTTTTATGGTTATTATTTTGAGATCTGAAGCTCAGGCAAATTACTTGGAGTCAACCTGAGCTTAGGTGGTACAGTCCAAGGCATATTACTTGGTAGGAAGTAGCTGAAACATACTTGTTCTATTAAAATACCAGCGTTTTCCTCCCCATCAAGTTATGTCTTCTAGGCTAGAAGAACTTCAGAGGCAGAGGCATAGATCACAGAGAAAATCCCCCATTTCCTAACTGTGGAAACTGAGGCCCAGAGAGGGGACGTGACACACCCAAGCAGCAGAGATGGAGAGAGGCATGACCCCAATCTCCCAAGCGATCTCCACGATGGTTTCCAAGTGACTTCCTACATCTACCTGCTGACAGGTCCATAGACAAGACCACCACAGACAAAGCCACCAGAGATGGGTAGGAGAGAAGGAGGCAGAACCAGGAAGACCCATCACCCAGTCCCTAAGGAGTCACCCACTCACAGGCAGTCGTTGGCCTGAGGGACGTAGTAGAAAGCTGGGACTCTGGCTTCAAACTTGGCCTTCACACGGAGGTTCCCATTGTGGGTCATAAACTGCAAGACAACAGCAACTCAGGGTCATATTAGAACTTGAAGAAATGTGAACTGAAACTATGAGGCCACTGGTCTGGCTGACTCCAAGGTTGAGTCAGAAGACACTGCCTCCAAGAAGAGCTGTCCCCTGCACTTGGTCATCCACACTGCTGGGAAGCCCTGGCTGGTGACCATGAGGGACCATGCCGTTTACAGACACAGCACTTTTCAGTTCTCACACATCAGCTCGTTGGCTCCTCTCAACCATTTTAATGTTACTGTCCTCGTTTTACAGATGAGAATACTGAGACTCAGAGATGACAGGAGACTTGCCCAAAGCAATACAGCTATAGATGAAGAGCTGGGATTTGAACCCAGACCTATGTGACTTCAAAGCTCACGCTCTTTCTCCCATTCCCTCCACAGATGTCCAGGACCCCCAGTGGCCCTGAAAGTCTGCAGGAGACAGATGTAGCTTGAGGACGGAAGAAGAGATTGCTGGTCTCACAGCGTGCCTAGATCAGGATGACTGGGGGGCCCTTTGGCCACCAAGAGACCCAAGGATGTACCACATCTGGGGTGAGGCCAGGAGCGGAAAGAAACACCAGGCTTTTAATTCACATCCCTTGGGCAGAGTTTTTCCTCCTACACAGGGGCCACAGGATTTGCACCAGCATTAGATCCCAACAGAGCCGGGTTCAAATCCTCACTCTGCCATTTACTCCCTGACTGACTCTTGGGCTCTCGCCTGTGGAAATGCAGAAAATACAACAGGGGAGTTATAAGATGCAAATAGAAACCCTTCAGGTTTATGTGCTGGCTTACTGGTTTCCTGCCTTTCTCCTTACGTAAGCTCCAGATGTTCACCATTCTCTCCCACGACCCAGCACACAGGAGGCTCACTGTAAAGTGGCCAGCCCAGTGGTGTCTAGCACAGGACCTGGGACTCAGTCAGTGTTCTGCCTGCTCCCTCAACATCCCCCAAAGCCTCAACCAACCAGCGCCGGCCTGCTCTCTGAAGGTTTTCTGGCCAAAGTGGTATGACCATCCAGGCCGAGGGACACCCTCAAAGTGGTGGTCCTCTTCCTGCCTAAGGGGAGGGGAGGAGGACCACCGGTCATGAATCAGGCATTTCCCTTCCCCCAGTCCAGGACTTCCACTAGTGATAACAGCAACGTTCACTGACCACTTACTGGTGCCTGGACTTCTTCTTTTGCAGAGGTGGGACCTGGGGCCCAGAGAGGTCGAGCAGGTTGCTCACCGTCTCTCGGCTCCCAAGTGGCAGGCTGGAATTTGATCTCAGGCCAGCGTGATGGTCCCCAAGTCCCGCACTCCTGTCTACGTTTAATCCTCAAAGCAGCGCTGTGAAAGGGTGGCAGCTAGGACTAAGGAGCCAGCCACCAGGTTGTAAGTAAGCAAGAGATGGAGTCAGCATTTGAACTCGGGCCTCCGAATAAGCCTCCATCTAACAGGTTGTGTTGCCTCTCGCTAGAAGAATCGCCCCTCGCCGAAGCTCAGTTTTCTCCTCGTGGAATGGGAGCGTCCCGCCCACCTCCTCCTGGCGCGCAGGCCTTTCTAACCTCCACAATGCTGTCGTCCCAGAAGTCGAGCCTCACGGATTTCACTTTGCTGATGTCGGGGAAGTTGCGGTGGACGCCGGAGCAGTTGAGACAGATGAAGACCCCCAGCTTGTAGGAGGCCCAGTCGGGATCTGCGGGGCGAGAGGGCGGGAGGGAGGGCTGGGCCAGGGCGCCGGGCCGGCAGAGCCTGGCAGGATTCTGGGGTCGGTGGCGGCTCTGCCCACGCCTGGAGCCCCTTTTCCCTCGGTCTCCCCACTTGGGGCGAGCCGTGGTCCGCATGGGACCTTCTGGTCTGTCCCCAGCACCCCCCCCCGTCCTCCCGGCCGTGGCGCGGCGGCGACCGGGAAGGAGATCTTGGAGGGAGTCCGGGGGGCGGGGGCGAGAGGCCGGGACGGCGCGACGTGGAAGTGCCAGGACTCAGGGGGAACCGAGAGGAGGGCGCGAAGGGAGGGACCCGCACCGCAGGGCTGGGTCGGGCCGCCGCGGGGGAGGCGGGGGTCGTCTGGGTCGGCGCCCCTCGGCGGGCGTGCGCGGGGTCGACGCGCGCTGGAGGGGCGAGCCGGGGGGGACCTCCGGGGCGTCCGCAGGCGGGCAGGGGGCGCGGGGGGCCCTCGGCGCGTGGGATGCCGGTGTCCGAGGGCGGGGCGTGCCTGGGTCTGGGGACCCGGGCGGCGGGGTGTCTGGCGGAGGCGGCGAGCCGGGCGGCCAGGGCTCCCGGCTCCGGTCTGGGTTCGGGGCCGGGGACGTGGGAGGATCCGCGTCTGGCGGGTCCAGAGCGGGGAGCCAGGGCCGGGGTCGGGAAGGCCGGGGTCGGACGCCGAGAGGACCGTCGGGGCCGGGGGCCGCCGGGGTCGCAGGGGTCGCGTCCGGGTCCCGCGGCGGGAGGGCGGCTGGCGGCCGGGGCGCGCGGGGGTCGCTCACCCGCCGCCCCGCAGTCGGCGCAGTGCGCGTTGCCGGTGCCCGCCGCCCGCAGCAGCTCCAGCAGCCGCTTCTTGTTGCGCTCGCGGTCCCCCATGGCCGGCCCGCGGGCTCAGCCCACGGCCCCGCGCTCCGCCCGGCAGGTGGCGGCGACCCGGCCCTGCGCCTCGGCCCGGCCCGGGCGGCCGCCGGCCCCGCCCTCCGGGGCCGCCCGCCCCGCCCCCCGGCCTCGCCGGTCCGCCCCAGCTCCGCCGACCCGCGGGGGGGCACAGGAGCGCGGGCCTCGGGGCCGTCACGCTGGCCCGAGACCAAGTTTCCGCCCGCCGCTTGCGAGCTGAGAGACGACGAGCGGCCTGCTCAGCCTCTCTGGGCCGCCGGTCCCCCCTCTGTAAAACGGGCACGGGCGTCCGTCTGCGTCTCAGGGCTCCCCGGAAAGTTAAACCGACACCTGACTTCTGTGGCAGCGTCTGCCGATGTAAGTCTTCTGCGTTTTTGAGTCAGGGTCTCCCTCTGCCGCCTAAGCCGGAGTGCCGTGGCACCGTCGTGGCTCACTGCGGCCTCCAACTCGGGCCAGGCGATCCTCCTGCGTCAGCCTCCGGAGTGGTTGGGATTACAGGAGCGCGCCACCACACCCAGCTAATTGATTTATTTTTTGTAGAGACGAGCTCTCGCTGTGTTGCCCAGTCTGGTCTCAAACTCCTGGGCTGAAGCGATCCTTTCACCTCTGCCACTCCAAGTGCTGGGATTACAGGCGTGTGCCACCACGCCCATTCTTAGAGATACAGCTGTTTGCAAATGCCACCTACTGCAGAAGGCTTCCTTGCTGTGCTGTCTCTGAGAAATCTCTCCAGCCTCTGGTCCTCCTAGAACATTGTCATAGGATCTGTCCATTTCTTTTTTTTTTTCTTTTTTTTGAGTTGGAGTCTCACTCTGTCACCCTGACTGGAGAGCAGTGGCCGCTCCCGGCCACCACAGCCTCGACCTGCTGGGCTCCGGCGATCCTTCTGCCTCAGCCTTCCAAGTAGCTGGAACTACAGGCATGTGCTACCACGCCCGGCTAATTTTTGATTTATTGTAGAGATGAGGTCTCGCCAATTTGCCGCGGGTCTGGAACCCGCGGGCTCAGGCAATCCTCTCACCTCAGCCTCCCAAAGCGCTGGGATTACAGGCTGAGCCACCGAGCCCGGCTAAAAAATTTTTTTATCATCCAGAACTCATCCAAGAAGGGCCCTGCACATTTTCTGTCTGCCTCACATCAGTTATTTTTATACTCGTGTTAATTCCACTCCCTGCCCCCAAACACACACATGCCCACACTAGAGAGTTCAAGGTCAACAGTTTTATTTCTGTATTCCTTACAGCTCCTGGAAACAGCACCTGCACATTTTTAGAAGTCCAATTAACAATTGCATGATGTGTTCACCAGGAAGTGTGGGTTTGCTGGTGGACTCAGCTTGGCACTTTAAGCTGTGACGTTCCATCACCAAGAAGCGGGGGCAGGGCATAGGTGCAGAGGGTCTTGGGTGTGGGCGTTTCATTAACACTCCTGCTCTCTCGCCCTTCCTTTCACTCCTTGACATCGCCCTCGGTGACTCCTGCGGCTCCTGGTAAAATACAGGTGTACATACTTGCCGTCCCCTCTGTGGGTAAACACCCATCTGGCATATGCATCTGGCTTAATGTACACAGATGTTAGTTTCCATCCTGATGGATTGTAGTTGATATTCTAGCTGACCTGCCCACACCCCTATTCAACACACACACACACACACACACACACACACACACACACACACACAATGAATTCAGGAATCCAGAAATCCAGGCTTTGAACGTTGGCGCCTTCGTTTCCTGACTGTTTGTCTTGGAGCAAGTTCCTCCACTTCTCTGAGCCTTGAAGGTCTCTACTGTAAAGTGAGGATCACAAGGTCCACTACTAGAATTGCCGAGATGGCACACAAAGCCCTCAGAACACAGTGGTCCCCTTGCCTCCTCTGTCCCTTGGATAAGCTCGTGGGATTGTCATCTGGAATGTGTGTGTTCTTTCCCATCATCCCCAGGGCGGAGGAGGTCAAGTTGCCAGGTCCTCAGGGGTGAAAAGTGGGGGAGGGGGGCAGAACATTACCAAGAATAACCAGCCATGGGCTCTTGCCTGTGAGGAGATGGGGCCTAGTTCAGGAGCAGCCACAAAGCAACCAGCAAGAGAGCCAGTGGGGGTCAGGGGGCATGGGACTGTTTAGTAAACAGGCTGCAAGATGATTCATTTCCGCTGCTTTAGATGAAAAAAGGGACAGAAATAAATCTCCCAGGAGAAAGATGGAAAAAGCAACCTAAGGTATGAAGGCAAAGGGGAGGAGAGGGGAGAGGGAGAGGGAAGAAGAGGGGACGGGTCGAGGACCTTCCTTCTCTGCCCAACCTGCAGCAAAATTGTGACATTGGGGATGGTTCTTGGTCACCACAGCCTTCCCTGGTCTCTGCTCCTTTGCTCCTCTGAGCTGCTCTCCTCTGACACCATGAGTGTCACTGTTTCCTCCCTGGAGGTCCCACAAAAGCCAACCGACCCAAGAGAAAATAGCTACTCGGTGAGGAGTCAGAGATGGATCTCTTCCTTTGTTTCCCCTCTCCCCTTCCTCATTTCTGGAGGTTTCAAACCGTTTAACAGTAATCCAAGCCTTAAGGTGGAATTTCAGGCATCCTCCAAGAAAAAAAAAAATGGTACTCTGGTATTATGTTTATGATTTTTTCTTGGTTTTCTTTTTTTGTTTGTGTTTTTGGTTTTGGGTTTGTTTTTTGTTGGGTTTTTTTTTTTATAGTAGTGGGGGGAATGATGCTAATTAATGATTATTTAGTGTTTCTTGAGTTTCATGACCGACCTCTGAAGGCAGCATGGTATCAGGCCATTTTGCAGAAGAGAAAGCTGAGTCTCAGAGGAGTTGAGTTACCCAAGGCCATGAAGCCAAATAAAATTGGAACAGGGCCTAAATTCAGGTCTCCTATTGTGTCCATCAGTCCCAGGTCATTTCATAAAGCTCTCTTCCTTTTGTCCTTCATTCTGCTTTTGTTGTTGTTGTTTTAAATTATGTTAAATGGATAAAACATAAAATTTGACATTTTAGCCTTTTTTTTTTTTTGAGTTGGAGTCTCACTCTGTCGCCCAGGCTGGAGTGCAGTGGCCGCTCCTGACCACCACAGCCTCGACCTGCCAGGCTCCGGCGATCCTTCCGCCTCAGCCTTCTGAGTAGCTGGAACTACAGGCACACGCTACCACACCCGGCTAATTTTTTGATTTATTGTAGAGATGAGGTCTCACCAAGTTGCCCAGGTGGGTCTCGAATCCGCGGGCTCAGGCAATCCACTCATCTCAGCCTCCCAAGGCTTACAGGCTGAGCCACCGAGCCCGGCTATTTTAGCCATCACATTCACAATGTGCAACTATCAGCACTATTTTAAAAAATATTTAATTGGCAAATAAAGATTGTATATATTCAACATGTACGATGTGACTTGACATACACATACATTGTGTAACAGCTGCCACAATCACATTAACAAACACACCTATCATCACCCATGCCTCACTTTAGATCCCCAGAACTCGTTCATCTTATAACTGTACCCTTTATTCCCACTACTCTTTCTTTCCAAAACTTTTCTTTTCTTTTTGAGTCAGGGTCTGGCTCTGTCGCTCAGGCTGGAGTACAGTGGCATCATCACAGCTTCTACTCCTGGACTCAGGCAATCTTCCTGCCTCAGTCTCCTGAGTAGATGAGACTACAGGCAAACGTCACCACACCTGGCTAATTGTTTTATTATTATTTTTTTACAGAGATGAGGTCTTGCTACGTTGCCCAGGCTGGTCTCAAGTTCCTGGCCTCAAGCATTCCTCCCACCTCAGCTTCCCAAAGTGCTGGGATTATAGGCATGAGCCACCGCACCCATCCCCAAAACATTCTCATCACCCCAAACTTTATGTAGCCCCCCCCCGGGGTATTGGACATGAGGAAAGCTGAGCTCAGCTTCTATGCTCAGGACCCAGAAGCTGCTCTTAGGGAGGAAGATGGTGCCAAAGGCTGTCGTGACCAAGACAGACCCAAGCATGTGACCCAAGGCTTGAGGGGCAGGGTGGATTAAGGCAGCCTCTCTGGGTGGCTCAGTCCACACTGATGCTGGAATGAGGGAGACATTAGAGCCCTGGGACACAGTGTCCTCTAAATAAAGCTCCCAGGGTCCCTCTGAGCACAAACATCCAGGCCTGTTCTCAGGTCACTGTCTATGTCCAGCTGAGCCAAGCCAGAGCAGGGCTGGAAAAACGCCCTCGGCCACATTCCCAGGAACAGACTCGAGATCCCCAGGGAAAAGAGCGCAATCCCTTTGAAAACTAAATAATTATGTTTATTAACTTCAGAAGTAAAAAAAAAAAAAATCAAAACTATCATTATAGGAAACTTGAAAAATAAAGAAGAAAACACCACTCACAATTGGGGCCACCACTTATTCAGGAATTGCGGTGTGCTGTGCACGATTTCATTTAAGCTTCATCACAACTCTGAGATATAGACTGTTTTTATGCCCATTTTACAGATGACGCAACTGTGGCTTAGAAGGTTAAGTAAATTTTTCCAAGATTACACAGCTGAGATGTTGTATAATGGAGCTGGGATTTGAATCCAAGTTTGCCTTGGGCCCTTTTCACCAATATATTAAGTTAAACTATATGAATTTTTTTTTTCTTTTTTAGAAACAGGGTCACAGTCTGTCTTCCAGGCTAGAATGCAGTGGCACGATCAAGCTCAGTACAACCTCAAAATTCCTGGATTCAAGCAATTCTCCCACCTTAACTTCCTGAGCGGCTGGGACTACAGATGTGTGTCACTATGCCCAGCTAATTTTTTCTTTTTTCTTTTTTTTTTAGACAGGGTTCCTCTAGTCTCAAAATCCCAGCCTCAAGAGTTCGGAGACCAGCCTAGGCAACATAGTGAGAACTCTTCTCCACAAAAAATTAGCTGGGCGTGGTAGTGCATGCCTATAGTTTCAGCTACTTGGGAGGCTGAGATGGAAGGATCATCTGAGCCCAGGAGGGTAAGGCTGCAGTGAGCTATGATTGTGCAACTGGGCGACCAAGTGAGACTCCAACTCAGAAAAATAACTTAAATAAAAATAAGTATTGGAGCTGGGCTCGGTGGCTCATCCTGTAATCCCGCACTTTGGGAGGCTGAAGTGAGTGGATTGCCTGAGCCCGCGGGTTCAAGACCCGCCTGGGCAACTGGGCGAGACCTCATCTCTACAATAAAAATAAAAATAAAAAAATTAGCCGGTTGTGGTAGCGCACGCCTGTAGTTCCAGCTACTTGGAAGCCTGAGGCGGAAGGATCGCCGGAGCCCAGCAGGTCAAAGCTGGGGTGGCCGGGAGCGGCCACTGCACTCCAGTCTGGGTGGCAGAGTGAGACTCCAACTCAAAAAATAAAAGTATTGGTAAAATATAGCAAACAGTGAAGTGAGTAGGCATCACAAAGTGTTTTCCTTATTGAAGAAAAGAAATAGCAGGCAGGCAAGCAAGTAAAACAGCTGACTACCAAGCAGCCATGAAGGAAAATCTGATTGAATTTACCTATGAGCCGGGCTCGGTGGCTCAGCCTGTAATCCCGCGCCTTTGGGAGGCTGAGGTGAGTGGATTGCCTGAGCCCGCGGGTTCGAGACCCGCCTGGGCAGCGAGACCTCATCTCTACAATAAATCAAAAAATCAGCCGGGCGTGGTAGCGCATGCCTGTAATTCCGGCTACTTGGAAGGCTGAGGCGGAAGGATCGCCGGAGCCCAGCAGGTCGAGGCTGCGGTGGCCGGGAGCGGCCACTGCACTCCAGTCTGGGCGACAGAGTGAGACTCCAGCTCAAAAAAAAAAATGTGAGCCGGGCTCGGTGGCTCAACCTGTAATCCCGCGCCTTTGGGAGGCTGAGGTGAGTGGATTGCCTGAGGGTTCGAGACCCGCCTGGGCAGCAAGAACTCATCTCTACAATAAATCAAAAAATCAGCCGGGCGTGGTAGCGCATGCCTGTAATTCCGGCTACTCGGAAGGCTGAGGCGGAAGGATTGCCGGAGCCCAGCAGGTCGAGGCTGCGGTGGCCGGAAGCGGCCACTGCTCTCCAGTCTGGGTGACAGAGTGAGACTCCAACTCAAAAAAAAAAAAAAAAAATTTACCTATGTATTTCAATGTTCAATATTACTCTTCCTTCAGCTGCTGGAAGCAGCTCAGATCCCAGAGACTCCCTACTGCAATACTGCCAAAGGGTTTGTTCATTTATTCATTCAGTACTCATGGAGCACCTACTATGTGCCAGGCACTGTTATAGATGCTGGGAATACAGTTGTCTTTGTGGAGTTTACCGTCAAGTTGGGGAGACAGAACACGAACGGAGAAATATATGTATATACAATACGATGCCAGAGTGGTAAGTGCCATAAAGAAAGAGAAACAGGCCAGGCATGGTGGCTCACGCCTATCACCCCAGCACTTTGGGAGGCTGAGGTGAGAGGATTGCCTGAGACCAGGGGTTTGAGACCAGCTTGGGCAAATTGGTAAGACCTCACCGCTACAATAAATCAAGAAAACAGCTGGGCGTGGTGGCGTACACCTATAGTTCCAGCTACTTGGAAGGCTGAGGTGGAAGGATCGCTGGAGTTCAGCAGGTTGAGGCTGCGGTGGCTGTGAGCATGCCACTGCACTCCAGCCTGAGCAACAGAGTGAGACTCCAGCTCAAAAAAAAGAAAAAAAGAAAGAAAGAAAGAGAAACAGAATAAGGGGATGGGGAGGAATGGGAGATGCTATTCTTTGTTTTGTTTTTTTTTTGAGTTGGAGTCTCACTCTGTCACCCAGACTGGAGTGCAGTGGCCGCTCCCAGCCACCGCAGCCTCAACCTGCTGGGTTCCGGCGATCCTTCCGCCTCAGCCTTCAAAGTAGCTGGAACTACAGGCGCGCGCTACCACGCCCGACTAATTTTTGACTTATTGTAGAGATGAGGTCTCGCCAAGTTGCCCAGGCGGGTCTCGAACCCACGGGCTCAGACAATCCACTCACCTCAGCCTCCCAAGGCGCGGGATTACAGGCTGAGCCACCGAGCCTGGTGGGAGATGCTATTCTAACAGAGAGGCCAAGGAAGTCCTCTCTGAGGAGGTGACATGTAAGCAGATCTGAAGGAAGGGGTCAAGCAGCCAACCTGGCTGCTGAAAGATGAGTGTCCCAGAAGGACACAGCTAGTGTAAGGGCCCTGTGGTGGAGAGGGCTGTGCTTGGTGTGTTTTGTCCACCTCCTTTAGCACAGAGCTGTCCAACTCCGTGCCACCGTGCTTGTCTCATGCTGCTCCCTCTCCTACCCTCGCCCTCTGCTCCTCCACACCGCCCTCCTGCCCAGCCCCCACTGGCAAAAACCTGCCTCCATGCTGAAATTCCAGTCTTACTTCTTCCAGCCTGCCCTTCTCTCCTTTAGCTAGGCTCCCACGATGTTTATATTTCTATTACAATAATTGTCACCTTGTACTATGGTTTTTGTTTTTTTTTTTTACTTTTGTCCCAGTCAGCAGTGATCTGGTTGAGAGTAGATTGCATGTTCAGGCGGGGTGCAGTGGCCCAAGTCTGTAATCCCAGCACTTTGGGAGGTCAATGCAGGAGGATTTCTTGAGCCCAGGAGTTTGAGACCAGCCTAGGCAACATAGCGAGACCTCGACTCTACAAAAAAAAAAAAAAAAAAATCAGCCAGGTGTGGTGGTGCATGCCTGTAGGCCCAGCTACTTTGGAGGCTGAGGCAGAAGGACTGCCTGAGCCCAGGAGGTCAAGGCTGTGGCAAGTAGTGATTGTGCCATTACGCTCCAGCTTGGGCAACACAGAGAGACCCCAGCTCAAGAAAAAAAAATTGTCATATTCATCTTTATACCCTCAATGCTAGGCCTGAAACACACTGGTTGGTCCATTTGTACGAAATACCCAGAATAAGCACATTCACAGAGACAGAAAGCAGGTGAGCGCTGCCAGGGGCTGGGGGTGGAGCGGGAGTACTGGAGAGCCACTGCTAGGGGGCTGGGGGGTACGAAGTTTCCTTTTGGGGTGTTGAAAATGTTCTAGCCAGGCTCGGTGGCTCAGCCTGTAATCCTGCGCCTTTGGGAGGCTGAGGTGAGTGGATTGCTTGAGCCCGTGGGTTCGAGACCCGCCTGGGCAGTGAGACCTCATCTCTACAATAAATCAAAAATTAGCCGGGCGTGGTAGCATGCGCCTGTAGTTCCGGCTACTGGGAAGGCTGAGGCGGAAGGATCACCGGAGCCCAGCAGGTCGAGGGAGCGGCCACTGCACTCCGGTCTGGGCAAGCCGAGTGAGACTCCAACTCAAAAAAAAAAAAAAAAAAAAAGAAAATGTTCTAGAAGCAGGTAGTTGTGATGCTTGCACAACACTGTGAATATACTAAATGCCACTGAATTGTATGCTAAACTGGTTTAAATGGCGAATTTTATGGTAGGTGAATTTTGTAGCAATTTTAAAAAATAGTAGTTGAATTCATTGGAGTGGAGACCCCCAGTACACAGGCCAACAGATTTATGGGAGTTTGCATTCTGAAAAAAGTATAATAGCCCAATAGCTATCCAGAGAGTGGGAAAACCCATTTATGGACTCTGAAGAGCCAGGAAAAAAGTCTGAAGAGACACAAGATAATTATTTACATTTTATATTACCTGGAACACCAAGCAAGAAGTCATAGAGGTGTAGTCACGACTATAAATGAAGGGA
The DNA here is from genome assembly GCA_027257055.1 of Cephalopachus bancanus. NCBI lineage: Eukaryota > Metazoa > Chordata > Mammalia > Primates > Tarsiidae > Cephalopachus > Cephalopachus bancanus. Next base: position 4,504,642 of record JAPVLO010000158.1, read on the forward strand.
TTAGAGTGACACCTGTTGGAAGTTTGACTTAAATGCTGGGGTGCTACCCTGTGTACCCAGAGTTTCCAAACTGGATTTAAAAATCCAAAACTTCAACCGGGCTCGGTGGCTCAGCCTGTAACCCGCGCCTTTGGGAGGCTGAGGTGAGTGGATTGCCTGAGCCCGCGGGTTCGAGACCCGCCTGGGCAGCGAGACCTCATCTCTACAATAAATCAAAAAATCAGCCGGGCATGGTAGCGCATGCCTGTAATTCCGGCTACTCGGAAGGCCGAGGCGGAAGGATTGCCAGAGCCCAGCAGGTCGCAGCAGGTCGAGGCTGCGGTGGCCGGGAGCGGCTACTGCACTCCAGTCTGGACGACAGAGTGAGACTCCAACTCAAAAAAAAAAAAAAATCCAAAACTTCTATTGCCTTTAGTTGTCCCTAAATTAATCACATAAGGGACGGTCTTATCAAACATCTTAGTATTTTTCTCTTGAGATCATTTCTTAAGACAATCACACCTTATTTTAATCCATATAATCAATTGTCCAATTAATCACATCTTTCATCGTATAACATTTTGTATTTACCAATGATACATATGTATATATAATTTTACTTCCACAATAGCCTTGTTAGAGCGGTACTTTGAGGTTTATTTTGCAAAAGAGAAAACTGTTACAGAAATAAACTGAAATGTGTACATAATATGTAGCAATGTTGGAGCATGAGCCCAAGTACTCTGATTCTGAGTCTCAAGTTGTGAATGCGATTTTTATTTTGATCATTTGCCTAATAATTTTTGTTGTATGTAATGCTGAAAAAATAATAATAACATATAAAATAAAAGCAGGAAAAATACCCAAAACTTCGCACAGTCTGAGATTAGTAGGACAATGATCTTTCCTTTATAAAATATCCCTGAAGGTTGGGGGTGGAACAGTCAAAGAAATCCGTCCTGTGCTCTGTGCCCTGAGTGAGCTATTCCAGAATCAGCAGCTGTTTCTTGGGAGTTTGATGAATTTAGAGAGACAAATGACTTTGAAGACGAAATAAAGTAGATTATATCACTAGAGATACATTTAAACTTCATAGGCTGCATATAGAATTCAAAATAACTTGGAGAATTAAACATTTAGGTAATTTTCTTTTCCTTTTTTTTTTGAGTTGGAGTCTCACTCTGTCACCCAAACTGGAGTGCAGTGGCCGCTTCCAGCCACTGCGCCTCGACCTGCTGGGCTCCGCGATCCTTCCGCCTCAGCCTTCCCAGTAGCCAGGATTACAGGCATGCGCTACCACACCCAGCTGATTTTTTTTGATTTATTGTAGAGATGAGGTCTCGCTGCCCAGGCGGGTCTCGAACCCGCGGGCTCAGGCAATCCACTCACCTCAGCCTCCCAAAGGCACGGGATTACAGGCTGAGCCACCGTCCTTTTTTTTGAGTCAGAGTCTCACTGGCGCCCTGGCTGGAGTGCAGTGACACAATCACAGCTTACTACAGCCTCAACCTCCTGGGCTCAGGCAATCTTTTTGCTTCAACTCACACCCTACCCACCCTTCATACCAGCGTGCCCTCCCCCCCAACCTGGGACTACAGGCTAACTTTTTGTGTGTGTGTGTGTTGGAGTCTCACTGTCGCCCAGACTGGAGTGCAGTGGCCGCTCCCAGCCACCGCAGCCTCGACCTGCTGGGCTCCGGCGAGCCTTCCGCCTCAGACTTCCAAGTAGCCGGAATTACAGGCATGCGCTACCACGCCCGGCTGATTTTTTGATTTATTGTAGAGATGAGGTATTGCTGCCCAGGCGGGTCTCGAACCCGCGGGCTCAGGCAATCCACTCACCTCAGTCTCCCAAAGGCGCGGGATTACAGGGTGAGCCATCGAGCCAGGCTTAACTTTTTTTTTTTAAGAGATGTGGTCTCACTCTGTTGCCCAGACTGGACAACTCCTGGTCTCAAGCAATTCTCCCACCTCAGCCTCCCAAATTGCTGGAATCACAGGCATGAGCCCCTGTGCTCAGTCTACAAAGCTAACATTCTTGTAATTAGGTTTAACCATATGAAATTGCTACTTTTGTAAATCAACAATCATCAAATAGTGTCAATGTTATACATATAGTTCAACCTGTTGTATGTCTTTTAGGTCACATGTTTGCATCCTGCTGGATACATACCCCGGGGCTGGATTGCTGGGCCATCTGGTTTACATATCTTTTTTTTTTTTTTTTTCTTTTTTTTCTTTTTGAGTTGAAGTCTCACTCAGTCGCCCAGATTGGAGTGCAGTGGCCGCTTCCAGCCACCGCAGCCTCAACCTGCTGGGCTCCGGCGATCCTTCCTCCTCAGCCTTCCGAGTAGCTGGAACTACAGGCGCGCGCTACCACGCCTGGCTAATTTTTTGGATTTTTATTGTAGAGATGAGGTCTCGCTAAGTTGTTTAGGAGGGTCTTGAACCCGCGGGCTCAGGCAATTCACTCACCTCAGCCTCCCAAAGCGCGGTATTACAGGCTGAGCCACCGAGCCTGGCTGGTATACATATCTTTGACTTTAGTAGATACTGCCCTACAGTTTCCCAAAGTAATTCTATAAACCCATGCTTCCATCAGTACATATGAGATTTCCAGTTATTCCACATCCCTGCCAACTCTCTGATCTATTGCTCTATCTGCATTGTCTTTCTTTTTCACTTTAGCTATTCTCATGAGCCTGCAGTGATATCACACTCTGGTTTTAATTTGCATTTCTCTGCATACTATAATATAGTCAAATACCTTTGCATCTGTTTATGGGTTATCCTCTCTAGGTGAAGTACCTATTCAAATCATTGCCCATTTTTCAGATGAATTGCCTGCCTTTTTCTTACTGATTTGCAGGAATTAAAAAAAAATATATTTTCTAGGCTGGGTGTGGTGGCTCACACCTGTAATCCCAGCAGAGGCAGGAAGATTGCTTGAGCCCAGGAGTTTGAGACCAGCCTAGGCAACATAATGAGACCTTGTCCCTACCAAAAAAAAAAAAAAAAAGAAAAAAATTTAAATTAGCTGGATATGGTGGTGTACACCTGTGGGCTCAGCTATTTGGGAGGCTGATGTGGGAGGATCGCTTAAGCCCAGGAGTTGGAGGCTGCAGTGAGCTGTGATCACGTCGCTGCACTCCAGCCCGGGCAACAGAGTGAGATCCTGACTCAAAAAAAAAAAAAAGAGAAAAATTTCTGGATATCAGTTCTTTGCCAGTTATGTGTATTGCAATGTTTTCCTTCATTCCGAGCTTGCCTTTCCATTCTCCCAGTGGTATCTTTTAATGAACAGACATTCTCAACTTTAATGAGATCCAACTTTTCTATGTTTTTTCTTTATAAAGTGGTTAATGTGGCTGGGCAAGGTGGCTCACGCCTGCAATTCCAGCACCTTGGGAGGCCAACGTGGGAGGACTGCTTGAGCCCAGGAGTTTGAGACCAGCCTAGACAACATAGTAAGTCCTTGTCTCTACAAAAAATTAAAAAATTAGCTGGGTAATATTTTTTATGTCTTGTTTGAGAAATGTCTGCCTACCTCAAGGTCATGAAGGTATGGAGCATTAATTTTTAGTATTGCTGCCAAACAAAATTAACCTTCTGGATTTTTTTTTTTATTTTACCTGTGATCGTTTACATTTTCAACATGTAATAAATCCCAAGCGTGAGTGGCAATGTGCTAGATACTTCAGGGGTTATAATTATGGCCTGTATCCCTCTCCCACTGGGGCGCTCCTTTATGGAACTGGAGTGCTAAAACTGGGATCTGGAAAGGCTCAAAGAGGTGACATCACTTGCTCTGGTTCACACTGTTAGCACGGTGGGACTGGAACCCAGGACTGAAACACAGGAGTGACAGGCTCCAGAGTTTGAGCTTAGCCATTGAGTTCCTCTGTTTTGAGGAGGGATGTTGAGGCACCAGGAATGGATGCTGACACATTCTGGTGGGTAGCTTCCAGGTGACCTTGGGAAAAAGGCCTGTTGCCAAAAGCAAAACAAAACAAAAAGCCTACAGTTAAGGACAGTGTGTATCACGAGGGTATTAGGAATCAGACACCCACAGACAGTAGGGGGAGGATATTTCTGGCTTGGGAGACATGTCGACATCCTTGTTGGCCCTTAAGGGGCGAGCAGAATTCAGAGTATTTTGGGGAAAGTGCATCCCAGGGAGAGGGACCAGCGGGAAAAAGGTGCGGAAGTGAGACAGCATGGGATATGTGTGAGCTTCAAGTCACTCAGTTTGGCTCCTGAAAGGGTATGTTAACCAGGAAATGATCAGCTCCAAGTAACAGAATGCTGAGCTAAAGGTGGGCTACACAATAAGGTCAGTTATTCTCTCACTGGACCAAAAATCTGAAGGTGGGTGGTTTAGGTTTACCCAGCAGCAGAACGGTGTCCTTAAGGCGCACATGCTGTTACTCTTCGTGCCCATGTCAGCTTTGTCTGTCAATGGACAGATGGCCACTCCTCTCAGCTCATCCTCCCAACAGAGAGCCCCAAGTAGAAAGGGGGTGGCCTCTTCTCTGCCCACATCTCTTTCCCTGCCATGCCCCATCAGAACCACACCCACTCTTGTCTTGTTAGCAAAGCGGCTACCACCACTGATTCACCTTCCTTGAGGTCTCAGCCACCTACCACAACCAGTGATCTTCAGGGAGGAGAGGCGGCACTGTGGGTGTTGACTGTCCCGGGGTGCCTGGTGGTGAGCAGAGAGAGGGCCAGAAGGTTTCGGCGAGATCCCACCACAGGGTCAGAGCTGGAGCACTGGGGCTGTTGGCCAGGACAGACAGGGTGGTTGTGGAGAGGGCGAAGCTGACAGAAAGCTGGGAAATCAGGTGGGCAAGAGCCCAGGTGACAGCCAGTGAGGCTCTGATTAGGATGGTCACAGTGAGGACGAGGGGACAAAGGCATTTTGTAGGTCAGGCTGATGGAATTTCATGTTTTAAACTACAAGTTGCCATGAAGTAGTGAGTCATGAAATGACTATCAATTTAGTGGCTCCAATTGATCCAGCTTAAAAAACAAAAAAACTCCCTTTCCTCTTCAACATTCTGTGTGCCCTTAGTCTCTTTAACTGGACTTTCTCCTGTCTCCTTTTATATCTCTGCACATTGCATCTCAGTCTGTTTAGTAATCTAAGTCCTCTACTCACCCCCAAAGCTGGTGCTCCCGAGGAGTGCCCCTGGTCTCACTGGGCTTTTCTCTCACTCCCTCCTCTCTCTGGCTCACCCATCCATGCTCACGGGTAGAGTACCATCTATGTGTGCTGACAGCCTCCGAATCTACGCACCAGCTCAGTCTTCTCCCTTAGCTTCAGACTTATGTATCTACCTACTGGACCTCTCCACCCAATGTCCTGCAAGTTTAAAAATGGACCAGTTTAAAAAGTACATAAAGGTGAAAATAGAAAGTATCAGGGTGCTTCACATGCAAAAACATAAAGTTTTTTTTTTTTTTCTGAGATGAAGTCTTACTCTGTTGCCCAGGCTAGAGTGCAGTGGTCCAGTCATAGCTTACTGCAGCCTCCAACTCCTGGGCTCATCTCCTACGACCTCAGCCTCCTGAGCAGCTGGGACTACAGGTGTGCACCACCATGCCCAGCTAATTTTTTATCTTTATTTTATTTTATTATTATTATTATTTTCTGAGTTGGAGTCTCACTCTGTCGCCCAGACTGGAGTGCAGTGGCCACTCCCGGCCACCGCAGCCTCCAGGCGTGCGCTACCACGCTCGGCTAGTTTTTGATTTATTGTAGAGATGAGGTCTCGCTAAGTTGCCCAGGTGGGTCTCGAACCCGCGGGCTCAGGCAATCCACTCACCTCAGCTTCCCAAGGCGCAGGATTACAGGCTGAGCCACCGAGCCCGGCTATCTTTATTTATTTGTTTATTTATTTATTTATTTTTTGAGTCGGAGTCTCACTCTGTCGCCCAGACTGGAGTGCAGTGGCTGCTTCCGGTCACTGCAGCCTCCACCTGTTGGGCTCCGGAGATCCTTCCACCTCAACCTTTCAAGTAGCTGGAACTACAGGCTCATGCTACCATGCCCGGCTAGTTTTTTGATTTATTGTAGAGATGAGGGCTCACCAAGTTGCCCAGGCGGGTCTCGAACCCATGGGCTCAGGCAATCCACTCACCTCAGCCTCCCAAGGCGTAGGATTACAGGCTGAGCCACCGAGCCCGGCTTATCTTTATTTTTTAAATAGAGACAGGGACTTGCTATGTTGCCAGGATTTGTTTGTTTGCCTGTTTGGAGTCAGAGTCTCACTCTGTCACCCAGACTGGAATGCAGTGACATGACCATGGCTCATTTCTGCCCTGAACTCTGGGCTAAAGGGATCCATCCTTCTTAGCCTCCAGAGTAGTTGGGATTACAGTTGCACACCACCACATCCAGCTAATTTTTTAGTTTTGTAGAGACAAGGTCTTGCTATGTTGCCCAGGCTGGGCTCAAGTGATCCTCCTGCCTTGGCCTCCCAAAGTGCTGGGATTACAGGCATGAACCACCATGCCAGTCTATTTTTTTTTAATTTGTTTTTTGTTCACACATACATATATGTGTCCTGGGTCATAGTCAAAAACATTTTTTTTTTTTTTTTTTTTTAGTTGGAGTCTTACTCTGTCACCCAGGCTGGAGTACAGTGACAGACTCACAGCCATCCCAGTGTCAATGTACTGGGCTCTGGCAATCCTTCCACCTCAGCCTTCCAAGTAGCCAGAACAACAGACACACGCTACCACACCCTCTAATTTTTAGATTTTTTTTAATTGTAGAGACGAGGTCTCGCCAAGTTGCCCGGGCTGGTCTTGAACCCACAGGCTCAGGCAGTCCACTCACCTTGGCCTCCCCAAGTGCTGGGATTACAGAATGAGCCACTGAGCCTGGCCCACAAAAACATATATATATATATATTTTTTTTTTGAGTTGGAGTCTCACTCTGTTGCCCAGACTGGAGTGCAGTGGCCACTCCTGGTCACCACAGCCTCGACCTGCTGGGCTCTGGCGATCCTTCTGCCTCAGGCTTCCAAGTAGCTGGAACTACAGGTGCGCACTACCACGCCCGGCTAATTTATTTATTTATTTATTGCAGAGATGAGGTCTCACCAAGTTGCCCAGGTGCGTCTCGAACCCGCGGGCTCAGGCAATCCACTCACCTCAGCCTCCCAAGGCGCGGGATTACAGGCTGAGCCACCAAGCTGGCTACAAAAATATTTTTAAAACATGGAAACTGGCCAGGCGCAGTGGCTCATGCCTATAATCCCAGCACTTTGGAAGGTGGGGCAAGAGGACTGCATGAGCCCAGGGGTTCAAGACCAGCCAGGGGAAATTGGTGAGACCTTATCTCTTACAACAAATTAAAAAATTAGCCAGGTGTGGTGGCACCTGTAATTCTAGCTACTTGGAAGGCTGAGTCCAGCAGGTCAAGGCTGCAGTAGCTATGAGCATGCCACTGCACTCCAGGCTGGGAGACAGACTGAGACTCCAACTCTAACACACACACACACACACACACACACACACACACACACACACACACACACAAACTGACAGGCTAGACGTAATGATGGAAGAAGTGGGAGAAGCCAAGGACATCTGCATCTGGGACACAAAAACAGAGAAGGAGCTAGTTTCTGGGGGAAGATGATAACTTTCATTTTGAATGTACTGATTCTGATTTACAGTAAATCATACACAGTGGTTATCTCTTTCCCTATCACTTCCAACTTCTGGTCAAAGTATAATTCTGAATAATGTTCTCAGGAATGAGGGTGTTTCCTCTACAGGCCATGAATAATTAGCTCTCAAGAAGAGGTGATGCTTTAATGGGGAAAGCGACATTTATTGAACCCTTATCAAGTGCTGGGTTCTCTGCATTCAGTTCTCATTAACCCTTCAAGCAGCCCTGGAAGGCAGGTACCATTTTACAAATGAGGAAGCCCAGGTTCTGAGAGGACGAGAAACTATCTAAGGCCGTGCAGTTAGTAAGTGGCAAGTTGTGTCTTGCCAACCAACCACACCATCTCTGAAAGCATCATGTATGGCCTCATATCAGTTTTCTAGGGCTGCTGTTAACAAATTACCACACACCAGGTGGCTTAAAACAACTGAAATGTATTATCTCACAGTTGATTTCAGAGGTCAGAAACCAAGGTGTTGCCAGGTTTGGTTTCTTCAAAGAGTTGAGGGGATGGAGGGAATCTGTTCCATGACTCTCTCCTAGCTTCTGGTGGCTGCAGGCCACCCCTGGCTTCCTTGGTTTGTAGATTCCCCATTCCAATCTCTGCCTCCATTATTACATGGCATTCACATGGCCATCTTCTTATAAGAAATAGTCATATTGGATTAGACCTTGCCCCAGTCCAGTGTGATCTCATTTTAACTATTACATTGACAATGACCTTATTTGGAAATACTAAGATACTGGGAGTTGGGATTTCAACATATCTATTTTGAGGAATGCAATTTAACCACAACACCTCATTAAGTTGACTAAGCCCTGGAGTTAAGAAGAAACTCTTTCTGATTTGAAGGATTTTGCACAAAAATTGACTTCATTTCCTATTAGATTTCTAAGAAACTGCCAAGATTTCTAGAATTCCTATAAGAGATTCTTTTTTTGTTTTTTTGAGTTGGGGGTCTTACTCTGTTGGAGTGCAGTGGCACCACACCATCACAGTTCACCCAGCCTTAACCTCCTGGGCTCAGGTAATCCTTCGGCCTCAACCTCCCAAGTAGCTGGGACTACAGGTGTGCTAACATGCCTGGCTAATTTTTTTTTTTTTGGTAGAGATGAGGCTTGCTATGTGGCCCTGGCTGGTCTTGAGCTCCTGGACTCAACCAGTCCTCCTGTCTCAGCTTCCTAAAGTGCAAGGATTGACGGCATGAACCTCCATGGCCAGTCCAGTAATTTCTTCTTAATTCTTATGATTCCTCCCACATCCCTACAATGATCAATCCATTGCCACTTTCTACAAACACAAACTGGCTGGCATGGTGGTTCAGGCCTGTAATCTCAGCACTTTGGGAGGTTGAGGGAGGAGGATTGCTTGAGACCAGTTAGAAACCAGCCTGGGGAGCACAGTAAGACACTATCTCTACAAAGGACACACACACCCCCACCCTATCTCTACAAAGGACACACACACACACACACACACACACACACACACACACACACACACACTCACCTTTCGTGCCTCCTGAATTCCCTGTTTTTCTTTTTTGTTGTTGTTTGTTTTACAAAACTGGCTAAAGTCTCCCCACTTCCAGAAATAATCCTTTCCTTTCCACGCCTTACGTTTCCAGGTTCAATTCCTTACAGTTGCCTCTTCCTTAGGAAGATACACTAGCTTCCCGACCCCTCTCCTTGCTCCCAGGCTCTTCGCTTTCAATCCAGTCTCACATTGTCTGTCAATACAGTATATGGCCCATTTTCCAGTCTCACCCTGCAAATCAAAAACTTCGGGGGCTTCGGGCTACCTAGTGGAGCTATTCAACGACTTCACCCTGCATCAAGGACCAACCAAATTTCGCGCCAGACTCATCTCCCTCCATCGCTTCCGAGTGGAATTCTGGTCCCGACGCCTAAGTCATCTTCTCCCCCTCGCCTTTCCCTCGTCCCGTGCCACCCGCTTCCCTTCTCAGCTCCTGACACCTCGCCATCGCTCCCAGTTATTCCATTCTACCCGGTGATACCCTTATTTGTGTGCCAGACTCCGCTCCTCGCGCCCCAGGCTGGGCTCCCATGGCAGCACCGCACTCTACGTGACTAGAATAAACCCAGGGAGTTTCCACGAACAAGGGGCCGTGCCAACCGCAGGCTAAAACAGGCCTAGGCAGGCGTCTCCTTCTCGGAGATTCGGCCCAGCAGCTCTCAGGGGTCGGTCGGGGCGAGCACGTTTCCTCGACTCAGTGAGCTGAGTCTGCCGCCAGCCATAGGGCTTCGGCCGGGGCCCTCCCGTAAGCCCGCAAACGCGACAGGCGATCCACCGCTCAGTGAGACGCACCTCCGGCCGGCCCCGGAACGCCGCTTGGACCTGACCCTTTCCGCCGAGAGCGGGCCGGGCGCTTTTGGGCAAAGCACGCAGGAACCGGAAGTCGGTAGAGGAAGCCTGGAACGTGGGCGCCTGCTGATAAGTTGGAAGATGAGCGTTCCCAGTCTCTTGGCGGGAGGTAGGGTCCCTGGAGTACTGGGCTAATTTTCGTCTGTCATTAGCCCCCTGATCCTGGAGTGTTTAATTCCTCATATCCCAGTCCCCTTCTTGGTGCCCCAGTCAGCTTAGCTGACCGGGAGGTTCTGGTCTCCGAGCCTCTGGACTTTTGGGATTCCCTGGCCTAGGGATCCACGGGGGCTCCGTCTTGGATTGGGCCGCAGGCAGAGGCCTCGGATTCTAACAGCCGCTGGCTCACCTCGGCTGCGTTATTTTCCCGTGGCCGCGATGTTCGAGTGACTTCCCACTGGGTTTACAAAGTTATTCATTGTATGGTGTTTCGTCTGCCCGCAAAATGCACCACTTAGTTGAAACATTTCTTAGAAGCGTATACAATTTAGGTTTTTTTGGTTCCACTAGATGAAATACTAGTGGAAATGGAAGTGAAGATAAATCTTAACAGGAAACATTGGTTACAAAACGGCCCCTCAAAAAGTTAGAAATACTAAAAACGTTAAGCAGTTGAAGTCATCATTTCAACTACGTTCGTACTGAGAGGTATAATATACAGTTTCTAGGTAGTAAAACTTAGGAGTGATCGACAAAAATCAGAAGACATCTCTTGTGGCTTGTTTCAACAAAAGTCTTATATAACTATGTATAGTTTTGGGGGGTTAAAATAAAAGCCAGAATAATCTTTATTCCTTGGAAACACGTTTGTAAGACGTTAACAGTAAGATGAAACGATTCAGGACACATTTATTTGTACACAGCACATACACTGATGAAAACATCTGATAAAATGGAATATGCCTGTAAATGAATCTCTTAGGGAGAGTTTATAGGTGATTGACTCCACTGTGTAAGGTACACAGCTTATATCCTCCTTCTAAATAAATGTTTGCGGTAACCAAAAAGGATCAAATTTTAGGAATAAAATTTTTTCAAGAATGTCAATACATTTTTTAAAGTTCTTAAAAATGGGCCAAATTACAGTCACACACATATATATACATATATATGTGTATACATATACACATACACATAGTTGAAGTGAATCCTATTTTGAAGATGATTCTCCATGGCAATTTAATATGGCCCACTAGTTATGGAAATTATGGGAAAGTCTACATGACTTTGCAAAGGATCTTGTGAAGCCTGCAACTAACACTAAAGGAGGTAAGACATCCCAACTTACATTTTGTTAAATTTTCCTTTTAGGGAGGTGGAGATGCTTTCCGGTTCCATTGGGGTTATCCCTGTTCCAGGCTCTACATAATTCCTGCTGTCGGAAAAAATCCACTAAGAAAATTATTCCCAATGTTACTTTTTGTGATGAAAATGCAAAGGAGTCCACAAATGCATTTGACAAGCTCTTTTCTTCAGAACAGCAGGCTTCCATCTTGCATGTGTTGAATACAGCATCTAATAAAGAACTTGAAGCTTTCAAATTGCTTCGTGGAAGAAGGGCCATCAATATCGTAGAGCACAGAGACAAGTTTGGGCCATTTCAGAATTTGGAAAGTTTAATGAATGTGTCCTTATTCCAGTATAAAACTACAGTCCAAGTTTGTAACTCTATACTGTGTCCAGAGTCTGGAAAGAAAAAAAGAAAACTACAGGAAAACCGGCTTTTGGGAAAGCTCCTCAAACCAGATGTAGGAAGAGAAAGACTTAAGGTATATTATTTTTCTTAGTGTCTATTATACTGCCTAATATTTGAGAATCTACTCTGTAAATACAGGCATCAGGTTGGGGAGTTACAAAGAGAAATTACTTCAGGTTTAGTTGTTGGATCTAAAAATGCTCACATAAACAAATAACTTATTATACGAAGTGGTATGTGATCACCACCAAATGAGAGGTACAGCTAGTAAACTGACAATTGAGAGGAAGGAAACTGAGCTGTGGCTGTTGGGGAAAGTACTGGAAGAACTCAATTTGGATCTTAAAAGGAGAGAGTTAGGCTGTCTGGAAGAGGAGGGCATTCTAAATAGGTAGAAAGAACAGTTGATGTTGAGAAGTAGGTCTTTGCAAAGCTTATTTAAGAGGAGTGTTGTAGAGATAACCAGGCTGTTTCTAAGGGTAATGTTGGGAGTGAGAAATTAAGGTGCAAAGATGGGCTATGGCTAAAGAGGGACTTTAGAAAATAGTACAAGTCTTTCCAACAGGATTTTAAATTATTTCCTGTTCCTGCTTATCTGCCTCTACATCTATAGAACATAACTAGTTTTGTCAACATAAATAAATGAGATATGTGAGGGTAAGCTGATAGTGCTGTACTGTATCTCCTGCCTAGACTTGGGATGGAGCCAAATCCATATATCCAATTATTTATTATATATATATCTCCCCTTAGAAGCCCTCTAGATAACCCAACTTAATATATTAAAAAGAACCCACAAAACTAATTTCCCCTCACCTTCCCAAGCTGATGTGCCTCCTATTTTCATCTTCATTAATGATGCCATTTAGTCATTGGAGTAAACTGGAGTTATCCTAGACTCTGCCTTCAACCTATATGAGGGGGACCCAAAATAAAAAACCCTGGAATTTATTTTAAAATTATGTATTTATTTTTACATGTTTAAATGTCAGTAACCTTCTATGTACTCTCCATTTTAATGCAGTACACCTAATTGAGACACTTATTCCACTGCCCAAAACAGCTTTTGAACTCGTCAATTCCAATGCCCTTTAGTGTTTCTACTGTTTTTTTGTTTCCCTTTGAGGACTTTTTTCATCTGGGGAAACAAAAAAAGCTGCTCAGGGTGAGATAGGGTGAATAGAGAGGGTGGGGCACAGGAGTCATGCCGTTTTTGGTCCAGAACTGCTGACCACTCAGCACAGTGTGGGCAGGTGCGTTGTCGTGGTGGAAGAACCAGTCACCTGTTTGCTACAACTTGGGACACTTCTTCCATAAATTGTGGTGCAGCTTTCTTAAAATTTACAGATAAAAACTTTGGTTGACCATTTGTACTGGACGAACAAATTCTGAATGTACTACAAGGGACCTGTCCTCCAAAAGATAATTCTGGGTTTTTGGGGATACCCCCAATATCATCTTACTCCCACCATCTCCACTCTTTTCCTTCTGTCATTGTCTTTGATTCTTAATACTTGGTCACTTTATAATGGGTACCTAACACACATTCTTACCTTTAGTCTAATCCCTCCAGCCTATCTTCCACACCACTGTGAGTGATTTTTCTGCAATGTAAATCTCATGTTCTTTTTTTTGAGTTGGAGTCTCACTCTGTCGCCCAGACTGGAGTGCAGTGGCTGCTCCCGGCCACCGCAGCCTCGACCTGCTGGGCTCCGGCGATCCTTCCGCCTCAGCCTTCCAAGTAGCTGGAACTACAGGCGCGCGCTACCATGCCCGGCTAATTTTTTTTATTTATTGTAGAGATGAGGTCTCACCTGCCCAGGCGGGTCTTGAACCCACGGGCTCAGGCAATCCACTAACCTCAGCCTCCCCAAGGCGTGGGATTATAGGCTGAGCCACCGAGCTTGGCTCTCATATTATTTCTTAAATTCTGTGTTTTGGTGGTCCCCCCACTGTAGCTCTTAGGATAAAGCAAGTTACTTAACAACAGAAATCTGCTCACTCCTTGCCCTTTTCCCATTCTTTAGTCTTTATTCCACTGGCAGAGTGGGTGATGTCAAACAGCCTATCTCTGCAGACACCTGGGTGAAATAACTTCCTTTTTACCTTCTTATTCTCCTAGTCCTCAGTAAACCTTCTCTGACTGCTTCTCCTCTCTATACTGGTTTTCCGGTAGCATTTCTTTTTTTTTGGTGTGAAAGACTTAGGGAGACAATTCTATTTATTGTCAAGGACCGGTAAACAAAGTCTGGAAATCTACATAGTGATCATGAGCAACAGGACACAAGCAGGGTGGAGAAGAGATATAATAACACACAGCATTACTTGGGAGAGAGCTCTAGCTCTTCATTCTGACTCTTGAACCCAGGAGAGATGGCTGCCCTTTTTCACTAAGACTGCAACAGAATGGAAATGTGACTCAGTATATCCGCTCCTACAAGACAGGCAGAGCAAGAGGCTATTTTAAGCTGGTGTTGGGAGCCCCCATCCCAAGCAGAGAGTGGATGCTGAAGGTGGTCTCTGGCTGCCGCTGGTGGCAGGTCCCTGGCTCTCTAGGTCCTGGGCATCTCTTGATTCTCAATGATCAACTTGTCAGTTGAATATAGTTGGCCAATGTGGACCTGTTGACGAATTATTTCAAGGTCTCTTTTGGCTTTATTCACTAGGGCTTGAATTTCTATAGGATCCTTTACATTTTTATTTTCTCTGAAGGCATCTCTTATCCTCCTGACAGCATATGTTCTGTAATGTAGACGCTGAAACGCTTGCTCTCTCTCAGCATCGCCCAGTACAGATCCAGCACTCATGCGCGGCTGGAGGCTGTCATTTTGGAAATGAAAAAAATAAAAATTAAAAAAAAAAAAAAATCTGGTAGCATTTCTTACAAGGGATAGTTATGTTCTTTGTTTCCCAGTATCTAGCACAGACCTGGCTGCACTTGAGTATTTGAGTGCCTACTTTGGGCTAGGTGCTGAGAATGAGTAAAGGTTCTTCGTCTATAGGCAGACTGCTGCTGGTTACCTTTTAGTAATTACTCCTGCATTTCTTTAACAATTCTCAGTTCATAAACTGTAAATAAACTTATATTACATTAGCTAGACATTCTGAGTTTGTAGATTAGGTTTTATATCTGTTGTTTACACTTCTAATTAAACCAGCCTTTTCTTTTAGGCAGTTAATAGTATCGTATCTATTGTTTTTGGTACTCGAAGAATTGCCTGGGCTCACCTTGATCGTAAATTGGCAGTGCTGGATTGGCAGCATAGCGACCGTTGGAGATTAATGAACAGAACTTACCCATCGTCAGTCTATTTAGAAGAGGTAAGGCAGTTCCACCTCCATATTCCTACCTACCAGAGCTTCTTGTGTAGTTTAATCTTCTAGTACCAAGAAGAAGGTAATAAAACAGCAAGGATGGATTTTCTTTTAGTTCTTACTACTCACTGGTTCCTGTTATGTTTTCTGCTACCTCTGTTACCTTCAAAATTGAATCTTTCTTCAGTTAGTTCAAGAAATACTTATGCATCAAAGGCAGATACTGAGAAAATCAATGGTAAATTACTTTAT
Organism: Cephalopachus bancanus; assembly: GCA_027257055.1. NCBI lineage: Eukaryota > Metazoa > Chordata > Mammalia > Primates > Tarsiidae > Cephalopachus > Cephalopachus bancanus. Next base: position 4,519,951 of record JAPVLO010000158.1, read on the forward strand.
TCTAAATGTTATAGAACATCACTCTTATATTTGTAAAACTTTTCAAAATGCTATCACAATTTCTCCTTTGAGTCTTTAAAACCTTGTGCAATGGGTAGGAATTATCACTTTCATCACACATGTAAAAACTATGGTTCAGTCAATCATCTGATGTGATTTTTTTTTTTTGAGTCAGAGTCTCACTCTGTTGCCCAGGCTGCAGTGCAGTGGCATGCCCACGGGCACCTCAGCCTTCCAAGTAGCTGGAACTACAAGTACATGCCACCAAGCCTGGCTAATTTTTTTATTTATTGTAGAGATGAGGTCTTGCCAACTTGCCCAAGCTGGTCTCAAACCCCTGGGCTCAGGCAATCCTCTCGTCTCCACCTTCCAAGGTGCTGGGATTACAGGTGTGAGCCACTGTGCCCAGCAATAAGAAATTTTTTAGGGGTTAATAAATGTTTTAAGTTGTCTAGTCTTAAAGCCAATATAGATTTTAGAAATTATGAAGCCCATTTTACAGATGAAGAAACTGATACTTTAGGACTAAACAGCTTATCTTACATCAGTGTGTTCCTGACAGAACCATGACCAGCACTTGGCTGCCCATAAAATACCTTTTCAATTATTTCACAACTGTCAATACCATTATAATGTAAGTTATCAAATTATCATATTTTTAAATAGAAGTGGGCCAGAGAGGAGACCAAACATAAAACTTAATGAATTGTTTCTGCTCACTTACTTTGTCTTTTTTTTCCCCCCCAAAGATTTCTTCAGTCATTTCAAAGATGCCTAAAGCAGATTTCTATGTTCTGGAAAAAACAGGACTTTCCATTCAGAACTCATCTCTATTTCCTATACTGTTACATTTTCATATCACAGAAGCCATGCTGTATGCATTATTAAATAAAACTTTTGCCCAGGATGGGCAGCATCAGGTGCTGAGCATGAATCGAAATGCAGTAGGGAAGCACTTTGAACTGATGATCGGTGACTCCCGGACTAGTGGAAAAGAACTAGTGAAGCAGTTCCTCTCCGAGTCTGTACTGAAGGCGGATCCTCGGGTATTCTTCCCAGCAGATAAAGTAGTCCACTACAGAGAGATGTTTTCATCTACTGAACCACAAAGAGTAGAAGAGTTATATGATTCATTATTACAGGCTATTGCCTTCTATGAATTAGCAGTTTTTGACTCTGAGCCTTAGAATTCTGAGGTTAATGTACTAAAGTTAATTTATTAGCTCTAAAGTTGTAAAAGCAGCTGTTGTGAACATCAATGTTAATGGAGAAAAAAACACATTTTGAGTGTATTTTAGATGTTTAAAGTCTATTGACTACTAGAATGGTTTACACAATAAGCCAAGACCAAATCAATAAATATTTTGAGATTCTGTGCCTTTCAGGTTTATATGTTAAACAACAAGATGCCCCCAAAATAGCCAAAACCAGAAACAGTTATCTCTTTGAAAGCAAATTTCATCTGTACTAAGGATTTGCACTATTACCATATTGTTAAAATACAGAATAACAATTTTCCTGGGTGGTGCTCATTATGAGAATAAAGCTGAAAACAACTGATAACACAACTTGTAGAATCCTCTTCTCTTCTCTGCTTAGAATGTGGTTTGCCACATTGGCTCTAAAAGGTGGTATTTTTATTATTTAGAAACCGGGTCTCACTCTCACCCAGGCAGGACTTCAGTAGGAAAATCAGCTCACTGCAGCCTTGACTTCCTGGCCTCAAGCCATCCTCCCACCTCAGCCTCCTGAGTAGCTAGGCCTGTAGGCATGCACTACCACACCTGTCTAATTTTAAAATTTCTTATAGAGATGAGATCTTTTGATGTTACTCAGGCTGGTCTTGAACTCCTGACCTCAAGAGATCCTCTTGCTTCAGCCTCCCAAAGTTCTGGGATTCTAGCCAGGAGCCACCATGCCCAGCCTTCCAAAAGGTGACTTTCATCAGTTCAAATCTGTTAACTCCAGAGAAAACAAGCTTTGTCTAATAGGCTCATTTTTAAACTCTGCAATGTTTTACTTGACAGACCACTTTTTGATAAAAGTAGCATTTAATTTTTTCCCCCACGCTTCTCCATTTTTCCATTATGTCTGTTTTAGTGGAAGCCCTCGATGTATCTCCTATACTGAACCCAAGTCTCTTTGATGTCAAAATATTAAATCTCAGTGGTGAGCATCTACTCAGGAGGCTAAGGCAATCTGCTTGAGCCCAGGAGTTTGAGGTTGCAGTGAGCTATGACCATGTGACTGCATTCCAACCTGGGCAACAAACAATGAGAAGGGGAAAAAAGATGGCTGGATGCAATGACTCATGCCTGTAATCTCAGTTCTTTGGGAAGCCAAGGTGGAAGGATCACTTGAGGCCAGGAGTTCAAGACCAGCCAGGCAACATAGTGAGACTTTGTCTTTAGACGAGATCAGGTGCATTCAGGGTGGCATGGCTGTAGATGAGATCTTGTCTTTAAAAAAAAAAACAAAACTAGGTGTGGTAGCTCACACCTGTAATCCCAGCACTTTGGGAGGTGGAAGCAAGAGGATTGCCTGAGCCCAGGGGTTCAAGACCAGCCTGGGCAACTTGGTGAGACCTTGTCTCTACAATAAATCAAAAAGTTAGCCAGGTGTGGTGGCTCGTGCCTATAGTTCCAGCTACTTGGAAGGCTGAGGTGGAAAGATTGCCCGAGGCTACAGTGGCCATGATTTTGCTATTGCACTCCAGCCTGGGTGACAGAGTGAGACTCCAAGTCAAAATAAATAAATAAATAAGACCCCCCCCAAATTATACTAAACCAAAAAAAGAAAAATATTAAATGTGTCACTATTAGGGAGAAAAATACTCCTATTATTTCTTAATTTTTAATGACTTAAATATAATTCTATGGAGTTATTTTATGGTGGTTCATCAATTGTTGAGAATCATCAGAATTTTCTAATAATAAAACACCAAATTAATAGATAAGTACAGGAAGAACTACAGAAAAAAAAAATCAGTATTTTTAAAATGCTTCAGAAGACCTTATTCTCAATATGCATGTTTACCAACATGATTACATCTGAACTCCTGTTTAAATATTGCATGAAGTCTTTAGCTTTAAACTTTAATTAGATCTATATACTCGTCAACACAAGAAAAAGTAAACAAACTGAACAGATAACAGTTACCAAAACATATCTTCATACATATTTATAAACAGGTATGAGTCAAAATTTTCAAAACTATACAATTTTAGGATCCTTAACTTTTAAGTTAAAAATATAATTCATCAAGTAATATATCTTAATATTAAGCTAATATATGGTACAAGCACTTGAAATAGGGAGCTATTTTAAAACACACTGATTATAAAATGATTTTAAGTGAAATGTGACAAAAATTATTATTAAAAATTCTTTCCCCCAAATACATCCTCAAGTAGAAATGGCTATTATGTGGAAATCCTAAAGCAGAATCCACTTTTGTTAGTTTTAATGAATAGCAGTTTGTCCAAAATAGATATATTAATGTCATTAATATCTTTATGAAATAAAACATCAATGATATAAAAATATAAGAAAAATGTACAAGGCAAATGATTTGAGTTGACAAATTATACAAGATATCACATGTATGGGTACTAAAGATCTATGAAAACATTCATAATCTTGATTTTACTTTGTCAACATTCAGTGATTTGACAGTAAAATATGCAGGAGGACAGCCTGGGCAACTTGGTGAGAACTTGTCTCTACAATAAATAAAAAAATTAGCCAGGCATGGTGGCACGCATCTCTAGTTCCAGCTACTTGGAAGGCTGATGCGGAAGGATTGCCTGAGGTCGAGGCTGTGGTGGCTGTGAGCGTGCCACTGCACTCCAGCCAGGGTGAGAGTGAGACTCCAACTCAAAAACAAAAATATGCTGGAGGGATAGATGAGAAATAAAATTATCAGGAAGATCTTACTTTTTGAAAAATGAAGCATAATTTTCTTCCCAGAAAGTTCTCTTTATAAAATTACATAGGTAATTTTATATTTTGTATCATGTCAACTTATTTTAAAAGGATCACTATCTAGGTGATTCATATTTACAGTTTGACAGATCATGGTTAGAGAGGGGTGGATTAGGGTGACAGGAAAGGAGAAAGGTATGGATTAGCACTGAAACACCCTTAGAAATATCTTAATGAACTCTACCATCCAGAAACAGCTCACTCACAGACAAAAAATACTCCAACAAAGCTAAATCAAATAACACACAAAATTCAGAAAAAAAATACTACCACAATTATATATACAATTTGTAGCTCAAATTTTTTCGTTTTAAATACTTGCACACCAATAAAAAATATACAAATGGTCTATTTTTAAATGCACACTAAGAAAAACTTTTCCATGAAAATCAACATAATATAAAAATATCTTAAGGACCACGTAATAATCTGTACAAGGCATAGTTCATGTGGAATATTAAGGAAAATCAGCTGCCAAAGTATTCACAGTCTCTTTTGGAATGTCAAGATGAATTCCTTCAAAATAATGCAGGAATCTGTCAAAATTACAAAGAAAAATACAATTTAGAATTTCTATCTGATGAAAATATTCATTCATCTTTAAATGACGACCTAAAAAGTTATTTTTGTAGGGTCTTTACCTTCTTTTACTTTTTCCTTGTTCTTTTAGCTTCTCAGTCCTACAAATGTTTCGAAGAGTTGGCAAGTATTCAATTGTACTAGCTTGTCTATTACCCACATACAGAAGAGTTCGACTAGAACATACACTTTTAATGACTGCTATCCTCTTCCAAGCATTGCTGTAAATTAAAAGTAATGCATTGCTTTTTACTAAATTTTAATGTTCAATAAAAATGCAGCAATCTCAAACACAACCAGTTTTCTTCCTTACCCCTAGTCTAGATTGGATGATATTTCCAGATTAATTTCCTGTTAATACCTTAATTACTCCCATACTGAAAAATCTTAATAGCTACCTGCTGTCTGTCACAGCAAGACCAAAGCTCTTTCTATGTCATTCAACAGTTTCCCAAACTAGCCCATTCCAATCTTTTTTTTTTTTTTTTTTGAGTCAGAGTCTCATTCTGTTGCCCAGGCTGGAATACAGTGGCACAATCATAACTCACCTCAACCTCCTAGGCTCAGGCAATCCTTTCACCTTTGCCTCCAGAGTAGCTGGGACTACAGGGGTGCACCACCATGCTTGGCTAATTAAAAAATGTTTTTTTGTAGAGATGAGGTCTCGCTGTGTTGCCTAGACTGGTCTCGAACTCCTGGATTCAAGCAATCCTCCCACCTCAGCCTCCCTAAGTGCTGGAATTACAGGCGGGAGCCACTGTGCCTGGCCCCTAATCTCACATTACTTCCCTTCCCAGAAATCAGGCTTGTCACCTTAGCTGTCTTATTAGAAGCCACATTATTAATATTAATCAATAGTCCAACATCTTTAGGTTAGTTAAGGAAAAACTCTAATGATTTCCTCTTTACCATTTATTACTAAAAAATAAAAAGTAAAAGCAAGAAATACTTACTCCAAATTAGCTGCTGATTGACTAAAGTATACATTATTGCGCATTTGTGAAACATAAAAAGTAAGATCATTGGTTGGATCTCTTCCTAATTTCTTGCAAGGATTCAAGGAGGTTTCCAGTGCTTTTGAAATAGTAGAAGAACATTTAGCAAAACTGAAAGCTTCTACAGCTGCCTTTAATTCTCCAGAGCTTTGAGAAGTCCATCCATCATTACTCTCAAGACTAAACTCATCACAAAGTCCACTTTTAACTTTTCCATTTGTCCAACTAAAGTCATTTTTACCATGTTCCTTTTGTTCCCTTATGTCAGTTAAAAGGGCATCTAAGAAGGACATGTTATCCATGAACTCAGTGAGAGAATTCAAACAATCAGAAACAAGGGCTGAACATTTTTTTTCTGCTGGTGTTTTAGGAGAACAAGGAATAGATTGAATGTTGGAGTCTAAACATCTGTTTAGTTTCTTTTTCTCTGGACTGCTTGGTTTGTCTCTGGCTTTGCTTTCTTGTGAGTTTGAGGAAGATGACACAAAAGACAGGTTCATCAGTTCATCAGGAAATTCCAATTCAGTGTCAAATAAGTCACTATCATCTAATGTTACAATCTTTTTCTTTTGTTTCTTTTTTGGTGACTTTTTCAGTGGCTTCTCTCCTTTAGAATGTTTCCTAGGATTACATTTCATACTTTTTGTTGCTGTACTGCTATCCACAGTTACTGATGAGCCACAAAGGTTTTTTGTTTCTGGAATGACATCAACTGGTAATGGTAGAATGAACTCAAGATTACTATATAAGAAATCTACATTCCGCATTTGGAATTCTGTAAGAAGTTGGATGAGTTTATGCCAGTCTTCCTTTGTTGTCATTTTGTGCTGGAACAATTTGGAGTAAAGTAATGTTATCACAGTACACGTTTTGAACACTTTTCTACCCATATGACTATAGTGTTATTCCTACTCTATATTTATAATTCTACCTTCTACCCCTCATAATTAATCTACTTTTAATACATTAAAATAGTACTGTCTAAAAATTAAACTTAGGCTACTAAATTCTCTAATGTTTAGTATATACTCCAATTATAAATAGAATGTCATTTACTACTTCTTTAAAATAGTTTATTCATCTGAGACATTTTCTAAATTCCATCCTACTACTATATAATATGCATTTAGAACAATACCAGTACTCCATTTGTCAAAGTAGTAGAATGTGCTAAAAACAGATCTAAGACATATACAAATTAAAGGCAAATTTAAGTTAAACTTAAGATTCAAAAGACAGGAGTTAGTGGTGGGAAGATGAAAAGAAATATAAACTCAACATTTCAAAATAGACATTGAAGATACCTTTAAAAATGAAAATAAGTCATCAGATGGGGAAAAAATGTTCTTGAGGCCAAACAAGGTCTCAACACAGCCAGTGTCACATTTGGGAAGGTTTGTACGTTTCTTTTTAGTGTTTTTAGGGTTATTTTTTGAATCAGGGCCATCTTCACAGCAAACTAGTTGTACATTTCTGCTATTTCTTCCTATAAAATTAATAAAAGAAAATCTTAGGTATATATTTTAAACAAATTGTATCAAACAATTATTTAAAGTCTGAGATCCTTTGATATCTTTTGCACCTATACCCCCATTTTGTTCTCCTCCACATATATGTCTAATTCATTAAGAGTATACAATAAGCATTATTTCTAACAATATATAAACTAAGCAAGGTGGAGGTGGGGACTTTCAAAACTATCCAATAGAAAAGTTGCAAGAAGGCCAGGCTCAGTGGCTCAGCCTATAATCCCAGCACTTTGGGAGGCCTAGGGGAGTGGATTGCTTGAGTCCACAGGTTCAAGACCAGCCCAGGCAACTTGGCAAGACCTTGTCTCTATAATAAATAAAAAATTAGCCAGGCGTGGTAGCACACGCCTATAGTTCTGGCTACTTGGAAGGCTGAGGCAGAAGGATCGCCTGAGCCCAGCAGGTCGATGCTGGGGTGGCCGTGAGTGTGCCACTGCCCTCCAGTCTGGGCGATAGAGGTTCCAACTCAAAAAATAACAATAATAGAAATTTTAAAAATAAATAAACTGGCAAAATTAAAAGACTCATCTAGTTCTGTCAGCAATACACATAAAAAGCCATCATATACTATTTCTTAGGAGCATAAGTTGGCTCAATTCGCTTCAGAGATCAATCTGACAATCACTATCAAAGTGTAAAGTATGTTATAGTTTTTGACCCAATCACACTTCTAGAATTCTTTCCATCAGAGTTACAGACATGTTCAAGGATATATTTATAAGGTATACACTGTACTTTAATGACAAATTGAAGATAATTTAAATGTCCATGAATTAATGGTCCATGAAGTAATGGTTAATTAAATTATGTATATTCATCCTATTTTATGGAAAAGTTGTGAAAAAGAGTGCTGACAATAAATTGTTGACTTAAAATAATCATCTAACTATATATAGTACTGGTTAATTTTGCTAAACAAGTATGTAGCAATATTTTATATGCATAGAGGTCTAAAGTGGCAACCTTTAGGAAGTAGAGGAATATCTTTTACTTTTTAACTTTACACACTTCTGTATTGTGTACATTTCCAATGAGTGTGTATCTGTGTTTTTTTTAAAGGCAGGAATGAAATGCATATAAAGTAAGATCTTTAAGAAGAGAAACTATGCTATGCTTATTTTCTGTCTTCTAAAGTTATTTTTATTTTTTTCACTAAACTTCTGGTATAGCAATATACAGTGGTATGGCAAAAGTTATAACTAATTTGGTTTTTACACCAGGACATTAGCTACATTATTTATCATATTTACTTTTACAAAATAGTTCAAGCTACCAACTCACATTAAATTGAATATATAAGTGTGTCTACTTCAGAACAGAATATGTTAAAATTTTGAACCAGTTAAAAAACAAGCTAAGAGGGGATGAATATTACAGAACTTGACTGTGGTTTGATTTAAAGATTTGTGTATTTACAGAGCAGGATCTGTAACTACAGAATTGTGACTATGGAGCATGAAAACACAAACTAAGAATTTCTTCAGGGAAGGAAACATGTCTTCATGTAAGCACAGGGCTTGGCATGGAGAAAGTGCTCAAAAAATGTCTATGACCTGAAATTAGGTAATAATGATGACTGAAGAAAAATAAGAAATAAAAGCATTTCTGAGCCAGGCTTGGTGGCTCAGCCTGTAATCCCACGCCTTTGGGAGGCTGAGGTGAGTGACTGCCTGAGCCCGCGGGTTCGAGACCCGCCTGGGCAGCGAGACCTCATCTCTACAATAAATCAAAAAATCAGCCGGGCGTGGTAGCGCATGCCTGTAATTCCGGCTACTTGGAAGGCTGAGGCAGAAGGATCGCCGGAGCCCAGCAGGTTGAGGTTACGGTGGCCGGGAGCGGCCACTGCACTCCAGTCTGCACGACAGAGTGAGACTCCAACTCAAAAAATAAAAACAAAAAAGCATTTCTGAAATAACAAAGTTCTTAGTAAAGATAGAATTAAAAACTGTTGAAGCAAAAGGGAGTGTCCATTATAGTCACATAAAAATAATAACATACCTACATATATTCATGTAGAAAAATCAATATTTTTTATAAGTGAAAAAAGTTGCTAAATAATAATTACAGTTCCATCGGTCCTATAAGAAACCATATGTTTATAAATATATAAGTAACAGTTTGAAAAACTTAACAGTTAGCCAAGTGGTGGCTCATGCTTGTAATTCCAGCACTTTGGGAGGCCAAAATGGGAGGATCACTTGAGCCCAGGAGCCTGAGACCAGCCTGGGCAACAGTGAGACTCTGTCTCCATTTAATAAAAATTAAAAAAAAAAAAACTTAGGCCAGGTGTGGTGGCTCAGTCTGTCATCCTAGCACTTTGGGAGGCTGAGGCAAGTAGATTACCTGAGCCCGTGGGTTCGAGACCAGCCCAGGCAACTTGACGAGACCTTGTCTCTACAATAAATCAAAAATTAGGTGGGTGTGGTAGCACACGCCTGTAGTTCTGGCTACCTGGAAGGCTGAGGCAGAAGGATCACCAGAGCCCAGCAGATCAACGCTGGGGTGGCTGTGAGCATGCCACTGCACTCCAGCCTGGGCAACAGAGTGATACTCCAACTCAAAAAAAGAAAAACTTAACAGTTAAGCTTTGTGGAGGAAGCTGGTCACAGTGGCCTATTTGGGACCAAGACAGGAAGACAGCTTGAGCCTGGCCAGGAGTTTGAGATCAGTCTGGGCAACATAGTGAGACTCTATCTCATTTAAATAAAAATTAAAAAAAAAAAAAAAGAAAGAAAAACTTCACAGTTAAGCTTTTGGAGAGGAAGCCAGACACAGCTGGCCTACTCTGGAGACTGAGACAGGAGGATCGCTTGAGCCCAGGAGTTTGAGGCTGTACTGCACTATGATTGCACCTATGAACAGACACTGTACTGCAGCTGCTAGGCAACATAGCAAGAACTTGCCATCCCCCCCCAAAAAAGGAAAAGCAAAACTTTTAGGGAAGAAAGGAATAGGTGGGAGTTTTTTTTGTTTATTTTTAACAGTGAGAGCATTCCATATTACTTTTATAATCCTAAAAATTACCGAATAGCTAGGCGCAGTAGCTCATGCCTGTAATCCCAGCACTTTGGGAGGCAAAGGCGAGAGGATTGCCTGGGCCCAGGGGTTTGACCAGCTTGGGTAACTTGGCGAGATCTCATATCTACAATAAATCAAAAAATTAGCTGGGCGTGGTGGTACATGCCTGTGGTTCCAGCTACTTGGAAGGCTGAGGCAGAAGGATCCCCTGAGCCCAAGTGGGTTGAGGCTATGGTGTCTGTGAGCATGCCATTGCAGTCCAACCTGGGTGACAGAGTGAAACTCTGACTTAAAAAAAGAAATTTTTTTTTAGAGACAAGGACTCACTATGTTGTTTAGGCTGGTCTTGACCTCCTGGCCTCATGGAATCCTCCTGCCTCAGCCTCCCAAAGTACTGGGGTCACAGGTGTGAGCCACAACACCTGGCCATAGCATAGATTTTTAAATAGGGCCCCATAATGTCATTTCTTTTCTAACAAATCAACTTACGACAAAGGGTTAATGGCCTTTCTTCTAAAATTCCACCTCCACTTCTAATCCAGAATTGTAAGGAAAGGATACTTTTTCTGATATCACAAGCATTTGCACTTAGCAAGGTTACAAAGTCTTTTACATCAGTTCTAAAATTCTCGGTTAAGCAGATCATTTGTAGGTAGCTGGCAACATTTAGCTTCAAAACAGAGAGAGAAAGGTGGTTAGTTGCAGAGTTAAAAGAAATATAGTGATAATGCATATGAACAATATGTAAAAGATAAAATTTACAATATCTTAAAGTTCTTGTGAATGAAAGTGTTCTAAAAAATATAAGGTAATATAATACCAAATTAAAAGCATGTACATATACTTCTTTTATTAATTATATACAATCCAAGACAGCAAAAAGGAAACGTTTATAGGCGATTCTCTAACTTGAACACTGTAGGCAGTTTTATAAACCTTGACAGTTTAGGATTAAATAATGATCTAAGTAATGGTATACAGCTTTATAGAATATTTTACAGCCATAAAAATTATAAATAGGAATACTCTAACACTGAAAAATACATCATTTTTTAAAATCCAAAGTTAGAAACAACAGCAATATAAAAGTATATATTATGTAAATAAGAAATAGAAGAGAAAAAATTGGCTGGGTACAGTGGCTCACGCCTGAAATCCCAGCACTTTGGAGGCCAAAGCAGGACTGCTTGAGTCCAGGAGTTCAAGACCAGCCTGGGCAACACAGCAAGACCTCATCTCTACAAAAAAATACAAAAATTAGACTGTCATAGTGAAGTGTGCCTGTTGTCGCAGCTATTCAGGAGCCTGAGGTGGGAGGATCCCCTGAGACCAGAAGTTTGAGGCTGTAGTAAGCCGTGACCATGCCACTGCACTCCAGCCAGAGCAAGACCTTGACTGAAAAAAATAAATAAAAGTATTTAATTTGTTGGGGGTAAATGAGCAAAGCAAATTTTTTTCATTTTATTTAGTGCTCAAGTAGTATTGCTATAATTTCTTGGTATAACAAAATGTGTATAATTCTCTTCCTATTGTCATTTATAAAATGCATTTTACTTGAAAAACTAAAACAAAAGTATATTTACATTTTAAAGATTTTATAGGACTGCTAGCATTTTCACTATACTAACCAAATGCAATTTAAAAAATTTTATCTACAAAATGTTTGACTTTATATATACATTACTCCTGTATACTTCTGGGACTTCTGCTTCCAATAAACTGGGAGTTCTGCTTTCAATATGAAGGAACACGAATCTTGTAATCAATATTAACTATAAACTTTATAATTAACTGCAAATCAATTTTAAAAACTACCTGAAAGCATGAGAGTAGACGAAAGAAAAAAAAACCATAGGGGAAATCAAAATGTGGACAAAGCAAATGGCCCTGGATGAATCCCCTTTTCAACTGATTTTTGAGGACATGCTACAACAGGGGTAACTAAAACTCACACAGAAATCACAGTTACTCACTTAAAGAACCAAAGAACAGAGTCTGCGATGAGTACAGTATCTGGAAAGTAAGAGGGGGAGAATCCAGAAAGTAAAGAAACAAAAATCTGGCCTAAAGAAGGGCTCAGATCACTGGCTGACGCTAAGGACTTCACATGAATGAGGTGTGTCTCAAAGGAGCCGAGCTGAAGCTAAAATAACTGAAATGTTTGCTATGTATTCCAGGAGAAAACTTGTTCAGAGAAACAAAGTCTGGGATAAAAATCTAAAATTGCTAGACATGGAGAAACAGTAAAATTAACCAATACTTCAAAGACAAGACAATCAATAGCAACTGAACACAAGATGTTAAAGATGTTGGGATTGGTAGATAAGGAGCTTTAAAACAGCTAGTAAAACTTTGCTTAAGGAAAACACGTTCATATGAATGAACAATAGAAAATTCCAGTAGAGAAATAAAAACTATAAATTCAGGCGGTGGCTCATGCCTGTAATCTCAGCACTTTGGGAGGCTGAGGCAAGAGGATTGTCTGAGTCCAGGAGTTCGAGACCAGCCTGGGCAACTTGGCGAGACCTATTCTCTACAATAAATCAAAAAAATTAGCCAGGCGTGTGGTGCATGCCTGTGTTTCCAGCTAATTGGAAGGCCGAAGTGGAAGGATTACCTGAGCCCAGTAAGTGAAGGCTGCAATGGCTGTGAGCCTGAGTGACAGAGTGAGACTCCAACTCAAAAACAAAAACAAACAAAACTATAAAAAGCAATGAAAATTGTAAAAGTAAAAACCAAAATATCAGAAAGAAAAAATTTCACTCAATGGACTTAATGAAAAGCTTTAAAAAAATCAGGAGACTAGATCACTATAAATGGTAGATTTGTACTTTTACAAGATTTTTGGATTCTTTGTAAAGTAGTACAATTTTAACTCTACACTGTGAAAAACTAAAAGTACGTATTTTAATTTCTTTTTTTTTTTTTTGAGTTGGAGTCTCACTCGGTCGCCCAGACTGGAGTGCAGTGGCCGCTCCCGGCCACCGCAGCCTCGGCCTGCTGGGTGACCTGCTGGGCTCCGGCGATCCTTCCACCTCAGCCTTCCGAGTAGCCGCAATTACAGGCATGTACTACCACGCCCGGCTGATTTTTTTGATTTATAGTAGAGATGAGGTCTCGCTGCCTAGGCGGGTCTCGAACCCGCGGGCTCAGGCAATCCACTCACCTCAGCCTCCCAAAGGCGCGGGATTACAGGCTGAGCCACCGAGCCCGGCTGTATTTTAATTTCTAAAGAAACTATTACAGAAAATAATGTAAAGAGGTATAGCTAAAAGGCCAATAGACAAATGAAAATGAAATCCAACCAAAAAAAATTAACCCAAAAGAAGGCAGGAAAGGAGCTACTTTATATTATATGTAAGTAGACAAAATACTCCAATTAAAAGAAAGATATTGTCAGAATATATACAAAAGCAGGACACAATTATATGCTGTCTATCAAAAAACTTTAATTTATACATATACACCAGGCACAGTGGCTCATTTCTTTGGTCCCAGCTCTTGGGAGGCTGAGCTGGGAAGACTGCTTGAGCCTAGGAGTTTGACCAGTCTAGGCAGCAAAGCAAGACCCTGTCTTTTTTTCTCTTTTTTTAGAAAGTAGGATTTATTAAGAAGACAGAAAAGCTCCCACAGTAGGAGGGAACCTAAAAGAAGGTCGCCCAACCCTGTCTCTTAAAAAAAAAGAGAGAGAGCGCGAGATTCACTTAAAGTAAAAGGATAAGCGCAGGCCAGTTTGCACAATGGATAACATGGCTGACTATGGATCAGAAAATTCATCTCTTGACCATATTTCCTAGAAATATAAGGCTGGCTTGATATTCAACAATAAATTAACATAACTTACCATATTACTAGAATTTAAAATAAAATAAAAAAGATTAAAATTATGTCAAAAGATAAAGTATTTGACAAAATTAAACACCAAAATTAAATATTTAACGTGAAAAACTCTCAACTACGTGATGATAAGCTTCTATTTTTTTTTTTTTTTGAGTTGTAGTCTCACTCTGTAACCCAGACTGGAGTGCAGTGGCCGCTCCCGGTCACCACAGCCTCGACCTGCTGGGCTCCGGCGATCCTTCCGCCTCAGCCTTCCAAGTAGCTGGAACTACAGGCACACGCTACCATGCCCGACTGATTTTTTTTATTTTATTGTAGAGATGAGGTCTCGCCAAGTTGCCCAGGCGGGTCTCGAACCCCCACGCTCAGGCAATTCACTCACCTTAGCCTCCCAAAGCGGGGGATTACAGGCTGAGCCACCGAGCCCATAGATAAGCTTCTATTAAAAACAGACAGCAGCCGGCCGGGCTCAGTGGCTCAGCCTGTAATCTCGTGCCTTTGGGAGGCTGAGGTGAGTGGATTGCCTGAGCCCGTGGGTTCGAGACCCGCCTGGGCAGCGAGACCTCATGTCTACAATAAATAAAAAAAAAATCAGCCGGGCGTGGTAGCGCGTGCCTGTAATTCCGGCTACTCGGAAGGCTGAGGTGGAAGGATCGCCGGAGCCCAGCAGGCGAGGCTGCGGTGGCTGGGAGCGGCCACTGCACTCCAGTCTGGGCGACAGAGTGAGACTCCAACTCAAAAACAAAACAAAACAAAACAGACAGCTAAGGCCAGACGCGGTGGCTCACGCCTATAATCCTAGCACTTTGAGAGGCCAAGCTGAGAGGACTGCCTGAGCCCACAGACCAGCCTGGACAACTTGGTGAGACCTCATCTCTAAAATAAATCAAAAAACTAGACAGGCATGTTGTTGTTGTTTTTTAGTTGGAGTCTCACTCCATCACCCAGGCTGGAGTGCAGAGGCACACTCACAGCCACTGCAGCCTTGACTTGCTGGGCTCAGGTGATCCTTCTGCCTCAGCCTTCTGAGCAGGTGGAACTACAGGTGTGTGCTACCATGCCTGGCTTAGGTTTTTTTTAATTGTAGGATGAGGTCTTACCAAGTTGCCCAGTCTGGTTTTGAACCCCTGAGCTAAGGCATTACTCTCGCTTCAGCCTCCCAACGTGCTGGGATTGCAGGCTTGAGTCACCGCACTCAGCCGAAAAAACGTGTTTTTAATCAACATGACAATGAATGAAAAAAATCCTATAGAAGCCCAGCTCGGTAGCTCAGCCTGTAATCCCGCCCTTTGGGAGGCTGAGGTTAGTGGATTGCCTGAGCCTGGGGGTTCGCGGCCCGCCTGGGCAACTTGGCGAGACCTCATCTCTACAATAAATAAAAAAAAAATCAGCCAGGCATGGTAGCGCTTGCCTGTAGTTCCAGCTACTCGGAAGGCTGAGGCAGAAGGATCACCGGAGCCCAGCAGGTCGAGGCTGCAGGGGCCGGGAGCGGCCACTGCACTCCAGTCTGGGCAACAGAGTGAGATTCCAACTCAAAAAACAAACAAACAAAAAATCCTAAAGAATCTACTACTAGAACTAATAAATGAGTTTGGCAAGGTGATAGGATACAAAATCAATAAAAAAATCAATTGTATTTCTATATACCAGAGAAAAACAATTGGCTATTGAAATTTTATACTACCATTTATGATAGCATCAAAAAACATTAAGTACTTAGGGTTAAATTTTAAAAATAAGTAAAATTTATATAATAAAACTATAAAACACTGCTGAAATGACTCTCCCCCAAAAGAAAACTGTGTTCATGAATCAGAAGATTCTATAATGTTAAATGTCAGTTTTCCCAAAATTGATTTGTAAGTTCAATGCAATTAATTAAAACACCAAAATAAACTAAAAATTTTCAAGCTATTTCTAATATTAATAGAGAAATTAGTAAGACCTATGATAGGGAAAAAAATCGCAACAGAACCAAGTTGGAGAACTTCAACTACTTTCAAGTTATAGACCTACAGTAATCATGATAGTGTCATATTTTGACCTAAACAACAGAATAAGACTCATACTTAATCTACTGATTTCTGGCAAACTGCAAAGTAACTCAATAGAAAAAAGATGGTAGTCTTTTCAACAGACAGACCTTGAATAATCAGGTATCTATAAGAAAAACAAATGAACCTTATGTCTTACCTCATATTGCATACAAAACTAAACCCTAAGTAGAGAACTGAATGTAAGAACTAAAATCACAAAACTTGTAAGACAAAAACCCTTGTAAGTTCAAGTATGGTATAGGTTTCTTAAATTGGGTACAAAAACTACAAACCATAGAGGAAAAACTTGGTAAAGTAGACTTCATTAAAATGAAAAGCTTTTACTTTTAACAATTAAAAAAATGGAGCCGGGCTCGGTGGCTCAGTCTGTAATCCCGCACCTTTGGGAGGCTGAGGTGAGTGGATTGCCTGAGCCCGCGGGTTCGAGACCCGCCTGGGCAGCGAGACCTCATCTCTAAAATAAATCAAAAAATCAGCTGGGCGTGGTAGCGCATGCCTGTAATGCTGGCTACTTGGGAGGCTGAGGTGGAAGGATCGCCGGAGCCCAGCAGGTTGAGGCTGCGGTGGCCGGGAGCAGCCACTGCACTCCAGTCTAGGCAACATAGTGAGACTCCAACTCAAAAAAAAAAAAAAAAAACAAAAAAATGAAAAAATAAGCCACAAACTGGCAGGAAATATTTATAAAATACATATCTAATACTAACTTGTATCCAGAATATATTTATAAATTTCCACAATTCAATAAGACTATAAACAACTGATTTTAAAAATGGGCAACAAAGACAAGCAAAAGATTTGAACAGATATTTCACGAACAGAGAAGAGATATGGATGGTAAATGGGTCCCTGAAAAGATGCTGAATATCCTAAGTCATTAAGGAAATATTAATATAAGTTAAAAGTATAGTGAGATACCAACACATAGCAAAATGGCTAAAAATTTTTACACGGGCCATTGCCTTGCTAGACTCTAGTGTGGCTGTGTATGTGCTCTTTGAACTATGGTTGTTGCCAATGCTTCCTGGCTTTGGCCCCTTCCCCCACCTTAGGGAGGTGAATCTTCTCTTTCCCTTCCCTTTCTTGTTCTGATTTTTAAATAAACTCTATATTTTTTCTTTCTTTTTTTAAATTATAAAGATGGGTACAATTCAGGTTTAGGTATACAAACGTTGATTATGCAGATACCTTTATTGATGGGGGTATGCCCCTCCCTCTCCTAGCATAAACTATATTTTTTAATCTAAAAAAAAATTTTTTTTACACAGACAATTCCAAGTCCTGATGAGTTTGTGAAACAACTGAATTCTTATACATTGCTGGTGGGAATACAAAACACTGGAAAACTTTAGAAAATAAATTGCTAGGCTTTTACAATTGTTAATGGATCATAATTTCAACTTAAAGTATTTATTGGAAATATATGTCCAAATAAAGACATTAATATGAATACTCATAGCAGCTTTATTTATAATTGCTAGGAACAACCCAAATGTCTATCAACAGGTGAATGAATAAACACACTGAGGTATATTTATACAATGGAATACTGCTTTAATAAAAAGGAAAGAACGGAAGACACATGTAACATGAATGAATCTGAAAAGGCTTTATGGTGAGTAAACACAAAATGTTATATAAGATTCCATTTACATGAAATTCTGTAACAAGCAACACTGTAGTAACAAAGCAGACTGGTAGTTGCCAGGGCTTAGGGGAAGGGACTAAACACAATCGGACATCAGGAGACTTTTTGAGGTGATGAAAATGTTCTACATCTTGATGGACATGTTCTGTATCTACATTTGTCAAAACTTATTGAACCATACACTTAAAGTGAGTGAATTTTATTATATGTAAATTATGTTTCAGTAAAGCTAATTAACAAAAAGCAAACATATATGCACAGATGAATAACACTACCATGGCTAAAGTTAAAAAGACTGACAATAGGCTGGGCACAATAGCTATAAAATCCCAGCATTTTGGGAAGCTGAGGCAGGAGGATTGCTTGAGCCCAGGAGTTCCAGACCAACCTAGGCAACACAGTGAGACATGTCCTCTACAAAAAATAAAAAATTAGCCAGGCATGGTAGTGCACACCTGTAGTCCCTGCTACTTGCAAGGCTGAGGTGGAAAGATCACCTGACCCTAGGAGGGCAAGGCTGCGGTGAGCCAGGATCGTCACTGCACTCCAGCCTGGGAGACAGAGGGAGACCTGGACTCAAAAAACAAAAAATTGACAACAGCTACCAGAAGTTTCATGCACTGGAGACCTATTTGGCAGAATCTTAGAAAGTTAAACAAATATCTGGCCAGGTGTGGTGGCTCACATCTGTTATTCCAGGACTTTGGGAGGCTGAGGCGAGAGGATTATCAGGAGTTTGAGACCAGCCTGGGCAACATGGCGAAACCTCATCTCCAGCAAATCACAAAACTAGCCAGGCATGGTGGCGTATGCCAGTAGTCCCAGCTGTTTATAAGGCTAAAGTAGAAGGATCACCTGAGCCCAGCAGGTAGAGGCTGTGGTAGCTGTGAGCATGCCACTGCACTCCAGCCTGGACAACAGTGAAACTCCCACTCAGGGAAAAAGAAAAAAAAAATTTAACAAATATCTAATGCATATGATCTCACTCTGTTACCCAGGCTGGAGTGCAGTGGTATGATTACGGCTCACTGCTGCCTCAAATTCCTGTACTCAGGCTTTCCTTCCACCTCAACCTCTTGAGTAGCTGGGACTACAGGCACACACCATCATACCTAGCTAATTAAAAATAATTTTTTATAGAGACCAGGTCTCACTATGTTGCCCAGGCTGGTCTGGAATTCCTAGGCTCAAGCAATCCTCCCGCCTTGGCCTCCCAAAGTGCTAGGATTACAGGCGTGACCCACTGTGCCTGGCTGAAAAATATATTTTTTAAAGCAAAAAAAGAAATAATCAGAAGTTTCCTAAAACTTAAAATATGCCTTAGAAAACACACTTGAAAATTATAACTATACTTAATAATAAACCACTTTTCACATAACTGTGATATATAATTTATGATGATCAAAATTCAAAACTTACCAGGGAAGGAGTACTAAAATTGATTTCTTCGAAGCAGCCATCAAACATTAAACTAAATGTTGGATCTACACAGACATAAAAAATTTAAACATTAAGATCACTCAATACGTTTTTCCAGTTATACTTTTCTATGAAAATAATCTGCGTTTCATCAATAATAAAAGTACAATACCATGGAAATTGTAAATCCTTAAGGAACTAACTTTCTATCTTGACTTAAAGTAACATGATCTTTTAATTAAGCTACCACATAACTTGTGATTAATAAGTTTTTACCAATATTTTCAGAGTAAAATCACTAGCTATCAAATGGCATTAATTGGTAAGCAGTCTGGCCAGGATAGGTGGCTCAGCCTGTAATCCCAGCACTTTGGGAGGCTGAGGCGAGTGGCCTGCCTGAGCCCGCGGGTTCAAGACCAGCCCGGGCAATGTGGTGAGAGACCTCATCTCTACAATAAGTCAAAAATTAGCTGGGAGTGGGAGCGCATGCCTGTAGCTCTGACTACTTGGATGGCTGAGGCAGAAGGATCGCCAGAGCCCAGCAAGTAGATGCTGGGGTGGCCGTGAGTATGTTACTGCATTCCATTCTGGGTGACAGAGACTCCAACTCAAAAAAAAAAAAAAAAAAAATTGGTAAGCAGTCTAATACAAACACATTCTCTTTTCCTTTTTTTGAATTGGAGTCTCACTCTGTCGCCCAGACTAGAGTGCAGTGGCCGCTCCCAGCCACTGCAGCCTCGCCTACTGGGCTCCTGCGATCCTTCCGCCTCAGCCTTCCGAGTAGCCAGATTTTTTGATTTATTGTAGAGATGAGGTCTCGCTGCCCAGGCGGGTCTCGAACCCGTGGGTTCAGGCAATCCACTCACCTCAGCCTCCCAAAGGTGCAGGATTACAGGCTGAGCCACCGAGCCCGGCTTACAAACACATTTTCTTATATAAATCCTTAGCAGAGCTAGCTCATGAATATTTATAATGAAAAATATTAGAAAACAATATTACAATAAAATACTTATAATTTTTTAAAAAATAAATTACACAAGTTTTTAAATTAAACATTCAATACTAATTCTAGAGAAGGTAAACCAATTCAGTTAGGCTGATAATGGTTTACTTTAGCTAAAATATGCAATAATCCATATGGAAATATCATCGGGGCTAAGGAATGGCTAAGTTCAATATTCAGGAACTGCAGAAAGGTTGGGTTCCATAAAAAATCTTGACCACTAAGTGATGTTTAGTGATCTAATTACAGGTATGATTAAGTGGCAAGGAGAAGAATCTGATATTTTCTCTACTGAAACACCTTTACTAGCAAGTCCTTAAGTGTCTTTAATTGCCTTCTAGGATGTTCTCAGCTTCCTAAATATCTACCACCCAACACAGTGACCCAAAGTAGCATCCATTTTTTAAAATTGCTATTTGTGAGGTAATATATTAACTTTGTAATTATTCAAGGCTACAGATCAGTTGCAAATTTGAATAATTACTTTAAAAATGATCTAGGAGCTTCTTCACTTAGAAAAAAAAGACAATTTGCTGCTTTTTTTTTTTGCTGTCTTTTAAAGAAATGTTTCTAACTAGAATTAGAAGCTTTCCCTGACTATTTTAACCAAAAGTAATTAACTGAATTAAAGTCATTGCTACCTACCACTTGTAGTAAGAATTACAGGTCGTTTAGTTGTTGCCATGAATGTTTTGATTGCATTCAAAAACCCGGCATCTTCATCAAAAATGACATCAACCTACAAACCATTTATTAGAATATTAATGTAATGAGTCACAATATACTTACTGGATATCAGTATATATACTGTATGCCTGTTAGAGACAAAAGTTATGAATATATGAACAGAGTTAATTCAGCCCAACTGAAAGCTTATGTCTTACACTATAGTGAATTTTAAAATTATCAAATATTTTGAAAAACTGTAACCACCAATACCTTGATAAGTATAAATCAAAATAATTTCTACGATCATTGAAAAATAACTAGTAACCATGAATTACACTAATCACCTTCCCGAAAAATTCTTCTAGAGTTGATAATTTTATTTGCTTTAACTTCAGATACAAATATTCCTGACTTTCTTTATAAGGAAACATACAGTAATCTTTAAAATAAGTTTTCAGCATGATATATCATGAATATGTACTACTATAAGCCTACCTCCTCAAAAAGAATAAGAGATGTTGCATTTTTCCTGTTGGGTTCCCCAGCTCCAAATTCTTTGACATTTGAATCAGTTGAATTTGTAGATTTAGTCTGAACAATTTGTTTCTGGTCAAAAGAATTTCTGATTCCTGCATAAATAAAATATTAATATTTTAGGTAAAATCAACTGTTAATAGGACATTGGTTATTTCCACAGAATAAGCTTAAACTAAAATCTCTTATCAAACCTGAAACAAAATATCAAAACTTCTATATATAGGAACTTTAGTGTAGCTGAGGTTTAATAAGTAGCAATAGAAACTCATGAAATATTTTCATAATTTTTATGTTCAGGGTCATATTTTTAAATGTAAAATTAATTTTATCAGGCTGGGCACAGTGGCTCATGTCTGTAATCCCAGCACTCTGGAAGGCTGAGGTGAAAGGACTGCTTGAAATCAGGAGTTTGAAACCGGGCTCAGTTGCTCAGCCTGTAATCCCGCACCTTTGGGAGGCTGAGGTGAGTGGATTGCCTGAGCCCACGGGTTCGAGACCCGCCTGGGCAGCAAGGCCTCATCTCTACAATAAATCAAAAAAATCAGCCAGGCGTAGTAGCACATGCCTGTAATTCCGGCTACTTGGAAGGCTGAGGCGGAAGGATCGCAGGAACCCAATAGGTCGAGGCTGCGGTGGCTGGGAGTGGCCACTGCACTTCAGTCTGAGTGACAGAGTGAGACTCCAACTCAAAAAAAAAAAAAAGAAATCAGGAGTTTGAGACCATCCTGGGCAATACATTGAAATCCCATTTCTACAAAAAATAAAAAAATTAGCCAGGCATGGTGTCGTGCGTGTGTAGTCCAAGCTAATTAGGAGGCGGAAGCAGAAAGATTGCCTTCAGTCCAGGAGGTCGAGGCTGTGGTGAACTGCGATCATATCACTGCACTCTAGGCAACAGAGTGAGACTCCAACTTAAAGAAAAAGAAAATTTGTCAGTTTTATGTCTCACCTTTATTATTTTTCAGAAGTGCTCCTATTTCTTCATTCTTTTTTGGTTTGGAAGATACTTTAAAATAATTTGCCAAAGTTTTAGGAGGAAGTGCTCGCTTTGGTCCACTACTTTTTGGTGATGGTGGAGGAAGTTTTCTTGGTGATGTAACAACTTTCTTAGGGGAGATTAATTTTTCTGCCAAAAACAAATTGCATTTAAAGATAAATACTCTAAAAATGATACAGGTGGCAAGATAGAGTTATTTCATTCTATATTTATACTTTTACCAGTGAAAGATCAAAGACATATAACTTTTATTTCATTCTTACACGGATATACTTTATACATTCAAATATTACTGTACTATTGTGTTTATTTATTTATTCTACCGGTACAGAGAATTAAGCCAGTAATTTAGAAAAGACACTCTTTTCCAAAGAAGTACACATTCTTGAAACAAATGCTCACAATCTCTCCACTGACTTTTTCTATACCTGCTTGAAGGCAGAAGAGGCTGGGGGAAAAATGATAATATATAGTAAGCACATTACAGGACTTAGTTGTCCAACTTCAACTTAGCCCTAGAGTAAATTGATACTGCAAGCAAAGACTATGTATTTCTTTTCTTTTCTTTTTTTTTTGAGTTGAAGTCTTACTCGGTTGCCCAGACTGGAGTACAGTGGCACGCTCCCGGCCACCGCAGTCTCAACCTGCTGGGCTCCGGCGATCCTTCCGCCTCAGCCTTCCAAGTAGCTGGAACTACAGGTGCGCGCTACCACGCCCAGCTCATTTTTGATTTATTGTAGAGATGAGGTCTCACCAAGTTGCCCAGGTGGGTCTCGAACCCACAGGCTCAGGCAATCCATTCACCTCAGCCTCCCAAAGGCGCAGGATTACAGGCTGAGCCACCAAGCCCGGCAAGATCCAAAATCTTAACACCAAAAATTATTTCTTTATATTGAATAAACAGCAATTCATAAAACATACTCACCATTATTTTTCTCATTTTAACATAGACCAAGGATTGTTTGAGTATAGACTGGTAAAAGTCCAAAGACTGTTTTTTTTGTTTGTTTTTAATTTTTTAGATTCGAAAATATAGTTTATTTAGAAATTTGAAAGAAAAAAGAAGAGATTTACCTCCTCAAGCTAGGGAAAGGGGCCAAAGCTAGGAAAACATAGCAACCATAGCTCAAAGACCAGAGTTGAGCTATGGCCAGACCAGAGTTTAGTAAAGCAATGGCCTAAGACTGGTCTTAAAAAAACACATCGACAGCCGGGCTCGGTGGCTCAGCCTGTCATCCCGCGCCTTTGGGAGGCTGAGGTGAGCGGATTGCCTGAGCCCGTGGGTTCGAGACTCACCTGGGCAGCGAGACCTCATCTCTACAATAAATCAAAAAATCAGCTGGGCATGGTAGCGCATGCCTGTAATTCCAGCTACTTGGAAAGCTGAGGCGGAAGGATCGCCGGAGCCCAGCAGGTCGAGGTTGCGGTGGCTGGGAGCGGCCACTGCACTCCAGTCTGGGTGACGGAGTGAGACTCCAACTCAAAAATAAATAAATAAATAAAACCACATGACAAGCCGGGCTCGGTGGCTCAGCCTGTAATCCCACGCTTTGGGAGGCCAAGTTGAGTAGAGTGAATTGCCTGAGTCCATGGGTTCGAGACTTGCCTGGGCAACTTGGTGAGACCTCATCTCTACAATAAATCAAAAATTAGCTGGGCATGGTTGCGCGTGCCTGTAGTTCCAGCTACTTGGAAGGCTGAGGTGGAAGGATCGCTGGAGCCCAGCAGGTCGAGGTTGCAGTGGCCAGGAGCGGTCACTGTACTCCAGTCTAGGTGACAGAGTGAAGACTCCAACTCAAAAAAAAAAAACACGACAGTCAGGCACGGTGGCTCACGCCTGTCATCCCAGCATTTTGGGTGCAGAGGTGAGAGGATTACCTGAGCCCTCGGGTTCGAGACCAGCCTGGGCAACATGGCAAGACCTTGTCTCTACAATAAATCAAAAAATTAGTTGGGTGTGGTAGCACACGCCTGTGGTTCCAGCTACTTGGAAGGCTGAGGCAGAAGGATCATCTGAACACAACAGGTCGAGGTTGCAGTGGCTGTGAGCAGCATGTCACTGCACTCCAGCCTGGGCCACAGAGTGAGACTCTGACTCAAAAAATAAATAAATAAAACGTGACAATTTTTATTTTAAGATACTCAATAAGTAGTTGGCTAAATTTTATCAATATGTTATTTTAAAAAAAATTTCTACCAAAACAATTTCCACAGTAACAAAATAATATCCTTAGAGAAACAGCTCACTCAATTCTAGGTCTAGGATATCTGGACATGCTAGAAAGCAAGGAAAATATCAAAGATTACTGAGGCTATGTCAAAAGGACACAGACCAATTGAAACAGTTCCCTGCTAGCCAAAGATGGGAAAACAATGAGCAGCAAAAGAAAAAAAGAGAGGCCAGGCACAGTGGCTTACGCCTGTAATCTCAGCATCTTGGGAGGCGAAGATGAGAGAACTGCCTGAGTCCATGGGTTCAAGACCAACCTGGGCAATTTGGTGAGACCTCATCTCTACAATAAATCAAAAAATCAAAAATTAGCCAGGCTTGGTGATGCGCATCTGTAGTTCCAGCTACTTGGAAGGCTGCTGAGGCAGAAGGACTGCCTGAGTTCCGCAGATTGAGGCTGCGGTAGCCAAGAACGTGCTACTATACTCCACCCTGGGTGACAGAGTGAGACTCCTACTCAAAGATAAAAAAGATGGGATTCTACTTCTGGCTAAGCTATAGTAACTGGGACTACATTTACCTTCCCATGTGAAATAATAAAATGGACGTAATTTATGAAGCAACACTTTTCAAGACTGGTCATGTTGCAGCAAAGAACAGTGATCCCTGAGAGACAAAAAACAAACAAGGTGAACACTAGAACTGTCCAGCTCATTTTTGAGAGAATTTCCAGGCCACAATGGGGAGGTGAAACCCAGTCCAGGTGTTCTGAGTCGAGGAGACTGTACTAAAACTCCAAGGCCAAGCAGAGAGAGATCACATGGGCAGATTATAGAAAAGGAGACAGCTGTGCAAAAAAACCTTTGGAAATCTGCAGAGTCACCCCCAAGTCTAAAATTGAGTACTCATCAGTGAAGGATCAGGGAAAACAATCTCTGAGGCTCAGAGAGCTGGGAATAGTTCCTCTTCCCAACAGACTGGCAAACAATATTAATGAAGTATTGGATAGAATACTAAAAAATGTTTTCCCTAAGTAGTGGGGCGAAATTGCCTTAGACTAAATGTTGCTACTGTCTTGCCTAATATAGTTTAAAATACCTGAAAAGAATAAAATAAACTTTCTAAGTAACCTAGCTGCACCTGAAGAAAGTTCAAGAATAGTTATAAGAATACAGAAATATCCAGCACTCAATAAAGTGTACAGAGTCTGACGTACAATCAAAATCATCAAGCATCCAAATAAGCAGAAAAATTCAACCCACAATGAAGGAGGGAAAACCAATCCATTGAAAAATCAACTCAGGAATGACACAGCTGATAGAAATAGTACACAAGAACATTAAAACAGTTATTATAACTATATTCCATGTGTTCAAAAACCTAGAGGAATGACAGGACACTTGGTAAGTGAAAACACAGAAGATATAAAAAGGACCCAAACCAAACTTCTAGAAATAAACACTATACTGATAGTACTGACAGCATAGTAGATATTGCAGAAGAAAAGATGTGTGAACTTGAATAAATAGTAATAATAATCAAACTGAAACAAAGAGAAAAAAGACAGACTGAAAAACTGAGCAAAGCAGTGGTGTGCTATGAGACTTCAACTGACCTAAAATATGTACAACTGGAGTTGCCAAAGGAAATGGGGAGGACAGAAAAAATATTTCAAGAAATAATGGTTGAATTTTTATTTTCCCAACTATAAATCCTACACCCAGGATGCTCAAGAACCCCCAAACACTAGAGTCATGAAGAAAACTATACCAAGGCACATCATCATCAAATCACTTAAAACCAGTGATAAAATCTTTGTGATAATAAACACAAAGGACTGAAACATATTAAATATATAATAATCAATGAGCTCATAATACGAAAAAAAAAAAAGACACAAAAACTTGCTGGTCATCTTTTGAGTTGCTAAGACACCATTACTCTAAGAATTAAAAAACAGCAGAAAAAATGAAGCATTTCTCATGCCTACAAACTGTATTTCAAAATATCCAAGAAGTTGATGAGGAATAGTGCTTCTTCTTAAATTCTAACTAATAAATGCAAAAAGTCCGAGAGAATTATAAAATCATAATTTTTTAATCCCCAATGAATAATGAGTCTACCAGACAAAGACCATATTACCATTAAATAAGAGAGTGATGGGGGAACTTTATAATGGATGATTCAGAATGAAAACACTTGAACTCATCAATCTTAATATCACTCAAAGCAGAATACGCATCTTGCTATGTCATAGGAAGTACACAGCCCACTTAGCATGTATACTAGTCCCAAAACAGTACCCAAATATGACAAGGCCATAGATCTAACTGCCACTTTACAAATAATATAGGGAAGAGGCTATGTTAACTGACAACCTGAAAATCACCATCAGTCAAATCCAGAAGGAAAGAAATTCTGACAAATGACTTAGGTTCTTCAACAAATGACATAAAAGAAATGTGAGAGAATTGTTAAATTAAAAGAAACCAAACAGACATTACTTGGACCTTGTTTGGATCCTGATTTAATCAAACCATTTGAAACATCAGAAAACTGACATTAGATGTATTAGATGACATTAAGGAATAGTTAAAAGTTAATTTTGTTAGGTCTAATTATAATATTGTAGTTATGCTTTTAAAAAATCCTTATCAAGCCGGGCTCAGTGGCTCAGCCTGTAATTCCGCACTTTGGGAGGCTGAGGTGAGTGGATTGCCTGAGCCCATGGGTTCGAGACCCACCCGGGCAACTTGGCAAGACCTCATCTCTACAATAAATCAGAAAATTAGCTGGGCGTGGTAGCATGTGCCTGTAGTTCCAGCTACTTGGAAGGCTGAGGTGGAAGGATTGCTGGAGCCCAGCAGGTCGAGGCTGCGGTGGCCGGGAGTGGCCACTGTACTCCAATCTGCGCGACAGAGTGAGACTCCAACTCAAAAAACAAAACAAAACAAAACAAAAACAAAAAAAGTCCTTATCAGATAGAAATACATATTGAAGAATATGGGTGAAATAATATGATGGTCTTCAGATTTGTTTTAAAAGTGAGGAACAAAAATATGTGTATATGTAGAAGATAACAAATGAAAGGTAAAATGTTGATAATGAAAATTATTTTCTTTCTTTTTTTTTTTTTGAGTTGGAGTTCTCTGTCACCCAGACTGGAGTGTGGTGGCCGCTCCCGGCCACCGCAGCCTTGACCTGCTGGGCTCCGGTGATCCTTCCGCCTCAGCCTTTCTAGTAGCCAGAATTACAGGCGCGTGCTACCACGCCCAGCTAATTTTTTTATTTATTGTAGAGATGAGGTCTTGCCTGCCCAGGCGGGTCTCGAACCTGTGGGCTCAGGCAATTCACTCACCTCAGCCTCCCAAATGTGCGAGATTACAGGCTGAGCCACCGAGCCCGGCTATGAAAATTATTTTCTTAGATTTTTTTTTTTTGACTGTCATAGCTTATGGAAAATAATTTACTTACTTGGTGACTTGCCTACATTGTAGCTATGAAAAAAAGAGGGTTTTTGTGAGTTTACACCTTGCTTATCTACTTGATGGGACTGAGTAGCTTCCTTCAATTGAGACAGAATTTGTCTACCACTGCGCTGGGAAGAGGCATTCACTTCAAATATCTAAAAGAAGAATATAAGAAAAAGGCAGAGTGGTTTATGTTTTAATTTAACTCAGGGTAATTATTACATTAAGATTATTCCATTATAGCTATTACTAACCTTAAATCCAAGCTCCTGAGCACAAGCATAAACTGCAGCAGTTTTTCCCACTCCTGTTGGCCCTGTTATAAGAACAGTATTGCAAAGACGACTCTCTTCATCATCTGAACTGCCTTTAAAGTCTATGCTATCCAACAAATCTGAAAAATTATTCAAATGCATATGAAATGATAATTGTTTAGGCACCAATTCTACCTCCTAAAACTCAATGATCAAATTGCACAAACTTCTTGCAAATAAATGCTAGAAAATGAATTTACAAAAAGTAGAAAATCAAATATAAAATACCAATTAAGAAATTTAATAAAAATTTTAATCTACTCTAAAAATGTTCAGCTAAATGGAAAAAAAAATTACTCAAAATACCTTCTTGTTTCTCCTCTCTTTTTCCCTTCAAATTCTGTCTTTCTTCCAATTCAGCTCTTCTTTTCCAGTCTTTCAACCAACTGCCATAAGAAAATGTATGTTAATAAAAATAATTCTCAAAATATAGATATATCTTAGACTTTATGTTAAAAATGATTATTGGAGCCGGGCTCAGCCTGTAATCCCGCGCCTTTGGGAGGCTGAGGTGAGTGGATTGCCTGAGCCCGAGGGTTCGGGACCCGCCTGGGCAGCGAGACCTCATCTCTACAATAAATCAAAAAGTCAGACGGGCGTGGTAGCGCATGCCTGTAATTCCGGCTACTCGGAAGGCTGAGGCGGAAGGATCGCCGGAGCCCAGCAGGTCGAGGCGCGGTGGCCGGAAGCGGCCACTGCACTCCAGTTTGGGCGACCGAGTGAGACTCCAACTCAAAAAAAAAAAAAAAAAAAAAAAAGATTATTGGGGAAGTTATGGCATACGGTTAGTTTTGTTTTGTTTTGCTTTGTTTTTGAGTTGGAGTCTCACTCTGTCGCCCAGACTGGAGTGCAGTGGCCGCTCCCGGCCACCGCAGCCTCGACCTGCTGGGCTCCGGCGATCCTTCCACCTCAGCCTTCCGAGTAGCCGGAATTACAGGCGCGCGCTACCACGCCCGGCTGATTTTTTGATTTATTGTAGAGATGAGGTCTCGCTGCCCAGGCGGGTCTCGAACCCGCAGGCTCAGGCAATCCACTCACCTCAGCCTCCCAAAGGCTCGGGATTACAGGCTGAGCCACCGAGCCCGACTTTGTTTTGTTTTTTGAGACAGGGTCTCACTCTGTTGCCCAGGATAGAGTGCAGTGACACAATCCTGGCTCCATGCTACCTTGACCTCCTGGGCTCAGGTGATCCTCCTGTCTCAGCTTCCTGAGTAGCTGGGACTATAGGCACATGCCACCACACCCAGCTAATTTTTAATTTTTTGTAGAGACAAGGTGTTAGTATGTTGCCCAGGCTGTATGGTTAGTTTTTAAGCACCCCATAATGCCTGTGAATCTACTAAATAGTAAAATATTTGTACATGGACATGAGCATATTAAAATGAAGTAATTTCTGCCTAAATATGCAAAACTATATTCACTGCAATATTGTTTCTATTAGTCTCTAACAAGAAAAACCTAGAAGTACACCAATAGGGGAAAAGATACATTATAGTACACTAACACAGGAATCTCCACATAGCAATCAAAAAGAACTGAGGTAGATTGTGTGATGACATGAAAGATGTCTAATATACAATGCTAAGAACAACAAAAAAATTAAGGTCTAGTCTAAAGCTAGACTGCCTGAGTTTAAATCCCAGGTCTACCACTTTCTAGTTGTGTGAACTCAGACAAATAAGACTCTCTAGGCCTCAGTTTCTTCATCTATGAAATGAAGACAACAGTATTTACACTCATGGAATTATTCTTAGGATTAAATGAACTAAGAACATTACAGGTACTTAGAACATTACCAAGTTCATGTTATGAACTATTATTATAGGTCCACAATTCCTTACAGGAAATTCTTTGGGCTAGGTAGTTTTAGAATCCATGATTTTTCAGATATTTGAAAAATAATTTGGTATATGCACCACATAATACATAATATATCAAAAAGAGTCTAGGCAGCATATCCATAATCACTTAATATTTCTATTAAGCAATGAATGAATTCCTACTAAGTGTAAAGACAATAAACTTTATGTAATAAAGTCAAAAACTTGGGTTTTTCAGAACTATTTGGAAGTGGGAATTTTAAACAAAGGATTGTGGACCAGAATTGTAGTAATATGATCCCATTTATTAGATAGGAAGGAACTAACCTATATATAAATTGTTTTCTGGAAGGTTTCACAAGAAATTTTCAATAGTGGTTACCTCAAGAAAGTAAAAATGTGAAAAAATACTTTCCCTTAAAATTCTTCTGGGTTTTTTTTTTTTTTACGATTTTAGCATGAAATATGTTACTTTACAATTATAATTTCAAAATTTTAGTATAAATAAAATAGATGTAAAACTAAGTTCAAAGTTCATAAACTATTTCTTAATTTCTTTATGCATTTACTGACCTATGTAATTTCTTTACAGCTAACTCATTGCCTATGAGTTCACTGGCATTCTGAGGTTGATACTTTTCTGTCCAAAGCATGTCTTCAGTTCCAGAATCTAAAAAAAAAAAAAAAATTAAGGTATTAATTCCTAGACATAAACATGTATATATTCTTAGACATTTACAGTATTGTTGTAATGTAACAATAGATATTTATAGAAACATTTATATTTACAAAATGCCAAAAAGGTAATTTTAAAACTTAACATTACATTTCAAATTCTTCACACCAAACACTTTCCCCTTAAAAACTAACCACCATAATCTCATGAAAGTAAGGTATAAAAGTACACATTTAAGTATTAATTTTCTTAGAGGTGAGGTCTCACTGTGTTGCCCAGGCTGGAGAGCAGTAGCTATTCACAAGCATAGTCACAGTTCACCACAGCCTCAAATTCCTGACCTCAAGCTTCCACCTCAGCCTCCCAAGTAAGCTGGGACTCTAGGTGTGTACCATCAGGCCCAGCAACATTTAAATTTTAAATAACTACTCAAGAAACATTAACTATGAAAAATAATTTGTAGGCCGGGCATGGTGGCTCATGCCTATAATTCCAGCACTTTGGGAGGCCGAGGTGAGAGGATTGCCTGAGCCCACAGGTTTGAGACCAGTCCGGCAACTTGGCGAGACCTCATCTCTACAGTAAATCAAAAAATTAGCCAGGCATGGTGGTGCATGCCTGTACTTCCGGCTACTTGAAAGGCTGAAGTGGAAGGATCACCTGAGCCCAGCAGGCTGAGGTTGCAGTGGCCGTAAGCATACCACTGCACTCCAGCCTGGGTGACAGAGTGAGACCCCAACTCCAAAAAAAAAGAAAAATAATTTTTGTAGCATAAAAACAAAGAATCTATAGAAC
Source organism: Cephalopachus bancanus (assembly GCA_027257055.1). Lineage (NCBI taxonomy): Eukaryota > Metazoa > Chordata > Mammalia > Primates > Tarsiidae > Cephalopachus > Cephalopachus bancanus. The sequence goes on from JAPVLO010000158.1 coordinate 4,551,468, forward strand.
AAAGGCAGCATAATCTCAGTGAAGTCTCTTTACCACTGAAAAGATACATCTTATAAAGTCAACCTGGGTAAACGGAGAAAGATGCTACTCTCCCAATTGAGAAGACTGAATACTGTAAAGACGCCATTTCTCTCCAAATTAATCTATGAAGAAATGTAAAATCAAAACATCAGTGGGATCTATGGGGGTAAAGTAACCTATAGTTCACTGAATAAAGCAAATACATAAAAACTCTTTAAAAATTAGTGATAGGAGACTGGCATGTCAAATACTAAAACATAAACACGGGTTGAGTATCCCTTATCCGAAATGCCCAGGACCAAAAGTTTTTTGGATTTCACATTTTTTCAGATTTGGAATATTTGCATATATATATAATGCGATGTCTTGAGGATGGAACCCAAGTCTAAATATTAAGTTCATTTATATTTCATATATATCATATACTTATAGCCTGCAAGTAATTTTATACAATACTTTAAATAAATAATTTTGTGCATGAAATGAAATTTTGACTGTGACCCATTCACATGAGGTCAGGTATGAAATTTTCTACTTGTGGGGTCATGTTGATACTCAAAATGTCTCAAATTTTGGAGCACTGCAGACTTCAGATTTCCAAATTAGGGATGTTCAACCTGTATGAAGCTATATATACATAGATGAATTAAATTAATTCAAGAGCATAATTTGGAAAAGCTATATAAACAGAATGAGAAAATGTCAGATATGTGAAATATGCTATAAAATAAGATGTATAGGATGATCTCAGGTTTTGAAAAAAGCACATGTATTTACAGCAGTACAGAAAATCAAAGACTAAACACCAATCTGTTAATGTGGTTATCTATAAGCTCCCCAATCACTGAGGTTTCCACATATAAAATAAGCATATATAAAAGAGAGGAGGAGTCAAGCTCGGTGGCTCAGCCTGTAATCCCGTGCCTTGGGAGGCTGAGGTGAGTGGATTGCCTGAGCCTGAGGGTTCGAGACCCGCCTGGGCAACTTGGTGAGACCTCATCTCTATAATAAATAAAAAAATTAGCCGGGTGTGGTAGCGCGCGCCTATAGTTCCAGCTACTGGGAAGGCTGAGGCAGAAAATCGCCGGAGCCCAGCAGGTCGAGGTTGCAGTGGCTGGGAGCGGCCACTGCACTCCAGTCTGGGTGACAGAGTGAGACTCCAACTCAAAAAAAAAAAGAGGAGGAAAGAACAAATAGTTAAAAAACAAAAGAGTTCTAGGAGCAGGAGGAGAAAATATAATTTACCAGGAGTAGAAGACAGTTCTGATGCAGACTCTTTGTCATCATCCATTATTAGAATATCAACATCTTCTATTGCTTCTGTTTCCACTTTACGTGTACTCAAAGCAGTCTGTTTCTTCTGGGATGTTTTAGAAGATATCCCTTTGGAAGAATCTAGCTTTATCCCAGAAGAGCTGTTTCTTTTGCCACGTTTTTCTGATCTTCTATTTATCTTTTCTGAACTTCCTGAATATTCATTTGGTTTCTTTCTTTTTGACTTATGATTTTCTGCTTCTACTTGTTTCCTTTTGGTTTCTTTTTGATTGACATTAGGCTCTAGTTGTGGAATTTCTATTTTGGGAATTAAAGGAATGCATGTACTTACTAATTAACAAAAAACAATCATTTTAATATCACTTTCAAGTGTCCAAAAGTCTTATGACTACAATGAAAAGGCAAGAGTCAAATGTGACATGCTGAAAGCAAGCTGGAGATTTTAATAATTAGACTATTTTTTGTACAGCTATATAAGTTAGCTTACATAAATTATTTTATTTGGCCAGGCACGGTGGCTCCCACCTATAATCCTAGCACTTTGTGGGGGGTGGAAGCAAGAGGATTGCCTGAGCCCAGTAGTTCGAGACCAGCCTAGGCAACTTGGCGAGACCTCATCTCTACAATAAATCAAAAAATTAGTCAGGCGTGGTGATGCGTGCCTGTGGTTCCAGCTACTTGGAAGGCTGAGGTGGAAGGATCACCTGAGCCCAGCAGGTCAAGGCTGCAGTGGCCATGAGTGTGCCACTACATTCCAGCCTGGGTGACAATGAGATGCCAACTCAAAAAAAAAAATTATCTAAGGCATTCTTTAAATGGATGATTAATATTTTAACATAATTAAAGCTGTCTTTGGGTTGGCATTTTTTAGAAGCTAGTAGGGACAAACAATGCATTGTACAAGATGCTATTACCTCAGTTAAACAATTATGTCTGTCAACTGTGAGCAATATTCTATCTGTAGTGACCACTTCCAAGAGACAATGGCTAAGTCTCGGTGTTCCTGAAAGTGCCACGCTAACATAAATGATAATAACTGTCACTAACCTCGTTTACTATGACACTCAGAAAGTGTCTGGTGCTCAATTTGTTTCTTTAGAAGCAAGGGAAAATACTGTCTCAAAGAAAATCCAGGATTTGACCACCTAATTTCCTCTAGCAAAAGATTTCTTACTTCTTCAGTAAAATCCTTCCTTGTCCTCATAAACTGCAATAAAGAATAAAATGGGTGATGGGGGTGGGGAGGGGCACAGGGAGTGGGGAAAAAAAAGAATAAAATGTACAATAAAAGGCCCATATCATCTATTCACGTTAATCACAATATTGCCAATCACTTTCTGTCCAAAATAAATCAGTATCAATGTAGAATTAGCTTTAGTCACAAAACACAAAGCTTGTGAAGGACATAATATTTTTATGTTTGTTCCTTTCAACTAATTGTACTTTACTTATTTATTAGATTATAATGCTGACATAAAGTATCTAATATGCTATATAATCTAATATTCTTTCAAAACTGGTTATCATTATTTCTTAAAATGTTTTTAAAGCTCTATGGCTATTTAAAAGAAATTTTTAAAAATTAAACTTTAGGAAATGAGGAACTCTAGGCTACAATAATAGATAACCAAAATTTTTTTCGAAAGATATAGGGGAAACACTCCACAATGGATGAATTCTCTAATACTTACCACAACAGCAGAATTATTGCTTTCTGAATATGAATTCAATGTTGAAAATTCACCAAGAGCAATAATACATTTTGAAATATCTATTACTTTAGTATCCAATTCTTTAAGTTTAGTTAAGAGGGGACAAGAGGGTGGCTTCAAATGCCACAAACAGCATCCTAGAGAAAAAACAGAAAAATTATCTGAATTAATTTTATTTATATGCAATCTATTTACTGAATGTCAAGTGTGTAAACATGGAAAGACTTGGTAACTACACACACACACACATATATATATACATATTTTTTTTTTTGAGTCAGAATCTCACTCCGTCACCCAGGCTGGAGTACAGTGGCATGCTCCTAGCCACCGCAGCCTCAACCTGCTGGGCTCCAGCGATCCTTCTGCCTCAGCCTTCCAAGTAGCCGGAAAGCAATTACATATTTAACCCAAAAGTACCCAAAACCCAAATAACTATATAGGGAACAAATCCTCACCTCCAACAAATACACTTAATAAAAAATTACCTAGTCTTCCTCACCAATTGTTAAAAAACAAGCAAACATGACCAAACTTTCATTTCTTTTTAAATCAACCATGAAACTCAGGTTGAAATTTTGGGGCAGTTAGCATTCTGATTTAACGCCTAAACTTTTAAGTCAGGTCTGGACTCAAATCCAGACTATGTTACTTACTAGCCTTGTAAGCAAGAGCAAGATTCTAAACCTTACTTTTGTCATCCATAAAGTAGTGGTGATAATTATACTCAACATCTGAGAGTTGTTATGGGAATTAAACATGATTTGTATATAAATTGATCAACAGAATTCTAGACAGTCGTAAGTACTCAATAATTGCTATGTTGCAAGGAAGAGCTTACCTCTGCTTATCTACAAATAGATATCCTAAGTTTTTTGTAGCCCTTTGTGAAAACAGATTTATCAAATTGAGGGAAGAAAAGCATAACTTATTTCTATAGTCAAACACACTATTAGAAAATGCTATGTGAAACTATACTAGTAAAAATCACAAGAAAGACTTTGTCAACTGAATGGTAGGTAGCAGAGATGGGAAACAAAGAAATGCAGAAGGCTGGGCGTGGTGGCTGATGCCTATAATACCAACACTTTGGGAGGCCAAGGCAAGAGGACTGCTTGAGCCCAGGAATTCGAGACCAGCCTCGGCAACACAGTGAGACCTTGTCTCTACAAAAAACAAAAACAAAAACACCCCAAAACTTAGCCAGGCGTGGTGGTGCATACTTGTAGTCAGCTACTAGAAAGTTGAGGCAGAATGATCATCTGAGCCAAGGAGGTTGGGGCTACAATGAGCCATGATCACGCCACTGCACTCCAGCCTAGGCAACAGAGTGAGACCCTGATTCAGGAAAAAAAGAAAAGAAAAGCAGAAGAAACAACTAGAAAGATTAGTTGGGAAAATCCTGTATAAAAGAGAGGTGGAGCAAAACTCTTAATGTATCAAAGACAGAAACTGAGAAGGAAAAGGAGAACAGAACACAATGCGTATTTCATCGGCAGAGGGAGTGCACTAAATCAAAGCACGAAGCCAGTTGAGAACATATATATTTCTGTACTGACAAGAAAAAAATATAACCTCTAGTAGGGCTGAGAACAAAGTAAAGATATGAGACTTTGCACATTATCAGTAATGAAAACTATAAGTAAAGTAAGACTGTGGCTACCACAGCATTTTAATCCAAGTAGAATTAGATCATGATCACACTAATACCAATGTACTAGAGGCCTGTGCAAACAGCTCACTCACTACTTGTTACCTATGTATTCTAGAAGATACATCTATGATCCTAAACTGCAAAAGCTGTTCTGGAAAAGAGGCAAGTAGACTTCCTCTGAACATTCAACCATAGATAGGACAAGGGCAAGGCTACAGCTCCTCTCAGAACTTCTTGAAGATGGTCTCCTCACACACAAATTATGCTTTCAGAACTGTCGCGGAAGCTAAGCAGGGTCTGGCCTGGTTAGTACTTGGATGTACTAACTAGTACTTCCTTTAAAAACAGTGCAGCTGGGCACGGTGGTTCACGTCTATAATCCCAGAACTTCGGGAGGTGGAGGTGAGAGGATTGCCTGAGCCCACGGTTTCAAGACCAGCCTGGGCAACTTGGCAAGACCTCATCTCTACAATAAATCACAAAATTAGCCAGGTGTGGTGACACACACCTGTATTCCCAGCTACTTGGAAGGCTGAAGTGGAAGGATCGCCTGAGCCCAGCAGGTGAAGGCTGTGGTGGCCGTGAACATGCCACTGTACTCCAGCCTGAGCAACAGAGTGAGACTCCCACTCAAAAAAATAAAAATACTTAAAAACACAGTGCGTCTCTAGACAACAACATTCATTCAGGGTCCCTCACATTTGTCTCCTATCCCCTGCCATAAGAAGTAAGGACTGGCCGGGCTCGGTGGCTCAGCCTGTAGTCCCATGTTTGGGAGGCCGAGGTGAGTGGATTGCCTGAGCCCACAGGTTCGAGACCCGCCCAGACAACTTGGTGAGCCCTCATCTCTACAATAAATCAAAAATTAGCTGGGCATGGTAGCACATGCCTGTAGTTCCAGCTACTTGGAAGGTTGAGGCAGAAAGGATTGCCAGAGCCCAACAGGTCGGGACTGTGGTGGCTGGGAGTGTGCCACTGTACTCCAGTCTGGAGTGAGACTCCAACTCAAAAAAATATAATAAAATAAAGAAGTAAGGACTAAGAATGCCTTTGGCTTCCTTGCCCACACCCCATCCTTACAAAATTGAGTCCAAAGCTGAGGAAGAGAGGATGAACCTGTGCAGTCAGCCCTCCACATCTGTGGACTCAACCAACCGTGGATAGAAAATATTTGGGGGGAAAATGGTTGTGTCTGTACTAAACATTTACCCACTTTTTTCTAGTCATTATTCCCTAAACAATACAGTATAATAACTATTTATATAGCATTTACACTACACTAGGTATTTAAGTAATCTAGAGGTGATTTAAAGTACGCGGGAAGATGTGCATAGTTTGTATGCAAACACTACCCCATTTTACACAAGACACTTGATCATTCTAGATTTTGGTATTCACAGGGGGTCCCGGAATCAACTCCCCCATGAATATCAAGGGACAACTGTACTTAAAATTAACACTAAATTCACCAAAAGAACAATACTTAAACCTTAGCCTCACCTTTAACCAACTGACATAGTTTAATATTACTCCTAACAGTTGGAGAGCAAATATTCAATAATAACAAACAAACTCACCATCATCCTTTTGCTGTACATGCACAACTCTCTGGAAACTGGTGCTTGCTGCACTGTACACATCCAAAGCAGCAGCCTTCTTTGCAATCTGCCGTTTCAATAAATCTGGCAAACCACTCATTAGGAAGTCACGCTTTGCTTTAAATTGTACATCACAATCCTGAGACTTTTCAGATGTATCTTGACTTTTAGGAAAATAATTTGGTAAACAAAAGCTAAGATTATAAATACTTAAAAGAATAAACTATCAAGAAAATAAAGACTTTTAAATTTAATTTTAAAAAAACAATCCACTGCCTAAAATCTTAGCTGGTCAATTATTTTTTGCTTTCACAAAAATGAAGATCTAGCTGTGTTAAGAAATTAAATAAAAATAGATTAGTATAACAAAAAATGACTTGAATCACATCCACTTGAATGTTAACTGGGGCTACCTTTGGATGGTAGGTGAATTTTTTCTCTCATCTTTTGTTTTCTCGTTAAACATTCATTTATATTATAATCAGAAGATGAAATCAGTGCCATATTTCAAAAAGTTAATAAGAAAACTTCTAGTGTAATATTGTTTCCAATATAATAGCAGGAAAAGTAGACCTTATTATTGATATCTCAATTTTACCTGGCTTACCTTCAGATTGCAAATCACAGAAATGCTGACTACAGTGGTAAAAGTAGGAGGGAGGCAAGAGGATGGGGAAGAATGGGTCTACAGTGTTGGAGGGCGAAGGAGTGTGGTAGTGGGGGGAAAGAAGTGTGGTGGAGGTATGTCACAGCTTATAGACCTTTCCTAGCTTGCAACAGAAAGACTAAGAATTGCAATACTCTCTGCAAATAGAAATTTGGGCTGTGATTTTAAAAAAGGTTACAAAAATTTTACTGTATCTCTGTTTCCTTTCCTGATTGAGTAAAATGAAGGAAAAATGAGCTCCGAAGCCAGATTAGAATTAATTTTAAAAAACAGGAGGTGCCGGGCTTGGTGGCTCAGCCTGTAATCCCGCGCCTTTGGGAGGCTGAGGTGAGTGAATTGCCTGAGTCCGCGGGTTCGAGACCCACCTGGGCAGTGAGACCTCATCTCTTCAATAAATAAAAAAATCAGCCGGGTGTGGTGGCGCATGCCTGTAATTCCGGCTATTAAGAAGGCTGAGGTGGAAGGATTGCCGGAGCCCAGCAGGCCGAGGCTGCGGTGGCTGGGAGCGGCTACTGCACTCCAGTCTGGGCGACAGAGCGAGACTCCAACTCAAAAAAAAAAAAAAACAGGAGGTATACCTTTTCTACTGTTAATAGGAGGGAAAAAGGAAAAAATGGGTAAAGCTGTAGTTAAATTAGTTTGCAGCTATAGCAGAAGGTAAATGTTAAGGAGAAATGCACAGATACTAAGAAAATATACATATAATATACATTATACACACAGAAATTGTTTTGGATGTATGCATGGATATATACATATATAAGTACATATATATATACATATATACAAGAGGGGAGACACCAAAAAAAAATTGTTTTGGTGAATGGGCTCCTTGTAGTACAGGCTACGCCTATTAAGTAAGTGTTCTAGGAACCCGTTGGAATGAGTGTACCAGCTAGTGTTGTTGTAAGAGACTGTGTTTGGCTTGAGTGAATGTTTTTGGAAATTTTTTCAACACATTTGCCTATTTCATGATAGTTGATTTACAAGCGCACCTCCCACACCACACTGAGTGTTCAGTAGTTTTGAACCCAAAACAGCATGACCTCCATACCTCACTCTCCCTATTCACTCCAATTTTTCCCTGAGTGACTTTTTTTGTTTCCCTGGTTGAAAAAAGTCCTCAAAGGGAAGCATTTTGGCAACTTGGAAGAGGTGAAACAAAAAACAGCAGAAGCACTGAAAGGCAACAAAGTTGATAAGTTCAAAAACTGTTGTGAACAGTGGAAAAAGTATCTCAATAGGTGTATTGCATAAATGGAGAGTACTTTGAAGGTGACTGAAGTTTAAACATGTAAGAATAAATATACAATTTTTAAATAAATGAATTCCGGAGCTTTTGGGGTCCCCCTTATATATGCTAGCTTTATTTGCTGAAAAAGCCAAGATGCATTGACACCCAGGAGCAATGAGTACAATCAGCACCTAGATCTTGATTTCTAAATACCATCCTCCAATAAAAGGAACCAGGAATCCCTGGAGAAACGGCATAGTACAGAGCGGAGGCAGGGCAAGTAAAAGATGAGACTGGAATAGCCTCCTGTTCCAGAAAGTAAGAAATGCTCAATAGATTATGAGGGCATGTCAAAGGGACATAGAAACCAAGCTGAAGGGCTCGCGCTGGCCAAATTAAACACAATTTAAGCATTAAAATAAATACAGTTAGTAGATTATAGCCAACTGAATAAAACAGGAATGGGTCAGATGTGGTGGCTCACGCCTGTAACCTCATCACTTTGGAAGGCAGTGGTGAGAGGACTGCCTGAGCCCAGGAGTTCAAGACCATCCTGGGCAACTTGGTGAGACCTCATCTCTACAATAAATCAAAAAATTAGCCGGGCATGGTGGCATGTGCCTGTAGTTCCAGCTAGTTGTGGAAGGATCGTCTGAGCCCAGCAGGTCGATGCGGTGGTAGCTATGAGCATGCCACTCTGTACTCCAACCTGGGCAACAGAATGAGACTCCGATTCAAAAAAAACCAAACAAACCAGGAGTGAAGAGATAAATGAATAAATAAATAAATGTGAAAACATGCAAAAGCTCTTATAGCATCCAACAAATAGAGAATGGGTGCAAATGGAGAATCACCATTTAGAACTCAGCACAGTGTGGATGATCCATTTAGAAGTCATCAATACAAGCCGGGCTTGGTGGCTCAGCCTGTAATCCCGCGCCTTTGGGAGGCTGAGGTGAGTGGATTTCCTGAGCCCGCGGGTTCGAGATCCACATGGGAGGATCTGAGACTCATCTCTACAATAAATCAAAAAATCAGCTGGGCGTGGTAGCGCATGCCTGTAATTCCGGCTACTTGGAAGGCTGAGGCGGAAGGATCGCCAGAGCCCAGCAGGTCGAGGCTGCCATGGCTGGGAGCAGCCACTGCACTCCAGTCTGGGCGACAGAGTGAGACTCCAACTCAAAAAAAAAAAAAAAAAAAAAAAGAAGTCATCAATACAAAAGATCAACATAACAGAAAGTTGGTTTTTTGAAAAGATAAACAAAATTAATAAGCCATTAAATAGAATAACAGAGAAGACCCAAATAAAATCACAAAACAAAAAAGGACACATTATAATTGTTACCACAGAAATACAAAGAATCGTTAAAGACTAATACAAACAACTACAGAGCAACAAATTTTTAAAAACCTAGCAGAAATGGATAAATTCCCAAACACGAGAAGAAATAGAAAACCTGAACAGACCAATCTCATGTAATGAAATCGAATCAGTACTAAAATTTATTTAAAAATTTATTTAGTACTAAAAAGTACTAAAATTAGAACACTAAAAGGTGTTCTAGGATCTGTGACTTCACTGCTAAGTTCTACCAAACATTTAAAGAACTAATACTCTTCTCAAACTCTTCCAGAAAACTGAAAAAGAGGGAATTATTTCAAACCTATTCTATAAGGTCAGCATACTCTGCTACCAAAACCAGACAAAGAAACAACAAAAAAAAGAAAATTATAGGTCAATATTCCCAATTAACATAGATGCAAAAATCCTCAAAATATCAGCAAACCAAATCCAGCAACACTTTAAAAAGCTCATTTACCATGATCAAGTAGGATTTATTCCAGGGATACAAAGATGGGTTCAACATACACAAATCAATAAATGTCATAAATCACATCAACAGAATGAAGGACAAACACCTTATGATCATCTCAATAGATGCAGAAAAAGTATATAATAAAATTTAACATCCCTTCATGATAAAAACTCTCAACAAACTAGGTACAGAAGGAGCATACCTCAACACAATAAAGGCTATATATGAAAAACCCACAGCAAGCATCATATTAAATGGAGAAAAGCTGAAAGCTTTTACTGTAAGAACTGGAATAAGACAAGGATGCCCACTCTCACCACTCTTACTCAACATAGTACTAAAAGTCCTAGCCAGAGCAATTAGGCAAAGTAAATAAATAAAGGGCATCCAAATTGGAAAGCAGGAAGTAAAAGAACATAATTCTGTCATTCACAGCAACATGGACACGCTTGGAGGTCATGACATAAAGGGAAATATGCCAAGCACAAAAAAATAAACTGCATGTTCTCACTCATATGTGGAGGCTAAAAAAGTTGATCTTATAGAAGTAGATAGTAGAATAGTAGATACTGGAGACTGGGAAGGTTAAGGGAAGGGAGGGGAGGAGAGGGAAGAGGGGCACGGAGCCAGAGGTTAGTTAACAGATACAAAAGTACAGCTAGATAGGAGGAACAAGTTCAAGTGTTCTATAGCACTACAGAGTGACCATAATAAACAACTTTTGTACATTTTCAAATAACTAGAAGAGCAGAATTTAATGTTCTCAAGACAAAGAAATGATAAATGTTTGCAGTGACAGAAATGCTAATTATTCTAATTTGATCATTAAACATTATATACACACACCAAAATATTACACTCTATAAGTATGTATAATTATTATGTGTCAATTAAAAATAATAATTTTATGGCTGTGACTCCAACTTGAAATAATATTATTATCATTATTTTAGGCCGGGCGCAGTGGCTCACACCTATAATCCTAGCACTTTGGGAGGCCAAGGTGAGAGAATTGCCTGAGTCCACGAGTTCGAGACCAGCCTGGGCAACTTGGCAAGACTTCATCTCTACAATAAATCAAAAAATTAGCCGGGCATGGTGGCGTGTGCTTATAGTTTCAGCTACTCGGAAGGCTGAGGCAGAAAAATCACCTGAGCCAAGCAGGTCGAGGCTATGATAGCTGTGAACATGCCACTGCACTCCAACCTGGGTGACAAAATGAGACTCTGACTCAAAAATAATAATAATAATTTTACATGTAAAACTTAAGAGAGATATACCATTTCCCTGCATCAGAAGACTCAATATTGTTAGTAGAATTCTGTACCTCTCCTTGGTACAATTGCAGTTTTTCATTTGTTGGCCCAATTAATGTTTAATCATAGAAATCATAAGCTGAGTTCGGTGGCTCAGCCTGTAATCCCAGCACTTTGGGAGGCTGAGGTGCCTGAGCCCGCGGGTTTGAGACCCACCTGGGCAACTTGGTGAGACCTCATCTCTACAATAAAATCAAAAATTAGCTGGGCGTGGTAGCGCGCACTTGTAGTTCCAGCTACTTGGAAGGCTGAGGCGGAAGGATCGTGGGAGCCCAGCAGGTCGAGGCTGCAGTGGCCGGGAGCAGCCACTGCACTCCAGTCTGGGTGACAGAGTGAGACTCCAACTCAAAACAAACAAACAAAAAACAAAACAAAACAAAAATCATAGACTGTCTTCCCTCTAGACTATAAGCCTTATAAGAATAGGAAATGTGTCTTGTCCCCATAATATCCCTAAAACCAAAAAATAGTAATGTTTGGTACATAATGGTAGGTATTTAAATATTTACTGAATAAAGTTCACAATCAGTTTTTTTGTATTTTTGGTTTGCTTATTTATTATTTTAGTTTGTCTAGAGGTGACCACAGAGCATTTGTTAAAAAAACAAACAAACTGGGTAACCCCCTCAGGTCCCCTCCCACTGTAGGAGCTTTTCTGTCCTCTTATAAATCCTGCTTTCTCAACTTAAAAAAAGAAAAAAATAAGATCTTCAAATAGTGGTTGTAACATTGTCAATATTGTAATCTTTTATAATGGATTTATTAAAGCTTCAAATGATACCTTACATGCTTTCTCATTAAAGTAAACAAATAAATACAAGTATACTACATAAAATAGTTTGGCATTTTAAAATCTGTATTTGACTGACCTGCTTGCATCAAAACCAAGGATAGGATCAGCTGCTTTTTGTGTCTTTTTGGCAAGAAATAAAGGAGCAACTTTCATTTTTCCTTAGGAAAGTAAATACTTAGATTAGTATTAATGTTTACCATCTCCATTTACCTTCAGTTACTTTCAAAACATCTTTTCAAGCATTTAAACATTTAACTTGAAATTTTTTTAATTAAAAAATTTCTATACAATGACAATATCAGAATCTCCCAGAGAAAAAATTATTTTAACTACAGATTCCCACAGCCCACTTCTAAAGATTCCTATCCAGTATGTCTAGGGAAGGACTGAAAGATGTTTAAAATGTTTTAATTTGCCCAGATAATTTCAGGTTTGCAAAACACTAACTTAAGGCCAAATAGAAATACAGATGAAATAAATGAAAATATGCTTAATTTTCTTTGAAAAACTTCACATTATAACTTTACTTATTAAAATAAAAATAAGAATACAAGTAAAAATTTACATTTTATAAGGACTAAATTTGAATCATGAACACATTCAGAATCAGAATAATACCCCAAAACATTCTAATATATATTCATCATAAATGTTATTGAATATGATTACCAGGTACATTTGTAGTGCACTTGTTAAGTTTTTTTCCTAGCACATCATTCAAACACTGAAGTTTCTTCTGATTTTTCTCTGGATGCTTTAAAGAATCAGGACTTGAATCTATTATTATTACAGAGTCCTGAGACAAAATAAGAGAAAAAAATTAAATACATCATATAATGACATTAAAATTTCAAAAGCATTACAGTGATAGGAACCATATACAAAATGACTAAAATAAGTAGCACCTCCATCAGATAATATCTGACTGATAGAAAACACATGACAGAATGGAGTCTATGCTTACATCATACAAGTTTATGTGGGTTTATTATGACCATGGGTTTTTTTTAAAATTATGTGTTAACTAAAAATAATTTTAAACACAAAACTTTAGAGAGATATACCATTTCCCTAGATCAGAAAACTCAACACTGTTAATAGAATTATACTGTCAATAGAATTTTTTTTCTTTTAGTTGGAGTCTCACTCTGTTACCCAGGCTGGAGTGTAGTGGCATACTTACGGCTAAAGCAGCCTCAACCTGCTGGGCTCAGGTGGTCCTTCCTCCTTGGCCTTCCAAGTAGCTGGAACTACAGATGCAAGCCACCACACCTAGCTAATGTTTTGATATATGGTAGAGATGAAGTCTCGCCAAGTTGCCCAGCCTGATCTCGAACCCCTGGGCTCAGGCAATCCTCTTGCCTTCGCCTCCCAAAGTGCTGAGATTACAGGCATGAGCCACTGCGCCCTGCCAGAATTTTAAAAATTATGTGTCAGTTAATTACCCTGCTGTTAGTTGGTGTTTTTCAAAAAGAAAGCCCAAACTGGGCTCACACTTGAAAGCCAGCACTTCGGGAGGTAGAAGAAAGAGGACTGCCTGAGCCCAGGAATTCGAGATCATCCTGGGCAACCTGGCAAGACCTAGTCTCTACAATAAATCAAAAAATTAGCCAGGCATGGAGGTGCTTGCTTGTAGTTCCAACTACTTGGAAGGCTGAGGCAGAAGGATCGCCTGAGCCCAGCAGGTCAAGGCTGTGGTAGCTGTGAGTGTGCCATTACACTCCAGCTTAGACAAGAGTGAGACTTCGAATCAAAAAAACAACGATATTACAAATAAAAGTCGATATTACCAAACTATAAAAATTCTTGTTATACCTCTTTTATAACTATACATCCTAGAAATGTATTAGAATGAAGTCTGATATTTTCCCATGGTTACTATAGATGTATTAAGAACCTACCATGTGTGAGGTAATATAGGAAGAACTGAGAATACATAGACAAATAAAACTCAAGAACTGGCCTCGGGCAACCCCTTCAGATCCTCTCCAACTGTGGGAACCTTTCTGTCTTCTCAATAAATCCTGCTTTCTCACTTTCAAAAAAAAGAGAACTGGCTTCAGATGTTACATCAGACCTGGTGCAGAGGCTCATGCCTGTAATCCCAACACTACGGGATGCTGAAGCAGGAGTATCACTTGAGGTCAAGAGTTCAAGGCCAGCTTGGGCAAAATAGCAAGACCTTGTCTCTACAAAAAAATTAAAATAAAAAAGATAGCTGAAAATGGTGGCACACGCCTGTAGTCCCAGTTACTCGGGAGGCTGAGATGAAAGGACCGCCTGAGCCCAGGAGTTGGAGGCTGCAGTGAGCCATGATTGTACCACTTCAGTCAGGTGTAGGCAATGAAGTGAGACTGACTCAAAAAAAAAAAAAAAAAAGTTATAACAGAGTTTAGAAGACAACAGGAAAGCTAGGACTGGAGGAACGAGGGAATTGGGAAATGAAAGTTAAGAAAAATGGGGCTTCTTTTTGGGGTAATGAAAATGCCCTAAAATTGTGGTGATAGATGCACAACTCTGTGAATATACTAAAAGCCACTGAAGTGTACACTTTAAATGGTAAACTGTATGGATAGGACAGGTGCAGTAGCTCATGCCTGTAATCCCAACACCTTAGGAGGCCGAGGCAACAGGATCACTTTAGGTCAAGAGTTTGAGACCAGCCTGGGCAACACAACAAGACTATTTTAAAAAATTAAAAATTTAAAAAAACCATATGGTGTGTGAGTTATAGCTCAATAAAGGTATTTTATTAAAAAAAGAGGAGGTAGTGATAGTGGCACAGGAGCTCAAAGTCTGAATAGAAATTCCTCAGGTAGAGGAATATTTATTTCAAGCTGAGACAATAAAATGAATACAGTGAAAGCTGCACCACTTGGGGAGAAATGGATAATTTAGTGTGACTAGAGCAAAGACTTGTTTTGAGGAAAAGGAAGAGCTAGTTCAGCCTATGAAGGATCTTGAGTGACTTGAGAAAGATTTGGACTATATTCTGTAGGCAAAAGGAGCCAAAGGCTTTTAAAGCAGAACTGAAAATTACTCTTTCTACAACTTCAAGCTATCACACCAAGCTACCTCATAACTTTATAATGGTTTTTTTCTCCCATTCCAAACAGCAAAATAAGACAGAATTTATACCAATAGATATTTGTAATACTTACTTCCGTTTCTGACAAGTTCTTCCTCTCAGAAAGAGTTTGATGTCTAGAGGAGCGCCTTAAGAGTGTCACTATTTCTTCTGTTGCCTTTGACCTATTGGTATGTAAAGCTTTTGCTTTTTCAATCAGTTGTTTTGCTTTTGATATATTTTTTGAAGCATTGTTTACCTAGATAAAAACTTGAAATATTAATTTATACCACTGGCAAACATTTTATATTTAATAATAAAAAATACAATCATAAATCACATTAAATAATCAACAAAGAAACACTTATTCAAATCTTACCAGGACACATGAAAAATACTCAGTCACACTAGTCATCAGAGAAACACAAATCAAAACTACAGTGAGACATTATTTAATACCAGTAAGGAAGACTATCATTAATAAGTCAAAAAACAACAGATGCTGATGTGGCTGCAGAGAAAAGGGGATACTTTTACACTGTTGGTGGGACTATAAACTAATGCAACCTCTGTAGAAAGCAGTGTGATGATTACTCAAAGAACTAAAAATTGAGCTTCCATACAATCCAGCAATCCCTCTTTTGGGAATATACTCAGAGGGACATAAATAACTCTACCAAAATGACACTCGAACACACGTTTATTGCAGCACTATTCACAATAGCAAAAACACAAAACCAACCCAGATGCTCATTAAAAGCAGACTAGATAAAGAAAATCCACAATGGAATATTATGCAGTCATAAAGAACAAAATCATGGCCTTCACAGCAACTTGGATGTAGCTAGAGACCATCATACTAAGTGAACTATCACAGAAACAAAGAACTTAATACCACATGTTCTCACTCATAAGCCGGACCTGAACACTGGTCATACTAGCACAAGGGTGGGATTGGCAGGTGTTGGAGTTTGCTAGGGGAGGGAGGAAGGGAGGTTGGAGGGAGGTACGTGGCAACACTGAGTATCTGGGCCACTGTCAGGGAGAGAGAGGGACAGCTAAAAGCTCACAATTCGCCTGCATGCAACCAACTTATGTAGTAAATCCCCACAACTCCAAACTTTCTTTTTTTGAGTTGGAGTCTCACTCTGTCATCCAGGCTGGAGTGCAGTGGCACACACATGGCCACAGCAGCTGCAACCTGATAGGCTCAGATGATCCTTCCATCTCAGCCTTCCAAGTAAGCTGGACTACAGGTGTGTGCCACCATACCTGACTATTTTTTAAATTTATTGTAGAGAGGAGGTCTCACCAAGTTGGTCTCGAACCCATGGGCTCAGGCAATCCTCTCACCTTGGCATCCCAAAATGCTGGGATTATAGGCATGAGCCACCACGCCTGGCCTAACTCCAAATTAAAAAATAATAATAATAATTTAAGCCGGGCTCGGTGGCTCAGCCTGTAATCCCGTGCCTTGGGAGGCTGAGGTGAGTGGATTGCCTGAGCCCGTGGGTTTGAGACCCGCCTGGGAAACTTGGTGAGACCTCATCTACATATATATTTAGAAAGAGAAAGAAACACAAACAGGAAGAATGACACATAGTAGATACATAAAAAATACATCATAGTAGTTTAAGAGAGGAAGGAAAGTACTTTAGGCTGAATCCTTCGGAGCAAGGTTGAAAAGGTATTGCAGTATGGAAAAGAGCACTAGATAAGAATAAAGTCTGTCCAAGATCAATGCACTAGCAAAATATAAATAAATAAATAATTTTAAGCCGGGGTCGGTGGCTAACACCTATATTCCCAGCACTTTGGGAGGCCGAGGTGAGAGGATTGCCTGAATCCATGGGTTCAAGATCAGTCTGGGCAACTTGGCAAAACCTCATTTCTACAATAAATCAAAAAATTAGCCAGGCACGGTGGTGTGTGCCTGTAGTTCTAGCTACTTGGAAGGCTGAGGCAGAAGGATCACCTGAGCCCAGCAAATCGAGACTGTGGTGGACATGAGCATGCCACTGCACTCCAGCCTGGGCAAGAGTGATACTCCAGCTGAAAAATAAATAAATAAATAAATTGATTTAAGTAAATTTGGACAAAGGCCCCAACTAGGATACATTTAATTTTGACACTTATCTTGATAGAAAATTTATTACTGAATCCCAATTCTAAGCAGTACATGAGGCAAACCAAGGCACTATATCCCTAAAATTAAAGTTGAAGTGGTCTTCTAGAACTAAATTAGGAAGAATAAAATATACGGGATAAAATTCAACTCAGAAACTGTTAACCTTTAACTGTGGTACAATCAGCTGAAATCTAGAATGGTTTCCAGTAGACTGAGGACTATACTCCTAACAACTTATGAGTGTGTGATTCTGGGAAGCATCTTAATAGCAGCCTCTGGGTAGACACTTCCCAGAGTCGCAAAAACACGTTTCCTCATCCCATGAACTAACTGCAAGTTTCTTTACCTATAAAACAGGATTAAATAGTATTTACTTTATGATATTAATGTTGTGAGGACTGAGCAGTGTCTAGAATGTGGTAAGCAGTCAAAAAATGACAGCTTTTGATACCAGTGTAGCAGTGGTTGTCAGCGTCGTCTTGGTGGCTTTTTCTTTTTTTTAATTAATTTATTTATTTTTCTATTGTGGGGTACAGTTAAGGGTTAGGTATACAAATATGCTCCGTTCAGGCACCCTTGTTGATAAGAGGTTGGTGGCTTTTTCAAACCACACATTCCTGTACCTACTCCAGTTCTCCTGTAGAGAATCCAATTGTCCCATGGCGGGGACAAGCAGCTTATTTTGCAGAAACAACTAAACTATTCTTATATATCCTATCTCCCTCTTTAAAGCTGTAGTTTTTCAAGTGGAAATGACTTTTTGTCTCCTACAGGAGATAGTCAGCAATATCTGGAGACACTTTTGGTTGTCATAATATAGAAGTTGGGGTACTAATCTTCTTGGTAGAGGCTAGGATTGCTGCTAAACTTCCTACAAGGCACAACAGAGAATCATCTAGCCAAAATGTCAACAATAGCAAGCCTGAAAAAGTCTGCTTTTGAGACTCTAATCTATAGAAATAAACCAAAAGCTTTAGTCTATAAAACCTATAGGCAGTTTTACAGACTGAAAGTGTCCTCCCAAAATTCATGTTGGAATTCTAACTCCCTATATGATGGTATTAGGAGGTAGGGCCTTTGGGAGGTAATTAGGTCAAAGGGTGGCTCCCATTCTCTGCCAGCTCTCTACCAGATAAGAAAACAAGATAGCCATCTGCAAACCTCACCAGACAGGGATCAGCTGGTGCCTTGATCTTGTACTTCCCAACACCCAGAACTGTAAGAAATAAATTTCTGTTGTTTAAGCCACCTAGTCTATGGTAATTTTTTACCATAGCAGCTCAAACTAAGATAAGCAGCTTTAGGGAAGATGATTGGAATGTAAACTCACTAAGAAAGCTTTTTATACGCAAATTATATTCACCCTTACCAATGCTTTCATCTCACAATAAAATACATTAATAAACTGGAGGAATAAGATAATAGTGAAAAATAATATAGGGTTGTAATTAACCAACTTATGAATTACATGAATTTTCTTTTGGCTGATTACCTCCAATATTAGTGTGAGTTCTCTTGTTTTGTTTTTAAGGAAATACAATGTCACTTATAGGATTCTCTAATATCTTAATTACCTTTCTAGTCTCAAAAGTAAAATCTCCATCAATTGCTTCAGATTTCTTAGCTCTTTTCTTAGATCTTCTCTTAGGTTTTTTCTTAGATTTTTTGGGAGTACTAATTCTGGTAAATTTCATTCTGAAAAAAGATAAAGTATTCAGAAACATTTTCATTACTATACTGTATAAGAATCTCAGTTAACTACAGATAAAATAGAGGCAGGCAACTACTCAGGAGGCTGTTAGGAAGACTGCTTGAGCCCAAGAATTTGAGACCAGCCTGGGCAACATAGCAAGACCCTATTTCCAAAAGAATAGATGAAAAGAATCAACTAGGGCTGGATGTGGTGGCTTATGCCTGTAATCCCAGCACTCTGGGAGGCAGAGGTGAGAGGATTGCCCAAGACCAGGGGTTCAAGACCAGCCTGGACAACTTGGCAAGACCTCATCTCTACAAAAAATAAAAAAATTAGCCAGGTGTGGTGGCACACGCCTGTGGTTCTAGCTACTTGGAAGGCTGAGACAGAAGGATCACCTGAGCCCAGCAGGTAGAGGTTGTGGTGGTCATGAATGTGTCACTGTACTCCAGCCTGGGTGACAAAATGAGATACCTACTCAAAAAAACAAAAACAACAAACAAAAACTAGGGCTAATTTCTGAACTGTTCTAAAACAGGAAGAAAAACGTAACTCCCATCAATTTCAAAACAATTTCAAAAGTTTGAAAGTACATCAAACTTTATTATTTATTATTTCCTTTAGAAAGAATAAGCTTTACGGAAAATTAGCCCCTAGAATCATTCTAATATTAGCCTATACCTGTGTGTAAGTATAGTATATACTTCACAGTATATGGGTGAGATTACCCAAGAAATAACATTCTATGATTTTTTGTTTTAAGTCAGGGTGTCACTCTGTCACCTAGGCTAGAGTGCAGTGGCATGCTCACGGTCACTGCAGCCTCGACCTGCTTGGCTCAGGTGATCCTTCCACCTCATCCTCCTGAGTAGCTGGGACTATAGGCATGGGACATCACATTCAGCTAATACTTTGATTTTTTTTTTTGTAGAGACAAGGTCTCAATATATTGCCTAGGCTGGTTTCAGACTCCTAGGGACAATGTTCCCACCTTGGCCTCCCCAAGTGCTGGGATTACAGGCATGAGCCACAGTGCCTGGCCTGTGTGTAGGAATCTAGAGGCTGGCCAGTGATGGATATGTCCAGAGACCACACTAGACCAGTATTAGGATCCCAAGTTACTTTTTGCTAAATGACATTTACGTGGATATTAAGATCTGAGTGCAGCGAGACCTCATCTCTACAATAAATCAAAAATCAGCCGGGCATGGTAGCACATGCCTGTAATTCTGGCTACTCGGAAGGCTGAGGCAGAAGGATCGCCGGAGCACAGCAGGTCGAGGCTGCGGTGGCCGGGAGCGGCTGCTGCACTCCAGTCTGGGCGACAGAATGAGACTCCAACTCAAAAAAAAAAAAAAAGATCTGAGTGCAAACACAGGCACTGCTACCAGACACAAGTGCAAACTATGCACACATTACAGCAGTCATTCCTGTTTTTTCTTATAAATAGTTGTGTTCTAGAAAAAATAATACCCACCAATAATCGAAGTATTTTCCTTCCCAGCTAATGATACACGCAGACTACTAAAATTAGACAACAAAAACAAAACTTTACCTAATGGGGCTCTCTGAATCAGAGGGTACTGTTATTAATTCTGCTGTATATAAGCTGTGCTTTTCTGATATGTTGGCTGCTTTTGGAGTGGAAGTTTTTACTGGACTATTATCTTGTGCATCTTCAGAATGAATCCCTCTAATGGTTACTGTACTAGGCATGCTGCTTCTTCTTGCAGATCTTCTGGTTGATT
The DNA here is from genome assembly GCA_027257055.1 of Cephalopachus bancanus. Taxonomy (NCBI): domain Eukaryota; kingdom Metazoa; phylum Chordata; class Mammalia; order Primates; family Tarsiidae; genus Cephalopachus; species Cephalopachus bancanus. The sequence goes on from JAPVLO010000158.1 coordinate 4,572,191, forward strand.
TGGGTGTGAAAACATTTGTTAAGCTCTCTTCAGATTCAGTTTTAGATTGCATAACCTTATCATCTTTAACTGGTGTGCTGGTTTTTCTTGATGATTTATTATTGCTACACAGGGATGAAATCTTTAGAGTGTCATCATTTGCTGTATCTTCACAAACAACATTTTCACAGTTAAATAAAGTGCTGCTTTTGAAAACTTCCATTTTCTTTTGTCTTAAACTCATTCTAAGCCTATTTTGATTTTGTTTATCTTTTAAGGAAAAGGTTATTTCTTTCTTTTGAGTGTTTTGCTCTCTGTTTTCACCTGGAATGGCCCCAGTATCTAATATTCTTTTACCCCTTTTCTTTAGCTCCTTCCTTTTCTCCTTAGGAAAACTTTCTTTATCAGCATAAGACTGTGAATTACCATTATTTGAAACCATTTGGATACCAGAATTTTCCATGATTTTTTTAGAATTATTATCTCTTCCTTCCTCATTTAGAGATTTTTCATTGAGGTCTTTCTGCTTATCAAAAGACTTTTTAACTCCATTTTTAACTGCATCTGATGATGGCTGCCTAAATGCTTTCATAAACTGCTGTCTTTCTTCCAGAGTGCATTTTGGTTTCACAGCTTCAGAACTTCCAGCTTCCAACACTGCCAATTCCAATTCTTCCTCCTGTATAACAACATTAGATTTTCTTTTCTGAATTGCCTGTTCATTCTCAGGGTCAGATGCACTATTTTCCATTTCAGATTGATTTTGTTTCAAGAAAATTTGGGGTATTTTCCCTGTTTTTTTGGGTGGAATAGGATGAACTTGTGCAAGAACAGTAACTGTTTTAAAGCGTACCTGCTGGGAAATTTCACAGTTTTCTGTATCACTTACATAACCACTTTTGACAATTTCTTCAACAATTTCAGAAGGAACACAAATTGACAATGTAGAGTCTGGTATCTGCTCTACTTTATTTTCCTTGTGACTTCTTAAAAATTCCTCATATGAGACAGTTATTGTACTATCATTTAACTGGGTTGTTTCAGTTACATTATCTCTAGAGTTTGCATCACTTGCAGTATTCTCGATTTCATTAGTCAGGTAAGATATTATCTGTTTATTATCTTTACTATCCCTTTTAAGTAGATTTTGTTCCTCTGCCAAAGGTAAACTTTCAGATAGATCTACTACATCTCTGCGCTTCCTTTTCCTCAACTTTTTGAAATCACTTTTTGTGATCCCTTGTTTAGGATTTTTTTTTTTTGAATTTTTTCTGGAAGTCATAATACTTGACTGATTTTTTATATCTTGAATGTTTTCTGTAAATACCTCTACTTGTTTCTTGCAAAGTAAAACAGAAGTACTACTTTCTACAAAATCATTATTTAAATTAGAGTCTTCTTTACTATCATCACTATTAATTTCTATGGGAGATTGATTTTCAGTTTTAATATTATTTAGTTGATGAGATAAATTAATCCTCCTTCCTTTCTTCTTAAACTCTGTATTTGAGAATATTTCCAAAGGTGTCTTAGAGTTTTTGCTACTGTCAACAGGCAATGAGGTAGATGACTTTATCTTGCACTCTTTCACTAATTGCATCTTCTCATTTGTGGGTGAAGTCTTTCTAAAATAATCCAGAATATTACTAGGTTTTGGTGGAGGAAAAACCCTATCTCCAGTTGTCCTGATTGGTGATAAATATTTTTCAATTGTTTTGCAGGAAGATCTGTTATCATCCTTCCTCCGCTTTCTGCATGGCTAGCAATTTAAAAGAAAAAAAGTCACTTATTTTCAAGCAAAATAATACAATATATAGATTTTAAACATTAATCTAATATTTTAAGACATTTCTTAAAAAGAAGGCTCCTGGCCGGTAACAGTGGCTCACGCCACCCAGCTCACTTTGGGAGGCCGAGGTGAGAGGATTGAGACCAGCCTGGGTAACATGGCGAGACCTCATCTCTACAACAAATCAAAAAATTAGCTGGGTGTGGTGGCTCACATCTGTAGTCCCAGCTACTTGGAAGGCTGAGGCGGAAAGATTGCCCGAGCCCAGCAGGTTGAAGCTATGGTGGCCATGAGTGTGCCACTGCACTCCAACCTGGGCAACAGAGGGAGACTCCAACTCAAAAAAAAAAAAATTTAGCCGGACATGTAGTATGCGCCTGTAGTTCCAGCTATTTGGAAGGCTGAGGTAGAAGGATCGCCTGAGCCCAGCAGACTGAGGCTGCAGTGGCCATGAGCATGCCACTGCATTCCCGCCTGGACAACAGAGTGAGACTCCAACACACACACACACACACACACACACACACACACACACACACACACACACACACAAAGCTCCTTTAGGTGAAAAACATGATATATTAGGGAAAAAAGTTCAGACGCAGCAGCTTACACCTGTAATTTCAGCACTTTTTTGAGACCAAGGCAATAGGATCACTTGGGCCCAGGATTTCGAGACCAGCCTGGGCCACATAGTGTGAGAACCTGTCTCAATTTTTTTAAAAAGACAGAAATGGGCCAGGTTCGGTGGCTCAACTTATCATTCCAGTACTTTGGGAAGCCGAGGTGAGTGGATTGCCTGGGCCCGTGGGTTCAAGACCAGCCCAGGCAACTTGGTGGGACTTTGTCTCCACAATAAATTTTTAAAAAATAGCTGGGCATGGTAGTGCACATCTGTAGTTCCAGCTACTTGGAAGGCTGAGGTGGAAAGATCACCAGAGCCCAGCAGGTTGATGCTGGGGTGGTTGTGAGTGTACCACTGCACTCCAGCCTGGACAACAGAGACTCCAACTCAAAAAAAAAGACAGAAATGGCCAGGCACAGTGGCTCACATCTGTAATCTCAGCACTTTGAGACTGAGGCATGAGGATTGCTTGAGCTCAGTAGTTTGAGACCTGCCTCTGCACAACATAGGGAGACCTACTCTCTGAAAAAAAATTTTTTTAAATTACCAGGACATGGTGGTACATGCCTATAGTCCCAGTTACTCAGGAGGCTGAGGCAGAAGGAGGTCGAGGCTATGATCAGCCTGTGATTGCACCACTGCACTCCAGCCTGGGCAAAAGAGACCTCAACTCAAAAAAATAAAAAATAGACCAGGCATGGTGACTCACATCTGTAATCCCAGCGCTTTGGGAGGCTGAGGCAGGCAGACTGCTTGAGCCCAGGAGTTTGAGACCAGCCTGGGCAACATAATGAAACATCATCTCTACAAAAATTCAAAAAAGTAGCCGGGCATGGTGGCGTACATCCCAGCTACTTGGGATGCTAAAGTGGAAGGACCACCTGAGCCCAGGAGGTCAAGGCTGCCATGCTTCTTGATCATCGTGATCATGCCACTCCAGCCTGGGTGACAGTGATTCAAAATAAAATAAAGTAAAAAAGAGAAATTGCTGGGCACGGTGGCTCACGCCTATAATCCAGGCACTTTGGGAGGCCGAGGTGAGAGGATTGCCTGAGCCCACGTGTTCAAGATCAGCCTGGGCAACTTGGTGAGACCTCATTTCTACAATAAATCAAAAAATTAGCCAGGCATGGTGGCGCATGCCTATAGTTCCAGCTACTTGGAAGGCTGAGGCAAAAGGATCACCTGAGCCCAGTAGGTAGAGGCTGCAGTGGCCATGGGTGTGCCACTGCACTCCAGCCTGGGTGACAGAGTAAGACTCCACCGCAAAAAAAAGAAAGAAAGAAACAGATACTTAGTGAATAAACTCAGGATCCCCAAATTTACAAATCAAATCAAAATTACGGGAAAGAATATTTAAAAAATCACAAGTCCAGTGTTTTTGTTGTTGTTGTTTCTGAGCTGAAATCTCACTCTGTCACCCAGACTGGAGTGCAGTGGTAAGTTCAAGACTCACTGCAGCTCGATCTCCTGGGCTCAGGCAATCCTTCCACCTTAGATTTCCAAATAGCTGAGACTACAGGTGTGTACCAACATGTCCAGCTCATTTTTTTTTATTTTTTGTAGAGACAGGGGTCTCACTGTGTTGTCCAGGCTGGTCTCCAACTCCTGGCTTCAAGCAATCCTCCCACCTGGGCCTCCCAAAGTGCTGGGATTACAGATGTGAGTCACCGCGCCCAGCCTTAGCATTTTAATTTGCTGCTAAAACAGTTCAAGTCGAAGCTGTGGTAGCTGTGAGCATGCCACTGCATTCCAGCCTAGGCAACAGAGTGAGACTCTGACTCAAAAAAAAAAATTTAACTTACTTTTCATTAATTTACTTATTTATTTATTACTTATTTATTTATTTATTTATGAGGCAAGATCTTGCTCTGTAGCCCAGGCTGGCGTGCAGTGCCACAGTCGTGGCTCACTGCAGCCTGGACCTCCTGGGTTCAGGTGATCCTTCCACCTCAGCCTCCTGAATAGCTGGGTCTATAGGCATACACCATCACACACCTGGATAGTTTTTGTATTTCTTTGTAGAGGCAGGGTGTTGCTATATTGCCCAGGCTACTTTTAATTACTTTTTATCCTTCTTTCATCTGTACAATACAGATCATAATACCTCATCACAGGGTTGATTTTTTTTTTTTTTTGAGTCGGAGTCTCACTCTGTCGCTCAGACTGGAGTGCAGTGGCCGCTCCCTGCCACCGCAGCCTCGACCTGCTGGGCTCCGGCGATCCTTCCGCCTCAGCCTTCCGAGTAGCCGGAATTACAGGCATGCGCTACCACGCCCGGCTGATTTTTTGATTTATTGTAGAGATGAGGTCTTGCTGCCCAGGCGGGTCTCGAACCCGCGGGCTCAGGCAATCCACCCAACTCAGCCTCCCAAAGTCGCGGGATTACAGGCTGAGCCACCGAGCCCGGCTCACAGGGTTGATTTTAAGCAAAATAATATGCATAAGGCCCTTACCCTTACATCCTAAACAGTAAGTATCATTATTATAAAACAGGTTCTCTAATCAGGGCACCAAAAGCAGAAACTACAACAGAAAGACAAAAAACTGACCATATAAAAATCAAGAACTGTGTAAATCAAGTACCAGAAGTCTCCTTCACATCTAAGACAAGCTGAGTAACTGCTTTGCTTTAGAAGCAGGTATCAGCATAACAACTACTAACAAGTAAGGGCAACTCCCTCCGGTCCCCTCCCACTCTGGGAGCTTCTCTGTCCTAATAAATCCTGCTTTCTCAAAAACAAACAAACAACAACACTATTATCAAGTAGACAAAAAGTCAGTCAATTCTTAAAAAAAAAAAAAAAAGAAAAAACTGAGTTGCAGTTGAATGAACATATATCTTAGCTCACTTCAAGATGTAAAGGTGTAAAAACTAACGGTCTACCTTAAAATGCTAGCCCACTACTTCATGGCATTAGAATCTCATTATAATGACTGCTTAGTGCATTTCACTGAAACTTGACAAACACACATCAATTAATATGTCAGGCTGGGACTCCTGACTGCAGTATATTAAGTTCTGGAGCCATGAGAAACAGATTTTTTTTTTAAAGTACCCTGTTTGATCCCTGTAATGACATTCTAAAACCCTAAGAACAGATAGGCGTACGAACTAGTTGAACTTAAAGACCTTTTTCAACGCTGAAGTTCTATGATTCCATACCACGAATCCCGGGATCCTCCGTGGCACGTCGGAGTCATGTTCCACCACCATTTCAGGATCCGGGAACCGGTCGTGGTATCCCAGATTCTGACCTAACGTGACCCCGCAAATATTTCCCAACACCCTTGTGTATAAGGACTTACCACGACACTAAGAAGCGACACACTCCAGCAACGGTTCCACACAATGTCACAACGGTGGGACCTCTCGATGCCCCACCTTTCCCCTCACAGAGGCAGAGTCAGGATCGCCTTCCACTCCCCGCTTCCCCCGAGCCCCCCGAAGGATCTCGACAGACACACGACCTCACCTCAATCTCGTAGTCCTCCACGGGGTGGGGAGCAGCTGCAGCCGCCATGGCCAGGACCCCCACCATGCTCCCTGCTACCCCGAATCCCGGCTCCTAGGACCTTACGCGGTCCGGGCCCGCCTGCCGAGGGACCATGGAGGAGCGGGGTGCTGAGCAGACGAGTCCGTCTCGGACTCTCCCGCGCCCGCCAGCACGGAGCCGGCGCGCGGGCTGGGCCCAGCTCAGCAAAGCCGAACGCGGAAAGAGGCGGTGAGAAAGCGCGGGCTGCGAGGGCCCTGAGGCGCGGCCGGTGTATGCAGGGTGCCTCCGAGGCGGGCGCTCCCGGCTGAGCGCTCGAGACCCGGGCTCGGGCGGGAAAAGCGAGCCGAACGTAGGTCAGACCACAGGGTTTGGAGGGAGTTCTTGTCAATTGGGTTTTCGCGCCGACCGGAGCGCAGGGGGCGGGGCCTACGGCTGCTTTAGGAGGCTGGGCGGACGGTGAGCCGAGAGGGCCAAAATGCCTCCCTTTGCGAATGTCCGGTCTGTGGGACCAACACATCGTGGGGTTTCTTTTTTTATTTATTTTTATTTTTTATTTTATTTTTGAGTTGGAGTCTCACTCTGTCGCCTAGACTGGAGTGCAGTGGCCGCTCCCGGCCACCGCAGCCTCGACCTGCTGGGCTCCGGCGATCCTTCCGCCTCAGCCTTCCAAGTAGCCGGAGCTACAGGCGCGCGCTACCACGCCCGGCTAGTTTTTTATTTATTGTAGGGACGAGGTCTCGCCAAGTTATCCGGGCGGGTCTCGAACCCGCAGATTCAGTACAGGCTGAACCACCGAGCCTGGCCCACATCGTGGAATTTAAAGACAGGTGGGCGGCCGGGTGCAGTGCCTCAAGCCTGTAACCCCAGCACACTGGGAGACAAAGGCTAGAGGATTACATGAGACCTCATCTCTACGATAAATCAAAAAATTGTTACTAGACATCTGACTGCCCAAATAAAAGGTGTTTTTTTTTTTTGTTTTGTTTTTGTTTTTTCAGTCACCTGGCTAATTTTTTTTTTTGGTAGAGACGAGGTCTCGCTATGTTGCCCAGGCTGATCTCAAACTTCTGTAACTTCCACTTTTAAAAACTGGTATTAGCCGGGCTCGGTGGCTCAGTCTGTAATCCCGCGCCTTTGGGAGGCTGAGGTGAGTGGATTGCCTGAGCCTGCGGGTTCGAGACCCGCCTGGGCAGCGAGACCTCATCTCTACAATAAATCAAAAAATCAGTCGGGCGTGGTAGCGCATGCCTGTAATTCCGGCTACTTGGAAGGCTGAGGTGGAAGGATCGCTGGAACCCAGCAGGTCGAGGTTGCGGTGGCCGGGAGCGGCCACTGCACTCCAGTTTGGGCGACAGAGTGAGACTCCAACTCAAAAAAAAATTAAAATTAAAAATTAAAAATTAAAGCTGTTATTGAGGCCAGGCCCAGTGTCTCATGCCTGTCATCCCAGCACTTTGGGATGGGAGGCCGAGACAAGATGCCTGCCTGAGATCAAGAGTTGGAGACCAACCTGGGCAATAAGGTGAGACCTCATTTCTGGAAGAAAAAAAAAAAATCAAAAAATTAACCGAGTGTGGTGGTGCAAGTCTGTAGTCTCATCTACTTGGAAGGCTGAGGAGGAAGGATTGCCTGAGCCCAGCAAGTCGAGGTTGCAGTGGCCACCGTGATGGTGCTACTGCACTCCAGCCTGGGCGACAGTGCGATTTCGACTTAAAAAAAAATACCACAAAACTTTCTTAAAAAAAAAAGAAAAAAGCTGATTTTTGTTTCATACCCCAGGTCTATATCCCAGAGGCAGCTACTTTCAAAACTCTTTCTAGCATTATAAATATCACCTTTTTAACATATTGTAATAGGGCTTATACAGCTTTAAAACACACACACACACACACACACACACACACACACACACACACACACACATCAGAAAAGTATTGACTCCCTCTTGCGACCGCAGCTCTCCATTTGTCGCAGCTCTCCATTTGTGTCGCTCTGTCCTCCGTCTCGCCGTGACCTCCTACTGCTATTGCCAGCCGTGGGCCGCCGAGTCCGTCCGGGCCTGGGTGGCGGCTCCATGCGCTTTGGGGCGTGGGAGGCACCTTCTGCGCGCCCGGCATCCACTCGGCTCGGGCGGCCGCGGTCGTGTCCTCGTCCTCCTCCAGGGGATTACGCGGCGGCGTCCTATGCTGGGGCTATGCCAGTGTCCGGACCGGGTCCAACGTGCTGCCAGCAGGCCACGAGCTGACCATGCAGAACCTCAACGACCGCCTGGCCTCCTACCTGGACAAGGTGCGCACCCTCCTGGAAGCCAACACCGACCTGGAAGTGAAGGTCCGTGATTGGTACCAGAAGCAGGGACCCGGGCCCTCCTCAAGACCATCGAGGACCTGTGGGACAAGATTCTTAGGGCCACGATGGAGAACTCCAAGACTCTCCCGCAGATCGACAAGACCTGTCTGGCTGCAGGTGACTTCCGCACCAAGTTTGAGTCAGAGGAGCGTGGAGGCCGACATCAAGGGCCTGCGCCGGGTGCAGGACGAGCTGACCCGGGCCAGGACAGACCTGGAGATGCAGATGGGAGGCCTGAAGGAGGAGCTGGCCTACCCGAAAAAGAAGTAGGAGGAGGAAATCAGTGCCCTGAGGGCAGGTGGGTGGCCAGGTCGGTGAGGAGGTGTATTCTGCTCCAGGCATCGACCTCGCCAAGATCCTGAGCGACATGCGAAGCCAACTTGAGGTCATGGCTGGGCAAAACCGTGTGGAAACCTGATTCACCAGGCGGACCGAGGAGCCCCAACCGGGAGGTCGCCGGCCACACAGAGCAGCTGCATATGAGCAAATCCGAGCTCACCGAGCTGCGGCGCACCCTCCACGGCCTGGAGACTGAGCCGAGGTCGCAGCTCATCATGAAAGCCCTCCTGGAAGGCACGTGGGCGGAAACCGAGGCCCGCCTCGATGCCCAGCTGGCGAAGATCCGGGCCCTGATCGGCTGTATCGAGGCCCGGCCGCGGGGGAGCGGGGGTTGGGGAGGTGGGCAAGCGCGGACAACGAGTTGCAGAACCCGGAGAACCCGCGGCTCATGGAATCAAGTCGCCGCTGGAGCAGATCGCCACCTGCCGCAGCCTGTGGGAGGACCAGGAGGCTCACCGCAACCGCAAGCCCCACCCCAAGGCCCTGTGAGGCCACAGGTTCTGGGTTTCTGACCCTCCCCTCCCTCACCCCTGGCTTCTCCCTGACCTGCCAATAAAATTTGATGGCTCAAGGGAAAAAATAGAAAAAAGAAAGAAAAGTATTCATTAATGACCTGTTATGGTGGTTAAAGATTTAACTCACGGCCTGACGCGGTGGCTCACGCCTGTAATCCCAGCACTTTGGGAGGCCCAGGAGAAAGGATTGCCTGAGCCCATGGGTTCGAGACCAGCCTGGGCAACATGGCAAGCCCTTGTCTCTACAGTAAAATAAAAATTTAGCCAGGCATTGTGGCACGCGCCTGTAGTTCCAGCTACTTGGAAGACTGATGCAGAAGGACCACTGGAGCCCCAGCAGGACACGGCTGCAGTGGCTGTGAGTGTGCCACTGCACTCCAGCCTGGGCAACAGAGTAAGACCCTGACTCAAAAACAAACAAAAAGATTCAACTCTCTCTCTCATTTTTTTTGAGTTGGAGTCTTACTCTGTCACCCAGGCTGGAATGCAGTGGCACACTCACGGCCACTGCAGTCTTGACCTGGTGGGCTCAGATGATCCTTCTGCCTCAGCTTTCAAGTAGCTGGAACTACAGGCACACGCCACCACACCCGGCTATTTTTTTTTAAGTATTGTAGAGATGAGGTCTCACCATATTGCCCATGCTGGTCTGGAACTTTGGGCTGAGGTAATTCTTTTGCCTGGGGCTCCCAAAGTGCTGGGATTACAGGCATGAGCCACTGCACCTGGTGATTTAACTATCTTATTACATTACCTTTCACACTTGTCTCCTCTCACCTTATTAACCCGTAAATGAATAAACACAATGTGGTATATCCATACAATGGAATACTACTCAACAATAAAAATAAATGTACTATGAACACATGCAACAACATGAACAAATATCAAGATCTTTGTACTTAGTGGAAGAAGCTAGATGAAAAAAGGATGCATACTATATGATTCCATGTATGTAAAATTCTAGAAAATGCCAACTAATCACTAATAACAGAAAGATCAGTGGTGGCCTGGGTTTAGGGATTGAAGAAGAGATAGATTACAAAAGAAATGGATTACAAGGAAACTTGGAGGATGATGGAAATGTTCATTATCTTTATTATGGTGGTGGTTCTACAATTATCTATTCATGTAAAAGTTCATCAAAGTGTAGACTTTAAATATATTCAGTTTATTGTCCATCAGTTATCCTTAATAAAACTGTAATAAAAAAAAAACTAGCCGGCTCGGTGGCTCAGCCTGTAATCCCGCGCCTTTGGGAGGCTGAGGTGAGTGGATTGCCTGAGCCCGCGGGTTCGAGACCCGCCTGGGCAGCGAGACCTCATCTCTACAATAAATCAAAAAATCAGCCGGGCGTGGTAGCGCATGCCTGTAATTCGGCTACTTGGAAGGCTGAGGCGGAAGATCGCCGGAGCCCAGCAGGTCGAGGTTGCGGTGGCCGGAAGCGGCCACTGCACTCCAGTCTGGACGACAGAGTGAGACACCAACTCAAAACAAACAAACAAACAAACAAACAAACAAACAAAAAAAAAAACTAGCTGGGCTCGGTGGCTTAGCCTGTAATCCCGTGCCTTTGGGAGGCTGAGGTGAGTGGATTGCCTGAGCCCGCGGGCTCGAGACCCGCCTGAGCAGGCGAGACCTCATCTCTACAATAAATAAAAAAATTAGCTGGGCGTGGTAGTGCACACCTGTAGTTCCAGCTACGTGGAAGGCTGAGGCAGAAGGATCGCCAGAGCCCAGCAAGTCGAGGCTGTGGTGGCCGGGAGCGGCCACTGCACTCCAGTCTGGGCGACAGAGTGAGACTCCAACTCAAAAAAAAAAGCTGATTGAGGCCGGTTTCAGTGGCTCAGCCTGTAATCCTAGCACTTTGGGAGGCCGAGGCAAGTGGATTGACTGAGCCTGCAGGTTCAAGACCAGCCCGGACAATTTGGCGAGACCTCGTCTCTACAATAAATAAAAAATTAACCGGGCACGGTAGCTCACGCCTGTAGTTCCGACTACTTTGAAGGCTGAGGTAGAAGAATCACCAGAGCCCAGCAGGTTGACACTGAGGTGGTTGTGAGCATGCCACTGCATTCCAGCCAGGGCAACAGAGTGAGACTCCCACTCAAAAAAAATTTTTTTTAAAGATGATTGAAGGTTTTCTGCGAGGATGGGACTTTTTAGTGAACTTTGCTGTAGGGTACTCAAGAGATGAGTTGGTATTCTTACTAGGAAACTTTCCAATGTTAACTGAGGAGGCTTTTTCTCTGAGACCATTCAATTTCCCCTCCAGCGTCTTTGCAGGGGAAGATAGTTATACAGTCATGCACTGCATGATGACATTTCCACCCACAATGTACTGTGTATGACAGTGATTCCGTAAGATTGTAATAGAAGCCGGGCTCGGTGGCTCAGCCTGTAATCCCGCGCCTTTGGGAGGCTGAGGTGAGTGGATTGCGGGCTCCCAATCCGAGCCTCCCAAAGGCGTGGGATTACAGGCTGAGCCACCGAGCCCAGATTTTTTTTTTTTTTTAACATATTGTAGAGGTGAGGTCTTGCCAAGTTGCCCAAGCTGGTCTTGAGCCCACAGGCTCAGGCAGTCCTCTCACCTCGGCCTCCCAAAGTGCTGGGATTATAGGCATGAGTCACCACATCCATCCTATGTCTTAGTTTTTAATTAAAAAATTAAAAAACAAGCCGGGCTCGGTGGCTCAGCCTGTAATCCCGCGCCTTTGGGAGGCTGAGGTGAGTGGATTGCCTGAGTCCGCGGGTTCGAGACCCGCCTGGGCGGCGAGACCTCATCTCTAATAATCAAAAAATCAGCCGGGCGTGGTAGCACATGCCTGTAATTCCGGCTACTGGGAAGGCTGAGGCGGAAGGATCGCCGGAGCCCAGCAGGTGAGGCTGCGGTGGCCAGGAGTGGCCACTGAACTCCAGTCTGGGCGACAGAGTGAAACTCCAACTCAAAAAAAAAAAAAAAAAAAAAATAGAGCTGAAAAATTCCTATCATCTAGTGATATGAAAGTATGTAAGTGTAACACATTACTCACATGTTTGTGGCGATGCTGGTGGAAACAAGCCTACTGCACTGCCAGCCATGTAAAAGTATAGTACATACAATTATGTAGAGTACATAAAACTTGATAATAGGCCAGGTGCGGTGGATCATGCCTATAATCCCAGCACTTTGGGACGCCAAAGTAAGAGAACTGCCTGAACCTATAGGTTCGAGACCAGACTGGGCAACTTTGTGAGACCTCATCTCTACAATAAATCAAAAAATTAGCTGGGTATGGTGGTGTATGCCTGTAGTTTCAGCTATGTGGAAGGCAGAGGCAGAAGGATCGCCTGAGCCCTGCAGGTTAAGGCTGCGGTGGCCAGGAGCATGCCACTGCCCTCCAGCCTGGGTTACAGAGTGAGACTCCTACTCAAAAAAGTAAAAAATAAATAAAATAAAACTTGATAATGGTAACAAATGATTATGTAGCTGCTCTATGTGTTTACTATACTATACTTTTTTGGTTCGGTGGCTCACCTGTTCCGCCCAGGACTGAGTGAGTGGTTTGCCGCAGCCCCCGAGACCCGCCGGGGCCCCAGCGGACCTTCTCTACTTCAGTAGCCGGAAATTACGGGCGTGCTACCATGCCGGGTAATTTTTTGAAGTGAGAGGGAAGGTCTCGCCAGCCCAAGCAGGCTGACCGCGGGCCGGCAACCCGACCACGGCACCCCCAAAAGGCGGGGGATTACAAAGTGAGGACTCCAATTTTTCAAAAAAAAACAAAAAAAAAACAAAAAAAAAACTATACTATACTTTTTTTTTTTGAGTTGGAGACTCACTCTGTCGCCCAGACTGGAGTGCAGTGGCTGCTCCCAGCCACCACAGCCTCACCCTGCTGGGCTCCAGCGGTCCTTCTGCCTCAGCCTTCCGAGTAGCCGGAATTACAGGCATGTGCTACCATGCCTGGCTGATTTTTTGATTTATTGTAGAGATGAGGTCTCGCTGCCCAAGCAGGTCTCGAACCCGCGGGCTCAGGCAATCCACTCACCTCAGCCTCCAAAAGGCGTGGATTACAGGCTGAGCCACGGAGCCCGGCTTATACTTTTTATCGTTAGGGAGTAAATTGTAAAACAGCCTCAAGTAGGCCTTTCAGGAGAAAGCCCATTTCAGAAGACATTATTACCATAGGAGATGACAGCTCCATGCTTGTTATTGTCCTTGAAGACCTTCCAGTGAGACAGGATATAGAGGTGAAAGATAGTGATATTTATGATCCTTACTTTGTTCAAGCCTAGGCTAAGGTGTAGGTCTGTGTCTTAGTTTTTGTTTGTTTGTTTGTGAGTTGGAGTCTCACTCTGTCACCGAGGCTGGAGGGCAGTGGCACGCTCCCAGCCACTGCAGCCTCAACCTGCTGGGCTCAGGTGATCCTTCCACCTCAGCCTTCTGAGTAGCTGAACTACAGGCATGTGCCACCATGCCCGGTTAATTTTTTTTTTTGAGTTGGAGTCTCACTCGGTCACCCAGACGAGTGCAGTGGCCGCTCCTGGCCACCGCAGCCTCGCCTGCTGGGCTCTGGTGATACTTCCGCCTCAGCCTTCCAAGTAGCCGCAATTACAGGCATGTACTACCACGCCCGGCTGATTTTTTTATTTATTGTAGAGATGAGGTCTCGCTGCCCAGGCGGGTCTCGAACCTGCGGGCTCAGGCAATCCACTCACCTCAGCCTCCCAAAGGTGTGGGATTACAGGCTGAGCCACCGAGCCCAGATTTTTTTTTAACATATTGTAGAGGTGAGGTCTTGCCAAGTTGCTCAAGCTGGTCTTGAGCCCACAGGCTCAGGCAGTCCTCTCACCTCGGCCTCCCAAAGTGCTGGGATTATAGGCATGAGTCACCACATCCATCCTATGTCTTAGTTTTTAATTAAAAAATTAAAAAACAAGCCGGGCTCGGTGGCTCAGCCTGTAATCCCGCACCTTTGGGAGGCTGAGGTGAGTGGATTGCCTGAGTCCGCGGGTTCGAGACCCGCCTGGGCGGCGAGACCTCATCTCTACAATAAATCAAAAAATAAGCCAGGCGTGGTAGCACACACTTATAATTCCGGCTACTGGGAAGGCTGAGGCGGAAGGATCACCAGAGCGCAGCAGGTCGAGGCTGCGGTGGCTGGGAGTGGCCACTGCACTCCAGTCTGGGCAACAGAGTGAGACTCCAACTCAAAAAAAAAAAAAAAAAAGAAATGAAATGATAAATGTTCAAGATAATGGATAAGCTAATTACCCTGCTCTGATTAACACACATTATGCATATTGAAACAAACCTACAACCCTACAAATTTGTACAATTATTATATGTGTAATATTTGTTTTTAATTTTCAAAAAATAAAGGAAAAAGTCCGGGTGCAGTGGCTCATGTCTGTAACCCCAGGACTTTGGGAGACTGAGGTGAGAGAATTGTTAGAGACCAGCCTGAACAGCATGGCAAGACCTCATCTTTACAAAAAGATTTTTAAAAAATGGCTGGGCATGGTGGCTCAGCCTGTAATCCCAGCATTTTGGGAGGCCGAGGCAAGAGGATTGCCTAAGTCCCGGGGTTCGAGACCAGCCTGGGCAACTTGGTGAGGTCTCACCTCTACAATAAATCACAAAAACTAGCCATGTGTGGTAGCGTGCGTCTTGAGTAACTGGGACTACAGGCACATGCCACCACACCCAGCTAATTTTTTGATTTATTGTACAGATGAGGTCTCGTCAAGTTGCCCAGGTGGGTCTCAAACCCCTGGGCTCAGACAATCCTCTCGCTTTGGCCTCCCAAAGTTCTGGGATTCCAGGCATGAGCCACTGCACCCAGTCTGTCTCATACATACTTTTATTTTTATTTTTTTATTTTTTGAATTGGAGTCTCTGTCGCCCAGACTGGAGTGCAGTGGCCGCTCCCGGCCACCGCAGCCTCAACCTGCTGGGCTCCGGTGATCCTTCCGCCTCAGCCTTCCAAGTAGCTGGAACTACAGGCGTGCACTACCACGATCTATTGTAGAGATGAGGTCTCGCCTGCCCAGGCAGGTCTCGACCCCCCAGGCTCAGGCAATCCACTTACCTCAGCCTCCCAAAGGCACGGGATTACAGGCTGAGCCACTGAGCCCAGCTCATACATACTTTTAAAGTCACCGTCATTTGCAATCTCAAGTAGTTGATCCTCTTTTAGCACGGATAAAATCGATTCATTTGGTTTATTCACAAATGGGTCGTGGATCCATTCCTTCCCACTTTGGGGAGATTTTGTGGTTGGGAAGTAATGCCCAAACTCTTTTGAAAGCTGAGATGGGTGATCATGCACCAGCTGGGAGAAGGAAGGCCTGGCTTGGTCGCTTTCAAAATCTCTGTTCATGTTTGAAACATGTCAAAAATCCCAAAGTTCACTCATCATTCCCATAATTCCAGTTTGGCTTTGAATGTGGCCACTTTATCTGCTGACTTGAATACAGCTGTCATACAGATTGAGTTCATTGAGCAGGTTGAATATGCCACACAAGTAAGCAAGTTTTGTGACCCATTCTGTGTCACTGAAATTTGCTGCCGGTGGTGACTTTTTCTAAAAGAAATCTCTGGAGCGGCTCTCATAACTCAAAAACTGTCCAGTGATCTGCCTTTAGAAAGCCACCTCACCACATTAAGATACCACCTAACTCCAGTCAGGATGGCCATCATCAATAACTCAAAAAACAACAGATGCTGGAGAGGATGCGGGGAAAAGGGAACACTTTAACACTGTTGTTGGAGTGTAAACTAGTACAACTTCTGTGGAATATAGTGTGGCGATTCCTAAAAGATCTGAAAATTGACCTCTCATACGACCCTGCAATCCCCCTACTGGGAGTATACCCAGAGGAACTTAAATCACTCTATACCCACATGTTTATTGCTGCATTATTTACAATAGCAAAAACATGGAACCAACCATGCTGCTCATTGAAAGAGGACTGGATTTTTTTAAAATGTGGTATGTATACACAATGGAATATTATGCAGCCATAAAGAAGGACAAAATTATGAACTTTGCAGCAAGTTGGATGGACTTAAAGACTATAATACTGAGTGATCTATCACAGAAACAAATAACCGAGTATCACATGTTCTCACTCATAAGCGGACCTTGAACAACTGTAATAATACTATAAGAAAGGGATTGGCAGTAGTGGGAAACTGCCAAGGGAAAGGGGGTCAGACCTCATCAACAAGGATACCTGTATAATGAACATTTGTATACCCAACCCTGAATTATACCCCATATCTTTAAAATTAAGAATTTTGGCCGGCCCGGTGGCTCAGCCTGTAATCCCGTGCTTTGGGAAGCTGAGGTGAGTGAATTGCCTGAGTTTGAGACCCGTGGCAACTTGGCAAGACTTCATCTCTACAATAAATCAAATTAGCCGGTGATGGTAGTGCGTGCCTGTAGTTCCAGCTACTTGGAAGGCTGAGGCGGAAGGATCGCTGGAGCCCAGCAGGTTGAGGCTGCGGTGACCAGGAGCGGCCACTGCACTCCTGTCTGGGCAACTGAGTGAGACTCCAACTTAAAAAATAAAAATAAAAATAATTAAATTAAAAATTTTGTCCAGGCACCGTAGCTCAAGCCTGTAATCCCAGCACTTTGGGAGGCCAGGGTGAAGGCATTGCCTGAGCCCACGGGTTTGAGAACAGCCTGGGCAACTTGGTGAGACCTCATCTCTACAATAAAGCAAAAAGTTAGCAGGCGTAGTGGGGCTCACCTGTGGTTCTGGCTACTTGGAAGGCTGAGCAGAAGGACCACCTGAGCCCAGCAGGTCGACACTGGGGTGGTCATGAGCGTGCCACTGCACTCCAGCCTGGGCAACAGAGTAAGACTCCAACTCAAAAAATAAATTAATAAATAAAATTAAAAATTAAGAAATAAAAAGAAAGCCATCTAACTTCTGTGTATAAGAGAAGACATGTGTGCTCTGTGTCATCTCCTCACAGAGCTGCATGAACAGACATTAAAAACATGTACTTGCCGGGCTTGGTGGCTCAGCCTGTAATCCCATGCCTTTGGGAGGCTGAGGTGAGTGGATTGCCTGAGCCCGCGGGTTCGAGACCCGCCTGAGCAGCAAGACCTCTTCTACAAAAAAAAAAAAAAATTTACCCGGGGGGCGTGGTAGCGCATGCCTGAAATTTCCCGGGCTACTTGGAAGGCTGAGGCGGAAGGATCCCCGAGCCCAGCAGGTGAGGCTGCGGTGGCTGGAAGTGGCCACTGCACTCCAGTCTAGCAACAGAGTGAGACTCCGACTGAAAAACAACAACAACAACAACAAAAATGTACTTTAATGTGGTTGATAATTTTAATCACATTCTGCAAAACATTGTTAGGTTCAGGAGACTTTTTTTTTTTGAGTTGGAGTCTCATTCTGTCGCCCAGACTGGAGTGCAGTGGCCACTCCTGGCCACCACGGCCTCGACCTGCTGGGTTCCGGCAATCCTTCCGCCTCAGCCTTCTGAGTAGCTGTAACTACAGGCGCACGCTACCACGCTCGGCTGAATTTTTTTTTTTTTTTTTTTTATAGAGATGAGGTCTCACCAAGTTGCCCAGGTGGGTCTTGAACCCGCGGGCTCAGGCAATCCACTCACCTCAGCCTCCCAAAGCGCAGGATTACAGGCTGAGCCACCGAGCCCGGCAATATTTTCTTTATCTTTTTTATTTTATTTTATTTTATTTATTTTTTTTTTTTGAGTTGGAGTCTCACTCTGTCGCCCAGACTGGAGTGCGGTGGCCGCTCCCAGCCACTGCAGCCTCGCCTGCTGGGCTCCGGCGATCCTTCCGCCTCAGCCTTCTGAGTAGCCGGAACTACAGGCATGGCTACCACCCCCGGGCTGATTTTTTGATTTATTGTTAGATGGGGTCTCGCTGCCCAGGCGGGTCTCGAACCCGCGGGCTCAGGCAATCCACTCACCTCAGCCTCCTAAAGGCGCGGGATTCCCAGCTGAGCCACCGAGCCCGGTTCTTTCTTTATCTTTGGGTAAAGAAAAAGTCATTGGGGACCAGATGAGGGTAGTAGGGAGGGTGTTCCAATACAGTTATTTGTTTACTGGCTAAAAATTCCTCACAGACAGTACTGTGTGAGATGGTGTATTGTAATGATGCAAGGGCTCCTTCGGGACCATTTGTGCACACACCTTTCTCATGCCAAGATTTTCAGTTAAGATTTTCCTAACTGTTTCTCTATCGATATTTATTTGGTCTGCTATGCTTCTCACAGTCACTCGACGATATTGATGCACAATTTGACCAATTTTTGCAATGTTTTCATCAGTTCCACTCCTTACTGGCCATTCTGACTTCTCTTCATCAGTGACACTTTCTGTCCCATAATTCATTTTTATACTACCATTTTCTTCATGGCATTAGCCCCATAAACTTGGACTAACATGTCCCTGATTTTACTTCTACTCTTGCCAAGTTTAGCAAGCAATTTAATGTTTGTTCATTGCTCTAATTCAAACTCTGACAGTTTCATGACAACAGCTCTGATGGATATTCCAAGAAAAAACTTCCCAAATTGCTCTCACAGGTAGACTAGGCGCTGGTGTCAGTGCATAGCTTCCCAAGGGGAGTACTTTGAAGGTGACTGTAGTGATATTCAGCAATGAGATATATGTAGCACTTTTTCTAAGATGAGCTCATGAACTTAATTGTCAGACCTCATATACTGACACAAAATGACCAATTCTGTTTTCCTGGTATGTAATCATTGAAAGACTCGAATAGTTCTGCAGCTGTGGTATTAGTTGACAACAAAAGTGCACAGCGTATCTCCATGCACATCCTTCTGAAAAATATATCACATAAAAACAAGCATTGTTGCCTTGTTGTTCACACAGGTCAACCCATCAACCTGTAATGTGTACCACAGTGACCCACTAATCTTCTCTAACAATTGTGCCTTAATATCCTCTGCTATTTCACCAATTCATCTAGTTATGGTGCTAGCTGAAAGAGGAACATATGCTTCTCCTAAAAGTTCATGACAAATGTCCTTAGCAGCAGGCAGGATCAACTCTTCACCAATAGTATATGGTTTCTTAGCTTTAGCAATGCGGTTAGTCGGCCAGGCTCAGTGGCTCAGCCTGTAATCCCAGCACTTTGGTAGGCCAAGACGAATGGATCATCTGAACCCACAGATTCAAGACCAGCTCGGGCAACTTGGCGAGACCTCGTCTCTACAATTAAAAAAAAAAAAAATCATTCTATTGTCCATTATTTCTCATGAGCATTCAGCTGTCGGTTTCATTGTGGCTGTTTTAGGCCCGGAGCGGTGACTCACGCCTATAATCCCAGCACTTTGGGAGGCTGAGGTGAGGGGATTGCCTGAGCCTGTGGGTTCGAGGCCAGCCTGGGTAACTTGGTGAGACCTCATCTCTACAATAAATTTTTTAAAAATTAGCTGGGCATGGTGGTATGTGCCTGTAGTTCCAGCTACTTGGAAGGCTGAGGTGGAAGGATTTCCTGAACCCAGCAGTGTGAGGCTGTGGTGGCTGGGAGCATGCCATTGCCCTCCAGCCTAGGTGACAGAATGAGACTCCAACTCAAAAAAAAACCCCAAAAAAAACAATGCGGTTAGTCACTAAGAATGATGCTCTCAGTGCAGACACATCAGATGAGGTGATGGCCTTCAATAATTGCTTCTGTTCTTCATGTTCTCATTTTTTTTTTTAAACTCCAAAGGCATTTCTTTTAATGCAGGGTCATTTGTCTCCACGTGATGAAGCAGTTTTGAAGGTTGTGTGGCTTCAGTGGGTAGCCGGTCACTATATATACAAAGCGGGCTTGAGGAATGTGAATCACCTGTTGCAAAGAACCCATAATTTAAGTAGGACTCTTGGAATTTTTCTTTTAAATGCAGCTTTCTTTTTGTTGGCAAGCTTAGACTCCTCTGCTGTCTCACCATTGGCTCTTTTCCCATTTTCAAAGAAGCTCTCCAGTGACATTTGTCTTTTACCCCTTTTGACTAGGATTAGCTTGTGGGTTCACCAAAACTGACTGAGACATGCATAGTGCGGGAAAGAGGCATAGACAGAAGTGGTAAATAAAATAATGGGCAGGTCACATGCGGACTAAAATAAGTGTTGGATTCTGATTTAAAGCCTACCACCAGATGTACAGTACAAATGAAGTACATCAATTCACTTGCTACTCATTAATAAGGTTATTATTTGTTTGTTTTTTTGTTTGAGATAGAGTCTTTTTGTCTCCCAGGCTAGAGTGCAGTGGCATGCTCATGGCTAACATAGCTTTGACTTGCTGGGCTTAGGCAACCATTCTGCTTCAGCCTTCTAAGAAGCTGGAACTACTGGCACACACCACCACGCCCGGCTAATGTTTTGATTTATTGTAGAGAGGAGGTCTTGCCAAGTTGCCCAGGCCGGTCTGGAATCCCTGGACTTAGGCATTCCTCTCACCTTCACCTCCCAAAACGCTGGGATTATAGGCATGAGCCACTGTGCCCAGCCTACTGATTGGGTTTTGATATGAGTCTGAAAGCAATTGATTCATTATGGTCTCTGTGCATTCCAACCTCACTGCTAATGTTAATCTGTATTTGCAGCGCTTCCCAGCACTAGCATCTCTTCTTCAGTTCCACCTCAGATCATCAGACATTAGATTCTCATAAGGAGCGCACAACCTAGATTGCTCGCATGGGCAATTCACAATAGGGTTCTCATGCCTATGAGAATCCAATGCCTCCACTGACCTGACAGAAGATGAAACTCAGGTGATAATACAAACAATGGGAAGTGGCTGTAAATACAGATGAAGCTTCACTCGCTCACATGCCACTCACCTCCTGCTGTGCCTCCTGGTTCCTAACTGGGAGTTGAGGATCTCTGGCCTACAATATTTAGTATAATAACATACTGAACAGGTTTGAGGCCTAGGAACAATAGCCTAAGTTTGTGGTAGCTTATACCATCCATGTTTGTGTAAGTACACTCTATGATATTCACACTACAGTGGAACTGAGTAACAACATGTTTCTCAGAATGTTTCCCCATCATCATTAAGCACCTCATGACTGTGTCTCTTGCAGTTGGGTGGAAGCAATGGGGAGTGGGTCACCTAATTGCATGAAATAGGGCGATAGACCTGGAAGATCTAATTCTAAACCCAGTGAATATCCCCTTTTTTCAATCCTATACCGCCCATCACCTTGTGTGGTATTTATCTGTCCATCCATTCACCTATTCATCCATTCATTTTTTTTTTTTTTTTTTCCAGCATAGCATCCTTTATTTCCCTTTTACACATCATCTGTGGGATTCTGCTATGTAAAACCCACGCCTGTCAACTCACTCCACAACTACCTGAGGCTAAGTGTCTGCGATTCCCTTTCCTGGATGAAGAGATCCCAGACTGACACTCTTCATGACCAGGTTCAGAAAGCCTGAAACAAGAGTTGTTGAAGTTTCCACTCACAAGAACTTGTTTTCTGGGGCGACAGGATCTACTTTAGAAATCCTCTTGGTTTGACTAGCACAAATTCACATCAGAGAATCAGTTTTTTCCCGTAAACATGGTATTTCTGGTTTCCTGATTAGCAGTTACAAACTTAATTTTTTTTTCTTCCAAACCTAAGTAACTTGAAACTCCAAACCTAAGACTAAAGAAGAGCAATTCTCTTCCTGAAAAAACTGGCTCTGATTTCAGTTTTCTGGACACACACAGTGGGGGAGTCACACTGTTTGTTAGAGGCAGAGAATACATCTGCAAGTGTGTGCATTTTATGGAAACCCCTAAGCAAATGCCTCTGAGTGTACACCTTTCCACATGTGCACACATCCATGTGGACAAACTCAAATGGTAAGCGTGTGCACACATAAAACGTGTGGATGAGGGATTCAAGCTGCCTCTGACTCCCTCTATGCAGAAGGAAGTTCATCCAAGCTCAAATGAAATGTCTCAACCACCCCTTAGCTAGTGCAGTGTTGCCTCCTTAGGTAGAAAACACCGGGAGGTGTTTTCTAATAAAAATAAACCCCTGCCACATTCTCAGCTGGACGGAGAGCGGCCACCAATCATGTGGCAGGGAGGGGAAGCCGAGTTCAGGCACTGAACTGGTTGTCCTGTGTGCACATCACTGTCTGGTGAGTTCCAGCACTTTCTTTACCATGGCCCTAATCCCGTCATGGATGTGGTGGAGTGCTGTCTCACACATGAAGGCTGGCGTTGTGACCACCTTGTTTTTCTGGTCCACGTGAGCTTCGGCCACCCCCTTCACACAGTGCTTGGCGCCCAGAGCCTTGATGGCCTCTGCGGTCGCGGCGTAAGACCACCTGCCGCCTTCCTCTTGCTCGTGGCCCACGGCGACCTCGACGCCTCGGAGCACCCTGGCTGCAAGGACGGGTGCAATGCAGCACAAGGCGGAGGGCTCATGGATCTCAGTACCGTAGTAGACGCCACATCCAGAGAGCACCGCCGCGACCTCAGCCCCAGGTCGCGGCGCCAGGCCGTGAAGGGCCGAGCGCGAGGGGGGCGTCTGACCGTCGGGAGACAGCAGCCGCAGACGGCCAGGGAGGGGTGCGAACGCGGACGTCGCTGCCAGCCTCGACGCCACCAGGACCCTGACGGCCGCCATGACGCGGGGTAGGAGGGTCACGCCGCAACGAGGCTGAGCACCTAACAGTCTGCGAGCCGCCAGTGGGTAGGACCGCGCCTCTTTTTTTTTTTTTTTTTTTTTTTTTAGTTGCAGGCTCACTGTGTCACCCAGACTGGAGTGCAGTGGCCGCTCCCGGCCACCGCAGCCTCGACCTGCTGGGCTCCAGCAATCCTTCCGCCTCAGCCTTCGAGTAGCCGGAACTGCAGGCGCGAGCTACCACGCCCAGCTAATTTTTTGATTTATTGTAGAGATGACGTCTCGCCTGCCCACGCGGGTTTCGAACCTGCGGGCTCAGGCAATCCACTCACCTCAGCCTCCCAAGGCACGGGATTACAGGCTGAGCCACCGAGCCCGGCTCATCCATTCATTTCATAAATATTATTAAATGCCTGCTATATGCCAACTGTGAGCAAAGCACCTGTAAACAAAATCAACAAAATTTCCCAACTTTTTGGAGTTTACTATGTTCTCCAGTTGGTTGGAAGAGACATGTAATAAAACTGATACATCAACCGGGCTCGGTGGCTCAGCCTGTAATCCCACACCTTTGGGAGGCTGAGGTGAGTGGATTGCCTGAGCCCATGGTTCGTGACCTGCCTGGGCAGCGAGACCTCATCTCTACGATAAATCAAAAAATCAGCCGGGCATGGTAGCACATGCTTGTAATTCCGGCTACTTGGAAGGCTGAGGTGGAAGGATCGCTGGAGCCCAGCAGGTCGAGGCTGTGGTGGCCGGGAGCGGCCACTGCACTCTAGTCTGGGCGACAGAGTGAGACTCCAACTAAAAAAAAAACCAAAAAAACTGATACATAAGTAAAATACATGGTATGATAGGTAAACATAAATACTGAGAAGAAAATAATGCAGGAAGTAGGATAAGAAAAGGGAAACCAGGAGAAATGTCTTAATTTTCAAAAGTGGCTAAGGATATATCCAGTGCATTCTAGACTGAGTTTCTCAGGGTTCTTCTGGGAGAATAGGTACAATTCTAAACGGCTTCCCTCGGCAGTTTAGGGTGGAAATTCCTGTAGTTGGCTTAGGCAGTTAACACTCCATCCAATTTCCAAGTTCCAAGAATTTGTGGAACTCTCTGGTGCTCTTTTATATCTTCTCCTGTTCTACTTGTCCTTAATCTAGTCTCAAAATCCTTTATTATTATTTGATGGGATTTTGGAAGGGAAAGGAAAGGAACATAGGTGGCCAACCCAAGAAAAGCCTTAAGATTCAGCTCAAGCCGGGCTCGGTGGCTCAGCCTGCAATCCCGTGCCTTTGGGAGGCTGAGGTGAGTGGATTGCCTGAGCCCTGAGGGTTCGAGACCCGCCTGGGCAGCGAGACCTCATCTCTACAATAAATCAAAAAATCAGCCGGGCGTGGTAGCGCATGCCTGTAATTCCGGCTACTCGGAAGACTGAGGCGGAAGGATCACTGGAGCCCAGCAGGTTGAGGCTGCGGTGGCCGGGAGCGGCCACTGCACTCCAGTCTGGGTGACAGAGTGAGACTCCAACTCAAAAAAAAAAAAAAAAAAAAAAGATTCAGCTCAGAGTTCACCTTCTTCAAGCAATCCTCTCTGAGACCTTCTCCCACCCAATTTGCCTCAGGTTAGATTTTTGTGACAGGTTTCTGTGCTTCCAAAATACCTGACCACTGCTGCACTCAATGCGTTATAAGTTCCTGCTTAGGTGTGTGTTCCCCTCCTGGACTATGAAAGTAAGTACTAGATCTCAGCTGGGCGCAGTGGCTCATGCCTGTAATCCCAGCATTTTAGAAGGCCAAGGTGGGAGGACTGTTTGAGCCCTGGAGTTTGAGGCCAGGCTGGGCAACATAGTGAGAACCCCATCTCTCTTAAAAAAAAAAAAAAAAAGCCTGGGTGTGGAGGCTCAAGCCTGTAATCCCAGTACTTTGGGAGGTGGAGGCAAGAGGATTGTCTGAGCTCAGGGGATTGAGACCAGCTTGGGTAACTTGGCGAGTCCTTGTCTCTACAATAAATCAAAAAATTAGCTGGGTGTGGTAGCGCACACCTGTAGTTCCAGCTACTTGGAAGGCTGAGGCGAAAGGATCACCTGAGCCCAGCAGGTCGAGGTTGCAGTGGCTGTGGGCGCTGCTGCACTCCAGCCTGGGTAATAGAGTGAGACTCCAACTAAAAAAAAAAAAATTAGCCAGGCATGGCAGTACACACCTGTAGTCCCAGCTATTCAGGAGACTGAGACAGGAGGATCACCTGAGGCCAGGGGGTGGAGGCTGCAGGGAGCCATGATCATGCCACTGCACTCCAGTCTGGGTGACAGTGAGATCCCGAGTCAAAAAACAAAAACAAAAAAACTAAAGTACTAGGTCTCATTTCTGCCATGATTCCCAGCACTTAGCACAGAGCCAGACACATACTTTGTGCTCTTTAAACATTTTGTAAATGAATGTGTGGTTTTACATGGCCGTATTGTTCGGCCTTTACACCAGCCCTGTGAGGAAGACCTACATCATATTGCCAATTTATAGAATAGAAACTGTAGCTTAGAGATGGTTCCAAAGTTACTGTTTTTAGCCAAGTCTCCTAACTTCAACTTCAGTGTTTTTGTTCGATGACATGCTGTTGTCAATATACAGTGAAAAAGAGGAAGATGTGAATTTCTCCCCAGTACTACATCACCTTCTTCTGATAACCATCACTGTTGGCATTCTGGTGCCCACGCTCTCCCTGCTTGGCCTATGTACTTGGAAAAAGCTAATTCCATCCATGACTCTGGATTCTCCTAAACTAATCTGCATTATCCCATCTCTTCACAGTTTTTGGTTAAAAGGTGGGCATGTGACCTAGTTTGTTTCCAGGAGAACTTCTGGGTGCCTCTGGGAGATAAACATGTTTGTACTAGCTGAGATAGGTCAGGAAGGAGTCCTTTCACTCCTTTCAAATGGTATGCAACATTAAACAGCCTCAAAATAAGGTGATGGCACAAATGGCAGAGAGAGAGAGTTGAGAAGCCTGACTTTTGAATCAAACTAACACTGAAGACTTTTTTTTTTTTGAGTTGGAGTCTCACTCTGTCGCCGAGACTGGAGTGCAATGGTTGCTCCCGGCCACTGCAGCCTCGACCTGCTGGGCTCCGGTCATCCTTCCACCTCAGCCTTCTGAGTAGCCGGAATGACAGGCGCGCACTACCACATCCGGCTGATTTTTTGATTTATTATTGTAGAGATGAGGTCTCGCTGCCCAGGTGGGTCTCGAACCCGCGGGCTCGGGCAATCCACTCACCTCAGCTTCCCAAAGGTGCGGGATTACAGGCTGAGCCACCGAACCTGGCTCACTAAAGACTTTTTAGTTATAATAACGAATGAACCCAATTTTTTTGAGTCAGGGTCCTCACTCTGTTGCCCACACTGGAGTGCTGAGGCATGATCATGGCTCCCCAAAGCCTCAATATCTTGGGCTCAAGCAATCCTCCCTCCTCAGCCTCCTGAATAGCTGGGACTATAGGCGCACACCACCATGCTCCCACTAATTTTTTGATCTTGGGTTGGGACAAAGTCTCTCTATGTTGCCCAGGCTGGTCTTGTAGTCCTGAACTCAAGCAATTCTCCCACCTCAGCCTCCCAAAGTGCAGGGATTACAAATATGAGTCACTATACCTGGCTGAACCTCACTTAATGTTCAAGGCAATTTGAGTTTCGTTTTCTGTAACTTGCCACAGAAGATATTCAAAAGGATGCAAGATGGAAGGAATAGATAGGAAAACTAGGTAGACTTAAAGTGTAACTGACTTATGGAAGAGATGTAAATATAATGCTAGGATGCTTAGGAACATTCAAATTAGGAACGCTTGGTAATTAATCAAGAGGCCATTGAGGTAGACTCAGGAAAGACTGTCAGTTATTGTCAATATCAAAATGTATTAAAATGTAGGTATAACCTGTAGTTCCAGCTACTTGGAAGGCTGAAGCCCAGCAGGTCGAGGCTGCAGTGGCTGTCAGCATGCCACTGCACTCTAGCCTGGGCGACAGAGTGAGACTCCAATAAAAAAAAAAAAAACCAAAACAAAATCCAAAAATAGGTATATTCTCAGCCTTGCCCTTTAATCCCCCAGCCTACCAACAAAGAGAATTTTCCCTTCACTTGCTCACCTTTAGATCACCTTCAACTCGGCTACCAACCTTCTGTGGTACAGAACTGAAAGGAAGAATAGAAGAGACAGATGGGAAGGGAGAAGCTAAGTATTAGGAGATTTGCATTGGATAAAGAGTAAGGAAGGGATTGAGGGAAAGAGAAACTCCAGAACACTATTACAATTAAGGGAAAAAAGTGCCTGGGTGTGGTGGCTCACACCTGTAATCCCAGCATTTTGGGAGGCAAAGTGAGAGAATTGCTCAAGCCCAGTGATTCAAGACCAGCCTGGGCAACTTGGCGACACCTCATTCCTACAATAAAATTAAAAAGTTAGCCGGGCTCGGTGGCTCAGCCTGTAATCCCGTGCCTTGGGAGGCTGAGGTGAGTGAATTGCCTGAGCCCGCGGGTTCGAGACCTGCCTGGGCAACTTGGTGAGACCGCATCTCTACAATAAATCAAAAAAATTGGCTGGGTGTGGTAGCGCACGCCTGTAGTTCCAGCAACTTGGAAGGCTGAGGTGGAAGGATGGCCAGAGCCCAGCAGGTCGAGGCTGCGGTGGCCGGGAGCGGCCACTGCACTCCAGTCTGGGTGACAGAGTGACTCCAACTCAAAAAAAAAAAAAAAAAGTTAGCCAGGTTTGGTGGCATGCATCTGTATTTCCAGCTGCTTGGAAGGCTAAGGGAGAAGGATTGCCTGAGCCTAGCAGGTAGAGGTTGTGGTTGTGAGTGTGCCACTGCACTCTAGCCTGAGCAACAAAGTGAGACTCTGACTCAAAAAACAAAGCAAATAAAAAAACAAAAAGAAAGAAAGAAAGAAAATAAAAATGGAGATGGCAATTTTTTTTTTTTTGAGTTGGAGTCTCACTCTGTTGCCCAGACTGGAGTGCAGTGGCACGCTCACGGCCACCGCAGCCTTGACCTGCTGGGTTCAGGTGATCCTTCCGGCTCAGCCTTCCAGGTAACTGGAACTACAGGCACATGCCACCATGCCTAGCTAATTTTTCTTGATTTACAGTAGAGATGAAGTCTCACCATGTTACCCAGGCTGGTCTCAGACCTGTGGGCTCAGGCAATCCTCTCACCTTGGCCTCCCAAAGTGCTGGGATTATAGGTGGGAGCCACCACATCCAGCTGAAAAAACACAAAGACTATTTTGTAGCATGTGCAGATTATACAAAATTGAAATCTTATTGCCTAAGGTTACATCTATTAACTCAACTATATTGCAACAGAGACATAATGGCTGGCTATGCCCCAAATATTTACTGCCTAGTCTTTACAGTTCGGTGGCTCAGCCTGTAGTCGCGCGTGAGTGGATTGCCTGAGCCCGCGGGTTCGAGACCCGCCTGGGCAGGGAGACCTCATCTCTACAATAAATCAAAAAATCAGCAGGGCGTGGTAGCGCATGCCTGTAATTCTGGCTATTTGGAAGGCTGAGGCGGAAGGATCGCTGTAGCCCAGCAGGTCGAGGTTGCGGTGGCCGGGAGCAGCCACTGCACTCCAGTCTGGGCGACAGAGTGAGACTCCAACTCAAAAAAATAAAAACAAAAACAAAAAAACTTGCCAACACCCCTCTTAGGTGCCAGGACTGTTATGCGGCTGATCATTGCTTAGGCCTCTCCCTTGACTATGAGCTTCTGGGTGGTGGCACCTGGGTCCTAGTAACCTACAAAAAGGCACACTGCTGCTCGAAGGCTCATTTACTAGGGAGGTAGTACAAGGACGATTTAAGGGCCAGGACTCTACCATAAATCAAGAAAAATTAGCCGGGCGTGATGGCGCATGCCTGTGGTTCCAGCTACTAGGAAGCCTGAGGCAGACGGATCACCTGAGCCCAATAGGTGGAGGCTGCGGTGGCGATGAGCCTGCCACTGCACTCCAGCCTGGGCTACAGAGAGACTCCAACTCAAAAAAATAAAAAATAATAAAGAGGCTGGTTGCTGCGGTTCACACTTGTAATCAATCCTAGCACTTTGGGAAGCCGAGGCAGGAGAATCGTTTTAGGCCAGGAGTTCGAGACCAGCCTGAGCAACATAGCCATTCCTCCCACGACCACCGCACCCCCCCTCCGCCCCGTCCACACACACGCCGCCCCTATTAACAGAAAAAAAAAAGAAAAAATCGATTCCCCACTCTGTTCCTCACTATCCTCCTCTGAGTAACACAGATACAAGTAGGGCTGGAAGTGGCAAGAGCCAGATAAGATGTGCTAATTTTCATCTCGCCAGGCCTCCACGCACTTCCTGAGGAAGCACGAGGGGCCGGCGCTGCGCGGCGGCTAAGAGGGCAGAGGCCCGGTGAGCCGCGGGGAAGG
This sequence comes from Cephalopachus bancanus, assembly GCA_027257055.1. Taxonomy (NCBI): domain Eukaryota; kingdom Metazoa; phylum Chordata; class Mammalia; order Primates; family Tarsiidae; genus Cephalopachus; species Cephalopachus bancanus. Next base: position 4,601,330 of record JAPVLO010000158.1, read on the forward strand.
GCGGCGCTGGGACCCGGACGCCACCCGTGCCAGGGCGGCCGCGCGGCCGTCAATCAAGGCCGCCGTGGGGCGGGTCGTGGCGCGGCGCGGCGGGGCGGGGTGGCGCTTCCGCCTGCGCGAGGCCGCCGCGGGCCGCACGGAGGCGCCGGGCCGCGGTCGGGAACTGGTGTCAGCTGCCGCCCGCCGCGCGGCCCGATGAAGGGGGCGATGGAGCTGGAGCCCGAGCTGCTGCTGCAGGAGGCCCGCGAGAACGTGGAGGCGGCGCAGAGCTACCGGCGGGAGCTGGGCCACCGGCTGCAGGGGCTGCGGGAGGCGCAGAGGCAGGTCCGAGGGCCGCGCCCAGAGGGGCGCTGTGGGCCCGGGGAGGGCGAGGGGCGCCGGGCGGCCAGGGCTTCGAGCGGTGGCAGTGTCGCAAACTCCGGAGGCAGAAGCGGAAGGGCTCTGTGGGTGGGAGGAGGACTGGCAGGGTCTGGGAAGGGGGGAGGTGGTAGCTGGGGAGGTCTTCAGGACGAGTTTGGGGGATCGACGAGCGTGTGAGGAGCGCCCCCTAAACCGGGGCAGTGATGGGGTGGCGCCTGAAGTTGGAGAGAGTCAGCAACCACGGCGGAACCCGGCGATCCCAGGACAGAGTGGTGCATTGGGGGAGGTAGACGTTATTTGGGAATCCTGTGGTGGGTGGAGATGGGCTTTAGAGAGCCCCAGGAAAAGGTGGGGCAGTGACCTGGGGACAGCTAGAGGTGGAGACAAAATGGGTGTTGGAAGGGGAGGACGAGAAGAAGGGGAAGGAGAGATGGGGTTGAGGAGCAGTACGTTGACACTAAATGAATGGGGCTGATGCCCGAATAATGCCTCCTACGATCTTGAATGCATTTTTTTAAAATCACGTAGAGCCACCCCATTCTGAGGTTTAAGGTGCAGGTGAAGTTATGTTGGAAGGGCAGGAGAAGGAAAATGAAATGCTGGAGGAGGGAACACAAAGGCGTAGGGAAATGGAAAACAGATTTAAAGAGGGGAGGGCTGCAGGGAGCAGCTAAATATACTTTCAAGTGGTGGAGTTATCTGTTCCATGGGGAAAGGGTTTTATCAAAGATATTAGGAAAGCCACATGGTTTTTCTACACCCTCAAACATACACAGAAAGAGATATGACCCACTGCCAATGTGTGATAGGGCGAATAGCCCACAGGCTACTCTCAGCATAAGTGCTTAATGCATGCTTTTTTTGAGTGAGTGGTATTCCATCTGAATTTCTCCAGGTCACACTTGCTATTAATGTACTTGGTCATCCTAGTAACACCAATGCTGCCAAATCTGACAATGGTGAAGTAGTGCTAACAGTGTCTTTGGATGTTCTCGTCATTAAGGATCTCAACATGCTTCGGGTTTTATATATTTTAAAATCCTTGTGGAGTGGTGTAGGCCAGGCATCATTTGTATTTTAGTAACAAAACTGGGAGAAGAGTGTAGATATGATTATACTGACTTGGTGAGTACTTCTCAAGGCCCTTCAGAGTACTGTTTCCCTTTGAAGATATCTGCATTATTCCTTCTGCTGTTTTGAAATAGAGGTTCTAAATCTAGGACATTGTGTCAAATGAAAGAGATTAAAATACCTCTTATTACATGACTCATGTCTCAGCCAGTTAAGATATATCTTGTATGAGCATGACTGTTGTTTAACTCTGCATCAGCAATTAAGAAGCAGTCGAGTTGACACTAAATGAATGAGGTTAGCACCCGGGAGAAGTTATTAATTTCTCACGTGATATTGGTTACTTTTTTTTTTTTTAATTTAGTGGGGATCCTCCCTAGATGGTTTAGTATTAACTTACCAAACCTATGTTCTTTTACATTGTATATCCAATAATTTGAATACAGGACATACTTTTCTGTAGTTTAGCATGGGTTTTTTTTTTTTTTTTTTTTTTGAATTGGAGTCTCGCTCTGTCGCCCAGACTGGAGTGCAGTGGCTGCTCCCGGCCACCACAGTCTCGACCTGGTGGGTTCCGGCGATCCTTCCGCCTCAGCCTTCCAAGTAGCTGGAACTACAGTCGCACACTACCACGCCTGGCTCATTTTGATTTATTATAGAGATGAGGTCTCGCCAAGTTGCCCAGGCGGGTCTTGAACTGGTGGGCTCAGGCAATTCACTCACCTTGGCCTCCCAAAGCGCGGGATTACAGGCAGAGCCACTGAGCCTGGCCTGTTTTGTTTTTGAGGCCCATTGTCTCGGGCTTGAGACAAAAAACTAAAAGAACATCCATCACAGTTAGGTTCCTGATGACATTGCTTTCTGATTAGACTGAATAATAGTCTAGTTCTCTTTTGTGAAATGGAATGAGTTTTGTGCCAGTGCCAGTTACAATAGCATCTCTCAAAGCTAACTCTAGTGGATTGTGCATGTTTGGGTTTGTGGAATAAGTCCTCTGTCAACTTGCATTTTAAGGAAGGTCTATGGTACAAAAATATTATCGAAATAAGCAGCTGCTTTTGTTTGGTGGTTGGGATATTTTTAGGGTTCCAGTCATTTTCAGAATCACTACATAGAATATATGGCATTTTAGTCAAAGATTTTTGGAGGAAGGATGGAAGAGAAGAGAGGAAGGGATGCTATCTTTTGTCTACATTTTTTATTTTATTTCCTTTTGGCATATGATTTTCTTTTCTGCAGTCTTTTTTCAGGAGTGTTGGCATTTTTTTTTTCTTTTTTCCCCCTCATTATCAAGACAGGTAATTTGCCGACTTTGTAACAGGGTTTGAGGGTGGCACATCTAATACATGTGCATGAACACCCAGTCATCATGCTTATGAACAACAGGAAGATCAGGCATCTAAATTTTTTATTGAGATATAATTCACATGCCATAAAATTTATACCTTAAAGTTTATACTTCAGCGTTTTTTCATATATTCAAAGAGTTGTTAAAACCATCACCACTGTCTAGTTGAAGAATATTTTTATTATCCCCAAAATAAATCTCATAGTTCTTAGCTATCACTTCCCTAACCCTGACAAACACTAAACTACTTTGTGTCTCTATGGATTTGCCTCCTCTGACCATTTCATATAATGGAATCATACAGTATGTAGCCCCTTGTGACTGACTTCTTTGATTTGATATAATGTTTTCAGAGCTCATCCATGTGGTAGCATGTATGAGTACTTCACATCTTTTAAATGGCTGAATAATAATTGTGTAGATATACCATATTTTATTTATTTTATTTTTTTAATGTTTTTTTTTTTTTTGAGTTGGAGTCTCACTCTGTCACCCAGGCTGGAGGGCAGTGGCACCCTCCCGGCCATCGCAGCCTCGACCTGCTGGGCTTACCATATTCTATTTACCATTCATTAGTTACTGGGCATTTGGAATATTTCCACTTTTGACTAGTATGAATAATGCTGCTATGAATATTTGTGTACAACTTTTTATGTGGATGTTTTCAGTTCTTTTCTGATATACCTAGGGATTGCTGGATCACATGGTAACTTTTTGTTTAACCATTTCGAGAGCTCTTGGCATACCTTTTATCTTTGCTTTTCTTACCCTTTAAAATTATTCACAAAATTTGTTTTGTATAAAGAAATTATGTATATTGGCTGGATGTGGTGGCTTACACTTGTAATCCTAGCACTTTGGGAGGCTGAGGCGGGAAGTTTGCTTGAGTTAAGAAGTTTGAGACCAGCCTGGGCAACATAGTGAGACCTTATCTCTACAAAAAATAAAAAAATTAGCTGGGCATAGTGGTGCGAACCTGTAGTCCCAGCTACTGGAGAGGCTGAGGTGGGAGAATCTCTTGAGCCCAAGAGGTCAAGGCTACAGTGAGCCAGGATTGCACCATTGCATTCCCGCCTGACTGAGAAAGTGAGATCTTGTCTCCAAAAAAAAAAGAAAAAGAGAAACCATGTGTTTGAAAGTCTAGAAGGAAGAAGAACAAAAATCTTAAATTATTCTGTCAAAAACAAGTGCCAGAATGTAGCAGTTTCTCTTGTGGTTAAGTTTGGGCCCTACCCTCCATTTTCAGAGAAAAGGAAGTTCTATGTAGGAGTGCAAGGGTTGTCTGTAACTCTTACTGTTTGAATAAGTTAAAGACTAGGGAGCTGTTTGTTGTCTTCAGGAAATCAGATAATGTTTATAACTAGTCTGGCCTAGCTGTTGTTGAAATCATTAAGAATAATTCACTGAGGCTGGGCATGGTGGCTCATGCCTATAATCCCAGCACTTTGGGAGGCTGAGGTGAGAGAACTGCCTGAGCCTACAGGTTCAAGACCAGCCTGGGCAACTTGGTGAGACTGCATCTCTACAATAAATCAAAAAATTTGCCAGGCATGGTGGCGCATGCCTGTAGTTCCAGCTACTTGGAAGGCTGAGTTGGAAGGATCACCTGAGTCCAGCAGGATGAGGCTGTAGTGGCTGTGAGCTTGCCACTGCACTCCAGCCTGAGTGACAGAGTGAGACTCCAGCTCAAAAAAAAAAAAAAAAAATAGCTCCTTGGAATTCTTAGTACTAAGATGTAAATGCGAAATGAATTAGCTCCCACTCCTAATTATTCATGTCTCTTCATTCAGCTCTTTGTTGGGCACCTACTGTGGGGCTGAGGTATGCCTAGGTCCTAAATGGTGTGGTCAGGGAAATGGGCTACTTCCCTCATGGGTTTACTCTTTCCTTTGGTAGCTGATCTTCAGGCTGTTACCTCTAAAAACAAAACAAGTAAGAAAAACCCAAATTCTTCTGTATTCATTTTTAGATTTTACTTCTGTTGTATTTTTCATCACTTGTCCTGTTTGTACAGCATTGGCTTTTCTGCTTGTGGTAAGTAGAAATAACTGATGAAGATGTCATGCAGTGATGTCAGCTGGCCTCTCAGGCCTCACAGAGTGACACTGCATTGATGAACATTGCTGAAGACCAGGGTCTGGTCCTTAAGCTTTATGAGTTCACAAGCTTCATTTCTGTGTATTACCAAAGGGATTAGTTTGAGGTCCTGGTGGTACCTACAGTGAAAAATGCCAATATTTTGGTCTGTGCAGTTACATTTCACTCAATAAAATTAATATGTTTGCTTACATATGCCTTTTAGTAGTGTGAATCAGTGTCTCTCAGGGCATTGACAAAAGCAAATCTCTGTTCTTCCAAGAGTAAATGATAAGATCCTAGTACCCAATTAAGACACTGTTTGATGAGGGCCCTGCCCAGCTCTGACCAGTGGTGTCCCTTAAATCCTTGCTACTATGAGTGTGGTCCATGACCTGCAGCAGTGGAGCTTGTGAAGAATACAGAAGCTCAGGTCCCACCCCAGACCTACTGAACCAGAGTCTGTACTGGAGCAAGACCCTGGGCTGTGAGATGTGCGTAAAGATTGAGGCACATTGCCTTAGAGTATACCATTGCCACTTCATCAGCTCTTTACTGAATTTTGTAGTTTAAACTAACAGTGTGTCTTCATAAATTGCTGTGGTTTATTCTCAAGATTAAAACATTGAGGCCAGGTGCGGTGGCTCACATCTGTAATCCCAGCACTTTGGGAGGCTGAGGTGGGAGGATTGCTTGAGCCCAGGAGTTTGAGACCAGCCTGGGCAGCATAGTGAGACCTCATCTCTACAAAACAATTTAAAAACTAGCCAGGCATGTTGGCATGTACCTGTAGTACCAGCTACTCGGAAGGCTAAGGTGGTAAGATCTCTTGAGCTTAGGAGTCCAAGACTGCAATGAGCTGTGGTTGTTCCATTGCCTTCTAGCCTGAACAACAAAGGAAAGCTCTGTCTTTAACAAAAATAAAAATAAACATGACCCTGGCAATCTTTAGCAGGCCTGGTGTGGAACTCCAGACTCTACATTTAAAAAAATGAAGTATTAGACATTTGTTTGTTAGATAATTGTTCAAAGAGAATAATTGTCCATTTCAAGCCAGTGCTTGTCCTAGCATTACTTAATATCTATAATGCGGCCATTTGATGAATAAGTCTTCCATAGGATTTTGTTTTCATTTTTAGTAGTTGATTTCAGATGACCTTTTGAAGATATAACTAGTATTCTTGATATTCCAAGTGTGTAATACCAGGTAGATCATTATTCCTATAAGGTTTGAAAACACACAACATACTAGTGAAGGACTGGGGTAGATATAGAACTCCGTGAAAAAAAAAAGGTAAGAGCCGGGCTCGGTGGCTCAGCCTGTAATCCAGTGCCTTTGGGAGGCTGAGGTGAGTGGATTGCCTGAGCCCGCGGGTTCAAGACCCGCCTGGGCAGCGAGACCTCATCTCTACAATAAATCAAAAAATCACCTGGGCGTGGTAGCGCATGCCTGTAATTCTGGCTACTCGGAAGGCTGAAGTGGAAGGATTGCTGGAGCCCAGCAGGTGAGGCTGCGGTGGCCGGGAGCGGCCACTGTACTCCAGTTTGGGCGACCGAGTGAGACTCCAACTCAAAAAAAAAAAAGTCAGTTATTTCAGAAAACTAAGACAGGAAGTCTTAGTAGCTTAGCAAAGAAAAGAAAGCTATTATTGCTCCTTTTATCTCCCACTTCCCCTTCTGTTGCCCATTTTCAAAACAGTACAAAAATCTGTTTGAATGTAATTTGCTACAGCAGTAGTACTTAAATATGTCTCTATTATAATATTCCAAGAAAGGTTAAATCTAAATCTAGGGAAAACCAAGAACAGCTGAAATAATTTTAAAATAACTTGTAATTCTGCTACTTACAGACGACTATAGTTAATGTTTTGGTGTATCCTTCTATACATACTATTCTGCAAAGTTGAAAGACTACCATATATGGAAACTTCTATCCAATTTTTTTCATTTTGTTAGCATTATATAATAAACATTTACTAAGAACATTTTCCCATGTGCAGCCTAATTTATAATGCAGAGGTGAATGGAGTCTATTACATAGATACTTTGGAGCGTTTCTTAGTGGTAAGCTGAAATGCATTGGTTCCAGTTACCCCAAAACTCTGGCAACAAAGCTCTGGAAGCAAAACTAAATAATTGCAACCAAGAAAGGGGGTAAAAATAAAAAATGGCTGGGCTCAGTGGCTCAACCTGTAATCCCAGCACTTTGGGAAGCTGAGGCAAGTGGATTGCCTGAGCCCACAGGTTTGAGACCAGCTCTGGCAACTTGGTGAGACCTTGTCTCTACAATAAATCAAAAATTAGCCGGGCGTGGTAGCTTGCGACTATAGTTCTGGCTACCTAGAAGGCTGAGGCGGAAGGATTGCTGAAGCCCAGCAGGTCGACGCTGGGGTGGCTGTGAGTGTGACACTGTACTCCAGCCTGGGCGACAGAGTGAGACTCTAACTCAAAAAAAAAGAGAAAAGAAAAAACTGCATGTATATAGTCCTGTGTTGCTTAATGACAGGAATATATTCCAAGAAATAGGTTCTTAGGCAATTTCATTTTTGTATAAGCATCATGCACCTAGGCTTATGGTATAGCTTATTCCTTCTAGGCTACAAACCTGTATAGCATGTAAATCTACTGAGTGCTTTAGGCTCTTGTAACCACAATGATAAGTGTCTGTATCTAAACATAGAAAAGGTACAGTAAAAATATAGTAATATAATCTTTTTTTTTTTTTTGAGTTGGAGTCTCACTCTGTTGCCCAGACTGGAGTGCAGTGGCCGCTCCCAGCCACCGCGGCCTCCACCTGCTGGGCTCCGGCGATCCTTCCGCCTCAGCCTTCCAAGTAGCTGGAACTACAGGCGTGCGCTACCATGCCTGGCTAGTTTTTGATTTATTATAGAGATGAGGTCTCGCCAAGTTGCCCAGGCGGGTCTCGAATCTGCGGGCTCAGGCAGTCCCCTCACCTCAGTCTCCCAAAGGCGTGGGATTACAGGCTGAGCCACCGAGCCCGGTTTAGTAATATAATCTTATGGAACCACCATTGTATATGGTTGTTGTTGACCAAAACGTCATTATGTGGCACGTGACTGTATTTATGCGCAAAAGACCACATATTTACCTTGGCTTTTCTGTCATCTTTTCACGAATACATTTTTTCACAAATTGTCTTTAAATATGACATTCTTAAAGCTGCTTGTTGAGTTTAAAACTCACCTGAAATATAGGAGGTCGAAGAGAATTAAAACAAGCATTCTGCATCAGTAATGTTTAACTCAGTGATGTTAATAAAAAGTATGTGAATGTCACAGAGATACATTTCTGTAGATTTTTTTTCCAGTATAGACTGCAATGTTTGTAAGAACTTATTACTATAAATCTGGTGAATAACAGGACTAATTTGTCATCTAAAAAGCCAAATAAATGTAGGACAACCTTTTATTATTGAGGGCTTTCAGTGAATTACTAATATTTTCAGTTATTTTGGTTGTTCCTATTAGCCATGAGATCTTGACAGACTAAACTTTTCTAGGCTGGGTGTGGTGGCTCACGCCTGATCTCCCAGCATTTTGGGAGGCCAAGGTGGTAAGATTGCTTGAGTACAAGAGTTTGATACCAGCCTGGGCAACATAGCAAGACCACGTCTCTACAAAATATAAAAAAATTAGGCATGGTGGCATGCACCTTTAGTTCCAGCCTGGGCGAAATGAGACCCGACTAAAAAAAAAATAGCAAAACCAAAAACCAACTCCCCCCCAAAAAACACAAAAAACTTTCCTGATCTTCATTTTCTTTATTCGTAAAATGAGGATAAGGATAGGACCTACTTTACTTAGCCAGAGAGGGGATTAAATGAGAAACTTTTTTTTTTTTTTTGCCATTTTTTTTAATGCCATTTAATAATAATAATACCACTAAATATTGTTATTCTAGTGACATCCCCTACTTCTCCAACTGACAGCTTATTCTTTAAGTGTCTCCTGCTCTCTTTTTGAGCAGAATAACCTTTTTATACTGTGATGGAAGTTTGTGGCTGTCCCACTTATATAAGACCATAATACTTTTTTTTTGAGTTGGAGTCTCGCTCTGTCACCCAGACTGGAGTGCAGTGGTTGCTACCGGCCACCGCAGCCTCGACCTGCTGGGCTCTGGCGATCCTTCCGCCTCAGCCTTCCAAGTAGCCGGAATTACAGGCATGCGCTACCACGCCCGGCTGATTTTTTGATTTATTGTATAGATGAGGTCTCGCTGTCCAGGCGGGTCTCAAACCACTCACCTCAGCCTCCCAAAGGCGCGGGAGTACAGGCTGAGCCACCGAGCCCGGCTTACATTTTTTTTAATAATTATTTGTGCATGCCATTTCCATTACCAGAATTAGAGATTTTCAGGTCAGGCCTTATTCATCTTTATAACCCCAATTCCTGGCACATACTAGACCTCAATAAATGTTGAATGAATGCCTTTATGAATGTTGTGGGTATAATTGTGCAAACATTCTTTTTTAGATTGTCTGTGGTCTTGAGTTTGTGCACCCTGTTCATTAGTGCAGATAATCAGTAATTAAGCATTTATTTTTTCATATGGGTTACTTATCTATTGCTGCATAATGAACTATGCCAAAGCTTAACAGCTTAGAAGGCAACCATGTTTGTTTACAATTCTGGAGGTTGACTGGGGCTCAGGTAGTACTCTTGGTTTTGCTTGGCAGCACTCTTGTGGTTGCAGTCAGATGGCAGCTGAGGCTGGAATATCCAAACAGAATGTTTGCTGACTGGTTTGGAGCCTTAGTATTAGCAGGACTCAGCTGGAACATTGGCATAGCTGGGCCTAGGTGCCAGTCTTTCTCTCTCCCTCTCTTACTGCCTCCTTTCCTGCCCCCTTCTTTCTTCCTTGCTCTCTTTTTCCTCTTCCTTCTCTTTTTTACCTCTCGTTTTCCACTTTTCCTCTCTAGTAAGATAACCATACTTCTTCCATGGTGGCTCCAGGCCTCCATAGGTAGAAGTTGACAGGTGATCTGAGGGCTGAGTCCTGGAACTGGCACAGTGTCAGTTTCACTCTTGCTCTGCGCGTGTGACTGCATTGCTGGTCACAGGCCCAGCCCAGATTCTAGGAGAGAGGACTGCACAAAGCCACGAGTACGTAAGAGGAAATGCAGCAGTGTGTACAAGTCCATACTTGAGTCAAACTGAGCTAAAATTCTCTGCCACTTTACTAACTTTGTGATGTAGGTAGGTATATCTCTTTGGTGCCTGTGCTACTTATCTACAGATGTTTTCCTCATGGGTTATGGTAGAATTTAAATGGGACTATGTGTTTAAGTACCTGCCACACAGTAAATATACAGTAGATGATAGCTGCTTCTGTACTGTTCCTATTGCCATTATTATTATTATCATCATCATTTAGAGACAGGGTCTTACACTGTTGCCCAGGCTGTAGTGCAATGGCACAATCATGGCTCATTGTAGTTTCAAACTCCTGGGTTCAAGTGATCCTCCTGCCTCAGCCTCCTGAGGAGCTAGACTACAGGCACACACTACCATGTCCAACTAATTTTTAAATTTTTTTGTAGAGACAAGGTCTTGATATGTTGCCCAGGCTTTGGAGTCCTGGCCTCAAGCAGTCCTCCTGCCTTGCACTCCCATAGTGCTGAAATTACGGGCATGAGCTACCATACCTGGCCTTGCCATTATCAATGACTCATGTCTTGGTGTGAGGACAAAGACAAATAGCTAATACAGTACTTTTCTCGTGAACTGAGAAAAAAGACTTTGGTTAGCTTCTTCAATTTCAGTTGACAGTTTTATATCTCTCCTTTGTCTTTTCTTTCTTTTTTTTTTTTTTTTGAGCTGGAGTCTCACTCTGTCGCCCAGACTGGAGTGCAGTGGCCACTCCCGGCCACTGCAGCCTCGACCTGCTGGGCTCAGGCGATCCTTCCACCTCAGCCTTCCAAGTAGCTGGAACTACAGGCGCGCGCTACCACGCCCGTCTAATTTTTGATTTATTGTAGAGATGAGGTCTCACCAAGTTGCCCAGGCAGGTCTTGAACCCACGGCCTCAGGCAATCCACTCACCTCAGTCTCCCAAAGGCGCGGGATTACAGGCTGAGCCACCGAGCCCAGCTGTCTTTTATTTCTGACCACTATATTCTTGTTAGTTAATAGTTTTTAAGGCCAGTCTCTAATTTTAAATTAGTTTCACGTTCTTATTATCGAAGCAATTGGGAAAATACACTTTTAGATTAAAACTGGAGGATAAAAATTCTTTTCTTCTTTTATAATGTCATCGAAATGCAGGTTTTAGAGAAAATAGCAGAGATTCTAGTTATTGAATATCCTCAAATACAGTATTGTACTAATAAAGCAACTGTATATTGCCACTTAAGACCAGAGATGTCTTTTTTTTTTTTGAGTTGGAGTCTCACTCTGTCACCCAGACTGGAGTGCAATGGCCACTCCTGGCCACTGCAGCCTCGACCTGCCGGGCTCCAGCAATCCTTCCACCTCAGCCTTCCAAGTAGCTGGAACTACAGGTGTGCGCTACCATGCCTGGCTAATTTTTTGATTTATTGTAGAGATGAGGTCTTGCCAAGTTGCCCAAGCGGGTCTCGAACCCGCAGGTTCGGCAATCCACTCACCTTAGCCTCCCAAAGCACGGGATTACAGGCTGAGCCATTGAGCCCAGCCCAGATATGTCTTAAGTCAGGTTCTACATGGGTTTTATGACTTTTTAGTAGCTAAACTTTATCAGAAATTGTATTGATCACTTGTTTAGAGGATTGTGAAGCAATTATTTGTTAGGCTTTTGGGTTGCTTAATGTTGAAATACAAACTTGATGAATTTTTACCATTTTGTGAGCTCATCATCATGTTAAAACTTTAAAAACAGTTGCTTTGGGGTTCAGCTTTGGAAAAAGCTTTGTAAGTAAGTTCTAGTGATCAATTACACGAGGTTTTAGTGGAAAGTTAGCTCAAAATATTATTTATCAACTTAAACATATATATTATATAAACAATGGATATTACAGTTTCCTTTTTGAGACCTAGACTTGTCTGTCATTTGTATTCTTCTTAATTCTATTTTGTTATGAATTGCCACTGTTGTTTTTGTCCTAGATGGCTAGATAGCATTTCAGGCTGATTGGATGACTACCACACAATTCTTTATGCAGGGGCAATACTATGTGTTATAGTAGGAAGTGTCCTTTAGCCAAACCATAATTTACAGACTTATCTTGAGAATTCTTTAAATGTGACCTGTTAAGTTCTAAACAGCCTGGTGTAGTGAAAGAGCAGTCTTTGGAGTCAGACTGTTTTTGGCATTGAGAAGCTTTGGGTAAGTTATTTATTTCCTTGTATCCTCACATTCTTCAATTATAAACAATACAGAGCCACCTCTCAGAGTTGTAAAGATTTACTGAGTTGCACCTGTAAGCCCCAGTTACACAGGAGGCCAATGTGGGAGGATCACTTGAACCCAGGAGTCTGTGGCTGCAGTGAGCTATGATCAAGCCACTGCACGGTAGTCAGGGTGACAGAGCAAGACCTATCTCTAAAAACAAGTTAAAAATTTTTTAAAATTTATTGAGTTAAAAGTGAACACGTTGGACTGTTGGTATCAGACATGAAGAAATTCATTCAGCAGTGAAGTCTGAGTGTTTTGTTTTGTTTTTCGAGTTGGTGTCTCACTCTGTCGCCCAGGCTGGAGTGCAGTGGCATGCTCACGGCCACCGCAGCCTCAGCCTGCTGGGCTCAGGCTGTGCTTCCGCCTCAGCCTTCCAAGTAGCTGAATTCGAGGCACATGCCATCACGCCCAGCTAGTTTTTTGATTTATTGTAGAGACAAGGTCTCACCAAGTTTCCCAGGTTGATCTCAAACCCCTGGATTCAGGCGGTCCTCTCGCCTCGGCCTCCCAAAGTGCTGGGATTACAGGCTTGAGCCATTGCACCCAGCCTGAAGTCTGAGCTTTAAAATTAGTTTCATGAGGCTAAGAAAATGAACTTGATTAGTTAATTATATGATTAGATTAGGAGGAGATGATCCCAATGTAGTATTTTAAAGAGACAGAGTCCCACTATATTGCCCAGGCTAGCTTTGAACTCCTGGACTTATGTGATCTTCCTACCCCAGCCTCATGAGTTGCTGGGATTACAGGTATGTGCCACCATGATCAATTTAGTGGTTGGGATTCTCTGAACAAAAGGAACCAAATTTACAGTGAGAGCACAGGAGGTGGGTTTGGAAATGACTTCTCCCTTTCTTAGTCCTCTCTCTGTTTTGTGTTCAAATACTTCCTTTTTTCTGAGGTCATGGAACAAAAACAAAACATAGGCTCTGCAACTGCTGAAGGAGCTTTTGAATTCTTTGTAAAGAGGAAATTGAGTTTACCTAACCAATGCACTTCCTGTGTGTGGTATATCCGCTAAAAAGCAAGACGGGACCTTGGTGGTATAGCATTCAACTACAGAATTTCCTCTTGGTGGTAGAGGCTCGAAATGTATTACAGTGCTTTGATGCAATGTTCTCGTTTATCCCGGCATCTGTAATTGTATGGGAATCACCTGAGGGTCTTGTTAAAAATATAAAAATCAGAACTACTAACTTAGTAGTACTGGATGGGGCCTGAGAGTCTCCGTTTCTAATAGTATCCAGGTGATGTGTTAAAATTGTAAGCCATGGCCAGGCTCGGTGGCTCAGCCTGTAATCCCCGCTCTTTGGGAGGTCAAGGTGAGTGAATTGCCTGAGTCCGCGGGTTCGAGACCCGCCTGGGCAACTTGGTGAGACCTCATCTCTACAATAAATCAAAAAACTAGCCGGGCATGGTAGCGTGTGCCTGTAGTTCCGACTACTTAGAAGACTGAGGCAGAAGGATCGCCTGAGCCCAGTAAGTCAAGGTTGCAGTGGCCGGGAGCATACCACTGCACTCCAGTCTGGGCGACAGAGTGAGACTCCAACTCAAAAAAAAAAAATTGTAAGTCATGTTGGGTGCAGTGGCTCATGCCTGTAATTTCAGCACTTTGGGAGGTGGAGGCAAGAGGATTGCCTGAGCCTAAGCGTTTGTTATCAGCCTGGGCAACTTGGTGAGAACTCATCTTTACAATAAGTGAAAAAATTGGCCAGGCGTGGTGGTGCGTGCCTGTGGTTCCAGCTACTTGGAAGGATCGCCTGACCCAGCAGGTCGAGGCTGCAGTGGCCATGAGTGTGCCATTGCACTTCAGTCTAGATGACAGTGAAATTCCAACTCAAGGGCTTTTGCCTTGCTAAGCTATGGTGTGACCTTGTGCTCTTTGGGCTATGGCCAGGCCAGGTTTCCTGGTTTTGGCCCCCTCCCCTACCTTGGGGATCTCCTCTCTCTCTCTCAAATTTACTCTCTAAGTAAATAATATTTTCTTTTATTTATTTATTTATTTTTTATTTGAGTTGGAGTCTCACTTTGTCGCCCAGGCTGGAGTGCAGTGGCATGCTCACAGCCACTACAGCCTCGACCTGCTGGGTTCAGGCAATTCTTCCACCTTAGCCTTCCAAGTAACTGGAACCACAGGCAAGCACCACTATGCCCAGCTAATATTTTGATTTATTGTAGAGACGAAGTCTCGCCAAGTTACTCATGCTGGTCTCGACCCCCTGGTCTCAGGCAGTCCTCTCACCTTGGCCTCCCAGAGTGCTGGGATTACTGGCTTGAGCTTCTGCACCCGACCTTATCCGTATTTTAATATGCTCTTTCTTGGTGGGTTTTTCTGGTACTTAAAACTATCTTGCTAAGAGAAAGTTTTAGCAAAAGAGAATAATAAACATATGTCATATGAAACAGATATGATAATATCTACAAGTATGTGTTTGCTTCAACTGAGTGCCCTTTTTTTTTTTTTTTTGAGTTGGAGTCTCACTCTGTCGCCCAGACTGGAGTGCAGTGGCCGCTCCTGGCCACTGCAGCCTCAACCTGCTGGGCTCCAGCGATCCTTCCGCCTTAGCCTTCCAAGTAGCTGGAACTACAGGCGCGCACTACCACACCTGGCTAATTTTTGATTTATTGTGGAGATGAGGTCTTGCCAAGTTGCTCAGGTGGGTCTTGAACCTGTGGGCTCAGGCAATTCACTCACCTCAGCCTCCCAAAGCACGGGATTACAGGCTGAGCCACCAAGCCCGGCTGAGTGACTTATAGTTAGAATTTTCCTGTTAAGTGAGAGAAAATGAATTGTGTGTTATTTGATTTCTTAAAAAAAATCTGGTGTCTGTACAGATAACCTATTTGTCTTTATTTTTTATTTTTATTTTTATTTTTTATTTTTTGAGTTGGAGTCTCACTCTGTTGCCCAGACTGGAGTGCAGTGGCAGGCTCTTGGCCACTGCAACCTCAACCTGCTGGGCTCTGGTGATCCTTCTGCCTCAGCCTTCCATGTAGCTGGAACTACAGGCATGCGCTACCACGCCCAGCTAATTTTTGATTTATTGTAGAGACGAGGTCTCGCCAAGTTGCCCAGGTGGGTCTTGAACCCACGGGCTCAGGCAGTCCACTTGCCTCAGCCTCCCAAAGTGCTGGGGTTACAGGCTGATCCACCTAACCCAGCCAACCTATTTGTCTTTAAAACAAGTGTAAGATGTAAAGATTTTGCTTATATCCCCTAGAATAGGGTTTTTTGTTTTTTGGGTTTTTTTTTGAGTTAGGGTCTTATTCTGTCTACCCAATCTGGAATGCAGTGGTGTGATCATGGCTCACCGTAGCCTTGACCTCCTCCACTCAGGTGATCTTCCTGCCTCAGCTCCAGCAAGTCATGGTTTGAATCTGAGGGAATTTGTAAACATATACAATATATGTATTGTATAATTGAAATTGAATAATTTTTTATTAGGGTATAGATTATTAATTTTTGGAGGGAAAGAGGCTCTATAAACCTGTTGTTGAGATTTGTAAAGAACACCATGACTCAAAAAGGATTAGGTCATTGTCATTACTCTGCCTCTTAGGAACCTCTTTGTATTTAAAATACATTCTCAGCTGCTGGGTGCAGTGGCTCACACCTGTAATCACAGCAGTTTGGGAGGTGGAGGCAAGAGGATTGTCTGAGCCCAGTTCAAGACCAGCCTGGGCAACATGGTGAGACCTCATCTCCACAATAAATAAAAAAATTAGCCAGGCGTGGTGGCTCACGCCTGTCGTTCAAACTACTTGGAAGGCTGAGGGGGAAGGATCACCTTGAGCCCACAGATCGAGGCTGCGGTGGCCGTGAATGTGCCACTGCACTCCAGCCTGAGTGACAGACTGAGACTCTGACTTAAAAAAAAAAAATCAGCCGGGCTTGGTGGCTCAGCCTGTAATCCCCGCCTTTGGGAGGCTGAGGTGAGTGGATTGCCTGAGCCCGTGGGTTCGAGACCCGCCTGGGCAGCAAGACCTCATCTCTACAATAAATCAAAAAATCAGCCGGGTGTGGTAGCGCATACCTGTAATTCCGGCTACTTGGAAGGCTGAGGCGGAAGGATCGCCGGAGTCTAGCAGGTGGAGGCTGCGGTTTCTTTGCTTCTTTTCTTTCTTTTTAATATACTGTTTCTTTACTTCTTTTCTTTCCTTCTTTTTTTTTTGAGTTGGTACACTCATGGCCACCTCAGCCTTGACCTGCTAGGTAACTGGAACTACAGGCACGTGCCATCACGCCCAGCTAATTTTTGATTTATTTATTTATTTTATTTTTATTTTTTGAGTTGGAGTATCACTCTGTCACCCAGACAGGAGTGCAGTAGCCGCTCCCGGCCACTGCAGCCTCGACCTGCTGGGCTCCGGCAATCCTTCCACCTCAACCTTCCAAGTAGCTGGAACTACAGGCGCATGCTACCACGCCTGGCTAATTTTTTTGATTTATTGTAGAGATGAGGTCTTGCCAAGTTGCCCAGGCAGGTCTTGAACCCGTGGACTCAGGCAATCCGCTCACCTCATTCTCCCAAAGTGCGGGATTACAGGCTGAGCCACCGAATCCGGCTATTTTTTGATTTATTGTAGAGATGAGGTCTTACCAACTTGCCCAGGCTGGTCTTGAACCCATGGGCTCAGGCAGCTTCTTTTCAATAAAATGAATTTTAATACCCTTGTAATTAAAACTGTTTTTGTATTGAAATGTGCTATTGCTGAGAACTACTTTGTTCAGATAATAACAACAACAATTTTTAACATTTATTTATTTAGAACAAAAATGTGCCAGTTATTTTACCTAGTGAAGTACATAGATTAAATATATATAAATATATGTATATATTTTATTGACGGGATCTTGCTATATTTGCCCTAACTTGACTCAAACTCTTCCCACAACAGCCTCCCAAATAGCCGGGATTATAGATGTGCTCCACCTTGCTAGATTTTAATTATTCCTCACAGCAACTCCATGAAGTAACCATTATTATACTCACTTGACAAATAAGGAAACTGAGTACATGGAGTACTTAATTAACTTAACCAAATTGACATATTTTGTGAATGATGGAACCAGGATTTGAGCCTATTCTGTCTGAACTGAAGGCCAATTCTTTGCAATTCTGCCAGTTTGTGCATGTGAACCACACTTGGTTTACTAGTGAATGGATACAATGGAATATTATTCAGTTTTAAAAACAAAAGAAATCTTGCCATTTGCCATAGTGTGGATGAACCTGGAGGACATTATGCTAAGTGAAATAAGCCAGGCACCCATGAAAAATACCGCATGATCTCTACTTATATGTGGAACCTAAAGAAGTCAGATTCATAGAAGCAGTGAGTAGGAGGGTACTTACCAGGGATGGGGTCAGGGAATGGAGAGGTGTTGGTCAAAGGGTACAAAGTTTCAGTTATGTAGGATGAATAAATTCTAGAGATCTAATGTACAGGATGGGGACTATAGTTAATAATACTATATTGTATACTTGAAATGTGTGAAGAAAGATCTTTATTTTGGGGAGTTGGAGTCTCAGTCTGTCTCCTAGGCTGGAGGAGGGCAGTGGCATGCTCACAGCCACCCCAGCGTCAACCTGCTGGGCTCCGGCTATCCTTCTGCCTCAACCTTCCAAGCAGCTGGAACCACAGATGCACGCTACCACACCCAGCTAATTTTTAAACATTTATTGTAGAGATGAAGTCTCACCAAGTTGTCCAGGCTGGTCTTGAATCCGCGGGCTCAGGCAATCCACTTGCCTTGGCCTCCCAAGGTGCTGGGATTACAGACTGAGCCACTGAGCCTGGCCAGGAAAGGTCTTAAGTGTTTTTGACACACACACAGGTAACCCTGTGAAGAGATGGACATGATGATTAGCTTGACTGTAATAATCAGCTCACTATGTATATGTTTATCAGAACATACTGTACACAAATACATATAATTTGTTTATACATTTTTTAATTAATGGAAGATGATGGCCATATGGTACCTTTAGATTACTATGAATAATGCCTATAAGTAAGCCTTTTCTAGAGATTCTGATTTTGAGTTTTTACGTTACTTCTTTTCAGATCAAAGAGAGTGCATCACAGACGAGGGATGTTCTCAAACAGCATTTTAACGATTTAAAGGGAACCCTTGGGAAGCTCCTGGATGAGCGATTGGTGACCCTTTTGCAAGAAGTGGACACCATTGAACAGGAGACCATTAAACCACTAGATGACTGCCAGAAGCTCATAGAACATGGAGTTACTACTGCAGAGGACTTAGTCCGAGAAGGTGGGAGTCCAGGGAACCTATTCAATGTGCTTCATTCAGATTGTCATTCTGTTGATTTCTCAGAACACCAGCAGGCTTCTTGCCTTCTGTGGCGTGCTTAGGATGTCCCTACCTTGAGACAGTTTGTAATGTAGGATGACAGATATGCAGTAAGGTATCCCAAGGTAAATGCAATTGAAGGGTTAGTTACAATCATTTACAAAACAAGAAGGAATACATGATTTTTCTCATGTATTCTGTCATAATAGTATCCCTTTCACTGTTAACAGAACAATTTTAAGGTAAATTTGAGTCTATTCAAATATTTTTCAGTGTTCATGGTTCATAGAACCTAATTTTACTATTTATTTATTTATTTATTTTTTAGTTGGTGCCTCACTCTTGCCCAGGCTAGAGTACAGTGGTATGTTCACGACTAACACAGCCTCTGCCTACTGAGCTCAGGTGATACTTCCACCTCAGCCTTCCAAGTAGCTGGAACCACAGGTGTGTGTCACAATGCCTAGCTAATTTTTTGATTTATTATAGAGACGAGGTCTTGCCCAGGGTGGTCTCAAATCCCTGGTCTCAGGCAATCCTCTGCCTCCACCTCCCAAATTGCTGGGATTACAGGCATGAACCACTGTGCCTGGCCTGGCTAATTTTTTGTTTTTTAATGTAGAGATGGGATCTCACTGTGTTATCTAGGCTGATACTGAACTCCTGGCTTCGAGATCCTTAACCTCAGCTTCCCAAAGTGCTGGGATTACAGGCATGAGCCACTGCACTCGGCCAGTACTAATGTTTTCTTTGCATGCTAATTATGTTTTCATTTTATTTTCAGTGATAAGTGTTTATTTGCCACATACAACAACATTCTTTTTAGCAGCACCACAGAATGTCTCCCTGGAGGCTTTGCATTTGGAAACAAACCCAGAAGCAGTTAAGCAGAGGTCAAGAGTATACACTCATCACCCTGAAGACTGATCATTTGTTTCTATTTTAGAAAATAAATCCTTTTTTTTTGAGTTGAAGTCTCACTCGGTTGCCCCGGCTGGAGTGTAGTGGCCGCTCCCGGCCACCGCAGCCTCGACCTGCTGGGCTCCGACGATCCTTCCGCCTCAGCCTTCCGAGTAACCGGAATTACAGGCATGTGCTGCCACACCCGGCTGATTTTTTGATTTATTGTAGAGATGAGGTTTCACTGCCCAGGCGGGTCTCGAACCCGTAGGCTCAGGCAATCCACTCACCTCAGCCTCCCAAAGGCGCAGAATTACAGGCTGAGTCACTGAGCCCGGCATTTGAATTTTTTTTTTTTTTTTTTTTTTTTTCTTGAGTTGGAGTTTCACTCTGTTGCCCAGACTGGAGTGCAGTGGCCGTTCCCGGTCACCGCAGCCTCGACCTGCTGGGCTCCAGCGATCCTTCCGCCTCAGCCTTCCAAGTAGCCGGAATTACAGGTATGTGCTACCACACCCGGCTGTGTTTTTTTTTTTTTTTAAATTTATTGTAGAGATGAGGTCTCGCTGCCCAGGCGGGTCTCGAACCCGCGGGCTCAGGCAATCCACTCACCTCAGCCTCCTAATGGCGTGGGATTACAGGCTGAGCCACTGAGCCCGGCTTGAATATTTTTTATACTTCAGAGATATTTTTAATTTCAAACTCTTTCCTCCTTCCTCCTCCCAAGGAGTAGAAACTTATTTATGCAATTCTGAGGATTTTGAGGCACTGTTCAATATGTCTCTGTTTTTCTTTTGGCATAGGAGAAGGTCATGTGGTCTCAAAAAACTTGAGTAACTCCAGGGCACATTCATATAGAAAAGAGTTTTGGCAGTGTTCTTCAGGGCTATGGATGGACATAGAAGTTGGTTATTTTCACATGCCTTCAAGCAGCATTTCCTTCTTATTCTGTTGAGTAATTTTTAATCTAATGTATGGTACTCTTTTAGGAAAACATAGCTGCATCCTTTGGCTTTTTAAGACCCTGTGCCCTGTTGCTCCTGTCAGGGTAATGTTTTATACTGGCTCCCATCAGAGTTAATAATGATTCTGTAGGAAGGATGGCAAAAAGTCCCTGGGCCTTCTGCTTTGCCTAAAATTGGCTGACAAACCAGATTCCCTTGTATGGAATGGGATCCTTCATCTCTGGCAAAATGTTGCCATCATGTACCCCTTTTCTGTTGAGGTTCTTCTAAAGCAGTTTCTACTTTTACTCTTTTGGAATTTGGCAGTCACATTGCTTAAGAATTATTTGCAACGCCGGGCATGGTGGCTCATGCCTGTAATCCCAACACTTTGGGAGGCCAAGGCGAGAGGATTGCCTGAGCTCAGGGGTCTGAGACCAGCCTGGGCAACATGGCAAGACCTTGTCTCTAAAGTAAATTTTAAAAAAATCAGGCAGGCCTGGTGGTGTGTGCCTGTGGTTCCAGCTATTTGGAAGGCTGAAGCAGAAGGATCACCTGTACCCAGCAGGTTGAGGCTACAGTGGCTGTGAGTGTGCCACTGCACTCCAGCCTGGGTGATAGAGTGAGACTCTGACTCAAAAAAAAAAAATTGTTTACAACAAAACCAGAGACCTGCCTAGATGTGAACTATGTTGTTTACTTTGTAATGTGACCATTTTTGCTTTACTAGTTCTCTTATTCTTGATTGTAGGTGAGATTGCCATGCTGGGTGGTGTAGGAGAACATAATGAGAAGCTGTGGAGCTTTACCAAAAAGGCCTCACACATTCAGTTGGACAGGTAAAAGAGTTTGTGTGTTTTGGACTTACTTTCAAGCATTTAAATTATATCTGCTTCCCCTCACCCCTTACCATTGACGATTCTTATTAAGGGAGATAGAGACTATATTTTTCAAGGTTTCACTGCTCATTACCACTATTAGTAGTATGAAATAGTTGTGATTCTAATCTTTGGTATGGTATTACTACAGATTTTCTTCATTCCAATGTATAAAAGAATTGTTAAATTTTCTGAACATATTGAAACTGAGTCATATTTCCTTTTTTTTGTTCTTGAAAGCAGTATTTATTGAGAGGACAGAAAAGCTCCCGCAGTGGGAGGGGACCTGAAGGGGTTGTCCAAACTGAGTCATGTTTCAATAAACCAGATATTTTGGTGTAAGCTTGAAAGTTGTGATCTTGTCAGTTTTCTTTCTTGCTTATTTTGGGAAGAATCAGTATGTTGTATCGTGCAAATTCCTGCAGTATATAATAAGAAATAAGAATTACTTACTGGGGGCTTCGGGTTTCTTTAAGCATGCGTGTAAATGCTTTAAAGTATTCTTTGTATTTTTTTTTTTTTTTTGAGTTGGAGTCTCATTCTGTTGCCCAGGCTGGAGTGTAGTGGTACACTCACAGCCACCCCAGTGTCCACCTACTGGGCTCCGGTGATCCTTCCAAGTATCTGGAACTATAGGTGCATGCTACCACGCTCAGCTAATTTTTTGTTTTTTATTTATTGTAGAGACGAGGTCTCACCAAGTTACCCAGGCTAGTCTCGAACCCATGGGCTTAGGCAGTCTACCCACCTTGGCCTCCCAAAGTGCTGGGATTACACGCTGAGCCACCAAGCCCAGCCCCTTGTATTTTTTTAAGCCCTTCCATTCTAAGAAATTCCTTATATTTTTAATTCTTAGTTAAAAGTCTTGTAACACATGAGCTTTGTTTCCTCAGCTTACCAGAAGTGCCTTTACTTGTTGATGTGCCTTGTTTATCTGCTCAGTTGGATGACTCCATTCTTAATATAGTGAAAGACCACATTTTTAAGCATGGAACCGTAGCATCTCGCCCCCCAGTGCAGATAGAAGAACTGATAGAAAAGCCTGGAGGCATCATAGTGCGATGGTGTAAGGTACGTAATTTCAGAATTGGAGACGTGGCTTCCGTGTCATAGATTTGTTACTTGTGGGCCTGTAAAATGTTTCATTAGCTCCCTTTGAATATTTTCTTCTCTTCCTAACAAAAAATCCCTTTTGCTTTATAGTTAAAGTCACAGGGAACGTGAACTGAGGTAGCTTTTCTAGTTTTAGGTAAACAGTTTGAAAATACTTTTGAAAATCTCTGTATCACAGCATTGCTTCCCAGCACATATTTCCCAAGCTTAACTCAGTGAATTGAGGATTTCTCTCATTTCTGTTTATTAGAAAAGCCAAAAGATAGTGAATATTGGATGTTTTCATATTTACTGTTTAACACTGACCTAATACCCTCTGAAATTAGGTTCCTAAAGTGTGGTTTCTTTACATTCTCAGTGTTGCTGAGAGTTTTGTTTATTAATTAAATTATCCTATGTATGTGAGTTACCATATTCTAAGTAGAAACAATGTCCAAATTAGCCATATATATTGACTGTTGACAGATACATCATTATTCAGAGATGAATACTTGTCCTCCGAAAACCATTTTCTTTTTTTTTTGTTGGAGTCTCACTCAGTCGCTCAGACTGGAGTGCAGTGACCGCTCCCGGCCACTGCAGCCTCGACCTGCTGGGCTTCGGTGATCCTTCCGCCTCAGCCTTCCTAGTAGCTGGAATTACAGGCATGTGCTACCATGCGGGCTGATTTTTTGATTTATTGTAGAGATGAGGTCTCGCTGCCCAGGCAGGTCTCGAACCCGCTGGCTCAGGCAATCCACTCACCTCAGCCTCCCAAAGGCGCGGGATTACAGGCTGAGCCACCGAGCCCGGCTGTGGTTTTTATATATTATAAATTAAATTGAATATTTAAATATGTATTTTTGGCTATTTATGCTTCTTATTCTATAGAATGCTTGCTCATGTCTTTTGCCCATTTTTCCTTTCTTTTCTTTTTTTTTTTGAGTTGGAGTCTCACTCTGTTGTCCAGGCTAGAGTGCAGTGGCACACTCATTGCCCAGCAGGTCGATGCAGGGGTGGCTGTGAGCATGCCACTGCACTCCAGCCTGGGCAATAGAGTAAGACTCCAACTCAAAAAAATAAATTAATTAATTAATAAAGAGAAAGAGCAATGGCATTTTTTTTTCCTTTGAAGTCTCACTCTGTTACCTAGGCTAGAACGCAGTGGCACAGTCATGGCTACCGCAGCTTTGACATGCTGGGCTCAGGCAATCCTTCCATTCCAGCCTTCTAAGTAGCAGGGGTTATAGGTGCACGCCACCATGCCCAGGTAATTCTCTTTCTAAAAATTTTATTGTAAGCCGGGCTCAGTGGCTCAGCTTGTAATCCCGTGCTTTGGGAGGCTGAGGTGAGTGGATTGCCTAAGCCCACGGGTTCGAGACCCGCCTGGGCAACTTGGCAGAGACCTCATCTCTACAAGAAATCAAAAATTAGCCGGGCATGGTGGTGTGTAACTGTAATTGCGGCTACTTGGAAGGCTGAGACGGAAGGATCGCCGGAGCCCAGCATGTCGAGGCTGCAGTGGCTGGGAGCGACCACTGCACTCCAGTCTGGGCGGCAGAGTGAGACTCCAACTCAAAAAAGAAAAAAAAAAATTTATTGTAGAGATGAGGTCTCGCCATGTTGTTCAGGCTGGCCTTGAACTCCTGGGCTCAGGCAGTCCTCTTGCCTCAGCCTCCCAATGTGCTGGGATTCCAGGTATGAGTTACCATGCCCAGCTGCAATGGCATATTTTTCTTTTCTTTTTTTGAGTTGGAGTCTCACTGTTGCCCAGGCTGGAGTTCAGTGGCACGCTTACGGCTTCTGCAGCTTCCACCAACTGGGCTTAGGTGATCCTTCTACCTCGGCCTCCCACTTCAGTGGGTAGGATGCATGCCACCATCTCAGCTAATTTTTGAGATTTATTGTAGAGACGAACTCTCACCAAGTTGCCCAGGCTGGTCTCGAACCCCCAGACCCAGGCAATCCTCTCACTTCAGCCTCCCAAAGTGCTGGGATTACAGGCTGAGCCACTGCACGCCCAGCGGGCATATTTCTTATGGCCTTTCCAAAAAGAGTCCATATTCAGCTTGTGAGCCTGTGTGCTTGGCCCAACGTGCCCTCATTGAAAGCTCTGAAGCAGTGATGCTCAGAGAAGTCATTCTCTGATTTTTACCTAACATCAAGCTTTTCTTCTTAGGTGGATGACGACTTTACAGCCCAAGATTACAGGCTGCAGTTCCGTAAATGTACTTCAAATCATTTTGAGGATGTATATGTAGGTTCTGAAACTGAATTCATAGTGTTGCACATCGACCCCAATGTTGATTATCAGTTCAGAGTCTGCGCCCGAGGAGATGGCCGACAGGAGTGGAGTCCTTGGAGTGTTCCCCAGATAGGTCATTCCACACTGGTACCTCATGGTATGCGGTTACCTTCTCATTCCTGAAGCTTAGCTGTATATTAAAACACTTGTATTCTGTATGCACTGACAACTTCTTTTCTAAGGATAAATCCTGAATTGATGAGAACAACATGGAACATCTTTTATTCATATTGCTTCATGTGATTTTGTTTTCATCAATTATTATCTTTAGAGTCCAAAAAGTAATGCTAGACAGATTTTTAGCATTACCTAAAACCAAAGATTGAAAATATTTTATAGGACACTGATTTCCCAAACCTTCAAGAATTATCTGTAGAGAGGCATTTTTAAAAATTCTTATGATTTGAAATTGGTCTGTCTCCTGAATTATTGTTGTTTTATTTTTTTTTGAGTTGGAGTCTCACTCTGTCGCCCAGACTGGAGTGCAGTGGCTGCTCCCGGCCACCGCAGCCTCGACCTGCTGGGCTCCGGCGATCCTTCTACCTCAGCCTTCCGAGTAGCCGTAACATAGGCATGCGCTACCATGCCCGGCTGATTTTTTGATTTATTGTAGAGATGAGGTCTCACTGCCCAGGCGGGTCTCGAACCCGCGGGCTCAGGCAATCCACTCACCTCAGCCTCCCAAAGGCGTGGGATTACAGGCTGAGCCACCGAGCCTGGCTTGAATTATTGTTTTAAAAGATGTAGATTCATTTACTAATTAGTTATAAATCAGGTTAGAATAAACTCAATTATGCTTGAACTATGATTTTATGAGAAGAGGAAATAACATGATTTGATTTTCCATGCCAAAACTGTGTAGGAATATACTTAATTCTTTTTTGTAATTTGTGGGACTGACCATGATACCTTGTTATTGAATCTTTCGTTTTACTGAACTTGCCCATGACCTCTAATAGTAATCTCTTCCACTTGCAAGTTTGATTTAATGTGTGAATGTTAACGATATCCCTTAAAAGGTTCTAATAATTTTCAATATCTTTGCTTTTAAAAAAGAGTGGACAACTGGTTTTGAGGGGTACAGTCTGAGCAGTCGAAGAAATATAGCGCTCCGGAATGATTCTGAGTCCTCAGGTGTTCTCTACTCCCGTGCTCCAACTTATTTCTGTGGGCAGACGTTAACATTCAGGCAAGTAGCTATTACATCTGTCATGCCTTAGGTAGGATAGTGAAGTGCATAGAGCATACATGAGCTTTGAATTCCAAATATCCTGAGTTTATTCCATCTTTTATAGGCAGTGTTATTTTGGGAAGGTTTCTTTTTCTCTGCTTCAGTTTCCTCTTTGTTTTCACAGGGTTATTATGTAGATTGACTGAAACATGTATATAAAATGCTTGATAATATGTTTATGTCTCTTTTCCTCTTGATAAATAGAGGTAAATAAAAAATCTCAAAAGTTAATCTTTTTTTTTCAAGTCCTAGTCTCTGTTGGTCTCCCAGGCTGCAGTGCAGTGACATGCTCACAGCTACCACAGCCTTAATTTGCTAAGCTCAGCAGATACCTCCACCTTAGCCTTCCTAGTAGCTGGGAATACAGGCGTGCACCACCACGCCCGGGTAATTTTTTAATTGATTGTAGAGATGAGGTCTTTCCAAGTTGCCCAGGCTGAATCTTGAACCTATAGGCTCATGCAGTCCTCTTATCTCTGCAACCCAAAGTACTGGGATTACAGGTGTCGGTCACTGTGCCCGGCCCTTAAAAGTCAGTCTTAAAAATTCAGCTGCCAATAATTTTTTTTCTTTGTGAATCAATAAAAGTAAGTCTCTTTGAGAGACAACTTATCTGCGTAAACATAGTATATATACATCTTCTCTGTAAATTAGAACTAAAGCAAACCTCTCCTACCACCAATTAATTTTCTGTTTCGTTACTCATTTCTTTCTGTAATGGAAAATTTTTCTTTTTTTTTCTCCTGTTGTCTGAGATGTATTCTCTATGGCCATGTTTCTAAATAGCTCTTCCAAGAAACCAAAGCCCAATTTTAATTTAGGGGAATAATGAAGCTTGCCTGATTTTCACCATACTTACCTTAGTATAGCAACTCTCTTCCAAGTTTTAAGTCTTAAGATGATGGCATTTTATTGTGAATGCTTGTCTCAACTTCCTCTTGTTCTCAGTCCCTGGTTATGTAAGTCATGGAGAGTATCTAAAGTTTTTTCCAAGCCAGTGTTGCTCTGTTCTTCTCCAGCCAAACAATTTGAACTGCCAGCGGTTATCAGAATATACTAGTTCATGCTGCCTCATTTTTTTTTCTTTTTTTTTTTTGAGTTGGAATCTCACTCTGTCGCCCAGTTATCAGAATATACTAGTTCATGCTGCCTCATTTTTTTTTCTTTTTTTTTTTGAGTTGGAATCTCACTCTGTCGCCCAGGCTGGAGTGCAGTGGCACGCTCATGGCCACCACAGCCTTGACCTGCTAGGCTCAGGCAATCCTTCCACCTCAGTCTTCCAAGTAGCTGGAACTGTAGGCACATGCTACCACTCCCAGCTTACATGCTGTCTCATTTTTTATATCTCCTCTCACCTCTTAAAGAAGAAAAAATGATTTAATCATCAGGAAAATACCAACAAAGAGAGAGAGAAAAAATAAGGAGACTAATACCTAAAATCTGATATTTTCTGAGTAATCATGAGTTGTCTATACTAACATCCCTTCTCTGCTGATATCCCTTGTTTACAGGACTACTTCTGTGAGTGTATTTCCTGAGAACTAGGTACTTCTTTGTAAGAATGAGCTTCCTGACTTGATAAATTCGGGCCAGATACCTCAGACTATAATAATTGCAATTAATATTTAAGCAGTATTTACCAGGTGTTATGTATCGTTCTAAGCATTTTACTTGAATTAACTCACTTGATTTGCACAGTAACCCAATGAAATATAGGTATAGTTATTCATTTTAGGGATGAGGAAACTGAGGCATGGAGAAGTTATTTACCCAGTGTCACACAGCTAGTAAACCCCAAGCTAGGATTTAGATCAGGCAGGCTGACTCCAGATTAGTCTAATTGCTTTTTCGTGGGAGAGTAAACATGATTCTAGTTAGTGCTGAAGTCTACAGTTTTTCTGCTAGTGTATCCTTCCCTCTTTTCCTTTTCCTTCTAATATGACCTTTAATCCCCTGTAATGGTGACCTCTACTACTTGATCCCGATGTTCTCCTGCTTTTTAAATTCCTCTGTGGACATGGGAATATCTCATAGATTGCATACTTAGGTTTATTTCTTAAATCGTTCAGTAAATATTTATTGATTAAGACATTGTTAATTACACAGATAAATTTAAATTCACTTCTTACCATCTGCTATGTCCTAACACTTAGTAGGCTTTAATAAACTATTAGTTCCTGTGTCTTCTCCTAAAAATGCATAATTGGGCCCCCACTTGGCAAGGTGGTTAATTGAAACTCAGACTCAGTATTATCTTAGCCAGATTTTTGCATTGTCATTTTTTTTTCCTTTGAATGTGGAATGAAAATGTTTTCTCCCTTTTGAAGGAATTTCAAGCTTCAACAGTTAAGTTGGAAAGTGTGAACGGGAAGTATGAATGGGACTCCATGTGGAAAGGAGGGGAAATGGGCTACCTGAATAAAGATAAACTTTATTCTGTTTTCTAAGGGTGCTTGAGGGCCTGGTAGTTAGTAGGGAGACTGTATCGTAGGCAGTACTTTATTGTTTAGTCCAGTCTGTCCCTGCTGGTTTCTGGAAGGCTTAGAGCTACTGAAGCCAGAGAATCCCATGTTACTTACCGACTAGATCTTGACGGTCTCTCAAACCCACTCTCATTTAGTACCTAGGTCTGATAGCAACTCCCTCTGTCCTGGCTTCTCCCTGACTTTCTGACTGAACATTCCTGCTCTCTCTTCCTTACTTCTAAGATTTCCTGATATTATTATTTTAATCATCTTTTAACTTTCTCTTTTCCACTACCTTTTATTTTATTTTTATTTTTTAGTCATGATCTCACTCTGTCATCCAGGCTGGAGTGCAGTGACATGATCCTAGCTCATCACACCCTCGACTTCCTGAGCTCAGATGATTCTTCTACCTCAGCCTCATGAGTAGCTGGGACTATAGGCATGTGCCACTGTGCCTGGCTAATTTTTTTTGAGAAACAAGTTCTCACTGTATTGCCCAGGTTGGTCTCAAACTTCTGTGCTCAAGCAGTCCTCCTACCTTAGTCTCTCAAAGTGCTGGGATTATAGACATAATCCACTGTGCTTAGCCTCCACCACCTCTTCTCTTTAAAACAGCTTCCTTCCTCTGGGTGCTAACAGCTAACAGCCTTCCTTAATACTAATAGCTTAGGTGGTAGGCTGTTAATTTCTTCCTTTTATAAATGAAGAAATAGCCGGACTCAGTGGCTCAGCCTGTAATCCCGCACCTTGGGAGGCTGAGGTGAGTGGATTGCCTGAGCCCGCGGGTTCGAGACCCACCTGGGCAACTTGGTGAGACCTCATCTCTACAATAAAATAAAAAAATTAGCTGGGTGTGGTAGCACGTGCCTGTAGTTCCAACTACTTAGAAGGCTGAGGTGGAAGGATCGCTGGAGCCCAGCAGGTTGAGGCTGCGGTGGCCGGGAGCGGCTACTGCACTCCTGTCTGGGTGACGAAGTGAGACTCCAACTCAAAAAAAAAAAAAAAAAAAAAGGAAAAAACCCAAAAATAAAAGCACAGGGAGACTAAGTGACTTGTCAGTATTCAAGTCCTGGCATTCCAGCTCCAAAGTCTGTGCTCTTAACCACTGTGCTTCTTGCCTATCACAGGTAAAACTAGCTATTTTTTATTAACTTTTTCCCTCAAATAACATAAAAAAATTGATGTTCTGCCTTAGTACAGGGGTTCGAGACCAGCTTGGGCCAATTTGGTGAGACCTTGTCTCTATAATAAATAAAAAAATTAGCCGGGCGTGGTGGCACAGGCTACTTGGAAGACTGAGATGGAAGGATTGCCTGAGCCCAGCAGGTCGAGGCTACAGTGGCTGTGAGCGTGCCACTGCACTCCAGCTTGGGTGACAGAGTGAGACTCCAACTCAAAAAAAAATTATGTTCCAGTTACCTATTGCTATGTGACAAACTATTCTAAAACTTAGTGGCATAGGATGACTGTAATCATTTATTTTGCTCAGATAACTGCAATTTGGGCCAAGCTCGGTAAGGATAGCTCATCTCTGTTTCATGTGATATTAGGTGGGGTAGTTCAACTAGAGATCTTCTGCTAGTCTACTTTGAAGATGGCTCACACATGGCTGGCATATTGGCTTTGGTTTTCTGTTCCTTTATCTCCATGTGGGCCTTTTCATGGGATGCTTGGGTTTCAACACAGTATGGTAACTAGATTCCAAGAAGCATCTTTTTTTTTTTTTGAGTAGGAGTCTCACTGCTGGGCTCTGGCGATCCTTCCACCTCAGCCTTCCAAGTAGCTGGAACTATAGGCACATGCCACTACGCCTGGCTAATTTTTTGATTTATTGTAGAGATGGGGTCTCACCAAATTGTCCAGGCTGGTCTCGAACTCATAGACTCAGGCAATCCTCTCACCTTGGCCTCCCATAGGCATGAGCCACAGTGCCTGGCCTCCAAGAAGCATCTTAAGAGATGAGAAGATGAAGATGCTAATTTCTTTTTTTTTTTTTGAGTTGGACTCTCACTCTGTCGCCCAGACTGGAGTGCAGTAGCTGCACCCGGCCACCGCAGCCTTGACCTGCTGGTCTCCGGCTTTCCTTCCACTTCAGCCTTCCAAGTAGCTGTAACTATAGGCGCGCGCTACCACGCCTGGCTAATTTTGATTTATTGTAGAGATGAGGTCTCACCAAGTTGCCCAGGCGGGTCTCGAACCCTCAGGCTCAGGCAGTTCACTCACCTCAGCCTCCCAAAGGCACGGGATTACAGGCTGAGCCACTGAGCCGGCAATGCTAATTTCTTATGACCTAGGAGTAGAAACTTATTTAGTGTCACTTCTGCCATTATATATATAAATATATAGCCGGGCTCGGTGGCTCAGCCTGTAATCCCGTGCCTTGGGAGGCTGAGGTGAGTGGCTTGCCTGAGCCCGCGGGTTCGAGACCCGCCTGGGCAGTGAGACCTCATCTCTACAATAAATAAAAAATTAGCCGGTGTGGTAGCGCGCATCTGTAGTTCCGGCTACTTGGAAGGCTGAGGCAGAAGGATCGCCGGAGCCCAGCAGGTCGAGGCTGCGGTGGCCGGGAGCGGCCACTGCACTCCAGTCTGGCGACAGAGTGAGACTCCAACTCTAAATAAATAAATAAATGAATGAATAAATAAGTGTGTGTGTACATATATACATATACATATATATATATATATATGTGTATATATATATACACATATACATATATGTATATATGAATGAATTTTTTTTTTTTGAGTTGAAGTTTCACTCTGTTGCCCAGGCTGGAGTACAGTGGCATGCTCATGGCCACCACAGCCTCGACTTGCTGGCCTCAGGCTATCCTTCCGCCTCAGCCTTCCAAGTAGACAGAACTACAGGCGCGCATTACCACACTCGGCTAATTTTTTAATTTTTATTGTAGAAATGAGGTCTTGTGAACCTGCCCAGTCTGGTCTTGAACCCATGGGCTCAGACAGTCCTCTCACCCTGGGCTCCAAAGTGCTGGGATTACAGGCTTGAGTCACTGCACCTGGCCCACTTCTACCATATTCTGTTTATTCTATTTTTTAACCAGTCACAGAGCTCAGATCCCAGGCAAGGGATGTGTACTTTACTTCTTGATGGGAGGAGTCAAAGAAATTGGGGGCCATGTCTTAAAACTGCCATGATTGATAGCTTTTAGAAAGGCATCTGTTGCTTCAGACTTGAGAATTCGGTTTAATGCTTGCCTTTGGTTAAGCATTAATGACACACCTTTTCTGAGTGAATGTAAGCTTGAGGAGATCTTCCTTTTTCTGAACAGTGCTGATGTCTGCCATCACCAGGATATATTCAATACTAATTGTTAGCTCTTTGTATTTCAAAAACTAGTCTAGCCAGGCTCGGTGGCTCAGCCTGTAATCCCGCGCTTTGGGAGGCTGAGGTGAGTGGATTGCCTAAGCCCGCGGGTTCGAGACCTGCCTGGGCAACTTGGCAAGACCTCATCTCTACAATAAATCAAAAAATCAGCCGGGCATGGTAGTGCATGCCTATAATTCCGGCTATTCGGAAGGCTGAGGTGTAAGGATCACCGGAGCCCAGCAGGTCGAGGCTGCAGTGGCCAGGAGCAGCCACTGCACTCCAGGCTTGGCGACAGAGTGAGACCTCAACTCAAAAAAAACCCCAAAAAACAAAAAACTAGTCTAATCTAATCTTTCCTGGGAAATCTCAACAGGATATAGTCTTCGATGATTAAGAAGTTAAATTGTTTGTTTACTTTTTTTTTTTTTCCTGAGTCTGGGTCTCAGTTGCCCAAACTGGAGTGCGGTGGCATGGTCACAATGATCATAGCTCATAGCAGTCTTGACCTCCTGGGTTCAGGAGATTCTTCCACCTCAGTATTCTGAGTAGAGATGAGGTTTTGCTAGTTGCCCAGGATGGTCTTGAACTCCTTTGTTCAAACCTTCTGCCTGCCTCAGCCTCCCAAGTGCTGGGATTACAGGCATGAGCCACTGCGCCTGGCAAGAAGTTAATTTGTTTTAACTATGATCTTTGAAGCTTTGTCAGTTCCTCCATATGTTGAGACAGAATGCACATCCCTAGAGGAATACAGCCTGGCTGCGGTGTTATATTTTGCCTAAGTGATACCCTGTAGCGATATAATACATAGTCCTTTCAGATTGAAGATTGGCTCTTATTACAGACATGGGGAATGTTAGAAAAATCTTCCCCGTGCACTCTGATAGACTTGAATGGTTAAGCTGGCTGGTTTCCTAAGTAGACCTTTTGAATTTTATACCCCAGCCATTAGTTTGTTTGTAGGGGTAGGGTTACATGAAGTCATGAAGGTTACATGAAAAAAAAAAAAAGCCCAGGTGCAGTGGTTTATGCCTGTAATCTCAGTACTTTGGGAGGCCTAGGCAAGAGGATTACCTGAGCCCAAGGGTTTGAGACCCACCAGGGCAACTTGGTAAGACCCCGTCTCTACAATAAATAAAAAATTTAGCCGGGTATAATGGTACACGCCTGTAGCCCCAGCTTCTTGGAAGACTGAAGCAGAAGGATTGCCTGAGCCCAGCAGGTTGAGGCTACCATGGCTGTGAGCATGACACTGCACTCCAGCCTGAGTGACAGAGACTCCGACTCGAAAAAAAAAGGATGTTAAGCTAATCAATGACATGATCTGACTTATTTTACAAGTTATTTTGGTTACTATCTGGAAAATAACCTGTAAAAGGGTATGAAAACAAGTGGAGAGACAAGTTAGGAAGCTACTACAGCATTCTTGGTGAGAGTTGAGCTATGCATGGTGGCTCACGCCTGTAATCCCAGCTACTCAAAAAGCTGAGGTGGGAGGATCTTTCGGGCCTGGGAGTTTTAGACTAGCCTGGGCATCATACTGAGAAAAATAAAAATAAAAGATCTCAGTGAGAGCTGATAATGGCTTGGACCAGAATGGAGCAGTAGAGATCATGATAAGTGCTCAGTATCTGGATATATTTTGAAGGAAGAGCTGAAAGGATTTACTGACAGATTGATGGTAGGATGTGAAAAAGGGATCAAATGTGACCTCAGGGTGTTGGGCTGAGTCACTAGAAGAACAGAATTGCCATTACTAAAGTGTGTAAGGCTATAGGAGGAGATTTCTGGGGGGAAATACCCATCCTTCTTTTTCTTGGGCAAATTAAATTCAAGTTCCTTGTTAGACATAGAAAGGTAGCCGTGGAGTTGACAGTTGGATATCCAGATTTGGAGTTTAGTGCAGAGGTCCAGGCGGCAGATAATAATTTGGGGGTTTTGAACATACAGATGACATGTAGAGCCGTGGGATGGATGAGATTAGCCAGAGAATGAGTGCGAAGAGAGAAATTTGAAGAACTCCATTATTTAGCAGCTGGGGAGAAAAGAAGCAGCACAGACTTCTGAGGAGTATCGAGTGAGGTGGAATGGAAAATTGGCAGGGCAGCACATGGAGCCCTTGAAGCTGAGTAAAGGCAGGGCTTCAACAGGAGGTCATGATTGTGTCACAGCTGCAGACCCATCAGGTGAGAAGAGGACTGAGAATTGACTTCTGGGTTTGTGTGTGGAGGTTTGTTGGTGACCTTGACTTGAGCAGTTTCAGGGGAGTAGAGGAGGTGAAAGCTTGATTAGATGGGTTCAAGAGAAGGAATGGGAACTTCAGGGAGCAGTAGGTACATGGCAGGACCTTAGTTCCAAGGTTTTCTGCTTCTGAAAACCTTTTGCAATAATGAGAAGAATAGAGGTGGAAAGACCCCCAAGCCACAGCTGGGCAGGAAATCCATATGAAGGAAATGATGACAATTTGCCAGGGAGGAGTGGATGACGAATATGGAAGGGCCATCTCAGAAATCTCCAGATATTTAGTCCCAGAGGGAGAAGACCCACCCTGAGGTTACTACTGTAGCCGGGGCTAGGACTGAACAGTGCTTAGGCATTAGTAAGCAGAGAAAAAAGGTGTGGGGAATGCCCGGAGGAATCTAGAGTACACTATCTTAGAAAGCAAGGACTGTGTCCCTTGGTCACAGCGCTTAGTGGTCCTTCAGAAGTGTGAAGCAACTTTTGAAGAAAGCTGAGAAGCTCAGGTCTGCAATAGAAGCCCAGTTGAACCAGTTTAGATTTTGAGTATCAAAGGCATGTCTTACAGAGGTGTCACAAGGCGACTTTTCTGTAGCAGTGAGGATCAGGCCAGAGAGCTGTAAAGCCTGAAGTTACCTTTCTGTCTCATCCACTCTCTTACACTCCTTCTGCTATTATAAGACAACTCAATGTGTTAGGATGAATAACACAACATACACGCTCGCTCCATCTTTACAAAGATAGGATGAGAGAAAAAAATGGGAAAGGGCAGCAAAACTTTTCTGCATGTAGATGATGAAAACTCATGAGCCCAAATGTTGCCAGAAATGAGAAAATTATATTCAGAGTTTCACTATTAATTTTTTTATTTGAAAATCTGGGTTTTTTAAGTCTCTCCATGGGACTTTGCTTGATACCAATATTAATTTTTTAAAACTTAATCAGCCAGACATGGTAGCTTATACCTGAGCTCCTAGCATTTGAGAGGCCAAGGCGAGAGGATTGCCTGAACCCACGGGTTTGAGACCAGCCTGGGCAACTTAACTTGGTGAGATCTCATCTCTACAATAAATCAAAAAATTAGCTTGGAGTGATGACGTACGCCTGTAGTTCCAACAACTTGGGAGGCTGAGTTGGAAAGATTGTCTTAGCCCAGAAGGTCAAGGCTGCGGTGGACATGAGCCTGCCACTCTGCCACTGTACTCCACCAGCCTAGTGACAGAATGAGATTTGACTCAAAAAAAAAATAAAAAGCTTAGTCACAATTATGAAATCATGAAGGATGATTACAAAGAATAAATATAATAACTCAGGGAAGAAATAGCCAGATAGTAGGAGGTGTTGAACAGACAACAAGAAAATACTAAATTAACAGTTGCAAGAATTTAGGAAAGAATTCAGAAACCAGGATTTAAAAATACATCAAGATCAGATTACAAGGCAAAATAAATCCAACATAGCCCAATGGCTCATGCTTGTAATCTCAGCACTTTGGGAGGCTGAGGCGGGAGGATCGCTTCAAACCAGGAGTTCGAGACCAGTTTGGGCAACATAGCAAGACCCCATCTCTACAAAAGAAATAGAAAAAAATTACCCAGGTGTGGTGGCGTGTGCCTGTAGTTCCAGCTCCAAATTTTGGAGGCAGAGGTGGGAGACTTGTTTGACCCTAGGAGTTTTAGGCTACAGTGAGCTAAGATTGCATCACTGCACTTCAGTCTGGGCAACAGAGCAAGACCCTATCTCTTTAAGGAAAAATTGTTGGCTGGGCTCGGTGGCTCAGCCTGTAATTCTGTGCTTTGGGGGGCCCAGGTGAGTGGATTGCCTGAGCCCGCGGGTTTGAGACCCGCCTGGGCAACTTGGCGAGACCTCATCTCTACAATAAATAAAAAATTAGCTGGGGGTGGTAGCGCGTGCCTGTAGTTCCAGCTACTTGGAAAGCTGAGGCGGAAGGATCGCCGGAGCCCAGCAGGTCGAGGCTGCGGTGGCTGGGAGCGTGCCACTGCCTTCCAGCCTGGGTGACAGAGTGAGACTCCAACTCAAAAAGAAAAAAAAAATTGTTTCAGGGGTGAGAGGTAAAAATTATTTCATTTTTAAAAAATTGCCAAATAGTTTTTTTGTTGATTTTTTTTTTTTTTTTTTTTTTTTTTTTACATGGGGTCTTACTCTGTCTCCCAGGCTGGAGTGCAATAGCATGATCATGGCTCATTGCAGCCTTGACCTCCTGGGCCCACGCGATCCTTTGGCCTTAGCCTCCCAAGTAGCTGGTACTATAGGCATACTACCACACCTAGCTAATTTTAAAAAATTTTTTGTGAAGATGAGATCTCACTTTGTTTACCAGGCTGGTCTCAAACTCCTGAGCTCAGGCCATCATCCCACATCAGCCTCCCAAAGTGCTGGGATTACAGGTGTGAACCACCATGCCTGGCCTGAATAGTATTTTATCATGTGACTATATCACAGCTTGCTTATTCATTTATCAACAGAGAGATATATGGGTTGTTTTCAGTTTTTGGCAGTAATAAACGCTCTGTAAACATTTACCTACAGGTTTGTGTGTAAGCATAAACTTTCATTTCTCTTGGGTAAATGAATAGCTAAGAGTGTGATTGTTGGGGCGTGCTGTAAATGTTTAACTTTCTAAGGACTGTCAGACTGTTAACCAAAGTGACTGTACCATTTTATATTTCCACCAGCAATATATGAGCTTTTCAACTGTTCCGAATCCTTGCCAACATTTGCTATTGTCAGAGTTTTTTTGTTGTTTGTTTTGCTTTTTGAGTTGGAGTCTCACTCTGTCACCCAGACTGCAGTGGCACACTCCTGGCCACCGCAGCCTTGACCTGCTGGGCTCCAGCAGTCCTTCTGCCTCAGCCTTCCAGGTAGCCAGAACTACAGGTTCACGCCACCATGCCTGGCTAATTTTTTTGATTTATTGTAGAGATAAAACTTGCCAAGTTGCCTGGGTGGGTCTCGAACCTGCGGGCTTAGGCAATCCACTCACCTCAACCTTCCAGAGCATGGGATTACAGGCTGAGCCATCGAGCCCAGCTTGTTTTTTGTTTTTTGTTTTTTCACGTTAGTTTTATTTTCTCTGATGACTAGTGATGTTGAGTATCTTTGCATGTGTTTATTGGCCATGTGTGTGTCTTCACTGCTAAAGTGCCTTTTATTTATTTATTTTTTATATATTTTTTGAGTCGAAGTCTCACTCCATAGCCCAGGCTGGAGTGCTCACAGCCCAGGCCTAAAGTGCCTTTTTAAATTTATTGCCTGACTGGGCACGGTGGCTCACACTTAATCCCAGCGTTTTGGGAGACTGAGGTGAGAGGACTGCCTGAGCTCATGGGTTCGAGACCAGCGTGGGCAACTTGGCAAGACCTCATCTCTGCAAAAAAATTAGCTGGATGTGGTGGTGCATGCCTGTAGTTCCAGCTACTTGGAAGGATAAGGCGAAAGAATCACCTGAACCCCTCAGGTCGAGGCTGCGGTGGCCGTGAGTGTGCCGTTGTATCCTAGCGTGGGCAAAGAGTATGACTCCACTCAAAAAAAATGAAAAATAAAAAAAAATGTAGCCGGGCTTGGTGGCTCAACCTATATATAATCCTGCACTTGGAAGGCTGAAGTGAGTGGATTTCCTGAGCCCGCGGGTTCGAGACCCGCCTGGGCAACTTGGTGAGACCTTATCTCTACAATAAATCAAAAAATTAGCCGGACGTGGTAGTGCACGCCTGTAGTTCCAGCTGCTTGGAAGGCTGAGGCGGAAGGATCGCCGGGGCCCAGCAGGTTGAGGCTGCGGTGGCCCGGAGCAGCCACTGCACTCCAGTCTGGGCGACAGAGTGAGACTCCAACTCAAAACAAAATTTAAAATAAATAAATCAAATAAATAAAATCTATTGCTTATTTTTAAATTGGATTGTTTGTCAAATATGCTTTTTTTTAAGAAAGCAGGATTTATTAAGATTAAAATAATCAGTTGACCATATATACAAGAGTCTATTTTTGGACTCTTCTGTATTTCATTAAAGTATGTGTTGCTGTCAGACACAGAATCACACTGTTTCAATTAATGTAACTTTGTACTAAATCTTGAAATCAAGAAGTGTGATTCTTCTAACTTTATTCACCCTTTTTCAAAGTTATTCTCATTATTCTAGTTTCTTTGTCTTTCCATATAATTTTTAGATCAGCTTATTCATTTCTTGTTTTTTGTTTTTTATTTTGAGTTGGAGTCTCACTCTGTCGCCCAGACTGGAGTGCAGTGGCCGCTCCCGGCCACCGCAGCCTCAACCTGCTGGGCTCCGGCGATCCTTCTTCCTCAGCCTTCCAAGTAGCCGGAATTACAGGCATGCGCTACCACGCCCGGCTGATTTTTTGATTTATTGTAGAGATGAGGTCTCACTGTCCAGGCGGGTCTCGAACCCGCGGGCTCAGGCAATCCGCTCACCTCAGCCTCCCAAAGGCGCGGGATTACAGGCTGAGCCACCGAGCCCGGCTAGCTTATTCATTTCTAAGAAAAAAAAAGAGACCAAGTGTGTTGACTCACACTTGTAATCCAGCACTTTGGGAGGGTGAGGCAGGAGGATTGTTTGAACCTAGGAGTTCAAGACCAGTCTGAGCAACATAGTGAGACCTATCTCTACAAAAAGAAAAATCTTGGCTGAGATACATTGATTACAATTGCCAAGACTCTGTAGATCTCTTTGGAGGTAACGGATACAGTATTTTGAGAGTTCCAATCTATAATGTAGTATTTTTCTCCATTTCTTTAGTTATGGTGTCAGAATTTTTATTAGGGTTCTCTTGTGTATGATGACAACGATAGAATCATTGTCATCTACCTGCCCTCCCTGGAGGTGGGTTGATACCTTTTGGCTCAGAACTGCCACCCTGCAATCCCATGGTTGATCTTTCTGGCAGCTCCCAAGTCATCTTGTTGGTATGAACTATCTAGGGGCCCACTATGAATAATAAAGACACTTTTATCTCTTGGGAAATTCCAGTGGTTTAGAAGTTACCTCCCAGGAACAAGGGACAAAGATTAGCCAAATTCTTTATTACTACATTTAGCAAATATCTGCTATAGTCTATCCAGAATTAATAAATATTAACATGTTTTTATTTTTTAGAGAAACAAAAATTTAGGGATATTAGGGATAAAATTCACGTCCTTTTTTGTTCCCTATCTCCTTATCTACATACATATTTATTTACATAGCATTTTGTGTACTTTTAAAATCTCTTTTTTGAAAATAGATGAAGTCTTACTATGTCACCCAGGCTGGTCTTGAGCCCCCTGAACTCAAGTGAACCTCCCATATTGGCCTCCCAAAATGCTGGGATTACAGGCATGAGCCACCATGCCCAGCCTAGAATCTTAGGTGGATTCATGGGCTCTTATTTTATTCAAAGGGTTTTAATCCATTACTGTCATTATTTTGATTCTCAAACCATCCCAGCTTTTTTGGTATTCAAAAGAATTTTAAATACTATTGCTCTAATTTTACTGTTTGATGGGGTTTTTTCCACATTCAGTTAGGTTTTGGCTGAGCATGGTGGCTTTGGGAAGCTGAGGTGGGAGGATTGCTTCAGCCTAGGAGTTTGAGATCAGCCTGGGCAATACAGTGAGACCTCATCTCTACAAAAATAAAAATAGCAAGGCTCGGTGGCTCAGCCTGTAATCCCACGCCTTTGGGGAGGCTGAGGTGAGTGGATTGCCTGAGCCCGTGGGTTTGAGACCCGCCTGGGCAGTGAGACCTCATCTCTACAATAAATAAAAATATCAGCCGGGCGTGGTAGCGCATGCCTGTAATTCCGGCTACTTGGAAGGCTGAGGCGGAAGGGTCGCTGGAGCCCAGCAGGTCAAGGCTGCGGTGGCAGGGAGTGACCATTGCACTCCAGTCTGGGCGACAGAGTGAGACTCCAACTCAAAAAAAAAATAAAATAAAAAAATTAACTGTACGTGGTTGTGTGTGCCTGCAGTCTCACCTACTTGGTGGTGTATGTCTGCAGTCTCACCTCCTGCATCCTGAGGTAGGAGGATCGCTTGGGCCCAGGAGTTCGAGGCTGCGGTAAGCTGTGATTGTGCCACTGCATGCCAACCTGGGTGACAGAGTGAGACCCTGACTCAAAAAAAAAGTTACGTTTTGAGTTTTTACTTTACTTTTACTGTACTTTGCTTCTTTATTAAAAATTGTAAGCCGGGCTCGGTGGCTCAGCCTGTAATCCCGCGCCTTTGGGAGGCTGAGGTGAGTGGATTGCCTGAGCCCGCGGGTTCGAGACCCGCCTGAGCAGGCGAGACCTCATCTCTACAATAAATAAAAAAATTAGTCGGGCATGGTAGCATGCGCCTGTAATTCTGGCTACTTGGAAGGCTGAAGCGGAAGGATCGCCGGAGCCTGCGGGTCGAGGCTGCGGTGGCCGGGAGCGGCCACTACACTCCAGTCTGGGCGACAGAGTGAGACTCCAACGCAAAAAAAAAAAAAAAAAAAAAATTTGTAGTAAAAACACATAACATGAAATTTACTCTTTGTACATATACTTGTACACATACAGTAGTATTTTTGGGTTGTAGTTGCAGTATTATAGTATTATTAACTATAAGTGCAGTGTTATATAACAGATCTCTGGAAGTTCCTCGATTTTTGTTTATCTGGGGAAGTCTTTATTTCTTCTGCATTTTTTTTTTTTTTTTTTGAGTTGGAGTCTCTGTCGCCCAGACTGGAGTGCAGTGGCCGCTCCCGGCCACCGCAGCCTTGACCTGCTGGGCTCCGGCAATCCTTCTGCCTCAGCCTTCCAAGTAGCTGGAACTACAGGCGCACACTACCACGCCCGGATAATTTTTTGATTTACTGTAGAGATGAGGTCTCGCCAAGTTGCCCAGGCGGGTCTCGTACCTGCGGGCCCAGGCAATCCACTCACCTCAGCCTCCCAAAGGCGCGGGATTACAGGCTGAGCCACCAAGCCCGGCTTCTGTATTTTTAAAGGATAGTTTTGCCAGGT
This sequence comes from Cephalopachus bancanus, assembly GCA_027257055.1. Lineage (NCBI taxonomy): Eukaryota > Metazoa > Chordata > Mammalia > Primates > Tarsiidae > Cephalopachus > Cephalopachus bancanus. The sequence continues at coordinate 4,642,278 of JAPVLO010000158.1, forward strand.
ATAATCTTGTCTAGCAGGTTTTTTCTTTCACCCCATTCTCTTCTATCCTGTAACAAACAGTTCTTCTTAGAAGTCTACTGACAGTCTTGTAGTAGCCTTGTCTGTGACTAGTCACTTTTTTCCTCCTGCTTTCAAAATTCTTTTTGTTTCTGACTTTTTTTTTTTTTTTTTTAGAGACAGGGTCATGCTGGGTATGGTGGCTTACACCTATAATTCCAGCACTTTGGGAGGCAGAGGTGAGAGGATTGCTTGAGTCCAGGTTTGAGACCAGCCTGGGCAACTTGGCAAGACCTCGTCTCTACAATAAAAAAAATTAGCCAGGTGTGGTGGGGTGTGTGCCGGTAGTTCCAGCTACTTGGGAGGCTGAGGTAGAAGGCTCGCCTGAGCCCAGTGGGCCAATACTGTGGTGGCTGTGAGTGTGCCACTGCACTCCAACCTGAGCAACAGAGTGAGACTCCTATTGAAAAAAAAAAAAGAGAGAGGGTTTTGCTCTGTCATCCAGGCTGGAGTACAGTGGTGCAATCATAGCTTACTGTAGCCTTGAACTCAAGGAATCCTCCTACCTTAGCTTTCTAGGACTACAGGCATGCACCACCATGCCCAGCTAATATTTTTATTTTTTGTAGAGACAGGGTCTCACTATGTTACCCAGGCTGGTCTTGAACTTTTGTCCTCAAGTGAGCTTCCTGCCTTGGCTTCCCAAAGCATTGGGATTACAGGTGTGAGCCATTGGACTCAGACATGTCTTTGACTTTTGACAATTTGGTTATAAGTGGATTTCTTTGGTTTCATCCTGGCTGGAGTCCATTGGATTCTTGAATCTGGATGTCCATTTCCTTCCCCAGATTTGGGAAATTTTCAGCTATTGTATCTTCCAATAAACACCGTCCCCTTCTCTCTCTGTTCCTTTTGGAGTTTTCATAGTTTGTAAATTGGTGTATTTGATGGTGTCCCGTAGGCTTTCTTAACTCTTTCATTCTTTTTTGGTATTGTTCCTTTGTATAACTTCAAGTAACCTGTCTTTAAGTTCGTGAACGTTCGTGAAGTCTTCTGCTTGATCAAGTCTGTTTTTGAACCCTGTTAGTGAATTTTTCAGTGTTGTTAAGTTCTACAACTCCAGATTTTCTGCTTGGCTCTTTTAAAATATTTTCTGTCTCATTGTTGATATTCTCATTTTGTTCATACTTTTGTCAGGTAGTTAATATACCTCTGTTTCTTTAGCATTGGGTTTTGGACATTATTTTGTCCCTCTGTTTGAGCCACAATTTTTTGTTTCTTCATGTATCTTGTAACTTTGTGTTGGCATCTGCACATTTGGAAAAACAGCTGCCTCTCCCGGTCTTTATGGACTAGCAATGAACAGGGGAAGACCCTGTCCAATTACCTTCAACAGTCAGCACAGCTAGATATTCTGAAACCTTTTTAGCAGATGTGATTGCTCTGGACCTCTGCCTGCATTTTGCCTTTTAGAGAGACTTGCTGTTTCTTTTTCAAGAGCTCATTGTATCTTGCTCCCTCTGGTGTCCGCCAGTGGCCCTGCAAGTTCTCTAGTTCTATCCAGCAAGCCATCTCCCTCTGTCTTATTTTCAGTGGCCACCAGGCATCCAAAGTATGCTGGTCCCCTGTCAGTTCCCCAAGTCAGCGGAGAAAGCTGTCAGTCCCTTCAGCATTTTGAAACTCCAGAGAGCCTAATATACGTTGTACTTCATCCACGCCCTCCCGAGACTGAAGCTGCAAGTTGCACCCCTTCATGCAGTCTCATTGACGTCATCTAGTCATGCTGGCTGCAGCAAACTGCCCCCTCCCACTCCTCTTTGTTCTCAGCAACTCCTAGGAGCCTGAGTATGCCGGTTCTGTAGCACTCCAGAGCCAGGCAAGGCAGAAGCCAGTCCCTCAGGCGCCCTCTGAAGGGCCACACCAGCTACATGCCTTGCCTTTCTCCTTCCCTCCCCGGGGAGAGGTCACCAGCTGGGGTGTTCTGGCCTGGCCCTGAGCTGTGCTGACTTGGGGGAGTCATGGGGGTGAAGTTGTGCTCACCTAGGGTACTGCAGCTTCTCACCTGGATTTGGAATTCTCGTAAAGGTATTTTAATCCAGATACATGGTTAAATCAGTGTTTCTGTGGGAGAATGAGGCCTGCGACTTACCACCCTTCTGCCATCACTCTCTTTCCCACATGTCTTTTAGGCTGCTGGCTCAGATGTGAGATGACTTCAGAAACACACCTAATGTTTATCATGACCCTGCATCTTTACCATTTTACAATGAAAGACATTTTGAGGCCACATTAAATAGAAGTAATCATATCTCCCTTTAAGAAAGCTTTATTCTGTTCCACACTAATTTTTCTTTTTTTGGTCCTTGCAAAGTTTGGCTTCCTGGAATGGAGAGAAAGGTGAAACTGGTCTTTGTGTTCACATTTCCTATTTTTAGAGTACATGATCTGTTGACAAATTTGAAACTAAAACACAAAAGGAAAGGCTTAAGCTTTTCACATATAAAGGTCTCCAAGTAAAATAGTACATTCATTACTATAATTTTTTTAAGAACCATAATATCTATTTTTAAATGCTTTAAATACGCGATAGCTAGTATCAAGTTATTGCAAACCCTCAAATTGAAGGTTTAGGTGAAGGCTGTAATAGTCACATTAATTATAATGTCAAATATGAAAAACTTTCCATGTGTCTAGAGTCAGAACATAAAATAGACATGTGCTGTCCTAACTATAATTGGATAAGAATATAGACTCTGGAGTCAGAATGCCTGCCTCTGAGTTTTTTTTTTTTTGAGTTTGAGTCTCATTCGGTCACCCAGACTGGAGTACAGGGGCCGCTCCCGGCCACCGCAGCCTCGCCTGCTGGGCTCCGGCGATCCTTCCACCTCAGCCTTCCGAGTAGCCGGAATTACAGGCATGTGCTGCCACGCCCGGATGATTTTTTGATTTATTGTAGAGATGAGGTCTCGCTGCCCAGGCGGGTCACGAACCGCCTCTGAGTTTTGATTCCACTAATCATAAGCCATAATCAGGGGCAGGTTATTCAGCCATGTTTAAGCTTCTTTTATGCCTCATTTTTCTCACCTGTAAAATGGGTATGGTAATAATAGCTTATCTTATAGGTTGTTGTGAGAATTGGATGAGATTATTTATAGATAAATAGATACAAAACATTTAGAACAGTTTCTGGAATATAGTAAGTGCCTAGTCATTGTTACCTATTATTTAGAAAAGGACAATTGTGATGAGATTGCTCTTTGTAAGCTAATAGCAGTTAGATAGCATGTTATATTTTTAAAGATGAAATGACCTTTCTACTTTATTTACAGAGTTGAAACTGTGGGACAGCCAGACAGAAGAGACAGTATAGGCGTGTGTGCAGAAAAACAGAATGGCTATGACTCTTTGCAGCGGGATCAAGCTGTGTGCATCAGCACAAGTGGTAGGAGATGAATATCGTTCTCCTTGACACGTGGCAATTACTGTTAAAAAACATGAATCTCACCAATTTCGTGTTTATAGCAGGAGATGAGAAAGTTTAGGTCTTAAAGACGATTTGAATGGGTGCTGTGTATCAGGCACAGTTCTGAACCCTTTATAAGCTATTTCTCTAGTGCTCCTTGGTCCCTTACTCCACAGTAATCACACTTTTGTTTTTACTGATTGATTGTTTTATTCTGAGGGAGTTGGACAGACTGGAAAAATTCCTGTTTTTCATTACTAGTCTTTTTTCTTTTCTTGTTTTTAAGAGACAAGCTCTTATTCTGTGGCCCAGGCTGGAGTACAGAAGTGCAATCACAGCCAACTGTAGCCTCAGCCTCCTGGGCTCGGGTGATCCTCCCACCTCAGCGTCTTCAGTAGCTGGGACTATAGGCATGCACCACCATGCCTGGCTAATTTTTTTTTCTTGTAGAAATAGGGGTGTTATTATGGTGCCCAGGTGGTTGAGGCTGTGGTGGCTGTGAGCATGCCACTGCCCTCCAGCCTGGGCAAGAGTGAGACTCCAACTCAAATTTAAAAAAACATCACTACCAAGGCATGTTAATATTTTTGGTGTGAGGTCAAGTATTAGGAAAAACAAAAGTCTTGTTTATTCTGCATGGAGCAACCTTGTAACTTCACAGAATATAATTCTGTAATGGTGTCAAGTTTCTTTCGATGTCATTGATATGGAAAACTCAGTCTCTACTGGACCAGAACTCTGACATATGATTAAAACTTTAACCTTTTTTTTTTTTTTTTTGAGTTGGAGTCTCACTCTTTCACCCAGGCTGGAGTGCAGTAGCACGCACACTCACGGGCACCCCCAGCATCAACCTGCTGGGCTCCAGCGATCCTTCCGCCTCAACCTTCCAAGTAGCTGGAACTACAGACATGCGCTACCATGCCTGGCTATTTTTTATTTTATTGGACGAGGTCTCTCCAAGTTGCCTGGGCTGGTCTCGAACCCCGGGCTCAGGCAATCCATTCGCCTTGGTGGCCTCCCAAAGTGCTGGGATTATAGGTTGAGCCACCGAGCCTGGCCTAAAACTTTAACCTTTGCTCTTGCCATGAGGCTAGAGGTTGGTTAACATATTAAATGTATTATCTATATCCTGTTGTCATTCCAAATTTTTTAAAAATTTGAATTAGGAAATGAGCTGTGTTAGCAGTGATCTCACAGCTATTTCAGTTCCTTCAGTCATGGCTCACATGTGAATGCTCTACCTTCACATTTTAGGTGCAGTTTTTGTAAATGGAAAAGAAATGACCAACCAGCTGCCTGCAGTTACTTCTGGATCCACTGTCACATTTGATATTGGGCTGTGACTCTGGGAGCCACCAAAAATAATGAAAGGGGGACACTTCAAGCTTCGAGTAACCATTGGCTCAAGTAACAGAGAAGTGGTTTTTGATTGGCTGCTTGATCAATCTTGTGGTTCTCTTTACTTTGGATGTTCATTCTTCTATCCTGGATGGAAAGTGTTAGTGTTTTAGAGTTTTGGATGTTTGGCTTTGGTTTTCAGGGTTTAACGTAGCTGTCCTCAGCCCAGGTTAGGTGTAATTCATAAAAAGTAGTTGAATTCATCTCTCATTTAGACCATTGAAAATGGAAAGTGTTTACTGGATTCACTTTGTAATATTTTTTTTTTTTTTTTTTTGAGTTGGAGTCTCACTCTGTCGCCCAGACTGGAGTGCAGTGGCTGCTCCCGGCCACCACAGCCTCGACCTGCTGGGCTCTGGCGATCCTTCTGCCTCAGCCTTCCAAGTAGCCGGAATTACAGGCATGCGCTACCACGCCCGGCTGATTTTTTGATTTATTGTAGAGATGAGGTCTTGCTGCCCAGGTGGGTCTCGAACCCACGGGCTCAGGCAATCCACTCACCTCAGCCTCCCAGAGGTGCGGGATTACAGGCTGAGCCATCGAGCCCGGCTTGTAATATTTTAATAAGAGACTTGAATGTTGTAGACAAAACCATTTTAGTTCATTTTGTTTTTAGCATACTGTTAATTGAAATATCTCATCACAATAAAAATTGGCTTTTAAGGTATGAGAAGATACAGCACATCCTATACCCTGCCACTGTACTTCTTAAAGTTGATTATCAGAACAGAAAACCTTAATCATTTTTTTATGAAATCCTCATGAGACTCCAAAGCCATGTACGTTAGAATAGAACACCAGGAATAGACCAGATAGAAGCCTGAGTTGTGTAGTATGTTTACATCTGTGCTCTCTACATTCAGGTATTTGTAAGCAGTGTTGACTTTAATTCCATGTTCAGTAATCTAACTCCCCAAAGCATTATATTTTTGCATTTTTAAAAGTGTGTGAGAGAATGTCAATAATAGGCAAGTATTATCTTTTGTTCTTTTCTTGCAGTTTGATTCAAGATAGGCTAGAAAATTTTTTACAGGGTAAAACTACTTACAGAAGTAGTATGCACAGCAGTGTTAGCCATTTCACATGTATGTAATATGCACGTGTGCTTATTCAACCTCGGTGACATGCATGTTACTCTTCAGAGTGTGGGAGCTGCAGTCCAGTTTCATGCCAGTTTGATAAACGGTCTCTTAGTGGACCAAAAAAAGTAAGGTAAATAATCTATTTTTTTTAAAACTTAAAACTGTGTAAAATATTTATTTGAAGGGCTTAATATGTACAAATAATGATTTTAACTTGCTATACCAGCCTATGGATTTTTTTTTAATGTGAATTTCCCCCCCCCCATTTTTACCAATAGTAGAAAAGTAGAAAAGCAAGTGTGATATTTTTGTAAGATAACTTATTTGGGGATTCATGTCCCCTGTTAGACAATCGTGACCTTTTCTCCTTGTCTTTTTATATGTAAGTAGCCTTTCACTTGTTTAGTGATTCGCAAGAAAATGTCCTAAAAGTAGATACCTGTCCAGCCATCTGAATCAAAATAAAAAGCTGAAAGTTCAATGTGTGTATTTTTTTCTTCCATGAGATTTGATGAATCCAATTTTAACCTACTTTTCTTTAGAAGGATGAAAGGGCTTCTTGTGGCTCCAGGCATTTTATTCAATGCTATTCTAACTTGTGAAAGGTTACTTGAACTTCCTTGTATGCTGTGTGTCTGATACAGGGCACAATACCTAATACACAACATGAGCACACACAGTAAGTGCTGGAATGAATGAGCAGCTGAGTTGTTCTCTCCAGAACATCATCGCATTCCTCTCTTTCATCACATATCTGGTGAACATACTTGTTTATTATCCTGTATGAGAAAATAACATCTTAAATTTATACCTGTAGAATCTGCCTTTTCACAGAAGTCCCTTAAACTAACTTAATTTTAGATAGGAGTGGTTTGTGATATTTGAAACTCTGAAACTAATTTAAATAATGATATTTTCTTCTTGAACTGTGAACTGTAGGTTGTTTTTTTCTGAGTTGGAGTCTCACTCTGTCGCCCAGACTGGAGTGCAGTGGCCGCTCCCGGCCACCGCAGCCTCGACCTGCTGGGCTCCAGCGATCCTTCCGCCTCAGCCTTCCGAGTAGCTGGAATTACAGGTATGCGCTACCACGCCCAGCTGATTTTTTTTTATTTATTGCAGAGATGAGGTCTCACCTGCCCAGGCAGGTCTCGAACCCGCGGGCTCAGGCAATCCACTCACCTCGGCCTCCCAAAGCGCTGGGATTACAGGCTGAACCACCGAGCCCGGCTTGAAGGTTTTTTTTAAAAAGCCAACTTGGCTGAGCACGGTGGCTCACACCTATAATGCCAGCACTTTGGGAGGCTGAGGTGAGAGGATTGTCAGAGCCCACAGGTTCGAGGCCTGCTTGGGCAACTTGGCAAGACCTCATCTCTACAATAAATCAATAAATTAGTCAGGCGTGGTAGCACGTGCCTGTAGTTCCAGCTACTTGGAAGGGTGAGGCGGAAGGGTCTCCTGAGCCCAGCATGCTGGTCGAGGCTGTGGTGGCTGTGAGCATGCCACTGCCCTCCAGCCTGGGCGATAGAGTGAGACTCCGCCTCCTCAAAAAAAAAAAAAAAAAGCCAACTCATTGTGTTCAAATAGATAAAGGAACCTAGTATCCCAGAACTATGCTTGGAGGAAGAGTGAGTTTGAGGGATGATAGTAACAGTTGATATATTGAGCCCCTACTGTGTGTCAGGCAGTGTTGAATTTTTATTCATTTGTTGTTTTTTTTTTTTTTTTTTTTTTTTGAGTTGGAGTCTCACTCTGTCACCCAGACTGGAGTGCAGTGGCCGCTTCCGGCCACCGCAAACCCCGACCTGCTGGGCTCCCGGGGATCCTTCCACCTCAGCCTTCCAAGTAGCCGGAATTACAGGCATGCGCTACCACTCCCGGCTGATTTTTTGATTTATTGTAGAGATGAGGTCTCGCTGCCCAGGCGGGTCTCGAACCCGCGGGCTCAGGCAATTCACTTACCTCAGCCTCCCAAAGGCGCGGGATTACAGGCTGAGCCACCGAGCCCGGCTTATTCATTTGTTTTTTAGGAGGAGTCTCACTCTGCCGCCCAGGCCCACAGCCACCACAGCCTCGATGTGCTGGGCTCAGATGGTCCTTCTGGCTCAGCCTTCCAAGTAGCTGGAACCATAAATACCCACTACCACGCCCAACTAATTTTTTGATTTGTCATAGAGAAGAGGTATCACTAAGTTGCCCAGGCTAGTCTCGAACCCCTAGACTCAGGCAATCCTTGCCTCCGCCTCCCAAAATACGACATTAGAGGCGTAAGCCACTGCACCCAGCTGAATTTTCCAAAATACATTGGTTATCTCATTTAGTCCACGCATCATATTTATGACACTGGCATTACTATCATTTCTACTTTACAGATGAGAAAATTTAGGTTCAAGAGATGTGAAATATTTAAAACTACCCTGTCAGTCATGCCCAGCTATTTTTTTTGTAGAGATGAGGTCTCCCTATATTGTCTTGAACTGGCCTCAAGCGATCCTTTTACCTTGGCCTTTCAAAAATCCTGGGATTATGGGCGTGAGCCACCACACGAAGCCAGCCCTCTTTTTTTGAGTTGGGGTCTCACGCCGTTGCCCAGGCTGGAGTGCACCTGCATGCTCACGGCTACCCCAGCATTGACTCCCTGGGCTCAGGCGATCCTTCCACCTCAGCCTTCCGAGTAGCCAGAAGTAAAGGAGTGTGCTATCATGCCCAGCTAATTTTTTGATTTATTGTAGAGATATGAGGTCTTGCCAGGTTGTCCAGGCTGTACTCAAAACCATGGACTTAGGCAACCCCACACTATGGCCTCCCAAATGCTGGCAGGCTTGAGCCACTGCGCCCAGCCCAACCCTGTGTCTCAAAAAAAAGTTACAGAAAATACCAAGGACAAAGGAAATTGTTGAATTACATCAAGAGTATGCAGTCAACAAAACCTACACTATGGGACCCTCTTAGGGGTCAAACAGCCTCCATTTGCTAACAAATCGTAAGGAAGTGAAAAGAATGGAAGAGGAGCCTATTGGATAACAAAGTCTTAAAAGACATTACATTTTTTTAGAGACAATGTCTGAGAGTCGAAGTCTCACTCCAGCTTGGGTAACAGTGAGACTCTGACCCCAAAAAATGAATAAAACAAAAATGGACTTTGCTGTGTTGCTTCTATGCATTAATTAGCATGTAAGGCAATGTCAGAAAAGTTAGGGTTAGGGTTAGCATTTTTCTTGGTGGGAGTGGAGGATTGAGGAAGGCCCAACTGTTTGGTTGTAGGGAAGAGAACAGTGATACAAACCAAGAGCCAGTTACTGTTCTGGGTACCTTGCTGAAGGAGATATTTTAATCCCATTTTACAGGTGAGAAACAAACTCAGAGTGGTAACTTTATGAGTTATGCTGTTAACACACTAAAGCTGGGATTCAAATTAGCCCAACTCCAAAGCCTGTAATTCCTCCACCATAAGAGCCTATGTCACTCGGAAGGCTGAGGCGGAAGGATCGCCAGAGCCCAGCAGGTCGAGGCTGCGGTGGCCGGGAGCGGCCACTGCACTCCAGTCTGGGCAACCGAGTGAGACTCCAACTCAAAAAAAAAAAAAAAGAGCCTATGTCCAGGATTCTAGTCTAGTTTTTAAGATTAGACACTATGAAACATTATTTACTACAATAGAAATGAATATCTCGGCTGGGCGTGGTGGTTCACGCCTATAATCCCTATAATCCTAGCACTCTGTAGTTCCAGCTACTTTGAAGGCTGAAGCGGAAGGATTGCCTGAGCCCAGCAGGTCGAGTGTGCCACTGCACTCCAGCTAGGCAACAGAGTCAGACTCCAACTCCCCTCAAAAAAGAAGAAATGTCTCCCTCACTGGAACTTAAGATTCACAAGGATGAGAACAATATCTGGCTTGTTTATCTTTGCATTCCCATGCCTAGCTAATGCATAGGCCATATTAGGCACTGAGTGTTTAATGAATAAATAAGGCTCTGTAATCCTAATTACCCACATAGCAAGTGTGATCCTTTCCCTACAAGGCCTCACAGAAGAATCTGCTCCCCAAATAAGAAGAAAAGTGGGGGTAACTTAGAACTCAAAAGAGAATCTTAGGTAGATGAGTGAAGGAGCTAAGATTTATTGCACCCATTACATTCTAGGTACAATTTAATTCATAAATTGGAGAGTCAAAATATAAAAAAACTTTTATTCCAATACCTGTATAACTTCATGTTTTCTCTGGTAACATGCAGTACATCTACCAAAGGGATATATGCATATTTAGGAACAGGAGAAGGAAGACATAAATGACTGCAAGTTTGACTTGTAAGCCCCAGGAGAATCACTGAAGCAGGACCTGTCTTGTTCAACTTCTGATTCCCTTGCTTGGGACAAGGACTGGCACTGACAGTCAACGGAAGAAAGGCTACTACAGAAAGGACAGAAGCAAAGTAGGGAGAAGCTGTCTGGCTTATGAAAAAAGGGAGTATATTAGCTTGAACACAAATATGATTCCAGCAGTTGGTGTACCTGCAGGTGGCCCCTGGTTCAAGCTTGATCCAGAAATGGATAAAGACAATAGATAAATACAGTAATCAGGCAGGGTGCAGTGGCTCAAGCCTGTAATCCCAGCACTTTGGGAGGCGAGGCAAGTGGACTGCCTGTGCTCAGGGGTTCGAGACCAGCCTGGGCAACTTGGTGAGACCTTGTCTCTAAAATGTATCAAAAAATGAGCCGGATGTGGTAGCACGTGCCTGTAGTTCTGGCTACTTGGAAGGCTGAGGTGGAAGGATCGCTGGAACCCAGCAGGTGAGATGCTGGGGTGACCTGAGTGTGCCACTGCACTCCAGCCTGGCTGACAGAATGAGACTCTAAAAAAAAAAAAAACCAAAAAACCGCAATCAGGATTCTCTAGAACCAGCTTTATAAAGTGATCCACCCCCACTAGATATTTAAGTAACAATCTTTTGGCAACAAACTTGAACTTTTATTTCCGTATAAAAATCAATCTTACACTTGTAGAAAGTAATACACAGGAACGTAAGTTGCGAGCACCTACTAAGAATACCAGAGTGCATGGAGCGTGTACAAGTTCTGCTGCAGCCTGGTAATCCACTTGGTTGAAGAGGAGACTGTGTCCATGAGCAATATCATCCAAAGACAGATGAACATATGAAGTTGGATCAGGAAGCATTTGAACTCTGCCAGCAGGGGGAATGACTGATTAGTCTGCTTTGATATGGTATTTAATTAATAAAACCTAGTGTATTTATTACTTCTTTTCTAGGAGTAGCATACTATATTGCTTTAGCAAACACAAAATATAAACTGAATGTTCTAGAAACTATTTTTGGCAGTGAACTTTGTTTCACTTAATTCAAGCCAAATTAACCAAGTGTCTATATCCATTCTGCCTAGTTCTGAGAAAGCACCCCTCCTTCTGAGCTTCCCCTTTCAAATGTTTTAGATTTATTTTTTTGTTGTTGGAGTCTCACTCTGTTGCCCAGGCTGGAGTGTAGTGGCACATTCACAGTTCACTGTAGCCTCAACCTCATGAGCTTGGATGATCCTTCTACCTCAGCTTCCCAAGTAGCTGGGACTATAGGTGTGCACCACCACATCTGGCTAATTTTTTGATTTTTTTGGAAGAGATGTGGTCTTGCTATATTGCCTAGGTTGGTCTTGAACTTCTGCCTTCAAGCAATCTTACCTTGGCCTTCCAAAGTGCTGATTACAGGTGTGAGCCACTGTACCCAGCCAAATTTTTAGATTTTTTTGTAGACACCAAGTCTGCAACAGAATACAACTTTTATTATGTCTCAGTATGTTGACCATGGTGGTCTCCAACTGTTCTTAATTCATCCTTTCCTGTTTTTTTTTTTTTTTCTGGTTTTGTTGGTTTCTTTTTTTTTTTTTTGAGTTTGGAGTCTCACTCTGTCACCCAGACTGGAGTAGTGCAGTGGCCGCTCTCGGCCACCGCAGTCTCGACCTGCTGGGCTCCGGCGATCCTTCCGCCTCAGCCTTCCGCGTAGCCGGAATTACAGGCATGCACTACCACGCCCGGCTGATTTTTTTAATTTATTGTAGAGATGAGGTCTTGCCAAGTTACCCAGCTGGGTCTTGAACCCGCGGGCTCAGGCAATCCAGTCACCTCAGCCTCCCAAAGCACGGGATTACAGGCTGAGCCACCGAGCCTGGCTGGGTTTTTTGAGTTGGAGTCTCACTCCTTCACCCAGGCTGGAGTGCAGTGGGCATGCATGCTCACGATCACCCCAGCGTTAAACCTGCTGGGCTCCAGTGACCCTTCTGCCTCAGCCTTCTGAGTAGCCAGAACCACAGACATGTGCAACCACACCTAGCTATTTCTTACTTTATCATAGAGACGGGTCTCACCAGGTTGCCCGGGCTGGTCTCGAACCCATAGGCTCAGGCAATCCACTTGCCTCAGCCTCCCAAAGTGCTGGGATTACAGGCTGAGCCACTGAGCCTGGCCTTTTTCTGGTAACTTGTAACTATGATCTTCTTTGTCTCTTCCTCAGTCTACAGTCAAGTTTAACCTTCCCATTGACCATTCACTCTCCCCCAAAATTTCTCCATTACCTATCTTGTGAATACAATCGCTATGGCCCCATCTTTCACATATCATTCTCTGTGATACACTTCTCCAACTAATTTTCCATTTACTAACCCTCATCAGCCCTGCTTTCTATCACATACTCTTTAACTAGCCATCTCACTCACTTTCTATGCTTTAAAGTACTACTGCTACCCTTCTGAACCCTCCTCTCTTGGGTCTGTCACACTGCTTAAGAGTTAACTTTCGGTCAGGTGCGGTGGTCCAGTCTAATCCCAGCACTTTGGGAGGCCAAGGGGAGAGGATTGCCTGAGCCTGGAGTTCGAGACCAACCCAGGCAACCTGGTGAGACCTCGTCTCCTGGGTGTGGTAGCGCACACCTGTAGTTCCAGCTACTTGGAAGGCTGAGGGGGAAGGTATGCCTAAGCCCAGCAGGTCAAGGCTGCAGTGGCTGTGAGCGTGCCACTGCACTCCAGCCTGGGCAACAGAGTGACACTCCAACTCAAGAAGAAAAAAAAAAAAAGGTAACTTTCACTCCTTGATACCCTAGATTATTCAAGTTACTCTTGATATTTAACTTCATTCCAAGTACTATTCCTGTAGTTAGGATATTTCACCTGGATTATTGCATGGCACATAAAGCCCTCAGGTCATGTTACCAAGTATCTGAGTTCTCAACTAAGACTACTATTAAGTACTCAGGTCAGTGAGACTGACTTAGCATTTTAATGAAAAGTCAAGTACTTAAAAGAAATGCACACAGTGAGCTTTGGAAGCACAGAGGGGCACTCATCTCACATACCCAGGAAGTGTACAGGCAACAAACTATTACTGGAATATAAAGCAAGAACTTCTGAATTGCTACCTCCTCTGTCAAGTTTCCTCCAACTCTTCCAGAGTAAATGTCAACTACTGACCTCATAAAATGTAGTATATAATTTTATTACGAATGTATCATCTCACTTTATCATTGCTCATTGTATCCCACTCGATGAGCTTTTTAAAGGCCAAGAGAAATACTTTTTTCACTATAAAAGAAATGGAAAAGAAAAAAACCCACGACCAAAGATGCACAGTGGCTGTTTGGTTGACTAACACTGACGTATACTCTGAACTATATATTGTAAAATACTTATGTAGTAACATAAATGAGTACTAGTTGTAGCTAATGAAAGCAGGATTTCACAGTTTTTCCTAGTTTCTTATTGGCTCTTGATCCAGCATTTGAAGCAGGATGACTTTTTCTGGATCCTTATTATGCAAGCCAAAATTTTAATGCACGCATTGACAATGCATAACAACAACAAAAAACAAAACAGAATACAACTTTTATATTATTGAACTTTATGTACAAAATCATTTGATTTCAAATAAACATTTAATGTAAAAACAAACGTTCTTTTAAACTGAATTTTTTTTACATCTACTGTACCATTCAAATGCTTTATCATCTTACATGATTTCTTCAAAATCTGTTAACAAGGGTACATATAGAAAAGCATTTTTTATAAATAGAAACAAAGGGATTTTTTCAGCTTTTATTATAAGATGACATAAAAAGTTACTCAACAGAAGTAATTTCATTACTATTTGGGGGAGGGAATCACCAACTTTTTGTGCAAACAATGCTAGCCTTCTTTTAAGCATTAAGAGCATAACTGCTTAAGAAATGACATAAGCAATAATTCTACACCTACATCTCCCCTAAAATAATCTATTTTTTTTTTACATATGTGCACAGCTTTAGCAAATTAAAGCCCGAGATAAATGCTCGAGATCCACTATCCATAGGCAAAATCAGAGTTTACCTGAACTCATCATTTGGAGAGCTTACCAATAAAGAGTCTGTAATGAAAGCTGCAGTTTCCCTCTTTCCTATTTTTTTAAACACAAAAATCAATGACTAAGAACTTAATACTGGATGACAAATCACATCCACACTATTCGTTAAATAGCCTCACAGTTAAACACATCTTAAAGACCAGTCAAATCAGTATTTACAGTTTATAAATTTCTGAAGACACCATTAGAAAGCTTATATATCCCTTCACTAAACAAAATAGGGAACTGCATCTGATGGTGGTGGAATGAAATTAAAAAATTAAAAATACCTGTATTTACAGCAGCATTGATCCTTTATAAATAAAGAATATGAAAATGCAGTATCTTTAAGGATAAAAAAATTGAGGTGATGTTACTCAACCACAGTGCTTGAAGTTGGAATAAAAACCTATTGGTGCTTGTTAATGTGCCAGTAGTGAAACCACTTTCTGTTGGAGAAAATCCAACTGCAAATATGTGCATAAAACACATATAACACAGGGCAAAATTGCTCAAAACAATTCAAGTCAGCTTATCTGTGTTGAATATTCTAGTCATGAAATACATTACAAAGACATCCTTACAAAGAAAAAAAAAAGGTGTAACATTTTCCGGTTCATTTTGATAGAACACTTCCCCCCTTAAAAGTGGCATCTTAAAAATCTCAAACTGGTTCTTCCCTTGGTTGCAATCCTAATTTAAAGATGTGAATAGCTGAATTTTCCATGTGATTATCTAATTAATAACCAAAACCAGCAAAATGTTCAAGTTCAAAAAATATATATACTGGGTGAGCGATGCACTAAAATTATCCACATGAAAACAAATGGTCAGTATTCTTATAAAACAACATGGCATTTCACTGTCAACAATGTGGAAAATTAATATCTTCTCAAACAGGCATAAGATGACGAAGTGCTATTTTAAAATTGTAAAATGAACTATGTAATGTAAAATATCTTATGTTGTAATTTTTCATTCCAAATTGATAAATGATTTCAAAAACAAGGATCAAGGTTTGATTGCAAATAGTAATGCAACATAATTTCACAAAAATTCTTCCATTTCTAAAAAAGGGAGTCACATTCCAATTTTCCCTCCTTAAGAAAATGTCTCACAATTATAAAGTAGAAAAACAGCCAGTCACAAATGCAAAAAACATTATTACACTTTAAACATATGAAATAATTTCTATATTATCAATTCAATATATTCCATAAGACAATTGCTGAAGTTAAAAATACGTTCTTTGAAGTATTGCTTTTCATGCTCAAACTGGAGAATGTTTTAATGACACCAATAAAACTGATATACAAGTAATGCTGCATAATGAAGTTAAATTGAACCCTGATACAAATATCCTTGTTGAAATCATTACTTCATCTAACAATGCCTGTTTGGAACCTATGATTAAAAACAAAAACACAAACACAATTCTTCTTAAAGGCTGAATTCCCTAGAATGCAGTTTCAGTGTTTGTCCATAATATGGGGTTAGGTCTTTTCAGAGTTTTTGTTTTTTGCTCTGTTTTGAAACCCCTGAGACACTATCTGTTTCCAAAGCTTTTTCTTTTGAGTTAATTTCACTAAATCCATTTGCTGTCCCATTTTGTTCTTCAGTTATTTCTTCATTTGCAGGGGAAGCAGACTCCCCCTTTTCTATTTTTTGCTGCATTTCACGGAGCTTGGTAACAGCTTTATCTATTGACATTATGCTAATAAGATTAAAGTCATGCATGCTGACTAGATGAAGCATGAAGTTTCGACATAAATTCTTCTTAATTATTTTCTGTCCATAATTTTCTACAAACAGCATACAGGCATGATTCATTTGATTGTCAGCAATAAACCTATTTAATAAAAACAAAACAGCAATAGCAATATAAAGCATTTTTGTCAAATGCAATAGTGATAACCATTATAGAACAGTAAAACTATATCCTATTCTAGTAAATGATTTAAAAAGCAGTAAAACTATATCAAACTATATAGAGCAGTAAGACTGAATCACCTTACCATTTTAGAAATTTAAAAAGATTTAATCAAACCGACCTTAAACAGATGCCATTAGAATAGTAGATACCGTTTTTGTTTTTCCAAATAATTATACACAGTGGCAGCATCACTTCCATTAACTCAATGCATGTTAACAGTTCCCTTTATTTTCTCCCTTGGTCTTGACATACTTTGCTATTACAGAAGCAGTGCTTCTCTACATTTTTGTTCATGGCAAACGCTTGAAAAACTAAAGGTATCGCAATGAAAGATGGCAAGTGTGGCTATGTTGATGCTGAGTGTGGTACATGTATGATTAATAAAATTTGAGAGAATCAAATAAAACCAAATTGAAGAAGAGCTGCTCAGTCACCCACTAAACTGAGAGTCGACCATGGAGTTTGTAAGCCCTGCCTGCAGATTTTCAAACATCAAAATAAATTTACCTAACTACCTGCCACCTTATAACACTACTACATAATGAATCTCAATAGTTGCTACAATAATAGATTTGGATCAATGAGTTGAAATAGAAATGAATTAAGTTACCTAACACTGTGTCTTGAAACTGACATATCAGGACAAAAAAAAAAAACAAATTAACCCAACCCTTCACATACATAATTTATTCATAATTGAATTTTAATGACTAGAACAGGGGCCACACAGACTACCTGTAAAAGGCCCAGAGAGTACATACATATCACAAACCCTATATGATATCTCTTTTTTTCATTTGTACAATCCACTAAAAATGTAAAGACTATATGTAGTTCAAGGGTAGTACAAAAATAGGCTATGGACACAGAAACCTGGCCTACAACTTATGCCCAACTGCTCTTGGCTCCCCAACAGTAAAAATACAAAAGTGCCCTCCTCTTATTTATCTCACTTATCTATAAATGAAAAAAACTGGATATCTGTGCTGTAGAAGAAAGCCTTTAAATGAGGATCTTGTAATAAAAAAGGCAGAGAAGAAAGTTCACAAAGGGAAGGAGGAACATTCACAGAAAAAACAATGGCTGGGAACACACTAATTTTAGCCACAAAGGCATGAGAAAAAAAAATGTTCTACCTTGACTTCTATGAAATGGTAAACAAATAAACCAGAAAAGTCACACATTTAATTCTAAATAATTAAGCAGCTTTTAAAATTTGTAGTAATAACTGTGATAAATAATTTTCAGGATTTCCAGGCATATAATACATGGCATTTTTACATTCTCTGGCAAATAAAGGAATGAAAATTGGGTCATTAAAAGGAATATTACTTTAATAAACTTTTGGAAACTATTTTGCCTATAAATTAAGTCACAATATGTGAAAGACTTGAATTCAATTCAATTGATGGTAATATTAAAGATAATTTTTTTTGTTTAATATGGAAAGGAAGAAACTCAAAAATCTTTAAAATCTGCTATTAGAGCTAAGACTTAGTACTTTCCTTATATGTGAGCATCACCATTTTTTAAATGCAATTAAAATACTTTGGGGGCTAGAATAAAGTTTGGGATGTTTACCTAAATTAATGGAATTTTAAATAAGATGCTGGAGGGGCTCAGTGGTTTATGTCTGCAATTCCAAAACATGGGGAGGCTGAGGCAGGAGGAGCACATGAGCCCAGGAGGTTGAGGATGCAGTGAACCATGACTGTGCCAACTGCAATCCAGTCTGGGCAACAGAGTGAGATCCTAACTCAAAAAACAGAAAGGGCCGGGTTCAGTGGCTCAGCCTGTAATCCCGCGCCTTTGGGAGGCTGAGCTGAGTGGATTGCCTGAGCCCGCGGGTTCGAGACCCGCCTGGGCAGCAAGACCTCATCTCTACAATAAATCAAAAAACCAGCTGGGCGCGGTAGTGCGCGCCTGTAATTCCGGCTACTTGGAAGGCTGAGGCGGAAGGATCACCGGAGCCCAGCAGGTCGAGGCTGCGGTGGCCAGGAGCGGCCACTGCACTCCAGTCTGGGTGACAGAGTGAGACTCCAAATCAAAAAAAAAAAAAAAGAAAAAAAAAAGTTCTAACATATGTAGACTTACAGAATGTGAAGGAACAAAAGAGCATAAAAAATAATGGAATATTCAAATTAATTTAGAAATACCCTACCCATGCTTCATGACATGGAGATTCCATAGTTTCATCACTTCTTTCTCCCCTTCATTAACATCAGAAAATTCTTCAATTTGCTAACAAAAAAGAAAGAATATTTATTAAATGTACAATAAATATAACTTAGACTGTAAAATAACAATGTTTTGGAACTAAAACTACACAACATATTGACATAAATAGCAATACAACAAAGTAGCAACATTTCTTAAAATCAACTTTTTTTGTGACCCGCCTGGGCAATTTGGCGAGATCTCATCTCTACAATAAATCAAAAAATTAGCCAGGCGTGGTAGCACGCGCCTGTAGTTCCAGCTACTTGGAAGGCTGAGGCGGAAGAATCGTTGGAGCCCAGCAGGTTGAGGCTGCAGTGGCTGGAGAGGCCACTGCACCAGTTTGGGTGACAGAGTGAGACTCCAACTCAAAAAAAGAAAAAAAAAAGTCAACTTCTATTTAAGTAATAGTTTATTATTTATTTTTTTATTTTTTGATTTGCGTCTCACTCTGTCTTCTAAGCTGAAGTGTAGTGGCATGCTTACAGCCACCCCAGTGTCAACCTAGTGGGCTCAGACGATCCTTCCGCCTTGGCCTTCCAAGTAGCTGGAACTAAGGCACATGCTACCATGCCTGGCTAACTTTTTGATATATCATAGAGATGCGGTCTCGCCAAGTTGCCCAGGCTGTTCTTGAACCCATGGGCTCAGACAATCATCTCACCTGGGCCTCCCAAAGTGCTGAGATTACAGGCTTGAGCCACCATGCCTGGCCTAAGTAATAGTTTCAAAAGGGAAAAACTATATTATGAAATAGTTACCAATAAATACAGAAATAAGAATACACAGTATAAGCCAGGCTCGGAGGCTCAGCCTGTAATCCCAGTGCTCTGGGAGGCTGAGGTGAGTGGATTGCCTGAGCCCGCGGGTTCGAGACCCGCCTGGGCAACTTGGCGAGACCTCATCTCTATAAGTCAAAAATTAGCCAGGCGTGGTAGCGCACACCTGTAGTTCCAGCTACTTGGAAGGCTGAGGCGGAAGGATCGCTGGAGCCCAGCAGGTCGAGGCTGCGGTGGCCGGGAGCGTGCCACTGTACTCCAGTCTGGGCAACAGAGTGAGACTCCAACTCAAAAAAAAGAAAAAAAAAGTCAACTTCTATTTAAGTAATAGTTTTATTATTTATTTATTTTTTTTTTGTTTGTCTGCATCTCACTCTGTCTTCTAAGCTGAAGTGTAGTGGCATGCTCATGGCCACCCCAGTGTCAACCTAGTGGGCTCAGACGATCCTTCCACCTCGACCTTCCAAGGAGCTGGAACTAAGGCACATGCTACCATGCCTGGCTAACTTTTTGATATATCATAGAGATGCGGTCTCACCAAGTTGCCCAGGCTGTTCTTGAACCCATGGGCTCAGGCAATCATCTCACCTGGGCCTCCCAAAGTGCTGAGATTACAGGTTTGAGCCACCACGCCCGGCCTAAGTAATAGTTTCAAAAGGGAAAAACTATATTATGAAATAGTTACCAATAAATACCAAAATAAGAATACACAGTACAAGCCAGGCTCGGAGGCTCACCCTGTAATCCCAGTGCTCTGGGAGGCTGTCAGGTGAGTGGATTGTCTGAGCCCGCGGGTTCAAGACCCGCCTGGGCAACTTGGCGAAACCTCATCTCTATAATAAGTCAAAAATTAGCCAGGCGTGGTAGCGCACACCTGTAGTTCCAGCTACTTGGAAGGCGGAGGCGGAAGGATCGCTGGAGCCTAGCAGATCAAGGTTGCAGTGGCCGGGAGTGGCCACTGCACTCCAGTCTAGGTGACAGAGTGAGACTCCAATTCAAAAAAAAAAAAGAATACACAATACAAATTCACATAAAGAAAATCTGTGCAGCCAGGCATGGTAACTCATGCCTGTAACCCCAGCACTTTGGAAGACTGAGGCGAGAGGACTGCCTGAGTCCAGAGGTTTGAGACCAGCCTGGGCCATTTGGTAAGACCTCGTCTCTACAATAAATCAAAAAATTAGCTGGGCCTAGTGGCGTGCACTTGAGGTTCCAGCTACTTGGAAGGCTGAGGTGGAAGGATTGCCTGAGCCCAGCAGGTCAAAGCTTTGGTGGCCTTGAGCATGCCATTGCACTCCAGCCTGCACAACAGAGTGAGACTCCAACTAAAAAAAAAAAAAAAAAAATCTGCGCTTCCTTTACTTGGTAACTTTTAAAATAATGTAATTATAAAAATTATATATTCCTGGATCCCTTAATTTTTAAAAAAAGATTATTTACACTAAGTATGGTACATATTAAATAGTTGTCAAACAAAACTTATTTAATTATAACATTCTAAAATCACTGCCAATAATGATGATGATAATTACCGTGATGGTTTTTTCTCTTAGCCATTCAGGATCTTTTTCATCTTCACTATCTACTTCCATTTCTTGTGGGCGGAGAGGTAAGCAGGTATCACTATGGAAATATAGGCGATTGTGGCCACTACTATATGTTCGTTGCTGTTCTACTTCTCCATCTTCAGATTCAAGAAATTCAGACATGCTTGCTTTTGTTCTTTTTGGCCTAATAAAAAGAAATAAATGTTGATACAATATGGCATCTATATCTATACCACCTAACCTCATAAGTGAGTTGAGATCTGAAATAATTTGCAATATTACAATTTATGAAACTAAACTGCAATGGTATTTGAAGCCAACATCCCCTCAAATTACTTTATTTCTAACTATAATGTACAGTTATTACATATCAACAACAAACTTTTTAAATGGTCTTTCCAGGTATGAGAAATAAATCTAGAAAAAAAAAAACCATGGTTAAAAAGGAGAAAAAGAAAGTGCTAGTTAGGGAACATTCAGATACAAATACGCATATAAAATCCTACATGTCAAAAAAATTGTGCATTCTAACACATGTATATCCACAAAGTAGAAAACTGTAACACTGATTACACATGCACACACCATCCAGGAATTTTGTTTTTTCAGTTAACCAAAGATAAAAAATAGTCTTGTAACTTATTTACTTATTTTTGAGAGAGAGAGAGAGGGTCTCAAGATGTTGCCCAGGCTGGAGCACAGTAGCTCACTGAAGCTGCAAACTCCTGGTCTAAAGAGATCCTCCTTAGCCTCTGGAGCAGCTAGGATGAAAGAGGTGTGCAGGAACACACCCAAATAATTTTTTAAAATATTTTTGTAGAGATGAGAGCTCACTATATCTAGTTGGTCTTGAACTCCTAGCCTCAAGCAATCTTGCATGGGCCTCCAAAAGCACTGGCATTACAATATGAGCCGCTGAGCCCAGCCTCCTCATAACTTTAATCTCAGCAATCAAACTACTGCTGTGAACATATCACTGTAACAACTATAAAGCCCAATGGAAGGAGAAACACTCTCAGGTACCACCTAAACTTCCTTTCTTGCAAGTTCCTACCTAGGTATGCATACAGAAACTTTCATTGGGAGTATTCTTTAATCCCACTAACTACTTTAAGAGTGATACTAACAGTTAAAAATTGACAGGCAAAGTGGCTCACGCCTATAATACCAGCACTATGGGAAGCCAAGGAAGGAGGATCACTTGAGGCCAGAAGTTTGAGAGAAGTCGGGCAATATAGTGAGAAAAAAAAAAAGTTAGCTGGACATGGTGGTGTGTGCCTGTAGCCCCAGTTACAAGGGAGGATGAGGGAGGAAAATCGCTTAAGACCAAGAGCTGTGATTGTACCAATGCACTCCAATCTGGGTGACAAAGTGAAAAACACTCTTTCACTAAGAAAAAAAAGAAAAAGTTAAAACTCAAGGATAAAGCTTCAAGAGGAAAGTGGGAAACCCCTATAGAAATAAGAGCTAGAGAGGGTTATAAAGCAATATACCACCCTAGAAACACCTAATACTAAAAAATAAAAGCTGGGCTCGGTGGCTCAGCCGGTAATTCCGCGCCTTTGGGAGGCTGAGGTGAGTGGATTGCCTGAGCCCACGGGTTCGAGACCCGCCTGGGCAGCGAGACCTCATCTCTACAATAAATCAAAAAATCAGCCAGGCGTGGTAGCGCATGCCTATAATTCTGGCTACTCGGAAGGCTGAGGCAGAAGGATCGCCGGAGCCCAGCAGGCGAGGCTGCAGTGGCCGGGAGCGGCCACTGCACTCCAGTCTGGGCGACCGAGTGAGACTCCAACTCAAAAAAAAAAAAAAAAATAGCCAGGCTCAGTGGCTCAGCCTGTAATCCCACGCCTTTGGGAGGCTGAGGTGAGTGAACTGCCTGAGCCCGCGGGTTCAAGAACCACCTGGGCAGCAAGACCTCATCTCTACAATAAATCAAAACATCAGCTGGGTGTAGTAGCGCATGCCTGTAATTCTGGCTACTTGGAATGCTGAGGCGGAAGGATCGCCGGAGCCCAGCAGGTTGAGGCTGTGGTGGCCGGGAGCAGCCACTGCACTCCAGTCTGGGCGACAGAGTGAGACTACAACTCAAAAAAATAAAAATAAAATAAACAAATAAATAATAATAAAAAAAATAATGACTTACTCCTAACTAAGTAGTTTTGTCTGGCTCCCCTTTGTTCCTCCAGTATCATCAATAAAAATCAGAGAATCAACTTTTGTCATATGCCCCTTTTACCTACCTGCACACAAGAATGTGTGTGATAGGTGTTCTCTTTACCGGTCCATTGCGACTGAAAGCAAACCCAGGTTGGCGATGAATATCCTGAGGATTTCCTGCATATGAGCCATCATAACACTCATTGATAGAAACATCTATCCTAGCACCTTTTGGATGATACTGTAACAAAAATGGCAAGAAGTTTAGGAAACGAAAGTATTAATTATCCTATCCAAAATATGTATTGCTCTGATTTAATTAATTACGAAGATTTTGTGGGTTTTCAATGTTTTAAAAACTAAAATAAGCCAAGCACACAAGCATAGTGAACAGGAAGTCAGAAGACCTGGAACCCATAAGAAGTGTTAAAATCCTGTGACATTTAATGACTTGATGACTTTGTACAAATTATTTCTTGCCTGAGCAAGAAAATCATCACTTAATTCAAAGAGCTGGTATGAAGATTTTGTGAATCAACATAGGTACAACTAGGCAAATGTTAATTATCATTCCAAATATATGTACACTAAATCAATAATTTTCATATAACAACCCATCAAATGCAGAAATTTTGGTTATTTTTACATAAAGTACAACTTTTAAAAGTCAGGTTGTCTTACGGTTAATGGATATTACTGATAAGAAAAAATGAAAAATCACTCACAACATAATTGAAAATAAATCTGCTATGGCAGAGTTTAAGATGCTTGAGTAAACTATAGAGTTTGCGGCAGTTCAGAGTACACCAAGGGCAATGCAGGTCATCTCTTGCTTCAGTTTGTTGTCTTGTATTGTTGTTATAAAGGAACTAAAAAAACAAAACAAAACAAAAACAAATCTGCAATGTAAACACATCTCAAGATAATGTTTCAGTATCACCTCTAACAACATTTAAAAGGAAAATCTGATATATTCTTTTTTTTTAATATGCAAAAATTTCAGATCTAATATGCAAAAAAAAAAAATGCATTTCATGTTTACTAAAAAAAGAAGTCAGGCACGGTGGCTCACGCCTGTAATACCAGCACTTTGGGAGACAGAGGCGAGGGGATTGCCTGAGCCAGTGGGTTCAAGACCAGCCTGGTCAAGTTGGCGAGACCTCGTCGCGAAAAAAATTAGCCGGGCATGGTGGTATGCGTCTATGGTCCCAGTTACTTGGAAGGCTGAGGTGGAAGGATCACCTAACCCAAGCAGGTAAAGGCTGTGGTGGCCGTGAGCAGCATGCCACTGCATTCCCACCTGGGCAATAGAGTGAGACTCCAACTCAAAAAAAAAAAAGTTATATTTACCTGATAAAATATTCTTAATTTTTGTCGGTTTTCATTTGAAGTATCCTTTTCTTTTCTTGTCTGTAGATCTGTAGTCAAGGATTCTTTAACAGCTGAAAATATATTGTACTTTTAATAAAAATACTTGCTTTTGAAAAGCAAAATAACATCCCACAAAAATTATTAAACATTTAAAGTTTACAGAATTCTGTCTGTAGTATTTAACACAATTTTCCTTCTCTCCCTCAACTGATGATTACAGGAACAATCCACTTAATCAGCATTCCCAGTGAGATGTTAAGGTCTACTGGCAGGACACATTTTTTTCCTTTACAAATCACCACCTATGTCTTAAACTATTATACAAATAAACTCAAATAATTATATTTGCTTACTATACTGTTTTAAGCAATTTGAGGTCAGAGTGTGGTTTTGATGGGTGTTTTGTATTCCCAATGCCCAGCAGTAAGCAGGCATCTACTAAGTGCTGGTTTATCAGAAATTGAGTTTTAAAATGACTATAGTACAAGTATTCAGGCCAGGTGCAATCCCAGCACTTTCAAGGTTGAGGTGGGAGGATCGTTTCAGGCCAAGAGTTTAAAGCTACAGTGAACTATTATCACACCACTACACTCCAGCCTGAGTGATAGAACAAAAACCTGTCTAAAAAAAATTTATTTTAATTAATAATTCCGAATCTAAAAGATAATAATGAATGATTCTGATAGCCTCTCTCTCTCTCTCTCTCGTTGGATAGTCTCACTCTGTCACCCAGGATGGAGTGCACTGGCACACTCTCAGCCACTGCAGCCTCAACCTGCTAGGCTCAGGCGATCCTTCTACCTCAGCCTTCCAAATAGCTGGGACAACAGGCACATGCCATTCGGCCAGGCTAAATTTTTGAAATATTGTAGAGACGAGGTCTCACCATGTTGCCCAGGTTGGTCTCGAACCTGTGGGCTCAGACAATCCTCTCGCACCCCCCTCCCAAAGTGCTGGGATTACAGAAGTGAGCCACCACACCTGGTGATATCTTTCCTTTCAGAGTTAAGAAAAAAACCATTTACTTTTCCTGACATAACTAACCACTCTACATATACAATTTGTATAAAATTTTTTTCTCAGTTTCTTCGCAAATTTTTTTACCTATTTCACTGGCTTCAGAGTATTTTGAGAAGTGCCCACACTACAATTTACGTGGGAAATCTTTTGCCTAACATAGGCTACTTCTTATACTCCTTTACTATGACCATTATAGTGACCTGCACATGAATGGAGAATGTAAAAGAACATCTTATGCCTTCTCACTATTTTTGTTTAAAACAGACAGAACCTTGCTGTCACCCAAGCTGGAGTGCAGTGGCAAAGTTTTGGCTTTCTGCAGTCACAACCTTCTGGACTCAACCCTCCTACCTCAGTCTCCCGAATGCCTGAAACTACAGGCTCATACCATGACACCCAACAAATGTCTAGAATTTTCATTCCTTTTAGGGACAGGGTCTTGCTAGAAGCAAACTCCTGGCCTCAAGCAATCCTCCCACCGTGCCCTCCAAAGTGCTGGACTGCAGGCATAAGCCACCACACCAGGCTGCCTTCTGACTTCTTTAAATAGAAAGATAAAAAAAACAGGAATGCTCTCGTCAAGGACAATGTTTCTATCAGGCAGATAGAAAAAGACAGTAACTTGGGCCTTAAGCTCAGCAGCATTAACTCCATTTATAAATGTTTTTTCCTCTTAAAAAACGGACTGCAAGCCATGCGTGGTGGCTCACACCTGTAATCCCAGCACTTTGGGAGGCAGAGGCAAGGGGATTGCCTGAGTCCAGAGGTTCGAGATCAGTCTGGACAACTTGGTGAGAATCTCACCTCTACAATAAAAAAGAAAATAAAAATTAGCTGCGTGTGGTGGCACATGCCTGTGGTTTCAGCTACTTGGAAGGCTGAGGTGGAAGGATCGTCTGAGTCTAGCAGGATGAGGCTGCAGTAGCTGTGAGCTACTGCGTTCCAGCCTAGGAGCCACTGCACTCCAGCCTGGTGACAGTGAGACTTTGACTCAAAAAAAAAAATTTGTTTACTGAAAAAAACTTCTCCTAAATTAATACCACTTGGAGGTGTTTATGTAATATATGCCATATATATGACATTACACTATACACCATATCATGCTTCTAAAATTTTTTAAATTGCAATTTCCAGGCACATCTGGCACAAAGGTTATGGATAAAGAATTGTTAATTAGTACTTCAACACAAAACTTTACATTTAATATATGAGAACCCTAATACCATGTTTTATAATCTATCTAATAATTAGCAAAATAATATTCCTCCAAAAACAATCACATGGAACAAAACACAAATGAATTAATCTAAAGTATAAGACTTAACTGCAAACCACGATTTTGATAGCAATACATTCTCACCAATAGTTTGAGTAGGTTTAACTGAACCAGGCTTGTTTTCTTGATGAAGACTCTCTGAATTTCTAGTGGCAAGAGGCTTGGCAATAGGAGCTGTAGATTTATCATTGGTCTCTCCTGTCCAACGAAGAGTGAACTGCAACGTAGGTCCCTGAGAAAATGTTTCAAATGGAGGCAGCCTCTAAAAAAAAAAAATGAAAAGACTGGAGGATTCATGTAATGAATTAAAATAAATTGTAATTATTAAAAAAAATTCATCATGGCAAACCAATGTGGATTTGATTTAAATCCTAAATTTTTTATTAAAAACCCAAAAGTTGACAGAGAGGACCAGGTAAATCAACACATGAGCTGCAGATACTGTACAACTACAACTAGAGAGCACAGGCTGTCTAAAGGGGCAGACACTCATTAGCAACAGTTGAATTGTTGCGACGTGGAAACATTGGCCCAGCCTATGCAGATTTTCAGATTTTTCCAAAGAAATCAGAAGTTTTCATGGGAAATCTTCCCATTTATGTTGATAAATCAATTTAAAAATGTCTTTAAAACAAAACTGTAGTCACCAAAGATTACCAGCTTGCAAATTTTGCTCTTAGGTATCCAATAATTACTTTTTGTTTTGGAAACTCAACAGTTTCTGCAATTAGTAATTTTCCTTGACTTCTCTTAGTTTCTCTTCTTTGGTTTTAGGACACTAAGTATTGTGGCTCTCTTCTTCTATCTCCAATCACTTATGACGCTTCTCTTAGTCTCCTTAATTCCTAGCTAACCTTCAGTCATCTGTCTTAATCTTTCAACCATCCTCAAGTATTTATCTATTAGAGTGGTGATCCCAAATTCTCCATTTTTACCCTTATACTTGGTCTAAACTCATATCTTCAATTGCCTCTTAGGCCTTGCCACTTGATGATCTTAATGTCGCCTTGAACTATAACATACTTAGAAGTGAATCCATTATTTTTTCTTCTAAGCTTTTCTTCCCTGGTAAAATTATTTTTGTTCCTGGCATTATCATTCTACTAATGAACCTAAGCTCAAAATTTTGACCCTCATTCTTTCTTTTCTCTTCTATAACTAAATACCAAATCCTTATTGAAATGTCTATCATTTTCTTCCTCTCTCCTCAAAGATTCCAACAAAAATCTCTGCATATATCCTTACACATCACTATTACAGTAGCTCAGCTATTCTTCCTGCTTTTAATTTTTATTTTCTATCCAGATGAGATCAACTAATCTTCTGAAAAATACTTTCTCAAAGATGCATGTTATCCTCTTTTATAAAAACCTTCAATAGATTTCAATTTATTTTACTATCATATAGGCCTAAACTCCTCCATCTTTATTATAAATAATTCTCTTAAAAATATTTTTAGGCCTAGCACAGTGGCTCATGCCTGTAATACCAGCACTTAGGGAGACCAACGTGGGAGGACTACTTGAGCCCAGGAGTTCAAGACCAAACTAGGCAACATAGCGAGATGTGGTCTCTATAAAAAATTTACAAAAAATTCCTGGGCGTGGTGGCACACACTTGGAGTCCTAGTTACTTGGGAGGCTGAGATGGAAGGATCATCTGAGCCCAGGAGGTTGAGGCTGTGGTGAGCTGTAATCATGCCACTGCACTCCAGCCTGAGTGCCAGAGTAAGACTCCAACAACAACAACAATATATATGTAAATATAAAAAATATATTTTTACATTTATATATTTTATATATTTGTACAGTTTTATATTTATATATAACAAAATATTGTATTTATATATAGTTTTAGACTAGAATGAGATAAAAGTGTGATCACAGAACTGGTTTTGACAGAGTAAGTCCACAGGAATTTATCTTTTAAAAATAGTAACTCAAAAAAAAAAAAAAATAAAAATAAAAATAGTAACAATGCAGCTAAGCCCAGTGGCTCACACACATAATCCTAGCTCTTTGGGAGGCCAAGGCAGGAGGCTCGCTTAAGGCCAGATGTTCAAAACCAGCCTGGGCAACATAGTGAAACCTCATCTCTATGACAAAACACAACAAAACAAAACCAGCCAGGCATAATGGCACATGCCTTTAGTCTCATTTACTTGGGAGTCTGAGGATCAGTTGAGCCCAGTTCAAGGTTACTGTGAGCTATAATCACACCCAGTCAGGGAGACAGTGAGATTCTGTCTCAAAAAAATTAAAACTGCTGGTCATGGTGGCTCATGCCTGTAATCCCAGCACTTTGGGAGGCAGAGGCGAGAGGAATGCCTGAGCTCATGGGTTCAAGACCAGCCTGGGAAACACGGCGAGACCTTGTCTCCACAATAAATTAAAAAAATGAGCTGGGTGTGGTGGTGCATGTCTGTAGTTCCAGCGACTTGGAAGGCTAAGGTGGAAGGATCACCTGAGTTCAGCAGGTAGAGGCTGCACTGGCCGTAAGTGTGCCACTGCACTCTAGCCTGGGAGACAGAGTGAGAGTGCAACTCAAAAAAAAGTTTGCTGGTCATCTATATTTGTTCTTTTGAAAAAAATGCCAGATTGTCCTTTACTCATTTTTATTAGACTGATGATCTTTTTCATATTGATGCGTATAACTCATAAAGTGATTTAAGACCAAGGCAAGGTGCAGTGGCTCACGTCTGTAATCCCAACACTTTGGGAGGCTGAGGCAAGAGGATTGCCTGAGCCCAGGGGTTCGAGACCAGCCTGGGCAACCTGGTGAAAAAATTAGCTGGGCATGATACTGCATGCCTGTAGTTCCAGGTACTTGGAAGGCTAAGGCAGAAGGATCGCCTGAGCCCAGCATGTCAAGGCTGCAGTGGCTGTGAGCGTGCCATTGCACTCCAGCCTGGGAGACAGAGTGAGACTCCAATTTAAAAAAAAAAAAAAGATCAAGCATGGTGGCTCACGCCTGTAATACCAGCAATTTGGGAAGCCGAAGCTCAAGGACTGCTTAAGCCCAGGAGTTCAAGACTAGCTTACGTAACACTACAAGACCTTGTCTCTACAAAAAGAAAAAAAAATTACCCAGCATGGTGGCACACACATATACTCTCAGCTACTCAAGGAGGATGAAGTGGGAGGATTGCTTGAGCCCAGGAGTTTGAGACTAGCCTGGACAACACAGTGAGACCACAACTCTACAAAAAATTTAAAAATTAGCCAGGCTTGATGGTATGCACCTGCAGTCTCAGCTACTTGGGAGGCTAAGGCAGAAGGATCACCTGAACCCAAGAGGAGGAGGCTGTGGTGAGCCATGATTGTACCACTGCATTCCAGCCTGGGCGATACTGTGAGACCCTATCTCAAAGCAAAACAAAAACTGAAATAATTATTTTAATCAGGCATTTTTTTACTGTATGCTTTCTGGATTCTATTATCATCCTTAAAAGGGTTTTCATCACTGCAAGATTATATAAACACTCATCTATTTTTCTCAGGTATGAAACATAATTTTTTACATTCTATTTACCAGTCTTCTGGAATTTACTGGGTCTAAGTGTATTTCCAGATGTTATAAACAGTTTATCTTTCCCACACAGACAATACCACCACATTTATCATAAACTATTTCAGGACTATGCTTTAATAATATGCTTGTCTTTTTAAAAATTTATTTTTATTTTTTTAGTGATGAGGTATCACTATGTTGCTCAGGCCAGTCTCAAACTCCTGGTCTCAAACGATCCTCCTACTTCAGCAGCCCAAAGTGCTGGGAGCTCGGTTTATAGGCATGCACCACACCATGCCCAGCAACATGGTATCCTTTGTCTATTCCTGCATACTTACAGTAGACAGCTTTAATTTTTTTATCTTTATAGTATTTTCTATCTGGTAAGTAAATATTCTCAGAATATTTTTCTAAAATTTCCCTTCATATTATTACACACATATTACATAATATGATGACATTTTAGACTAACTTGAGACAAATTTTAAGGCTTAAAAAAACATTTTGAGATTCTGGTTGAGATGGTACACTGACTTAATATATTTAGGAATACAGGACATTGCCACTTTTTGTTGAATCGGCCTATTAGAGAAATGTATGCATGCCTATTAGAATACTTATTCTGGGTATGCTTAATCTAAGTTCTGCAGATTTCTTGATAATTTTATTACTAGTCATCACATACTACCTGTTATTATTATGAATGGAATTTAAAATAGAAGCTAACATTTATTGAGCACTTACTGTATGCCAAACACTGTACTAAACATATTTTATTCTGTCATTTAATCCATTAATTCTGTGCCTTATTTTACAGATGAGAAACTAAGACACAAATAAGTACCTTGCCAAATGCCACACAGCTAGAAGCAAAGATTTCAATCAGGCAGTCTGACTCTAAAAGAATGATGCCTTTCATTAAATACTCTGACTAGATCATTTTACTTGTGTTTTTCAAAGTATAAAAGACAAAAGGATTCTTTACTTCCAACATGAATTAGCATTTGGAGAAGAAAACATCAATAAAAAATGGGAGTTCATAACTATTAACGTGCTCAACCTTCTAAGTAGTCCATACCTTCCCATCAAGAATAGTCTCCCATGTTGCTCTTTTCTTGCTTATTGGACATTCTTCCATTTCCTGCATGGCTACTTCATATTCCCCATCTAAAAGCTGTAAGCGCCTGTTAGACAAACACATATACTGTAAAGTAACCTGTGTATTACTGTAAGTACACAAATTCTACATCTTTAGATTTATACTAAAAAGCATTTATTAAATTTATAAACTAGCTTACATATTCAACAAGATTTTTTAAAAAATCTACACTCCAGTCCTGCCAAAAGCAATTTTAATGAAGTGCACTAATAACTAGAAAATTAATATAATTTTAAACACTGAATGATAATATGTCTAAGGTCTCAAAATCTGGTACATTTTAAACTTCGAATATAAAGCATGTGTGCAGGCTTTATACTTTTAAAAATAGGATGACAACAGTTTTATAATACTTGCCTTAGAAAGTCATTAAAAATTACCTGTTACTTTTAACTACTGTATATGTTTGAACTGGAATCCTTTACTTTTATACTTGACCGGTAAACTAATTGATGATTTTTTTTTTTTTTTGGAGTAGGAGTCTCACTCTGTTGCCTAGGCTAGAGCACAGTAGCTTGCTCACAGCCACTGCAGCCTTGGTCCGCTGGGCTCAGGCGATCCTTCCACCTCAGCCGTCCAAATAGCTGAAACTACAGACGCACACCACTGCGGCTGCCTAATTTTTTGATGTATTGTAGAGACAAAGTGACCAAGTTGCCCAGGCTAGTCTTGAACCCCTAGGCTCAGGCAATTCTCTCGACTCTGCCTCCCAAAAGTGCTGGAATTACAGGCATGAGCTACCACGCCTAGACTGATTATTATAATGACCTATCTGATAACTACAGGATCTTGGGGGAAACCTGGCACATACAGGTGCTCAATAAATATTTCATGGAAGAATGAATATTGGTTGAATAAAAGAAATTATATTCACATTATTGCATACATATGTGTATGTATATATATCTTATACATATTATTTATACTATTAAACACTGGTAACTACTACTACTCTAAACAACATTTGTTGTCCACGTCTAACTGCTTATAGCAAGAATCTGACTTCTCTTCATCAGTCTTAAAGAAATTCTATTAGGTGAAAATAGCTAACATTTATTGAGTGTTTACTATGTGCCAGGCACTATTCTAAAGACTTTACATGGTTCATTTAATCTTCCCAAAATTTCTATGAACTACATGCTAGTATTCCATTTCCAGAAGAGAAAACTGAGACATAAAGTGGTTAAAAGTAATTTGTCTTAAGATCAGATCTAGCAAGTGAATACTGGTGGTCTGTCTCTAAAGTCTGACTTAGCAGCAGGTGATTTTGAGACTTAAGAATGTCTTTAATAGGGCATCAGCAAAGCTACTCAATTTTCTATTTTAAAAAGCCCATTCTATTTATCTGAATAGACTATACATTCATATACTTCTAAGCTTAAAAGGAGCTTCCCTATGCTTTTACATGGCTATATAATTTTCCATTTTATGATTGTACACTTGATAGCTACAATCCAATGCTCTCCTACCTGTAATGTATGAGGAGGCCTTTTCCCCACAGCCTCATCAACAGTGCTTTATCAAGTTTTTTGATCTGTCAATCTAATAAGTGAAAAAATGACATCTCAGTATACTTTTAATTCAGATGTCTTATCTTTTTAACTGTTTAAGAACCATATGCATTTTCTTTTTTTAGTAAACTTTTTATTGTATCCTTTGCCCATTCTATTGGACCAAAGTCATTTAAAGTCAGTATGACCTTCGTACATTTGAGGAATAAGACATCTATCTATGACTTGAAAATAATTTCCCCCCAGTTTATCATTTTTATTATGTTTTTGAGTCAGAGTCTCACTCTGTCGTTCAGGCTGGAGTACAGTGGCCTCAGCCTTCCAAGTAGCTAGGACTACAGGTGTGCACCACCACACCTGGCTAATTTTTAAAATTTTTTGTAGAGGTCTTGCCATATTGCCATGGCTGGTCTCAAACTCCTGGGCTCAGGCAATCCTCTCACCTCTGCCTCCCAAAGTACTGGGATTACATGCATGAGCCACCACATCCAGCCCTTTTATCTTGACTTCAGTTATGGTGGTTTTATCGTTTTTTGAAGAAGTCATATTTTTACTTGCTCAATAGTTCATGCTTCTCCTATATGACCTTTGAATTTTGGTTATTCTTCTAGGAGACCTTATCTCACTGAAATTTTCTTTTTTTTTTTTTTGAGTTGGAGTCTCACTCTGTCAACCAGGCTGGAGTGCAGTGCACGCTCATGGCCACCACAGCCTTGACTTGCTGGGTTCAGGTGATCCTTCTGCTTTATAGCCTTCCAAGTAGCTGGAACTACAGACACGCACCACCAGGCCCAGCTAACTTTTTTGATTTATTGTAGAGATGAGGTCTCGCCAAGTTGCCTGAGCTGGTCTCAAATCCATGGGCTCAGGCAATCCTCTCACCTTAGCCTCCCAAAGTGCTGGGACTACAAGCATGAGCCACTGCGCCTGGCCCTCAATGAAATTTTAAGAACGATTTTTACACATCTAACCCCCAGATTTGTGCTTATAAATCCTATTCCTCTATTAAAAGGAATCAGGATTCCTTGAAGAAATTGCAATTCCAGAGCAAAGATAGGAAAAGAAGAAGGTAATTCTGGTACATCTTACCATTTTAGAAAATAAGGAAAACAACAACAAAAAGTCAAAAGGACACAGGGACCTGTGTAGAGGGGGTTCCTCCTGACCAAATTTGAGACAATTTGAGCATAATAATGAATAACAACATGAATAAATTAAAACAAATTGAATAAAAATAGAATGTGTTAAACCATACTGATAAAAGAAAAATCAAAACTTGAGGCAAGGAATGCTTTTCTTAATACAAAAATTCAAACCAATAAATGTGAAAGAAATTATAGAAAATTACCACTTGCCAACCTCCAAAGGAATAATTTATTCAAGAAAGAATCATCAGGGGATGTTGAAACTATTGGATGAAAGGCCTCAAGAGGAAAATGGAGATTCACTCAAGTTCATGTAGTACCACAAGGATTATATGTTAATTTATGGAAGGGAAGAATTACAATGTTACAATGGAGAAATATGGTAAACACCACCTAAATAATCAAACTTCACATTACTTGTGCCTTGCTATAGTATATAAAGAACATACCACTTATCAGAATCCCTGTCAAAAATGTTTAACCTGAATCTAACCATGGAGAAATAATTAAGAACTCCAAATTGAGATACATTTTGTAAAACTACAGATCTATACTTAAAAAAAGAAAAGAAAAGAAAAACAAAAAGGGTTGGGTTCGGTGGCTCAGCCTGTAATCCCGCGCCTTTGGGAGGCTGAGGTGAGTGGATTGCCTGAGCCCGCAGGTTTGAGACGTGCCTGGGCAACTTGGCGAGACCTCATCTCTACAATAAATCAAAAAAAATTAGCTGGGCATGGTAGCGTGGCCTGTAGTTCCAGCTACTTGGAAGGCTGAGGTGGAAGGATCGCCGGAGTCCAGCAGGTCAAGGCTGCGGTGGCCGGGAGTGGCCACTGCACTCCAATCTGGTGACAGAGTGAGACTCCAACTCAAAAAAAAAAAAAAAAAAAAAAAAGAAAAACAAGAAGGCATTACAAACTGGAGAACTATTCCAACTGAAAGAGGCTGGACATATATGACATCTAGCTACAAAAGGGGGTGAAGGAGGACAAATTATAATTGACATGATTATGGTCAACTGGGGAGACAGCACTGTATTTGTTGTATGTTAATTTTCTTGATGATAAGTGTATTGTGGTTAAGAATATGCCCTTCTTCTTAAGAGATACATGTGAAGTAAATTTTCAAGTGATTCAGCACAAAATAAATTAATCAACAAATAAAGCAAATGTGGCAACATGTTAATAACTGAATCTAGGTGAAGGGTGTGTGGGTGGTAAACTGTATTATTCTTTCAATTTTTCTATAGGTTTGAAAATTTTCAAAATAAAAACCTGGAGGAATATTTTCCCAATTTCTTTGTGGCATTTGTTTTCATTAAAATAAAAGCAGGAGAAAGAATAAAAAAGAAAACACAAGGTACTATGTGCTGCCTTAAACAGAACATTTAACAACAATGAAACCCACTCTGCCTAATCCTAATCATTTCTACCATAAACATGACCATCTTCAAGTACGTTTATGTTTCTGTTTTACTCCATTTATATCTTTGATACACAATCAAATTTCTGACTTTAAAGATACTATATTGGTTTCTATCTTTAAGTGACATATTCTAAGATAGTAACTGAAATCTATGTCATTATTCCAAATCAACTTTGCTTTCCTATTAAAAGCCTTTCTTCACGTGGTCGCTAACAAGTAATTACCTTAAAATTAAAACACTGATCTAATACTTCACAAGCAATAGGAGAAAAAGCCTGCTAATTTTTCTTCACTCTTTGTCCTATACCCAACTGACAAGTAAACTATGTAAATGACCAACACAGTAGCCTGGTATAAGAAATCATGGTATGCATAGGTTTCATCCTCCAATCCTGAAAAAAATGCTGTGTTTGCTTTCTAAATATTTTACTGGTGCTAAGATGCTTCATTTCCAAACAGAAATTGCAGAGATGATTATAAGCCCCAGTGTTAGTTGCAGTCCTGCATTAAATGTACATACGTACATGATGATTATACATGATTTTCTTTAACTTTTGATATGGGATCTCACAGTGTTGTCCAGACTGAACTTGAACTCCAGAGGTCAAAAGATCCTTCTGCCTTAGCCTCCCAAGTAGTTAGGACTACAGGGGTGTGCACCTGGCTCCTCTTCCTTAACTTTAATAAACACATAACCCCAAGACGTGCATGGGACCCACTCTATTCAAGTCTCTGCTCAAATATTACCTCCTCTCAAAGGCTCTTTCTATAAATAATAGCCATTCTATTTTTTCTCATAGAACTCACTATTAAGTGACATTACTTGATATTTTGGGCAAGTGGTCAGCTTCTTCCACTAGAAGTTAAGATACATGAAGTCAGGGACTTAGTTGCCTTCTCACTGTCTACAACAGTGTCTGGCAAAGAGTAGACACTCAGAAAATACTTGCCGAATAAACATTTTTTTAAGCCAGGCTCGGTGGCTCAGCCTGTAATCCTGCGCCTTTGGGAGGCTGAGGTGAGTGGACTGCCTGAGCCCGTGAGTTCAAGACCCGCCTGGGCAACTTGGCGAGACCTCATCTCTACAAGAAATCAAAAATTAGCCGGGCGTGGTAGCAAACGTGTGTAGTTCCAGCTACTTGGAAGGTTGAGGCGGAAGGATCGCCGGAGCCCAGCAGGTCAAGGCTGTGGTGTCCAGGAGGATGCCACTGCCCTCCAGCCTGGGCGACAGAATGAGACTCCAACTCAAAAAAAAAAAAAAAATTTTTTTTTTAAATTGGAAAATATAGTTTATTTAGAAAGTAAATGAGAGAGAGAGAGAGAGAGAGAGAGAGAGAGAGAGAGGAGATTCACCTCTCCCTAGGTAGGGGAGGGGGGCCAAAGCTAAGAAAACATGGCAGCCATAGCTCAAAGGGTACATGGCCATAACAGAATTTACTAAAGCAATGACTGCCAAATAAATCTTAACTGAGCAATTCAAACAGTTTATTCAATGCTTCTATGTAATAAAAAGAAAAATTCAGTATTGGCAAATTTATTTTTCATTTATAAGAACAGAGAAACAAAGGCAAATAAACTATCATTATCAACACTATACTCTGGCTCAGAATTAAACAGTTCTAGAATACTATGGAAACCTTTTTCATCAACATTACCTGTTTTTATCAAATACTGTCATTTGTGCAACAAATGTCTTTTCTCCATCTTCACGATTTCGTTTTCTTCTGGCTGGAAGTTCTTCATTGACATCTAAATTTAACAAACATTTCTCATAAATCAAATATTCAAACAAAAATGTGTTAATTGTGATATATAGTCCCTTAACATAAAACATGTAAAGTTTATCCCAAATGAGGTACAAATTACACTAAAATTACAATATTCAGACCACACTTTCCAATTTTCCATTTTTATCATATATTCTTACTTTTTGACATTCATTGACATGATTCTGCATTTCTGCAAATGCTCATTTCTGTTTGGAACTTATCTCCTATGCTAGGCAAACTCCTCCTCACTAATGGTTACTTTTCAGGAACTTCTAAGGATTCTTTAAGACTCAAAGATTATTTTTTTTTTTTTTTTTTGAAATGGAGTCTCACTCTGTCACCCAGGCTGGAGGGCAGTGGCACGCTACCGGCCACCGCAGCCTCAACCTGCTGGGCTCCTGTGATCCTTCCACCTCAGTCTTCCAAGTAGCTGGACTACAGGCGTACCCTACCACGCACAGCTAATTTTTGATTTATTGTAGAGATGAGGTCTCACCAAGTTGCCCTGGTGGGTCTCGAACCCACGGGCTCAGGCAATCCTCTCGCCTCAGCCTCCCAAAGTGCTGGGATTACAGGCTGAGCCACCAAGCCCAGCCAAAGATTATTTCTTACAAGATGCTCCCCCACTGACCCTCACACACACCTCTATTACACCACTCATCATTTTGTTCCCCTCATGTCTATCTCCCTAACCCAAGTTGTGAGTCTTTGGAAAATAGGACTGAATGTTTTAATTACCTTTGAAGCCCCAACACCTATATGTTTGTTAAATGATAACCTCAAAAATGAATTCAGAATTGTTGCAATTAGAAGTATAAATAGAGGAACAGGTAGAAGGATAAATATGTGATAAATGTAACAATAAGTTCATTGTTGAAGGTAAGTGGTAAGTAGACAGGTGTTAATTATAAAATTATTTCGTCCTTTGTTTGAAAATGTTCACAACAAGCCAGGCTCGGTGGCTCATCCTGTAATCCCGCACTTTGGGAGGCTGAAGTGAGTGGATTGCCTGAGCCCGCGGGTTCAAGACCCACCTGGGCAACTTGGCGAGACCTCATCTCTACAATAAATCAAAAAATTAGCCGGGCATGGTAGCGCGTGCCTGTTGTTCCAGCTACTTGGAAGGATGAGGTGGAAGGATCGCCGGAGTCCAGCAGGTCGAGGCTCCAGTGGTTGGGAGCGGCTACTGCACTCCAGTGGGTAACAGAGTGAGACTCCAACTCAAAAAAAAAAAAAAAAGAAAGAAAAGAAAATGTTCACAACAAAATGCTGGCGGGGGAGAATTCATTACCTGCTAAAAGATTTATTTAAAATACTAGTCTTTTCAACCTTGGAAAGACAAGGTTTTAAAGTAATTCAAAGAGAAATAATATATACACAACTATGAATATCATGAAGGAATACTGGTTCAACTGCTTTCAATGACAATCTTTTCCCAAGATAAAATCTAGTCAAACTACTAAAGTAAGAGATAAAATCTAGTCAAACTACTGAAGTAAGAATTACCGATATTTTCATTGGTTTCTCCATTAATCATTCCATTAAACTCTCTTCTTCCTGGACGAGTCACTCTAAATAGCAATGAGTAAGACTTCACCATATGGCTGTTACTAGGTTCAAATTCATTACTGGAAACTGCAAGGGACGGGAAATTTCCAGGTTTTGTTTGATTGAGGTCAGGATTCAAAGGCACCTGCTTTTTACCTGTGGGAACTTGCCTTATTGGACAACTTACATCCTGCAAAGGTAAAGATAATTAAATTATATTAATTTTTACATATACAATGGTAAGAATTATAATAAAACTTCTAATCAAGCTATAGGAAACATGGGAGATAGGCCATGATTACCAAATGGCACATTAAAATCCTAACCATAGTTGTGAAATTGTGAAGGAAAATCGAAAATCTGGAACTATATTCTAAATATTAAAGCAATTAAAGGCTCTTCTAATAAAAATATAAGAATACAATATATCCAATATTTAACTGATGGTCATCTGAAATAATTTTTTTTTTTTTTTTTTGAGTGGAGTCTCACTCTGCCGCCCAGACCTGAGTGCAGTGGCCGCTCCCGGCCACCGCAGCCTCGACCTGCTGGGCTCCGGCGATCCTTCCGCCTCAGCCTTCCAAGTAGCCGGAATTACAGGAATGCGCTGCCACACCCGGCTGATTTTTTGATTTATTGTAGAGATGAGGTCTCGCTGCCCAGGCGGGTCTCGAACCCGCGGGCTCAAGCAATCCACTCACCTCAGCCTACCAAAGGCGCGGGATTACAGGCTGAGTCACCAAGCCCGGCTAGTTCCATATTTGTAATATAAAATTATTTCAGTCGGGCTCGGTGGCTCAGCCTGTAATCCCGCGCCTTTGGGAGGCTGAGATGAGTGGATTGCCTGAGTCCGCGGGTTCGAGACCCGCCTGGGCTGCGAGACCTCATCTCTACAATAAATCAAAAAATCAGCCGGGCGTGGCAGCGCATACCTGTAATTCCGGCTACTTGGAAGGCTGAGGCGGAAGGATCGCCGGAGCCCAGCAGGTCGAGGCTGCGGTGGCCGGGAGCGGCCACTGCACTCCGGTCTGGGCGGCAGAGTGAGACTCCAACTCAAAAAAAATAAAAATAAAAAATAAAAATAAACAGAATGCATGCTCATAGTCTTAAAAAATGTCTACTCTGTAACAATATAAAATGAAAAATTTAAGTCAGCTGGCTGTGTACATCCATCCAAGAAAATGTTTATCTGTTATTGTTTCTGAAACACAAAAATCATATTATACTTATATTCACTTTTTTTCTTAATATAGCTTGAAGAATTTTCTTATCACTGCTTGGCTGTAATATGTACAGGGGTTAGGTAAGAGTAAGAGATGATATTTCCTAACTTTACATAATTTTTTTTTTTTGAGACAGGGTCTTCCTCTCTTGTCCAGGATGAGTATAGTGGTATAATTGTAGCTCACAGCAGCCTCAAACTCCTGGGCTCAAGGGATCCTACCACCTCACCCTACTGAATGCCTGGGACTACAAGTGGGCAGAACCATGCCTGGCTTTTTAAAAATGTTTTGTAGGTCAGGTGCGATGGTTCACGCATGTAATCCCAGTACTTTGGGAGGCAGAGGCAAGAAGGTTGCCTGAGCCCAGGAGTTCAAGATTAGCCTGAGCAACTTGGTGAGACCTCATCGCTACAATAAGTCAAGAAAAATTAGCTGGGTGTGGTGGCGCATGCCTGTAGTTTTAGCTGTTTAGAAGGCTGAGGCTGAAGGATCAGCTGAGCCCAGCAGGTCAAGGCTCTGCTGTGGCCATGATGGTATGATTGCACTCCAGTCTAGGAGACAGAGTGAGATTCCAACTCAAAAAAATAAAAATAAACAAGTAAATTTTTTTGTAGAGACAGAGTCTTGTTATGCTGCCCAGACTGGTCTCAAACTCCTGGCCTCACGCGATCCTCCTGCCTTGGCCTCCCAAAGTGCTAAAATTACAAGCGTGAACCATCATACCTGGCACACATAAATTTTTAAATAAATTTACACTGCAGCCTCTTAGCACCTTAGTGACTCCCTACCAATTTTTTGAGCCACTATCACCTTACTACGGTATTGAAAGAACATAAGCAATGAGAAAATCTACACAGTTTAGTTCCTATTCCTCTTAAAAGACTCAAGGACTTGAGGCTGCTGTGAAAAGTACATCTGCTGGCTTTGAGGGGTTGACCTGGAAACATAACGCTTCTTTTATAATGAAATAATTTTACCTTATATATAAAAATCTGAAGCAACATATTAATTAGTGAATAATTACTAAGTGATAATGTTGACAACAGAATTTTTCTGAGAACAATATTATAAAAGATAATCTTTTGGAGAAAACTCTCTTAGACTTTATCTAAAATTTCAATGGTTATAAATAGCTAAGAAATAAGCTAAGAGCCTCAAATGGAAGGGAAGCAACTAAATTTATGCCACAAGATGCTAAAACATAGCTTCTTTCCTTTATTTCTAGACTTTCATGGGAGCAAGTTTTGTACAGACACCTAGTCAAATTAGGAAAGCCACAAAAATATGTGAGGTTGACAAAAGAAGTTATCAGTTTTACATTTAAGCCATCAACATACTTAAGCTTCTGAGGTTTAAAAATTGGCTATAAAATACAATGTACTATTTGCAGTTCATTTTAACGTTACAATATACAAGAGGGGACCCCCAAAATCGAAATTTATTCATAAAAAACTGCTATTTATTCTCATGTTTAAACTTCAATCACCTTCAAAGTACTCTCCCGTGATACACCTATCAAGACACTTTTTCGACTGCTCAAAACAGTTTTTGAACTCGCCAATTTTGATGTCTTTTAGGCATCTGCTGTTTTTTTTTGCTTCATCTCTTCCACATTGGCCAAATGTTTCCTTTGAGGACTTTTTTTATCCCAGAAAACAAAAGAATGTCACTCGGGATGAGACTAGGTAAATAGGGAGGATGAGACATCAGGGTCATGCTGTGTTTGGTCAAAAATGGCTGAACATTCAGGGTAGTGTGAGCAGGTGCGCTCACAAATCATCCATCATGAAATAAATGATCAAACAAACTCAAAGAATCTACAAAAAAAAGTTCATTGAAGCCAAACACCCTCTCACAATGCTAGCTGGTACACTGACGCCAATGGGTTCCTGGAACACTTACCTAACTGGGAGCTTATAGAAAAGATAATTCTAGTTTTTTCGGGGTCGCTCCTCGTATATGCATGAATATGTTCAATTATTCTACTTAATCTGCCAATATCATGCAATTAATTAATTATTTATTTTTTCAGAGTTTCATCTGTTGCCCAGGCTAGAGTACAATGGTATAACACCTCACTCATGCCTTGATCTGGGTTCCTCAGGCGATCCCTCCTGCCTCAGCCTCTCAAGTAGCTGGGTCTTATAGGTGCATGCGCCATCTATGCCTGGTTAAATTTTTTTTTTAATGTAGAGATAAGCTCTCGCTATGTTGTCCAAGCTGGTCTCAAACCCCTAGGTTCAAGCAATCCTGCCTGTCTTCCAAAATGCTTGGACTATAGTCTTGAGTCATCATGCCAAGCCCCAGTATCATTTTATACATTACCTTTCTTTTTTTGTGGCAAACTTTCACAAGCAGGACTTCCAGCGTAACCGAATTTTGTTCATTTTCTGAGTTTTGTGATGGCTTATCTAAACAAAAAAAACCAACACTTTAAAATCTATTTTTTGAAAAATAAATCAACATAGTGCTCATTTTCCTAAACAGTTTGGGAATTTAAAATAATAAAGACTTTCTACAACAAGGACTTCTCAAAAGGTCACACATTCTCTTTTCTTCAAATCAGTTACAAATATACAGCAAACTATTTAAAAACCTTTATACATAGTCTAAATAAACCTTCCACAAGACATACCTACATACATACCTTAACTTTTTTTTTTTTAAAGAGAGACAATCTTTGTTCTGTCACCCAAGGTAGAATGCAGTGGTACAATCCCTGGGCTCAAGAAATATCCTTGCCTTAGCATCCCAAGTAATTGAAATTATAGGCATGAGCCACCATGCCAGTTTGTAAATACCACGACATTTTTTTTTTTGAGTCAGAGTCTTACTCTGTCACCCAGACTAGAGTATGACACACATAGGCTACCACATCCTCAACCTGCTGAGCTCAAGTAATCCTTCTGCCTCGGCTTCCTTTGAGTAGCTGGGACTACAGGTGTGTGTCATTACCTCCAGCTAACTTTTTAATTTGTTTTGTTAGAGATGATATCTCACTATGTTGCCTAGACTGGTCTCAAACTCCTAGGCTCAAGCAATCTACTGCCTTGGTCTCACAAATAGCTGAGACTACAGGTATGCACCGGCCTGAAGAATTAACATTTACCATAATAGAAAAACATCATAAACTGTTAGTAAAAAGTGACTTTGACAAATATGATTAAAGCTTCTCAGCAGGAAGCATAAATGAAAAAGTTTGAGAGAGACAAACACAGAAAATCAGCATCTTTAGTAATGTTTTCCATCTTCCAAAACCTATTACAAAAATTGAGTCATAAGCCAGGCATGGTGGCTCATGTCTATAATCTCAGCACTTTGGGAGGCTAAAGCAAAAGGCCTGCCTGAGCTCAGGGGTTTGAGACCAGCCTGGGCAACTTGGTGAGACCATGTCTCAAAACAAATAAAATAATTAGCTGGGTATAATGGCGTGTGCCTGTAGTTCCAGTTACTTGGAAGGCTGAGGTGGCTGTGAGCATGCCACTGCACTCCAGCCTGGGCAACAGAGTGAGACTTCTATTCAGAAAAAGAAAGAAAAATTGAGTCATGGCCACCATGTTTTTGTAGCTTTCGCACCCTCTCCTACCTTGGGGAAATGACTCACTCTCTGTCTCTCTCTAATTTACTTTCTAAATAAACTACGTTTTTCAATCTAAAAGAAAAAAGAAGAAAAATTATTTAAGATAAATTTAAATTGAATTAATTACTATTATACATGTCTTGGTTTGAAATGTACAGATATTAAACTAGTTACTGATTTAGTCAAAACTTGTGAATAAAGGGATAAAGAATGGACTTCAAAAAATATTAAGTGGCCAGGTACAGTGGCTCAGCCTATAATCCCAGGACTTTGGGAAGCTGAGGTGAGAGGACTGCCTGAGCCCATGGGTTCGAGAACAGCCTAGGCAACTTGTTGAGACCTTATCTCTACAATAAATCACAAAAACAAGCCAGACATGGTGGCATTTCCAGCTACTTGAAAGGCTGAGGCAGAAGGATCGCCTGAGCCCAGTAGGTCGAGGCTGCAGTGGCCGTGAGCATGCCACTGCACTCCAGCCTGGGTGACAAGACTGAGACTCTAACTCAAAAAAAAAAAAAAAAAAAAGGCTGAGCTCACTGGCTCAGCCTGTAATCCCATGTCTTTGGGAAGCTGAGGTGAGTGGACTGCCTGAGCCCGTGGGTTCGAGACCCGCATGGGCAGGTGAGAC
Source organism: Cephalopachus bancanus (assembly GCA_027257055.1). Lineage (NCBI taxonomy): Eukaryota > Metazoa > Chordata > Mammalia > Primates > Tarsiidae > Cephalopachus > Cephalopachus bancanus. The sequence continues at coordinate 4,686,387 of JAPVLO010000158.1, forward strand.
CTTATCTCTACAATAAATCAAAAAATCAGCCGGGCGTGGTAGCGCATGCCTGTAATTCCGGCTACTCAGAAGGCTGAGGCGCAAGGATCGCCGGAGCCTAGCAGGTCGAGGCTGCGGTGGCCGGGAGCAGCCACTGCACTCCAGCCTGGGTGACAAGAGTGAGACTCCAACTCAAAAAAAAAAAAAAAAAAAGACAAATAAATAATTAAGCATTATAAAAGGTAAAGAGTTATTTTTAGACCCCTTCCACAGAATTTATCTAAAGCCTAAATAGGATAGCAAAAATCAATATATCATATACCACCTAGACTATATATGTCATATAATAAAGGCTTAGTAAAGGTTCCAGAATACTTTTAAAAAAAATCCCAAAGGTGTCAAGAGTTCAAAACTTAGTGTTTAATCATTAATTCATCACTTTGCTTCAATAACATATAAAACTATTAAAATAGATGAATCCATAAACACATACAGAAAAAATGCTGTTGAAGTTTCAGAAAATATTTTTTAAACTCAGAAACATTCTTGTGAACATTTGTATATCTATCTCTTAATTGTACCCCCACATCTCTAAAATTAAAAAAAAAAAAAAAAAAAAATTCTTGGGGCCAGGTGTGATAGCTCACACCTATAATCCCAGCACTTTGGGAGGCCAAGGAGAGAATTGCCTGAGCCTAGGGAGGGTTCAAGACCAGCCTGGACAACTTGGCAAAACCTTGTTTCTACAATTAAAAAAAAAAAGCCAGGCTCGGTGGCTCAGCCTGTTATCCCAGTGTTTTGGGAGGCTGAGGTGAGTAGACTGCCTGAGTCCGTGCGTTCGAGAACCGCCTGGGCAACTTGGTGAGACCTCATCTCTGCAATTAAAAAAAAAATTAGCTGGGCATGAGGGTGCACCCCTGTAGTTCCAACTACTTGAAAGGCTGAGGTGGAAGGATTGCCGGAGCCCAGCAGGTCGAGGCTGTGGTGGCCAGGAGCGTGCCACTGTACTCCAGTCTGGGTGACAGAGTGAGACTCCAACTCAACAACAACAACAAAAAATTAGCCAGGCATTGTGGCGTGAGCCAGTAGTTCCAGCTACTTGGAAGGCTGAGGCAGAAGGATCACCTGAGCCCAGCAGGTTGAGGCGACAGTAGCCATGAACATGTCACTGCATTCCAGCCTGGGTGACAGAGTGAGACTCCAATTAAAAAAAAAGAAACAAAACATTCTTGGTTAGGTATGGTGGCTCATGCCTGTAATCCCATCACTTTTGGAAGTGAAGGTAGAAGGACTGCTCAAACAAAGTCAGGAGTTTGAGATCGGCCTAGGGGAGGGAGACAGGGAGGAAGGAAAGAAGGAAGGCAGACAGCATTCTTCTTTACTGGCTTATTTGACTAGATGGATAAAAATATAAAAATCCTTATGCAGGGTATGTGCATAAAGCACATTTCAATCAGTTTATTTGGACATTATATACAGGATAAAAACACTTTAATACAGCAAAAGTAATCCAATATTTAAATGCATTAACAAAAATACTCAGAACAATGCTCATTACAAAAATAGTACCCTGATAATCTTTGTATATTCATTCTAACCAGTTTCAAATAGTAACTGCTAAATGAGAGTCTTCATTTAAAAACAAAGGAGAAATTTTAGGGATTAAAAATAATTTTTTTAGCTGGGAATGGTGGCTCACACCTGTAATCCCAGCTCTTTGGGAGGCAGAATCAGGAGGAATGCCTGAGCCCAGGGGTCCAAGACCAGCCACGGCAATTTAGCAAAAGCTTGTCTCTACAACAAATTAAAAAAAAAAAAAGGCATACGGATTGGAAATAAAACAGTATTTATTAGAAAAAACTTTTTCTTGGTTGGGCATGGTGGCTCACACCTGTAATCCTAGCACTTTGGGAAGCAGAGGCAAGACGATTGCCTGAGCCCGCAGGTTCAAGAGCAGCCTGGGCAACTTGGTGAGACCATCTCTATAATAAATCAAGAAAAATAAGCTGAGCACGGTGGCGCAGACCTGTAGTCGCAGCTACTTGGGAGACTGAGGTGAAAGGATTGTCTGAGCCCAGCAGGTCGAGGCTACGGTGGCCGTGAGCGTGCCACTGCACTCCATCCTGGGCAACAGAGTGAGACTCTGACACACACACACACACACACACACACACACACACACACACAAATTATTTTTTCACTGAGCATAGTGGCTCAAGCCTGATATTTCAGCACTTTGGAAGGCAGAGGCAAGAGGACTACTTGAGCCCACAGGTTCAAGACCAGTCTAGGCAACATGGCGAGACCTCATTTCTACAATAAACTAAAAGATTAGCTGGGTGTGGTGGCACTTATATGTAGTTCCAGCTACTTGGAAGGATCACTGAGCCTATCAGATAGAGGCTGTGGTGGTCATGAGTGTGCCACACTGTACTACAGCCTGGACAGTGACTCAGACTCAAAAAAAGAAAAAGAAATTTTTTTTTCTATTTGGTTTTTTTAACATAGTATTATTATTTTTTCTTTTCTGGTTTCTTAAAGATAACATTTTTTAGACACAGGGTCTCATTATACTGTCCAAGCTAGAGTGCAGTGGCATTACCGCAGCCTTGAACTCCTGGGCTCAAGTGATCCTCTCACACCTCCCCAGCAGGTGGAACTACGGGTACATACCACCATATCCAGCTTATTACAAAAAAAATTTTTTTTAAAAACAGAAACAAAGTTTTGCTGTGTTGCACAGGAGAGTCCCAAACTCCTGGCCTCAAGTGATGCTCCCAAAGCACTAGGATTACAGGCATGAGTCACCACACCCAGCTAAAAACTATTATCTATTAAAAAAAAAAAAAATCCCCAAACTAAAAATATACCCTGAATGGACAAGAGAGGCAACAAACCTGCTTCTTTCCAACTTCCACTAATTTCAACATTATAATGAGAAATTTTCTAGAGACAAAGGTATCAAGAGCTTACGTTCTCATTTACTTCAATATCAAGAAAAAATAAAAATAAATTTGAGAAGTTTTTGAACATTACATAATTTATCAAGTAAACAGAAAAAAGTTTAATCAGATAATTTACTGAGAAAGATGTGAATAATTTATGTTTTATACACGTCCCTGGGAACAAAGAGCTAATGAATATATAAAATTTAAGTTATAAGCTTCTAAAGTAGAAGACTCCATATACTTCAGAAGTACCACAGAAAATGAAATCTGCGTGGCTAGAAATAAGAACTGTAGCCGACAATTATAAAAAATTTAGGAATTAGCCGGGCATGGTAGCGCGCGCCTGTATTTCTAGCTACTTGGAAGGCTGAGGTGGAAGGTTCGCCGGAGCCTAGCAGGTCGAGGCTGCAGTAGCCGGGAGCGGACACTGCACTCCAGTCTGGGTGACAGAGTGAGACTCCAACTCAAAAATAATAATAATAATAATAATAATAATAATAATAGATATGCCACTTAAGTTACTGCTATATAAAAAAGTGGCCAGGCTCGATGGGTCAGCCTGTAATCCCGCACTTTGGGAGGCTGAGGCGAGTGGATTGCCTGAGCCCGCGGGTTTGAGACCCGCCTGGGCAACTTGGCGAGATCTCTTCTCTACAATAAATTAAAAAAAAATCAGCTGGGCGTGGTAGCGCGTGCCTGTAATTCCGGCTACTTGGAAGGCTGAGGGGGAAGGATTGCCAGAGCCCAGCAGGTCGAGGCTGCAGTGGCCGGGAGCAGCCACTGCACTCCAGTCTGGGTGACAGTGAGACTCCAACTCAAAAAAAAAAAAAGTGGACCAGATCAAAAAATTGAAATTATTTAGCTGCTAATACATATAAAATGAGATTTCAAATTTCTTACATAAAAAACCTGACCAATTATCAAATGTTCTAATAGAACTATTTTATTATTAATGTTTGTTTCTTAACCCAATACCAAAGATGACCCATCCCATGTTTCTAATAAAGGTTTATTTCATTGTGTGATAATTAAAGGATATATAGTATACAATATTTTTTTAAAGTTGGGAATCTCACTCTGTTCCCCAGGCTAGAATGCAGAGGCACTGTCACAGCTCACCACAGCCTCGACCTCCCTGGCTCAGGTGATCCTTCTGCCTCAGTAACCCAAGTAGCTGGGATTACGGGTACACATCACCACACCTGGCTAATTTTTTTTACTTTTTGTAGAGACAAGGTCTCATTATGTTGCTCAAGGTGATATTGAACTCTTAGATTCAAGCAACTCCTTTCGCTTCACAGCCTCCCTAAGTGCTGGGATTACAGAACTGAGCCACTGTGCATGGCCAATATACACGTATTAAAATGAATTGCTGGCAATACTCTCACCTAGCCTCCCAAAGTGCTGGGATTACAGGTGCGAGCTACCACGCCTGGCCTATTTTTTCCATCTTTAAAACAATTGTAGCTTTTCCTAGTATGCTGTTAGCATTTACCCAAGTAACATAAAATATATAATTTAATCATATGCTATCTAACACAGTCCATTGGTAGTGGTGGTTATTTCACTTGTTTTATTGGGTGTTCTTTCTAAAACATGATGCAATAACATTAACTCAAAATTTTTATGCAGAAAGGGTTCCATTCAGGAGATTCTTTATCTATTCTAGTTCTGAGGCAATTGATCAAAATTGTCACCGTTAGCCTTTATAACTTAAATCTCAAAAACATTATCAGGATGAACTTTTCCAATAAATGAACATCTTTTCCAATAAATATGTTTATAAATTTAAACTTCAAAGCCCCACTTTTCCTTACGATCACTAAGGCATTTTGCTGTTACAATGCCAATATATTTACATTTAAGTACATACCATTTTTGTGGAAGAAACCAGTAAATGTAAGCTGCAAATGAGCTGACAAGCTAAACAAAACAAAGAAAAAATTTTTTATCACTTTAATGCTCTGTAACAAAATAACCTAGACTTTAAAATCAAAGCTACTTTATAAATATTTAGCTAATTTATAAATATTTGATTTTCTCATTCTTAACTGCTATTCAAACCCTTTACTCCATGCTTTCCCTGTAAAGTATGACATTCAAAATGGCGTGTCTAAACACCTAAAACGACAACAACAAAAAACCTCACAACTGACAAAAATAAAAGCAAAAACCGACAAAACACTAAAGAGTCTGGGCGCAGTGGCTCACACCTATAATCCCAGTACTTTGGGAGGCTGAGGTGAGAGGACTGCCAGAGTCTAGGGGTTCAAGACCAGCCTGGGAAACCTGGAGAGACCTCACCGTTACAATAAATAAAAAAAATCAGCCAGGCATGGTGGTGCGTGCCTGTAGTTCCAGTTACTTGGAAGGCTGAGGTGGGTCACCTGAGCCCAGCAGGTAGAGGCTGTGGTGACCATGAGCGTGCCACTGCACTTCAGCCTGTGTGACAGAGTGAGACTCCAACTCAAACAAAACAAATACTAAAGAAGTAAGTCAGAAAAATAGCAGACTACCAAATATGAGGTCAAATTATTTACTATGTTTTAGTGACCTATCCATAAAATGAGAGCAGGTATCCATTCCTACCTCTCAAAATAAAATTTTGATAAGCATAGCTTAATCCATGCAAAAATGTTTGAATATTTTAAAGCTATAGAAATTCAACCTTCCTAACAAATGATACAGAACCATTACTCTTATACTTCAATTAGGAGCGAAACAGACAATCACAAATCTGTATAGACCTAAAATTCACTGTTTCAAAATGTCGATTTTATTTTTTAAAGTTAAGGAAAAGGAGAAGAATGCACCAACTAGTACTAGAATTCTTTAGTTTTGACAACTATCTAGTAACAACTGAAAAACTATGAGAATGGGAGAGAAAAAACAGAAACACCAACAGGCTTTTGTAGTATCTTTAAGCTGCAAACGAGAACAATTTATTTGTTGATCAGAGTTATTCACAACTTTTGAGAGCAGTTTCTACAGTGTGATATGCATAGATGGAGATAGAGAATAGATGGTGGGGAAAGGAAGGCCGTAGTGATCCCTTACTTAAGAAAGTTACTAGTGAAAATAATGAAGGTAAATAATTACTGGGCAATAAGTATGTCTTTGTTTTCCTAAAATGATGGTGAAAATCTAGGCATTTTTATAATCAAATATGAAAAATTACACAAAGATATTGAAGCAAGAGAATATTAAGGAGCAAGTAATGACTGGCAATTTTAAAAATTATAAAGAGGTAAGCCTTCTAAATTTGCCTATGACTGCTCTTTTTCTTTTTTCTTTTTGTTATTTGAGCTGGGAGTCTCACTCTGTAGCCCAGCCTGGGGTGCAGTGGCACGCTTACAAAGACTGCAGCCTTGACCTGCTGGAGCTCTGGTGATCCCTCTGCCTCAGCCTTCCAAGCAGATAGAACCACACGCGCATGCCTCTATGCCCGGCTAATTTTTTGATTTATTGTAGAGATGAGGGCTTGCCAAGTTACCCAGATCGGTCTTGAACCCCTGGACTCAATCCTTTCACCTCCACCTCCCAAAGTGCCAGGATTATAAGCGTGAGCAACCAGCCTGGTAGATTCCTCTTTTTCTAAGATAAGGAAATGAGAGGCAAGTAAGTAAGAATTTTTTTTTTTAAGACACAGGGTCTTGCTCTGTCACCCAGACTAGAGTATAATAGCTCACCGCAGCCTTGAACTCCTGGGCTCAAGTGATATCCTTCTGTCTCAGCCAGCCTCCGGAGTAGCTAGTACTGAGGCACGTGACATTATGCCCTGCTGACGTTTTCTTTTTTGTAGAGATGGGGTCTTGCTCTGTCATCTAGGCTAGAGTGCAGTCACACAATCACAGCTCACTGCAGCCTCAAACTCCTGGGTTCAAGTGATTCTCCTGCGTCAGTCAGCCTCCTGAGTAGCTAGGTCCACAGGCACATGCTACCACGCCCAGCTAAAATTTTTTGAGTTGGAGTCTCACTCTGTTATCCAAGCTGGAGTGCAGTGGTCAGCTCAAGGCTACCGCAGTAGGTCAACTACTGGGCTCAGGTGATCCTTCTGCCTCAGCATGCCAAGTAACTGGGACTACAGGCGAGTGCCACCATGCCTGGCTAATTTTTTCATTTATTGTAGAGACGCTAAGTTACCCAGGCTGGTCTCGAACCCCAGGGCTCAGGCAATCCTCTCACCTCCACCTCCCAAAGTGCTGGGATTACAGACGTGCTACCACATCCGGCTTAATTTTTTTTTGGTAGAGATTGGTCTTGAACTTCTGGTCTCAAATGATCCTCCTACATAAACCTCTCAAAGTGCTAGGATTACAAGTGTGAACAAATCATACCCAACTGAGTAAGATATTTCAATGGAAGATGTAGTGACACCTCTATATTCTTAGTGAAATAAGCCATGAAACTGCTAAAAAAAACACTACAGGGTGGGGGCCTCGAGGGGCATTTCTAGAACAATACTAAGGAAAGAAAGTACACTAGGATATCAGTAGAGGACAAAATGACTATGGAAGAGTAGAAGCATAAGGGTTCAAGTAGGGTTAGAAAGTATAGGCATAAAGAAAAACGAAGAACTAATTTAATTATCAGCAAAAATAATGTAGAATGAGATTCTTGAAAACCTACTCTGTAAAGGTAACTCATATAAATATTTTTACAATACTCACTTTCTGACATAAATCAAATACTTTCCATATGCCATTTTACTAAAAAGATAGCTAGCATTTTTCCAACAAAAAAAGTCCCATAGCTGGGAGCAATGGCTCACGCCTGTAAACCCAGCATTGTGGGAGGCAGAGGTGAGAAAACTGTTTGTGCTCAGGGGTTCGAGACCAGTCTAGGCAACCTGGTGAAACTTTGTCGCTAAAATAAATCAAAACATTGGCCGGATGTGGTGGCATGTGCCTGTGGTTCCACGTACCTGGAAGGCTGAGGCGGAAGGAGCACCTGAGTCTAGCAGGTTGAGACTGTAGTAGCCTTGAGTGTGCCACTGCACTCCAGTCTGGGTAAGAACAAGACTCTAACTAATAAAAAAATCCTGGCTTAGGGGCAGTAGCTGAAGTCTGTAATCCCAGCACTTTGGGAGGCTGAGGCAACAGGACTGCCTAAAGTTCAGGGGTTCAAGACCAGCCTGGACAACTTGGTGAGATCTCGTCTCTACATTAAATAAAAAAATAAGCCATGCATGGTAGCGTGTGCCTGTAGTTCCAGCTAATTGGAAGGCCGAAGTGGAAGGATGGCCTGAGCCCAGCAGGTTGAGGCTGCAGTAGTCATGAGCGTGCCACTGCACTCCAGCATGGGCAAAAGAGTGAGACTCAAAAAAAAATCACGTATTTTTATTATATTGGTATTCCTAGCACCTAGCAGTGTCTTACAAAAAGTCACCCAACAAATGTTTTTCATAAGATAATGCCCTCCTGTAGTAATGAGGTTTTTAAAGGTCAGGAATCATGGTCCATTACACTGTAGTACTAGTAATATACTTTACATATTTTTCTGGGAAATATGATTCTAATCTCCAACTTTTTTTTTTTTTTTGAGTTGGAGTCTCACTCTGTCATGCAGACTGGAGTGCAGTGGCCGCTCCTGGCCACCGCAGCCTTGACCTGCTGGGCTCCAGCGATCCTTCTGCCTCAGCCTTCCAAGTAGCCGGAATTACAGGCATGCGCTACCATGCCCAGCTCATTTTTTGATTTATTGTAGAGATGAGGTCTCGCTGCCCAGGCGGGTCTTGAACCCGTGGGCTCAGGCAATCCACTCACCTCAGCCTCCCAAAGGCGCAGGATTACAGGCTGAGCCACCGAGCCCAACTAATCTCCAACTTTGAAATACCCGAAGGACCTTGCATTTGTCTACCCCCACCCAAAATATTTCAAAGGGGTGTAACTAAAAACGTAGCCTAGGCCAGGTACAGTGACTCACACCTATAATCCCAGCACTTTGGGGGATGAGGTGAGAGGACTGCCTGAGCTCATGGGTTCAAAACCACCCTGGGCAACTTGGTGAGATCTCAACTCTACAATAAACCAAAAAATTTGCCTGAGCCCACAGGTTCGAGACCAGTCTGGGCAATTTGGCAAGATCTCAAAAAAAAAATTAGCTGGACATGGTGGCATGCGCCTACAGTTCCAATTACTTGGAAGGCTGAGGCGGAAGCAGGGCCTGAGCCCAGCAGGTCAAGGGTGCGGTGACCATGAGCATGCCACTGCACTCCAGACTGGGCGACAGAGTGAGACTGACTCAAAATAAAATAAAATAAAATAAAAAAACTATCCGGGCATGGTGGTACGTGCCTGCAGTTCCAGCTGCTGGGAAGGCTGAAGAGGAAGGATCAACTGAATTCAGCAGATCAAGGCTGTGGTGAACGTCAGTGTACCACTGCCCTCCAGCCTGGGCGACAGAGTGAGACTCCAACTCAAAATAAAAAAATAAATGTAGCCTGCAAACTAAGGTCACTATGAAAACTGTTACCATTCCACAAAAACCCAAGAAATTGAGAATAATACTCTAACAGAAGACTGACAATTAAAAACAAATAAGCAAACAAACAAAAAAAAATCCTTTACAACACATGGTTGAGACACACTGTTTTAAATGGTACATTATACCTTACATGAAACAGCCTGTACAATCAGCCATTATCATAAAATTATTTTTGAAAACAGACTCCAAATTTAAATTAACCACCTTAAAAAATAAACTTAGGAATCTGGTTTGCTATGCATAATTTCTCTTCCCCCATCTACAAGTTAATGCTCTGATATATACCTATAATAAAATGTACCAACGATCTCTTCCATAGGTGGTTTCTTCCAAAGAAAAAGTGCAGTTTTCTTTCCCTTCCCTCTTTCCTCTCTTGGGACTACTGTGTCCACATCTTAAAATGATTAAGCTGGATCAGATGAAGGGAAGGAAAAGACACATGTAAGCTTGGACAGGTTGATATGGTTTTACTCAGCAAAAGATCTCGTTTAGATAACCAGGTTAAGATACAGATAGGGATTTTATTCATTTATGTGATATGTTCCCTCTTAGTATTGTCTCAAGAAGCAAGCAACATGGTAATAAGAAACTAGATGGAAAATTTGAAATTTGGGGACGCTAACTTTGGGATTCCAAGCACAAACATCTGACAGTTCTGAAACAGTCTGCAGAACGAGGTTAAGCAAATTCAAATGGGACCAACATTTTGAAGTTACAGTCATAGAAGAATCTCAAATTTTAAAAAAACGCAAGATCAGCCGGACTCGGTGGCTCAGCCTGTAATCCAGCGCTTTGGAAGGCTGAGGTGAGTGGACTGCCTGAGCCCATGGGTTCGAGACCCGCCTGGGCAACTTGGTGAGACCTCATCTCTACAATCAATCAAAAAATCAGGCGGGCATGGTAGCGTGTGCCTGTAATTCTGGCTACTCGGAAGGATCGCCAGAGCCCAGCAGGTCAAGGCTGCAGTGGCCGGGAGTGGCCACTGCACTCCAGTCTTGGCGACAGAGTGAGACTCCAACTCAAAAAAAAAAATAAAAAAAGCAAGATCACATAAAGAAATCAAAGTTTTTACGCTGAAAAGAGACCAAGATGAGTGCCTCTAATTCATACACACTAAATTGATAGTGGCAGAGATAAGGCTTCATTTCTAAGATCACTACTATATTACCTCAAAAAAAATAAGTCTGATAAACTACTTGGCATATACATTGTTAGATGTTAGTTGCCCAGGTTTTCCTATACCTTTTATCCTGTCGTACAAAGCTGAGGAACTAGTGATTACACCAAGTCCAATATTCCAGAATGCAAGTTTTCAAAATATACAGGGCTCAGATACATAAACACTTTGTAGCAAAAGATAAAGTTGAGTGGGGGATTGTAGGTGTATATGTTTATTACTCATAAATGAATCACCATCCAGAAGTAATGTGAAGAAAACATAAAGTGCTTACTACAAGCCCAAAGATTACGTAACAAACATTTTAAAAATATGTTCTAGCTGGGCTCGGTGGCTCAGCCTGTAATCCCGCGCCTTTGGGAGGCTGAGGTGAGTGGATTGCCTGAGCCTGCAGGTTCAAGACCTGCCTGGGCAACTTGGTGAGACCTCATCTCTACAATAAATCAAAAATTAGCTGGGTGTGGTAGCGAGCGCCTGTAGTTCTGGCTACTTGGAAGGCTGAGGTGGAAGGATCGCCGGAGTCCAGCAAGTCGAGGCTGCGGTGGCCGGGAGCGGCCATTGCATTCCAGTCTGGGGGACAGAGTGAGACTCCAACTCAAAAAAAAAAAAAAAAAATATGTTCTTACATACCCCAATTTTAAGAATCAGAGGCTGGGCTGGGTGGCTCAGTCTTTAATCCCAGCACTTTGGGAGGCAGAAGCAAGTGGACTGCCTGAGCCCATGGGTTTGAAACCAGCCTGGACAACTTGGGGAGACCTTATCTCTACAATAAATCAAGAAATTAGCTGGGCATGGAGGAGTGTGCCTGTAGTTTCAGCTACTTGGAATGCTGAGGCGGAAGGATCACCTGAGTCCAGCAGGTCAAGGCTGTGGTGGCCATGATCATGCCACTGCACTCCAGACTGGGTGACAGAGACTCCAACTCAGAAAACAAAACAAACAAAAAACCCAAATCAAAAAAAAGGGAAAGAAATAAATTTACAGCCCAAGTTCTGAAGAACAAAAACTCAAGATCAAAAAGATGCCAATGTGAAAACAAATTCAAAACTTTAAGACAGGAGGGTTAAAAGAAAAAGAGAAGAGGCCGGGCTCAGTGGCTCAGCCTGTAATCCCACGTTTTGGGAGGCCAAGGTGAGTAGATTGCCTGTGCCCACGGGTTCGAGACCAGCCTGAGCAATAGGCGAGACATCATCTCTACAATAAACAAAAAAATTAGCCGGGGTGGTAGCGCACACCTGTAGTTCCAGCTACTTGGAAGGCTGAGGTGGAAGGATCGCCAGAGCCCAGCAAGTTGAGGCTGCAGTGGCCGGCAGCGGCCACTGCACTTCAGTCTGGGTGACAGAGTGATATTCCAACTCAAAAAAACAAAAACAAAAACAAAAACAAATCAGATCTTATTAATGGTGGGAAAGATACAAATAATATGAGGACTTCTACTCATCTTTCAAATCTCAGCTTATTTCTTCAGAAAAGCCTTCCCTAATCATCACTATTTTCATATCCAACACCTCAAATGAGAGTGGTTCTCCTGTTCATAGACTCATAGTTTCTCTATATCTTTCCTTCCCAGACTTATTTTATAATTATATTTATTTAGCTGGGTGCAGAGGCTCACACCTGTAATCCCAGCACTTTAGGAGGTCAAGGCAGGAGGGTTACTTCAACCTAAGAGTTCAAGACCAGCCTGGACAACAAAGCAAGACCTCTCTCTACAAAAATTAACAAAATAAAACAAAACAAAATAGTCAGGCATGGTGGTGTAGTCCCACCTATTTGGGAGGCTGAGGCAGAAGAATTGCATGAGTCCAGGAGGTTGAGACTGCAGTAAGCCAGGATCACACCACCGCACTTTAGGCTAAGCATTAGAGTGAGGTTCCGACCCCCCAAAAAAGTATAAAATAAAAATAATAAAACAAGTATATTTATTATTTGATTATGTCTCTTCTCCTAAATACTAAATTCCATAAAGGCAGGGTTTTCATCTATTTTGCTCATCATTATATTCTCTAAGGCTTAGTATAGTGCCTGGGACAGGTCACACTAGAGAAATGGGAAGCCTCTCATAAAATATAGATTCAGATCTTGTTATTGTACAAAAAATTGCTTTAGGACCCGGCGCGGTGGCTCAAGTCTATAATCACAGCACTTTGGGAGGTTGAGGTGAGAGGACTGCCTGAGTCCAAGGGTTCAAGACCAGCCTGGGCAACTTGGTAAGACCTCATCTCTACAATAAATCAAAAAATTATGATGGGCTCAGTGGCTCAGCCTGTAATCTCAGCAGTTTGGGAGGCCAAGGTGAGTGGATTGCCTGAGCCCTCAGGATCGAGATCAGCCCAGACAACTTGGTGAGACCTCGTCTCTATAATAAATAAATAAATAATTAGCTGGCCATGGCAGCACATGCCTATAGTTCCGACTACTTGGAAGGCTGAGGCAGAAGGATCGCTGAAGCTCAGGTCGATGCTGGGGTGGCCATGAGTGTGCTACTTCACTCTAGCCTGGGCAACAGAGTGAGACTCCAATTCAAAAAAAAAAATTAGCTGGGCGTGGTAGCACATGCCTGTAGTTCCAGCTACTTGGAAGGTTGAGGCAGAAGGATCACCTGAGCCCAGCAGATCAAGGCTGAGGTGGCTATGAGCATGCCAATGCACTCTAGCCTGGGCAACAGAGTGAGACTTCAACTCAAAAAAAAAAAAAAAAAAAGATGCTTTAAAAAGGCAATGTTGGCTGGGCTCGGTGGCTCAGCCTGTAATCTCGTGCTTTGGGAGGCCGAGGTGAGTAGATTGCCTGAGCCCGCGGGTTTGAGACCCGCCTGGGCAACTTGGCGAGATCTCATCTCTACAATAAATCAAAAAATTAGCCGGGCGTGGTACCACACGCCTGTAGTTCCAGTTACTTGGAAGGTTGAGGCGGAAGGATCGCCGGAGCCCAGCAGGTCGAGGTTGCAGTGGCCAGGAGCGGCCATTGCACTTCAGTCTGGGTGACAGAGTGAGACTCCAACTCAAAAAAAAAAGAAAGAAAGAAAGAAAAAAAAAGACAATGTTTACAAAAGGAAGACTATTAAATCAAAAGTGTAGGTTGCAGCAAACACAGTAAGTGATTAAAAAGGCACACTGCCTTATCAATCTACTAAAAATAAAAGCACATTCTTGAAAATATCTTAATAAAAGTATCTCTGAATACCTGAATTAAAGAGATTACTCCAGCTACTAACAGGGCCCGGAATGGAAGAGAAAGGAGATATTTTGCTTCATTTTTGGGAAACACTGGGAAGCAACTCCAATTTGGAAATCTTTTTACCATGCATTTTAGTCCATGGAAGTGCACTGAAGTCAAGAGTTTTGACTAGAGAATTAAAAAATTAGTAGGACTGATAGCATAAGAAACCCCTGGGATCCTGCTAGGATGGACAACTACAGAAAGGCAAGAGATTTATTCTAATAAGCCATAGTGCTTATTCAAAATTCCTAAGAAATTCAAAACTGAAGTACCAGAAACAAGAGCTGGAGAGGATGTAAGGCATTATAACAGACCTTCTATAAAGAAAATAAAGATGTTGTACATATAAAATCACACCAAAAAAGTAATAGACATCAGGAAAAACCTGAGGACTAAAGATACCACCATCATGAGCTTCTAAAATTTGCTAATTGCTTTGAAATTCTCAGAAGTAATTCTCCAAGAAAAGAAACAATCTGCATAGATAGTTAGCTTTATTACTGCATTTTAAGATTGCAAATGACAATTCTGGTTTATTGTCGTGAATTGACTGGCACCTTACAGAAGTAAAAACCATTTAACATCTTGTGTTTTCTTATCTATAGCATCTGCTAAGTGACTTGAAGACAACTGTAGGTCTAAAATATAAAAGACCCTGGAACACCAACTTCTTTTGAAAAGATAATGCTGGCATTTTGGTTTAGTTTATAAGTCACTATAAATGTCATGCATTTGACCAAACTTTTGTGCTATAGTACTATGGTATTTTTGTGTATCTCGATACTCCCTTGAACTTTGGGCAACGAAGTATATTGGGCTTGGAAGTAGAGATAAAACAACTGTGGAAGTGCTAAAAAACATGAATTCCAGTGGAAGACTCCCAGACTACAGCTGAACTGATCCAGGATCCAATCAAACTGAATGAAATCCCTATATCTGAAATAGTACAGAGAATGTAGTTGTACATGATTTAAGATTTTAACTTCTACTAATTAATGTCACGAATAACAATCTATTGTCAAATTCTTTTTTTAAAGAAAGAATTTGACAATAGATTTTACAATCAACATTTTGTACTGCTGGCATTATATATTGGTGTCTAGGACACTCCTTACAACCTTGTGTGGTAGGGACAATAAGATTATCTTACTCAGAGATAAGAAATACACTGAAGGAAGTTAATAGGGCATTGGGGGTACACTTAAAATGAAGTACTTTTCTAATTCAATTTAGTGCTTCTGGAAGCAGCACTAAGAGAGTCATAAAAATCTTGGAGGACTGAAATGGCCAACTCACTGGTCCCAGCTAGACTCTAAAGACTGAAAGAGTTCTCTTCCAAAATCATTGGTCAGAATTTTATGTAACCGTCTGGTGTTTCTGTGAGCTGCTGTTGAACCCACTGGGTCAAAAGGAACAAAATCATTGGGGAAACAACTGTTCACAGAGAATCGAACTGTAACTATCTCCCTCAAACATACTCTTAATGAAGTTCTGTAACGTATACCAAATGTCAGAATGAGATAGTAGTAAGTAAGATTTAACACTGATGAAAGTAGAACCATGAAAAGGAAGATGAAGATAAAAGCCAAGTTTTCTTCTTCTTGTTGATTTACTCTTCCTTCTCACTTGAATTCTGAAAGGCCTACAGGGAGCAAACTCTTAAGGTGGTCAGCAGAAAAGAAGCAGGGAGGTAAGACCAGACTCTGATTATAGCCTACACTTTGAGTAAAAAAGGCCCTGAGGATCCCAAGAGTTCAGTCCAGGGTGGTGACCAGACAAGGATCTGAAATAGAAATTCAAGAAAAGAACAGTGTGCATGCATTGGTAATATTCTCAGTTCTACTGTACAGGGTCCTCCCTGGGCAGTAACAGAACAGGTAAAGATTTAGCATCTCAGCTTCTGGAATGGACTAGTGCAGCTTATTTACAAGTTAGAATTGCCTAGATATGAAAATATAAATTACAATTCAATCCCACAAGAGTGCAAGATACAAAATAAAAAATGTGATTTTACAATTCAAGTAACAAAAATCAGCTAGTTCAAAAGCCAAACTTAAAATATAAGCAAATGTGGTTGGGTGTTGTGCATGGTTTATGCCTATAATCCCAGCACTTTGGGAGGCTGAAGTGAGAGAACTGCCTGAGCCCACGGGTTCAAGACTAGCCTGGGAAACTTGCTAAGACCTCTTCTCTACAATAAATCAAAAAATTAGCCAAGCATGGTGGCGCATGACTGTAGTTCCAGTTACTTGGAAGACTGAGGTGGAAAGATCACCTGAGCCCAGCAGATCGAGGATTCAGTGGCCAAGAGCATGCTACTGCACTCCAACCTAGGCCACAGAATGAGACTCCAAGTCAAAAAAAAAACAAAAACAAGTGCAAAATTATTTTCTCAGTCACTAAAACAATGAGAAAACATAAACGATTCACTATTAAGTGTATATCTTATCTAAATTGTTAAGTTGTGACTTACAACTTCAGGAGAAAAAAATGCATTGTGACAATTTTTCCAACTCTTTTTTTTTTAAATCTAGTATTTTGAGGTCTGCATTCTCTCTAAAAGTAGTTAATGAATAAGCAACTACCCAAGTTCTTGTTTCTCTTTAGAATATTCAATTTTCTTTAGTTTATATATCAAAAATAAATAGAAGCATATCGTCTAGAGTAGGCAGACATTAGACTAGTCAGAACATGTAGGGATTAGTTCTAGGTATACATTTTGAAAATGTTCAGTAAGTAGGTTTGGCCGGACTTGGTGGCTCAGCCTGTAATCCCAACACTTTGGAAGGCCGAGGTGAGTGGATTGCCTGAGCCCGTAGGTTTGAGACCAGCCTGGGCAACTTGGCAAGACCTCATCTCTACAATAAATCAAAAATTAGCTGGGCGTGGTAGCGGGCGCTGTAGTTCTAGCTACTTGGAAGGCTGAAGTGGAAGGACCACCAGAGCCTAGTTGACGCTGGGGTGGCTGTATGCGTGCCATTGCACTCCAGTCTGGGCGACGGAGTGAGACTCCAACTCAAAAAATAAGAAGGGTCTGTTCAAAAGGTCAAGTTTCTGAAATTGTGATGTGAGAAACATATTTCAAATATAAAATAAAGTTATGAATATGTTGCCTGAGAGATTTAAACAAGGAGAAAGAAAAGATGCAAAAAAAGAACTCTTCTCATATTGGAGCATGATTACTTAGAAGAGATGTGAAACTGTTAAGCAACTTGCCACAACACCTAGCACACAGTATACTATAAATGTGAGTCTCCATCCCTCCGTAGATGAGGTAGGATTAAGATCAACTGCAGAAATTATACTTTGAGTCAAACTGCAAGCAACTAGTAACAGAAATAAACAATAATGAACATAAGTGCCTAATATTGAGTTCCCCAATATTAGAGGTATACAAGCCAAAAACTAAGGATTCTCTGATAGGGATGCTACATAAATTAACTAAATTCCCAGTATTAGAGGTATACAAGTCAAAACTTAAGGATTCTCTGCTAGGGATGCTACATAAATTAACTCCTGACTTGTGCATGAGTTTGGACCAACTAACCTCTAAGTTTCCTTCTAACTCCTTATATAAGGTGAACACTAGAAAAATTATCACTTTAATTTTTCCTCTTTCCTCAGTATATCACTTAATGTAAACTGATAGGTTATCTTACCTATGAGATTCTTGCTCTCCTTTCATTTTCTCTACTTTTGATAACATATCATCAACTTTAAATGTTTTCCTGGAAGAAACAGATAAACAAAATAATCACTTCTCAACTGGGAAAAACAAGCAAATTACACTTTATTGTCATTATAATAGGCAAGATAGAAATCAGGTTTTGATTATTTTCAGTAAATTATGGATGGTCAGCCATAAAAATGAATACTACTGGCACAGTGTATTGTTGTAATACAGCAGACAAGCCTTTAAGCCCCATCTCCAATGCTAATTTTTTCATTAAACCTTTTAAAAATTATTCCCCAGAGTGATTTCTCCTTACCCATGGCACTTGGTTTATATTTATTTGGGCATTTAGTTTCCTACATGTGAAACTTGTGCAAATGTTTTATTGCTTCTACTAGATTATAAGCTCCTGAAGGGCAGGGACTGCATTTCTTCAAGGAAAGTCGTGTGGTGCTGGCATAATGCCTTATATTTGGTTAAGTATTCAAGCACTGTTGAACTGAGACAAACAAATGTCAATTATGTGTATTTTAAAACACTCATACTTCCACTAAGCAACTCAACAAACATGTACTACTAACCATCACATAAAGAAACAGATATTCTATATTTGAAGCTCATAAGATATCCTCAAAGATTATTAGCAAAGTCTAAAGTGAAATGATATGTCATATTAAAGAGATGGCTGTTGACATCTTGCAAAAATCTTGAAGTTAGGAGACATAGCCATCAAATCACAATAAAACTGTTAGCTTTTAATTTGACAAGTTTAAGAAAACAAGTAACTTTTCCACAAAACAGAAATTTAAGCATAATCTCCCAAAGCAATCTAAAAAAATGAAAGGATTATAAAATAAGCTCCATCTTAGTTCTTAACGTGGTCTATGAGGTCCTAGAGATAGAGAATAAGAAGCTAGATTCACACATTATTTAATTAGAAACAAATGTTTCTCTTTATGTTCATATATTCTCTTCAAACTTAGGACTCAAAAAGTTTACTGTATTCTACATTAATTTACTACTTTCTAGTGCTTGAATGTAGATACTAGATGTTACGAATATGCTCATTCCTCAAAAAGAGCCATAGTACTCAACTACTATAATAAAAATTATCAGTAGAGAAATGTTCATGCAAATGTATTAGTGTAATACTGCTAGGAAGAGCAGAATTGATAAACAGCCTCCATAAACAAAGATCTTAAGGGAGAAAAAAGCTTCTCTCTTTACCTCTAGAGTTACTGAAAACATCAATATTACAGTTTCATCCAATAGCGCACAATAAGAAGTACTTTATAAACAATGGCAATATATTTTCAATCTCCACAGATAAGAGAGAAGAAAGAAGAAAAATGCAAAACTCTTTAAGGCTAGTTACAAAGAACTATCTGGTACGAATACTGAAAGTTGCTATTGAGGAATGTTGTCAAGTTCCTGGAAACTGTTAAGAATAATATGTTTATCTTTATGTAATGATTAAGAAGAAATTCTGTCTGTAGAACGAAAGGTAATACTGTAAGTCTCAAGGTTCATCTCTTCCAACATTATGAAGTTATTTATAGGAGAAGTGAATTGAATTGAATATGAATAACCATTTGAAATAGATAAGATCATAAAAGCAATCCAGCCTTAGTTAGGAAAAAACAAACCACATAAGCAGCTACACAAAAAGCAGCTCCTTTTCCAACACCAAGTATTTTTGTCCTTTAGAAAGATAACACTACTGTAGCTCAGATTCAACAAGGAAAATAGTTTCCAAAAGCTCATGAAAAAGGAGAATACTTTTAAAATTCAAGAAATTTCAGGAAATTTTCATGGGTGGGATCACAAAATCTAGTAAAATGGACTCAAGAATAGTTCTCAACTGTATTTCTACTTTGTCAGGGTAGTATTAGCTTATAGAATTTGAATATCTCTATGAAGTGAGACTAAAGTACAAGGTGAGTTAAACAAATATACCAGAATTAAAATTACAACTGAAGAGTACAACTTCAAAGACAGTGACAAGCTTATTCCAATAATGAATATTTATGCTGTTGTAATAATTAAAAAAGGAGTTTTAAAACACTATGAAAAAAGATCACAAACACACTGGGCTATACTTGGAACTTCCAAAGTCACCAACTACTTTGAACACAACAGCACTCATATGAAGATATAAGTTGTGCTATGATTTTGTAAAAAGTAGTCTTAAAATCATATATATTAGGTCAGGCATATAACAAGAGAATTAAGCAATTCTTATGCATTTTTGTAGGAAATAAATCAAGTGGGATTTAAATGTTATTTTTGGATAGCAAATTGCTTCAAAATTTCCCAAATAAAATTTTTTTAAACTCTAAAGAGCAATAACTAAGAAAATCAGGCTGGACTCGGTGGCTCAGCCTGTAATCCCAGCACTTTGGGAGGCCGGGTGAGTGGACTGCCTGAGCCTGTGGTTTTGAGACCAGCCAGGGTAACTTGGCGAGACCTCATTTCTACAATAAATCAAAAATTAGCCGGGCATGGTGGTGCGCACCTATAGATCCAGCTACTTGGAAGACTGAGGCGGAAGGATCGCCAGAGCCCAGCAGGTTGATGGTACGGTGGCCAGGAGTGTGCCACTGCACTCCAGTCTGGGCAACACAGTGAGAATCCAACTCAAAAAAAAAAAAAAGAAAAGAAAAGAAAATCAGTCTCTACTACCAAGTTTTTTAAACTATCTCTATTCACTGGAAGACACAGAAACATATTCCACAACAGGACAAGCAGTCTAACAAACAAGAACATGACAGGAAAATGATAAACTCAGATTGCAAACGAGTATTTTTTCCATTTACGAATTAACTCAAACTTTTAAAATAATTAATCACTTTTAAATGTAACATCAGCACTTTGGGAGGCGGAGACAAGAGGACTGCTTGAGTCCAGGGGTTCAAGACCAGCCTGGGCAACTTGGTGAGACTTCGTTTCCACAATAAATCAAAAAAATTAGCCCGGCATGGTGGCATGCGCCTGTGGTTCCAGCTACTTGGAAGGCTAAGGCAGAAGGATGACCTGAGCCCAGCAGGTAGAGGCTGCAGTGGCTGTGAGCATGCCACCGCACTCCAGCCTGAGTAACAAAGTGAGACTGACTCAACAACAACAAAAAAATTAAAATCAGACAGCATCCTAGATAACAACTCAACTGACCTTCCATATTAAAAATAATCTAGCTGGACCTGGTGGCTCACATCTGTAATCCCAGCACTTTGGTAGGCCAAGACAAAAGGATTGCCTGAGTCCAGAGGTTAGAGACCAACCCGAGCAACTTGCTGAGACCTCATCCCTACAATAAACTAAAAAGTAGCTGGGCATGGTGGCATGTGCCTATAGTTTCAGCTATTTGGAAGGCTGAGGCAGAAGGATCACCTAAGCCCAGCAGGCCTAGGCTGTGGTGGCTGTGAGCATGCCACAGCACTCCAGTCTGGGCAACGGAGTGAGACGCCGACCGCCGACCGACACATACACACACACAGACACACACACACGGAGTGAGACGCCGACCGACACACACACACACACACACACACACACACACACACTTTAGTGAAAGAAAAAAGTTAATCAAATTCTCCTAAAACTATAGAAAATATCAAGGGTCAGCAAAGTACAGATCATCAGCCAAATCTGGTATATTGCCTGTTTTTGTACAGCCCACGAGCTAAGAATGTTTTTTAAGATCAACAGTAGCAATTGATTTCATGACAGAGATGACTAACTCTGAACTCCAATTAAGAAAAATGTTACCTCCTCCCACCCCACAAAAATAAATCTACATTTCTCATTAATAGACCTGTATTACAAATGGTTCTATCTTATACTGTTGTATTTTGAAGCTCATCAATAAAAACTGATGGGCATTTTTCTTTTTATATTAAGTATCTATATAGTAGTCTTGATTTTCCATCCTGGTCATAAAGCCTAAAATATTTACTTTTGGTCTGTTACAGAAAAAGTATGCTGGATGCTGGCACAGATCAAATAATGGAGAAGGCAGGTAAAGAGTTGACAGATTTAATTCTGTTGCCTAACTCATCACCTCCCTCCTAGTTACCTGAGTGCTTAACAATTTTCACCTATTAAATCCAATGCTCTCTCTCACTCTATTCAGAAAGACTGCCAAAAGAAATAGTTTTACCATTTCAATCCTTCAAAATACAAATTGATGTATTTATAAACTCAACTATGCCTTGCTATAGAAATGTGATGCCTACTTAATAGCCAGCAGGAGTCTGCCAAGTGGTTTCAAAGTCTATTGAGATAGCTTAATGGTTTTAACTAAATCAAGACTGTAGCAATACCAAATGCTTAACAGTTCTTTCCTTTAAGTTTAAACTTGTTTGCTTGATATGCTCAATAAACATAATCTAGCATCTAGGGCAAAAAACCTGCATTCCATAATTACATATGGCTAAGTGCTAAATGTTACACAGCAAAAATAAGCTTTGTACCATACTTCCAGACTCCACTTAAGACCCAATGATTAAGACTTCTTGTTTTTTTAGAACATTCATTCTATTGATTTCAAAAGTTATCTCCCCTTCAGTGAGACCACCATTAAAGATATAAAATGAGCCGGGCTTGGTGGCTCAACCTGTAATCCCATGCTTTGGGAGGCTGAGGTAAGTGGATTGCGTGAGCCGGCGGGTTCCGAGACCCAGCTGGGCAACATGGTGAGACCACATCTCTACAATAAAATAAAAAAATCAGCCAGGCATGGTAGCGTGTGCCTGTAATTCCGGCTACTCAGAAGGCTGAGGTGAAAGGATCGCCAGAGCCCAGCAGGTCTAAGTTGCAGTGGCCAGGAGTGGCCAATGCACTCAGTGTGGGCGACAGAGTGAGACTCCAATTCAAAAAAAAAAAAAAAAGATATAAAATGAGATTTTCTGAATCTATCATTAGGGAACTAATTCGGTACTGTTAGATATGTAAGAAATATTTTAAAATTAACTGTTAAATTTTATGTATCAAAGATAGTTGCTCTGAGCCCTTTAGTAAGTATTTAAATCCTTGACTTCTTACAAACTTGAAAATAACTAGTGGCAGAGAGTAAAAACATAAATCAGTAAAATAATTTCATTTACGTCATTGCTAAATACTTTCTATTAGGAACAAAAAACTAGTTAATAACCTGGGATTTGCAAAAATGGTACTATTAAAAAGCACTTTGCAACCAATTCAACTAGTCACTCTTTTTCACTTGCTTTCATATTTAATCCTTAATTACAAACAGTACTTTAAAACAAAACTTTAACGTGGTTTAATCAGCTTGAAATAAGACTTATAAAATGTACCTTTTGATGTTTGTTCTGGAGTTTCGATGAGACATATAAGTAAGAGTTCTGTGCAAAAATATTGGCTATAAAAAAAGTTTTAAAAACATTAAAATCAAATACAGATAAAATTATAAGAAATACTACTGAAAAACTTCATTGACTACTTACCGCTATGAGATTCCGAGTTCGAAGAAATCTATAGATCTGTGTTGGTTCTAGGTAACAGGGAAAAAAAGCAAACATTATTTAAGTTCACTTATTCCTTGTCAGGAAATACCAACCCAGCCCATGTTATAACCAATATAAATCGATAATTTCTTATGGAAATCATACACTAAATATTTATATCGAGAAAATTAGCATGCACAGCAAGATCAAAAGACTGAATCTATGGCATACACTCACAAAATTCAACTACACTTATTTTAAACAAGATTCTCTACAGACCGGGTGCAGTGGCTCACGCCTATAATCCCAGCACTTTGGGAAGCCAAGGTGAGAGGATTGCCTGAGCCCATGGGTTCGAGACCAGTTCGGGCAACTTAGGGAGACCTCATCTCTACAATAAATCAAAAAATTAGCCAAGTGTGGTGGCACGTGCCTGTAGTTCCACCTACTTGGAAGGCTGAGGCGGAAGGATCACCTGAGCCCAGCAGGTTGAGGCTGCGGTGACCATGAGTGTGCCATTGCACTCCAGCCTGGGCGACAGAGTGAGACTCCAAATTAAAAAAAAAAAAAGGATTCTCTACAATCCTCTTAAACCTCTGTAAGATAGTTGTTATTAGGCAGAACTGAAGAGAAGTAGTTATATTCTAGCCATAATTCAGCTAACTTAAACTATTTATAACCCATCTCCTTCCAAAAAGAAGCTGAAATAGGTAACTGAATTAAACAAAAGAACTATTTGATTCCAAACAAGACGAAAATTTTACTTTTTAATTGGTCACATATAATTGTATATAGCAGTCAACCAAAGAGAATAAAACCATTCCCCAGACATTTAAATACAGATATGATGAAAGTTCATCAGTACTTTTTTTTTTAAGAGGTAAGAAAGCAGGAGTTTATTAAGAAGACAAAAAAGCTCCCAAGTGGCAGAACACCCGAAAAAGGGTTGCCCGATACATTTTTTTTTATTTTTTAGCAGGAGCCTCACTATGTTACCCAGGCTGGAATACAGTGGCATACTCACTGCCAGCCTAGCCTCGACCTGCTGGGCTCAGGCAATCCTTCCACCTCAGCCTTCCAAGTAGCTGGAACCACAGGCCTATGCCACCATGCCCAGCTGATTTTTTGCAGAGATGAGGTCTCGCCATGTTGCTCAGGCTGGTCTCAAACCCCTGAGCTCAGGTAATCCTCTCACGTCTGTCTCCTAATGTTCTGAGATTATAGGTGTGAGCCACTGCGCCTGGCTTTTTTATTTTTTTTAATCAAGGTCTCACACTTGCCCAGGTTGAAGTGCAGCAGCACCATCAATGGTTCACTGCAGCATCGATCTTCTAGGCCTAAGTTATCCTCTAGCGTCAGCCTTCTGAGTAGCTGGGACTACAGGCGTGTATACCTAGTTTTTATTGTAGAGGCAAGGTCTCTGTTGCCTAGGCTAGTTTCAAACCCCCTGGGCTTAAGTGATCCTCTTGGCTAGGCCTCCCAAAGTCCTGGGATTACAGGCATGAGCCACCTCACCCGGCTTTTTTTCTGTTTTTGAGAAGAGGACTTGCTATGTTGCCCAGGCTGGTCTCAAAGTCCTGGACTCAAGTGATCCTGCCTCAGCCTCCAGAGATAATTGGCACCTTGCTCAGCTCAAGCCAATCAACATTGAAAAAAGTCTGAGACACAAATTGCAGATAAAATTCCCAATAAATATCCTTAAACACAGCTTAAATTTTTATCTATTTTTCTCAATGTATTACCTCAACACGTTTCTGCACAATGGACAGATTCCCAAAACAGTTGTTTTAATGCTTAAAATGAGTTCAATTAGTTAAATTTAAAATTACTTAAAATTTAATTTCTTAAAAAGAACTCATTACATTAATGACCTGTTAGCATGTTTCTTTAAACGAAGCAGTATCAAAACAAGCTAAATATGAATTACATTAAATATGAATAATTACATCAAACCATTTAAACTTCCCAGAAACTAAGAGCAACATTAGAGAAGAATCAAGCTGTTTTGTGACCAGATCTAGCTCTTAATGACAGTTGACTTCTCCCAGGTGGATGCATCAAAAAGCAAATAGTTAAAACTTTCTAGGAGGATATGTCTTTTCATAACATTTAGCAAGCTGCTAAAATCCCCACTTAATTTTCAGCTAGTTTAGCTTTAAATTAAACTAAAAGGAGGCAAGATAAAGGGTACAAACAAATATGTTTACTGTCACCACTACCCTTCGGTTCTCCATCATATTTTCCTATTAAAGCCTCTCCAGGTATTTGAAAGTATATTAAGCAAAAGAATAATGTGATGCTCATGAAGCAGGTTCATTATTCTTTTCAATAAAAGCTGAAATTCCTTGTATTAGGTTCCAATTAGGATTTCATAAAGCACTAATGAGAGAGAATGAAGGAAGGGCATTAAACACTGTAATACGTGTTCCCAAGCACAGCTGATACCATGCCCCTAACATATGCCACAGAGAAATTGTAAATAAGGACCCGGCGGTAGAGCCGAGTTTATTCAAGTTTCCGCAAAATATTTAGCTACTGAAGATCATCCCAAAGGCCACATCCACACAAAAACAAAAAAAGGAAACCGATTCGGATATAACGAAGAACAGTTAAGATTATTTATAGTTGTGATGTTTTTAATAAACTCTATTGTTTGTTTCCAGACCACCTTGCTCCCCTTTCCAAGTCAGTCATACTTTCGCCCTCCAAACAGATCTTAAAATCAGAAATGGACACGAGAAAATGTTCTGGAACGAAGACAAGTACAAAAGGCAGAATTCCAGGGTCATCTCCAGAGAAGGAAGACGCTGGACCACTCCCTGTCTCGGTTTTGGCATCCACGAAATGGGTGGATAGACTCGAAAGGGTGTAGGCACCGAAAGGTGCCGTGTGAACCTGCGTCGCCAAGTTGGTGCGAAGGCATTTCAGGCCGATGACAAGGTCGCCGGTTTCACTGCGCTCAACCCTTAACTGTGCCCCCCAAAACCTAGACCCCAGAGCCCTGCACTTCTGGAGTGCACCAGGCATGAAAGGACACAAGAACTAGTCCTGGGATGCGACTGCCCCTCGGATCACCGGCAGCCTCCTCCCCCAGAAGACGCCTGCCCCGAACCCGGGCCCCCGAGCCGGACCCCTCACGTAGACCTGCGGGGACTCACGCAGCCGCCCTGGGGGACCCCTCGGCCACCTCCCCCAGGGCCCCAGCCTTCGGGTCCCCCGGAGCCGCAATCCCCGAAGAGGGGACATCCCCTCCACGTCTCCCTCCACTCCCAAGCCGAGGGGACTCCCGAGGAGGAAAGGGGCCCCGCGGCGTCCCGTCCCCCGATGCTGGAGGAGGAGGCGTCCCTGCCCCGGAGCCTCGCACACACTCACTCTCAAAGGCCTGGAGGAAAAGCTCGTGGTCAGCCTGGACGTGCTCCATTTTCGGCTTCTTCACCGGTAACACCGCGGCCCCCGCCGCCGACGCCGCCGCCGCCGAGGAGGAGGAGGAGGAGGCCGAGTAACTGCCGCCGCCTCCACAGCCCCCGCCGCCGCCGGATTTGCCGCCCGAAGCCGTCGCCGCCGCCACCGCCGCCGAACCCCCGAAGCCGCCTCCCCCGGACCCCGCGCTGGGCCCCGAGCCGCCCCCTCCCCCACCGCCGTGCTTCTGAGGCGCCATCGCGGTTCCTGCCTCCTCCCCCCGCCAGCTACCCGCCGGGCGGCCCCGGAGAGTAAGAGCCGGCAATACCAACCGCTCGCCCCAGCAGGCTCCGGCGGACCGAGGGGGGAAGGAGGAGAGAGGGGAGGAGAGGGGAAGGGAAGGGAGGAGGAGAGGAGGGAAGGAGGGAGGAAAAAAAAAGTGTCTCCTCAGAGCCCCGCTCCGCTCCGGAGGCCGCTCACCCTACCCTGGCCTCGCTCCGCCCACTTCCCCCGCCCGGCGCTCTGATTGGCCGGCGGGAGCGCGCGCCGCCCGGCCGCCCAGCCCGTTGGCCCGCGGAGTCCCCCGTCAGTCACGCGGAGGCGCTTCTCGCGGAGGCGCGGCTTGGTTGGCCCGTGCGCGCTGCCGATCGCGGGCCCGGCCGCCTCTTTGAACTGAATTCGCGGGAAAATTAGGGGTCGGAGCGGCCTTCCTGCTGGCCCCGGTGCATTGTGGGGAGAGAGGGACCCGGCGAGCGGCTTAGGGAGCCGTTTCTCGCCTTCAGAGCGTCGTCAGCCACCGCCCCCAGGGGGTTACAGGACCCCTGAAGGGAGGCGGGCCTCTGAGGAACTGGGGGCGACGGGCCTGTTGAATGAACTGAGGTCCTTTCCGGATCCTCGAGTCCCTAACTTTCCAGGAAGGGGCCTGCCTGGGGGTTGGTGTGCCCTCGGTCGGAGTCATTTCTCAGCCGAGGGGCTCCCGGGGCGGAGATCGCGTCCCCGGTCCCCTCCACACCACGTGCCCCCGGCCACCCATGGCCGGATCCCACCCGCACAGCCCAAGGGTTGCGGCTGCTGCCGTCGGCGCGATGGGCTCCAAAGGGAGCGACTGATATTGTTGCAGGGACGTCCAGCAGGCACAAGGAGCATTGTCCTCTGTGGGTGCTGGGAGGCCTCGCCGGCGCCATCGAGAGAGGCTGGGGCTTCTCGACGTGATGGCCGCAAGGTCTAGGTGTTTCGGGTTTTGCCCCCGGACACCGTAAGAACGGTCAGAGCGATAAACTGGCGGATGTCTTAGAAGTACAAACACTCTTGAGAATGTGGTCATTTGGAACTGAAAAACTTGAGAGGGAGTCCGGTGTTTTGAGGGTCTTCCTTAAAGAGAGAGACGTACAGGCCCGATTCGGTCTTTGGGTACAGGTTGGTTGGAAGTTGAGCTCATTTTCGTAAAGATTTGAGTTTCGGGTGGGATAGGATGACCTCTAAGGGTGTTCTTCCAGTTCACATCCTGTGATTTTTTTTTTTTTTCATGAGTCGGAGTCTCCCTCCGTCGCCCAGGCTGCGGCGCGTGGCACGTTCACCTCCACCCCAGCGTCTGCCTGCTGGGCTCCGACCATCCTTGCGCCTCAGCCTTCCAAGTAGCCGGAACTACAGGCACGCGCTACCACAACCGGCTGATTTTTGATTTATTGTAGAGACGAGGTCTCGCCAGGTTGCCCGGGCTGGTCTTGAGCCCGCGGGCTCAGGCAATCCACTCACCTCAGCCTCCCAAGGCCCCAGGATTACAGGCTGAGCCACTAAGCCCGGCTGAAACGTTAAATATCTAAAGTACTGGTTTTATCAGAGCCTTTGCTAAATGATGTATTTAATATAAAACTTGGCATTTCAGGAACACATCTGAAATGAGGTACATTTTCTTATCTGAAATTGAGTATGCCTGTTGCAGATTTTTCAGGACAACTTATATTTTAATTCGGACAACATGTCTAGAATGCTCTCTTGTTTATTACACAATTATCTGTAATTTGTGTTTTTTGCCAGGCTCAGTGGCTCATGCCTGTAATCCTAGCACTTTGAGATTCTGACTCAAAAAAAAAAAAAAATGTGTTTTTTAGATCCCACGCACACACACAAAAATGGAGGGTTTGTTTGTTTGTTTGTTTCCTGTTTTGGATTTTTGAAATTAGCCTTCTATGATTAATGCCACCCGATAGAAGTGTGTGGGTTTTCAGGTCTTGGTAAACTGCTCATCTTTAGATTTACAGGGATAGAAAATGAGATTTCATCAATTCAGTTAGGGTCTGGAGAGTTATGTCATGTTGTCCAAATTGCAAAATAACAAATTATAAACCGGAGTGCTACTTTATTAATTCACATACATATAACTGGGAAAATGACCAGTCTTCATTTGCACAGGATTCCCCCATTTTGGCGTCAGGGATGGAAGGATGGATACAATTCAAAGAAAAAAAACCTAGTGATAGATTATCATAAATCTTTGACAAGCAGGGAAATGTAACGAAGAGAGTTCGAATGCTCTTTCCCAACTTAAAGACTGTTTCCTCAAAGAACATCATGGTAGCATTCTTGCCTTGGGCATAGGCATGGGCATGGTCATGGTTTTATGTCCAGCACCTAACCAGCACTGCTCATGAGAATGAAAGCCAACCATGCTATGGGCGAGGCATAGTAACAAATTCTCACTCTTGGATTCTCCTTTGTCTAGAATGCGTGTAGATCACTAAAACAAGACTCATATCCTCAGATAAATTGGAATTAATTGAGAGATTATCTTAGTTGCATCACCAGTCATCTTAATCAGTTAAGTAAAATGTTTACAGATCATCTCAGGGCTGGTCTTATCTGTGACTAGCTTGTTTTGTGTTGTCATTTCTAATTTGTGGTGATGGCTGTTTTTGAGAGTTGTGATACCAGTTCACTGTCAATGCCTTTTATGTGTTTAATTCCCTTACCTCACACAGAATTTGAATTGCTTTCTAGTTTTGTTTTTGACTTCATGTCATATCTAGAAGTGAAATGTAAACTCTTAAAAGCAAAGGCTATTGTCTACTTCTTTTGTATTTCCTATCACAAGACTAATTATATGTGAAGGAAAGAATAGCAATTGTTTTAATACTGTACAGTTATCAGTATGACTTTGTGGATATTATTATCTCACTTTTTCATGATGATTCTGTGAAGATGGCATTATTTCCCTTTTGCAGCTGACAAAATAGGCTCAGCGAGATTAAATGACTTGCTTACTTAGTGACTGAGCTGGGACTTGAGCTTGGGTTTTCTTTTTTTTTTTTGAGTTGGAGTCTCACTCTGTCACCCAGACTGGAGTGCAGTGGCCGCTCCCGGCCACCGCAGCCTCGACCTGCTGGGCTCTGGTGATCCTTCCGCCTTAGCCTTCCGAGTAGCTGGAACTACAGGAGTGCGCTACCACGCCCGGCTGATTTTTTGATTTATTGTAGAGATGAGGTCTTGCTGCCCAGGCGGGTCTTGAACCCGTGGGCTCAGGCAATCCACTCACCTCAGGCTCCCAAAGGCACGGAATTATAGGCTGAGCCACCAAGCCCGGCTGAGCTTGGGTTTTCTAACTCCAATTCCTGTTCACTTTTAGGATGAGAATACCATTATCCTTAGTAATGTGCTACAAGCTGACAGTTTTAAAGTTTGTTTGTTCTAAAAACTATGGACCAGCTAATTCTCTAACCAAAAAAATTAAAAATAAAAAAGATATGACCAGGTGCAGTAGCTCATGCCTGTAATCCCAGCACTTTGGGAGGTGGAGTCAAGAGGATTGCCTGAGCCAGTGGGCTCAAGATCAGCCTGGGCAACATGGCGAGACCTCATCCTCTACAATAAATCAATAAATTAGTTGGGCATGGTGGCACACACCCGTAGTTCCAGCTACTTCGAAGGCTAAGATGGAAGAATCGCCTGAGCCCAGTAGGTCAAGGCTGCAGTCGTCGTGAGCAGCGTGCCACTGCACTCCAGCCTGGACTACGAAGTAAGACTCTGACTCAAAAAATATTGTTGTTGTTGTTGTTGTTGGATTCCTATGGGCACCCTTTCATTAATGTTACTTTGCCTTATACAGACTTCGGACTTCTGTGCTAGGATTTTAAACAATTTTTTAGACCTCCTTGGCAATCTATCAAGTGAAGTCTATGAACCACTTTTTCAAAAAATGCATAAATATAGCATATATCAGATTATAAAGGAGCCAATTAGAATAGAATAGTACTACCAGAATAGTAAAAAACTAAAGTTATGATGTAGCACTATAAATTCTATTTTACAAATTTGCTAAATAAGATCTAACAGCAGGTCAGTCTGATAACTACTAAATTTCAAAGTAGTGATGAGGATAAGTAATATTTTCAGACACCTGCAGGAACTGTAATGCGATATGGAAATATCTGTGATTTCACACAGTAACAAGTCACAGGCAGTACTGTGATTTGTCACCAATTAGTAATTAGAGAAAATGCTAAATTTCAGCTAGAGATTAGTGTAAATAAAGATGTAATTCCTTTCTCATCCATGTTCCCAGACTTCTTGAATCCTGTTCAAGTTACACACCTCTGTGGTATAGCAGCAAGTCTTTTTCTTTTTACTTTACTGTAATCTCTTGAGGCAGGGATGATGGATGACTTTATAACTGAAGTGTCTGTCACTCTACCTGGCATGGAATTGGGGCTCATCCAGTGAGTATTGATGAATAAGGATGGACACCTGCACACAAATATAAATTATGGTAGTAATGATTAAGTGCTTACTATGTACCTGGCAATATTTTAGGTTTTAAACTTTTTTTTTTTTTTTTTTTGAGTTGGAGTCTCGCTGTCACCCAGACTGGAGTGCAGTGGCCGCTCCCAGCCCCCGCAGCCTCGACCTGCTGGGCTCCAGCGATCCTTCTGCCTCAGCCTTCCAAGTAGCTGGAACTACAGGCGCGTGCTACCATGCCCAGCTAATTTTTTGATTTATTGTAGAGATGAGGTCTCGCCAATTTGCCCAGGCGGGTCTCGAACCCGCGGGCTCAGGCAATCCACTCACCTCAGCCTCCCAAAGGCACCGGATTACAGGCTGAGCCACCTAGCCCGGCTTGTTTTGTTTTTTTGAGTCAGTCTCACTCTGTTGCCCAGGCTGGAGTGCAGTGGCATGCTCACGGTCCTTGCAGCCTTGACTGGCTGGGCTCAGGTGATCCTTCCACCTCAGCCTTTCAAGCATGCGCTACCATGCCTGGCTTATTTTTCTATTTATTGTAGAGATGAAGCCTTGCTATGTTGCCCAGGCTGGTCTCGAACCCCTGAGGTCAAGCAAATCTCTCGCCTTGGCCTCCCAAAGAGCTGAGATTGTAGGCTTGAGCCACCACGCCCAGTCATTATCTCCATTTTATAGGTGAAGAAACAACAGCAAGACTTAAGTAGCTTGCACAAACTGGGATTATAACACAGAGAATGTCTCCAGAGCCCTCTTGACCATCATGTCATTAAACTAGAGTTTTAGAGATATAAAATGTCTCACATGTCATTTCTAAGTCGAGAGAGATCTGATGTGCTGGAATGAATAATCATTAGTATGAATGCATTTGCCAAAAAATAACCAAGATGTCAAACATCCTTTTTACGTGTATAGTGTCTTTCTGTTCTCCACCCGCTTTCATCAATTTAAGATTTAGGGCTGAGACTATTATAATAAGACAATAAGCCGGGCTCGGTAGCTCAGCCTGTAATCCCGCGCCTTTGGGAGACTGAGGTGAGTGGATTGCCTGAGTCCGTGGGTTCGAGACCCGCCTGGGCAGGGAGACCTCATCTCTACAATAAATCAAAAAATCAGCCGGGCGTAGTAGCGCATGCCTGTAATTCCGGCTACTTGGAAAGCTGAGGCGGAAGGATCGCTGGAGCCCAGCAGGTCGAGGCTGCAGTGGCCGGAAGCGGCCACTGCACTCCAGTCTGGGCGACAGAGTGAGACTCCAACTCAAAAAAAATAAATAAATAAAATAAATAATAATAATAAGACAATAAATGCGGTATCAGGAAAGGAAATGTCTCACTTTGAGGAAACAAAAAGTTATACTTGCTGATAAGTTGAGAGAAATATAATCAAATTTGATTTTTAAATATGAATGGCCTCCAAGAAAAAAAACAGTAGTTTATTACTGTTTATTAGTAGTTTCCCTAATAAATAGTAGTGTGAAGGATCAGTTTCATGAGTTCTATTTTAATCATATTTTTTTTTTTTTAGTTAGAGTCTCACTCTGTCGCCCAGGCTGGAGTGCAGTGGTACACTCACAGTCACCGCAGCCTCAACCTGTGGGGCTCAGGCGATCCATCCACCTCAGCCTTCCAAGTAGCTGGGACTATAGACACACGCCACCACATCTGGCTAGTTTTTTTGTGATTTAGTGTAGAGACAATTTAGTGTAGAGTCTCACCATGCTGCCCAGGCTGATCTCAAACCACTGGGTTCAGACAATCCTCTAGCCTCGGCCTCCCAAAATGCTGGGATTACAGACTGAGTCACTGCTCCTGCCCTCCTATTTGAATCTTAAAACGAAAAGTTTACTAATTTTTGTTTCCTTTGTCTAGGAAAGAAAAACATGGGAACCATGGAACATTCACCGTATATTAGGGATTTTCATAATAAACCACTGATTTGTGTGTGTTTATTTAGAGTTAACGAGATTTAATAAGGATGGTAGTAAGCCATAGTTAGAACCTTTGGGAAAAGAAGAAACCTGACACTAATAATCTGAGTGGAAAAAAAAACACCTGAGCCAAATTGGAAATATCAAAATCTCAGTTTTGCGAGGCCTGTGTTTGGAGACAACGATTATGCTTGCTTTTCAAACTGTGGGACAAGTTGTTTATGGTTAATTTTTTTTAAGAATTAAGAAAGGCGGCTGGGTGCGGTGGCTCAAGCCTGTAATTCCAGCAGTTTGGGAGGCGGATTGCCTAACTTAGAGGTTCGAGACCAGCCTGGGCAACTTGGTGAGGCCTTGTCTCTACAACAAATCAAAAAATAAGCCAGGCGTGGTAGCACGCGCCTATACTTCCAGCTACTAGGAAGGCTGAGGTGGAAGGAATTCCTGAGCCCAGCAAGTTGAGGCTGCAGTGGCTGAGGGCATGCCACTGCATCTCAGCCTGGGTGACAGATTCCAACTAAAAAATAAAAAAATAAAAATAATTAAGAAAGGTAGATGTAGGCGGGCTCAGTGGCTCAGCCTGTAATCCCGCGCCTTTGGGAGGTGGAGGTGAGTGGATTGCCTGAGCCCGCGGGTTCAAGACCCGCCTGGGCAACTTGGTGAGACCTCATCTCTATAATAAATCAAAAATTAGCTGGGCGTGGTAGCGCACGCCTGTAGTTCCAGCTACAAAACAGAACAGCTCTGATTAAAGGCACATGGGAACGAGGAGCCCATCATATCACAGCTCATCTTCTCTTCTCCCTTGAGGTAGCTTTCTGGAACTCTGGAGTTTTCCGGAAGGCACACTTCTGTTGTACTGGAAAGCACACTGGCTTTTGAGTTCCCTTTAACTGAGTTTAAGTCCCATCTTTTTCCCTTATATGCTGAGGAATGATGGGAGAGTTACTTAATGTCTTTGAGATTCAGATACAAGTGTCTGAGAGGGGTTAATGATGGTAACTAATATCACTGTTTATGATTGTTGCTATGGATACGGTGCTCAATAAATATCAGCTCACTTCACTGTTGTTTAAAATAAAATGTCGCAGCAGACACACTTACTGTTGTCCTGTTCATTGTGCCCTTCACAACATGTCTTTCATTTAATACATCTACCTTTTTTTTTTTTTTTGAGTTGGAGTCTCACTCTGTCGCCCAAACTGGAGTGCAGTGGCCGCTCCCGGCCACCGCAGCCTCGACCTGCTGGGCTCTGGCGATCCTTCCGCCTCAGCCTTCCAAGTAGTCGGAATTACAGGCATGCGCTACTACGCCTGGCTGATTTTCGATTTATTGTAGAGATGAGGTCTCTCCAAGTTGCCCAGGCGGGTCTCAAGCCCGCGGGTTCAGGCAATCCACTCACCTCAGCCTCCCAAAAGCGCGGGATTACAGGCTGAGCCACCGAGCCCGGCAGAGCTGTTCTGTTTTTACCTGTTGTATAATTTGTTTGAAGATAATGGTTCTATGTGCTAAAAGATTTTTTTTGAAAATCGCCTCGTTACGCTATGCTGCCTTTCCAAGTCTGACATTGAGAAACAATGAGCTAAAATAGCACCAATAGTGTATTCTACGTTATAGTTACCTCAAAATTTGACATTAAAAAAAAAAAAACCTATGGTAGTAGCGAAGGTTACTTTGTTTCATGGTAATAAAATATAGATGAGAAATATATATATATATATAAAATGAATGCCCTGTCCAGGAAAAAATTTAGTCTTGCTCTTAATACCTCTGATCTTTATGTGAACTTATTGTTTTCAAAGTAAATGTATTCTTCATTTACTAGGAAAAAAAAGAGCATTGTTATGTTGTTGTATTTCATAAATCATGTCAACATGACCAGTAATTTGTATTTTTATTTTTTGAGTCAGAGTCTCACTCTGTCACCCAGACTAGAGCGCAGTGGCATTATGGCCACTACAGCCTCGACCTGCTGGGCTCAGGCAATCCTTCCACCTTAGCCTTTCAAGCTGGAATCACAGGCGTGTGCCACCACGCCTGGCTAATTTTTTGATTTATTGTTGAGATGAGGTCTTGCTAAGTTGCCCAGGCTAGTCTTGAACCCCTGGACTCAGGCAGTCCTCTCACCTCTGCCTCCCAAATTGCTGGGATTACAGGCGTGAGCCACCATGCCCAGCTAACAACCAGTTATAACAATTTCTGTAATACTACAATAGTCTGGATTTCATTTAAAGTTTATAAATTGGCCGGGCTCGGTGGCTCAGCCTGTAATCCCAGCACTTTGGGAGGCCGAAGTGAGTGGATTGCCTGAGCCCGCGGGTTCGAGACCTGCCTGGGAACTTGGCGAGACCTCATCTCTACAATAAATCAAAATGAGCCGGGCGTGGTAGTGCACACCTGTAGTTCCAGCTACTTGGAAGGCTGAGGTGGAAGGATTGCCGGAGCCCAGCGGGTTGAGGCTGCAGTGGCCGGGAGCGGCCACTGCACTCCAGTATGGGTGACAGAGTGAGACTCCAGCTCAAAATAAATAAATAAATAAATAAATAAAGTTTATAAATTAGCCGGGTTTCGTGGCTCAGCCTGTAATCACGCGCCTTGGGAGGCTGAGGTGAGTGGATTGCCTGAGGCCGCGGATTCGCGACCTGGCTGGGCAACTTGGCGAGATCTCATCTCCACAATAAATAAAAAAATCAGCCGGGCGTGGTAGCACATGCCTGTAATTCTGGCTACTTGGAAGGCTGAGGCGGAAGGATCGCTGGAGCCCAGCAGGTCGAGGCTGCGGTGGCCAGAAGCGGCCACTGCACTCCAGTCTGGGTGACGGAGTGAGACTCCAACTCAAAAACAAATAAATAAATAAATAAATTAAAAGTTTATAAATTTACCTTCATCTCACAATTGCTAATTTATTACACTAAGCAGGACAAATTAAGGGATAAGGACTTTATTTTTAGCAAGTTATTTTTATTACAAATATTCTTGTTTTCGTAATATGATTTTTGTTTGAAGGATGTACTAATAATTGAAAAATTAATTTGTTATATGGAAATAACTTTTATAGCTAGAGGAAACTAGAGTATCTAGCTTAAGCTTCTTTTTATACACCTGAAGAAACATAGTACCAGAGTTTAAAGTAATTTGCCAGTCAGGCACAGTGACTCATGCCTGTAATCCCAGCATCCTGGGAGGCAGAGGCAAGAAGATTGCCTGGGCCCTTGGGTTTGAGACCAGCCTGAGCAACATGGCAAGACCTTGTCTCTACAATAAATTTAAAAAATTAGCCAGGCGTGGTGGCATGCATCTGTAGTTCCAGCTACTTGGAAGGCTGAGGTGAAAGGATCATCTGAGCCCAGCATATTGAGTCTTCGGTGACTATGAGCATGCCACTGCACTCCATCCAGCCTGGGTCACAGAGTGAGATTTCAATTCAAAAAATAAATAAATAAATAAAATAAAGTAATTTGCCAAGATCACACAGGGACTTAAGTATATTTCGGGAGAGATTCTGTAGGTCTGAACATTCACAGAACAGCTGTCTCTTAGCTTACAAAGTCAGTGTTCTTTAGGATACTTCATGTACTTCAAGCAAAAAATATCCCAAAAAACTTCATCCACCTTACTCTATTTGAGATTTTGTTTCTGCTTGCACACTATTCATCAGCACTGGCTCCTGGGAAAATGTTGCCATTATTCCTGATTGAACTACCTTTGTTTCTCTTTATACTTATGTCTTTCGATCTATTAATTTTGTTATTTATTTATTTTTATTTTGAGTCGGGGTCTCAATCTGTCACCTAGGCATGATCACAACTCACTGCAGCCTCGACCTCCTGGGCTTAGTGATCCTTTTGCCTCAG
This sequence comes from Cephalopachus bancanus, assembly GCA_027257055.1. Lineage (NCBI taxonomy): Eukaryota > Metazoa > Chordata > Mammalia > Primates > Tarsiidae > Cephalopachus > Cephalopachus bancanus. The sequence goes on from JAPVLO010000158.1 coordinate 4,723,236, forward strand.
CCTCCCAAGTAGCTGGGATTACAGGTGCACAACACCATTCTTGGCTAATTTTTTTTATTTTTTGTAGAGATGAGGTCTCACTATGTTGCCCAGGATGGTCTCAAACTACTGGGCTCAAGTGATCCTTCCACCTTGGCCTCCCAAAGTGCTGGGATTATAGGTGTGAGCCACTGCTCCTAGCCTCTATCCCTCAGTTTTAATCTGTAGGAAGATTTTTTTCCTCTCACCCTGCAGCAATCTGAAATTTGCTGTAAATTCATTAAAAGATATTGTCATTCCATAGTCCTGCAGTTATTATCACTCTAACTTAATTTTTGTTATGGGAGAGTCTAACAATACCTTATTTATATGATTTGTCTGAAAAAGTTGCTACCTTCATGGCTGAGCTGAATAAGAGAGTTATCCTGAAAAGAGACCACAGAATGATTTAGCAGCTATTTTGATAGAGTAACACAGGGCTTATACATTGCCACTGGGATAGTTTGTACTCAATGTGCTTGGAAAAAATGCCCTGAGATTATAAAAGCATTTAACAATATCATTCAAGCCGGGCTCGGTGGCTCAGCCTGTAATCCTGCGCCTTTGGGAGGCTGAGGTGAGTGGATTGCCTGAGCCCGCGGGTTCGAGACCCACCTGGGCAGGCAAGACCTCATCTCTACAATAAATCAAAAAATCAGCCGGGCGTGGTAGCGCATGCCTGTAATTCTGGCTACTCGGAAGGCTGAGGCGGAAGGATTGCCGGAGCCCAGCAGGTCGAGGCTGCGGTGGCTGGGAGCGGCCACTGCACTCCAGTCTGGGTAGCAGAGTGAGACTCCAACTCAAAAAAAAAAAAAAAAAATATATATATATATATGTCATTCAGAATTTGATAACAATTTTCTGTCATAAAAGCACTGTAAAAAGGGAATGGTTGGAGGCATAGAACTTTTTTTTTTAGTTCGAGTCTCACTCTTGTCTCCCAGGCTGGAGTGCAGTGGAACACTCACGGCCACTGCAGCTTCCACCTGCTGGACTTAGGCAATCCTTCCGCCTCAGTCTTCCAACTGGAAGCGTCTAGCTGGAAGCGTGTAGCTGGAACTACAGACGCACGCCACCACGTCTGGTTAGTTTTTTTTGTGATTTATTGTAGAGACGAGGCATCACCAAATTGCCCAGGCTGGTCTTGAATCCATGGGCTCAGACAATCCTCTCACCTCGGCCTCCCAAAGTGCTGGGATTACAGGCTGAGCCACCGCGCCCAGCCTGAGTATGACTTTCTTATATCAAGATAAATTAAAAGTTTCTGCACTTTTTGTGGATCAGGATCAAATTAACATCCAGAGACCAAGGAATTTTAATTTGGTTAAAAAGCGTTCTCTTAAAAGGAGAGGAATGCTTCTGGCTCTATTTCTATTTTATAAATTTTTCTTTTCCTCCAATTCCACTTTGCAAACAGACTTAGGTGAAAGAACATTGTACATTGAATCAAGACTTGGATTGGTCATTAATTCACAGTGTGATTTTGATGAAGTAATTTGACTTCTCTATGTCTCTGTTAAAAATATATATATATACTCCTGAAAACAAGAATAAGACAAGGCTGAAAAAAATTATATATATATGTACATAAATGAAGGATAGTTTTAGCCCAATTATTTTCTCTCTCGCCTCTCTCCTTCTTCCCCAACCCCCTTTCCCTCTCCCTCTCCTTCTCTCTCTCTCTCTCTGTCTCCTTCTCTCTTTTTCTCTCTCTCCCCCTCCCTTCCTCTCTCCTCTTTTTTTAAGAACCAGGGTCTCAGTCTATCACCCACGCTGGAGTGAAGTGGTGCAATCCCAGCTCACTACACCCTTGACCTCCTAGACTTAAGTGATCCTCCCATCTCAGCCTCCTAGGTAGCTGGGACCACAGGTGTGAACCACCTCTCCTGACTAATTTTTAAAAATGTCTGTAGAGATGAGGTCTCATTATGTTGCCCAGGCTAGACTTGAACTCCTGGGCTCAAGTGATTCTCCTGCCTCAGCCTCACAAAGTGCTGGGATTACAGGTATAATCAGTGATTCTTGACTAAAACAGAATCCCTGAACTTGAGAGTGGGTCATGTTTAATTTGGGAAATCAATTCAACATTATAATTTTATTTTTGGAAACTAAAAATAGTTATCTATAGTTATTGCACTATAATCACTGAAAATTCATTGGATGGTCTGTCTTCCATATATCATTGTTATTAGGATTTCAGGAGTAGAGTAATAGGAATTCTTTTAAAAATTAAAGTTACACTGGGCTCGGTGGTTCAGCCTGTAATCCCGCGCCTTTGGGAGGCTGAGGTGAGTGGATTGCCCGAGCCCACGGGTTCGAGACCTGCCTGGGCAGGGAGACCTCATCTCTACAATAAAATTTAAAAAATCAGCCTGGCGTGGTAGCGCACGCCTGTAATTCCGGCTACTAGGAAGGCTGAGGTAGAAGGGTCGCCGGGGCCCAGTAGGCGAGGCTGCGGTGGCCGGGGGCGGTCACTGCACTCCAGTCTGGGTGACAGAGTGAGACTCCAACTCAAAAAAAAAAAATTAAAGTTAGGCCGGGCCCAGTGGCTCATGCTTATAATCCCAGCATTTTGGGATGCCAAGGTGAGAGGATTGCCTGAGCCCATGGGTTCAAGATCAGCCTAGACAACATGGTGAGACCTCATCTCTACAATAAATCAAAAAATTAGACAAGCGTGGTGGCATGTGCCTGTGGTTCCAGCTACTTGGAAGGCTAAGGTGGAAGGATTACCTGAGCCCAGCAGGTCGAGTTGTGGTGGCTGTGAGTGAGCCACTGCACTCCAGCCTGGGCAACAGAGTGAGATTCCAACTCAAAAATAAAATAAAATAAATAAATAAATAAAAAAAAATTAAAATTAGACTGGAGAAAAAAATCAAGCAATACTAATCTAGGTTATTGTTAAAGTTATCTCAGTTTTGTTTTTTGTTTTTTTTTTCAGTTGAGGTCTCAGTCAGCTCACTGCAGCCTCTATCTTCTGGGCTTAGGTGATCCTCCTGCCTCAGGCTCCCAAGTAGCTGGGACTACAAGTGCATGTCACCGTGCCCAGTTTATTTATTTATTTATTTATTTATTTATTTATTTATTTATTAGAGACGAGATCTTGCTACATCACCCAGGCTGGTGTCACACCCCTGGGCTCAAGCAATCCTGCCATCTCAGCTCCCAACGTGCTGGGATTATAGGCATGAGCCACCGTGCTTGGCCTCAGTTCTTGAATTCTAAGAAAATCGCAGAAATCTCCAGGCACAGTGGCTCACGCTTGTAATTACAGCACTTTGGGAGGCAGAGGTGAGAGGACTGCCTGAGCCCAGGGGTCTGAGACCAGTCGGGGCAACTTGGCAAGACCTCGTCTCTACAGTAAATGAAAAAATTTGCAGGGCATCTTGGTGCGTGTTTGCAGTTCCAGCTACTTAGAAGGCTGAGGTGGAAGGATCGCCTGAGCCTGGCAGGTTGAGGCTGGGGTGGCCATGAGCATGTCGTTACACCATTACACTCCAGCCTGGGTAACAGGGTAAGACTCCAACTCAAAAAAAAAAAAAGAAAGAAAATCACAGAAATCACTTTCCAGTGTGCTACACTAAACTTAAATTTATACTAATCTTATTTTTCTATAGTATCATAAAGTTTATAAAGCTTGGGTTCCATTTTTTGTTCCTGAATGACTCACAAACCAAAGGCAAATCGTGTTCTTTTGTTTGTTTTTTGAGTAGGAGTCTTAGGCTGTCACCCAGTTTGGATTGCAGTGGCATGCTCACAGCCACTGCAGGCTTAACCTGCCGGGCTCAGACGATCCTTTCACTTCAGCCTTCCAAGTAGCTGGAACCACAGGCATGCGCCACCATGCCCGGCTAATTTTTTGATTTATTGAAGAGATGATGTCTCGCCAATTTGCCCAAGCTGGTCTTGAATCCCTGATCTCAAGCAATCCTTTCACCTCCGCCTCCCAAAGTGCTGGGATTACAGGCATGAACCATTGCACCTGGCCAGCAAATGATGTTATCTTTCCTCAGTGAGGCAAAAAGGGGTTACAAATTTAGCTCATACATGTCAAATGATATAGAAGAGTGCCCAGTAAGAAAATGTACAGTATATAGGAAGGGAAATTAAAATTTAAAAATAAGGTTTACATTGCACTCATGATAAAACTATTTTATAATTATCTCTGTCTTGTTTCTTTTTTTTTTAGTTGGAGTCGTGCTGTCACCCAGGTTGGAGTGTAGTGGCATGTTCATGGTCACCACAGACTCAACCTACTGGGCTCAGGCAATCCTTCTGCCTCAGCCTTTCAAGTAACTGGAACCACAGGCACGTGCCATCACATCTGGCTAATTTTTTTGATTTATTGTAGAGATGAGGTCTTGCTATGTTGCCCAGGCTGGCCTCAACTTCCTGGGTTCAGGCAATTCTCTCACCTCAGCCTCTCAAAGTGCTGGGATTACAGGCTTGAACCACTGTGCCCAAAGTTCTCTCTTATAAATTAAGAAAAAGCCGTGCTCGGTGGCTCAGCCTGTAATCCCACACTTTTGAGAGGCTGAGGTGAGTGGATTGCCTGAGCCCGCAGGTTCGAGACCCGCCTGGGCAGATGAGACCTCACCTCTACAATAAATCAAAAAATCAGCCGGTCGTGGTAGCGCATGCCTGTAATTCCGGCCACTTAGAAGGCTGAGGCAGAAGGATCGCCAGAGCCCAGCAGGTCGAGGCTGCGGTGGCCGGGAGCGGCCACTGCACTCCAGTCTGGGTGACAGAGTGAGACTCCAACTCAAAAAAAAAAAAAAGACAAAAATAGTAAGGGGGAAATGGCCTGTATAATTTCTGTTTCTGAGAATTTGTTGAGTTTTTTTTGTAGGGCCCTACAACTGATTGACTATTTTTAATGTCCCATGGATGTTTAAATAGCTTGTGTATTTTCTGTTGGCTACAAAGTTAATTGTCTATGTCTGCCTACCTATCTATTCATCCAGCATCCAGGATACCAAATTACATTAAGTCTCATGTCTCCTTAGCCTCCTCTGCTCTGTGACAGTTTCTCAGACTTTCCTTATTTTCAATGACCTTAACAGTTTTGAAAAGAACTAATCCTGTATTTCATAGAATGCTCCTCAGTTTGAATTTGTCTGATGTTTTTCTAATGGTTAGAGTGGGGTTGAGGGCTTTAGGGAGGAAAAATCTATAGAGGTAAGGTGCCATTCTCATCACACCATATCCAGGGTACATGCTAGCCATAGGACTTCCATCAATGATGTTAACCTTAATCACCTGGCCAAGGGAGTGATCATCAAGCTTCTTCACTGTAAAGTTACTTTTTCTCCCTTTCATTACTGTACTCTTTGAAAGCAAGTCCCCAAGGGTAGCACCACATTCAAGGTGTGGTGATGGTGGTGAATTAAGTTCCACCACCTTAATGGGGGAGTATCTATGTAAATTATTTGGAGTCCTTTTTTTTTTTTTTTTTTTTTTTTTGAGTTGGAGTCTCACTCTGTTGCCCAGACTGGAGTGCAGTGGTACGCTCATGGCTACCCCAGTGGCGACCTGCGGGACTCTGGCAATCCTTCCGCCTCAGTCTTCCAAGTAGCTGGAACTACAAGCATGTGCCACCACGCCCAGCTGATTTTTTTTTTTATTGTAGAGACAGATCTCACCAAGTTGCCAGGGCTAGTCTTGAACCCCTGGGCTCAGGCAATTCACTCGCCTCGGCCTCCCAAAGTGCTGGGATTACCAGCTGAGCCACCGATCCCGGTCAATTATTTGGAATTCTTCTGTGAAGGAGATTTTTATTTTCTCCTTTATTTCTGTATTTATTCAATAATCTATTTATAGCCATATGGATTAATGGATATTAATTTTATTATTTGGGCTATAATCCAATACTACATTATTTATTTGGTGTTCAAATTGTTCCTGCTGTGGTTATTAGATCTTTTAGTTAGCTCCTGTGATCTTATGACATGCCTTCATCATTGTTTGTGGGGTTTTTGTTGTTTGTTTTTTAAAATAAGGTTCTTACTCTGTCTCCCAGGCTGGAGTGCAGTGGTATGATCATGACTCACCACAACCTCGACCTCCTGGGCTCAGGCAATCCTTCCACCTCAGCCTCCCGAGTAGCTGGGACTACAGGTGTGGACCACCATGTCTGGCTAATTATTTTATTTTCTTTTTATAGAGTCAAGGTCTCACGTGTTGCCTAGACTGGTCTTGAACCTGGGCTCAGGCAGTCCTCTTGCCTCTGCCTCAACTCCCTGTGTTCTAGGATTACAATCATGAGCCACCATGCCTGGACTTGCGGGCATGGTTTTTTTTTTTTTTTTTTTTTTTAGTATTTCATTATTTACTTATTTATTTTTGAGTCGGAGTCTCACTCTGTGGCCCCGGCTGAAGTGCAGTGACATGCTGCTCACAGCCACCGCAGCTACGACCTGCTGGGTTCAGGCGATCCTTACACCTCCGTCTTCCAAATAACTGGAACTACAGGTGTGTACCAACATGTCTGGCTAATTTTTTGATTTATTGTAGAGACAAGGTCTCATCATGTTGCTAAGGCTGGTCTCAAACCCTTGATCTCAGGCAAATCATTATTTTTTATAACTACAAAATATGTCAGCCTCATCTTATATATTCACTACTATAATTTTTTTTGTTGTTTTTTTTGAGTTGTAGTATCATTCCATCACCCAGGCTGGAGTGCCATGGCACGCTCATGACCATGCCAGCGTCAGCCTCCTGGACTCCGGCGATCCTTGAGCCTCAGCCTTCCAGGTAGCCAGAACTACAGGTACGCACTACCATGCCCAGCTAATTTTTGATTTATTGTAGACACAAGGTCTCGCCAAGTTGCCAGGGATGGTCTCAAATCCGCTGGCTCAGGCGATCTATTTGCCTTGACCTCCCAAAGTACTGGGATTACAGGCTGAGCCACCAATACTATAGTTTTATTTTATTTTATTTTATTTTTGAATTGGAATCTCACTCCTCCCAGACTGGAGTACAGTGGTACGCTCACAGCCACCCCAGCGTCGACCTGCTGGGCTCTGGCGATCCTTACACCTCAGCCTTCCAAGTAGCTAGAACTGCAGGCACGCGACCACGCCCAGCTAACTTTTAAAAATTTTATTGTAGAGATGAGGTCTCGCTAAGTTGCCTGGACTGGTCTCGAGCCCACGGGCTCAGGCAGTCCACTAGCCTCGGCCTCCCAAAGTGCTGGGATTACAGGCTGAGCCACCAAACTCAGCCCAATACTAGTTTCAAAGGAGCAGTTTCTCCAAGAAACCCTGGTGCTGTTGGCCACTGCAGCCTCAGCCCACTGGGCTAGGTGATCCTTTTGCCTCAGCTTTCCAAGTAGCTGGAACTATAGGCCACCACGCCTGGCCTGATTTTTTTTTTTTTGAGATGAGGTCTCACTATGTTGCCCAGGCTGGCCTCAAACTCCTGGGCTCACGATATTCTCCTGTCTAAGCTTGTATCCAGCTGTAGCCTTTTGTTTTTTATGTTATGTATTTAGAGACAGGGTCTATCTCTGTCACCCAGACTGGAGTACAGTGGTGCAATCATAGCTCACTGTAACCTCCAGCTCCTGGGCCCAAGTGATCCCAGCTCAGCCTCCCAAGTAACTAGGACTATAGAACTATAAACAGTCACCACGTTCAGCTATTTTAAAAACAAAGTTTTATAGAAATGGAGTTTTGCTATGTTGCCCAGACTGATCTTGAACTCCTGGGCTCAAGTCATTCTTCTAGCTCAGCCTTCCAAGTGCTGGAATAATAGGCATGAGTCGTGGTGCGCAGTGCCTTTTGTTTTCTTTCTTTTTTAAGTTGGACTCTCACTTTGTCACCCAAGCTGGAGTGCAGAGGCATGCTCATGGCCACTGCAGTCTCAACCTGCTGGGCTCAGGTGATCCTTCCACCTCAGCCTTCCAAGTAGCTGGAACCACAGGCGTATGCCACCAAGCCCAGCTGGTTTTGTTTTTTTTTTTTTTTAATTTTTAATGTAGAGATGAGGTCTCTTCATGTTGCTCAGGCTGGTCTCGAACCCATGAGCTCAGGTAATCCTCTCACCTCTGCCTCCCAAAGTGCTGGGATTACCGGAGTGAGCCTGCCTGGCTGTGCTCATGTGTTTATTAGATGTTGCCATATTTTATTAAGAAAGGACTAATTCCGTTTTCCTGGGAAATCTGAAATGTTAGGTAGGCGAGAGATGACAACCAAATATCTGAGGAAGAGGAAAGGTGGCACTGCTCATTACCCTTCCCAGCAAATTCTGGTGACAGAGGAGATGGGGTAACAAATAAGCTGAAAGTCTATTTAGCAGTGAGGCCTCCTGTCTAGGGGGTGAGCACTCTCTCTATATGGGGGGCTTGACTTAAAACTGAGTCTACATCATAAGGGGTATATTTTGGGTTTCTCACCTTAAGAGCTCCTGGAAAATTGCAACACAAATTATGATTTTATGATTCCAATTATGCTGTCTATGCAATCAATTAAAACTGAAACTGAGTGTGGTGGCACACCTGCAGTCCCAACTACCTGGGAGAATCTCTTGAGTCCAGGAGACTGAGACCAGCTTAGGTAACATAGCGAGACCTGTCTCAAAAAAAAATTGGGGCAACCCCTTTGGGTCCCCTTCCGCTGTGGGAGCTTTTCTGTCCTCTTAATAAATCCTGCTTTAAAAAAAATTAAAGCAGAGTTCCTATTCTTCCACATTAAAATCTACTTCTCATTTCCTAGAAATCTTTCAATTTTAGTAAAGTATCTGAGTTTAAGAAAGGAGAGCAGAATACACCATGAACAGAATGAGATCAACATAAAATCCCCAAACAGAATTTGGGGAACTTGTGATATTCTGTTATATTCTGGGCTAAATATTTTCTGTAAATGACACTGTAAACTCAAGAGTTTTTCAGAAAGGAGTATGGCGTGTAACAAACAGTTTGAAAAGCTGTTTTGAACTTCCTCAAGAGTCTGAACTACTGACTTCTGCTTCAAAAAATAATATGATAAAGCCTATTAGAAAGTTAATAAAGATCCTTAATTTTTCAGATAAAAGCCTTGCAAAATGGGCACGGTGGCACACACCTGACCTACACTATTTTTTTTTTTTTTAGTCAGAGTCTTACTCTGTTGCCCAGGATGGAGTGCAGGATACCACAGCCTTGACCTACTGGGCTCAGGCGATCCTTCCGCCTCAGCCTTCCAAGTAGCTGGATCTGCAGGCATGTGCCTCCACACCCAGCTAATTTTTTCAATTTATTGTAGAGATGAGATCTCACCAAGTTGCCCAGGCTGATCTGCAACCACTGGGCTCAGGCAATCCTTTTGCCTTTGTCTCCCAAAGTGCTGAGATTACAGGCATAAGCCACTTTGCCCAGTCTTAATTCGCCTGGAATGTTCTTCCTTATTCCTTCATCAATGTTCTATGTATTCATCACTTTTTTTTTGAGTTGGAGTCTCACTCTGTCGCCCAGACTGGAGTGCAGTGGCCGCTCCCGGCCACCGCAGCCTCGACCTGCTGGGCTCCGGCGATCCTTCCGCCTCAGCCTTCCAAGCAGCCGGAATTACAGGCGTGTGCTACCACGCCCGGCTGATTTTTTGATTTATTGTAGAGATGAGGTCTCACTGCCCAGGTGGGTCTCGGACCTGCGGGCTCAGGCCATCCACTCACCTCAGCCTCCAAAGGCGCGGGATTACAGGCTGAGCCACTGAGCCCAGCTGTATTCATCACTTTAATTCATATGATATCACAGACATGAAAATATCTCTCAATCTTTTCAGTCAGAATGAATTATCCATAGGCTAGGTGTAGTGGCTCACACCTATAATCCCAGCAGTTTGGGAGGCTGAGACAGAAGGATTCATTGAGTCCAGGAGTTCGAGACCAGCCTAGACAACACAGCAAGATCTCATCTCTACAAAAAATAAAAAATAAAAAAGTTAGCCAGGCATGGTATAGCACCTCTGTAGTCCCCAGCTACTCTGGAGGCTGAGGCAGGAGGATCATACAACATACAAGCCCAGGAGTTCAAGGCTGCAGTGAGCTATGACCATGCAACTGCACTCCAGAATGGGCAATAGAGTGAGATCCTGTCTCAAAAAAATAAAAAAAAAATCCATAGTCTGCATGCTGTCTCCTCTGTTAGCTAATGAAGTTTGAAAATGTGTCTAATGCTTCTGGGCATCTCTAGAGCCTAGAGAAAAGGCATTCAATAACTGTTTGCTAACTGATTGACAAAGGAATGAACACATTGACCAAAAAAAAGTTGTTTCAGATGCATCTTGGTGAACATCAGAACTTGGCTGTAGGTAAATATTTGAAGAATGTAAAGAAGACACACTGCAGTGGGAACAAGACACCTAGGCTCTCTAATCCCAGCTCAGCCACCATCTACATAGCTTTAAAAAAGTCACCTCAACATTCTGAGCTTATTTCTTTGTACATGTAGAAGGCTCTACTAGGTCGATCAGTCTCAGCCTGGAATGGGATCAGCCTCAAATATTGTGGAACAGAAAAATGTGGCTCAGCCGGGCGTAGTGGCTCACGCCTAAAATCCCAGCACTTTGGGAGGCCGAGGTGAGAGGATTGCCTGAGCTTAGGGGTTCAAGACCAGCCCGGGCAACTTGGCGAGACCTCATCTCTACAATAAATTAAAAAACTAGCTGGGTGTGGTGGCACATGCCTGTAGTTCCAGCTACTTTAGAGGCTGAGGTAGAAGGATCACTTGAACCCAGCAGGTTGAGGCTGCAGTGGCTGTGAGTTTGCCACTGTTCTCCTGCCTGGGCCACACAGTGAGACTCCAACCCCCCCAAAAAAAAAGAAAAAGAGAAAAATGTGGCTCATGCCTGTAATCCCAGCACTCTGGGAGGCAGAGTTGAGAGGATTGCCTGAGCCCAGGGGTTGGACATCAGCCTGGGTAACTTGATGAGAACTTGTCTCTACAATAAATAAAAATGTTAGCCAAGCAAGGTGGTGCACACCTGTGGTCCCAACAACTTGGAAGGTTAAGGTGGGAGGATCACCGGAGCCAAGCAGGTCGAGGTTGCAGTAGCTGTGAGCATGCCACTGCACTCCAGCCTTGGTGACACAGTGAGACTCTGACTGAAAAACAAAAACAAAAAGAAAAATCTTTGTGATCTTCTGATAAAATGATCACTAATTCTATGAAACACTAAGTATATGCTTTATGGGAAATTTATGACTCAGTTACAAATTTCAAGTATATTTTATCCACTGTCATATGTTCTCTTCCATTTATGTTTCATACTATTTTCATGACATTTCTTATATTCATTCTTTTATATATATATCCCCAGAAGCATAGCAGAACACATTTTCATATTCCTAATTTCCCCACACACTGATATTTTAAAGAAATCCTTTGTTAGTTTACACTAAAGTGTTGGCACTTAACTGAATAAACCAGTAGTTTATTCTGAGGACATCTCTCATAGATTAAAAAAAAAAAATCAAGCCAGGCGGGATGGCTCACACCTGTAAACTCAGCACTTAGAGAGGCAGAGGCAAGAGGATTGCCTGAGCCCACTGGTTCAAGACCAGCCTGGGCAACTTGATAAAACCTTATCTCAGCCAGACTCGGTGGCTCAGTTTGTAATCCCAGCGCTTTGGGAGGCTGAGGTGAGTGGATTGCCTGAGCCCGCAGGTTCGAGACCTGCCTGGGCAACTTGGCGAGACCTCATCTCTACAATAAATCAAAAAAATGAAGCCGGGCTCAGTGGCTCAGCCTGTAATCCCGCGCCTTAGGAGGCTGAGGTGAGTGAATTGCCTGAGCCCATGGATTCGAGACCTGCCTGGGCAACTTGGTGAGACCTCATCTCTACAATAAATGAAAAAATTAGCTGGGTGTGGTAGCGTGTGCCTGTAGTTCCAGCTACCTGGAAGGCTGAGGCAGAAGGATCGCCGGAGCCCAGCAGGTCGAGGCTGTGGTGGCCGGGAGCGGCCACTGCACTCCAGTCTGGGTGACAGAGTGAGACTCCAACTCAAAAAAAAAAAAAAAAGACCTCATCTCTACAATAGTTCAAAAGATTAGCTGGGCGTGGTGGCACACACCTGTAGTTTTGGCTACTTGGAAGGATGAGGCAGAAGAATCACCTGAGCCCAGCAGGTTGAGCCTGTGGTGGCCATGAGTGTGCTACTGCACTCTAGTCTGAGCAACAGAGTGAGACTCTGCTCAAATAAATAAATAAATAAATAAATAAAATTTTAAAAATCAGCTAGCAATTTTCTTTCCTTCCTTCCTTCTTTCTTTTTTTTTTTTTTTTTTTTGAGTCAGAATCCCACTCTGTCACCTAGGCTGAAGTGCAATGGCACGCTACAGCCACCCCAACGTCGACCTGCTGGGCTCAGGCGATCCTCCTGCCTCAGCCTTCCAAGTAAGCCGAAACTGCAGGTGGGCGCTACCACACTCAGCTAATTTTTTGATATATTGTAGAGACAAGGTCTCACCGAGTTGCCCAGGCTGGGCTCAGGCATTCCTCTTGCCTCAGCCTCCCAAAGTGCTGGGATTACAGGCTTGAGCCACTGCGCCTGGACAGTGGCGCAGTTTTCAGAATGAAAAACTACAATTTACCTCTATGGCTTTTAATAAGAAAAGTACCTATGTAATACTTAATAAAAACCTTAATCCAGGCTTGGTGAATCAGCCTGTAATCCCGCGCCTTTGGGAGGCTGAGGTGAGTGGATTGCCTGAGCCTGCGGGTTCGAGACCTGCCTGGACAGGCGAGACCTCATCTCTACAATAAATCAAAAAAATTAGCCGGGCATGGTAGTGTGTGCCTGTAGTTCCAGCTACTTGGAAGGCTGAGGCGGAAGGATCACCAGAGCCCAGCAGGTGGAGGCTGCGGTGGCCAGGAGCGGCCACTGCACTCCAGTCTGGGTGACTCAGGAAAAAAAAAACAAAAACCTCAACCTACCTAAAAGACACAGAAAGAGTCATGCTAGGCTTTTCCTTGGGAGATTCTCACAGGTTGAATTAGTCATTTGCTAGGCATCCAGATAATACTTTGTGTATATATTTTTTATGTTTTTATCACATTTAATAATATGTATTTAGGCTTGTTCTTCCTACTAACAGTGCCTTAAAGAAAGGAAATCTGAGCCAGGCACAGTGGCTCATGCCTGTGATCCCAGCACTTTGGGAGGCTGAGATGAGAGGACTGCCTCAGCCTGCAGGTTCGAGACTAGCCTGGCCAACATGGCGAGACCTCATCTCTACAATAAGTCAAAAAAATTAGCCAGGCGTGGTGGCACATGTGTGTAGTTCCAGTTACTTGGAAGACTGAGGCAGAAGGACTGCCTGAGCCCAGCATGTCAACACTGGGGTGGCCATGAGCATGTCGCTGTACTACAGCCTGGGCGATGGAGTGAGACTCCAACTCAAAAAAATAAATAAATAAAATTAAAAAAAATAATAGATGCCGGCTTGGATGGGGAGAAAAGGGAACACTTATACACTGTTGGTGAGAGTGTAAATTAATATAGCCTCTAAGGAAAATAGTATGGAGATTACTCAAAGAACTAAAAGTAGATCTACCATTTGATCCAGCAATCCCACTACTATATCTCTACCCTATGAAACAGAGTTTGTTATATAAAAAAAGACCCCTGTTCATGCACCCATATGCTCATCACAGCACAATTCACAATTGCATAGATGTGGAATCAACCTAAATGCCCATCAACTGATCAGTGGATAATGAAAATGTGGTATATATACACCATGGAATACTATGCAGTCGTTACAAGAATGAAATCATGTCCTTTGCAGCAACATGGATGGAGCTAGAGATCATCATCCCAAGTACATTGACTCAGAAATAGAAAAGCAAACACCACATTTTCTCACTCTATGTAGGAGCTAAATGGTAACAAAGGTGGAAACAATAGATACTGGAGACTCCAACGGGGCGGAGGGAAAGAGAGTTTGGGTACAGAAACTACCTACGGAGCACAGTGCTCACTCTCTGGGGAATGGGCCACCCCAGGCCCAATCTCCACCACTACACAATATGTCCATGTAACGAATATACATGTATACCCCCTGAATCTAAAATAAAACATTTTTTAGAAGCCAGTTGTTAAAACACTGTCACTATTAAAACATTAGGTTAAGCTGGGCTCGGTGGCTCAGCCTGTAATTCCAGCGCTTTCGGAGGCTGAGATGAGTGGATTGTCTGAGCCCGCGGGTTCAAGACCCGCCTGGGCAACTTGGCGAGACCTCATCTCTATAATAAATCAAAAAATCAGCCGGCCGTGGTAGCGCGCGCCTGTAGTTCCAGCTACTTGGAAGGCTGAGGTGGAAGGATGGCTGGAGCCCAGCATGTCGAGGCTGCGGTGGCCGGGAGTGGCCATGGCACTCCATCCAGTCTGGGTGACAGAGTGAGACTCCAACTCCAAAAAACAAACAAACAAGCCGGGCTCGGTGGCTCAGCCTGTAATCCCGCGCCTTTGGGAGGCTGAGGTGAGTGGATTGCCTGAGCCCACGGGTTCGAGACCCGCCTGGGCAGAGAGACCTCATCTCTACAATAAATCAAAAAATCAGCCGGGCGTGGTAGCGCATGCCTGTAATTCCAGCTACTCGGAAGGCTGAGGCGGAAGGATCGCCGGAGCCCAGCAGGTCAAGGCTGCGGTGGCCGGGAGTGGCCACTGCACTCCAGTCTGGGCGACAGAGCGAGACTCCACCTCAAACAAACAAACAAACAAACAAACAAAAAACATTAGATTATATAAAGTTATAATTAAATCAACTATATTAAAAACAAAAAATAAATCATCAAAACTCATTATTTCCAAATTATTTTCCTACACTGTGTCATTATCTATGCTCTTGAGATTATGTCTAGTGTCTATATGAGGCAGAAATGTTAACATGATATGCTACTGTGTACTTCTTTCCAACTCCACATTCAATGATGTAATGTTGGTAGCTTAAAAGCATCCATATTTACACTATGGAAACAGGAAAACACTACAAATCAAGGCTTTTCTTTCCTTCCCCTGTCCTGCAGAGAGTCAGTTGTTAAGACATTTACTAGTACCCCATTGTTTAGAAGGCAAAATTGACAAAAGACCAATAAAAAGTTTGGAAAATAGAGCTGAGGAAGTTTGCAGACAGTAGAAAAAAAGAGAAGTGTGAGAAAAAAGATGACAGGATTACAATTAGTTGGAAATTCCAGAGTGTAAGTAATAGGAATTTAAAAAAGAACAGAGAAGAAGGATGGGGCGGAATGGGGTGGGGTACGTGTGTGTGGAGGTGGAAGATCTAAGTAATGCAAAAAAAAAAAAAAAAGAAAATTCTAGAACTGAAGGCAAGAGGGGTCTAAATTGAAAAGGTCCTCTGTTTAGCACAATGAATGAAAAGATGCACATGAAGGCATATCACTGTACATTTTCTTTCTTTCTTTTTTTTTTTGGGTTGGAGTCTCACTCTGTCGCCCAGACTGGAGTGCAGTGGCCGCTCCCGGCCACCGCAGCCTCGACATGCTGGGTTCCGGCAATCCTTCCGCCTCAGCCTTCCAAGTAGCTGGCATGTCAGGCATACGCTACCATGCCCGGCTGATTTTGATTTATTGTAGAGATGCGGTCTCGCCAAGTTGCCCAGGCGGGTCTCGAACCCGTGGGCTCAGGCAATCCACTCACTTCAGCCTCCCAAAGGCGCGGGATTACAGGCTGAGCCACCGAGCCCGGCACAGTCATGTACTTTCATAAGTAACAATTTCATTAGACTTCTCAGCAATAACATGGAAGTGAGAATACAAGTCACAAGTTTTGTTTTTTTTTGAGTTGGAGTCTCACTCCATTGCCCAGGCTGGAGTGCGGTGGCATGCTCACGGCCACCCCAGCGTCGACCTGTTGGGCTTAGGCGATCCTTCTGCCTCAGCCTTCCAAGTATCCAGAACTACAGGTGCATGCTACCACACTCAGCTAATTTTTTTTAAGATTTATTGTAGAGATGAGGTCTCACCAAGGTGCCCAGGTGTTCTTGAACCTGTAGGCTCAGGTAATTCCTTCACCTCAGTCTCCCAAAGTGCTGGGATTACAGGCTTGAGTCATCGTGCCCAGCTGCAAGTCACAATTCTAAGGAAAAATGAATCATAACCTACAATTATATACTCATACAAATTGTTTCATTAATCAGGTGATACCAAATAAAGATATTTTGGCTTGAGAGGCTGAAACAGGTGGATCACTTGAGGTCAGGAGTTGGAGGTTGTAGTGAGCTATGCTGCTGTTTATGGATAACCACTACACTCCAACCTGAGCAACACAACAAGACCCTGTCTCTTAGAAAGAAAAGAGAGACAAAGAGAGAGAGAGAGAGAGAGAGAGAGAGAGAGAGAGAGAAAATATTTTTAGACATACAAGATCAAAAAAAAATTTCACCTTTTTAACTTCTGTTTTCAGAAAGCTACTGGAAAATATACTACCAAAATGAAAGAGAAAAACAAACGTGGAATTCAGGACACAGGGGACTCACACAAATAAGTAAATTCCCTGGTTGATGATAAAGGGAAGTCTCAGAACAGCTGTGCGGTTGGCATAGTGAGCAACAGTAAGATTGGCATGAGAGAGGTTTTCCAAGAAAAAACAAAATAGGTG
Organism: Cephalopachus bancanus; assembly: GCA_027257055.1. NCBI lineage: Eukaryota > Metazoa > Chordata > Mammalia > Primates > Tarsiidae > Cephalopachus > Cephalopachus bancanus. The sequence continues at coordinate 4,739,856 of JAPVLO010000158.1, forward strand.
TAAAAAAAATTGGTGCTTTTGATTGAAGATTTCCAGTTCTGGCGGAGCATTTGGGAGAAAAATTAATAATGGCTCAATAGAAAGCTTAACAAACAAAAAATCAAGACAGTGATTAACCTCAAGGAAAAGGGAAAAAACGAATAAAAAGGAAATATAATCACAGTATATTACACAGACCAACTGTGAAAAGTATTTTTAAACTCATAATAATATCAATTAAAAATGGATTTAACCCACAGTTGTTATGACAGTTGGGGAGGTTGGGGGAGGATGAGTGTGGGGGGGCAGAGTTGGTGGGGGGCTAATAGGAGGATGCCACACTTGATGGGAGACAGCACCCTCTGCCCCCCAGAAAGATAAAGGAAATTTCCCTCAGAAACTGCTGGAGGCTTGGACCCCCTCACACTGAAAAAGGACACTCAAAGGGAATCAGGGGAGAATAGTGGAGAGGGCTGGTGAAGGGGCTTGTGTGGAGCATATTTCTTTTCTTATCAGACTTTTTTTTTCCCCCTGGGTTTGACCAGTGTCTTGATTTTTTGTTTGTTAAGCTTTCTATGTAGCCATTGTTAATTTTTTCCCAAATGCTCCGCCAGAACTGTAACTCTCCATTCATTCAAGCACATCAGATACGACATCTACTTGGTTTTTCCCTGGAAGAAGGGGCAGGAGGGGCTGCCCTCGACTCCGAGCTGCAGGGGGCCCCTAAAGCCCGTCGCGCGAGCCGGGAAACCTAGAGTCCTGGCGCCCGCTCCGCGCAGAGAAAGCGAGCGGCGGCGGCGATCGGGGCCTGCCCCCCGCGGGAATACGTGGCTCGGGAGGTCACTCCTTGCGGGGGGACAGGAGAAGGGTGGAGCTGGACTGGAGCCGCAGGCGCGCGGGGACCAGGCTGGGCGCGAGGCCGGCGCCCTCTCCGTGGGAGCAGCTGCTGCCCTGGCGAGGGCCCGCAGGACGCCTCCGAGGGGCCACGGCCGCCCTGGGAAGGGCAGCGCCCGCGTCCACCCTCTGCTAGCCCTCGCCCGCGACCCCCACCCTTGTTCCCGACCCCGGCCCTCGCCCCCAATCCCGACCGTCACCTCCGACCCTGGATCTCGCTCCCCGACCTCGATCCTCGTCCCCGGACCCTGGCCCTTGTTCCCAGATCCTGGCTCCCGCCCCAACCCGACTTTCGCTTCAGTCTCAGACCTCACTCCGCAGCCCTCGAGACATCTAGATCAAGGGCTGGAGGCAGATCGCGCGGACTGGGTGCGGGGTTCCAGGTTGGGGGGATCACTTAGCCTTGAGGGAGGGTCCTCTACCGAGTTTTCAACTTGGGCAGGGAGTTGACCCTGAGAATGAAATATACAAGAACAGAGGAGGAGTTAACTGTCAAGGAGCGTTTTGGTTGCATCATGGTTAAAAATGTGCAACACACCAGTAATACCGGTTATTTAGAAATATGGTGGCAAACCAGCAGAAATAGTTGAAAACATTCCACTTGATTGCAAGTGAAAGTTTCAATTTAAGAGGGGGGTGGATGGGGACAGGGGAATGCTGTTTTTCTTTACAAGTCTTAGAGTACTATTTGGCTTCTAAAACTAGGTAATTAAAATTTTATTTATTTGTTTATTCACTTATTTATTTTTAGTTGGAGTCTCACTCTGTTGCCCAGGTTAGAGTGCAGTGGCACGCTCACAGCCACTGCAGCCTCGACCTGCTGAACTCCGGCTATCCTTCCACCTCAGACTTCCAAGTAGCTGGAACGACAGGCACACGCAACCATGCCTGTCTAATTTTTTTATTTTTATTGTAGATATGAGGTCTCTCCAAGCTGTCCAAACTGGTCTCTGACTCGTGGGCTCAGGCAATCCTCTCACCTTGACCTCCCGAAGTGCTGGGATTATGGGTGTGAGCCGCCGCACCCAGCTAAAATTTTATTTAAAAACAAAATGACAAATGACCTTTAGTTACCCCAAAGTAGTCCCCCTCTTAGTAGTGGTGAGAGCTTGGTCAAGTCATTTCATCCTTTGGAGCCTTGGTTTGCTCATCTGTTAAATGACACTAATAACATTCCCTCTGAGTTGCTGTAAGGATTAGTGACAAGGTAGGTGATGTGCTTTGTCAAGGCTTGTGATGGGCACAAACCAGCTGTTCAATGAACCTTATGAATGAAGTTATTTTAAATGAGTAAAGGGGTTTGTAGCCAAAAGCGGCCTCTTGCCTACAATACCTGTGTGCTTAAGGGCTAGAGTGGATGTGATCCAATTTGAATGTGGGTTTTTGAGTAGACCAAGGCTGTAAAGGAGAGCAATAATAGAGCTGCTTGTGTGAACCACTTGAGATCTTTTTAAATGTTAATTTGTACCTGGACAGCTCCCAGGTTGTGGAGGCTTGAGGGGAGATGGGGAGAAAAGAGGGCCGAATTTGCAAAAGCGATCGGATATGCTATATTTATTATCTTATTAACAATCAGATACATTCAAAATTATTCACCTTACAAAAAGTGTTCGTTATAGGAAAAACGGATCAGAAGTTCCTTAAGGCAGAATCTTCTCTGGTGTTTAAAAACCACTGTGTATGAAAGAAAAGCTGAGGTATTTCAGGCACTTGCTGTGAAGTGCCAATCAGAGTTGAGGTAAAACAGATTTTCATCTTAACACCCCAACTAACCCTAAGGAGATGACAGAGCCGGGGTTTGAACCAAAGTGTTGTTCCAAAGCCTTTTCTTTCATTTTTTTGGTTCCTATGATATTAATATTTACACTATTTACAAAAATGTGCCTTTGTTACGTTACTCGACAAAGTAGCAAGGCATAAAGTCCCTGTTACATTTCACAGAGGTTATTAATATGAACGATTTTTGGATAACCCTCCAAGCTTTTTTTTCCTCAAACACATACACACATTTAAAATGGATTACACAGTATACTTTTACACAACTTGCCTTTTTAAAATTTAATAATGTATAACATTTCCATTCATTAGATATACACTTTTCACTCTTTACTCGTTGCGAAGTATACTATTGTATGAATGTACTATCATTTATTTAACCACTTTCCTGATAGACAATTTAGAATCTTTCCAATTTTTGCTTTTATAAACATTGCTTCAGTGACCATCCTTATATATGTTTGTGCACTTCTGTTAGTGATTCTCTTAGGATATACTTGTAGATGTTGGAATTGCTGGACCTTAAAGCATGCGTGTTTAAGATACTGGTAGATACTGCCAAACTATACTCAAAATAAAGCTGATGGTCTTAACTGTTATGCCCCACTGCCCCTTGAGCAGAGTAGCAGGTATATTTTTAAATAGCTGACTTTCTCTCTGGTAGTGGAAGCTGTGTGGACCTACAGGGATGGGCTACTAACGCAGAAGGGAAAAAAAAGATTACGAAGAAGTCTTTGAAGCAGAAAGTCCTCCTTAGGTATTTTGTGTTTACCTAAGCCAACGGTATTAACAGAAACTTTGCAAGGGGATCTTTGTGTTTGTGGCTCTCTTGTGGTTCATAAATCCTCACTATTTAAAGAATATATGGCTGGGCTCGGTGGCTAAGCCTGTAATCCCGTGCTTTGGGAGGCCGAGGTGAGTGAATTGCCTGAGCCTGCGGGTTCAAGACCCGCCTGGGCAACCTGGCAAGACCTCATCTCTACAATAAATCAAAAAATTAGCTGATTGTGGTAGTGCGCGCCTGTAGTTCCAGCTACTTGGAAGGCTGAGGCGGAAGGATCGCTGGAGCCCAGCAGGTTGAGGCTGCGTTGGCAGGGAGTGTGCCACTGCACTCCAGTCTGGGCAACAGAGTGAGACTACAAAAAAAAAAAGAATATGCGGCCAGGCATGGTGGCTCACATCTGTAATCCCAGCACTTTGGAAGGCTGCATGGGGAGGATTGCTTAAGCCCAGGAGTTCAAGATCAGTCTAGGCAACATCAGTCAAGGCAACATAGACCTCGTCTCCACACACACACACACACACACACACACACACAAACACACACAAAATTAAAAATTGAGCTGGGCTTGGTAGCACGTGCCTGTAGCCCCATCTATGGGGGAAGCTGAGGCAGGATTGCCTGAGCCCAGGAGGTCAAGGCTGTGACTGTGCCACTGCACTCCAGCAGGGTGACAGAGCGAGACCTCAACTAAAAAAAAAAAAAAAAGAAAGAAAGAAAAAAAAATGTATATATATATTTGAATTCCTCACAGCATATTACTTTTGTGATAATATAAGCAATTGTTAAAAATGACTCAATAATCTGTTGCTGTACATCCAGTGTTTCGAATTTGTTTAAAGCAAGGTACATTCACACTCTCCATGGATTTTAGCTTGCCATAGGAGTGTGACCTTAATGGGGAACCAAATGGTTCCACGGCCCAGGTCGAAATGGCGTTAGCGGTTGCCTCCCGGGTTTCTCGGCAGCGGGGTGGGTCCTGCCCACAGCTGGGGAGGTCTATGTCGAGTGGTGCCCACCCTGAGGAGGGCTCATTTCTCAAGTGGAAGGCCTCATTTCCTTGGGGGCGCTCCCCAGGGCGTGGATGTGCATTGCTGCACGTGCTCCTGGAGGCCGAAGACGCACCACGGAGAGCAGGCGAGACCAGCGATCATGGTCACCCTCACCTACGAATTGGGTTCAAGCCCTTTCCCTGGAAGATGGTAACCCTACTCCATGACCCTCATGTGAATCTGCTCCCAAATGGCTATGAATAAAAAGAATCCGGACTACTACTCTGGCAGCGGGAACCACAACACTGGTTTGGACCATTACTCTGCATATGGACCAAAAAAGTGTACCAGACCTTAACCTCACCTCCTTTGCCGGTATCAAATGATGACCAGTGGACTGATCTTCCATCCCTTTGCTTGTGACAGGAAATGGCTTACGTAAATAACTTAAACAACAACAAAACCAAACAGCTCCAAAAGTGAACCTTCCTCCCTTGTACTTCCTAATAAATGATCAAAACTCAAAGGGTCAATCACCTTAGGCTTTCAAGAATATCTTGAATGTATCATTTGGCAGAAAATATGAAAATGAAATAGCTAGCTGCGCTCGGTGGCTCAGCCTGTAATCCCGCGCTTTGGGAGGCTGAGGTGGGTGGATTGTCTGAGCTCGAGGGTTCGAGACCCGCCCGGGCAACTTGGCGAGACCTCATCTCTACAATAAATAAAAAATCAGCCGGGCGTGGTAGCGCACGCCTGTAGTTCCAGCTACTTGGAAGGCTGAGGTGGAAGGATCACCGGAGCCCAGCAGGTCGAGGCTGCGGTGGCCGGGAGCGGCCACTGCACTCCAGTCTGGGCAATGGAGTGAGACTCCAACTCAAAAAAAAAAAGAAAAAAAGAAAGAAAATGAAATATATCCTCGCTCTTCAACATGTGACAGCAGCTATAAAACCAAGAATGATATTTCAGTTAGGTTTTTGAGGGTTGTAAAGAACAGAGACACTCCCTTAGGGCACCTCAAGCAATTTGGCATTATTGTAAATCGACAAAGAGAATAACAAGGGGCACAAAGCTTCAAGAGAATTGGATTCAGAACAGCTCAAATGGGACTTTAACTGCAGTTTGTGGATCCTCACTCCAGGGTGCTCTTATTCATTTGATTCAGTGACTCCATTTTCTTTTGGGAGCTATGTTTTTTTTTTCCTGACTTTACTCTGTCTTTTCTATACGTCATAATTTCTGCTTTCTCACAGTTTCTGCTTCCTTACAACTTTGCCTTGTCGCTTTCCTCAAGTTCCTTTCTCTAACTCAAGGATTCTTTTTGGTTTTAAGTATTATGTCCCAATCGTGTAATTCTCTTTTTTATTTCTTATTATCAGAGTCTAAAGAAGGAGAGTTAGATTAGTTCAGTTCATCTTTTTTCTATGCCAGGGCACATTATAGGATTTTGGCCAGCCAGTGGATTGGTTGCTCTCGAGTCAAGAGCTTACTTGTGGTTCAGTAAGTGGCAAATTGCCCACCGTCAAGTGGTGAGAATAAAGTAGCCATGGGGTTCTTTTTGGAAGAATTTTGGGCATATCAGACACTGAGATTATTGTTATTGTTGTTATTATATGAGTCGGAGTCTCACTGTGTCGCCCAGGCTGGAGTACAGTAGCATGATCATGGCCACCACAGCCTCAACCTGCTGGTCTCAGGCAATCCTTCTTTCTCAGCCTTACAAGTAGCTGGGACTGCAGGTATGCACCACCACATCCAGCTAATTTTTTGATTTATTATAAAGATGAGGTCTCGCCATGTTGCCCGAGCTGGTCTCAAACTCTCAGGCTCATGCAATTCTCTCACCTTGGCTTCCCAAAATGCTAGGATTACAGGTGTGAGCCACTGTGCCTGGCCAACACGCTGAGATTAATTTTTTGTTTTTGTTTTTGTTTTTTGAGTTGGAGTCTCACTCTGTCACCCAGACTGGAGTGCAGTGGCCGCTCCCGGCCACCGCAGCCTCGACCTGCTGGGCTCCAGCGATCCTTCCGCCTCAGCCTTCCAAGTAGCTGGAATTACGGGCATGTGCTACCACGCCCGGCTGATTTTTTGATTTATTGTAGAGATGAGGTCTCGCCAAGTTGCACAGGCGGGTCTCAAACCCACGGGCTCAGGCAATCCACTCACCTCAGCCTCCCAAAGCACTGGGATTACTGGCTGAGCCACCGAGCCCGGCCACACTGAGATTATTATAATAAGTGGTATGTATATAATTTTTTAAAAGCAGGATTTATTGAGAAGACAGAAAAGCTCCCAGATCAAGAGGGGACCTGAGGGGGTTGCCCAAATAATGTTTAATCGTTTCTTTTCAGAGAATGATTATTAAGTAGCTACCTAATGTTTTGCAATGCTTTGTTTTGAGGAATTCAAATTTAAATAAAATACTAGTTCTCTTTTTCATGGAAGTCACACTATCATGAAGGGTAGACATATAGATTCAAGAAATTTTATGAACTGGCAGGGGAAGGGAGGTGGAATTGGCAGTTGAGGGAAACTGCCAGGGGAGGGAGGGGCACACCTTAAAAACAAGGGTACCTACATAATGAATATTTGTATACCTAACCCTAAATTGTACCCCACATTTTTTTTTTGAGTTGGAGTCTCACTCTGTCGCCCAGACTGGAGTGCAGTAGCCGCTCCCAGCCACTGCAGCCTCGACCTGCTGGGCTCTGGCGATCCTTCCACCTCAGCCTTCCGAGTAGCTGGGATTACAGGCACGCACTACCACGCCCGGCTAATTTTTGATTTATTGTAGAGATGAGGTCTCGACAAGTTGCTCAGGCGCATCTCCAACCCGTGGGCTCAGGCAATCCGCTCACCTCGGCCTCCCAAAATGCGGGATTACAGGCTGAGCCACCGAGCCCGGCTGTATCCCACATTTTTAAAATAAAAAATTTAAAAGTTAAAAAAAGTTACTATACAAGCTAAGTAATACTGTACAACTATGCCTATATTCATTCATTTATTCAACGAATATGTAATGAGCTCTTACTATGTTCCTAGTCCTGGAGATTGAGCAGCAAACAATTTCAGCTCCATAGGGCTTATGTTTTAGTGTGAGGAGAGACAAATAACAAACACTGTTATAGCATGTTAGGTGGTGATCAGTGATATGGAGAAATAACAAGTAAGAATGTTGAATAAGAATTGTTGAGGCCGGGTGCATTGGCTCAAGTCTGTAATCCCAGCACTTTGGGAGGCGGAGGTGAGAGAATTGTCTGAACCCTTGTGTTTAAGACCAGCCTGGGCAACTTGGTGAGACCTCATCTCTACAATAAATCAAAAAATTAGTTGAGTGTGGGCGACAGAGTGCAACTCCTGCTCAAAAAAAAAAAAAAGAAAAGAAAAAGAAAAATAATTGTTGAGAGTAGAGTCTTCAATTTGAAATAGGAAAGGCCTCCTTGAGAGAGTGACATTTATCTGTCACCCAGACTGGAGTGCAGTGGCCACTCCCGGCCACCGCAGCCTCGACCTGTTGGGCCCTGGCTATCCTTCCTCCTCAGCCTTCCAAGTAGCTGGAATTACAGGTGCACGCTACCACGCCCAGCTAGTTTGTTGATTTATTGTAGAGATAAGGTCTTGCCAAGTTGCCCAGGCGGGTCTCGAACCCGTGGGCTCAGCCAATCCACTCACCTCAGGCTCCCAAAGGCGCGGGATTACAGGCTGAGCCACTGAGCCCGGCGAGAGTGACATTTGAGAAAGACATGAAGGAGGTGAGGGAGTGAGCCCTGAATTTACCTGGGGAAGAGAATTCCTGGCAGAGAACAGCTAGTCCAAAGGCCCTGCATGACCATGCTGAAGGGATACCTAAGAGGCTCTTATATTTGGAGTGGAGGGAGCTGAGAATAAGAGTGGGAAATAAACCGGGCTCGGGGGCTCAGCCTGTAATCCCGCGCCTTTGGGAGGCTGAGGTGAGTGGATTGCCTGAATCCACGGGTTCGAGACCCGCCTGGGCAACTTGGTGAGACCTCATCTCCACAATAAATCAAAAAATTAGCCGGACGTGGTAGCGCACACCTGTAGTTCCAGCTACTTGGAAGACTGAGGCAGAAGGATCGCCGGAGCCTAGCAGGTCTAGGCTGCAGTGGCCGGGAGCGGCCACTGCACTCTAGTCTGGGCGACAGAGTGAGACTCCAGCTCAAAAAAAAAGTTATATTGAATGGCACTAATATAGATGACCTTTGAAGTCATGGGCCTGGATAAGATCACCTATAGAATTAGTAAGAAGGAGGAAGAAAGAGATTCAAAAAATCTAAAGGTTCAAAAAAGAGAGATCTTTATATTTGTGTATGTAAACACACAAATTGGTGGTGATGGTGGGATAGTGAGGTGTGAAGGGCAAGCTTCCTTTTAAATTTTTTGTTTTTTAATTTTTATGAAATAAGCATGCCAAGAGAACAGGGGGCAAATGACATTCCAGGTACAGGGAAAGGTGTGTGTTAGTAGAGGTATAAAATGGTATGATTGGGGAACTATAAGAAAGCTGGCATATCTGGAGCAAGGCCATATTATTTTAGTATAGTTGAAAACAAAACAAGACAAAGCATACAACTCCAAACCTCTTCTCTGCTTTAACAATTTGGGACTGAGTATGTGGTACTGAGGCTAATCAATCCAGGTCTAATTGGAAGGCAGAATGAGAAGGGGAAAAAGAATTTTCCTTGTCACTTGTAAATTGTGAATGGGAACAGATGTAAACACTGAATTTAGAGAAATGGATACCACCTCCTAACAAGTTTCTTCAATGATAAAACTCAAATGTGATAGCCATTCTTAATTTTTGAAAATCTTGCTCAAAAAAGACCTCAAAGTTACTTAAGCTGGAACTGGGTTTCTATCTGGATTGGGACAAACAAAAAAAGTTGATGTGACTAATCAGCTATGGCTTTGATGAAATGTATTCACATACAAACAATTGCCAGGCCCATCCTGGAAGCCAATCATTTCAGAACATGTTTTTTCAAGATGTCAGTTTGTTTTAATAGTAGGTTATTATACCCAAACTACCATCTTCTCAGTCTTCTTTTTGTAATTTTTTTCCAAGTTTGCAAAAAGCAGTAACATAAGCCACAGGGAAAAAGCACAAAACTGTTTTTCACTGATTGAAATAAACTTTCTGTCTACTTGTGTTTCAAAACTAAAATAACCCTTAAAAAGGTAAGGATTTCATTAGAATTTTAAAAACATTTAAAAGTAGAACCTATTGAAACCTCACGTTATCATTCTATGCTCCTGCAGTTAAAGGCCCTGTCATTATTTCCATTATACTTACCTCCTATTTTTCAGGGCTTATTAGCCTGGCTGTAAAAACTTGCTCCACTTGAAATTTGGCAAGCTGACAAGGCTTCGTGCCAGAAGTAATTTACTATCCAGTGCAATTCGCAAAGTAAAAGAAGCTATAAATAATAGAAAAATAAATGAAAAGTTACTGGTTCCAAATATTTTAATGTGTATAATGTGTGTCACCTCAAACTTTTCAGCTTTTGTTGTTGGCAATGTGAGATAACATGAAAGATTTGAAAAGTTCAGATGCTTTGCGTTCGCATCAAACTGAGGGCTCTGATGTTCTTAGGCATCAAAGACCAGTCTGTGTCTATCACTTCTGCTCTGACTTTGAAGTCTATGAGGGCTCTCATAGACCCCTGGGAGAATCAGGCAGGGGACTTAGAACAAGGCAGGGGGATGGGATTCCAGGTGCCTAGCCTCTCATTATCTCTGAAAGTAGGTACTTCCCTTTATCAAATAAAAATAACGGGAGAAAAAAGACGAATATTTCTTTCTCTGCTGAGCTGCCCTGTGAACTTGGTTTTCAGATGTGACAATGTGGATATTCCAAGGAAAAGCTCAAGTTTACTTTGAAGTTTACATTTAAATACTTTGAAGGCAAAGACAGAGATTTTAACTTAATTTGCAAACATCTGGCTAGTATTCATCTGGCAGACTCCTCAAGAGACTGTCTTGGGACCCTAACTGAGACCCCTCTTTGCTGTTTTCCAGACTGGTTCATGAGCACCACAAGGGAGGCCAAGTGTTTCTCCAAGCCATGGGATGATCAGGGTACATCTTTCTGAGATCAATCTTACTTGACAATTTGGAAAAAAAATAATTTCTATTAAAGCAAATACTAATATATTGTGGACTAGAATGCACAATTTGCATAAACTATTTTGGAAAGGAAGAAGACCTTGATTATCTGTGTTTCAATATTTCTATTTTTTTTGAGTCGGGGTCTCACTCTGTCACCCAGGCTGGAGTGCAGTAGCACATACATGGCTCACCACAGCCTTGACTTTCTGGCTGGGACAATCGATCCTTCTGCTTCAGCTTCCTGAGTAGCTGGGACTACAGGTGCATGCCACCAGGCCCAGTTAATTTTTGGATTTTTTTGTAGAGATGAGGTCTCGCTTATGTTGCCCAGGCTGATCTCAGACTCCTGGACTCAAGCAGTCCTCTTGCCTAGGCTTCCCAAAGTGCTAGGATTATAGGCATGAGCCACCACGCACAGCCTGCGTTTCAATATTTCTGACCCAGCTGGGCTCGGTGGCTCAGCCTATAATCCCGCGCTTTGGGAGGCTGAGGTGAGTGGATTGCCTGAGCCCCGGGGTTCAAGACCTGCCTGGGCAACTTGGCGAGACCTCATCTCTACAATAAATCAAAAAATTAGCCGGGCATGGTAGTGTGCGCCTGTAATTCCAGCTACTTGGAAGGCTGAGGCGGAAGGATCGCGGAGCCTAGCAGGCGAGGATGCGGTGGCCAGGAGCGGCCAATGCACTCCAGTCTGGGCGACAGAGTGAGACTCCAACTCAAAAAAAAAAAAAAAAAAAAAAATTTCTGACCTTGCCACAAACATAAAAATAATCATTGAAGCTCTTGAAGAGAGTGATATCCTCGAAGAGAGAATCTGCTAATTGATTTTTTCTTTTTAATTAAAGTATAACTTTCATAAAGTGTACAAATTTCAAGTGTATACCTCAGTGAATGGACTTTTACATATGTGTACACTCATATGATGACCATCAAGATTTGATACAGAATATTTCCAGTACCCCAAAAGCTCCCTTGCCCCACCTCCCAGTCAGTACTTCCTTACTAATCTGTCATCTATGGTGAATTTCAAAAATAAAATACAATGCTAAAAAAAAAATAAAAATAAAAAAAGTCAAGCTTTCCCAGGGTGCCTTAAAGATTCAGACCCAAGAACATTTTTTCTCTGCCACTAGGTTTCCTTAACTAGAAAGGTGGCCTCAGCTAAGGATTTTGAGATATAGTAGGCATTATGCAAATAGTTTCTTTTGGTGTCTTGGGCTTTCTCTAGTAGGTACTTTTTACCTCTTCAAGAGCTCCTTCTTGAGTTGATATTTTAAAACATTTATGTAGCCGGGCTCGGTGGTTCAGCCTGTAATCCCGCGCCTCTGGGAGGCTGAGGTGAGTGGATTGCCTGAGCCCGCGGGTTCGAGACCCACCTGGGCAGCGAGACCTCATCTTTACAATAAATCAAAAAATCAGCCGGGCATGGTAGCGCATGCCTGTAATTCTGGCTACTTGGAAGGCTGAGGCGGAAGGATCGCTGGAGCCCAGCAGGTCGAGGCTGCGGTGGCCGGGAGCGGCCACTGCACTCCAGTCTGGGCGACAGAGTGAGACTCCGACTCAAAAAAAAAAAAAAAAAAAAATTATGTGATGCGATTAGGTAAGTTAATATGTAAAGGACTTTGAACAGCATACATAGTAGCTGGGTACATAGCAAACCCTAGGTAAATGATCGCCATTATTATGAAATGCAGAAGTGAAAATCAGGCTTTGCTATTTCCATCAGAATAATTCTTAGAGGCTGGGTGTGGTGGTTTATGCCTAAAATCCTAGCACTTTGGGAGACTGAGGCGGGAGGATTGTTTGAACCTAGGAATTCGAGACCAGCCTGGGCAACATAGTAAGACACTCAACTTAAAAAAAACACACAAACACAAAACAAAAAATATTCTTGGAGAGAGAGAAACATAAAAACTAAATTTCAAAGTAAGGGAAGAGAGTATTTATAGTTCGGTTGATTTAAAAATCATAGTTAATTTGTCAAGCTCTCTATAAAATGTGCCTTGAAATGAGAGATTAAAATCTGGTTGGCATTTGCTGACCTCTTTGTACCTAAAGAAATTTAGCAAGTGCCTTTCCTTATTGGCATGCATTTATTTATTGAATGTCTATTATATGCCAGGCACTAGTTTATGGCGTATAGTGGAAAACGGAAGAAATTCCCTATGTATATTGAGCTTACTATCTAGTCACCCCCACTCTTACTCTTTTTTTTTTTTTTTGAGTTGGAGTCTCACTCTGTCACCCAGGCTGGAGTGCAGTGGCATGCTCACAGCCACCACAGTCTTGACCTGCTTGGTTCAGGTGATCCTTCTGCTTTAGCCTTCCAAGTAGCTGGAACCACAATCATGCACCAACATGCCCAGCAAATTTTTGGTTTCTTGTAGAGATGAGGTCTCGCCAAGTTGCCCAGGCTGGTCTTGAACTTCTGGACTCAGTCCTCTCGCCTCAGTCTCCCAAATTACTGGGATCACAGGCGTAAGCTACTGTGCCTAGCTTCTACTTTTACTCTTAACACAGGTCCTGGAGATTTTTACTACTACAAATTCCACCTTTGTTTCCCATTCATGATTGCCTTCCACTGTTTCCCATAGAGCTGAGGGAATCAAGAACCGATGAAGCCCAAGTCAGCCTTTGTCTCAGTTCTGAGACCAGCGGGGTAAAATGTGAAAGGCAAGGCACAAGGGTGGAACCTGGTTAATTGCTAAGCCCATTCTCCTTTCATAAATCACAGAGGATCAAGGTGCTAAGGCGAATGTTGAAATAAACAGGTCTAGCAAGAACTCCTGCTTTGGCTTTTTATCATCTTCCAGAACTTAAGAACTAAGCCATGTAGCTATTATTTTAGGTTTAGCAATTACATCAGTATTATTGCTTCCGAGCTGGGTTGCCTGATGGTTCTCTGAGAAAGGCTAAATTGCATGGGCAATGGTTTAAGGAGGATGTCTATCTATACCTTGTCTATTTATTTCAGTAACTCCTAAACTGTCTAACAGAAAAGTCTCCTTTTCTTAAAAAAAAACAAAAACAACTAAACTATAGCGTCTGATATTCACCCAGGGACACATGTTTTGAAAGATCTTTTCGGCTGGGCTCTGTGGCTCACACCTATAATCCCAGCACCTTGGGAGGCTGAGGTGAGAGGACTGACTGAGCCCACGGGTTCAAGACCAGCCTGGGCAACTTGGCGAGACTTCATCTCTACAATAATAATAACAATAAAAAAAATAACCGGGCATGGTGGCTCATGCCTGTAGTTCCAGCTACTGGGAAAGCTGAGGTGGAAGGATTGCTTGAGCTCAGTAGGTGAAGGCTGTGGTGGCTGTGAGGGTGCCACTGCACTCCAGCCTGGGTTACAGAGTGAGACTCTGACTCAAAGAAAATGAAAGATCTTGTCTACAAAGCCAGGATACTTACCTAAATAATAAATTTTTCTATTTTAAAATTAATCAGCCAATCAGAGATTCTAATTGGCACGTGAAAACCCAATGTTATCATACTGCCTTTTTTTTTTTTGGAACAGGGCTCTCACTCTATCGCCCAGGCTGGAGTGCAGTGGCATGTTCACCACCACCACAGCCTTGACCTGCTGGGCTCAGGGGATCCTTCTGCCTCAGCCCTCCAAGTAGGTGGAATCATGAGGCACGCACCACCATGCTCAGCTAATTTTTTAAATTAACTGTAGACACGAGGTCTCGCCAAATTGCCCAGGCTGGTCCAGAACCCCTGGACTCAGACAGTCCTCTCGCCTCAGCCTCCCAAAATGCTGGGATTACCGGCGTGAGCCACCGTGCCCAGCCTATCACACTGGTTTACCAAATATAGTGGAAAGCTAAAACAATGTTTTGGGTACTCAGGCCAGCCTTAGTGCCCCTAGGCCATCCATTATTGACTTTTGGAAATGTGTTCTCCTATTATGCAATATCCTCTTCCATTTGCAATTGTGTCGTTTTTGGTGTTAGAAAGTGAAGACACGGGAGAGGAGCACAATAAAAGCAGACAATATCCTGCAGAAAATGCATTTCACAGCGGGGCGCGGTGGCTCACGCCTGTGATCCCAGCATTTTGGGAGGCCGAGGCGAGAGGATTGCCTGAGTCCAGAGGTTCGAGACCAGCCTAGGCAACTTGGCGAGACCTCGTCTCTACAATAAATCAAAAAAATTACCCGGGCGTGGAGGCGCACTCCTGTGGTTCCAGCTACCCGGGAGGCTGAGGCGGTAGGATGGCTTGTGCCCAGCTGGTCGAGCCTGCGGTAGCCATGATCGTGCCACGGCACTCCAGCCTAGGAGACAGAGAGAGACTCGGACTCAAAAAAAGAAAAAAAAAAAGAAAAAGGAAAGGAAAATGCATTTCACCCCGTCTTAGGTTTTCAGATAATCTCTCTACATCCGGAGGCGCTTTTTCGGATCCGCGTCCAAACCCAGACTCGCGCGCCCATTTAGCCCCGCCCCTATCCTGGCCCCGCCCATCCACTCCAGTCCGCGTGAGTGAGACCTTCTGCCCTAGGCCGGGAGGCGTTCTCCCTGGAATCTCCCAGTCAGCCACAGGGAGGCGATAGCGGCCGCAAAAGCCCAACGGCCTTTCCCAAAGGCGGAGGCGGCGGAAGCGGAAAAGGCGGTGCCTAGAGATCACGTTACGTCGGTGCGTGCGAGCGTTCAGGCTGCCTCCCTGAACGAGAAGGTGGGCGCTTCCTGTGCGTGTCTGCTGCGGTTGAGAAGCGCGCATCTAAGTTGTGGAGTTCGAACCTCATGGCGGAGATAATTCACGAACACCTAGAAGATCGACTCCCCGAATTGGAACAGCTGGAGCGCACTGGACTGTTCAGTCCTTTGGAGATTAGGTGAGAGGCGCCTGGGGGAGGGGATGGCGACGGGCTGGGGCGGGCGAAGGGCAGGTTGCGGCGTCGGTGGCGGGGGCAAGGGCGGGAGCGCTCGAGTCGTGTTTATTTTTCTTAACATGGCAGAACAGAAGTTCATTGCCGGCTTTTGATGATGCTCAGAATTAATTTCTTATCCGCCAGACATACTGACAGCCCTTCGTGGAGCTATGTCTTGGGGGTTGTAAGGGTGGTAAAACCCAGGATCCCTGCCTGGCAGTTGCTGACAGGGCAGGCTATGTGTATCGCAGTAGCCCCAGGTCAGACAGGGCTCTCGCATAATGTTTACCTATTCCGAAAAAAAATCACCCGGAGGACAGGTTGGCAAAGACATGGGTTTATTATTAATTACCGGGGCGGGGGGACCCGATGGCCGTCGGTGGGTACAAAGCTCTCCCCGCCCCAGCAGACGCTGGGAGAGGTTATGTACCCTCCAGCAGGGAGGAGCGACACACACACACAAAATAGCATGCCGTGCAGAGAAGGGAGAACAGGATGTTTACCCCCTTAGCCTCACCTTGAGTAGCAGGTGTGCACGCCTCCAAAACATCTTGACCGGGTGCAGACAGCCTTGACCAGGGACCAGGGAGCAGTCATCAGCAGGCGAAGGGGAGCGAGGCGCATGTCCTGTATTTACCCCACAGTGATGGGGGAGACAGACACATTAGATATTTTGGTAACTTTAGGTGTAAGTTGTTGCAGCAGAGTTTACTGCTCTGGAGAAGCGAACAGAGGGCAGTGGCAGTCCAAAAGGAGTGGATAAATCTTCCTAACTAGAGTTGGAGATGGAGATCATTTAATTCAGTTTAATATGCCACCCCAGAGCCTAGCCATAGCACTTGGCACGTAGTAGGCATTCAGTAATTTGTTACAGTTAATTATGTTGCATAGTTTTTAATAGTCTTCTGTGACTATTTTGTCATTTTGCAATGACTGGATGTAGAAATGTGAATATAGGAACCTCATAAAACGTTTGTTAATGAAACAGAGAACACGGCAGTGTGGACTCCTAGAAAGTGCTCAGTAAATGTTTCCTTTGCTAAAGGCAATTGTCTTGTACATCTTGCATTAAATTCTCCTAGTAGAAACTTGTTTTGTGTTCACTTTTTAGCTAAGGACAGTGAGTCTTCTGTCATAATTTGTAGTAATAAACCTTTTTAGATAGACAGAGTTTAGGTTTTAAAAAAATTATATGTTGAAAATTCAGAAATAAGAGGAATTTAGGAAAAGTATCTGATTATTAGTAAAACCTAAGTGACCTGTATTTGGAAGAAAAGATGTCTTTATTAATACTATTTATAAATATTGTAAAGTGCAGCCGGGCTCGGTGGCTCAGCCTGTAATCCCATGCCTTTGGGAGGCTGAGGTGAGTGGATTGCCTGAGCCCGCGGGTTCGAGACCTGCCTGGGCAACTTGGCGAGACCTCATCTCTACAATAAATCAAAAATTAGCCCGGCGCGGTAGTGCACGCCGGTAGTTCCAGCTACTCGGAAGGCTGAGGCGGAAAGATTGCTGGAGCCCAGCAGGTCGAGTCTGCGGTGGCTGGGAGTGGCCACTGCACTCTAGTCTGGGTGACAGAGTGAGACTCCAACTCAAAATAAACACAAAAATACTGCAAAGTGTGTAACATTATTTATTTTGCTGGTGGAAATGTCAGTGGTCCTGGCAATTGATTTAGATAATTTTCTTGAAAGTTTAAAAATATATCCTAGCCAGGTATGGTGGCTCATGCTGGTGAGCCCAGCACTTTGGGAGGTGAAAGAGAGAGGATTGGCTGAACCCAGGGGTTCAAGACCTGCCTGGGCAACTTGGTGAGACTTCATCTCTACAATAAATCAAAAAATTAGCTGGGCGTAGTGGCACACAGCTGTAGTTCCAGCTACATGGAAGACTGAGGTGGAAGGATTGCCTGAGCCCAGCAGGTTGAGGCTGTGGTGGCTGTGAGCATGCCACTGCACTCCAGCCTTGAGACAGTGTGAGACTCTGTCTCAAAAAAAGAAAAAGAAAAAGATATATATATCCTGATGCCCTTAAGAGTACAGAAGTTACTGTGTAAGAGAATACTTGCTTATGAAAGGTCATTGTATTTGGGAATTATATATTTTGATAAATATTTTAAACATATTCAAAATAAAGAAACTTAAAAAAACCCAAGTTATTTAATGTTTGTTCTTTCCAAGTGTTACAGTTTAAATGACTTTCTCCTCAGGGCTATCATTCGGAAGGTTTCTGAATTAGAATACAGAATACAGCGAAGAGCCCTTTTAAAGGATGACTTTATCCGTTATGTTCAAGTAAGTGAATAATTTAATTGCTTTTTAACCCTTGAGAACTTTTAGTCAGCTATAGAATGATGATCTTAACATCAGCTTTCTTCAGAATTCCAGAATCCTTAATTAGATAGGTATTTTTGAACAGAAATGATCATTGGGAATAGCATTGCTCCACTAAGGCCTCAGTTATTGCCAGCTTGAACTTTTTTTCCCTTCTTTTTCTTTCTTTTTTCTTTTTTCTTCTTGATGTGGTTAGTATATCAAAGATCGCTAGAGATACTCTGTATCAGGATTTCAGAAAGAGATTTGTCTTTTGGTGGGCAACATAGAGGGGTGTGAATCTGATGATTGATGATAGGGAAGTTAATACTCCTGTGTAAGCCAGACCAAATTTCAGGTAGGAGAATAAGCTGATATGTTGGGTGACAGAATCAGGATTCAGAAAGAGCTAATATAAGTTGAAATGTTAGCCGGGCTCGGTGGCTCAGCCTGTAATCCCACGCCTTTGGGAGGCTGAGGTGAGTGGATTGCCTGAGCCCGCGGGTTCGAGACCCGCCTGGGCATCTTGGCGAGCCCTCATCTCTACAATAAATCAAAAAAATAAGCCAGATGTGGTAGCGCACGCCTGTAGTTCCAGCTACTTGGAAGGCTGAGGCAGAAGGATCACTGGAGCCCAGCGGGTCGAGGCTGTGGTGGCCGGGAGCGGCCACTGCACTCCAGTCTGGGCGACAGAGTGAGACTCCAACTCAAAAAAAAATAAAATAAAATAAAAGATGAAATGTTTATAAGACTTGAAGCTTTGAGCCTAGACGAAGGAAAACAGCCAAATGATATATGAAACTTGACTTAGAGTTTTGTTTTTGGAAGAGATTCTAAGGCTTTATTATATTGCTAATTCAGAATGAACCAGGAGCATACTATGTCAAAAAATTATCACATTAGCAAAAGTAAAATAACAGGTAAATTAGCTGAACAGAGTACGTTGCAAATGGTAGGCACTCAGAAAGTGCTGGCTTGAAGAAAAATGTTTTGCATTTATCATTCCACCTCTGGAGCACTGTGTAAGGCTCAGGACTTTGCTGGAGGACTGCCTGGATGGCAGCCAGGATAGAAACCTTGTTGTGGAGGAACCTTTGAAAGAATTAGAGATGTATAACCTTAAGGAGACTTAAGAAGTGGCAAATGATTTCATTTGTTTAATATTTGAAGAGCTACCTTTGGATTAGGTTGATTTGTTTAGAGAGTGTAACTGAAATAAGTAAGGAGATTAAGCAAGATACACCCTCTTACATATATATTCTCTGCCTGCACACAACCATGTAAACTTGTTCTGAAACACAAGTGGCATTTTAAACTAATGAGGTTCTGGTTACTCACATTGAAAAAAACAAAATCAGATCCTTTCCTCAATACACAAAATAAATACACAATAATACACGCAAGTAAATTGCTGCTGAATTCAAAAAAATTTTTTTTTTTTTTTTGAGTCGGAGTCTCACTCTGTCACCCAGACTGGAGTGCAGTGGCTGCTCCCGGCCACTGCAACCTCGACCTGCTGGGCTCCAGCGATCCTTCCGCCTCAGCCTTCCGAGTAGCCGGAATTACAGGTATGCACTACCACGCCCGGCTGATTTTTGATTTATTGTAGAGATGAGGTCTCGCCAAGTTGCCCAGGTGGGTCTCGAACCCGTGGGCTCAGGCAATCCACTCGCCTCAGCCTCCCAAAGGTGCAGGATTACAGGCTGAACCACCGAGCCCAGCTTGAATTCAAAAATTTAACCTGTTTATTTATTTGAGTTAAAGTCTCACTCTGTCACCCAGGCTGGGGTGCAGTGGCATGGCACGCTCATGGCCACTGCAACCTTGCCTTGCTGGGCTCAGGCAATCCTTCCGCATCAGCCTTCCAAGTTGCTGGAACTACAGGCATGAGCCACTATGCCCAGCTAATTTTTTGATTTCTTGTAGAGATGAAGTCTCGCCAAGTTGCCCAGGCTGGTCTTGAACCCCTGGACTCAGGCAGTCCTCTCGCCTTCATCTCCCAAAGTTGGGATTATAGGCATGAGCCATTGTGCCTGGCCAACACTTAATCTACAAAAACTATCAAAGAATGACTTCAGGTAGTGAAAGAGTTCTTAAAATAAATGAAACTGAAAGCCCAAGCTATAAAAGAAGACTGATTTATTACATCATGTTAAAAATGCACATTTCTAGCTGGGCTTGGTGGCTCAGCCTGTAATCCCGCGCCTTTGGGAGGCTGAGGTTAGTGGATTGCCTGAGCCCGCGGGTTTGAGACCCGCCTGGACAGCGAGACCTCATCTCTACAATAAATCAAAAAATCAGCCGGGCGTGGTAGTGCACGCCTGTAATTCCGGCTACTCGGAAGACTGAGGCAGAAAGATCGCCGGAGCCCAGCAGGCGAGGCTGCGGTGACCGGAAGCGGCCACTGCACTCCAGTCTGGGCGACCGAGTGAGACTCTGACTCAAAAAAAAAAAAAAAAAACACATTTCTGAGACACAACATCAATAAGGGTGCCTGGTCTTGGGCCAGGCAGGGTGGGGGCCAAAGGTGAGCCTGGGCTTTGCTTATGCAATGACCACTTGTGTACCTGGTCCTGAATGGTATCCCTCATCTTTAAAATTAAAAAAAAAAAATTACAGAAAAATTGCAAATTTCTGTGGAAAAAAAGACATTAAAACTAATGTGAAAAGACAAGCTACAAAATGGGAGAAAATATTTGCAACACGTGTAATTAGAGCTGTGTGTGTTGTGTGTGTGTGTGTGTGTGTGTGTTTGTGTGTAAAGACCATAATTCAAGAAGAAAATGACAAGCTGAAAGAAAAATAGGCAAATCATACGAACATGCAGTTCATAAAGGGGAAGCATCATTCATAGTGAAACGTATGAAAAGATGTCAGCATCATCAGTAATCAGGTAAATTAAAGATTAAAACCAACTTGGCTGTCAATCCCAGCACTTTGGGAAGTGGAGGTGAGAGGATTGCCTGAGCCCAAGGATTTGAGACCAACTTGGGCAAATTGGTGAGACCTCATCTCTACAATAAATCAAGAAAAATTAGCCAGGTGTGGTGGCACACGCCTGTAGTTCCAGCTATTTGGAAGACTGAGGTGAAAGGATCGCCTTAGCACAGCAGGTCGAGGCTGAGGTAGCGGTGAGTGTGCCACTGCACTCCAGCCTGGGCAACAGAGACTTTGACTCATTAAAAGATTAAAACCAGGTTGCAGTACTGTGCTGTATCTATTTTAAAAGATTTTAAAGACTGACATTAGTACATAATTGGTACAAGCACTTTGGAAAGCAGTTTGGTAATCTGTGAAGTTGAAAATACATATACTTTATTACCCAGCAATTTCATTCATTCATTCACACAGTAAATCATTGTCTACTAAGTACATGGCACTTATCCAGTCTGATGGGATACAGGAATAAATTTAAGCAGACAAGCTGGGCTCGGTGGCTCAGCCTGTAATCCCGCGCCTTTGGGAGGCTGAGGTGAATGGATTGCCTGAGCCCGCAGGTTCAAGACCCGCCTGGGCAGCGAGACCTCATCTCTACAATAAAGCAAAAAAAGAATCAGCCAGGCGCGGTAGTGCATGCCTGTAGTTCCAGCTACTTAGAAGGCTGAGGCAGAAGGATTGCCGGAGCCCAGCAGGCCGAGGCTGAGGTGGCCGGGAGCGGCCACTGCACTCCAGTCTGGGTGACCGAGTGAGACTCCAACTCAAAAAAAAAAAAAAAAAAAATTTAAGCACACAAAAATCATTGAGGAAATTACATAATAGTCATGGGAATGGGGTACACCCTGGAGAAAGTTTCTATATATGTTAACAAGAAGATGTATAGAATAATATTAATTGCAGCTTTTTGTAGTAAAGATTGGAAGCAAATGTTTATTAGCAGGAGAAAGGGATAGGCAAATTTGCACTTTCATACAGTGAAAGATTATACAGTAGTGAAAATAAACTTGAATTGCATGTGTCAAGAGGGATATATCTAAAGTCACAATGTTGAGTAAAGATATGGAATGATGGATGTAGCATGATACCATTTATTTAAAAAGTAAAACATTCAAACAGCATTATAATAAAATCCAAAGTCATGACTGGGAATGACAACAAATTCAGCATAGTTGCTACTCTGCATGGGGAGAAGAGTAGAATCAGGCGGGTACATAGGAGGTTTCATCTTTATATGTAATGTTTAGTTTCTAAAAAAGATTTGAAGCAAATGTAGTAGCATGTAGACTTTGATGCAGCTGTATGGTAGGTATGGTGTGGGGTGCTCTTTGTGCTTAAAATATGTTACAAAACTTTTTTTGAGGTTTTTATTTTTCTTTTCTTTTTAAGTTTTATTTTATTGTAAAGATGTGGGGTTCAGGTCAGGATTAGGTACATAAGTAGTTTATGTGCAGGTGAAGTTTGGACCCCCAACTGGTTCTCACTTCCCCTGGTTTAGGGTCAGGTACTCTTGGTGATGTAATGTGTCCCTTCCATAAAACTTCCATGAAGCATATAATTATAAGCTTAATAATTCTATGTGTTTGTAAGTTTTACAGATGTAAGGTAAATTTTCAGTGACTTCCAGATACTTATTATAAATTATGCTTATTATTAGCAAACTCCTATTTTATATTCTTGATTTTTACCTTATGATTTTAGCTAAATATATTTTCCATAATTAAAAGGTTATAATTTTTTTCTTCTTTTGTATGTTTTTCTTTCATAGTATGAAATTAATCTTTTGGAACTGATCCAGAAAAGAAGATTAGTAAGTAAAAGATTTTTTTTTTAGAAGTTGGAAAAAAATACAAGACTAAACAGTGTGGATGTATAGGTAGGATTTGTTTTTGCGAGACAGTGTTGATAAATTGTGTGGTGATGTGTCCATAATGGATATTTGTAACTATTTGCCTTCTTCATCAGTACTGTTAAATGATCAAGTAGGAATGCTACTTTGGAAAACGTGATTAAACTGAGGATTTGTTTTTTATGTCCCCTTTTAGCGCATTGGATATTCATTTAAGAAGGATGAGATTGAGAATTCTATTATACACCGGGTACAAGGTATCTTCCAACGTGCTTCAGCAAAATGGAAAGTAAGTGATATATATATTTTACATATTGTGAGTTGGGTATTGAAATGCATTGTTTTTTATTCTTGTCTCAGTATTCTTCTTGTCTCTATTTATTTTAAAGATGATATCATTGCTTGAAATATTTTTTGAGCTATTTAACAAATCAGTAAGAAAACTTATCTCATTACCTTATAGCTATTTTGTGCTGAAAACTGTATTTGATACATTACTAAGGATCAGAAAGTTGTCTAAAAGATGTTTGGCTATATCTCTAAGTATGCCAAAGACTGAGGTAGGGCAGTACCTCAGAAATTTGATTTTCTTCAAATTTGACTTTGGGACTGGATGTATTTCATGGAGAGTTCTTTGGATTCTTGGAAATGACAAATTCTGTGTTGTTACCTCTGATTGAGGCCATTTAAGACTACATGGAATAAATTGGATGAATGACAAATTTTGCCTTGCAGTGTGGGAGGTGGGAGTTGGAGGAGAGATTGAATTATCATGGTTAAGAGATTCAAGACCTCCTTGAGGAAGAGCCTACTGGGCTGAGGGGTGTGGTGACACATTGAATCTTTCGGAATCTGCCTGTTTCTAACAAAATTAATTAATGCCTTGGTGTATTATATGTAAAGTCAAATTCAGACAGCTTACTTCATTGCTTTTCTTGCAGGATGACATTCAGCTTTGGCTATCTTACATAGTTTTTTGTAAGAAATGGGTAAGTAAAGCCATGTCTTGCTCCCTCTCCCTTCTCTCTGTTACTCTGCCTTTTAAGCATGATACTTGATTACTGAATTCCATGTTTTCTCCAAAGGTGTAAGGTTAACAGATGGGAAAAAAATCCAAGAAGACTGAACTTCATTGTAACATTTGTGTATCTGAATGAATATATAAGGCTTCTAAGTTAGTTGAGAAAAAAAAATTTTTATGTGTGCTTCTTAAGTAAAGTTGAAAACAATTTTAAGAAATTTAGAGTGTTTATTTTTAGTGGTTTAGGGTGTAGAAAATTATGAATGTGTCTGTGTTTAGTGAGACGTCCCTAGCAGTAGTAGATCTTGCCCCTTTGGATTTCGCAGTTGGCCAGAGTATAGTACATAATACTTACAGAGTAGCAGAAATGCTTTCTCTGTGCAGGAAGTAGAAATATTTTTTCCTCTTTTCCAGGCTACGAACACTCAACTTAGCAAGGTGTACTCTGCCATGCTGGCCATTCATTCCAACAAACCAGGTATGGTGAAATCCTCCTCAGTTCTTTTTTTTTTTTTTTGAGTTGGAGTCTCACTCGGTCACCCAGACTGGAGTGTAGTGGCCGCTCCCGGCCACCACAGCCTCGACCTGCTGGGCTCCAGCGATCCTTCCGGCTCAGCCTTCTAAGTAGCTGGAATTACAGGCATGTGATACCACACCCGGCTGATTTTTTGATTTATTGTAGAGATGAGGTCTCGCCGCCCAGGCGGGTCTCGAACCCGCAGCCTCAGGCAGTCCCCTCACCTCAGCCTCCCAAAGGCGCGGGATTACAGGCTGAGCCACTGAGCCCGGCTAGTTCTTTTTTTATATTTTATTTAGAGTCAAGCAAGCCATTTTGGAATTTTGCTCGATGAGCAAAGAGACACTATTTTGGGTACTTGAGTGTAGGTAGCTGGCCTCAGCAGTTCTATTGAATAGATGGCTCTTCGTTCATCCCTGCCTACTGTGGACTAGTTGCTTTGCTAGTGTTGTATCTGTAGGCAAGAAGGACTGTATTCCTTTTTAGTTAATGGCGAAAGAACTTTTGAGTTCTTTGAGGGACATTTTATCTGGAGGCAGTCAAATATGAGGAGTTTCAAAAACTTAAATGGGAAAATATTAATATAGATTTTATTTATTTATTTTTTTGAGTTGGAGTCTTATTCTGTCACCCAGGCTAGAGTGCAGTGGCACACTCACAACCACTGCAGTCTTGACCTGCTGGGCTCAGGTGATCCTTCTACCTCAGCCTTCCAAGTAGCTGGAATTACAGGCACCCGCCACCACTCCTAACTAATTTTTTGATTTATTGTAGAGTTGAGGTATTGCCATGTTGCCTAGGCTGGTCTTGAAAAAAATTCCTTGTGTCTTAGCCAGTCACGGTGGCTCATGCCTGTAATCCCAGCACTTTGGAAGGTGGAGGTGAGAGGATTGCTTGAGCCCAGGGGTTCAAGACCAGCTTAGGGAGCTTGGCAAGACCTCGTCTATACAATAAAAAAAAAAATTTAGCCAGGTGTTGTGATGCATGCCTGTAGTTCCAGCTACTTGGAAGGCCAGGGCAGAAGGACCACCTGAGCCCAGCAGGTCGTGGCTATGATAGCTGTGTGCGGGCCACTGTACTCTAGTCTAAGTGACAGAGTGAGACTCTGACTCAAAAAAAAAACTCCCTGGGTATTAAAATGGGAGCACTAGTCTTTTCTTGCTTGATTTGACTAACTTATTGAAATGAAGTCTGATCTTTTTTCATTTACAGCTTTGTGGATTATGGCTGCCAAATGGGAAATGGAAGATCGATTGTCTTCAGAAAGTGCGAGGCAACTATTTCTTCGGGCTCTGCGCTTTCATCCAAAGTGCCCAAAACTTTATAAAGAAGTGAGTGTGTGTGCACATAGGATAAGAGAGTGATGGCTCAGTTTGTTCTTCTGGAGACATTTATTTTTTATTAAGTAGAAAATACTTCAGTTTATAGAGGCTAGGGATAAATGCGGGTGGTGGTTAGGGGGAAACATTTTTTATTTTTTGGCCGGTGGTAGTTGTTGACACGTATAGCTTTTAGCTTATGGAGAGGTTAGAACCCCCACCTGCCCAGTGTGGTTAAGAGGGATAGGAAACTGAGCCCTAACATGTTTTTAGTTGGGAGGCCAGTTTCGGCCTCTTTATTCTTTCGTTCTTTTTTTTTTTTTTTGTCTTGGTTCCCTTCTGACTTTTTTTTTTTTTTTTTTTTTGAGTTGGAGTCTCACTCTGTTGCCTAGGCTAGAGTGCAGTGGCACACTCATGGCCACCCCAGCGTCAACCTGCTGGGCTCTGGAGATCCTTCTGCCTCAGCCTTCCAAGTAGCCGGAACTATAGGCACGTGCTACCATGCCCAGCTAATTTCTTATTTATTGTAGAGACAAGGTCTTACTATGTTGCCTGGGCTGGTCTTGAACCTGTGGGCTCAGGCCATCCACTCGCCTCGGCCTCCCAAAGTGCTGGTATTACAGACTGAGCCACCGAGACCAGCCCCTTCTGACTTCTTTTGCCTACTCTTCTTCTTTTCTTGACATTCTTTTTGTTGCTTTTTCTTTCTCTTTTTTTTGAGTTGGAGTCTCACTCTGTCACCCGGGCTGGAGTGCAGTGGCATGCTCACAGCCACCGCAACCTCTATCTGTGGGTCTCAGGCGATCCTTCCACCTCAGCCTTCCAAGTAGCTAGAACTACAGGTGTGCTATCATGCCTGGCCATTTGTTTGTAGAGATGAGTTCTCACCAAGTTACCCAGGATGGTCTTGAACTCCTGGATTCAGGCAATTCTTTTACCTCGGCCTCCCAAAGTGCTGGAATTGCAGGCCTGAGCCACCATGCCTGGCCTGTCTCTTTTTCTTGAGATACTGTTAGTATTTCCTTTCTCTCTTGGGGGACTTACTTCCTCTTGGAGGGTGCTGTAGAACATTGATGGCCAAACTTTAGATGAAAAACACTCAAATGCTAGAAATGATGTTTTAATGGAAACTGTACCCCTTTCTGAGGCTTTTGTCAGGATAAAAGAGAAACTGCTGTTTATTCCTCAAATGACAATAAGCCTTGCTGGGCGTGGTGGCTCAAGCCTGTAATCCAAGCACTTTAGGAGGCAGAGACGAGAGGATTACCAGAGCTCAGGGATTCAAGACTAGCTTGAGCAACATGGCGAGAACTCATCTCTACAATAAATCAAAAAATTAGCCTGGCATGGTGGCACGTGGTTCTGTTTCCAGCTACTTGGACTGATCACCTGAGCCCAGCAAGTTGAGGCAGCGTGCCGCTGCACTTCAGCCTGGGTGACAGAGTGAGACTCCAAGTCACCAAAAAAAAAAAAAAAAGGACAGTTAAGCCTGACCAGGTGTGGTGGCTCAAACCTGTAATCCCAGCACTTTGGAAGGCCAAGATGAGAGGATTGCTTGAGCCCAGGGTTTCGTGACCAGCCTGGGCAACTTGGTGAGACTTTGTCTTTACAATAAATAAAAAAATCAGCCGTGTGTCATAGTGCATGCCAATGGTTCCAGCTACTTGATAGCCTAAGGCA
This sequence comes from Cephalopachus bancanus, assembly GCA_027257055.1. NCBI lineage: Eukaryota > Metazoa > Chordata > Mammalia > Primates > Tarsiidae > Cephalopachus > Cephalopachus bancanus. The sequence goes on from JAPVLO010000158.1 coordinate 4,766,909, forward strand.
GAAGAATTGCCTGAGCCCAGAAGGTCAGGACTGTGGTGGCCGTGAGTGTGTCACTGCACTCTAGCCTAGGTGACAAAGTGAGACTCCAACTCAAAAAAAAAAAAAAAAGAAAGAAAATTAAGTCTTAGCCAGGCTTGGTGGCTCAGCCTGTAATTCCAGTGCTTTGGGAGGCTGAGGTGAGTGGATTACCTGAGCCCACGGGTTCGAGACACGCCTCGGCAACTTGGCAAGACCTCATCTCTACAGTAAATCAAAAATTAGCTGGGGATGTTAGCACGTGCCTGTAATTCCAGCTACCTGGAAGGCTGAGGTGGAAGGATCTCCAGAGCCCAGCAGGTTGAGATTGCGGTGGATGGGAGCGTGCCACTGCACTCTAGTCTGGGTGACAGAGTGAGACTCCAATTCAAAAAAAAAAAAACCACAAATTTGAAAAAAAGAAAATTAAGTCTTATGTGATAAGGGGGAAAGGATAATGAGCCTTTATTTTAATAGGTTTACTAGCTGTCCCAACTGTATTTTTGGTCTTGTAAGTAATTTAATGATTTTTTTATATTGTTGTCTTGTATTATTTCCCTTCTTTTCATATTCTGTTAGACTCTTTTTGTCACCTTTATTAACCTTATTGATAAACTATTATAAACAATCATTTCTCCTCGTTCTTGGAGGCTTATTGTATGGTGCCCATATATATATATATATATATTTTTTTTTTTTTTTTTTGCATTGGAGTCTCACTCTGTCGCCCAGACTGGAGTGCAGTGGCCGCTCCTGGCCACCGCAGCCTCGACCTGCTGGGCTCCAGCGATCCTTCTGCCTCAGCCTTCCAAGTAGCCGGAATTACAGACATGTGCTACCATGCCGGCTGATTTTTTGATTTATTGTAGAGATGAGGTCTCGCTGCCCAGGCGGGTCTCGAACCCGCGGGCTCAGGCAATCCACTCATCTCAGCCTCCCAAAGGCGCGGGATTGCAGACTGAGCCACCGAGCCCGGCCTATATATATATTTTTTGATGCTTTTGTAAATTTTCACTCTTGTATTTACCAAAATGGAAATAGATTTATTGTCTATTTTTGTATCAAAAAAAATTAGAATTTGGTTATCATAAATATTTCAGAGGCAGCCCCTACAGGTCCCCTCTCACTGTGGAAGCTTTTCTATCTTCTTCTCAAAAAAAAAAAAAAAAAAAAATTTTCAGAGAAAACAGGATTGCTTGAGCCCACGGGTTCAAGACCAGCCAGGGTAACTTAGTGAGACCGTATCTCTACAATAAAACAAAAAATTAGCTGGGTGTGGTGGCGTGGTCCTGTAGTTCCAGCTCTGTGGAAGGCTGAGGTGAAAGGGTCACTTGAGCCCAGCAGGTCGAGGCTGCGTTGCCTGAGCGTGCCACTGCACTCCAGCCTGAGCAACAGAGTAAGACTAAAACTCAAAAAAAAAAAAAAAAAGGGGTTCTACTACATACTCTTGTGTTTTTTTAAATTTTTTTACCAAAAACATTGTGAATATAGTTCTGTGTTAGTATATATTCTCTATCTGTGGTTTTTGGTTTTGAGGACTGTTTATTATCTTAAATTGCTGAGGATCCAAGGAGTTTTGTTATAGCTATCAGTTTTTTGGTTTTTTTTTTTGAGTTGGAGTCTCACTCTGTCGCTCAGACTGGAGTGCAGTGGCCGCTCCCGGCCACCTCAGCCTCGACCTGCTGGGCTCTGGCGATCCTTCCGCCTCAGCCTTCCAAGTAGCCAGAACTACAGGCGCGTGCTACCACGCCCGGCTAATTTTTTGATTTATTGTAAAGATGAGGTCTCGCCAAGTTGCCCAGGTGGGTCTTGAACCTGTGGGCTCAGGCAATCCACTCACCTCAGCCTCCCAAGGCACGAAATTACAGGCTGAGCCACCAAGCCCGGCTTACCAGTTTTTACTAAATATTAAAACCAAGAATTAAAATTATTTTAAAATAATACTGATAAACCTATTACATATTAATTAATATAGAATACTTTTAGATGAAAATAGCTTTTAATGCAAAGTTTAAGGAGAAGAGTGGTATTGTTTTTCTTTTTTGGCAGCCTCTTGAATATCTGATTTAATAGAGGACAGCTTGATTCTCATATCTGCTTTTTCATTCATTGTGCATCATAGTACCCTTCATATAGTCTCTGAGAAACTTTAAACTCCTGACAAAATGAAAGCAGAAAACAAATAACATGGTAGTGTTACTATGAAAATAATTTTGTCCTTGCAGACCCCCCTGAAAGGATCTTCGGAAGCCCTAGGTATTTCCCAAGTCACTCTCTCTCTCATCTTGACCTGCTGGGCTCAGGCAATCCTTCTGCCTCAGCCTTCCAAGTAATTGGAACTACAGGCACACAACACCACTACTTGCTAATTTTTTGATTTATTGTACATACGAGATCTTGCCAAGTTGCCCTGGGCTCAGGTACTCCTCTCGCCCCAGCCTCCCAAAGTGCTGGGATTACGGTTGTGACCACCATGCCAGAATGGTGTATTTGTTCTGATGGTTGCATTTCTTAAAAAATTAAAAGCTGAGCCAGGCTTGGTGGTTCATGCTTGTAATCTCAGAGCTTTGGTAGGCCAAGGTGGGAGAATCTCTGAGGACAGGAGTTTGAGGCCAGCCTGGACATCATTGCGAGACCCCCATCTCTACCAAAAGAAAAAAAAAAAAGGAAAAGGAAACTAAAAACAATTTCCTGTTTTCTACTATAATATGTTTGTTTTTGCTGAATTTGGATAATTTTTAGCCATTATTTATTTCTTTTTTTTTTTTTTTTTTTTGAGTCAGAGTCTCACTCTGTCGCCCAGACTGGAGCGCAGTGGCCTCTCCCGGCCACCGCAGCCTCAACCTGCTGGGCTCTGGCGATCCTTCTGCCTCAGCCTTCCAAGTAGCTGGAATTACAGGCGCACGCTACCACACCCGGCTAATTTTTTGATTTATTGTAGAGATGAGGTCTCACCAAATTGCCCAGGTGGGTCTTGAACCCATGGGTTCAGACAATCCACTTACCTCAGCCTCCCAAGGCGCGGGATTACAGGCTGTGAGCCATCGAGCCCGGCTCCATTATTTCTTAAGGTAAATTTTCAGCTCCTACCTTTTTCCTCTAGAACTTCAATGACACAAATGAGATCAATCTTTTGTTATTGTTCCACAGATTCCTGAGCCTCTTTTCATAATTTTCAGCCTGTTCTCTCTGTGTGGTTCAGATTGGGTAATTTTTATTGTTTTATAGAAGAATAAAATATTCATAAATATTTTTGTTCTCTGCATTCTTCTAAGTTTACTCACTGAGTTTGTTTTTGAGTCAGTCTTACTCTGTCCCCCAGACTGGAGTGCAGTAGCATATTCATGGCCACTGCATCCTCAGCCTGCTAGGCTCTGGAGATCCTTCCATTTCAGCCTTCCAAGTAGCTGGAACTACAGGTGCATGCCACCATGCCCATCTAATTTTTTGATTTATTGTAGAGACAAGGTCTCGCCATGTTGCCTAGGCTGGTTTTGAACCCATGGGCGCAGGCAATCCTCTTGCCTCAGCCTCCCAAAGTACTGGGGTTACAGTGTGAGCCACCATGCCCGACTACTCACTGAATTTTTACTTTTAGATACCATATTTTTCAGTTCTAAAATTTCTGTTTGGTTCTTCTTTATGTCTTCTATTTGCTGATATATATATTTTTTCATTTGTTTTAAGTGTGTCCATATCGCTCAGTAAAGCATTTTTTATTTATTTATTACAAATTTAATCTTTAAAAAAACTGGCAGATAATAATTGTATATGTTCATGGGGTACATAGTGATGTTGTGATAGTTATCAGGATAATTAGCATATCTCTTCTCAAATATTCAGTTTCCTTCTAGCTATTTGAAACTATATAGTATATTATTCTTAACTATAGGCGTATTATGGAGGTACAGAATACTAGAACTTATTCCTTCTACCTAGCTGTAATTCTATATCCTTTAACAAATCACTCCCTATTCCCTCCACCTGCCCTTCCCAGTCTCTAGCATCTTCTGTTCTGATTTTTATTTCAGAACAGGTGGGGAGAACCTACTATCAACCATTTTAAGCTTTCACATGTGAATAAGAACATGTAGTGGTTAACTTTCTTTCCGCAGCTTATTTCACTTAACATGTCATCCAGTTCTTTCATGTCGCAGATGATAGGATTGTATGCAATTTTATGGCTGAATAGTATTCCATTGTGTATTAAATGTCACTTTTTTTTTGAGACAGGGTCTTGCTCTGTCCACTAGGCTGGGGTGCATTGGTGTTATCATGGCTCACTGCAACCTCAGCCTTTTGGGCTTAAGCGAACCTACCACCTCAGCCTCCTGAATATATGCTTTATCCATTCATTTGTTGTTGGACACCTAGGTTGATTTTATATCTTGGCTACCGTGAGTAGTGCTATAATAAACATGAAAGTTCACATGTCTCTTTGATATATTGATTTGCTTTTATTTGGACAAATGTCCAGTAGTAGGATTGCTGGTAGTTTTATTTGTAGTTTTTTGAGGAATCTTCATACTATTTTCCATAGTGACCTTACTAGTTTACATTCCCACTAACAGTGTGTAAGTGTTCCCTTTTCTCTGTATACTTGCCAGCATTTGTTATTTTTTGTCTTTGCAAAGCATTATGATGGCTGATTTAAAATCCTTGTCAGCTAATTCTGATATCTGTGTCATCTTGATATTGGTGTCTTCTGTTTGGGTTTTCTCAGTCAAGTTGAGATTTTTCTGGTTTGTGGTATGATGAGTGTTTTTCCATAGAATCTTATGTGTTTTGGGTATTATTTCATGAGATTCCAGATGTTATTTATTTATTTATTTTTTGAGTTGGAGTCTCACTGTCGCCCAGACTGGAGTGCAGTGAATGCTCCTGGCCACTGCAACCTCCATCTGCTGGGCTCTGGCGATCCTTCTGCCTCAGCCTTCCAAGTAGCTGGAACTACAGGCGCACGCTACCACGCCCGGCTCATTTTTTATTTATTGTAGAGATGAGGTCTCGCCAAGTTGCCCAGGCGGGTCTCGAACCTGCGGGCTCAGGCAATCGACTCACTTCAGCTTCCCAAAGCGCAAGATTGCAGGCTGAGCCACCAAGCCTGGCTTTCCATATGTTATTTAAAGCTTCTGTTTAGTTGACTTCCTTGGATACTGTTCTGCTTCTCTACTGCTAGAGAGGTCGGAAGTTCAGATTCCCCACTTGGCCTTTGTTGACATTTTTGACATACATGGATAAGGCCATAAATGAAATCACTTGCAAAAACCTTGAGTATATGTGACAAACTCAACTGGATTGAGGATATTGTAGCATGTTTGTTGCTTTTCTTCACCAGACTGGGGTTAGACTTTGCAGCTTGTTAGCAGTGAAGTGCTGACCAAGGACAAACAGCCATTTTTTTTTTTTTGAGTAGGAGTCTCATTCTGCCACCTAGGCTGGAGTGCAGTGGCATGCTCACGGTCACCGCAGCCTTGACCTGCTGGGCTCAGGTGATCCTTCTGCCTCAGCCTTCCAAGTAACAGGAACTACAGGCACATGCCACCATGCCTGGCTAATTTTTAAAATTTATTTATTGTAGAGATGAGATCTCACCAAGTTGCCCAGGCTGGTCTCGAACTTGTGGGCTCAGGGAATCCTCTCACGTCAGCCTCCCAAAATGCTGGAATTAATAGGTGTGAGCCACTGCGCCCAGTTGACACATAACCTTTTTAAGGTTTTTGATTCATATGTCAGCACTGCTTATCAAAAGAGCATACAATAATGTCATTTTCACCATTTCTTGTCAGCTAGTTTAATTAAAGGAAATACTACCCCAGACTTCTAGGTCCCATATTTATGGGTAAAAAAATGCATGTATTTCTAATTACAACAGAAACATCTCTAAGGGTTTTCAGTGTATTATTTCCCTTTTGTAGTACTTCCGGATGGAGCTGATGCATGCTGAAAAGCTGAGGAAGGAAAAGCAAGAATTTGAAAAAGCCAGTATGGATGTGGTAAGGTCCTAATTATTGTATTCTCACTTGTTAGCAATAAATAGCATTATATATTGAGCCTGCTTAGGAGTAAGAGATAATCTTTGAAATATATTTTTCTTTCAATATAATGCCACATTTTGAAATGAGTCTAGTGTCCTCAAAATTATTACTGATAGTAACACTATATGATCTCATTAAATAGTATATTAATGTGTTGAAGGACCTTGAGAAAGGTTGTGAAATATGTGACTCCTAGCCTTCTTTACTTTCCCTTTTATAGAATTTTTTATGTGACAGAATAATTTTGAAGAAAAGATTTAGAATGTTATAGCTGAAAAGGAACTTTGCTATAGTGTCTTATTGTGGTTTGCAGCTCGGAACTTTTTTATTCAAATAAAATGTTACAGAGAAGGGCAAACAAGGCATGTAAAATCGGACCTGTTCTGGTCTGAGAGGAGAGTGAGGCTTTAAGCCATGTGATTTGCCACCACTCCAGGAACCTGAAGAACATAGTTGGAAGATAAGTGATCTTGTTCAAGTACATACTTTACAAGTGAGGAAACTGACCCAGAGAGAGATGTGGGTTTGCCAGAGGTCTTATGGCATAGGTAGTCTAGGATTGTTCATTTTCATCCTAGTGCTTTTTCTGCTTATTGGTCCTTTCTGTTAAGTTATGTAATACGACACTCTTTAGGAAAATCTTGATTATTCTGAAGAAATCCTTAAGGGCGAGTTGGCACGGATCATCTACCAAAATTCTGTAAGCATAATTAAAGGTAGGTATCTTTGAACATTTATTTTTGATAGGAAAGTGGAAAATTTTTTGTATAATGAGAAAGTCCTTTAGTTAATTTTGAAAATTTCCGTTATAATATGTGTAAGACTGTAGGAATAGTGTCCTGTTTCTTTCAGAAAGTACTTATTTTGGCTGGGCTCGGTGGCTCAGCCTGTAATCCCACGCTTTGGGAGGCTGAGGTGAGTGGATTGCCTGAGCCCGCGGGTTCGAGATCCACCTGGACAACTTGGTGAGACCTCATCTCTACAATAAATAAAAAAGATCAGCCGGGTGTGGTAGCGCATGCCTGTAATTCTGGCTACTCAGAAGGCTGAGGCGGAAGGATCCCGGAGCCTAGTAGGTTGAGGCTGCGGTGGCCGGGAGTGGCCACTGCACTCCAGTCTGGGAGACAGAGTGAGACTCCAACTCAAAAAAAAAAAAAAGAAAGTACTTATTTCTCCTAGGCTGTAGTTGAACATTTCAATAAGTTCCTATGGAGTATTTAACGCACATGAAGAATGGATAGAAATAGATGATTTAGTTCATTCTCTTATGTATACTCCAAAATATTAATAATAACTTTGCTTCTGTAGAGGGACTATGGGGTAAAAGGACTGTGAGATGACCTTTTCCCCCTCATTCTGTCCTATTTCTCAATTTAATAACAAAAATACAGCCAGGCTCGGTGGCTCAGCCTGTAATCCTGCACCTTTAGGAGGCTGAGGTGAGTGAATTGCCTGAGCCTGCGGGTTCGAGACCCGCCTGGCCAACTTGGCAAGATCTCATCTCTACAAAAAATTAGCCGGGCATGGTAGCGCGTGCCTGTAGTTCCAGCTACTTGGAAGGACGAAGTGGAAGGATCGCCAGAGCCCAGCAGGCAAGGCTGCGGTGGCCTGGAGCGGCCACTGCACTCCAGTCTGGGCGACAGAGTGAGACTCCAACTCAAAAAATAAATAAATAAATAAATAAAAATAAAAACAGCCGGGCTCGGTGGCTCAGCCTGTAATCCCGCACCTTTGGGAGGCCGAGGTGAGTGAATTGCCTGAGCCCACGGGTTCGAGACCCGCCTGGGCAGCAAGACCTCATCTCTACAATAAATAAAAAAATCAGCGGGGCGTGGTGGTGCATGACCGTAATTCCGGCTACTCGGAAGACTGAGGTGGAAGGATCACTGGAGCCCAGCAGGCCTAGGCTGCGGTGGCCGGGAGCGGCCACTGCACTCCAGTCTGGGCGACAGAGTGAGACTCCAACTCAAAAATAAATAAATAAATTAAAAAAAAAAAACAAACCAAAAATATTAACTCCAGTACATCAAGAATGTGGTACTTTTAGAGTAAATTAATTCTTAAGAGTCTTATTGGCAATGAACCTCTCCTCCCGTGCTTTTTTAATTTAGATGCAGGATTTCACGTGTCACTGCTTTCAGTTGCACAGCTGTTTGACTTTGCCAAAGATCTACAAAAGGAAATTTATGATGAGTAAGTAAAATAGTAGAAAGGTGAATATATCTATTTCTGATCTCATGATAAAATTTGGATTAACTGGCCTGGCTCAGTGGCTCAGCCTGTAATCCCAGCAGTTTGGGAGGCCGAGGTGAGTGGATTGCCTGAGCCCGCGGGTTGGAGACCTGCCTGGACAACTTCACGAGACCTCATCTCTACAATAAATAAAAAATTAGCCGGGTGTGGTAGCGTGCGCCTCTAGTTCCAGCTACTTGGAAGGCTGAGGCGGAAGGATCGCCGGAGCCCAGCAGGTCGAGGCTGCAGTGGCCGGGAACGGGTAACTCGAGTGAGACTCCAACTCAAAAAAAAAGAAAAATGCTGGATTAATTTTATTTTTGAATGTTTATGTAGTTTAAGAATTATTTGTAGCCTACCCTGTATATAATTCCATTCTTAGGTAACACTCCTTACTTTCTCAGGAGTTGAAATAGAACTTGGGTCAGTTTGTTATTTGGATATCTTCAGGGTTCTGGTAGAGGATTAAGTTGTGCTTTTTCTCTGCTTCTAATATTATAGAAAATCAAAATCCCAGTTACAATAAGGTTTTCTGGAGCTCATGGAAGCTTATGTTGCCACAGATAATTGCAAATTTGACTTTGCGAGCTAACTTGAGAGTTAAAATTTAGCTGGGCGTGGTGGCTCAATGTCTGTAATCCCAGTGCTTTGAGAGACTGAGGCAAGAGGATTCCCTGAGCCCCGGGGTTCAAGACCCACCTGGGCAACTTGGTGAGACCTCATCTCTACAATAAGTCATAAAATTAGTTGGACTTGGTGGCACACGCCTGTGGTTCCTGTTACTTGGAAGCCTGAGGCAGAAGGATTGCTGAGCCCAGCAGGTTGAGGATGTGGTGGCCGTGAGCGTATGCCACTGCACTCCAGCCTGTGCAACAGAGTGAGACTGACTCAAAAAAAAAGAGAAAATTAACTTTTGTGAATGATGTCTGAAAGATTCTGACACTCAGTAGACGTGTGGTAACTCTGATCCATTGACAACATTTTTACAGTGAATGAAGGTATTTCAGAGTATTGGGAAGTGACTCTTATGGTACTGCAGTTGTTAAAGGAATGTCTTGTGTACATTTATAGAGCATAGGGAATTGTCTGATATTCTCATTAGACTTGTTGTAAGGTAGATGTCAATAAGTTGTCTTTTTCAGCCTTCAGATTTTACACACAGATGATCCTCTCACTTGGGATTATGTGGCAAGGCGAGAGTTAGAGATTGAGTCACAGCCAGGAGAAGAGCAGCCAGCAACGAAACAAACCAAAGCGGCGGAGGTAGGCCGAAAGGAGGAGAGGTGCTGCGCCGTGTATGAAGAGGCAGTGATGACCGTGCCAACAGGTGAACTTAACCAAACCATGCTGTGGTATAGAAATAATAGTATCCATGAGTGTGAAACTGGAGTTCCTGTTCCCATTACCAAAGTCATTATGAGGAATCTGTAGTACAATTTACCATGTGCTTGGCTTTCTAACTTGTTCTTTCTCTGATGGAGAGAAAGACGGAGCTTTTATGACCTTTCTTGATAGTAGTGATATTTATATTCATGTGTTTGGTGGAAGTAATAATTAGGAAATGATGCTTCAGAAGACTCTTTAATTATAATTCCTTCATTATCTTTTGATATTTAATTTTTTTTTTCTGAGTTGGAGTCTCACTCTGTCGCCCAGGCTGGAGTACAGTAGCACGCTCATGGCCACTGCAGTCTCGACCTTCTGGGCTTAGGTGATCCTTCTGCCTCAGCCTTCCAAGTAATAGGAACCACAGGCATGCACCACCACTCCTGGCTAATTTTTTGATTTATTGTAGAGATGAAGTCTCTCCAAGTTGCCCAGGCTGGTCTTGAACCCATGGGCTCAGGTAATCCCCTTACCTCGGCCTCCCAAAGAGCTCGGATTATAGGCGTGAACCACCGCACCTGGCCTAAGTTGTTTGTTTGTTTTTTGTTTTTTTTTTGACTCAGTGTCTCACTCTTTTACGCTAGAATGCAGTGGTACAATCACGGCTAACCTCCTGGGCTCAAGCAGCCCTTCACCTCAGCCTCTCTGAGTAGCTGGCACTATCGGCATATGCCACCACACGTGACTAATTTTTTGGTTTTCTGAAGAGACTACGTCTTGCTTTGTTGCTTATGTTGGTTTTGAACTCCTGGGCTCAAGCAGTCCTTCTGTCTTGACCTCCCAAAGTGCTGGGATTACAGGTGTGAGCCACCGTGGCTGGCGGAAAAGACTTTAATTTTTATATTTATACCATTACTCAGTTGTTTTTCCCTAATTTTTGAGATGTTTGATTAGCTGTAATCAGGATAACATATTTTTTTTTTTTTTTTGAGTTGGAGTCTCACTCTGTCACCCAGACTGGAGTGCAGTGGCCGCTCCCAGCCACTGCAGCCTTGACCTGCTGGGCTCTGGCGATCCTTCTGCCTCAGCCTTCCAAGTAGCTGGAACCACGGGCATGCGCTACCATGCCCGGCTAATTTTTGATTTGTCGTAGAGATGAGGTCTTGTGAAGTTGCCCAGGCGGGTCTTGAACACGTGGGCTCAGGCAAATCGACTCACCTCGGCCTCCCAAAGTGCTGGGATTACAGGCTGAGCCACCGAACCCGGCCAGGATAACATATTTCATCAGGCTAATTTAAACCCTTCTTCAGAGGAGTTTTTCCTTTGGAGAAAAGATGTATGTATGATCAACATAGTATGATTTTTCTGACTTTTCCAGAGGCCATGTGGAAGTGCTACTTTGCCTTTTGCTTGGAAAGATTTGCTAAGAAGACAAATAGTGGATTCCTCAGAAGGAAGGTGAGGGCTTATGTTAATGGTTACTGTGGCTGACTAGAAAGTGACTACTTCCAAAAGAACAGAAGCACAACTCTTTTTGGTCTATGACAGCTTCTGAGAGCTTCATGCTTAACCACTCTTGATCCTTGTGGGTGACCTGTCATTCTGAAGGGCTGAGTCTGGTTTGCCACCAGATTACTGGCCACCAGATTAGGCGGGTCTCTCTTCTTACTTAGCTGTGTTTAGTGCAACTGTCCAGCACATCTATTTATAAGTGAACTCACCATGTAGGAGCAACTCAGTCCCTTCTCTGAATTCTCAGAAATATACGGAACTGCGTTTTTCATGTCAGGCCAGAGGCCCCTGCTGGGATCTTTGTAATGAACTGAAAGATTTTTCTGTTTTCAGAGGCTAGAAAGAACCATGACTGCATTCAGGAAGGCACATGAACTCAAACTTCTGCCAGAAGTCCAATACAAGCAGTGGGTAAGGGATAGAGAATGCACTTGCTTCTAGTTACATACACTTTATTCCATTTATTTTGTGCCAGAGTCATGTGTCATATATAGTTTTATGACTAAGGCCATTTAGAAGTTTGATATGTAGAGAGTGTTTACATTTGGCTTCCAGTATTTGGTATATGCTAAAAATGAAGTCTGTACTATAAAGGGAGGAATATTATATAGTGAAAAATACTCAGAACAAAGTTACTATTTGGGTTTATTTTGTTTGTCTACCTATCTCTCTTTTCCTGAATATATGCCTGGCCCAGATTAACCATTGGTATAGTAAAGATAAATTTGAGGTACTACTTTGTTTCAGAAGTTGACACTTGCTATTTTGTTGAGGATTTTTGCATCTGTGTTCATAAGGGATATTGGTCTGTAGTTTTCTTTTTTTGTTGTGTCTTTCTCTAGCTTTCATATCAGGATGATGCTAGCTTCATAGAATGAGTTAGGGAGAATTCCTTCCTCTTCAGTCTTCAGTAAATTGGTAGTAGTTCTTCCTTGAAAGTCTGGTAGAATTTGGCTTGAGTTGGTCAGGTTCTGGATTTTTTTTTGTTGAGACACTTTAATTACTGTTCCAGTCTCACTACTTATTAGTTGTCTGTTCAGGGTTTCTGTTTCTTCTTGTTTCAGGGTTAGGGGGTTTTATGTTTCCAATAATTTATCCATTTTTCTCTAGATTGTCTAGTTTGTGTAGAGGTGTTCATGAAAATCTCAGATGACCTTTTGAATTTCTGTCCTATCAGTTGTACTAGCTAATTACAAATTTTTTTTTTTTTTTGTAGAGATGTGGTTTCTTTTTTTTTTTTTGAGTCGGAGTCTCACTCTGTTACCCAAATCCGGGTGAAGAGGTTGCTCCTGGCCACCACAGCCTCAACCTGCTGGGCTGCGGCGATCCTTTCGCCTCAGCCTTCCGACTCAGCCTTCCAAGTAGCTGGAACTACAGGCGCACGCTACCACGCCCGGCTCATTTTGATTTATTGTAGAGATGAGGTCTCGCCAAGTTGCTCAGGCGGGTCTTGAACCCGCGGGCTCAGGCAATCCACTCACCTCAGCCTCCCAAAGGCGCGGGATTACAGGCTGAGCCACCGAGCCCGGCCGAGATATGGTTTCACTATGTTGTTGCCCAGGCTGATCTCGAACTCCTGGGTCTTCCCAAGTATAGGGATTACAAGTGTGAAACATTGCACCCAGCCCAAAAATCTTTATATTTGTTGAGTGCCTTTTATTTGTGTAACTCTTACCTCTTTTGATCCATACCATTTTTACATAATTGCAATTAATGTTATTGTGTATTGTATTCTACTATTTTTATATTAATATTTTCATATCTACATAGTGAATGTGTTAATATAATAGCCCACTGTATAGTTATACCAAGACTGAGATATCCTTCTCCCAATATGACATCTGTCTGGGAAAATCTGACCTGGATGATTTTAGCACTCCCTGCTTGAGCAGTCACACCCTATAAATTCAAATGGGCTTTGAGTGTTGCTTTGGCAGTCTTCTCTTTCCATTATCATCTTTCTCCACTGTGACTATTTTGTTTTTGTTCTTGTTTTTTTTTTTTTTTTTGAGTTGGAGTCTCACTCTGTCGCCCAGACTGGAGTGCAGTGGCCGCTCCCGGCCACTGCAGTCTCGACCTGCTGGGCTCCGGCGATTCTTCCGCCTCAGCCTTCCAAGTAGCTGAGACTGCAGGCGCGTGCTACCATGCCCTGCTAATTTTTGATTTATTGTAGAGATGAGGTCTCACCAAGTTGCCCAGGCAGGTCTCGAACCCACAGGCTCAGGCAATCCACTTCCTCAGCCTCCCAAAGGCGTGGGATTACAGGCTGAGCCACTGAGCTCGGCTCACTGTGACTATTTTAAATACACCAGACTTCTCAAACATCTGATGCTGCCCTCCTTGAGCTAGCCACCATATCACTCATTTGATGACCTTGTTTTTAGTGAAAGTTCCTCAGCATGCTGCCACTAGACTTCAGTGTTTAGCCAATTTTGTATCTACCCCTCCTTGAGATTCTCTACAGAATGATCTTTTAAAAGTATCAGATTATTCTATGGCTTCCCTTGTCCTTTGGGTAAAGCAGCTCAAACTCCTTATGTTGTCCCTGCCTGTATTTCCAGCCCCATCTTTCAATTCTCTAGTTTGCATCTTACCCTGCAGCCATTCTGAACATGAATCTTCTTTCACATCCAACCCATCTCTCATCTTTGATGTCTTAACACATGCTGGTTAGAAGACCCTTCCCTTTTTCTGGGGTCTCTGCTTTCACCTAAGTGTCTGTTCCTCTTTAAGTCTTACCTCGAATGGTGCTTCCTTTCTGGGAGTCCTTTCTCATCACTGCTGTCAACCCTGTTGGGTGCTTCTGCTTTGTACATCTGTACATCTGTAGCAGCTGACTCTATTTCTGTCATGACTCATATCTGGCTCTCTTCTATTAGATTGGAGGCTCTGTGGGTGATAAGGAATGTACCTGATGTGTTCACTATTGCATATATAGTGTGCAGTGAAACTGCTTGCTGAATTAACTGATTACATATTGCAATTTACTTACTTTTTTGTAGTTTTTATTTCATTTGTGTGTGTGTGTGTGTGTGTGTGTGTGTGTGTGTCAAGGTCTCACTCTGACGCCTAAGCTGGAGTATAGTAGCACACACATGGCCACCGCAGCCTTGACCTGTTGGACTTGGGTGATCCTTCTTTCTTAGCCTTCCAAGTAGCTGGAACTACAGGCACATGCTGCTGTGCCCTGCTAGTTTTTTTTTATTTGTCGTAGAGATGAGGTCTCACCAAGTTTTCCAGGCTGGTCTCGGACCCCTGGACTCAGGCAGTCCTGTCACCTCTGCCTCCCAAAGTGCTGGGATTATAGGTGTGAGCTACTGCACCCAGCTACTTTTTTGTAATTTTAAAAAATTGAGCCAGGCTCGGTGGCTCAGCCTGTAATCCCGTGCCTTTGGGAGGCTGAGGTGAGTGGATTGCCTGAGCCCGCAGGTTCGAGACCCGACTGGGCAGCGAGACCTCATCTCTACAATAAGTCAAAAAAATCAGCCAGGCATGGCAGCACATGCCTGTAATTTTGGCTACTTGGAAGGCTGAGGCGGAAGGATCGCTGGAGCCCAGCAGGTCGAGGCTGCGGTGGCCGGGAACGGCCAATGCACTCCAGTCTGGGCGACAGAGTGAGACTCCAACTCAAAAAAAAAAAAAAAAAATTGAATTGGTTTTCCTTTTTTTCCCTGTTAAAATAATGTAGAAGCCAGGCTCGGTGGCTCAGCCTGTAATCCCGTGCCTTTGGGAGGCTGAGGTGAGTGTATTGCCTGAGCCCGCGGGTTTGAGACTCGCCTGGGCAAGTTGGCGAGGCCTCATCTCTACAATAAATCAAAAAAAATTAGCTGGGCCTAGTAGCACACGCCTGTAGTTCCAGCTAATTGGAAGGCTGAGGCGGAAGGATCGCCGGAGCCCAGCAGGTAGAGACTGCGGTGACTGAGAGCAGCTACTGCACTCCAGTCTGGGCGACAGAGTGAGACTCCAGCTCAAAAAAAAAAAAAATGTAGATACGAGCATTTAAACAGGTAAGATTTTCTTCCATTCATTTATTTATGGGCTATATTAATTAATAAAACTCTCGAATTTAAGAGATGAGCACTTTTGGGACTCTTGTTACATAGTGTCAAATTACATTTCAGAAAAATTGTACTAGTTTATATTGTGTCCACCTGTGTTTGAATGAATATGCCTATTTCCTTACCACCCCACTAATCCTAGTTTTGTTTTTATTGATTTTTACACTCTACTTAGTGGGTGTGGCTTCTAGAGTAATGAACTCTTATTAAAACAGTCCAAATTATTTACGCTGTCTGCTTTTGACTTCCCTAGTTATTACTATTTTTTTTTTGAGTTGGGGTCTCACTCTGTTGCCCAGGCTGGAGTGCAGTGGCATGCTCATGGCCACTGCAGTCTGGACCTGCTGGGCTCAGGCGATCCTTCACCTCAGCCTTCCAAGTTGCTGGAACTTTAGGCACATGCCACCATGCCCGGCTGATTTTTTATTTTTATTTTTGAGTCGGAGTCTCACTTTGTCGCCCAGACTGGAGTGCAGTGGCCGCTCCCGACCACCGCAGCCTCGACCTGCTGGGCTCCGGCGATCCTTCCACCTCAGCCTTCCGAGTAGTTGGAATTACAGACGTGCTCTACTATACCCGGCTGATTTTTTGACTTATTGTAGAGATGCGGTCTCGCCAAGTTACCCAGGCGAATCTCGAACCCGGGGGCTCAGGCAGTCCACTCAAGCCTCCCAAGGCGCGGGATTACAGGCTGAGCCACCGAGCCCGGCTGATTTTTTTTATTTATTGTAGAGGTGAATTCTCACCGAGTTTCCCAGGCTGGTCTCTAACCCTTGGGCTCAGGCAATCCTCTCACCTTGGCCTCCCAAAGTGCTGTGACTACAGGAGTGGGCCACTGCACGCGGCCACTTCCCTAGTTTTTGATAGCCCTTGTGCATATGAGCAGGGAAAGGAGGAAGAATTCCAAATTGTTCATTTTTTCCTGTTTAGCAGCCACAAAAATTGTTTTGATATCTACAGGTTTCCTCACATAGCTTGTTTCTGTTTTTTTTTTTTAATTGTAGTGGAAAGGCTGTTGCAGTTACTGCCTCAAATGAGGTCTTTATTTGTCCTCAACTTACATAGGTAATAAAGGTTTCTGTATTTAATTTTCCTTTGTCTTTTCTAGATTGGGGCATTGTTGCTTCATAAGTTCTTTAAGGAAGCTCTGGAGGTGGCAGGAGCTGGGACAGAATTGTTTAGAGACTCTGGAACAATGTGGCAGTTGAAGCTGCAGGTGCTGATTGACTCAGAGAGCCCTGATATAGCCATGTCGTTTGAAGAAGCCTTTAAAACTCCAAAACTCCAGGTCTGTGAGTTT
Organism: Cephalopachus bancanus; assembly: GCA_027257055.1. NCBI lineage: Eukaryota > Metazoa > Chordata > Mammalia > Primates > Tarsiidae > Cephalopachus > Cephalopachus bancanus. The sequence goes on from JAPVLO010000158.1 coordinate 4,783,390, forward strand.
GGTCCTTTGTATTTCATTCTGTTTGAGAAACCTTTTAAGACTTTAGCCAAAGTTCATTTGGAATGTACTTGTCTGGTGAGAGCCAACCCTAGAATGACATTTGTTGTTAAATGGTGATGGCTCATCAGTCAAGAGTAGAACAATTTATTTCTATTTAATTTAAGTCTATTTTGAATCTTGTATTTCAAAATGAATTAAACTATATAAAACTTATTATTCCATTTAGATCTCTTACAGATGAGATACTAACAGATTATTATTCTTACTTGTTTCCAAAGCTGAACATAAACCCAATTTTTAAACACAAATATATTTCTAAACCTTAAAGTTCTAAATCTTAAAGCTTTGCAGGGAGTCTTTCATATTAGTAGGAAAAAGTATTCTAGAAGATGAAGTGAGAAGAAAACTGTTTTACCTCTCCTTTGTGTATTTCTTTGGAACATGAGTGAAGATCAGATAGTTTAGCCTAGATCAGTCAGTTCTTATGGGTCCTGGCCAGCAGAGGCATGACCTGGCTAGCTGAGGGTCTGAGTAGGTGTGGGCTGTTAATTGCTTAATTAACTAAAAGACAATTGATGAGGATGACTATAGGCAGTATCCCCAACAGAAGGGAACTAAAATTCGCAGAAGAGTGTTTCTCTTTTTCTTTTTTTTTGAGTTGGAGTCTCTCTCTGACCTGGTTGGAGTGCTGTGACACGCTCACAGCCACTGCAGCCTCGACCTACTGGGCTCAGGTGATCCTTCCACCTCAGCCTTCCAAGTAGCAGGAACTACAGGCACATGCCACCATGCTTGGCTAATTTTTTGATTTATTGTAGAAATGAGGTCTTGCCAAGTTGCCTAGGCTGGTCTCAAACACTTGGGCTTAGGCAGTCCTCTCGCCTCTGCCCCACAAAGTGCTGGAATTACAGGCATGAGCCACCGAGCCCAGCCAGAAGAATGTTTCTTTTCGTGTCTTGATGAGACAACTACTTGTGTTCTGGCATGCCATTCCTGCTGGGCAGTGAGAATTCTGTCACAATGAGGACAGAATGAATTCATATTTTACATATTATCTTAGAAGGAACCTACCTTTATTAATGTTTAGTTTTGAGAGCATAGCACTAAACTGTCAGTTTCTAACATTTAAAAAATTGAGGTATATTATTTTACATATTTATAGGGTACATGTGATATTGTTACTTGCTATTTTCTTTTCTAACATTTTAAAATTATGAGCAGGCTTGCCTGCCATTGTGGCTTTCTTGGGCAGAGTGGAGTGAAGGTGCCAAAAGCCAAGAAGACACCGAGGCAATCTTTAAGGTATATGCCCCATGTTCTAAGTCTTCTGGTATGTGGAATGGGCAGATAGGCTCACTGGTTGGCCAACTCTAGGGTTGTTTCATCAGCAGGTGTTCCTAAAGCTCTGTTGAGTGGCCTGGAGTGGTTCTGGGAACATTTGCTTTGGTATCTGTGAATATCCTCACATGGCTTGTTTCTTATTTCTTTTAAATTGTAGAAGGCTGTCTTCGCTGTCACAGGTGCAGAATCAGTAATTCTGAAGGATAAGTACCTGGAATGGGCTTATCGAAGTGGTGGCTACAAAAAGGCCAGAACAGTGTTTAAAAGGTACTCATAGATGTCCATAGTTGTTACTGTCTCTCCACCCCATACTTAGTCCTTCATACCCAGATTATTTATAACACAAATAGTATCTGAGGAAGTAATCCAAGAAGGAGTACTTTTTTTTTGCAAAAGTAGTTTTTCTTTTTTTGAATAATAAAAGAGATTCATACCCATTGTGTGGAAGAAAAAGTCAACTAATAATTTGTTACAATCTAATCATAGAGAAGCCCCTGTTGATACATCATTTTAAAATTTGCTTTTTATGTAGTTGGGATTATTTTATAATAACAATTTTGTATGCCATTTTTATTGATGAACATTAGACTGGCCTTTATTCTCTTCAGTGAAAATTCTTGGCTGGATGTGGTGGCTCATCTGTAATCCCGGCACTTTGGGAGACCAAGGTGAAAGGATCACTTGAGCCCAGGAGTTCGAGACCAGCCTCTGTAACATAGTGAAACTTTTCCTCTTAAAGAAAATTCTTTATAAACATCACTTCATAAAAATAGCTGTATGATATACTACCCTGTAGTTTTTCATAATTTATTTGGTCATAGTATTACTGCAGTGAACATTTCTGTAAAATTAACTGTCCATGATGGAAATTATATCTTTAGAATATATTCTTCGAAATGGAATTATTAGCCGGGCTTGGTGGCTCAGCCTGTAATCCCGAGCCTTGGGAGGCTGAGGTGAGTGAATTGCCTGAGCCTGCAGGTTCGAGACCCGCCTGGGCAACTCATCTCTACAACAAAAAATTAGCCGGGTGTGGTAGCGTACGCCTGTAGTTCCAGCTACTTGGAAGGCTGAGGTGGAAGGATTGCTGGAGCCCAGCAGGTCGAGGCTGCGGTGGCCGGGAGTGGCCACTGCACTCTAGTCTGGGCGACAGAGTGAGACTCCAACTCAAAAAAAAAAAAAAGAAATGGAATTATTGGTCTTCACAAAGACTTTGAGATGTAGTCGAGGAAACTTAAGACTCTAAAAGAGAGAAAGATAGTACAGTAAGAAAACTGAGGGAATCTAGTGGCATTGAAGAGTAAGTATGGTTGAAAGAGTTCATTGAGTTATGAGTGATGGGCCATCAGGTCAGGTCCTTGTGTTGAATTGCCCTCATATCATTAAACCACATGTTGTAGAGGCACTGGCATGAGTATTTACATTTATGAGATGTAAGATTAGGCTTTCTGTCATTGTAGAAGATAACATTTCCTCCCTCCTTTTTAGTTTACAGGAAAGCCGTCCACTGTCAGTTCATTTTTTCAGGAAAATGATTCAGTTTGAAAAGGAACAAGTAAGTATTCTAAATATTTTTTGTCTGGGAAAATGGGTCAGTGGTCACTAATCTATGGCAATGTTTTGTTATGTAAAAAGTTCTCATTATAACAGTATACATTTCTGGTATATTGGTCCAACTGTTTTTAGAGCTGGTTTAGGAATGGTAATCAAGCAAAGAGGAGAAAGTACATGTTTGAAGAATAGAAAACAATGTCACCTTCTTGTTAGGCTGGGTGAGGTGCTACTGCATTTCCTCTGCAGCACCCAGTTTGTCTCTTGTGTTGGGTGATGATACTGAGAGTAAGCATTTAATAACTGTTTCCAGTGTTTTTAAATGGAATTGGTGAGTAGAGGAAAATCTCAGTTAAGAAAATAATACACAGGCTGGGTGTGATCGCTCGCCCCTATAATCCCAGCACTTTGGGAGGCTGAGGTGAGCAGATTACTTGAGCTCAGGAGTTTGGGACCAACCTGGGCAACATAACCAAACTTTGTCTCTAGGGAAAAAAAAAGCTGGGCATGGTGGCATGCGCCTGTAATCTCAGCTACCCAAAATGCTGAGGTGGAGGGATTGCCTGAACCCAGGAGGTTGGGCTGTTGTGAGCTGTGATCATCGTGATCATGCTACTGCACTCCAGCCTGGGTGACAGTAAGACCTTGACTCAAAAATAAAAAAAACCAAACACACAAAAAGCCATTGTGTAATTCCATCACATGAACACAACCAACCGTACTTTAAAAAGCACTTTTTTTTAAAGTCAGAGTCTCACTCTGTCACCCAGACTGGAATGCGATGGCATGATCATGGCTCACCACATCCTTGACCTCCTGGGCTCAGGCAACCCTTCCAACTCAGCCTCCTGAGTAGATGGGGCTATAGGTGTATGCCACCATGTCCAGCTAATTTTATTTTTATTTCTTGTAGAGATGAGGTCTTGCTATGTTGCTTAGTCTGGTCTCAAACTTCTGGACTTAAGCAGTCCTCCCACCTTGGCCTCCCAAAGTGTTGGGATTACAGATGTGAGCCACCGTGTCCGAGCATTAAACATTTTTTTTTTTTTTTTTTTTTTTTTGAGTTGGAGTCTCACTCTGTCGCCCAGACTGGAGTGCAGTGGCCGCTTCCGGCCACCGCAGCCTCGACCTGCTGGGCTCCGGCGATCCTTCCGCCTCAGCCTTCCAAGTAGCCGGAATTACAGGCATGTGCTACCACGCCCGGCTGATTTTTTGATTTATTGTAGAGATGAGGTCTCCCTGCCCAGGCGGGTCTCGAACCCGCGGGCTCAGGCAATCCACTCACCTCAGCCTCCCAAAGGCGCGGGATTACAGGCTGAGCCACCGAGCCCGGCTTAAACATTTTTTTATTGCTTAATTTTTTATTCACATATGCACACAGTTTTATACTGCTATGTTTCTGACTTCTGTGACATATGGAGAGTTTTCTCTCTCTCTCTTTTTTTTTTTACTTAACATTTTATAAACACATTTCTATGTATTTACATGTTGTATATACCCATTATGGGAGAAAAAAATTGTAATAATTCGTTGTAATGTGATGTAGATCATATCTTTTATTGGCTGTAAACCCATAATTGTTTTTTTTTTTTTTGAGTTGGAGTCTCACTCTGTCGCCCAGACTGGAGTGAACCCATAATTTTCATAACCGTTTCTTCACATGTATGTTATTTCCAGTTTTTTGATATTGAAAACAGTGCTTCAAACATTTTGTTAATGTCGCTTATTTTGGAGGATTTTTGTTTGTTTGTTTGAGATAAATTTCTAGGACTGGGGATACTTACGTATTTTCTAGGACTCTATGTATTGCCAGATAGTCCTCCAACAGAATTATACTTATTTATAATCAGCAGATATACCAGTATTTCTATTTCCTTGTTGCTTCTCCAAGTATTCAGTTTTGCTTTTTCTCATTTATTATTTTGATTGATGTTTATTGTTGTTATCTTGAATTTTGAAAAATAGTTACTAGTGAGGTTGAGCTCTTATAGTTTCAATTATTATATGAGTCAAGTATCTGTTCTTGTACTATAGTATAGTACTGTCTTACAGGATAGGAGATAGTATAGCATAATGTTTAATAGCCAGGTTTTGGATCAATAACATAATAGTTATGTACCTTGAACAAGTCACTTAATTCTTTTTTTTATATAATTAATCAGTATTTTTTATTATGGTTTTGTGGGGTACTTGTCACTTAATTCTAAGTCCTGCTCTCATCTATAAGTGAGGTCATTATACCTGTTTCAAGAGTATAAGAGATTTTTTTTTGGTTTATTTTTGAGTTAGGGTCTCACTCCAGTGCCCAGTCTGAAGTGCAGTGGCATAATCATGGTTCACTGTAGCCTTGACCTCCTGGGCTCAGGTATCTTCCTTCTTCAGCCTCTTGAGTAGCTGGGACTACAGTTGCATGGCATTTTTAGATATATTTTGCAGAGATGAGGTCTCGCTATGTTGCCCAGGCTGGTCTTGAACTGGGCTCAAGCAATCCTCCTACCTAGGCTTCCTAAAGTGCTTGGATTATAGGCGTGAGCTACCATGCCCAGCCAGAGGTGTGAGAGTTAGAAGGCCAAAGGAATAGGAAGGACTTTATATAGTGCTGTGCACATTATGGACCCTAAACAAAATGTGATTTTGTATTTCACGCATATGTAAAATACAATGTTAAATTGACTTTCTATAATATAATACAGTCTCAGTAAAGGGAGATTTGAATGAAAAAATGGTTATTTTTGTTTCCAGAAAGAAAAATGCAAATTTAATTGGAAATCTGTGCCCCAAAATAGTTATTTTACTTTATAAAATAATTTTTAAACTGAAAATGTTAATCTACTTTGAAAGTGAAGCAAAAGGGTATACATCATTAAGAAATAGAGGTAAATAATTAGCAGTTATTGATTGTAAAGTTAGTTACAGGTATCCTGGTTGGTGCGTAATTAATCAGTGTTTTAATTTAATACTTGTAGTTGTGCTAAGAGGTATTATTATCCTTGGTTTATAGGTGAGGAAATGTTTAAGGTCAGAGAGTTTAGAAAACTTGCTGAAGTTCCTATAATTAGTATTTATGTATACTTTGTCTTGATACAAGAAGTTTTAGGGGATGGGCGCAGTGACCACGCCTGTGATCCCAGCACTTTGGGAGGCTGAGGCAGGGGAATTTCTTGAGACCAGCCTTGACAACATAGTGAAACCTTATACCAAAAAAAACCCAAAAAAGGTAGATATAACTAGTATGTGCTATATCCCAGATAAAAAGAAATTCTTAGCTGTAGGGAGAACTGTCTCCATTTGTTTAAATTCTACTCAACTCTCAAGGTTTTTAAATTTTATGTTTTCTGTGAAGCCTCCCACGTTCCTCTACTCTTCTCTCTCTTTTCCCTACTCTTTTCTTTCTTTTTTTTTTTTTGAATTGGAATCTCACTCTGTCACCCAGACTGGAGTGCAGTGGCCGCTCCTGGCCACAGCAGCCTCGACCTGCTGGGCTCCGGCGACCCTTCTGCCTCAGCCTTCTGAGTAGCCGGAATTACAGGTGCGCGCTACCATGCCTGGTTGATTTTTTTTTTTGAGTTGGAGTCTCACTCTGTCGCCCAGACTGGAGTGCTGTGGCCGCTTCCAGCCACCGCAGCCTCGACCTGCTGGGCTCCGGCGATCCTTCCGCCCCAGCCTTCCAAGTAGCCGGAATTACAGGCATGCTCTACCACGCCCAGCTGATTTTTTGATTTATTGTAGAGATGAGGTCTCGCTGTCCATGGGGGTCTCGAACCCGCGGGCTCAGGCAATCCACTCACCTCAGCCTCCCAAAGTCGCGGGATTACAGGCTGAGCCACTGAGCCTGGCTTTCTACTCTTTTCTAATTAGGCTCTTCTTCATGCTACTAGAGCAAAGTGCTTTTTTGTTTGACATTTACATCCCTTTGGTGGATAATGTCTTTGACCTTTTTTTCTGGGTAAGTTGAGAACCAGGCTGTGTTCATCTTAAACCCTGACCCATCTTCCCTTTATTTATTTATTTTTTTGAGTTGGATTTTTACTCTGTTGCCCAGGCTGGAGTGCAATGGCACATTCACGGCCACTGCAGCCTCCACCTTCTAGGCTTCGGTGATCATTCTGCCTCAGCCTTCCAAGTAGCTGGAACTACAGGCACATGCTACCATGCCTGGCTTATTTTTTAATTTTTTTGTAGAGATGAGGTTTCACCAAGTTGGTCTTGAACCCCCCGGCTCAGGCAGTCCTCTTGCCTCTGTCTCCCAAAGTGCTGGGATTACAGGCTGAGCCACCACCGCACCAGCATTTTTTTTTTTTTTGAGTTGAACTCTCTGTTGCCCAGGCTGGAACGCAGTGGCATGCTCATGACCACTGCAGCCTCGACCTGCTGGGCTCAGGTGATCCTTCCAAGTAACTGGAACTACAGGCACGCACCACCATGCCTGACTAATTTTTTGACTTATTGTAGAGATGAAGTCTCGCCAAGTTGCTCAGGCTGGTCTCGAACCCATGGGCTCAAGCAGTGCTCTCACCTCCCCGGCCTCCCAAGTGCTGGGATTATAGGCGTGAGCCACCACGCCCAGCGCCATCTTCCCTTTCAAATACCTAATAGCTGCTTAACAGTATGGTTGTAGTTAATTTAACTTTATAAATTAGGTTTTTGAGGCATGATTGTCTGATTTTTGTTGTTGTTGTTGTTAGGAATCTTGCAAGATGGCGAACATAAGAGAATATTATGAAAGAGCTTTGAGAGAGTTTGGATCTACAGATCCTGGTAAGTAAACATGAGTGTTTGCATGTATAGTTTGACCAATTACTATGGTTAGAACAGTGTTTCTTACCTTTTTTTTTTTTAACATCGTAGCCCTCTTTTAGGATAGAATTTGTGTCCTTCTCCTGCTTCCTCTCTTGCTTTGTGTATAACTATTTGAATACATGATTTTCACGGGTCCATGGTTCATCTGTTAAGAATTGTGGATTAGAGAAAGATTTGCTTGGTTTGGTTCTCTTTTTTTTTTTTTGAGTTGGAGTCTCACTCTGTCGCCCAGGCTGGAGTGCAGTGGCACACTCACAGCCACTGCAACCTCGACCTGCTGGGCTCAGGCGATCCTTCTGCCTCCCTCTTCCGAGTAGCTGGAACTACAAGCACATGCCACCATGCTGGCTAAGTTTCTGAATTATTGTAGAGATGAGGTCTTGCCAACTTGCCTAGATTGGTCTCGAACCCAAGGGCTCAGGCAGTCCTCTTACCTTGGCCTCCCAAAGTGCTGGATTATAGGCGTGAGCTCTCTCACCCAGCCTGGTTTGGTTCTCTTTTAAAAAAAAACGTATTTGTAAGTAGAAAGTTAATAATGTAGGTCAGAACCAAGAGGAGTCGGGGTTACATCAAAAGGAGAAAACGGGCAAAATCCCTTTGGGTCCCCTCCCACTGTGGGAGCTTCTCTGTCTTCTCAATAAATCCTGCTTTCTCACTTAAAAAAAAAAAAAGAGTTGTCAACAAGGGATGCTAACTGGCATTTGTTGTCACTGGCTGACATCATGTTGCCCTCATCTGTAGGACTTTTTCTTTTTTTTTTGAGTTGGAGTCTCACTCTGTCGCCCAGGCTGGAGTGCAGTAGCTGCTCCCAGCCACCTCAGCCTTGACCTGCTGGGCTTCCGGCAATCCTTCCGCCTCAGCCTTCCAAGTAGCTGGAACTACAGGCGTGTGCTACCACGCCTGGCTAGTTTTTTGATTTGTTGTGGAGATGAGGTCTCGCCAAGTTGCCCAGGTGGGTCTCGAACCCACGAGCTCAGGCAATCCACTCACCTTAGTCTCCCAAAGCATGGGATTACAGGCTGAGCCTCCGAGCCCGGCTGGACTTTTCCAGTGTCCTTCTGGGCATAGGTGTGTCATGTATAATCTGGGGCTTGATTTACGAACTCATGAACACTGAAAATGTGGTTTTAAAAATGCATTAACTCCTATTTTCAACAAACATTTTCCTAGTGAAGTGAATGAAAGCAGCATTTTTGCTAACCCAAGCAAATATTAAGCATAGTAACAAAGTTACAGTGAACTCATTGAGGTCAGTTTTACTTGAAGGAGACTCAGCAAGATAATCTGTTTTTTTATTTTTATTTTTTATTTTTTATTTTTTTTGAGTTGGAGTCTCACTCTGTCACCCAGACTGGAGGGCAGTGGCCGCTCCCGGCCACCGCAGCCTCGACCTGCTGGTCTCCGGCGATCCTTCTGCCTCAGCCTTCCAAGTAGCTGGAACTACAGACATGTGCTACCACGCCCGGCTGATTTTTTGATTTATTGTAGAGATGAGGTGTCACTGCCCAGGCGGGTCTCGAACCCATGGGCTCAGGCAATCCACTCACCTCAGCCTCCCAAAGGTGCGGGATTACAGGCTGAGCCACCGAGCCCGGCTGATAATCTGTTTTTTAAAAAGTTTAGTATTTTAGCTGGGCGCAGTGACTCAAGCCTCTAATCCCAGCACTTTGAGAGGCCGAGGTAAGAGGATTGCCTGAGCCCGTGGGTTCAAGACTAGCCTGGACAGCATGGTAAGACCGCATCTCTACAATAAATGAAAAAATAGCCAGGTGTGGTGGTGTGTGCCTGTAGTTCCAGCTACTTGGAAGGCTGAGGTGGAAGGATCGCCTGAGTCCAGCAGATGGAGGCTGCGGTGGCTGTGAGCGTGCTACTGCACTCCAGCCTGGGCGACGGAGTGAAACTCCAACTAAAAAAAAAAAAAAAGATTTAGTATTTTAGAGTTCATGAGATAATATAGACTGTCATGGTTAATGTGAAGATTTTTCTACTTAAAAAATATTCACTATTTCTTAAGGAAAGGAGAGGTGCAGTATTGTTTCACATAGGATTCTAGGGAAATAACCATAAGAAGTTTCTTAGAAATCCTGAGTTGAATCAATATTAAACAAGTCTGCCTAATAAAGCCTTCTCAGTTGTCTAGCTGTATGCTTACAGTAATTTTTTTTTTTTTAAAGAACTTTGGATGGATTACATCAAAGAAGAATTGAAGCATCCCCTTGGTAGACCTGAGAACTGTGGACAGATCTATTGGCGAGCCATGAAAATGTTGCAGGGGCAGTCAGCAGAGGCGTTTGTAGTTAAACATGCTATGTATCAGACTGAGCATTCATGAAGAAGAAGAATACAACCAATTTTATGAAATACTATTGCAAGCCCTCTGGGGAGATTTGTATTATGAGCCAATCTCAATTTGTACAGAGGTGGCAGACAAAATGGCTGTCATGCTTAGTTTTGTGTTAATGTGTTTATCTTTTTTTAATTAAAAATTTTTTATTTAAAAAAAAATTGAGATGGGGTCTTGAACTTCTGGACTCAAATTACCCTCCCACCTCAGCTCCTAAGTAGCTGGGCATGCACTATCACGCCCAACTCAATTCGTTTATCTCTAATTCCAGGAAAGAGAACTGCTTGTAAATTTTACCCTAGTTTTTTTTTTTTTTTTTTTTTTTGGTGTCTGTTTTTTTGTTTTTTTTTTTAATTTCTGGTGTCTGTTTTTGATGCCCAGAGCTATTTTGTTTGTATATGATGTCTTGCTTTTAAAATGCTTTGAAAGCTTGTTTTGTTGCTGAGGACAATTCAGTTTTATTCTCCATTTAATTAGTGTTTCTAACACTGTTTAGCCATTTTTTTCTCTTCTGATTTGTGATGCTACCTTTATTACATATTAAATTTCTATGAATATTAAAGATTAGACGTTGTTCAGCTCATTTTTTTTTTTTTGAGTCAGAGTCTCACTCTATTGCCCAGATTGGAGTGCAGTGCCCGCTCCTGGCCACCTCAGCCTCGACCTGCTGGGCTCTGGCGATCCTTCTGCCTCAGCCTTCCAAGTAGCTGGAACTACAGGCGTGCGCTACCACGCCCGACTAATTTTTGATTCATTGTAGAGATAAGGTCTCGCCAAGTTACCCAGGCGGGTCTCGAGCCCGCAGGCTCAAGCAGTCCACTCGCCTCAGCCTCCCAAAATGTGGGATTGCAGGCTGAGCCACCGAGCCTGGCTCATTTTTATTTTGAGCTTTGTAAGCTCAGTGTTGTTTGCTTGCCTTTTGCTTTAAAATAAGGAGGAAAAAAATCCTTTTTTTCCTCTCCCTTGAGCCCTGAGAAGTTTAACATTCTGAATCTTTTTTTTTTTTGAGTCAGGGTCTCTGCCACCCAGGCTGGAGTGCAGTGGCATGATCACAACTTACCTTTGCCTCCAACTCCTGGGCTTAAGCAGTCCTCCCGCCTCCCTGAGTAGCTGGGACTATAAGTACACACCACCATGCCCAGCTGATTTTTGTATTTTATTTTTTTGCTATGTTGCCCAGGCTGGTCTTGAACTCCTAGGCTCATATAGTCCTCCTGCCTTGGCCTTCCAAAATGCTGAGATTACAGGTGTGAGTCACCTACTGGCCAATATTCTGAATCTTACGTAGGATTTTTATTTTAAGAGAGAGAGATGTGTTGCACATAGGGTGGAAAGCCAAGAGGACTGGTGGTAGGCTCCTTAAAGCAAGGCTCTGAAGGTAGCCACTTAGGCTCATCACATCCCTGTATCTGGCCCTCACCATTGTGAATTAGGAAATGCATCTTGCTAGTTCACTTAGAGTTACACTGTTGGAAATAGCCCCTGGCCACGTGTGCAATTTAAATATATTAAAATGAAATAATTCAGTTTGTCAGATTCACACTGACCACATTTCAAGTACTCAGTAGCCACATGGTTACGATATACACCACTGATAATCAAACTTTTATTTCTACAATCACAGAAGGTTCTTCTTGGGCAGTGCTCACTAAGTGCCAGTCTTAGGGAAACACACATTAACTGGTTTCATTCTCTTCTCTGTAGGAAAGTATGTGGAGAAAAACCATTGAATACTATGTGTCATCTTTATGCTTAGTTTTTTCAAATGCCTTATGTAGTTTACCAGCAACATATTCTTAGAGGAGATGAAGAAAGAGGTTCTCTGATGTCCTAGAAGGGTGTCATAAAATTACCTGGGGATTCCCAGTTTCCAGCTTTTCTGACACTTAAATGTTAATGTGATTTTCACACCTTTAGCTGGTTTGTTGTTAGAGTTTGGGGGGAGAGGAGGCAGGGTAGGCTGTCTTTCAGATGGGTTGTCCCCAGCTCAGGTTCTGCCTGTCACCAAATGCCACCTTATGTCCTCAAGATATAAGGGGAACAACTAAGTTGTAGAGTACCAGACTTTGAGCACTGAAATACAAAGATAGGAGCCCTGGTCAGGTTCTGTCACAGCACAGAATGTTTAGGGTGACTATGACTAAGTGTCATAGTCTTTACTGTGTTTATCTCACATTGTAGGAAGTTTTTGTTTTTGGAGTTGGGTGTCTCACTCTGTAGTCCAGGCTGTAGTGCAGTGTCATGATCATGGCTCACTGCAGCCTTGACCTTCTGAGCTAAGGCGATCCTTTTGCCTCAGGCTCCTGAGTAGCTGGGACTACAGGCACATGTTACCACACACAGGCTAATTTTTTCTTTCTTTTTTTTTTTTTTTGAGTCAGTTTCACTGTCACCCAGGCTGGAGTGCAGTGGCATGCTGCTCATGGCCACCACAGCCTCAACCTGCTGGACTCAGGGGATCCTTCTTCCTCAGCCTTCCAAGTAACTGGAACTACAGGCATGAGCCACCATGCCCAGCTACTTTTTTGATTTATTGTAGACATGAGGTCTCACCATGTTGTCCAGGCTGGTCTCAAACCTACGGGCTCAGGAAATCCTCATGCCTCAGCCTCCCAAAGTGCTGGAATTATAGGTGTGAGCCATCACACTCGGCTATTTTTTCTTTTTTGTAGAGACTAGGTCTCCCTGTGTTGCCTAGGCTGGTCTTGAACCCCTGGGCTCCCACCTCAGCCTTCCAAAGTGCTGGGATTGCAGGTGTGATCCACCAGGCTGGCCAGAAGTGTGTTTTAATCATCTATTCTCTTTGTTTCTGTTTTTTTGAGTCAGAGTCTCAGTATGTCACCCAGGCTGGAGAGCAGCGACATGCCCACAGCCCCCCCAGCATAGACCTGCTGGGCTCAGGTGATCCTTCCGTCTCAGTCTTCCAAGCAGCCGGAACTACAGGCGCGTGCTACTACCACGCCCGGCTACTTGTTTACGAGGTCTCACCAAGTTGCCCAGGTTGTTCTCGAACCCCTGGACTCGGGCAATTCTCTCGCCTCGGCCTCCCAAAGTGCTGGGATTACAGACTTGAGCCATCGCGCCCAGTTTATCCTGGTTTCTAATAACGATGACTGTTAACTCAAGGTGGAGAGTCACTGGGCTGCTGAGCTGTCTTACCCATTTGTGGATGAATTATAGTGTAAATCCAGAGAACTCTGTGAAGAGAGAGAAATACGGTTGGGCCCCCATTGTATAAAAGTTGTGAGATCTGGGCTTCATACACTATCGGGTGGACGGGGGTCCTTCGAGGTTGTGAAGCTGAAGCACCCCCCTTGTGATTGGGTGTTACACCTGGCAGCTCAGACCCGGATGGTCGTCCAGCCCAGGATCCACCCAAATCAGTTCCCAAGAGGGTGTCGGATTTCACTAGGGAAGGGAGGGGTAGGTAGGGTGCTTTCGGCGAGGCGGCGCGCCCCGCCCCCTGCGCCGCCCCGCCCCCGGCTTCCTCGTGACCCCCGTGTCCCGCCCCCTCGGCCGAGACCCCCCCCCCGCGCCCCCGGCTGATTGGCCCCTCTGCAGCGTCTGGCCCGGCTGGCGGCCCGACCCGCATCACGTGGCCCGGCGGCGTCCAGGGCGCCGAGCCGCGGGCAGCCGGGCATGGACCCTCAGGCCTCCCGGGCCCACGCGCTGGGGGCCGCGGAGCCGCCTCGGGGCCTGCCGCTGCCGAGCGCGCGGGAGGCGCCCCCTGGCCCGGAGGTGAGCGCCGCGCGGGGCCGGGCGCAGCCACCCCTGCAGCCGGGGCGGGAAGCGGCGGGGCCGGGAAGGCGCCTCTGGCCGGTCTCGGGCCGCCGCGCCCGCGCGGAGCGCCGTTTGGGCTCGCGCTGGAGTTGGGAACCGCCAGGCGGGGGCCGCGGGGGCCGCGGGGCCGCGGGCGGGAGCCCTGGGGGCGGGGTGGGTGCGCCGGGTCTGGGAACGCCGTCGGCCCGCGGGGGCTTGCGTGTCTGGCTGACCGGAGGTGATGCTGACGCCCCAGAACCGGGGGCTGGGTGAGGGCGGCGAGGGGAGGGCCCTCACCTTCAGGACCTCTGCCTCTCGGTGGGGATGCTCGGCCCACCCCGAGTTCCGATGAGGTCACACGTGCTCTCCCTCTCTACTTGCTGAGACCAAGAGGTCCGGCTTGATGCAGGGTCTCCAGAAACTTGTTTTCCTGTGCTGGCTAGACAGCTCCTGGCTTTTCCAAGACCATTACTTACCCTTGGTCATCATCTGTCTTGGTCATCACCTGCCCTTGCTCACAGTCAGTCCCTGCGAGGCGGGGAGCCCTTGAGGGTCGGAGCCCGCTGTTTAGGGCTGTTGACCCCGCGCCTGCCATAGTGCCCGGCACAAGAGACACACAGATGAACTGACCAGGTGAAGGGAATGCTTGCTTAAAGCCTCAAAGACGGCACGTTCACCCAAGTAAGATAGGTATGAAACATGTAGTGACAGACTTGTAAAGAAAATGACTTTAGAGTACAGAAAAGGAGGGGACTAATTTTGTCTGGGCATAGGAAGGGATCAAGGTGGGAGGGCGACAGTGTCCACAGAGGCGTGGAGATGAGAAAGTGCAGGGCACAGGGCTGGGCTTTGGGGCCCAGAGCATGGGAACTGTGTTCAACAGGTTGAGGGGTGGGATAGGGTGGGGAGAGTGGGACGGTGAGGGAAGTGTGAATGTCATGGCTAATTTTGTGCTCTCTGTGGAGGGCTGTTGAAGGTTTTTTTTTTTTTGAGTTGGAGTCTCACTCAGTCGCCCAGACTGGAGTGCAGTGGCCGCTCCCGGCCACCGCAGTCTCGACCTACTGGGCTCCGGTGATCCTTCCGCCTCAGCCTTCCAAGTAGCCGGAACGACAGGCATGCGCTACCACGCCCGGCTGATTTTTTGATTTATTGTAGAGATGAGGTCTCGCTGCCCAGGTGGGTCTCGAACCCGCGGGCTCAGGCAATCCACTCACCTCAACCTCCCAAAGACGTGGGATTACAGGCTGAGCCACCGAGCCCGGCTCTGTTGAAAGTTTTGAGCACAGTAGTGAGTAACCCTGGGCTGGATGGGAGGGTGACCGAGGAGGTGGCTAGGATGCTATGGCCGTGGTTTAGGTGAGAGGTCCAACTCCTCCATGGGCTGCAGTGACTGGTGGTTGTCACTGACTACAGGAGGTGGAAGTGAGTCATTAAACCTGGGCATGAGTAGCTAATGAATGCTAATTTGGGCAAGTGTAGTTTAGATGTAGCAGAAAAGTGATTTTTTTTTTTTTTTTTTTGAGTAGGAGCCTTGCTCTGGTTTCCCAGGCTGGAGTGCAGTGGCATGCTCACAGCCACCGCGGCCTTGACCTGTTGGGCTGAGGCGATCCTTCTGCCTCAGCCTTCCAAGTAGCTGGAACCACAGGCATGTACCACTGTGTCTGGATAATTTTTTGATTTATTGTAGAGATGAGGTCTTGCCAAGTTGCCCAGGCTGGTCATGAACCCCTGGGCCTCAGAGAGTCCCCTTGTCTCCGCCTCTCAAAGTTATGGGATTGCAGGTGTGGACCACTGCACCCAGCAGAAAAGTGAATTTAAATTAAAGAAATGGGCTGTAATCCCAGCACTTGGGAGGCTGAGGTAGGAGAATTATTTGAGACCAACCTGAGAAGTGTAGTGAGACCCTGTTTCTACATAAAATATTAAAAATTTAGCTGGGTGTGGTAGGTGAATGCCTGTAGTTCCAGCTAGTCAGGAGGCTGAGGTGGGAGGATTGCTTGAGGCCAGGAAGTTTGAGGCTGCAGTGAGCTGGCCTTCTGCACTGTTCAGCCTGGGCAACAGAGTGAGATGCTGTCTCAAAAATACAAATAACATAAATTCAAGAAAATGTTACTCCTCTGCTACCTGCCAGGTATTATCATGAATATTAACTCATCATAAGCCTCCTGCAAGGTCAGAACAATCACCCGCAATTTCCAGAGAAGAACACCCAGGCACAGTGGTCGAATTTTGAATATTGGGAGTGGGAAGCTCCTGGTTGACTGCGGGGGAGGATTTCTGGTTAGACTGGAAGTAGTCCCTTCAGTGCTCAGCATTGCAGAGGAACTAAAGGTGTAGTTTTCCGATGTATCAGCGAGGAGACAGAATTTGATAGAGTCGGTAACTAGATAGAAAGTTGTCAAGTACTTGAAAAGGCAGGAAGTACACGGGGAGGTGCCAATTGCAGGAAGCAGCTACCAGCCCTATGGCTGTGGGAACAAGGGCATGAAGTGGAAACGATGCAAGTTGGCTTAGAGGAGCGCTCTATACCGCTTGCTGAAGGGTTGCTGCCCCAGCTGGTGTAGGGGTCTCTGAGCGAGAGGTCCTGGGACTCTGACCTCTGCAGAGGGGGTCCAGTGATGAGGCTGGCTTTGCACTTGTTGGCAAAACTGAAAATGACTCCGCGGCTCAACCCTGTGTCATTGAGGGGAGTATGGACTGGTGGGCGGAGCTGAGAGGTCAGAGTCAATCCTGGGCATACCCCTGGTACCCAATTCCTTGGTCATTGTTTCTTCTTTCTGCAGGCTGGCTTTGCCACAGCTGACCACCCTGGTCAGGAGAGAGAGACTAAGAAGGCCATGGATCGACGAGGCAAGTAGAGGGCAGAGATTGGGTTGGATGTGATGAAGTGATGAGAGGGACAGTCCCTAGGTCTTGTTTGCCTTCTCTTTCCAGCCTGTTCTCTTGCTGCCAAGTTACCTTCTCTGCCCGATGTTTCCTCAGTGCGCTCCTTTGGAAGCCCTGCTGGAGCTTCCTTAAGGGTAGTCCTGAGCTTTCTTGTGTCTAAACCCATCCCTGCCACTGAGAGAAACATCTTGGAGCAGCGAAAAGAACACAGCAGTCCCCTCATATCCCTGGGGAATATGTTCCAAGATCCCAGTGGATGCCTGGAAGCTCAGTACCAGTATTATCTATTTTTTCCTATAAATACATACCTATGATAATGTTTAGTTTTTAAGGCGCAGTCAGAGATTCACAATAATACAAATAAAATAGCACAATTATAACAATATACTGTACTGTACTAAAAGTTATGTGAGGCCAGGTGTGGTGGCTCATGCCTGTAATCCCAGTACTTTGGGAGACTGAGGAGGGAGCATTGCTTGAGTCCAGGAGTTCGAGACCAGCCTAGGCAACAAAGCAAGACCTTGTCTCTATAAGAAATAGAAAAATTAGCTGGGTGTGGTGGCCTTAGGCAGTAGTCACAGCTACTTGGGAGGCTGAGGCAGGAGGATCACTTGAGTCGTAATCATGCCACTACGCTCCAGCCTGGATGACAGAGTGAAACCCTGTCTCAAAAAAAAAAAAAGTTATGTGAACGTGGTCTCCCTTTCTTACTGTACTGTACCACAAGTAACCGAAACAATGGACAGCCAAGCTGTGGATGATGGGGGACTACCGTATAGGCTTTGGGGCCAGGCAGAGTCGTTTTCAGTTTCATCTCTGAGTCAGAGTGTCCTGGGCTCAAGTTTTGTGGCCTTAAATAAGTCACTTAGCCTTTCCTCATCTTTAAAATGGGACAAGTACCTCCCCCATAGGGTTGTTCTGAAGTTTGGGTAAGAGGACTCAGAACCGTACTGTCTGGTACAATAGCCACTGATGCTCTTTCAATTGAAGTTAATTATAGTAAAGTAAAAGAATAAGAATAATAAGAAATTCATTTCCTTTTTACCTGTGCTCAGGAGCCACATGTGGCTAGCATTTTGCTGTTGGACAGCACAAAATATAGAAAATTTCCTTCATTGCAGAACTATTGGAGAGTGCTGGACTAGATCAAGCACGCAATAGGTATATTCACAGCAACGAATGCTTATTGAGGACTTACTGTGTGCCAGGCACAGTTCTAAGTGTTTCTTTCTTTCTTTTTTTTTTCCTTTTCCTCTCCATTTTACAGATGAGGAAACTGAAGCACAAAATAGTTAAGTAAAATTTTTTAAAAATTGTGTTAAAAGACACATAAATGTACCATTTAGCCATTTTAAAGCATACAGTTCAGTGGCATTTAACACAGTGATAATGTTGTGCAACCATCATCACAGTCCAGTTCCAGAACACTTTCATCACCCCTGGAGGAAACCCTGTAGCCGCTGAATAGTCACTCTCCATTCCCTTTTCTCTGAGCCCCTGGCAACCACTAGTTTACTTTCTGTCTCTGTGGATTTATCTATTCTGGATCTGCAAATGCGAACTGCCCATAAATGGAATCACACAGTGCAGCCTCTTGTGTCTGGCTTCTTTCTTTTAGCATTTCCAGGGTTCCTCCATGTTGTAGTGTGTATCAGTGCTTCATTGCTTTTCATGGCTGAATAATTCCATCATATGAATATACCACATTTTATTTATCCATTCATCCATCCATTCATTCCCTGATGGACAGTTGGGTTGTGGCTACCTTTTGGTGATTGTGCATAGTGCTGCTGTGAGCATCCTTGTTTTGTTCGAACGCCTGTTTTCAGTTCTTTTGTATATATTTTTAGGAGTGGGATTCCTAGATCATATGGTAATTCTATGTTTATGTTATTGAGGAACTAGTTAAATAAATTTTAGCACAGTCACATATTTAGTAGTTGGCAGACTGGGAATTAACCTAGATAATCTGGCTGCAGGCCCTGTGCCCTGAGCTATTACTTTATTGCTTATAGCTGTTATTATTGTTATAGTATTAACAGCGTGACTGTTCTTAGGCTGATTCCTCTCCCCTCTCTGACCTGGCATCACCACAGCACTCTGCTCTCAAGGTCCATTATTCTTGCCCAGACTTTCTTCCACTATTGTGAGACCCTTTTTTTTTTTGAGTTGGGGTCTCATTCTGTCGCCTAGGCTGCAGTGGCACAATCACAACTCACTGCAGCCTCAACCTCCTAGGCTCAGGTGATCCTTCTACCTCAGCCTCCCAAGTAGCTGGGACTACAGGTATGCGCCACCATACCTGGGTACTTTTTTTGATTTTTTGGTAGAGACAAGGTCTCACTGTGTTGCCCGGGCTGATCTTGAACTCCTGGGCTCAAGCAATCCTCTTGTCTCAGTGTCCTGAAGTGCTGGAATTACAGACGTGAGACACCACTCCTGGCCTATTGTGAGACTTTTTGACCTTTTGAAAATGTACCTGCCAGTCCTCCCTCGTGTCAGGAGACACATGGTGGCTGTCTGTTGTGACTAGAAGGGCTCTGCTCTTCTACCTGTGGCACCCATTGCTCCCCCTTGTCCCTGTGCTCACCTCTGGACATGCTTTTTGAGGCTGAAAGGAGGAAGAGAAGAGCAAAAGTTCAATTCAAGCTAGAATTGTGAAAGCATGTCATTTGCCAGAGGCCCTTTGCCTCAATGACATATAAACTCCCTGAAAATGTAAACTGTTCCTGACTCTCTATGTAAATCACAGGACCTGGCAATTAGTGGCCTTGTGTGAGACAAAAGACCTCTTTTTTTTTTTGAGTCGGAGTCCCACTCCGTCACCCAGGCTGGAGTGCAATGGCACGCTCATGGCCACCTCAGCCTCCACCTGCTGGGCTCAGGCGATCCTTCTGCCTCAGCCTTCCAAGTAGCTGGAACTACCACATGCGCAACCACACATTTTTTGATTCATTGTAGTGATGAGGTCTCGCATGTTACCCAGGCTGGTCTTGAACCCTCGGGCTCAGGCAGTCCTATCTCGGCCTCCCAGAGTGCTGGGGTTAAAGGCGTAAGCCACTGCACCCAGCGTAGACAAAATATCTTATTCAGAATAAATGATCAATCCTTCTTCTAAAATCATAAGCAGAACAACATTTTACACGGTGCTCAAGTGGCTGCAGAGCTCTGTCTCCTTGTTTTGCTGCCCTGTTAGTTTGTCGAACATTTCCCTAGCACATGAGCAGACCCTCTCTAGTTGATCCCGTGTTTTAAGACCATCTTTCTTTTGCTGACGTCTTAGCCAGTGGAGCACAGAGCATCCCTACCGACAGTCCCACCAATGGCGAGGGTGCCCATGCTGGAGAGGAAGGTTTTACTGTGGATGATGAAGATTCTGATGGAGAGGTGAATACCTGGGAGCTGTCAGAAGGGACAGACTGTCCATCCAAGGAACAGACTGGCGATCTTTTTCATGAGGACTGGGACTTGGAGTTGAAAGCAGACCAAGGGAATCCATACGGTAGGTGTGGCGTTTCTAGGGTCCTAGACCAGGTCTTCTCAGGCCTTCCTTCCATTCTATACCTGGAGGCAGACAGTTTGGAAAAGGGGTCTACATCTATGAACTTAACCTGATAACTGTTATGGGTCTGCAGTCTCTTGAACAGCTTCTCTTCTATAGGGAAAACAAAAACGCCAAATTTTGCGTTTGGATCCATAATGTATTTCTTTGCTTTAACATTGAAACAGTGTTAGCCTCTCAAAAAAAAAAAAATAGAGATGGGGACTTGCTATGTTGCCCAGGCTGGTCTCAAACTCCTGGCCTCAATCGATCCTGCCTTGCCTCTCAAAGTGCTAGAATTACAGGCTTGAGCCACTGTACCCAGCCACTCCAAAAGTCTGCTGTGAATTGAGCAGCTCCAGATAAGTGCTGTTTTATCCAGTTTCCTTCCCCTTCGCTGCTAAGAACCCTTATCTGAGAAGCTGCAGGTTGTTCAGGATAAGCATGTTTGTAGTTCTTCAGGAAAGCAGGACTGTGAGTTTTTAAACAAAATAAGTGCAAGTATTGGTCCCCTAGATACATTTTGTTGGCTGTTTTTACCTTCCTTCCCTTAACCTGAATTTCAAAACTGCCTGCAGATGCTGACGATATACAGGAGAGCATTTCTCAAGAGATCAGACCCTGGGTGTGCTGTGCCGCACAAGGAGACATGATCTATGACCCCAGTTGGCACCATCCTCCTCCACTGATACCCCATTATTCCAAGATGGTTTTTGAAACGGGACAGTTTGATGATGCCGAAGATTGAGTGTGGCGCTTTCAACCTCTGGGTGGGTGGCCCCTCCAGACCAAGGTCTCTTTTCCTGTCTTTGAGGTGAGATGTCATACCTGAGAAAGTGTTCCCAGGGATCCCTGAGTCTGGGGTACACAGACTGATGTTTGATATGGCCCTGCTGTACTCCCAGTTCTGTCCTTTGTTGTTTTTAATGGGTTCCTCCTTGGAACATGTGAGTGTTCTTGTCTGTGTCGAGAGGAGTTGTGTTCTTTATAAATAAAGGTAGAAAAATAAATCAGTATGCTTTGTCTGCTTTTTTCCCTTTTACTTAGGTGCTTCTGTGCAGCACCGTATTCCTTCATTTAAAGTCCCTGAATTACATTTTAAGAATTCAAGCATTTGGAATCTTAAAACTACTCTGTGAAAGAAAAAAATTAGTTTTGCTTCTGTAGATCTGGCACTATTGACCAAGGATTGGAATCCAGGAAACCCTGGTGACTTTGCGACTGATTTCTATTCCTGTTGAAGGAAAAGCTGAACATTTACTTAGTTAACAAAGGCTTTCCATAGATTTATAAATGCAAATTAATTAAACCAGTAATTGTGTAACCCTTAATTGACATGAAACTTTATTTTCTGTTTAATCTTTTTTTTTTGAGTCAGAGACTCACTTTGTCACCCAGGCTGGAGTGCAGTGGTACACTTACTGCCATCGCAGCCTCGACATGTTGGGCTCAGGCGAGCCTTTCGCCTCAGCCTCACAAAGTGCTGGGATTACAGGCATGAGCCACCATGCCTGGCTTGTTTAATCTTTTAATCAGAATAATTACTTATATGAAGTTATGTTTTGGAATTTAACTCATTTTAGAGATGAGGAAGGTAAAACTCATTTTTTTTTTTGTTTTTAGTTGTGGTCTTATTCTATCACCTAGGCTGGAGTGCAGTGGCATGATTACGATGATCACAGCTCATGGCAGCCTCGACCATCCTGGGCTCAAGCAATCCCTCCACCTCAGCCCCTCGAGTAGCTGGGCTACAGGCATGCACCACCATGCCAGCTAATTTTTTTATTTTTTCTGTAGAGAGGAGGTCTTGCTATGTCGCCCAGGCTGGTCTTGAAAGCCTGGGCTCAAGCATTCCCCCTGCCTCGGCCTCCCAAAATACTAGGGTTGCAGGCATGAGCCACTGCACCTGGCAAGACTAAAAATATTTTGACCTCTTCAAGATCACACAGTGGCAGAACTGGGACCTAGATGCACACAGGACTCTAAGATCCGTTCTCTTAGTTGGCCCTGCGGATTTAACAACATAACTATGAGGTATGGGACCACCAGAGTAAGTCACCTTTGTCCCCTTTACAGGCTCTGGGATTGTTTCTTACCTCCTGCCCTCCTTATTGAAGCTAAATGAAGAAAAGCTTTTAGATCTGAAATCTGAGAACACTCCATAGTGGTTGATTGAGCATTTGACCACGTAAACTTTTTCAAAGACCCTATGAGCTGTATGAACTAGGCAGAACCTTTTGAGAGAAGGCAGTAGCCTTGGCTGTCCTAGGGGGAGAAAAATGCCCCTTCCATAGTCTTTGCCAAAAGGGCAGTTGTAGCTTTTATCACCACACCCCTCTTTCTTTCCTCTTCCTCCTTCCAAAGTCACAGTTGATGAGACCATGAATATGTCTGGCATGAAAAGGCAAACTTGAGAAACCGAGCCAAGAGATGTGAGGGGCTTGTGGAGGATAGCACAGTTGCTGAAATGGAAAGGCCGTGTTGTTTCGAGGTTGGGGTGTGTGTGTGTAAGCTGGAGTTATGAGGCGGCTGAAACCATGAGCAAAGGCGGAAGTTGTGAGGTGGGAGATGCATGTGTGGTGGCACAGAGGGAGTGGAGAAAAAACAGACTGAAAAGCATATGTGCCTGAGTAGCTAAGCAAAGAAAATTCACAAGTCGCTGCTGTGAGCTATGGAAGAGTTGTGAATCTAGGACTCTCTTTTGCTTTTTACAAGTTGAGCTTTGGTTCCTCTTGCTTGTTTTTTCCAGTGAAGTGGGTAAAAGAGGGAAATAGAGCTTACTGGAGTAAGGAGGTAGAAAACAATATTCTCTTAAGACATTAGAATGGTTTTTATGACTGAAAGTTGGGTGTGTCAGGAGAACAAGAAAAGAGGAGGGGAGTGAGTCAGTTGTTCTGATTTCAGTGTTGTGCTGGTGTCCCTCATGGGATGATTCAAGCACAGAGAAAGATGCAGAGTGTAACCGTTATCTCAGGGAGGTGAGATGGGACTACGAAAAAAAGTAGTGAAATGGAGAAATACTAACAATATAATATGTGAAAATGTGGACTCCAAAATACTGATAATGCACATATGAAATAATTACATATAGAAATGATAAGGACTACAAGGTAATTTGATTAGACAATGGAAGTGTAGGCAATTTTGCTTTTATATGTTTGTTATTGTAATTTAGATTTTGCAGTTAGGTATTGAAATTAAAGACAAGTTGTTATTCTCTTTTTTTTTGAGTTCGAGTCTCAGTCTGTTGCCCAGGCTAGAGTGCAGTGATACATCATAGCCATCGCAGCCTCAACCTGCTGGGCTCAGGTGATCCTTCCTCCTCAGCCTTCCAAACAGCTGGAGCTACAGGTGTGCACCACCTCATGCTGCTAATTTTTTGATTTATTGTGGAGAAGAGGTCACGCCAGGCTGGTCTCAAGTCCCTGAGCTCAGGCAATCCTCTTGCCTCTGCCTCTCAAAGTGCTAGGAGTACAGGCATGAACCACTGTACCTGGCCAAGATGTTATTCTTTTTTTTCTTTTCTTTAAAACAATTTTTTTTTTTGAGTTGGAGTCTTACTCTGTTGCCCAGATTGGAGTGCAGTGGCGTACTCATGGCCACCCTAGCGTCGACCTGCTGGGCTCCAGCGATCCTTCTGCCTCAGCCTTCCAAGTAGCTGGAACTACAGGTGCGTGCTACCATGCCTGGCTAATTTTTTATTTATTGTAGAGACGAGGTCTCACCAAGTTGCCTAGGCTGGTCTCGAACCTGTGGGCTCAGGCAATCCACTCGCCTTGGCCTCCCAAAGTGCTGGGATTATAGGTTGAGCCACTGAGCCTGGTCAAAATTTTTTATTTTAAAGATGTGGGATGCAATTAAGGGTTAGGTATACAAATGTTCATTATGCAGGTACCCTTGTTGATGAGGTGTGCTCTCTACCCTGGCAGGTTCCCACTACTGCCAATTCTTTTCTTATAGTATTATGATAATTGTTCAAGGTCCACTTATGAGTGAGAACATGTGATACTCAGTTCTCTGTTTCTGTGACAGATCACTCAGTGTTATAGACTCTAAGTCCATAAGATGTTTTTAAGTTATGTCCTCTGTCTTGTCTTCTCTGTTCTCTCTGACAAGCATCACAACACTTGTGTCACTCTGCTACAGTCACTGGTTTATGAGTCTGCCTCTCCTTGTAGGCTAAGGAGACTTTGAGGGCAGGACCATAACTTACTCCTCAATGCCCCTGTTTCGTAGCGTGCGGCCCAACATGAAAATATTCAGTCAATACTGGCACACATCCATTTACCTTCAGCAATGGTGCAGTATTTGCCTTGGCTGTATTTCGGGTTGATTGATAACATCCCAGGCTAATGATGAAAAAAGAACAAGGTATTTGAAGAATCTTTAAAAAGTCTTTGTGTTAGGCCAGGTACCGTGGCTCAAACCTGTAATCCTAGCACTTTGGGAGGCCGAGGTGAGGGGATTGCCTGAGCCCACGGGTTTAAGAATAGCCTGGGCAACTTAGTGAGACCTCATCTCTGTAATAAAAAAAATAAAAATTAGTCGGGTATGGTAGTGCGTGCCTGTAGTTCCGGCTACTTGGAAGGCTGAGGTGGAAGGATCGCCTGAGCCCAGCAGGCCAACACTGGGGTGGCCATGAGTGTGCTACCGCACTTCAGTCTGGGCGATGGAGTGGGACTCAAACTCAAAAAAAAAAAAGTATTTGTGTTAAATCTAAATCTGATTAGGATTTAATTAGGGTTCTTTATCTATTAACCTCCTTTTTTAAAATTTGAAATCTCACCCTGTTGCCCAGGCTGGAATGCAGAGGCACACTCATGGCCACCGCAGCCTCGACCTGCTGGGCTCATGCAATCCTTTATCCTCAGCCTTCTAAATAACTGGAACTACAAGTGTGTGCCACCACCCTGGCTAAATTTGTGATTTATTATAGAGATGTGTTCTCGCCTAGTTGCTCAGACTGGTCTCAAACCCCTGGACTCAGGCAATCCTCTTGCCTTCACCTCCCAAAGTGTTTGAGATTATAGGCATGAGCCACCATTTTTAATTTATTTTTTTGAGTCAGAATCTCACTTTGTCACCCAGGCTGGATTGCAGTGGCACACTCACAGCCACTGCAACCTCGACCTGCTGGGCTCAGGCGATCCTTCTGCCTCAGCCTTCCAAGTGACTGGAATTACAGGCGCATGCCACCATGCCCAACTAATTTTTTTGATTTATTGTAGAGACGAGGTCTTGCCAAGTTGCCCAGCCTGGTCTTGAACCCCTGGACTCAGGATCCTCTCGCCTCAGCCTCCCAAAGTGTTGGGATTACAGGCTTGAGTCACCTCACCCTGCCTAATTTATTATTTTAAAAACAGTGTAAGCCGGGCTCGGTGGCTTAACCTGTAATCCTGCGCCTTTGGGAGGCTGAGGTGAGTGGATTGCCTGAGCCCGAGGGTTCAAGACCCGCCTGGGCAGCGAGACCTCATCTCTACAATAAATCAAAATTCAGCCGGGCGTGGTAGCGTGTGCCTGTAATTCCGGCTACTCAGAAGGCTGAGGTGGAAGGATCGCCAGAGCCCAGTGGGTTGAGGCTGCAGTGGCCTCCAGTCTGGGCGACAGAGTGAGACTCCAACTCAAAAAAAAAAAAAAAAATCTGTCTACTGAGCTGAGAAGTCTCAATCTGAAAATGGGGGAAAACATGAATGTTGCTTGGTTTGTCTTTGTCTTTTTGTCTGCAGAAATTTCCTCTACCTGCTTCCCTTCGCAGGGAGCTCACTACCTCAGAAGGAGCCCATCTGTTGCTGGCTAGTGCTGTTCATGGGAAACGTCTTCATTTTTTTGAACTGAAATTCACCCATTTGGCCCTGGTCTGCTCTGTGGTCCTGACACTGTTTCAAATATCAGAAATTAGCCATCCTATTCTCTCTGGCTTTTTGTTTTCTAGGCTAAATAGGCAATGGGCAGTTGCCAATATGTGTCTAGAATTGGGGGAGGAGGCGGAGAGAGAGAGAAAGAGAAAATGAGAGAAACTGGTGGTGCAAATTTGGGAATTTTTGAGGTTTTGGTAGGCATTACAGCATCGGGAGAGGTGGAGACTTCAGTGAGGGTATGTAGAGAGGGGGGGGCCAAGGTCAGAAACTGGGGGAGCTCTGGGGGTTAAGAGATAGGTGGGAAGATATGGTCACAAAGGCAGGCTGTGGCAAAGGAGGAGGAAGACCAGTGAGTGGAGGTGCCCCTCAAGCCCAACCTAATACACAGAAGAGAGTTAGAAGAAATAGCGGCCATCTATTGTACACTAAGTCCCCTACATATGAATGAGTTCCTTTCCGAGAGCATGTTCTTATGTCCAACAAAGTTAGCTTAGGTACCAAGCTAACACAATTGGCCCCATAATACTGTACTGTAATAGGTTTATAATACTTTTCACACAATAATACATAAATAAGCACACACGCAAAAGACATTTTTACTCTGACAGTGTAGCATGTGACAATATATGCCAGACACATGAACTAACTTACATGATTGGACCTGTGAACATGCATTCGAATCTTTGAAATTTTACAACTTGAAGGTTTGTATGTAGGGGACTTACTGTAGACAGAGGCTAAATGAGACGAAGGTTCCCAAGGGTATTTTGGGATGTGGGAATTAGGAAGTACTCACATGATGTGATGACCTGGGAGTGGCAGGGGCATCGCGGGCTGAAACGCTTTGCAGGATGCGTGTGGCCACTGGAGTGGCCGCCCTTGGCAGAGCTGCTTCTCTTGACTGAGGCACTGGTGCCTTCTGGTTAGCTTCTTTCGGAATGTGTGACAGGCTGGGCAGAGGCAGTGATGGGAGAGAAAAGGAGGGAATGGAGAGAGGGACAGTGGTGGGCAGAGGCTGTGAGAAATGTAGGTACTAAGGGCCTGTTGAGTAGAACTAAAGAGAAACTTTTATCTTTTCTTTTTACTTTTTTTTTTTTTTTTTTTGATTTGGAGTCTCACTCTGTTGCCCAGGCTGGAGTGCAGTGGCACGCACATGTCCACCGCAGTCTCAATCTGCTGGCCTCAAGTGATCACAACTCAACCTTCCAAGTAGCTGGAACTACAGGCATGTGCCACAACACCCAGCTAATTTTTTTTTTTTTTTACTGTAGAGATGAAGTCTCATCAAGTCTTGAACCTGTGGACTCAGGCAATCCTCTTACCTCGGTTTCCCAAAGTGCTGGGATTATAGGCCTGAGCCACCATGCCTGGTTTTGACTTTTCTTTCAATCGATATTGTGTACCAAGAAAGAAACCACAACCAGCCACAACCTGAATCTTTTTTTTCTTTTTCTGAGTCAGAGTCTCACTCTGTTGTCCAGGTTCCCAGGCTGGAGCGTAGTGGCATGCTCATGGCCACTGCAGCCTCCACTTGCTGGGCTCAGGAGATCCTTCCATCTCAAACTTCCAAGTAGCTGGAACTGCAGGCATGTGCCACCATGCTTGGCTAATTTTTTTAGCTTTCTGTAGAGATGAGATCTCGCCAAGTTGCCCAGGCTAGTCTCAAATACCTGGGCTTAGGCAATCTTCTTGCCTCCACCTCCCAAAGTACTGGGATTACAGGCATGAGCCACTGTGCCAAGCCCCAAATCTTGGGTGATGGAAGGGAGAGTAAGTGTGTGTTCATCAGGTGTGTGTGGATGACACTGGGGTAGGCACTTGTTTGTTTTCTCTCCTTTATCCCTCTCTCCATACTGGCAGGCAGTTGGCTTTCTGCTCATTACCTCAAAGGAGGTATGTGGCAGGGTTGAAACCAGCTAAAACATCTTTCTGGCTTTTGTTTGATAAACACGGATCAAGTGATTGATTTTTTTCTTTTGGTAAGGAGGCACAGGGGTTTTGGGCCAATAGACTGTGCATCTTGAAGAAATTTGGAGGAAAAAGAATTTTCTCCAGGCCAAAAAAAAAAAAGACCGGTTGCAGTGGCTCATGCCTGTAATCCCAGCACTTTGGGAGGTGGAGGCGAGAGTATTGCCTCAGCTCACAGTTTTGAGACCAGCCTGAGCAATATGGTGAGACCTCGTCTCTACAATAAATCATAAAATTAGCTGGGTATGGTGGCGCATGCCTGTAGTTCCAGCTACTTGGAGGACTGAAGCAGAAGGATCACCTGAGCCCAGCAGGTCGAGGCTGCGGTGGCCGGGAGCTTGCCACTGCACTCCAGCCTGGGTGACAGAGTGAGACTCTGATTCAAAAAAATAAAACAAAAGGCCTTTGGGTTGTGAGAGAGATAAGAGGAGAGAGATATCTGGGAGGCTGAGAGAGGTGGGACAGGAGGGCTGCTTCCCGGGGTGTCCCTGGGAAGCTGGTCCTTGAGAGTGATAGATACTGGTTCTTATAGGTAGTCAGGTTGTTTGGCGAAAGATGTTCAGGTCTTAAGCATTCTGAGAAGCTGATGGACACAGAGGGGACAGGGAAGACCGTCAGACATCAGATGACCCAACCCCTGTTTGTCCCAGTGCAGCGTGAGGCCCTGGCACATCTCCAAGGAAGCAAAGAGATGCCCAGAAGGCCCGGATGGAATCTTGGGACCGGAAATAAGGAGGATGAGAGGACAGTGTTGCTTCTCTTGAACCCCCAAGATGTGGAAAATGCAAAATGTCGGAAAGCTGGGTGTGACTGAGGGACTGCTTGGGACCTGGGGCAGATCATCAGCTAGGAACATCCGATGTAGTTGAAGCATCACTGCTTGAGTAAATCCTGGAGTGCGAGTGATTTTGGTTTTACATTTTCTATCTTGATGAAGAACTTGCAATTTTTGAACCATCATGGAACCAAATTGTGGTGTTCTCAATTTGTTTTTGTTTTTTTTGAGTTGGAGTCTCACTCTGTCACCCAAGGCTGGAGGGCAGTGGCATGCTCATGGCCACTGCAGCCTTGATCTGCTGGGCTCAGGTGATCCTTTCGCCTCAGCCTTCCACTTAGCTTGAACTACAGGCATGCATCACCACATTCCACTAATTTTTGATTTATTGTAGAGATGAGATCTCACCAAGTTGCCCAGGCTGGTCTTGAATCCCTGAACTTAGGCAATCCTCTCACCTCAGCCTCCCAAAGTGATGGGATTATAGGCATGAGCCACAGTGCCTGGCTTTGTTCTCAATTTGTTCAGGTAATTTTGTGTATTTTTGATGGCTTTCCATTGTTTCTGTCCGTTTTATGACTTTTTCCTTCTGGGATATTCTGGGGGGGACGGAGCCCCTCAACCTACCCCAACTTAGTTTGATGCCATGTTTGCAGAGGAGACAGCTGGTCATCGTGAGACCCCAGAGGGTGTGGTGGCCGGCACTTCCCCAGGTGTTTCTCTCTAACACTTGTGTGCCTGGGCTGGAGGGGCCTTTCCATGGAGGCTTCTTCCCCTTCTCAGAAGTTGGCTGTAGTGTCTACAGAGACCACCCTCTCTGTGTGCAGAAGCAACTGGCTAGACTATGCACAGCCCTGCTGCCCTGAGGAAATCTGAGCCTGCCTCCCCAGGAGACGGAAGCAAATGCATTGGCTAAGTAAGTAGCTTGGCGCTGCGCTGCCCTTGGCTTTCCGGAGTTTGCATTCTTGGGCCCAACTTTTCACAGAACGGTTGGAATATGGAGAGAGATAAAAAAATAACCCTGGCTGCAGCCCATCTGGATTCCGCCTCCCAGTTCTCCCAGTGCTGATTCCCCACCGGAGTCACTGAGAACGCTGAATCCCAAGGACGGTATGTGTGGCCCGTGCACGCGTGTGTGAGTCTGGCGCGCCAAGGAGAAGCACCACCGCTGGAGGGTGGAGCAGGAAGGCAGGAGGCAGGGCTGGCTCTCGCTTCGTTGACTTGGCTGCAAACCCAAGGCCTTTGGAGAGAACGGCCTCTCTGCTTTGGGCAGTTTCTATCCAGCTATGGGACGGAGCTAGATCCCGCCTTGTTTATGGGCAGGAGGACAGTTCAGCTGAGTTCCTGGGCACCAGGGTTTGTAGAATGCCAATGTAGGATCTGTCCTTGGTGATCCCTGTGGAGTAAGGCACCGCACTGGTTTTCAAAGAAGGTTATTTCCTTCCGCCTCGCAGGGTTTTCTGGGCCTTCTCCCCCTTGAGTCAGAGAGAAAGATTTCCCCAGGAGGCACGCTTCCATTTTCTGACCTTTGCAAGGTGCAGTTGGTTTTCTTTTTCTTTCCTTTTTTTTCTGGAGAGGTGGTTTTTATTTCAAAAGCAATTTCCTCTGACAGGGTCTCATTAGCTGTTGAACAAATGTGGCAGATATAAGTTAGAGCCATGTGTTTGGCAACTCCAGGCAGGGTCTGAATTTCCTCTGGCTGCTGCCTGTGGCCTTATTCTGTTTGTCCAGCAGGTGGCAGTAAAGACCGATGGACGCCGCTGTCTCCAGTGTGACCCACGGGGACATTCAGGGGTTCTGAAGGAGATGCCAGGCTGGCTCAGGGTTCCCGTCCTGTTAGCAGGCCTCCTGTTGGATGGCACAATCACCTGTGAATTCTCAGGATTTGTCCAGATTTGTAGATGGGTTTTCTCAGAATAGGCTACTGTGAAATCGAGGGGAAGGGTCATTGTTGTTACCCCCCAACACCTGCCTCAGCGCCTGTCACATAGAGAGTGCTTCATATATACTTGCTGACTTAACCAGAGTGTGCCAACCAGCGTATATGGAAAGGAAAGGAAAGTGCATTGGCTGCGTCCCTTTGCCAGAGCAGATGCTAGGTGATCTTATGAAATAGGGTGTATCATTCCCACTTCCTAGAAAAAGAAGTCGAGACACAGGGAAGGGAATTCACTGGCCGAAGGTCACAAAGACAGCGTGTGACTCAAGTTGTCTGACTCCAAGGTTTGGGCTTGCATGCTTGCTCTACTAAGGTGGCAAACATTTAGGTTTAGCAGACGTCTAGTATTAATTTGGGCTCAGAAAAGCCAGGGTGTCTAGGGTGGATTTGATCTTTTTCTTTTTCTTTTTTTTTTTTTTTTGAGTCGGAGTCTCACTCTGTTGCCCAGGCTGGAGTGCAGTGTGCTCATGGCCATCACAGCCTTGACCTGTTGGATTCAGGTGATCCTTCTACATCAGTCTTCCAAGTAGTTAGAACTACACGCTAGAACTACCACCACACCCAGCTAATTTTTAAAAAACTTATTGTAGAGATGAGAGCTCACCATGTTGCCCAGGTTAGTCTCAAACCCCTGGGCCTCCACTTCCCAAAGTGCTGGGATTACAGGAGTGAGCCACTGCGCCTGGCTTGATCTTTTTCAGGAATTTATTTATTTATTATTATTATTTTTTGAGTTGGAGTCTCACTCTATCGCCTGGACTGGAGTGCAGTGGCCGCTCCCGGCCACCCTCGACCTGCTGGGCTCCGACGATCCTTCCGCCTCAGCCTTCCAAGTAGCTGGAACTACAGGCGTGCGCTACCACGCCCGGCTAATTTTTTGATTTATTGTAGAGATGAGGTCTCACCAAGTTGCCCAGGCGGGTCTCGAACCCACGGGCTCAGGCAATCCACTCACCTCAGCCTCCCAAAGTGCGGGATTACAGGCTGAGCCACTGAGCCCGGCTCATGAATTTATTTTTGAACACCTGCTGTAGACTGTATTCAGGATGAAATGGTAGAGGCCCTCATTCCTGCTTTCACGGGGGCTCGGAGTCAAGGAAAGTGATGGCACACAATAGGTTGTTGTGGTACCAGAGAAGAGCTAGGATAAGAGGAAACCCAGGGAGTGGGGGAACCCAGAAGAAGGGGTCAAGGAGAGCCCTCAGAGGAGCCAGCCTCTGAGCCCTTGAGGACTTGTCGTCTAGGCAGAGGGAGCTGTGTGGGCAGACTCCCCAGTGTGGGAGGACTTGAAGTACTTGGGGGAGCTGGCTAGGGGCATGGTCAGGGGTGAAGCCAGGTAAGAAAACGGCCTTGAAAATCATGCCAAGGAGCTTGAAGGGTTTTTAGCAGGAATGTGGCATGGGCAGATTTTTAGTTTTGGAAGATTCTTCTAGTTCCTGGTGGAGAGTGGTGGGAAGAGGCTGAGACTGAAGGCAGGGAGGTCAGGTGGAGGGCTAGAGTCTACAAGAGAGGATGGTGACCTAAGCTAGGGTAAGAGCTGTGGAGATGGAGGGAGCTGGACAGATAGGAACTATTTATAGCAGGTAGAGCTGACAGGGGTGGGGACAGATTTCTTGGGAGGAGCAGGCGAGGGAGAGGAAAGAGTCTGGAATGACCTTGAGGTGTTGGCTTGGGCAACCAGGTGGATGGAATCATCTCTTAAGTGTGAATGGTCTTCATAATTCATAAGCACTTTCACATCTACTGTTTCAAGAGGATGGTGAGCCAGGTGTGGTAGCTCAAGCCTGTAATTGTAGCAATTTGGGAGGCCGAGGCATTCGAGACCAGCCTGGGCAACTTGGTGAGACCTCATCTCCACAATAAATCAAAAAATTAGCTGGGTGTGGTGGTGTGCACCTGTAGTTCCAGCTACTTGGAAGGATGAGGAGGAAGGATCGCCTGAGTAGAGCAGGTCGAGGCTGCGGTGGCTGGGAGCAACATGCCACTGTACTCCAGCCTGGGCAACAGAATGAAACTCTAACTCAAAAAAAAAGAGGATGATGCTACATGTTCCACAAGTAGAGCTGTGTCCCCGGACTTTGGAAGACCACCCCCGGGACTGTGTAGCTCTGCACCTTAAACTTGTGAAGGTCATGCCTTCCGTTGTTCCTGATGCTCAGGGTATGGTGCTTTTCTCACACAGGGTGACTGGAGTGAACTCTGGTTGCTTCTCCGGCATCTATTCCCATTCTCTTGGTGACCGTGCTTTTCCCATGTAGTCTGTGGGCTTTGGGGAAAACTAACTCTACCTATTCCCGGACATAGGGGCAGAGCATAATGTTCAGGCCCAAGTTTACATGCGCTCCTTGTCCTCTGTATTTGTTTCCTAGGCCTGCCGTAACAGGTTGCCACACAGTTGGTGACTGAAGACAACAGAAATTGTAGTCTTTCATAATTCTGGAGGGCAGAAGTCTGAAATCAGGGTATCAACAGGACTGCTCCCTCCAGAGGCTGTAGGGGAGTCTAGGGGACTCTTCCAGCTTATGATAGCAGTTGGCATTCCTTGGCTTGTGGCTACTCAATGTCTGTCTTCTGTTTGTTTGTTTCTTTCTTTCTCAGGCTGGAATGCAGTGACATAATCACTGCTCACTGCAGCCTCAACCTCCTGGGCTCAGACGATCCTCCTGCCTCAGCCACCCTAATATCTGGGACTACAGGTGTGCACCACCACACCTGGCTAATTTCTTGATTTTTTTTTTTTTGTAGAGTCAAGGTCTCATTATGTTGCCTAGGCTGGTCTTGAACTCCTGTGCTCAAGCAATCCTCCTGCCCTGGCCTCCCAAAGTGCTGGGAATACAGGTATGAGCCACTGCATCCAGTCTCCTCTTTTTCTTATAAGGGTACTTGTCATTGGACTTAGGGGCCACCTGGGTAACCGAGGATGATCTCATCTCAAGATCCTTGATTACATCTGGAAAGACCCCCTTTTGAAATAAGGTCACATTCACAGGTTCCAGGGGTTAGGAAGTAGATGTGATTTTGAGGGGTGTTACCATCCAACCCACTACAGCCACTGTGTATGGCCAGGCAGAACAAGATTCGGACCATGATGATGCTGTTAAGCCCCTGCCAGCCAATCTAGAAGACTGTCTCCTTTAGGACTTTGAGTTCTATAATCCAGTCAGTCCTCCATATTTCTTTAAGCCAGTTTGCCACAACCTGCTGCACCCCCATCACTAGCTGTAACGTGTGTCCTGACTGAGGCACAGTGCCCATCTGGAGGCCTGCATGCAGGCAGCTATGTGTGATGGAGACTGGAATTCTTCCTGGTTGGGCTCTATTGTGGACACTGTGTCACCTTGGACAAGCCACAGCTTTGCGAACCATCAGCTTGAATGTATAAATGAGCCCTCGTCCCTGCAAAAGGCTCTTTAAAATGGAAACCACTGTGGTTTCTGTTGTTACGGCCTCTGCATTCCAAGAAAGATGTAATAGAACTGGAAAAGGGCCCAATGATGGAGTGGGGAAGGGCTTTTACCATGAGGGCAAGCTCCAGGGTTAGAACTCTCCAGCCTGGAAGCATGGAAGCTGAGGAGGGAGGACAACTACAGCCCTTTTGTGGGAAGGCATACCGACAAGGTGGACCAGACTGTTCATTAGATTCCAGGATCCTTATTTTTTATGCATGTATATACACACACATTTATATGTATAAAAGTAATCTGGCTGGGTGCGGTGGCTCATGCCTATAATCCCAGCACTTTGGGAGGCCAAGATGAGAGGATTGCCTGAGCCCACGGGTTTGGGAACAGCCTGGGCAACTTGGCGAGACCTCATCTCTACAATAAATCAAGAAAAATTAGCCGGGCATGGTGGCACGTGCCTGTAGTTCCAGCTACTTGGAAGGCTGAGGTGGAAGGATTGTCTGAGTCCAATAGGTCAAGGCTTCAGTGGCTGTGAGCATGCCGCTGCACTCCAGCCTGGGCGACAGAGTGAGACTCTGACTCAAAAAAAAACCCAACAAACCTATAGATACACACATATTTGTATGTACAAAAATAATCTATAGCGGCTGGGTATGGTGGCTCACACTTGTAATCTCAGCACTTTGGGAGGCTGAGGTGGGAGAACTGCTTAAGCCCAGGAGTTTGAGACCAGCCTGGGAAATATAGTGAGACTTTGTGTGTACAAAAAAATTAAAAAATTATCCAGGTGTGGTGGCGCATGCCTGTAGTCCCAGCTACTCGGAAGGCTGAGGTGGAAGAATCTCCTGAGCCCAGAAGATCGAGGCTGCAGTGAGTGGTGATTGTGCTACTGCACTCCAGCCTGGGTGATAGATTGAGACCCCAACTCAAAAAAAAACACCTGTAGCAGCCACTACATATATACTATATAATACACACACACACATATATATAAGCACACATATGTATATGTATAAAAATAACCTGTAGTAGCCAAGTCATCATATATATATACACACATATACATGGGGTGCCCCCAAAACGTGTACACATTTTTAAGTATAACATTCACCCAAAAGATGGCGTTAATCAAATGAATGCTAGCGTCACCATGAGACAGGCAGGACAAAGAAAAATGGCAGAAGCACGGCTGAGCGATCGTCATACTACACACTGCTACCGTAATTACTACACACTGCTACCGTAATTCCATCAACTTCCAAAAGTAATACATAGATCATATCTCTTAAAATGTGTATATACTTTTTTGGCACCCCTGTATGTATACATATACAACCTGTATGTAGAGAGGTGCTCCTAATAGTTTGCGAAGTTGTTTCAGGGCAAGTGATAGGAAGTGCTATAGCAGGCAGTGGAGAGGTAAATTGAGGCCCTCGGGCAGCTTGACGTGGTGCACCTGGAGTCAGACCTCGGCTCTCCTGGCTCCGGCTGTGTGATTGTGAGCAAACCCCTTTTCCCCTGATTCTGAGGCTGTGCGCCAGTAAATTGGGGGCAAAAACCTGGGAATAAACCAGACATGAACTGCCACAGACTCACCCTGCTCTGTCCACCTGCCCGCATGGACACTCACGTGACTGCCTCTGCTTGGTCCTTCCGATGGGTCTGCCAGCTGTGGATCCCCCACGCAGGCGTGCAGTCTCCTCTCCTCTCCTGGGCTCAGGGGTCACTCGAGCCGCTTTTCCCTGTCTTTCCCGTGTCATCTATCTCCTCTTCTCTACTAGATTCTTCTCTTATATTTAAAAATGCTATTATTTCTCTCTTTTTTTTGAGTTGGAGTCTCACTCTCGCCCAGGCTGGCACGCTCACAGCCACCCCAGCGTCGGCCATAAAATGCTATTATTTCTCCCATCTTAAAACAACCCTTCCCTGATCCCACTCTTCCCTCTAGCTACTGCACTCTTTCTCAGATCTACTTTGCAACAAAACTCCTTGGAAGAACGGTCTAGGCGTGGTGGCCCAAGCCTGTAATGCCAGCACTTTGGGAGGCCAAGGCAAAAGGATTGCCTGAGTCCAGGGTTCGAGATCAGCCTGGGCAACTTGGTGAGACCTCGTTTCTACCAAAAAAAAAAAAAAAAAATTAGCCGGGCGTTGTGGCATGTGCCTATAGTTTCAGCTACTTGGAAGGCTAAGGTGGAAGGAACACCTGAGCCCATCAGATTGGGGCTGCAGTGGCCGTACTCCAACCTGGGTGATAGAGTGAGGCTCCAACTCAAAAACAACAACAACAAAAAAGAACTGTCTATACTCACTGCTTCTCCTCACTCAGTGAATCTTTACAAAATGAACATACCCATGTAATGACCACCCAGCTAAAAAAAAATTGCCAGCACCCCAGAAAACCTGCTCCCCTCTTCATTACTTACCTTTCTCTGTACCCCAAGGGTGCAGAGATTTGTTACACCAAAGATGTGTGAATCTTTTTTGTTTTGTTGTAAAATACATATAACACAAAAGTTTCCATTTTAACCATTTAAAAATGGTACAACTCAGTTGGGCATGGTGGCTCGCACCTGTAATCCAAGCACTTTAGGAGGCTGAGGCGGGAAGATTGCTTGAGCCCAGGAGTTCGAGACCAGTCTGGCCAACATAGCGAGACCGTGTCTCAACAAAAAATGAAAGCATGAGCCAAGCGTGGTGGCACATGCCTGGAGTCCCAGTTACTCGGGGGTGTGAAGCAGAAGGATCACCTGAGCCCAGGAGGTCGAGGCTGTGGTGAGCCATGATCGTGCCACTGTACTCCAGCCAGGGTGACAGAGTGAGACCCCGACTTGAAACCAAAATGAAACAAAAGTGTGCAACTCAGAGGCATTTTGTACATTCACAGTATTGTGCAGCCACCATCCCTGCCCAGCTCCAGAGCATTCTATCACTTCAGAAGGAAAGTCCGTGCCCATTGGCAGTCACTCTCCATTCCCTATCTCCCTCAGCCCCTGGCAACTTACACATCTGCTTTTTACCTCTGTGGACCTGCCTATTCTTGATATTTCAAATAAATGGACTCATGTAATTCATGGACTTTTGTGTCCAGCTTCTTTCACCCAGCATAATATTTACAAGGTTCATTCTTGCTGTAGCATGTATAAACCCTCTACTCTTTTTTATGGCTGCATAATATTCCATTGTGTGGCTATACCACATTTCGTTTATCCATTCATCCATTCATGGACATTTGGGTTGTTTCCTTTTGGCTATTGTAAATAGTGCTGCTATGAATTTTCACATACAAGTTTTGTTTGAGCACCAGTTTTATCTGCTTTCGAACTGTATTTATTTATTTATTTATTTGGAGTCAGAGTCTCACTCTGTTGCCCAGACTGGGGTGCAGTGGCATGCTCACGGTCACCCCAGCATCGACCTGCTGGGTTCAGGTGATTCTTCTTCCTCAGCCTTCCAGGTAGCTGGAACTGCAGGCATGCGCTACCACACTCAGCTAAGTTTTTGATTTTATTGCAGAGATGAGGTTTCCCCGAGTTGCCCAGGCTGTTCTTGAACCCGAGGGCTTAGGCAGTTCTCTCACCTTGGCCTTTCAGAGTGCTGGGATTACAGGTTTGAGCCACCACACCTGGCTTGCTTTTGAACTTTAAATGGGTCACATGATTTCTGTTTTTTTGGTCTGACTTTATACTCTATCAATATTTTAAATTGATAAATAATATTTTAAATATGTGGTACATGTGATTTTTTTGAGTCGGGGTCTCACTCTGCTTCCCAGGCTGGAGTGCAGTGATACAATCATGGCTCACTGCAACCTTGACCTCATGGGCTCAGGTGTTCCCTCTGTTTCAGCCCCTCAAGTTGCTGGGACTATAAGAGCATGCCACCATACCCGACTAATCTTGTGATTTAATGTAGAGACAAGGTCTCACCATGTTGCCCAGGCTGTTCTCAGACTCCTTGACTCAGGCAATCCTTCTGCCTTGGCTTCCCAGAGTACTGGGATTACAGGTGTGAGCCACCATACCCAGCGTATGTGATATTTTTTTACGTACATAGAATGTGTAATGATCAAGCCAGAGTATTTGAGGTAAATGTCACTTTGAGTATTTATCATTTCTGTGTTAGGAAAAATTCAAGTCCTCTCTTCTAACTACTTTGAAATATACAAGACTTCATTAGAATGTATACCTTTGATCTCACTGGCTGTTTGTACCCATTAACCTACCTCCCTTTTTCTCCCTCCTCTATCAATATTCTAGTCTGTAGTGTGAGAATTATCCATGTTATTGCATATAACAGTCGTTTGCTCATTTTTATATTTGAGTTGGGGGTCTTACTCTGTCACCCAGGCTGGAGTCCAGTGGCATGATCATGGCTCACTATAGCTTTGACCTCCTGATCTCAAACAATCCTTCTGCCTCAGCCTCCTGGGTACCTGGGAGCAAGCCTGGATAATTTTTTTTTTTTTCCCACAGAAGCAGGGTCTCGTCATGTTGCCCAGGCTAGTCTCAAGCGCCTGGGCTCCCAAAGTGCTGGTATAACTGGTGTGAGTCACTGCGCCCAGCTGTTTGCTCGTTTTCATTGCAAGATAATACATCATTATGTGATTATATCACCATTTATCTAATCTATTATTGGTGGGTTATTTCTAGTTTGGGGTGGTCACGAAGAATGCTGCTGTGAATGTTTTTGTCCATGTCTTCTGGTGAACATATGTGTGAATTGCTATTAAATACATGAAGTGAGGACCCAGAAAACCCCAGAATTATGTTTTGGAGGTCAGGCCCCTTGTAGTACACTCGGAATTTTTCCCTCCAGATCAAACTGTCAACCAAAGTTTTTGTCTGGAAGTTTTGAGAAGGTTGTGTCATGATTTGCAGAAGAAACATCCCGAGTTGTGGCAAACAGGTGACTTGTTCTTCTACCCTGACAATGCACCTGCCCACACTGGGCTGAGTGTTCAGCAGTTTTTGACCGAGAATGGCATGACCACTGTACCCTACCCTCTTTATTCACCTGATCTCTTCCCTAGAGATGTTTTTTGTTTGTTTCTCTGCATGAAAAAAGTCCTCAAAGGGAAACATTTTGCCAATGTGAAAAAGGTGAAACAAAAAATGGCAGAAGCACTAAAAAGCATCAGAATTGATGAGTTCAAGAATTGTTTTGAGCAGAGGAAAAAGTGTCTCAATAGGCATATTGCATCAGACAGAGAACACTTGAAGGTGACTGAAGTTTAAATATGTAAGACTAAATACATAATTTTAATAAATAAATTCAAGTTTTTTTGCCCCCTTCCCCCCCAAACCCAGAAGGGAATTGCTGGGTCATAGATTATACACATCTTCAGCTTTGGCAGATACTGTTAAAAGCTTTTTCTAAGATGGTAGTGATTTCCACTCCCACAAGGAGTGTATGCAAGTTCCAGCCACTCCGTATCTTTGCCAGTGTTCTGTGATTCTTTTTTTTTTTTTAAATCTTGGCTTTTCTGGTGGGTGGTGATTTTCTCTAAGTTTACTTGCATTTCTCTCTGAACTCTTCCGTTTCACCATGACTGCTCCAGCCCATGGTCAATGCTCAGTTCTCCTCTTGTCCACCCCACCAGCAGCATTTGGCAGCTTCACATACCCTCTTCCTTATCACACCTTCCTCCGCATGGTTTCCAAGGCCCATACATGCTTGTTTTTCCTTCTACTGTTTACTCCTCCTCAGCCCTCTGCTTCATTTCTCTTCTCTCTGACCTCTAACTGTGCTTTAACCTTAAGTCTCTCTTCTCTGTGAACTCCCGTTGATCTCATCCAGTCTTGTGGCTTCAAATACCAGCAAAATCCCTTGAAAGAACTGTCAACACTCATTGTCTCTTTTTAAAAAATTAAACAACTGGGTGTGGTGAGAGGCTCACATTTGTAATTCCAGCACTTTGGGAGGCCGAGGTGGGAGGATTGCTTGAGTCCATGAGTTCAAAAACAGCCTAGGCAACATAGTGAGACCTCATCTCTACAAAAAATAGAAAAAATTAGCCAGACATGGTAGTGCATGTCTGTAGTCCCAGTTATTTGGGAGGCTGAGGCAAAAGACTTACTTGACCGCAGGAGGTCAAGGTTTCGGTGAGCTATGGTTATGCCACTACACTCTGGTACTAGGTAACAGAGTGAGATCCCAACTAAAAAAAATTTTTTTTAATTAAACAATTTTTTTTGTAGAGATGGAATCTGCTGTGTTGCTTAGTCCGGTCGCAAACTTTAGGACGGATCCTCAAGTGATCCTACTGACTCAGCCTCTCAAAGTACTGGGATTTTAGGCATGAGCCACTGTGCCTGGCTTATCTGGATTTCTCTTTTTTTTTTGAGTTGGAGTCTACTGTGTTGCCCAGGCTGGAGTGCAGTAGCATGCTCACGGCCACTGCAGCCTCCACCCGCTGGGCAGGTGATTTTTCTGCCTCAGCCTTCCAAGTAGCTGGAATCCCAGGTATGCACTACCATGCCTGGCTAATTTTTTGATTTATTGTAGAAACGAGGTCTCACCATGTTGCTCAGGCTGGTCTCAAAACCCTGAGCTCAGAA
The DNA here is from genome assembly GCA_027257055.1 of Cephalopachus bancanus. Classification (NCBI taxonomy): domain Eukaryota; kingdom Metazoa; phylum Chordata; class Mammalia; order Primates; family Tarsiidae; genus Cephalopachus; species Cephalopachus bancanus. The sequence goes on from JAPVLO010000158.1 coordinate 4,824,113, forward strand.
AATTCTCTCATCTCTACCTCCCAAAGTGCTGGGATTACAGGCATGAGCCACTGTGCCCAGCTTATCTGGATTTCTGGAATAGCTTCCTATTAGGTCTTCCTGATTTCATTCATACATTCTTAGCTCAGAAGCCAGAGTGATCCTTTTACTGTATAAGTTAGATCATTTTATTTCTCCGCTCAAACTCCTCTAATAGCTCCACATTTCAGAGGAAGAGTCCGAGGTTTTTTTTGTTTTTTTTGAGTTGGAGTCTCACTCTGTCGCCCAGACTGGAGTGCAGCGGCCGCTCCCGGCCACCGCAGCCTTGACCTGCTGGGCTCCTGTGATCCTTCCGCCTCAGCCTTCCGAGTAGCCGGAATTACAGGCGCACGCTACCACGCCCGGCTGATTTTTTGATTTATTGTAGCGATGAGGTCTTGCCAAATTGCCCAGGTAGGTCTCGAACCCGCGGGCTCAGGCAGTCCACTCACCTCAGCCTCCCAAAGGCGCGGGATCACAGGCTGAGCCACCGAGCCCGGCTCTGAGTTTTTTTTTTTAATTTTTAAGAAGTTTAGATTCCTGGGGTAAAAGTGCATGTTTGTTACATGGCATATTGTGTACCCGTGGGCAGAGTCCAAGTTTTCATGATGGCACATCAGGCCTTGTACAACCGAGTCTCCTTATGTGACTTTATCTTCTCCTGCTTGGCTGCCCCCACTCTACACCCGGAGGCCTCCTCATGTTCCTGGCATGAGCCAGGCAGGACCCTGCCTCAGGGCCTTCGAGTTGGCGATCGCTGCTGCCTGCCTGCAATACTTATTCCCCAGATATTCTTAAGGCTGTCTCCTTGTCCCCGCAAAGCAATCCTCTTGCCTTGGTCTCTCAAAGTGCTGGGATTACAGGCGTGAGCCACCGTGCCTGGTCCTATGACTTTTTATTTTTTATTTTTTGAGTTGGAGTCTCACTCTGTCACCCAGACTGGAGTGCAGTGGTCGCTCCTGGCCACTGCAGCCTTGGCCTGCTGGGCTCCAGCAATTCTTCCGCCTCAGCCTTCCAACTTGCTGGAACTACAGGTGCGCGCTACCACGCCCGGCTAGTTTTTGACTTATTCTAGAGATGAGGTCTCACCAAGTTGCCCAGGCGGGTCTCGAACCCGCAAGATCAGGCAATCCACTCACCTCAGCCTCCCAAAGCGCTGGGATTACAGGCTGAGCCACCGAGCCACCTTTAAACATAAGGGCTGGCTTGTGGTTTATATAAGGGTAAACATGTTTTTCTTTCCATCCACTTTCAGTGTTTGACACGGGCCATTTTCCTTGCTCTTTTGTGGGACGTGCATTTATTTCTAGCCCACCCTTGTACGAAAGATACGGCCCAGCTTTATTGGAGGGTGCTCCTATTCAATTCTCTACCTTGACTGGGCAAGGGGTTGTCTCCTCTGTCATGCACTCATATCTTCAGCATTGAAGCTCAAGGTCACTTGGCTTTGGCACACTTCCTTGGGGAGAAAGCCAGCTTCCACATCCTCTCTGGGTTCCTGTTTCCTCTTCTTTTTTGGCCTATGACTATCCTTAACCCCTTTGCCAGCTTATTTGGTGCCTTTAAGGACTGAAAACATCTTACCCAGCAGTGTTAATGTTTTTAGCAGGAGGTAGTCAGAGTGCCTAGTCTGCTCCATTCCCAGAAACAGAAGTTCATTAAATCTCCACTTTAGGAAGGTGGCTTGTTACAGGAACAAAGACCAGGCTGGGGTCAGGAGCCCTTGGTCCCAATCCCTACTCGGCCTTCAACCAGCTGTTAAACGAGTCACAGGTACCCTCTGGGACTCAGTTTCTTACTTGGCAAAATGAGGACTGGGGCATAGTGTGACCTCGCGGATTCTGTGATTCCATGTTAGGGCTAAGGTTGCTCTGGGCCTCTATTTTAACAGAGCGCATGACTGTGTGTGGCAAAAACTCTCAGTTCAGGTGGAGTTTGTTTTTTTTTAGTGAGTTGCCAGGCCCTGGGTCTGGTTCAGGAGAAGAGATGATAGGTATAGAATGGCAGAGGTAAGAAAATGAGAAAGAAATAGAAAATAAGGAGGAATTCATGGATTCCTCAAAGATCTGGGGGAGCAGGGAAGAACCGATATCATACAGGAGACAAGGCACGATATCTATGGGTCCGTGGGTGGGGGTAGGCGTAAAAACATGAGAGTCAGGCTGGGCTCGGTGGCTCAGCCTGTAATCCCAGCGCTTTGGGAGGCCGAGGTGAGTGAATTGCCGAGCCCGCGGGTTTGAGACCCGCCTGGGCAACCTGGTGAGACGTCATCTCTACAATAAATAAAAAATTAGCTGGGTGTGGTAGCGCGCGCCTGAAGTTCCAGCTACTTGGAAGGCTGAGGCGGAAGGATCGCCGGAGCCCAGCAGGTCGAGGCTGTGGTGGCCGGGAGACTGCACTCCAGTCTGGGTGACAGAGTGAGACTCCAACAACAACAAAAAAAAAAACCCAAAAAAACAAAAAAACATGGCAGTCTGTGAGTCAATATCCCTCTCCCCTCCCCCTTCCCTCCTTTCTTCCCTCGGCTCCTTAGCCCCATGCATCCTTCATTCGAAATGTATAGAAAGTAATAATGAACACAGCATTTATTAACATTATATCTTTTCATATGTATTTATATTCATACATATAATTTGAATATATTTTATTTTAGATTCTCAGAAAAAAAATTAAGAAGATAATTACACAACAGTGTAAATGTGCTTAATACCACTGAACTGTACACTTAAAAATGATTAAGCCGGGCTCAGTGGCTCAGCCTGTAATCCCACGTCTTGGGAGGCTGAGGTGAGTGGATTGCCTGAGTCCGTGGGTTCGAGACCCGCCTGGGCAACTTGGTGAGACCTCATCTCTACAATAAATCAGAAATTAATAGCCGGGTGTGGTAGCGCACACCTGTAATTCCGGCTACCCAGAAGGCTGAGGCGGAAGGATCGCCGGAGCCCAGCAGTTTGAGGCTGTGGTGGCTGGAAGCGAGACCTCATCTCTACAATAAGTCAAAAATTAGTCGGGCGTGGTAGCGCACGCCTGTAGTTCCAGCTACTTTGAAGGCTGAGGCGGAAGGATCGCCGGAACCCAGCAGGTTGAGGCTGCGGTGGCCGGGAGCGGCCACTGCACTCCAGTCTGGGCAACAGAGTGAGACTCCAACTCAAAACAAAACAAAACAAAAAACAAAAACAAAAATGATTAAAATAGGCCAGGCACAGTGGCTCATGCCTGTAATCTCAGCACTTTGGCAGGCCAAAGCAGAAGGATTGCTTGAGCCCAGGATTTCAAGACCAGCCTGGGCAACATAGCAAGACCTCATCTCTACAATAAATCAAAAAATTAGCTGGGCGTGGTGGCATGCACCTGTAGTCCTAGTTACTCAGGAGACTGAGGTGGAAGGATCTTCTGAGCCCAAGAGGTCGAGGGTATGGTGAGCCATGAGTGTGCCACTGCACTCCAGCCTGGGCATTATCTGGGTGTCAGAGTAAGACCCTAAATCAAGAAAAAAAAAAGGCGAAAATGGGAAATTTTACATTATGTATGTTTTTCTAGTTTTTACATGTCAAACAAAACAAAACAAAATAACAAAGGCAGGTCTAAGAAACTGTCCCCTAAGTTCCCATATGCCCCACACCCAGTGTCTCCTCTTATTAACGTCTTATACTAATATGATCATTGGCTATAATTAATGAGCCAAGACTGACACATTAGGGTGGACAAGAGTCCATGTTTTATGTAGATTTCTTTGAGTTTCACCCAGTCTCTTCTTCTGTTCCAGGATCCCGTCGAGATCCTACATTACACTCGGTTGTCTCTTTAGGCTCCTGGGCCGATTGCTCTTGGTTGTTGGTTGTGTTTCGCTCGATTTTTAAACGTCGTGGTAAAGTATATATATCCCATAAAACTTACCATTTTAATCATTTTTTTCAATCTCCACAGATTTTTTTTTTTGTTTGAGTTGGAGTCACTCTGTTGCCCAGGCTGGAGTGCAGTGGCGCACTCAAGGCCACCCCAGCGTCCAACCGCTGGGCTCCGGTGATCCTTTCACCTCAGTCTTCCAAGTAGCCAGAACTACAGGTGTGCGCTACCACACCCAGCTAATTTTTGATTTATTGTGGAGACAAGGTCTAGCCAAGTTGCCATCTACTCACCTCAGCCTCCCAAAATGCTGGGATTATAGGCTGAGACACCAAGCCTGGCCTCCACAGAATTTTATTAACGTCTTAAATGCATTTTAATCATTTTTAAATGTACAGGTCAGTGGTATTCAGTACATTCACACTGTGTTGAGCCGTCACCACCATCCAGGACTCCTGACCCCTGCCTGGTCCTTGTTCCTTGTAACATGCCACCTTCCTGAAGTGGAGATTTAATGGACTTCTGTTTCTGGCAGTGGAGCAGACTAGGCACCTCCTGCTCCAGAACTTTTTCATCATTCCAAATGGAAACTCTGTACCCCTTAAACAGTAACCCCTTTCCCCCGACTCCTTCCTTGGTAACCACTACTCTACTTTCTGTCTTTATGACTTGAACTACTCTAGGTACCTCATATAAGTGGAATTACTCAATATTTATTCTTTTATTTTTCTTGTTGATCTTGACTTTTTTTTTTCTTGACACAGGTTCTCATTCTGTCATGCAGGCTGAAGTGTAGAGGTGCAATCATAGCTTATTGCAGCCTCTAACTCCTGGACTTAAAGGGTCTTCCCACCTCAACCTCCTGAGTAGCTGGTACTCCAGGCACATGCTACCATGCCTGTTTTATTTTTTGTAGCTTTGGGATCTTGCTGTGTTGCCCAGGCTGGTCTTGAATTCCTGGCCTCAAGTGATCCTCCTGCCTTGACCTTGAAAGTTTTGAGAAGTGCTGATCAGGTATTTTGTAGGTTCTCCCACGAGGGGAATTTGTCTGTTTTTCTCATAAGACTGGATACTTGATGTCTATTTATCACTAGATGCCAGATAAGATGCTAAGTGCTGGGGACTCAGAGATAAAGCCCAGGTTCCTAGCTCATGTTGCCGGTGGGGACTTGAAGAATCTCGAGAATTCTAATGACCTGCTCGTGGTCATGCAGACAGTCCATGGCAAAGATGGGATTTGAACTCAACCTTCTGACTTGAGACCTGCAGCTTCTCCTCCATGCTCCTTTGACCTAGGCCAACCAGAGCCTGTGTCTCTACCCTCTTCTTGGGCCATTCACAGTCAGTGCTGGCTGGTCAGAGCTAGGTGGATTCCGGGTGCAGGCCTTACTCCCGGCGACAGGCAGCAGTTCCCCACTCAGATTTGTCTTCATTTTTTTTGTTGTTGAAAAATTGAGACTTTTTCTTTTTGTGTGTATGTGTCTGAATCTTACTCTGTTGCCCAGGCTGTAGTGCAGTGGCACAATCATGACCCTCACAGCTTCGACCTTCTGGGCTCAAGCGACCTTCCACCTCAGCCTCCCTAGTAGCTGGGACTACAGGCACATGCTGCTACACTGGCTACTTTTTTGGTTTATTGTAGAGACAAGGTCTTACCATGTTGCCCAGGATGGTCTCGACCCCCTGGGCTCAGGCAGTGCCCTCGCCTCTGCCTCCCAAAGTGCTGGGATTACAGGTGTGAGCTGCCGTTCCTGGCTAGTATGCATTTTTTTAGGTCCATTCTCATGTCTGTGGGGATTTGGGCTGTTGGCAGCTTTTGTCTTTATGAGCAGTCTGCTAGGAACATTGTGGGGCCCATGTGGTGGGAGAGCTTTTCTAGGTGTATGGTGAAGAGTAGAATCATAGAAGATGTGTGTGCCCAACTGCCTTCCAAAGACTTGGTTCACCTACGCTCCTGCCAGCAGTGAGGGTTCCTACCACCCATGTCCTCAGAGCTCTCTTTGGCGCTGGTTTGTCTTCCACCTCAGCCCTGTCCATACCTCAGAGGGCCTGGGCCATATTCAGGGCTTACTTGGCCTCTGGCCTGAGTACCTCTGGTTTGGTCACTTGGACTTCCTGCTTCCCTGAGCATTTGAGCCTTTTCTTTCCCCTTCCTAATGTGGTGGACTTCATTCTTCAGATGAAGACCTGAGTAGATTAAAAAGGCTGACCTTCTTGCAAGTAAAAGGAGCAACTGTTACCACCTGACTTCCTTGAGCTGATCACTTTTTTGTTGTTGTTTGTTTGTTTTGCTTGACTTCAGTCTCCACCTGAAACATTGGCTCTCCTGGTTCTCATGTCTTTGGATTTGGATTAACAGCACAACATCAGTTCTCCTGGGTTTCTAGCGTTCAAGCCCTTCCTGTAGTGTTGGCTTCAGCTCTGGGTCCAGGCACGGAACTCCAACCTCAGCTCCAGATTCTGGGTCCCAGTAGGGCCCTGTGGCTCCAGAGGGGTCAAGGAGGTTAGACATCACTTCCGCCATGTTCTTTTGCCAAACCGCGTGGCACTGGAATTTTCCACCATGGAGAAAACTGTGTTCCTCCCTCCAGGACTTCTTCCCACTCTGAGAACTAGGAATCCTTAAGAAAGCTTTAATGTCCCGCGCCTCTGGGAGGCTGAGGTGAGTGGATTGCCTGAGCCCGTGGGTTCGAGACCCGCCTGGGAAGCGAGACCTCATCTCTACAATAAATCAAAAAATCAGCCGGGCTTGGTAGCTCATGCCTGTAATTCCGGCTACTTGGAAGGCTGAGGCGGAAGGATCACCGGAGCCCAGCAGGTCGAGGCTGCGGTGGCCGGGAGCGGCCACTGCACTCCAGTCTGGGCGACAGAGTGAGACTCCAACTCAAAAAAAAAAAAAAAAAAGAAAGAAAGCTTTAATGGCTTTTCTCAAGGCCTTTTGTCAGGTTAGCACCGGCGCTGTCAGTGCTGGCAAGAGGACGTGGCATCTGTGCTGGCTCTAGGCCAGGCCACATGGACGTCTCTGTGCACGGTGCCAACTCATCGAGCCCCAGGTCTCAGGTGCACGAGTGTGCACAGAGCCAGGCCCCACCCAGCTCAGGGTAGCCCAGGAGCCCACCTCCCACAGCCTTCACCTTCCTTCCAGTCGCTCCCTTTTTGATGGTGGTGGCTGCACTGGGAATGGTGCCCTGTGTCCCAGGCTCAGAGTTTCTGGGGTTTCCTTGTCGTGGTAACCAAGATGGTGTAGTGGCTGCCAACACAGACCAACCCTGGTTAGAATCCCAGTTTTACTTCTTACCAGCTTTGGCATCTTGTGCTAGTGATGTGACCTTTCTTGGCTGCTCTTTCCCCATTTGTAAAATGAGGACACCCTTGACATCTACAGGGTAATTGCACACTTCCTGGCACACCTGGGGTGCCAATAACTGTTTTGAGTGATTCTTTTTTTATTGAGTCAGAGTCTCATTCTGTTGCCCATGCTGGAGTGCAGGGGCAGGATCACAGCTACTGCAACCTGGACCTCCTCAGGCGATCCTTCTGGCTCTGCCTTCCACGTAGCCGGGACTACCGGTGCGTGCCACCATGCCTGGCAACTTTTTTCATTTATAGTAGAGACGAGATCTCACCATATCGCCCAGGCTGGCCTCAAACCCCTGGGATCAGGCAATCCTGTTGCCTTGGCCTCCTGAAGTGCTGGGATTACAGGCGTGAGCCACTGTGCCTGGCTTGTTTTGGATGGTTATTGTGATGTGATGGAAAGAACTGGGCCTGGAGCTGACAGGACCTGGGTTTCAGTCCTGACACTGTCATCTCTTAGTTGTGTCATTTAGCCTGTCTGAGCCGTCGTTCTCCTCATCTGCAAAATGGTAGCAAAGATTTCTACTTAATTTGACTAATTGAACTAAAATATGTAAAGGCCACAGAGAGGTTGCTGAATAAATATTAGTGACTATTTTTATATGAGATGCCAGGGTTTTATTTTTTTTCTAAAGGGAACTAGAGACCAAGTGACATAGAGAAGAATCATTTCTTTTCTTTTTTATTAAATTCTTCAGCTAAGACAGCAGAAGAGATGATTTATTTTATACTCATTACACTCGGCCACAACTCGACATGGAACTAGTCCAGGATATCACAGGTCTAGGGCAAAGGGCCAACAGGGACTGTACTTGGTATGATGAGAAAGGGTCTCTTAGAAGTGGTTTTGATGATCAAATGGCATGGAGTTCTAGACTCCTGGAGAGACAAGTTAGACCGCGTGCAGTCCGACAACTTGCACCAGTGTCCCGAGCCTCTGGCATTCCCTGTTTCTGCTTCTGTGGCCTCCACGGGTGCATGAGCTAGAGGTTTACTTGGTCCTCTGCCTCATCTTTCTTCTGCACATTCACTTCTTCTTCCACTTGGCCTTCATGGCACGGAGGTTTCTACAGGAAAAGAGAAAAAAGTTAGTTTGCTGCAGTGATGGCAAGCACAGAGGTCAGATGTCAATGGATTGTATGCGAAATCCAGAGAAGAATCATTTCTTATGGAACAGTCCGGACTTCAAATTTTCAAGTATTTATAAACATTGTTTTAAAAAAGAATATGTTATACCCATTTTGAAAAAGAGAAAAGGAGAAAAAAAAACTTGCTTGTGATCCCCCACCTGAATGCAAGCACATGTGAGTCCACTTCCTTCCGGGGCTTTTCACACGCATTTTATTAAGTGGTCATAATGACAGGATACGTACAGTTTTATATTCTTTTTCTTTTCCTTAGCACTGTATCGTAAACATGTCCTCGTGTTGCTACATGTTATTTGTAATTGTGATTTTTTTTTATGGCTGCATGCCATTCTTAATTAAGACCCTTATGAGTAAAGTTCTTGAGGATGGATTCCTGAAGTCAAATTGCTGGGTCAGAGGGTGTAAACGCTTTTTATGGCTGCAGATTTGTGTAGCCAAATTGTTTTCCTAAAGGGTGGTGTCAATTTGCAATGCAGTAATATCTGTTAATGCTCATCCAGCTGCATATTTATTGGTATTGGGTATGATATAGTTTTTTTGTGTGTTTTCTTAATTTGTGTGTGTGTGTGTGTGTGTGTGTGTGTGTATGTGTGTGGCTAGCTTATGAGCTGTGTCTCATCTTTATCAGTAGAAGTTGCCAAGCCAGAAAAAAGTGAATGGAGTCAAGAAACCACAACAGACTCCATTAACGTGGAATCCTGGAGCTGAAAAAGGCCTTGAACAGTGTGTTTACATCTCGTCTCCCCTGATTCAACTTCTGCATTTGAACTATAAAGATGGATATATTGCCTGAGCCCGCGGGTTCGAGACCCGCCTGGGCAACTTGGCGAGACCTCATCTCTACAATAAATCAAAAATTACCCGGGTGTGGTAGCGCGCACCTGTAGTTTCAGCTACTGGAAGGCTGAGGAGGAAGGATCGTTGGAACCCAGCAGGGTGAGGCTGCGGTGGCCGGGAGCATGCCACTGCACTCCAGCCTAGGTGACAGAGTGAGACTCCAACTAAAAAAAAAATGGATACAATATTTTAACCCAACATCATTTTTTAAAGTTTATTTTTCTATTACAAGAGTAAAATGTGATTATTAAAGACATGTTGGAAACTGTAAAAAAGTTACAAGATAAGCAATAGCCTATAGTCTCCAGGTTAAAACTGTGGTATATGTCATCATTTCCTTCCAACTTTTTGTCCTCTAAACATCTTTCTCCTTTCATAGAACTGTGACTATACTATATGAATAAGTTAAAAATTATCTTTTTTTTACTTAACATAACAACACAGGTATTTGGCCAAGCACAATGGCTCATGCTTGTAATCCTAGCACTTCGGGAGGCTGAGATGGGAGGTTTGCTTGAGCCCAGAAGTTCGAGACCAGCCTAGGCAACACAGCAAGACCTTGTCTCTACAAAATTAAAAATAAAAAAATTATCTGGGTGTGGTGGCATGCCTGTAGCCCCAGCTACTCAAGAGACTGAGTTGGAAGAATTGTCTGAGCCCAGGAGGTTGAGGTGGCAGTGAGCAAGTGATTGTGCTACTGCACTCTAGTCTGGGTGGCAGAGTGAGACTCCAACTCCAACTCCAACTCCAAAAAAAAAAAAAAAAAAAAATATATATATATATGTGTGTGTGTGTGTGTGTGTGTGTGTGTATTTATCTATGTAATTATAAGCATATGTAGATATCCTATTGGTAGCCCATGTGTTTTATTATTTTTGTTGCCTTTTTTTAAAAAAGGAAATACATACCCATGGTTTAAAAAAAATCAGATAGTGCAGGGTGTACAGTGAAAAGTCTTTTTCCTACCCTTGACCTCAGTAATCCTCCCTGAGGGAATCTCCTTGTGTATCCACAGATACTCTATGCACATACAAACAGAAATGAACTTCTCTACACAAATAAATACTAGAACACTGTCCATACTGCTTTGTACCATGCTTTCCTGTCTTTTTCACTTAACATATTTTGGAAATCATCCCACAACAGCACCTATGGTTTTTTTTGTTTTTTTTTTGGAGTCGGAGGCTCACTCTGTCACCCAGGCTGGAGTGCAGTGGCATGTTCATGGCCATCACAGCCTCGACTTACTGAGCTCAGGTGATCCTTCCACCTCAACCCTCCAAATAGTTGGAACCACAGGCATGTGCCACCATGCCTGGCTAATATTTTGATTTATTGTAGAGACAAGGTCTTGTCATGTCGCTCAGGCTGGTCTCAAACCCCTGAGCTCAGGCAATCCTCTCGTCTTCACCTCCCAAATTGCTGGAATTACAGGCTTGAGCCACCATGCCTGGAGCCACTTATGGGTTTTAACACGAACTTTCTTTTTAACAGCTGATAGCATATATTGTATGGATATACCAAAATGTATTATCTAGTCTCCTATTGAAGATAGTTCCCTCCTTTGTTTCTTTTTTTTTTTTTTTAATTAAAAAAAATTTTTTTGAGTTGGAGTCTCACTCTGTCGCCCAGACTGGAGTGCAGTGGCACGCTCATGGCCACCGCAGCCTCGACCTGCTGGTCTCAAACGATCCTTCCACCTCAGCCTTCCAAGAGGCTGGAACTACAGGCACATGCCACCATGCTCTGCTAATTTTTATTGTAAAAATTTATTGTAGAGTTGAGGTTTCACCAAGTTGCCCAGGCTGGTCTCGAACCCTTGGGCTTGGGCAATCCTCCCACCTCGGCCTCCCAAAGAGCTGGGATGAACCACCGCAGGCATGAACCACCGCACCCAGCCCCTCCTTTGTTTCTATAGACAATGTTGCAAGCATTGTCTTGCCCTGTATGCACACAAGTAATATCTGTTGGCTAAATTCCTGGCAGTGAAATTTTGCTAGGTCAGTAGTCTAAACATAAATTTAGATTTTGGTAGACAAGATCAGATTGCCTTCTGTAGGACTTGTGCTGATTTGAACTCTACCCAATCATGCATAAAATTGTCCAGTTCCCCAGACCATCGCCACCAGTGTGTAAACAATGTTTCTAAACTTTGACAAACTGAAAGGTAAAAATGGTATTTCCAATTTTGTTTCAATTATTTTATTTTTATTTTTATTTTTTTTGAGTTGGAGTCTCACTCTGTCGCCCAGGCTGGAGTGCAATGGCCGCTCCCAGCCACCGCAGCCTTGACCTGCTGTGCTCCGGCGATCCTTCCGCCTCAGCCTTCGGAGTAGCTGAAACTACAGACGCGTGCTACCACGCCCAGCTAATTTTTTGACTTATTGTAGAAATGAGGTCTCGCCAAGTTGCCCAGGCGGGTCTCAAACCCGCGAGCTCAGGCAATCTGCTCACCTCGGCCTCCCAAAGCACTGGGATTACAGGCTGAACCACCGAGCCCGGCCTCAATTATTTCTTTAAATAAGAAAGGCAGAATAATCTTTCAAAATTACTTACATTTTGTTTTTTGTGAACTGACTAGACATCACTTTTTTTTTTTTTGAGTCAAGAGTCTCACTCTGTCACCCAGGCTGGAATGCAATGGCAAGCTCATGGCCACTGCAGCCTCAGCCTGCTGGACTCAGGTGATCCTTCTGCCTCAGTCTTCCAAGTAGCTGGAACTATAGGCGCTTACCACATGCCTGGCTAATTTTTTGATTTATTGTAGAGGTGAGTTCTCACCAAATTGCCCAGGCTGGTCTTGAACCCCTGGGCTCAGGCAGTCGTCTTGCCTCCCCCTCCCAAAGTACTGTAGGCATGAGCCACCATGCCCAGCCTAGACATAATTTTTTATTGTTGTTGCTTTGAGTTGGAGTCTCACACTGTTGCTCAGGCTGGAGTGCAGTGGTATTCTCACAGCCACCGCAGCCTTGACCTGCTGGGCTCAGGTGATCCTTCCACCTCAGCCTTCCAAGTAGCTGAAATGACATCATTTTTAGTTGCTGAAAAATATCCTATGGAGAGGACTTAATGTATCTAATAATTTCTTTATATTGTTTCTAAATTTTCACTGTTATCAATAATACCATAGTGAACATCTTTATTGCATAAATTTTCTTCAGTCTTTTTGGATTGTTTACTTAGAATAGATTTTTGGAAATGACATTTGTGAGTCAAGTGATATTGATATTTTCAAGACACCATTGCCAAACTGCTCTTGGAAAGGCTTACACTAGTTTATAACTCCAACAATGCACACGTGTACTCAGTCCCTGTCCATCGCCAGCACTGACTGACCATATTTTTAAAAATTTCCCAGGATGCAGCTTCTGTCGATTTATTTTGTGTTTTAATCCAACGTTAACCTAACCTTTAAAGCCAGGAGACTTTTCTCCCTTTGTATTGCAAACAAAATCCTTCCTGTCAAACTGAGGCCTGGCCTTACTCTCCTGGAAGGACTTAGCGATGTCAATGTCTGTTTTCTTTTCTATGTAAAACCCCATGGCCCAGTTTGCATGAATCATTACAAGAGAAAAACATTGCCATTGTTCCAACAAATTCTCAAATGCTGCTCAACTGGATTACTAATTGGAATAGGTCATCTATGGGTATAGGGTCGTGGAGGTGTGGGGCAGCACGGGGGTTGGGATTTGCCTAGGAAGGTGCTGTCTGTTTCACACTTGCTGGGATGTGGCAAAGTCAGGGAGGGGGGTGGGGGTACTGAGGGGAGGGACCTGTGGAAGGGTCCTGTGTGCTGGGCTGTGTCAGAAAAGGTGTTACCTGGAAGATAGACAACTTTATCTGCTTTATCTGCGCGATGTCTCTTTCCTCTTTGGGTAATAGGCTCTACTCTCTCCTTGGCAAATGACTGTACCATGATCCAGCCCTGACCTGCTAGAATCCTCTTTCCATAGGGCAAGAGTGATGGACGCATGAGTGGGCGCTTGACCAGTCACAGTCCTTCCTGGGATTTGACATATGGATGCTGCGAGAAAGAAACTTTCTTTTCTCCTGAAGCTCGGTCAACTGGGATGATTTGGGCCTAGGCTGCGGGTGGTCTCTTTTCCTCCATGTGGAAAAAGCTGCCCACAATAAGAAGCCTGGGAATACGAAACTAAGGAAAGTCACAAGAAATGAGGCAGGTGGAAAGGGACAGCCTTCATCTTGGCCATTTGCGTGCTGGTCTCAGCTGGACTTCCTTCTGCACTTACAGTGGAAAAACTCTTGTGCACCTGGAGAGACCAAAGAACGTATGTCTGAGAGATGAACACAGATGAGCATAGAAAGAGGGAACCAAAGGTTGGTACTAGAAAAAAATGTCAGTTGTCAGATCAAACATCACAGATATTAGAGGTGCTAGGATGATGCAAGGTAGGAACTGGTTGCTGGGAATATGAGAAGCACGTCAGGAAGTACACAGACAGAGAAGGGTGTCTATTGTATTTATCTGGGCACGGGATGATCTTGAACCACGCTGGCAGTGGGATGGTGAAGGGTGGTGCAAGGAGAATCACAAAGGAGGAATTGACAGGACTTGACGACTGACCGGCTGATTGTGTTTCCTTGGGCTGCCATAACAAAATACTACTGACTGGGTGACTTAACAACAGAAATTCATTTTCTTACAGTTCTGGAGGTTGGAAAGGTCAAGATCAGGGTTCCAGCCAGGCTGGTTTCTGATAACATCTTTCTCTAAGCTTGCAGATGACGTCCTCTCATGGTGTCCTCTCATGGTTTTTTCTCTGTGTGTGTGCAAAGAGAAATCTCCAGTGTCTCTTTCTCTTCTTCTTTTTTTTTTTTCTTGAGTTGGACTCTCACTCCGTCGCCCAGACTAGAATGCTGTGGCCGCTCCCGGCCACCACAGCCTCGACCTGCTGGGCTCTGGCGATCCTTCCACCTCAGCCTTCCAAGTAGCCGGAATTACAGGCATGCACTACCACGCCCGGCTGATTTTTTGATTTATTGTAGAGATGAGGTCTCGCCAAGTTGCCCAGGCGGGTCTCGAACCCACGGGCTTAGGCAATTCACTCACCTTGGCCTCCCAAGGTGCGGGATTACAGGCTGAGCCACCGAGCCTGGCGCTCTCTTCTTTTTTTTGTATTGGAGTCTCACTCTGTTGCCCAGGCTGGAGTGCAGTGGCATGCTCACAGCATGGGCTCGACCTGCTGGGCTCAGGTGATCCTTCCGCCTCAGCCATCCAAGGAGCTGGAACCACAGGCGTGTGCCACCACGCCTGGCTATCTTTCTCTTCTTATAAGGACACCAGTTCTGTGGGATTATGGCCCCACTCTTATGACCTCATTTAACCTTAAGTACTTCCCTAAATACCTTCTCTCCAAATAAGGTTATGGTGGAGGTTAGGGCTTCAACATATGCATTTTAGGGAACACAATTCAGCCCAAAATACTAACCAGGTAGAGCTACTTTTTGGGGTAGATTGATTTATTTGTTTGGGTTAATTTTTTTTTGAGTTCGAGTCTCACTCTGTCGCCCAGGCTGTAGTGCAGTGGCATACTCGGGGCTCACCGCAGCCTCAACCTCCCAGGCTCAGGTGATCCTTCCACCTCAGCCTCCTAAGTAGCTGGAACTGCAGGCACACCCCACCACACCTGGCTAATTTTTTTGATTTTTTTTTTTTGCAAAGACAAGGTCTTACTATGTTGAGGCTGGTCTTGAATTCCTGGGCTCAAGCAATCTGCCCAGGCCTCTCAAAGTGCTGGGATTATAGGCATGAACCACTATGCCTGGCCGTGATGTAGTTTTTATAACTATCATTTTTAAAGGCTACAGTTCCTTCCTGGCAGTACCCTAGTATTATTCCTAGGTTTTTGTTTTTTGTTTTTTGAGTTGGAGTCTCACTCTGTCGCCCAGACTGGAGTGCAGTAACTGCTCCCGGCCACCGCAGCCTCGACCTGCTGGGCTCCGGCGATCCTTCCACCTCAGCCTTCCGAGTAGCCGTAATACTGGCATGTGCTACCATGCCCGGCTGATTTTTTGATTTATTGTAGAGATGAGGTCTCACTGCCCAGGCGGGTCTCGAACCTGCAGGCTCAGGCAATCCACTCACCTTAGCTTCCCAAAGGCGCGGGATTACAGGCTGAGCCACCGAGCCCAGTTTATTCCTAGTTTTTATCTTAACTAGTTCCTCTTGGCTAGCCAACCAGCTGTAAGCTCCACCCATCCATCCTTTACCAAGCTTCTCTTTTTTTTCTTGAGTTGGAGTCTCACTCTGTCACCCAGACTGGAGTGCAGTGGCAGCATCGTCCTGCTGGGCTCCGGTGATCCTTCCGCCTCAGCCTTCCAAGTAACTGGAACTACAGGAGTGCACTACCACACCTGGCTCATTTTTGATTTATTGTAGAGATGAGGTCTCACCAAATTGCCCAAGCTTCTCTTAACCACTCTTTCCTACTTATTTGACTGCCAAAGGCCTGCCTTAAGGCCAGATCATTGTATGCCGGGGGCCTTCCTCACTGTTCCATTGGTCACCCTGCCACTAATTGTGCCCACTCCACCCACCTGACACAGAGGAGACAATTAAATCTCAAGCCTATGTTTTTCATTCCACTCCTCTACCCTTAACCTTCACTGGATGATAAAGTCCAAATTCCTTGGCGAGGCATTGGACAGCTTCCACAGTCCAATATTAACCTAGTGTGGTCACTCTCCAGCTCCTCTCTCACTCTGTGACTATATGAACCTTTCCTGGAGTCTGGTAGGGTCCACTGTCCTTTCAGCATGCCCTGTCATTCCCAGTGCTTTAATTTTGCTTCATCTCAATGCGTTTTTTGATGATCTATTTTTATCTAGGTTGGGTTATCAGAACATGTTGATGTGCATATCTGGTTTTCCCACTAGACTATGACGTCCTTGCAGGTAGGGACTGTGACTGACTGACTTCTGTAAAATCAGGGGCTGGCACTCAGTCCAACGTGTTTATCCTAAACACACCCAGGTTTACCCAAGTTCAAGTCCTGGCTTTGCCATGGACAAACTATATGGTTCTGGACAAGTCCTTGAACACCAAGCCTCACGTTTCCTTATCTGTTAAGACTGGGAAAATAATGGTAACTTATTCATACGGTTATTGTGTATGTGTATTGCATGTGGGTATATGTAAAAGTCACCTCACCAGGACCTGGGACATAAGCGCTTAAGAAATGTTAACTCTTTTGATGATAATGGTGGTGGTGGTGGTGGTGATGGTCAGCACTCTGGAAATGTTTGTTAACTAAATTTGTGACTTTGCTCATGTGCAGACAGAAAGGAACAATGGCTTTTCTTTCTCCTTCTTTTGATCCCCACGCTCCTTTCTGGAGCCTTGTGCCAAACATGCTCATCTTCCAACCCTGACTGAACACAGCGAGAGGTCTCAACAGTCAAGCTTCCTTCTTGGCAGCTTGAGTAGACTTGCCCTTGGGGCCCAGCTCCTTTCCTGGAGCCAGCTTCTTGAGGTTTAATTGAAGTTTCCAAACAGGACATCCTGACTCATCTGGGCTGGTGACAGAGTCTCTGAGAGTCTGCAGAAGCCAGAAATGGGTTCACTGCCCACAGCCCGGACCACCCCAGTGCCTCCTCTCATCAGGCCTGTCCTTAAATTCTGAGAAGTTCACGACAAGAAGGAGGCCCAGATATCGTCTGTCCAAACATGTAAAAATGATGAATCTAGCTAACAAAGTGTCAAACAAAATATGTTCTAACCTCATACCTTAACAAATGCATCTTCATAAGGATTTTAAAAAATGTGTAAAGCTATGCAATTCATGTTACTAAAATTGGCAAAATAGTAAATATCTGACCAAATTTAATCATGCTTGTGTCTGGATATTCTGTAGCTGGACCAGTAATATTTCTTTTTTATTTATTTTATTTTATTTTATTTTATTTTGAGTTAGAGTCTCACTCTGTCACCCAGACTGGAGTGCGGTGGGACGCTCCCGGCCACTGCAGCCTTGACCCGCTGAGCTCTGGCGATCCTTCCGCCTCAGCTTTCCAAGTAGCTGAAATTACAAGCATGCGCTACCATGCCCGGCTAATTTTTTGATTTATTGTAGAGATGAGGTCTCGCCAAACTGCCCAGGCGGGTCTCGAACCCGCGGGCTCAGGCAATCCACTCACCTCAGCCTCCCAAAGCGCAGGATTGCAGGCTGAGCCACTGAGTCTGGCTTGGACTAGTAATATTTCAGTGAATAGAATAAAAATATAAACAGTTAAAATTGTTTTACTACATGTTTTCAAAAGTTAACTCTGTATATTTTAGAAGAAAAGTATATTAAAATTAAAAGGTATCCATGAAACTTCCCATCTATTTAGGCCTTCTTTCATGTTTTTCAAAAGGATTTTATAATTTTTTCATAAGTCACTCAAGTATTTTTTGCTAAATTTAGTCATTTCTGTTTATATTTTTGGCATGATTATGGTAACTTATTCATACGGTTAATGTGTTTGTGTATTGCATGTGGGTATATGTAAAAGTCACCTCACCAGGACCTGGGACATAGGTGCTTAATAAATGTTAACTCTTTTGATGATAATGGTGGTGGTGGTGGTGGTGATGGTCAGCACTCTGGAAATGTTTGTTAACTAAATTTGTGACTTTGCTCATGTGCAGACAGAAAGGAACAATGGCTTTTCTTTCTCCCTCTCTTGATCCCCACACTCCTTTCTGGAGCCTTATGCCATACATGCTCAACTTCATTTTTAGAGACAGGGTCTCACTATGTTGTCCAGGCTGGACTCAAACTCCTGGCCTGAAACAATTCTCCTGCCTTAGCCTCTTTAGTAGCTAGGACTACAAGCACATATCACCAGGCCTAGCCAACACGATTATCTGTTAAAAAATTATTTTAAAATTTGTTGCAGATTGTAAAAATCCATTGACTTTTGTGTACTGATTTTTTAATTCAGCAACTTGCTGAACCCTTATTTAAAACTAGTAATTTCTCTATAGATTTTTGTGTTTTCTATGTAGTCCAATGAGATATAAGAATAATAAATATTTTATTTCTTTTTTCCAATCCGTATATCTTTATTTCTCATCCAATACAATGTTGAATGAAAATGTGATAGGTGGACACTCTTTTCTTTGGTGTCAAAGGGAAAACATTAAATGCTTCATCAATAAATGGGATTTCTTTCTCTTTTGTTTTGTAAAGACAAGGTTTCACTATGTAGCCTAGGCTGGTCTTGAGCTCCTGGGCTCAAGCAATCCTCCTGCCTTGGCCTCTCAAAGTGCTGGGATTATAGGCATGAGCCACTGCCCGCCTGGCTGGGATTTCTGTATTTTTGTACTGTGGTCAGAGAGAGTGGTTTATAGGATACCAGTCATTTGAAATGTGTTGAGACCTGAGTGTAATTAAATATCTTAATTGTTCCATGTATTTCTGAAAAAATGTATATATTCTAAAATAGTTGGGTACAGTGGTGTATGTCACTGTAAAAAGTTAAACATCTTATGTACAAAAAATCTTCTGAGATATTTTCCAAAGAAAATAAAAAAGTTGTGGTGTCATTTCACATTCCCACCAGCATTGTTTGAGAGTTCCAGTTGTTCCACATCCTTGCCAACACTTAGGATGGCTAGTATTTGTAATGTTAGCCATTCTAGTGGCTGTGTAGGGCCATCTCATTGTGGTTTTATTTGAATTTCCCTAATGACATATGATATTGAGCATCTTTTTTGTGGACTTATTTGCCATTTGTATGTCTTCTTTAGTGATGTGTCTGTTCAAGTCTTTTGCTCATTTTCTAACTTGGTTGTTTGTCTTCTTTTCTTTTTTTTTTTTTTTTTTTTGAGTTGGAGTCTCACTTTGTCGCCCAGACTGGAGTGCACTGACCGCTCCCGGCCACTGCAGCCTCAACCTGCTGGGCTCTGGCAATCCTTCCGCCTCAGCCTTCCAAGTAGCTGCAATTACAGGCATGCGCTACCACGCCTGGTTGATTTTTTGATTTATTGTAGAGATGAGGTCTCGCTGCCCAGGCAGGTCTCAAACCCACGGGCTCAGGCAATCCACTCACCTCAGCCTCCCAAAGGTGCGGGATTACAGGCTGAGCCACCGAGCCCAGCTGTTTGTCTTATTAATGGGTTACAAGAGTTCTTTATATATTCTGTATATAAAAACTTTATGTGTTTTGCAATATTTTCTTCTAGTCTTGCCTCCACTGTGGCTGTATGACTAGTTCTCATCAATGACATGTGAGTAGATATGATTTGTGTCACTCTTGTGTCAACTTTTAAGAAATAATTAAGCCTCTCCACTTTTTTGTTTTCTCTCTGCAGGCTGTAAAGAGGCCTCAGGTTATGGTCGATCCATACAATGAAAGAAGCCTGGATCCCTGAGTCTCCACATGGAGAAAAGCTGCCTGTCCACCAGGAAATTGACTGTAATGAGAAATTCATTTCTATTGTGTTAAGATACTGGCATTCTGGAATCTATATGTTATAGCAACTAGTGTTCCTCTAACTAGTATTCTTGCCTTCTTTGATAGGGTTGGAGACTAAAGATATCATTTCTAATCAAAACAATTTATGTGACTTCTAGTCAACAAATTTTTGTTTTAGGAGGTCATCTGAAGCAATTTCCACAATTTGCTCTCCTAACCGTCAATTTATTTGTTAAGGTCAATTTATTAAGAAATGATAACAATCTGGTTTGGGAAGTCTTTCAAGTGTTACTTCATAATGTTAAAAAAATTTCAGTGAGTTCTTCACGTTGAGTTCACAACCAAGTTCACGGTGGAAATGTTTGCAGTATTTGCTCATTGGCTGGATCAGTGAAGTTGCTTCCAGGCTTCAGGAGGTCTGTGGTTGACACAGCCTCCATCTAGTGAGCACACACTTTACACCCAGCATATCATAGTACGTGGATTTCCCCTCAGGACTCATAACACCATCAAGAGGTAGGAAATATAGTTCCAGTTTCCATTTTAAAGCTAGGGAAACTGAGGCCAAGAGGCATGAAGTCACTTGCTTAAGGCTATGCTGAGACTCAAACCTGGTGTATCTAGCCCTAGACTTGCATTCTGCTGTCCTGGTGGGAGTCAAACTGAATTGGAGGCCAATGTTTTGCCTTGTTTTCCCCCAAGTCCCTTGTCCTGGGTTCCTAGCAGAGGGTCTCAGCCATCAGCTGAGATGGTTCTCAGGCCCTGGGGCCTGGGATTGCCTCACCAATCAGTTCCTTTTTTCTGTGGACTCCAGCCGGAAAGAGCCATGGGTAGGTGATAGAGCCTCAGCATAGAGAGGACTGTGTGTGCATGTGCCATGACCTGGTGCCAGTATAAAGGAAACCTGGACAACTCTTAGCTTTCTCTCTTCCAACTCTGTTCCCCTCCACAACTACTCCACAGCCCTACCTTCACATCTATGAGGGATGGCTGCTTCCCACCCTGAGGGAAGCACAGTTGGGTGTTCTGGGAGGAATCATAGTGCCTGTCTTGCTTCTGTGCTTTGCCAAGGAGAGTTCTGGAAGCCATTTCTGAGACTTGTCTTCAGAATACATAGTGTCCGTACATGATGACTGCAAATAGATTTAAAACAATCTTGTAAAGAAAAAAAGAAACGAGGCTATGAGTTTTTAAGAAAAACCAGATTTTTCTGTCATGTGATTTCCTTCCTTCCTTCCTTCCTTCCTTCCTTCCTTCCTTCCTTCCTTCCTTCCTTCCTTCCTTCCTCCCTCCCTCCTCTCTCCCCCTTTCTCGCCTTCCTCTCCCTCTCCCTCTCTTTCTTTCTTTCTACAGAGTCTTGCTCTTTTGCCCAGGCTGGAATGCAATGGCGTGATCATAGCTTACTGGAACTTTGAGGTCCTGGACCCAAGTGATCCTCCTGCTTCAGCCTCTCGAATAGCTGGACTACAGGTGCTTGGCACCACATCCGGCTAGTTTTTTTTATTTTTTGTTGAGATGGAGTCTCACTATGTTGCCTAGGCTGGTGATTCTCTTATTTTTATAATTAAATTATAAAAAATGCAGTGAATTGCACAGGTTGTATGTTTCTTCTCTATGTGAGAAACACCTCTGGTTGCTCAGCTTTTCTTCCTGTATGTGTCAAATAATAATACTGCACTGCAGGGAGGTTTTCAAAAATAATTTTTATTTTTAAAATTTTGGTAAAATATATATAACAAAACATTTACCACTTTAGCCACTTTTAAGTGTGCAGTTCAGCGGCATTAAGTACATTTGCGTTGTTGTGCAACTGACACCACCATCCAGTTCCAGAACTTTTTCATCATCCCAAAAGGAAACTCTGCACCCACAAAACACTGACTTCCCTCTTCCTTCTCCCCCCAGTTCTCAGCAACCTCAATTCTACTTTCTGTCTCCATGAATTTGACTACTCTAGGAACCTTATATTAGTGGAATCACACGGGGCCTGTCCTTTTTTGTCTGGCTTGTTTCACTTAGCATAATGTCTTCAAGCTCTATTCGTGCTGTAGCATGTCTCAGAAGTTCCCTTCTTTCTTTTTTTATTTCTTCTCTATTTTAATTTTAGATTCTGGGGGTGCATATACGTGTCTGTTACATGGACATATCGTGTTGTGGTGGGGATTGGGTCTCAGGTGGCTCATTTCCCAAATTGTGAACACTGTACCCAGGAAGTAATTTATGAACACTCACCCTCTTCCCTGCCTGTCCCCCTGTTGGTATCCCCAGTGTCTCTTATTTCCATCTTTGTGACCATCTAGCTCCGGCATATGAGTGAGAACATATGGCGTTGGGTTTTCTGTTTTTGTTTTTTTTTTTGGTTTTTTGTTTTGTTTTGTTTTGTTTTTTTGAGTTGGAGTCTCACTCCGTCATCCAGACTGGAGTGCAGTGGCTGCTCCCGGCCACCGCAGCCTCGACCCGCTGGGCTCCGACGATCCTTCCGCCTCAGCCTTCCGAGTAGCTGGAACTACAGGCGCGCGCTACCACGCCCGGCTGATTTTTTGCTTTGTTGTAGAGATGAGGTCTCGCCAAGTTGCCCAGGCGGGTCTCGAACCCGCAGGCTCAGGCAATCCATTCACCTCAGCCTCCCAAAGCGCGGGATAACAGGCTGAGCCACCGAGCCCGGCGAGTTTTCTTAGGATGGTGATCTCTAGCTCCATCCATGTTGCTGCAAAGGACATGGTTTCATTCTTTTTAATGGCTGTGTAGTATTCCATGGTGTATATATACCACATTTTCTTTATCCAGTCAATTGTTGGTGGGCACTTAGGTTTGCTCCATGATTTTGCAGAAATTCCTTTCTTTCTAAGGCTAAATACTAGTCCACTGTATGTGTATATCATATTTTGTTGACCCATTCATCCATCACTGAACACTTGGGCTGTTTCCACCTTTTGGCTATTGTGAATAATGCTGCTGTGAACATGGGGGCACACATCTATTTGAGTCTTTGCTTTTAATTCTTTTGGGTATAAACTAGAATGGGAAGTGCTGCCAGAGTGTTTTTCAGAGCTAATTTTTGGGACTTTCCCAGGTCATTATTTTGAATTTCTTCAGCCATGGCTACTTTCTGTCCCTTGAATGTGGATGTGATTTTTAGAAACTTCCAGCAGCTTTTATGAGGTCCGGGGAAGAACAACAAAAAGGATTGTTTCTTAATATGTGTTGCCATGGAACAAAGAGGGCTTGCAGACACCACATCTTCTAATGAAGCCATGCTGAGAAGGAAGGACATGTATCTTCCTTTCCCGATGAGGGAACTGAGGCTGACGAAGGGTGAGGGCCTGCCTCATGTTGGGGGTCATAGTAACAGGGCTGGTGTTCAAGCCCAGGTCTGTGTGAACTCAAAGCCTATGCTAGGTCTATTTCCACGTACTCTTGGAAGCAATGTGTTGAGCTACCAAGTTGGGGAACACCATTTTAAAAACAATTTTTAATTTTATGTTTTTTCAAGACAGAGTCTTACTCTGTCGCCCAAGCTGGAGTGCAGGGGCACTATCTCCTGGAGCCTCACCCTCCTGGGCTCCAGCAATCCTGCCTCAGCCTCCAGGGTAGCTGGGAATATAGGTGTGGGCCACCACGCCCAGCTAGTTAAGAGAATACCATTTTAGACCAAAGAGGTATGATTATGCAGACCGATTTTATTTTATGTATGTATGTATGTATGTTTGAGTTGGAGTCTCACTCTGTCGCTCAGACTGGAGTGCAATGGCATTCTCCCAGCCACCGCAGCCTCGACCTGCTGGCCTCCGGCGATCCTTCCGCCTCAACCTTCCAAGGAGCTGGAACTACAGGCATGTGCTACCATGCCTGGCTAATTTTTGACTTATTGTAGAGATGAGGTCTCATCAAGTTGCCCAGGTGGGTCTGGAACCCGTGGGCTCAGGCAATCCATTTGCCTTGACCTCCCAAAGTGCTGGGATTATAGGCTGAGCCACTGACCCTGGTCCAGATTGATTTTAGAATATTCATTATGTATTCTTCTGATAAAAAAGAAAATGAATTAACATTGCTTAAAATTTGGGATATGAGGAAAAGCAGAAAGAAAGAAGTTATCCATGATTCCACCACGGTCAACCCATTATATCTCGCTATAGAATGTTTAATGGCATTTCCCCTACAGCTCTTGGACATAGTGCTCACCTGATCTAATGCAGGCCAAGAACAGACAAGCGTTTAATGACCTTAGGAAGCTGTGTCTTTTGATTTCCAGGGGTTCACACTGGCAGGATTTGGTAGGCAGAGTGGAGGCCACAGAACAGTATTGCTCTGACATTCCTTCAGCTGTAAGAAACGTGGCCAGTCAAGAGCCCCCAGCTGCAGCACCTTTGGGGTCCTCCGCAGTATTTGAGCCACGACCTTTCTCTTCCCAGGCAGTTCCCACGCCAATGACTGAGCACAGTGTGGGAACCAGAACCTGGCCATTGTTGCTCCATTCCCCCACTGGGTCGTCTGAGACCTTGAAAGATCTGTGTTGCAGTCTGAGACATTCTTTGTCCTATTTTGCTTCCCCCTTTTCTTCCACAGGATCAGATCTGCACTGCACTTGGAAGACTTTCCATGCTCAGTCCTGCGTCACTCCCCATGTTTTTCATAATTATTACCCCCCAATAAATCTTTCACTCCTAATTCCATCTCAGCATCTGCTTCCTAGAGGACTCAGATTGACAGATGGTAGTTGCTATTTTTAAAGTTTTTTAAAAATATTTTTATATATGTATTTTTTGTAGAGACGGGGTCTTGCTATGTTGCCCAGGTTGGTCTCACACTCCCGGGCTCAAGCAATCCTTCCCCCTTGGCCTCCCAAAGTGCTGGGATCATAGGCGTAAGCCATCATGCTTGACCAACACAATTAGTGACTATTGATGAGAAAATCTGTGCATGTCTCTGGGCTTGAATTTAATCTTTGAAAAATTAAGCTTAGAATTTTCACATCAGCCGGGCTTGGTGGCTCAGCCTGTAATCCCGCGCCTTTGGGAGGCTGAGGTGAGTGGATTGCCTGAGCTCGCGGGTTTGAGAACTGCCTGGGCAGCGAGACCTCATCTCTATAATAAATCAAAAAATCAGCTGGGTGTGGTAGCGCATGCCCGTAATTCCGGCTACTTGGAAGGCTGAGGCGGAAGGATCGCCGGAGCCCAGCAGGCGAGGCTGCGGTGGCCGGGAGCGGCCACTGCACTCCAGTCTGGGCGACAGAGTGAGACTCCAACTCAAAAAAAAAAAAGAATTTCCACATCAAGAAATATTCAACATGCCACCAATTTTGAACTTAATATAGAACATAAAAATGATAGTAAGAATTGTGTTTTCTGAGTGTTTCACTTAATCAGATAATCTTGTCTTTGTGTTTATTTACTTAATCAAGAATAAGATGTTTTAACAAGTACAAAAGCGGTAGATAGTATGTAAGAACTATGAGAAACCACAGAAGAAACACTAATGGAAGATTGGAGATGAAGAGACTGCAGTGTGGAATCCAAACCCTACAATAACAAAGATGGACAGATAATATTGAGAAAGGAGAGGAATGATTAGAAACTAGACAACTCTCTCTAGAAATACTGATTGTGAGTAATCAATGAAGTCTGATTCATGTGGAAGAACACAGCATAGTAAAAATGTGTTACAGCTGAGTGTCTTGCCATGTAAGTGCATGTGAATTAAGCACCAAACACATAAAATAAATATATGAAGCTAGTTGTAGCTGCTGTAACTCACACCACTGCAGGAGCTTTTAAGAGTTGCTAATAAAATCCTAATGTCTTTTATTTATCTGACTTCATGTTTGAAAATGCGATAGGCCATTTCTAGGTGGCCACACGTCTCACAGTCAGGAGGGCTGCGCTGGCTGAGGTTACATGTGTGTTCGCTGGACACTCTTCCTTTCCACGAAGCCCTAGTTCTGGCAATAAAGGGCATAGCTCAGGCTGAGGAAAGCCTTTTCATCCTAGCAGCAGCCGGAGGTTTACATCATGCCTGTGATTTCTGTAGTAGTCTGCTGGGAGACAGGAACTCGAATTCCCCGGGCTCGTGTCTAGGGCCATACAGATCCCAGCTCTGGACACTCTACTGGAAGGTCTGTTTACTTTCTTTTTTTTTTTTTTTTTTGAGTTGGAGTCTCACTGTCGCCCAGACTAGAGTGCAGTGGCCGCTCCTGGCCACTGCAACCTCGACCTGCTGGCCTCTGGCGATCCTTCCGTCTCAGCCTTCCAAGTAGCTGGAACTACAGGCGCACGCTACCATGCCCGGCTGATTTTTTTTATTTATTGTAGAGATGAGGTCTTGCCTGCTCAGGCGGGTCTCGAACCCGCGGGCTCAGGCAATCCTCTCACCTCAGCCTCCCAAAGGTGTGGGATTACAGGCTGAGCCACCGAGCCCGGCTCCGTTTACTTTCTTGACACAGATCCCGCATTCACACACCCTCCTCCTCCTCCTCCTCCCATGCCCCAACTGGCCCGAGAAGTTCTCTCTGCTTAGGTTGGGGGTTCTCAGCTTGGCTCCCTGTTCACTAATGCCTGGCTGCAAGCCTGACCACTCAGCTCAGACCAGGTGGCAACAATGTGCAGCCAGGGATGGGACTCACTGGCTTAGCCAAACCCTCCTCCCATCAAACTCTAATGGAGGAAGGAAAGGGACACAGACATCGCTTCAGGTCCATTCCACTGGTGACACCACTGTTCTTGAGGACAGAGCTGGGTCCTCCTCATCTTGCAGGTCACTCCACCCTGCAGTGCCGGCCATAGCTATTTCCATGGAGTGGATGCACTCAGTCTTGTCCTCAGTAAAATAGGATTGATTTTCTTTTGCCCGCCCATGAGAATAAATTCTCCCCACGCCCCACCCAAACCCTTAGATGAGCCAAAGGCATGGAATTTGGGTACACACACACATGATCAAGATCTGTCTTTAAAAGCAAATGGCTAGGCTGGGCGCAATGGCTCATGCCTGTAATCTCAGCACTTTAGGAGCCTGAGGCGAGAGGATCACTTGAGCCCAGGAGTTCAGGACCAGCCTGGGCAACATAGTGAGACCTTGTCTCTACAAAAAATAAAATAAAAAAAATTAGCTGAGCATGGTGGCGTGCACCTGTAGTCCCAGCTACTCAGAAAGCGAGGTGGAAGGATCGCCTGAGTCCCGGAGGTCAAAGCTGTGATGAGTCATGATGGTGCCACTACACTCCAGCCTGGGCAATAGAGCAAGACTCCAACTCAAAAAAAAAAAAAAAAAAAAAGTAACATGGGTATGTAACGCCGGTCACCTCCACTTTCATGAGGTGGAGATTTCCCATCTAAAAGTGGAATAGTATTTCTACTTATTGATCTTCCTTTATTAGGAATCTGGGTCTCTGCTATGACTTGACATAAATCATTTCTAATTCTGTCAACAGCCCTGTTAGGCTATTCTTTTGTTACCTTTTTCCTGACAGGCTCAGTGAATTAAAGTAACTTGTTGGGGTCACGCAGCTATTTACTGTCTAAACAGGGCTCTGCATCCGCCCTTGGTGATTAAGGGGATGGGCTTTGAAATTGGACAGTCTGGGTTCAAATCCTGGCACCGTCTCTTGCTAGCTGGGAATCTTGGGCACGGAATGTGATCTCTTCAGTCTTCACTTTCCTCTGTTAGAACCCGAGGCAGTCTCTGTTCTCTTCACAGAACGTTTTTGGACAAAGTAGGGGCCAAGAGAGCAGTGTAAGCTAATGCAGCTGCCCAGTCTCAAGCTGGGAGAGGAAACATCTACCCACTGCAGGGCTGGGGTGTTCTCCAGGCAAAGATGCAGGGGCGGAGATCATGTGGGAATTTTGGATAAATCAGCACACGGTGGACTAGGCATGCAGACTTTGATCAGCATCAGTGGGAGAAGCAACAGGTCTTGGCTGAACCACACATTCTCCTGAGTTCAAGTTAATCCTTTATAATGCGTAATTCAGATGCCATCTCCCATGACCTCAACTTCTGTTATGCCACAAACCACTCTCAAAGGCTTCCCCAGAACTTTCCCTAGGGTGGAGTTCACTGGACTCTATGTGGCCCCATCTGGAATGACTGTTTACTATTTGCATGTTTTTTGGTTTTTATTTATCATTGTAACATCATACTATAAGGTGGGAGGCCTGTTGCCAAGGCTACCTGACCCTATTTGGTTAAACTTCCCTGTGTTCCAGGCTGTTCTAGGCTCCTTACCCTTGTAGTTACAAAAACATAGACAAATTAAATTTCTCTCTCTTGCTTTCTCTTTTTTTTTTTTTTTTTTCGAGTCAGGTCTCACTGTTGCTCAGGCTGAAGTTCAGTGGCATGATCATGGCTTCCAGCATCCTTGACCTCCTGGGCTCAGGCGATCCTTCCTCCTCAGCCTCCTGAGTAACTGGTACTACAGACATGCACTGCCATGTCTAGTTAATTTTTAGTTTTGTAGAGGCTCTTACTATGTTGCCCTGGCTGATCTTGAACTCCTGGCCTCAAGCGATCCTCCCGCTTCGGCCTCCCAAAGTGCTGGGATTACCAGCATGAGCCACCGCGTCTGGCCTGAGGTTTCTCTCCTATATTCTCTGTTTCTCCATAGGTTCTTCTGGATCATTAACTCTACCTTGAATTCACTAATTTCATGTTACATTTCTGTTGACTTATTCCAGTAGCCTCCTCTTCTCCAGAATCGCTCCTTCGGAGCAATCCTGGCACCCAACACCTACCTCGCAGGTTGCAATGAGGAGTAACTGAGTAACGTGTGGAAGCGCCAGTCCCACTGTAAACACCTTTACAGATTAGGTGTAATTACGTAAACAACAGTCATCCCGTGTGAGGGAGCCACAGCAGAAGGAAGTACAAAGTACGCTGAAAATGCTCGGTCAACTGAGAAATGTTAAACAGTGACTGGTTATTACGATGTGGGTCTGGGAGTCCAGCATCCCTGCCAAATGTCTTTATTTACTTATTCACCAAACATCTGTTGAGATCAGTGGTTGCCGTTTGTCATATTCACAGCTGCCCAGTATCTTTTTATTTTTTAGTTAATTTTTTTTTGAGAAGATGTCTCACTCTATCGCTCAGGTTGGAGTGCAGTGGCACAATCTCAGGCGATTCTCCTGCCTCAGCTTCCTGAGTAGCTGCCAGCTCACCTGGCTAATTTTTTGAGTTTTTGCAGAGACAAGGTCTTACTATGTTGCCCAGGCTGGTCGCAAACTTCTAGGCTTAAGTGATCCTCCTGTCTTGACCTCCCAAAGTGCTGGGATTACAGGCATGAGCCACCATGCCTGGCCATTTAGCTACATTTTTAATAAAATTTTTGTCATGGTAAAATACACACAGTAAAATATATTATCTTAACCATTTTAAAGTGTACAGTTCAGTGGTATTAAGTACATTCACACTGTTTTGCTACCATCACCGCCATGAATGTTTTTCATCTTGAAACGCCCTTTGGAAATGCCTTTTTGTATCCAGCGTAATTTCTCTTAATGTCTTCCCTGTGGGGAAGTCAGAACTCACATTCCCAGCCTGCCATGGGCCAGAACACAGGCCTGGGACCAGGTGCCACCAATCAGATGCATCCATGTACTCCTTCGCTCAGATGGGAGCCTCAGGAAGAAATATGCTGTGGCTGAAGCTGCCATATTTTGCAGGTCTGGGTGGCAACAAGGGTGTTCAACTTTTGGCGTTGACTCTCAGTGTAGCAAGCTCACGTTCCTGAAGTAGACATGAAATCAGTGCTGGCTACCATAGTGATTGCAGTAGGGCGGGGCTTCTGGCCTTTAAAACTTAGCTTTGGTGATGGTTTTTTTTTATTAGGCCATGGGTGTTACTTTCTGGACCTTTCATCTCAAGTCTGCTCTTGAATAGAATATATTACATTTCCTTTTTTTTTTTTTTTTTTCCAGAATTGGGTTCTCACTCTGTCGCCCAGGCTAGAGGGCAGTGGCATGATCTCGGCTCACTGCAACCTCGACCTCATGGGCTCAGGTGATCCTTCCACCTCAGCCTCTTGAGTAGTTGGGACTACAGGTGTGCACCACAATGCCTGGCTAATTTTTTTTTTTTTTTAAGTAGAGATGAGGTCTTGCTATGTTGTACAGGCTGGTCTTGAACTCCTGGACTCAAGCAATCCATTCCTGGACTCAAGCAATCCATTCTCCTGCCTCAGCCTCCAAAGTGCTGGGATTACAGGCATGAATCACTGCACCTGGCCCAAATTTCTTTTTTTTTTTTTTTTTGGCTTAACTTGCTAGGCAGTAGAACCACACCTGTCCCTTTCATTAGAAGGACTGCAGAGCATGGCGAAGCCAAGGTTGCCCTAATTCTCCTGAATTTGGTTGATGGTGGAAGAGCCAGCTTGTTCTTGAGTTCCCTTCTCATGAGCTGGTCAAGCTCCAGCTCTTTCTTCGTCTCTCTTTGACTTTAGTTCGGATAGGGAGGCCCTGGGATGCAATGAACTTCTCCCTATGATTGGAGTCCCTGGAAGAGGAGTCATTTTCAGAACCTGGTCACTGCTAGGAAAAGGAGGCCCCGGTGGTCTGGCCTGTCCTGAGTTTGGTCCTATTTGTTTGCTGCTTCACCCACAGAATTTTCGCCTGCACACAAGGCTTACCGCTAACCACTCCTCTTTTTGTTCTGCTAAAACTTTTTTGCTGGTCTTTCAATATTGTTTCTGTGGAAGGCAGGTTCTGTTGAGAGGCACATTTGAGGCTGGGAGGCAGGCCGCCTCTTCCTTCGGGAGGTACAGAGAAAAAAATCCTTCAAGATTCCCCAGGTTCCCTTCTGACCAGTGATGGCCTGAGTACCCTTGGGCCTCAGCTTTCCCCTGCAGGACTGGCTTGACCTCTCATTTCATGCATCTTACGATTATTGAGTCCCTTTTCTGTACCAGTATCATTCTGGAGACACAAAGGTCAGTAAGAGGCTTGGCCTTCTGGACTCACAGCCCAGTGGAAGTGAGCAAATGGGTCCTGGGCTCAGCCCATAGCTATGGAAAGTGATCACTCTCTTTATTTAATATCCATATGGTCATCACAAACTTCAATTCACTTGTCTTCTCCTCTGAGTATTTTTGGGACTGTCTAGGGGAATGCTTACGTGTTCAGAGGTTCCCCTCTGGTTGTCACTTGCCACCCCTGCCAACCTAGAGAGGATGTGAGTCAGCGGGCATGTCACAGAGCCCAGATGATCTCTGCCCAGCTGATCTGCCCCCTATTTCTACAGATATATGCAGGAGATGCGTTTCTTTTCCCTTGGACTTTTTCATTCCAGGGTTACCTCTCTTCCCAGGATGATTTACACTGGGGATGTCTATCCCTCCTATGAACCCTTCCCTTTAGTGTGTTTCTGCATGGAGAGTACCCCATGACTATACCTCAAAGCTCAGTGGTCCAGCCTCAGCCACAGTGAATAGCAAGGTGAACACTGTCAGTTGTTCAACTGAGGGGAACATTAACAGCACGGCCAGGTAGCACTGTACTGAAGCCTGGCCCAGGTTCCTTCTCAGTTTCTTCTTCAGCTCTAGGTAAAGACTTGGCCTGCCTCAGTTTCTTATCTTCCATGAGCGTTGCACATTTGGCTATACATCTTCCAGAGCATAAGGAGTGGTTTTCTGGCTCAGGACAGTCCAAATCCATGCCTACTACAAGAAGCATTTTCTGCCTACACAGATCACCTTCTCTGGCATCTCATGGACCCGTGTGGGTCCCAGGAGCCCCAGCTGCCTCCACTGTCTCCATAGCGACAGGAGCATTTGCTTTACATCTTCACAACAAAAAGACACATGGAATGGATTTTTTCTAAGATAAAAGGCTATCTTTTCCCAGAGGTGAATTCAATCCTTATAAAAGAGAGACCTGCTTGAAGCTTTGAAAATATAGGCTCGCTCTCCCTCCCAGCCCGCTGAGGTCTCCAGAATCTTGGGAAGAGCTTTGAGTTAGTGTTTAATCTCAGAGTGTCCTGTGCTTTCCTTCTGTTATGGTCCAATTGTGTCCTTACAAAATCCGTATGTTAGACTCCCAACCCCCAGTATCTCAGCATGTGACATATTTAGAAACAGAATCCTTAGAGAAGTCATTAGAGTAAAATAACGCCCTATGGATGGGTGTCCTTATAAGAAGAGATTAGGGCCCAGACACACAGAAGGTAGACCATGTGAAGACACAAGGAGAAGATGGCCATCTGCAAGCCAAGGAGGGAGACCTCAGAAGAAACCAACCCTGCTGGCACCTTGATCCCAGACTTTCAGCCTCCAGAATTGTGAGAAAATTGTCGTTTGAGACACCCAGCCTGTGTACTTTGTTATGGCAGCCCTGGTGCATGAATACAACTTCCTCTTCAGCTGTCTTTGCCGAAAGTCTTTCCCCTATTAGATGCTGTGTGAGTCTTGGGACCCAACATATATGCTCCTGTGAATAGGCCTTGAGGACTAGTTTGGAGATCCTAGAAGGAAGTGTGCTACATCTGCAACCATTCTCTCTCTGGGGGGCATCTCCCTACGTGTGTGGCTTCCGGCAGGACATGAAGGAGCAGTGAGGACAGAAGGGGGCACCATTCTTGCTGGCCATGAAAATCCGCTTTCACTCTGACCGTGGATGAGGAGGGGATATTTACTTCTCACATCTGCAAGACAGACCACCAGATCCGACACTCTAAAGTGGTGCCGTCCAGCAGGGGAGCCACCAGCCACGTGTGGCCGTCGAGCACTTGATGCGTGGCTCGTCTGAGTTGAAGTGTGCTGTTAAGTTTAACATACAAAAAGACTTAGGAAAAAAAGCGAAAGTCCTAGTCATTTTAAAACAGTGATTACATATTGAAATGATACTTTGGATATAATGAGTTAAATACAATTATCTTTAAAATAAATTTCACCTGTTTCCTTTTTTTATTTTTTTTTTTGCGAAAGTAGGATTTATTGAGAAAACAGAAAAGCTCCCTCAGTGGGAAGGGAACTGAAGGGGTTGCCCTTCCCTGTTTCTTTTTACTTTTTTTACTGTTGCTACTAGAAAATGTACAATTACGTGAGTGGCTTGCCTTATATTTCTGTTGGAACGGGCTGTTATAAAGAGGGCACGACCCTGGCCACCCAGCTGCGAGTCAGCTCTCCAGAACTTCCCAGGCAGTCACCACATGTTTAGGGCATAGAGTAAAGGCAGACTTGGTCCCTCGGTCCCTGGCCTTAGGAGAATCCGAGTCTCTAGCCCTCGTTGAAGGAGGACCCTGGTGAATGCCCCGCTTGTATCTTTTTTGAAAAAAATAGCTTTTGCAGGCTGGGTGCAGACTGGGTGCCTATAATCCTGGCACTTTGGGAGGCTGAAGTGAGAGGATTGTTTGAACTCAGGAATTTGAGACTGGACTGGGCAACATAACAATTAGACAGGTGTGGTGGCATACACCAGTAATCCCAGTACCTGGGAGGCTGAGGTGGAAGGATTGCTTGAGTCCAGAAGGTTGAGGCTGAGGTGAGCGCTGGGCGAAAGAGACCCTGACTCAAAACAAAAAAAAAATCCCCTTTGCCATGTAACTGACTTGTATCTTTTCCCTATTTGATGATGACCCTGCCCTTCTACCCTTGCCTGTTTATATTTTGGTCCTTTTGCGTTGTGGTGATCATTAGCTACTCCCAGACCTCTGACCTCTGCTGGGTGGCCGGGTTATTGCTCTTGCTTCTTTCTCCCTTGGCTTGGGGATTCCAAGAAGACTCGAGGCTCCTTCTCCTAGGCTCCCTTGGACCCAGGGCTGCTCAGCACACTCATTCCGCCCCCCCCCCGTCTGCCTCCACTAGACTTCATCCTGGACCCCGAGGGTCTGGACCCCGGCCACCTGGGGCTCACTGAGCTCTTATTCAGGTCACAAGATGTTGACCTCAGCTCATGGGACTGGAAGAGAAGGCCAGGAAAAGCAGCAGCCCCTTCTTGGAAGAACCCTCTGATGAATTTTGAGCAAACCCCAAACACAAACAAACGCAGGGTCTGGCCTCCCCAGCTAGGCTAGATTTAGCCAACTCTTGGCCTTGCATATGTAGCTGTGCCAAACTGCTGCTCAACACAGACCCCTCAGCTTTCATGTGATACATTTCTGAGGCCCAAGGGAAATGTTGCAAATACTGGGAATGTGTGAACTGAGGACACTGAATTAATGAAGAATATAAATCGAGCAAATGTAGCAATAACAGACAGACGAAGGGAGGCTGGACTCTTCTAGTGGTCACTCTGGGGAGCCGTGGAGATGGGGGAGGACTGGGGTCCCTTCTGACTCCTGCCTGGGTTTTCCCCAGACGCTGCTGGTGGGCTCTGGGCCCTCCCAGGTGCTCTGGCCTTGGCACCTTTGCTTACCTGCTCCCTCCTCCTGAGATGCCTCTCTAGCCCATGTCGGCTCATTCATTATACACATCCTCCCTTTAAGTCCAAGTTCAAACCCTACCTCTCCTTGAAGCATTCTCTGATTAATAACCGGGAATGATGTATGCCTTCTAGGGGTACCTTGCTTCTGCCTTCCTCATGCCCGTTTCCCTTCAATTCGAGTGCAGTCTCTTCCAGCAGTCTCCAGTTTGCTTAATGGCTCCCCAGGCAGGGCTCACTGTCACGTCCACTGGGGCATGTGTTGCTTCCGCCTGATGGCCTCAACCCCTGCCGGGCTCGGTGGCTCAGCCTGTAATCCCGCGCCTTTGGGAGGCTGAGGTGAGTGGATTGCCTGAGCCCGCGGGTTTGAGACCCGCCTGGGCAGCGAGACCTCATCTCTACAATAAATCAAAAAATTAGCCGGGCTTGGTAGTGCACGCCTGTAGCTCCAGCTACTTGGAAGGCTGAGGTGAAAGGATTGCCAGAGCCCAGCAGGTCGAGGCTGCAGTGGCCGGGAGCAGCCACTGTACTCCAGTCTGGGTGACAGAGTGAGACTCCAACTCAAAAAAAAAAAAAAAAAAAAGAATGGTCCAGGACACACATGGTCTGGGGTGGGGTCCCAGTAACATCTGCTTTTCTTAAAGGCTTACCAGAGGATTCTGAGGTACTTTGGGCTGAGAAGCACTTCGAGCACCTGGGATTATGGCCCTCCAGCAGGCTGGTGCCTGCTTTAGCCCAGGTGGTGCTTCAACACCCCTCAAGTCATACAGCGTAGATCCATGCTTCTCAGTCCACACCGAGTGGATCTGTGTTTCTCATATCTAGCTGCACACTAGAGTGGAGGAGCATTTAAGCTCCCAAAGTCCAATACCCTACCTACACCCGTTAAATGAGAACTCACATGGGGGATGGGGAGGGTAGAGCGGAGAGGCCAGACCTCGTTCTTTTTAAAAGCTTCCTAGTGTCTCCGAGAGGCAGCCAGGGATGAGGCCTGGGAACATGGTTGCGTGTGGGCTGTGGGTTGGGCCTGCAGAAGCATCCCAGCCGGAGTGTTCTGGCATCCTCCAACATCAGGCGAGGCTGGGTCTTCCACACAGCCCCAGTTCTGAGAGCCAGGATTTAGCACACCTGCCAGGTTCCATAAACCCGTGCTTTTGCCTTTAAAAATGTCTGCAAGCGCCCTCCTCATCTGAGGCCCTCGCCAGGCCGTCATCTCATTATTTATTCAGTATTTTCACAACTGATCCATCGGCCCAATGGTAAAGTGCCAGGGAGAAAACTTTGTTTAATGGTCATGCTTTGTTACCATAATTCTCGGGGGAAAAACAATTACCCTGTGTCTGGCTGTTCTTCTTCTGAGTGCTGGGTCCTTCCAGCTGGCTTAGAGGGAACATCAGTCTCCCTTTATCTTTCTGCCGCATACTGCATGCTAATGTCCAACCTCTGCCTGGGACTTGGGACCGCAGCCGGATGTGTGATTTAGGGATGCCTTCATTCACGTGTTTGTTACTTCAATGAATTTCTGTCAGTACCTTTTGTGTGCAGGATACTGTACTGGGTGTTAGAGTGTGACAAGTGCCACTCTAGAGATATGTACAAAACACGAAAGGACCAGCCTGAGCAACATAGTGAGACCTGTCTCCACAAAAAAATTTTAAAATTGGCTGGGTGGAGTGGCTCATGTCTATAGTACCAGCTACTTGGGAGGCTGAGGCAGAAGGATCGCCTGAGCCCAAGAGATGGAGGCTGTGGTGATGGTGCCATTGCACTCCAGCCTGGGTAACAGAGCGAGACCCTAACTCAACAACCACAACATTAAATATCGGAAAAGTGAGGAATTAATTCTGGGCAGGCCGGGCGCAGTGGCTCACACCTGTAATCCCAGCGCTTTGGGAGGTTGAGGTGAAGGGATCGTTTCAACCCAGGAATTTGAGAACAGCGGAGGCAACACAGTGAGACCTCGTCTCTACAAAAGCAAACAAACAAAATAGCCGGCGTGGTGGCATGTGCCTCCTGAGTCCTGGAGGTCAAGGCTGCGGTGAGCCATGATGGTGCCATTGCATACCAGCCTGGGCAACACAGTGAGACCCTGACTCAAAAAAAAAAAATTTCTGGGGGATATGTGTGTCTTGGGGAGATTTCTTCAAGGAGGTGACATTTGTCCTGGGTTCTGAAAGGTGAATAGGAGCTGAGAAGGGAGCACAATTCTCAAGGCAGTGATTCCCAGCCTTGTTTAATGATTAGAATCATCTGGGGAGCCAGGCCATACTCCAAACCATTCAGTGAGAACTGCTGGGGGTGGTACCCAGGCACTAGTGTTTTTTGAAACTCCCAGGTCATTCCAAAATGCAACTATGGTTGGAAATCATATATTAGGGATATGAGAGAAGCTGAAAAAATGTGCAGGGGCCAGATCACAAGAGGCCTTAAGAGCTGAGGTGTGGAGTCTGTATTTTATCCTGAAGATGGTGGGGAGCTCCTGGAAGCAGGAGTGCCTTCAGGTATGTGCTTATCTGTGCAGCATGATTAGCTGGAAGGAGTGTTGCAGGAATCATGATAGGTGACAGCAGTCTGGCCTCTGAGTAGCAGTGGGGGCTGGAGAGGAGCAGACGAAGTCTAGAGATTTGGGATCTCTGGAGCTCTCTCTCTGTACAGTGCTCTCCTCTCTGGTGCAGTGCTCAGCTACCTTGGTCTCCCTGGACCCAGTTCAACTCAGGACTTTGCCTGATTTTCCTGAGTGCTGTGGCCTGGAAGCCCAAGCAGTGAGTTGGACAATTGCTGGCTTTGTCTTGTTTGTTTTCCTCATCCAGGAATCGCTGATTCCTTAACGGTGTCCAATGTCTTGAAAATGCTTGTTCCAAATATTCTGTCTGTTTTTGGTTGCTTCAGGTAGGAGTGTAAATCTGGTTTCTATGATTCCATCGTGATTGAAAGTGAAACTCCTTCTCTCTCATTTTTCTACGAATTACTTGAATTAAAAAAAAATTCTGTAGGACAAAGTTTCTTTTGTTTTCTGCTGTTAATTTATTTTACCACCATTATTATTGTGACCAGAGAATGTTGTCTATTCTGTTTCTACTTTTTGAGATTTAACAAGATAAACTTGAGGCCTAACAGGGGGCCAATTTTTATGATTTGAATTTTAAGAAGATATGCTTTAATTGTAGAGTATGGGGTGTGTTAGATATGCTTTATTAGTTAGGTTACCAGGGTTTTCTTGGTCTTTACTTGTATTCACTTGATCTGTCAATGTTACCACAAATGCGTTTCTGTGATTTTTTTTGATTCATAGTCATGATGCTTTGTTATTTAGCACATAAGTATCCTTTTGTGATTACTCCCTTTATCATTATTGAATATCCTTCTCTGTTTTATTTGGTTATTTGCTCTTCTCTAAACCCAACTTGTGTGATGCTGTGACCTTGATTTCCTACTTTCTCTTTGCATTTGCCTAGTAGTCTCTATTTTCTTGTCATTTTTGGTTTAACAGTGCTCTCTAATTTTGATAATTGTGATTCACACTCAGCTATTCAGAAGCCCAACCTGACTTCACAATTGGTGGATAACACCCTTCCTTTTCCTTTCACGTCCAGCCTTAATTTTTCCTGCAGTAAACTACCTCGCAGTTCTAGTCTTCAGTTGACAGGCTGTTGAGGGTGAAGGCTGCTAGATCAGTTTTGGTGTCTTTATTTTGTGAGTTTGAGTCTCACTCTCTTACCCAAGTTGGAGTTTAGTGGCACCATCACGACTCACAGCAGCCTCACCCTCCAGGGATCAGGTGATCCCTCAGCCTCAGTCTCCCAAATAGCTGGGATTACAGGTATGTGCCACCACACCTGGCTAATTTTTTTTTTTTTTTTTTGTAGAGAGGAGTTCTCGCCATGTTTTCTAGGCTGGTCTCAAACTCCTGGTCTCAAACAATCCTTTTGCCTTGGCCTCCCAAAGTGCTGGGATTACAGGCGTGAGCCACCAAACCTGGCCGATTTTAGCAAGTTCTGCATCTATAAGTTTAGCACCATTCTTTGGAATGTCTGTCACTTTTCAATGTTGCATCCTGACCCGAAAATCTGAGATAACAGAAAAGTCCCCCTCCCACTTCTATTACAGAAAAGGAGCCGAGTGAATCGTGCTTCCAGCCCTGTCCAAGGCAGAGGGAAATTAGACATGGTACTGATGATGAGTACTGATCTTCTGGACAGAAGTAACCCTGGGGTATAGAAAGAAAACAGAGTAATCCAATGTGACAGGCGCCAAGTTGTGTGCGCGGTGTGTGTCAGACACTGTCCTTCATGCTGTGGGGATGCCAAGACGGAAAGCAAAGACCTCGTCCTCAGGGAAAAGAGACACACACATATTGAACCAGCCACCATACATGCTGCACCCCAAGTGCAAGCGAAACAACTTAGGGCCTCTGAGAAGACAGGCAGGGCTGGGGCAGAGCAGGGAGGGCAGAGTGACTTATGTTAGGTGTGGCAGAGAAGTCTAACTGTCCTGGAGAAATGTGTGTCCCGTTCCATGGAGGAGAGCCGAGAATTAAGTGTCTTCCTTGCAGGCCAAAAGTGGTCACGTGATTGTTCTTGCCAATGAAATGTGAGCATCCGTGATGCTGGTCGCTTCCAGGCTGGAGTTTTTAAGAAGTGAGTGTGGGTGAGTTGGAGACCATCATACCTAGTGATCTATCACAGAAACAAAGAACTGCATATCGCATGTTCTCATTCATAAGTGGGCCCTGAACATCAGTCACAATAGCCCAAGGGAGGGATTGGGGGTTGCTGGGCACTGCCAGGGGAAGGGAGGGCATGTAACAACACAGAGTACCCGGTCCTAAACCAGGGGAGGCGAGGGCCAGTTGGAGGTCCAGACTTCACCTGCACACAGCATGCTTGTGTAGTTAATCCTCATGTGTACTCCACTTCTCTATAATAATAAAAATATTTGGCCAGGCGCGGTGGCTCACGCCTGTAATCCCAGCACTTTTGGAGGCCGAGGCGAGAGGATTGCCTGAGCAACATGATGAGACCTCGTCTCTACAATAAATCAAAAAATTAGCCAGGTGTGGTAGCGCAAGCCTGTAGTTCTGGTTACTTGGAAGGCTGAGGCGGAAGGATCACCTGAGCCCAGCAGATCGAGGCTGCGGTGGCCGGGAGCGGCCATTGCACTCCAGCCTGGGCAACAGAGTGAGACACAAACTCAATAATAACAATAATAATTTGTTGCTGGAAGCAGAAGATTCTGAGGGGGAAGCTGCCTGCCACCCAGGCACACAAACAGCTGACTGTTGCTTGAGGAAAAACAACCTTCTCTTGTGATCTGCCTCTCAGCTTGGGATTGATAAGAGTTAGAGCTACCCTAATTAATACGGAAGATTCCACAGAGGAAGTAACATTTGGCATGTAGACTTCTAACAAACAGAAATGAAGAGAAAGAATTCTAGATGGTAGAAGAGGGTCATCAAAGGCTCAGAGACGGGAAAATGCAGGCCTTTGCCAGAGAAGTGTGTGCTATCAGGTGCTATTGAGGCTTGGCATTTTTGGTGGGGTTGGGCTGAGAAAGGTGGGAAGCCAAACTGGAATAGATCACAGGAGGTCTTGAAGGACAGGCAAGGGAGATTGTGATGTGAAGGCAATGTGGAGCCATGGAAGGTTCTTGAGCAGGAGAATAACGTGATTTCTGAGATCTTTGACGGAAGTAAGAGCTAGCATCAGTACACCTCAAAGGTCCACTTTTCAGGCTGGCTCAAGAGGTTGAGTGGTATTAGACACCTTAAAATTACTGGCATGAAAAGCTTTTTATTATAGAAAATTTCAAGCACATACAAAATTAGGCAGAGGTATATCATGAATCCCATGTACAATCACCAACTTCAACACTTATTACCTCTTGTTTCTTGTACTCCACCCACTTACTGCCTTCCTGTGTGATTTCAAAGCAAACATCAGACATCATATGACTTTATCTGTAAATATTTCAGTAAGATTCTCCAAAAGATAAGGTGTTCTTTTGGGGAGGGGGGAGGGTCGGAGTCTCACTCTGTCACTCAGGTTGGAGTGCAGTGGCACAATCATGGCTACCACCGTAGCCTCGACCAGCTGGGCTCAGGTGATCCTTTTGCCTCAGCCTTCCAAATAGCTGGAACCACTGGCAGGCACCACCACACCCGGCTAATTTTTTGATTTATTGTAGAGACGAGGTCTCACCGAGTTACCCAGGCTGGTCTCAAATCCCTGGACTCAGGCAATCTTCTCGCCTCCGCCTCCCAAAGTGCTGGGATTACAGGCATGAGCCACCATGCCTGGCAAGAACTCCTTTAAAAAAAAAATAACCACAATACCACCATCACACCCACAAAAAAATGAACATAATTCTTCAATATCATCAGATCTCTAGCAAGATGATCTTTTTTTTTTTTTGAATCGGATTCTCACTCTGTCACCCAGGCTGAAGTGCAGTGGCACGCTCATGGCCACTGCAGTCTTGACTTGCTGGGCTCAGGAAGTGCTGGGATTACAGGCATGAGCCACCATGCCTGGCAAGATGCTCATATTCTAACTGTGTTCTAATTTTCAAGGTTTTTACAAATGAATTTGTTTTAAAACATTTCAAAGATTCCTTCTTCCATCTCAAAAATCATCACACTCACCCAGAGACTAGTTCA
Organism: Cephalopachus bancanus; assembly: GCA_027257055.1. NCBI lineage: Eukaryota > Metazoa > Chordata > Mammalia > Primates > Tarsiidae > Cephalopachus > Cephalopachus bancanus. Next base: position 4,864,738 of record JAPVLO010000158.1, read on the forward strand.
AGTTGAACTTAGAGCATATTTAAGTATCCCTGCTGTGCTGTAGCTCACTCAGTGGGGAGGTCTCGTGGATGATGGCGGAGCTGGTCCCATCTCGCACCGGGTTGGGTTCAATGCATCTAATGAGCTGGTGGAGGGATCTGGGCAGAGAAGCCCTCCGAAGAAAGCATCAGGAGCCAGCCTGAACAGTGTCCTCTCGTGAGCAGAATGAGGAGTGATTCTGGGAACCATGTGCCCACCGGCCCTCTGATGTGTCTCCTGGCTTAGTCCCATGCTGAGTGAAAACTGCAAGGACAGATTCCCTTAAGATGCTGTAAGATGTTGGGGACACAAGATGAATAGAGAAGAGGGGGGTGGTCTGAAGTTCTCCGCTAGACCCCCCTCAGTCAGAGGCTGGCTGAGTTGGGGCTGGGTTGCTGCAGGTGCAGAGTCATCTCGGGGGAATCCCTGGAGCCGGAGGAAGGGAAAAACCTCCAGACACAGCCCAGACACTACCCTGCGTGTTAGTGACACATTAAGGCAATCTCTGGGGACCGCAGGCTGCTTGATGCGGGTGGGAGGTCTAGAACCTACCTTAGAGCTCACAAGCACCTTCTGAGAAGGTTATTATCATCCCACCTTCCATGTGTGAGAACCGAGTTCAAGAACAGGGAGGAATCATGCAACTAGTAAGTGAGGCATCTTGAAGTACAAAACCATATTGCTCTCATGCCAGTGCTGCCCCCCACATAAAACAGGCATACTCTGGGGGAGGATTACTGACCGGCTAGGTGTGTGTTAGGGATACTGACTGGCTAGGTATGTGCTGGGGACGTAAGATGTTGCTCATCTTCACCTTCACCACTACTCTCTGAGGTCACTTTTATCTTTATAGAAATGAAGCTCAGTTTGACTAATTCCAAAGCTCCCTGTCGAGGTCAAACAGTGCACTGGATATTTCCTGGGAAAACATGCCTATGATTTGTGGTTCAGAAAAAAAAATTGTCTTTAGATTTTCATTTCGGGGTTCAGAGCATTATAATTCTTTCTCATTTGGAGGTTCAAAATTTAGTCTAGATCCTTGGCCCCAGGAGTCTCTGGTTCTTTGTAAGTATTAATTAAATGATGGCTGGGCCCAGTGGCTCGCACCTATGATCCCAGCACTTTGGAGGATTACTTGAGCCCAGGAGTTCAAGACCAGCCTTGTATTGAGACCCTTGTCTCTCCAAAAAGTAAAAAAATTAGCTTGGCATGGTGGTGCGTGTTTGTAGCCCCAGCTACTCAGGAGGCTGAGGCTGAAGTATCACTTTAGCCCAGAAGGTTGAGGCTATGGTAAGCTGTGATTGTGCCCCTGTTCTCTAGCCTGGGTGACAGAATGAGACCCCAACTCAAAAAAAAATTAAATTAAATTAATTAAAAGCCATAAAGGTGACATGTCATAGTTGGGTATCGTGGCAGCAGTGAGATTTTGCTCTGGCTGGTGGCTCTGGGAGGACAGTGGCTGGTGTCCACTGAGATGGACAACGGCTGTGGGCTGTCAGTGCTGAGTGATGACTAATATTAACATGGATATCAGTAAACAAAAATGAATTTTGCTTGGAACCATTTTTATCAGGTGGCTTCCCTAATGACATTTCGTGTGCATGGCCTCCTGGGCCCGAGCTGGGTCTGGGTGGCGGCAGACAGCTTCGTCTTCTCTGTCCCTTCCGGTTCTAGGGCAAGGGTTGTGCCAGGAGGTGCTCCTCGGCCAGTCCCCCTCAGGCGCCTCCAAAGGAGCCTTTCCCCACCTCCGTCAGGAACTGGGGAGAGATGCCAGAGGCGGATAGAGCCAGGCGTAGGCCCAGGCAAAACGTGTGAGGCTGAGCGTTTCCAGCAGTGAGAAACTGGAAGTGATCCAAGTGCCCACTAGTCAGAGGAGAAGAGAGGAGAGAACGAAAGCATTCCAGCGCCTTCTCTGTGCCTCAGTCGTGTGTAATCATGATATCAGTCTCTGTTTTATGGATGAGAAACAAGTCGGGGATGGGAAGAGGAGGGTCTTCAAAAGGTGACCAAGAGCCTTGTCTAGGGCAGCTATGCTTAGAATGTGTTAAAGGGATCTGGCCCCACTGCTTGGGGGCTCAGGCACATTCATGTCCCCCAGCGGTGTGACCCCCAAACATGAGGATTGAAGACTGACCAACCAGCCAGTCAGCCAGTCCAAAGTCTCTCAGCTGGTATGTGGCAGGTAAACTTGTTTTTTTTTTTTTTTTTGAGTTGGAGTCTCACTCTCTTGCCCAGACTAGAGTGCAGTGGCCGCTCCCGGCCACCACAACCTCGACCTGCTGGGCTCCGGCGATCCTTCCGCCTCAGCCTTCCAAGTAGCTAGAAATACAGGCGCACGCTACCACGCCTGGCTCATTTTGATTTATTGTAGAGATGAGGTCTCACCAAGTTGCCCAGGTGGGTCTCGAACCCTCCGGCTCAGCAATCCATTCACTTCAGCTTCCCAAAGGCGCAGTATTACAGGCTGAGCCACCGAGCCTGGCTCCATATTTCTAAATAACTTGCTTATACTGCTATTTCTACACTGATCTCCTATGAAAAAAAGATTTAGCTCTCTTACTCCAACTCTGGCAACCTCCTCCTCCACCACTACATTCACTTCTAGACTCTTTATCCTCCTAACTTATTATGATTTTTGAGTGAGTTATTATCCAGTGTTTACCATAACTATGAAAATGTTGTTCATGGCTGGATTGCATGAGGTTCAATGAAGACATTTTATTTCTTATGCAATATAGTAGAAACAATGCTGTGTGTTCACCCCACTGTTTTCTTTCTTTGGAAATCAGGGTTTTACTCTGGCATCCAGACTGGAATGCTGTGGTCCAATCACGGCTACTGCATCCTTGACCTCCTGAGCTCAGGTGATCCTCCCACCTCAGCCTCCCAAGTTGCTGGGACTAAAGCACACACTACCACTCCTGGCTAATTTTTTGTAGAGAAGAGGTCTCACTATGTTGCCCAGGCTGGTCTCAAACTCCTGGGCTCAAGCAATCCTCCTGCCTCGGCCTCCCAGAGTGCTGGGATTCAGGTGTGAGCCACTATACCCAGCCATCACCCCACTGTTTTCTGTTCCTGGACATACAGGTAGATGACATCTCCCAGGCTCCTTTGTAGTTTAGCTGGGACCATGTGACTAAGTTCTGGTCAATGGAAATGTAAGTGGAAGTGATAGGGTCTTTTCAATCCAAGGCAGCCCAAGGCCATCTGTACATTCTGGCTTTCCCCCGTAGGTGGGTGGAGTGAAGGACTGAGACAGTAGAGTTGCAAAATGGAAGTAGCCTGGGTTTTTGAGTCACCATGTGGAGGAGAGCTGCCAACCAGCATCAGCCTGTGAAAGAGCTGAGAGTGAGCTATAAACCTATCTGTGTTAAGCCGCTGAGCTTTCAAGATGTGTCTTTTGTGACAGCTAGTTTTAACTACCTAATACTTTCAGCATTTAAAAAACTGTTTTCCAGTTTGCTTAATGTTCTCTGAACCATCCTAATTCATTCCCAAACTTTCCCACAGATGTATAAACCTCCTCTCAGTGAGGTCAAATACCCAGGCTCTTCAGTTGTGCTCCCACGTTTTGTCCCTGACTAATCCTTGTGCCTAGTGATAGGACCTCAGGCTTTTCACTGCTTGACAGGGAGGCAGGAGGTTGGTCGGACGGGGACATAGGTTATGTTTAAGGAGAGGCAGTATTACTGAATGGTGAAAAACTTCAGCTCTTCAAAGTTAGTAGCTAATGACTTTGGGTACTTTTCTCAACCTTTCCAAGCCTTAATATTCTCATCTGAAAAATGGGAATAATAATAATCCTGGCAGAGCTCAGTTCAGCCTGTAATCTCAGCACTTTGGGAGGCTGAGGCAAGTAGATTGCCTGAACCCTCCAGTTCAAGACCAGCCCGGGCAACTTGGCAGGACCTTGTCTCTACAATAAATCAAAAATTAGCTAGGCATGGTAGCTTGTGCCTGTAATTCTGGCTATTTGGAAGGCTGAAGCTGAAGGATCGCCGGAGTCCAGCAGGTTGACGCTGGGGTGGCTGTGAGCATGCCACTGATTCCAGCCTGGACAACAGAGTGAGACTCCAATTCAAAAATAATAATAATAGTAATGATAATCCCAATTTTGTAGGGCTGGTGTAATGATTAAATGAGATGATACTTATAAAATGCTCAGCACAAACTCTGGCATAGAGGATATGCTGATAAATGTTAGTTATCATCATTAAGATGAAAACTGGGGAATGAAATTCCCAAGCACCAGGGAATTTAAACCTGGGCGTGAGTTCTGCATTGTTTCCCACAAAGCAACTGCTTCTCAATGTTATTGACTACCCAAGGGAGTGGGGGCAAGATGGAGAGGTCTGCCCAGGGTGTGACAGCAGAAGCCTCACCAGAAACTGGGGACACAAGTCAGGAATCTTTTATCTCCTCAGCATGGACTGAGTGGGCTGAGCTAGGGCAGGTCCTTGGGTACCCCCCTCAACTGTCTCCTCCCTCCACCCTGGGGGTAGGAGGTGGTGCGGCCTGATCCCCTTCCTGATGGGGTGCCAATTAATTCAATAACAAATACTTATTGAGCACCTACTCCATGCCAGGCCCGGTACTAGGCAAAGGGTTATAAAAGTTAACAAACAGAAACACTTTACCTTTGTGTGTGTGTGTGTGTTGGAGTCTCACTCTGCCGCCCAGGCTGGAGTGCAGTGGCACACTCACGGCCACCACAGCTTCGACCTGCTGGGCTCAAGTGATCCTTCTGCCTCAGCCTTTCAAGTAGCTGGAACTACGGGCTCACGCCACCATGCCTGGCTAATTTTTTGATTTATTGTGGAGATGAGGTCTCACCAAGTTGCCCAGGCTGGTCTCGAACCCGTGGGCTCAGGCAATCCTCTCACCTTGGCCTCCCAAAGTACTGGGATGATAGGCGTGAGCCACTGCACTTGGCCAACACTTTACCTTTAAAGAGTTTCCAATGAAGTGGGAGAGGCAGAAGATGGTGAACAATGAAATGTATCATCATACACTGCCCTGAGTGCTAGAAAGAAAAATGATTAGGTCCTAGGAGGGAGTATCCAGGGTGACCTACTTCATGTAGAGTGGTCAGGGTGGTCTCTCAAGAGAGAATGATCAACTTGCAGTTGGAGGATACCTGGGATAGCCAGGCAGCTAGGGAACAGCATGTAAAGATGTCCTGAGGAAGGAAAGCCCATGGCTGGTTGAAGCACACCTGACAGAAGCCAGGGGACAATGATAGTCTCAGTCAGCAGGGCAGATGATGCAGGTCCTAGCAGGCCACCATAAGGAGTTGGGATTTTAGTTTAGGTGGAAAACAGAGGAGCCCCTGACAGGTTTAGAGCAGGGGACAACTGTGATCAGATTTGTGTGGAGTTTTTTTTTTTTAGTCAGAGTCTCACTGTCACCCAGGCTGGAGTGCAGTGACATGATCATGGCCATCGCAGCCTTGAACTGCTAGGCTCAGACGATCCTTCTGCCTCAGCTTCCTAAGTAACTGGAACCACAGGCAAGTGCCACCATGCCTGGCTAATTTTTTGATTTATTGTAGAGAGGAGGTCTCACTAAGTTGCCCAGGCTGGTCTCGAACCCCTGAGCTCAGGCAATTCTCTAGCCTTGGCCTTCCAATGTGCCGGGATTACAGGCGTGAGCCACCGAGCCCAGACAGATTTGTGTTTTTAAAAGGTCACTTTGGTTACTGAGCACTTCCTCTGTGCCTCAATTATTACAGGAAACCAAGGTTGGAGAAAGGGGGGAGGGGGAGGGAGGGACCATGGGGGAGGATGAGACCTTAGCAACCTGACCATGGCCTCTTTCAGTTGCTACATCTTTTGATCCCATCCTGGATGATGGGCGTCACCATGGCAACATAAGTAGACAAATATTTCAGGCTTTCAAAAAAAGTCTATGCATCAACTGTCAGCCATGCAGATCCTGTTAATGCACAAACAGACGCCTTTCCCATACAACCCTTTCCCCTCACACACCTGGGGCATCTCTAATATTGAAGCCTATCTGGTTTCTATTCATAGGAGAAATACGATGTGTGAAAGCAAGCAATAATTAGGCCTCAAAACTCCTTTCCCACGTAGTGCTGGGGAGAGTGTCTGCAGCAGACTGAGCCACGATGAACTTGGTCCTTGGATGAGCAGAGGCGGAAGTCCAAAGTCAGAGGGTCCCTGTGCTCACCTGTACTTGTTCTCTCTCATGAGTGGGGCACACGCATATCTGTTAGCAAGAAAAGCCTCCACAGCCCACTGCCCACAGCCCAACCCCTTGCGGAGTGAAGGCTCCTTCCTTAGAGTTTCTATTCCACCTCAATCATACCTCGGTTGTGGCATTATCGCCCTTTATTCACTTGTTGGCTCACATACCGAACATTTATTAAACGCCCCATAGCCAGGTATCGTGCCAGGCACTGGGGACGGCGTGTTGAGCAAGAGAAGCCTTCTGCTCTCATGGGCTGATGTCGTAGTGGGGGGTAGATGAATAAGAGTCCAGTTAACAAATAACTGAGAAGATAACTAGAGAGTAATAGACGCTTGAAGAAATAGACGAGAGCAGGCGCTAGTGATGGGCTGAAGGTGGGCGTGGCTTCTCTAACTAGGGGCGGTCTGTAGGTGGGGCGTGGCTTCTGGAGGTGGGCGTGGCCTCCCCAGCAGGTGGTGGGCTGGAGGTGGGGCGTGGCTTCTGTTTGTGGCCTGGAGGGGGCGTGGCTTCTCTAGCGTGGTTAGTAGGGAAGGCCTCCTGCTGTTTCTTGGAAATGCCACCCTTTCTCCCTCATCAGGGCTCTTCAGCTTGCCATTCCCTCTGCCTGGAAAACTCTTCTCTTGGATTTTCCCATGACTGCCTCCTTTGGATTATTTAAGTCTCAATTCAAGAGTCACCTCCTCAGACAGGGCCCCTCTGACCACCCTTACCAGAGTAGCCTTCATTTATTCCTTTAACTCTTGGTGATCTGCATCAGCCCGCTAGAGATAGGAGCTCTTATGAGACAGGGACTTTGCTTTGTGGGCTGTTGATTTCGGTCATGGTTTCAGAAATACAGAACATAACACTCCACGTGAGAAGGGTTTTAATCTGCGCAATGAGAGATTTACTCAATAGTGGGAGTACTGGGAGAGTGAAGATCGGGGAACCCTTGGTGGTCTCAACTTGCCACAGTCGAGGGGGTGGTTCTCAAGAGTTCACCTGGAGGACTCTGGGAAATTTGAGAAACACCAGAATTTATAGTCAGTCATCTTAGTCTGTAGCAACAAGAAAAGTAATTCTTGAGTGCCTGCCCAGAAGCTGTAGTGAAGCCGAAAAAACTTCCAGGAAGCCGCTGCTGGCCAGTTCACTTGCCTATGAGTAATCTCCAGGCACCTACCTGGAAGCTGTTGCAAACGTCACATCACCATCTGCCTATATGTCAGCCTGCAGCTGCTCGAAAAAGATGGCCTCTCTTCTTTGCCTTCCAAATCTCATCTTGAAGACCTCCTATTGACAGCCTTTAGCCCAGAAGCATACAAGGAGGGGGATCCTGGGAAACATGTTTCTTGGCTGTGCCTCTGCAGGGGAGGCTGTAGAAGGGGGTGGCAATGATACTGAGTTGGGAACATACAATCCAACACACTGCAGCATCACCAGTGTCTACAACAGCGCTTGACATGCGCTCAGATGTAGTTGAATGACTGAAAGAATAGGTCCCTGGTTCTTGATGGGGACAAGATTTTTTTTTTTTGGAGTCTCACTCTGTTGCCCAGGCTGGAGTGCAGTGGCATGCTCACGGCCACCCCAGAGTTGACCTGCTGGGCTCAGGTGATCCTTCTGCCTCAACCTTCCACATAGCTGGAACTGCAGATGCGCACTACCACACCTGGCTAGTTTTTTGATTTATTGTAGAGATGAAGTCTCGCCAAGTTGCCCAGGCTATTCTCGAACCCGTGGACTCAGGCAGTCCTCTTACCTCGGCCTTCCAAAGTGCTGGGATTACAGGCATGAGCCACTGCGCCAGGCCGGGATAAGATTTAAACCCTTGACTGTCTGACTCCAAAGCAGAGGCAGTCTCATTGAAACAGCAGCTGAACAAACTGTGACCTTGACCCAGGTCTCCGGGCTGGAACTGTTGACCAGTGAGTAGTCCCAGACAGGTTCTGTGTCACTAATACGTCAATGAACTATGCACATTAGGGACAGAAGCCATGAGTAAGGCAGGAAAATCTAAAGCATTTTTTATCTACAGTAGGCTGAAAAGGGGGCCACCAACCCTCTGTGATCAACCCTCAGAAGCTTCCTAGAGGTGGTGGCATTGTAGAGTGCACTAGATGGAGAGACAGAAATACTGTGGCTGCTCCAGGTTGGCCATCCTTAATGGCAAAGGAGGATTAGTGCATGTGCTTGTGAGCCTGGGCATTTGGCCAGAAGTAATTTTTCTGATATTAAAAAAAACTTAGGGCCGGGCACGATGGCTCATGCCTGTAATTCCAGCATTTGGGAGGCTGAAGAAGCAGGAGGATTGCTTGAGTTCAGAAGGTTGAGCCCAGCCTAGACAACATAGTGAGACCTCATCTCTACAAAAAAATAAAAAAAATTAGCCATGCATGGTGGTGGCACATGCCGGTAGACCAGCTACTCAGAAGGCTGAGATGGAAAGATCACCTGAGTCCAGAAGGTTGAGGCTGCGGTGAGCTGTAATCATGGTATAGGACTCCAACCTGGGCAACAGAGTGAGACCCCAACTCAAAAAACCCCATTTTTTAGAAGTCTCTTGCTTTATCTTTTAAATTTATGTGAATTTTGTGCTCTCTCCTATAATGTATATGAATGCTTTATTATAAAAAGAAGGCCTTTCTGATCCATTTTTAAAAAAGTAATGCTGAAGTTACAGGTGACGTGTTTGACTTAGTGGGGGTAGGGGTGGGAGGCTGCAGGTATATGCCAGCCTCCAGGACCCTGGGGGAAGAGGGGAGCACACAATGAAAATATGGAGCCCCTTATTTAAAAATTAGAATTTCAAGAAGCAACTGCTGAGCATGAAAGCGAGCATGAGGCCCTTAAGAACACGGGCCCGGCTGGGCTTGGTGGCTCAACCTGTAATCCCAGCACTTTGGGAGGATGAGGCGAGTGGAATGCCTGAGCCCGTGGGTTCGAGACCAGCCCGGGCAACTTGGCGAGACCTCGTCTCTACAATAAAATAAGAAAATAACCGGGCATGGTAGTGCGCATTTGTAGTTCCAGCTACTTGGAAGGCTGAGGTGGAAGGATCGCCGGAGCCCAGCTGGTCAACATTGGGGTGGCTGTGAGTGTGCCACTGCACTCCAGCCTGGATGATGAAGTGAGACTCCAACTCAAAAAAAAAAAAAAAAAGAAAAAGAAACACAGCCCTCCCTGTGCAACTAGTAACAAATTATCACAAACTGAGCAGCTTTAAACAGCACAGATTTTTCTCATAGTTCTGGAAGCTAGGTGACTGAAATTGGTTTCATTGGGCTGAAATCAAGGGGTCTACAGGGCTGCAGCCCCCTGGAGACTCCAGCGGAGAATCTGTGTCCTTGACTCTTCCAAATCCTGGGGACAGCCTGCATGCTTTGGCTTGGGGCCCTTCCCCGCATCACTTCAGCCTCATGCTTCCTTGCCTCCTTCTTCCTCTGTCATCAAATCTTTCTCTTGTAAGAACACTTGTGATTGTATTTAGAGCCCACCTGGATAACTCAGGATAATCTCAAACTCCCCTGAATTTAATCACCTCTGCAAAATCTCTTTTGCATATAAAGCCAGCATTCACAGGTTCCAGGGATTGGGGGTTGGATTTTTTGGGGCAGAGGGGACCATTATTCTTCCTCCCACACGTGTCATTGAAGCCAACTCTGTCAAGCTCATAATGAATCGTCTGGTTTGAAAGAGACAGCTTTTGAGGCTCATGGCAGGAAGGGTGAGTGGCCTTCAAAGTACCTGGGGCCACAGGTATGTAAGAGAATGAGGGCATCATCAAGCCTGGAGCCTCCATGCTAGTCCCAGTGAGAGGGATCTGTGTCCAGTGGCCACAGGGATGCAGAGATTTATGGCCTCAGGCCTGCCCCCTGATTATGGTTGCCAGATTTAGCAAATAAATATCTTGGGCACTCAGCTATTTCATCTGGCCGCGCTGTCCCTGACTCCTGCTGGCATTCCATGCTGCTTCCAAGGGGTGATGCTTAGCCTTAGCCTCCTGGACCCAGATGATATCCCCTGCTCATTCCCCATTCAGTAGGGCCTCAGGTGTGCAGCCACAATAAGAGAAGCTGGACTTTTCACAATAGCGAAGACATGAAACCAAGCCAGAGGCCCATTGAAATTTGTCTGGATAAAGAAAATGTAGTACATATTCATGATGGAATATTATGCAGCCATAAAGAAGAACAAAATCAGGGCCTTTGCAGCCACATATTTGCAGCTGGAGGCCATCATACAAAGTGAACTATCACAGAAACAAAGAACTGAATGCTGCATGTACTCACTCAGAAGCAGTCCCCGATTACTGGTCACACTAGCACAAGGGTGGACGCTGGACATTGCTAGGGGAGGGAGCGGGCTTGTGGCAACACACTGGGTACCTGGTCCACTATTGGGAGAGAGAGGGCCAGCTAGAAGCCCGAACTTCACCTACATGCAACCTACTTATGTAGTGAATCCTCACTTATACCCCACAACTCTAAAATAAAAAAATTAAAATTAAAAAAAAAAAAAAAAAGAGAAACCGAGCCTGAGAATTCACAGGCATCAGGCGAGGTCTTCAGGGTGGCAGGGGAGGAGATCTGACCTTAAGGACAACAGCACTTCCTTATGAGGAGTGCAGAGTACTTCCTAGGTCGTTGCTAACCACCCCCAAAACCTACACAAAGATGGGCTGTCCTCCAGCCCTGGAGGATGGGGGGTGGGGGTGGGTTTAGAGTCATTGTGTGGCCGTCCCAGGGGTAAAAGGGAGCTCCTAAGTGCAGAACACAGAGCTCATGGAATAAACACTGTGTTTCACTTCCTCTGCAAACACCGCACATCTGAGAAACTAATTTCCTTTTCCAGACATATCTTGCCCAGCTGTGCAGGCCATTGGTGGCCCGGGGTTAGACTTAATAAAATAGAGGCAGTCAGGGCAGCAGGCTTTCAGCAGAGTTAACACCCCCCCAGTGTTGCACGTCACCACGAGGACGTCCCTGTGCTCTGGGCCGGTGCAGATCTGGGGGCATGCCCAGACTTATTTTTCTGAGATGGACCACAGAGAAACAGACCAAGTGCCTCTTGTGCTCCTGTTTACAGGACGGCATAGATGCCACGATGTGACAGTAGGGATTGTGAGAAGCATTGTGGTTTTGTGTACCAACAACAAAAAAATTAAAATATGCTACCAATTGTGAGCTAGTATTGATTGTAAGATGCAGCCGGATTTCAGAATTTTTAAATTGTGAAAAGATGGGCATCTTAGTATCCATGAAATAGGGTAATCATTCAGTGGAACGTGGTATTATTTTCTTATTTCATAACACCGTAGTGTGGCATTTTGTAGGTTTACAGTCTGCTCTGTGTCAGTGGAATAGAGCCTTGGAATAAAAATCATAATTACAGTGACAACTACTCACCTATTTATTTGTCCGTTACTTGACTCTAGCCTTGTGCACCTTCTCTTTAACATTTAAGACAGAGTTCCCCAACCCCCTGGGCCATGGACCTGTATGGTCCATGGCCTGTTAGGAACCCGGCCACACAGGAGGTGAGCAGCCGGCGAGTATAGTTCCGCTTACTGTCGTACCGGCAGCGGCATTGAACTCTCATAGGAGCGAGAACCCTGTTGTGAACTGCGCATGCCAGGGATCTAGATTGCGCTCCTTAGGAGAATCTAATCCCTGATTATTCCTGCTTCCCCTGTAGCCCTGTCCATCTGTGGAAAAATTGTCTTCCAGGAAACCGGTCCCTGATGCCCAAAAGGTTGGGGACTGCTGATTGAAGAAGAAATGGTTCCAAGTCTAGTGCTCAGAGATTCCTGGGGCTCATGTTTCTCTTAGGGACCTCCTGCATTGATTTCCCACTTGTACTAAATTCTCCTCTCCATCCCACCCTCATGTAGAAAATGTCTACTTCTTTTTTTATATTGTTGTATTAAAATACACATAATAGAAAATTTACCATTTTAACCATTTAAAAGCTTACAGTTTTGGTGACATTGAGTACATTTCCACTGAATGTAAGGCAACGAAGGGCTTTGATCGGTCACTTACTCTGGCCTAGGCCCTCTTGTGTGTCCTTCTGACATACTTTTCTGAGACCATGGAGGGCGGAAAAGGCTTCTCCTTTGCCAATTGCTTTACTCAGTCTACCTATTTAAATGTTAATCACATCCAAAAACACCTTCATAGAAACACCCTGAAGAATGTCTGACCAAATAACTGGGCACCTCGTGACCCAGTGAAGTTGACACATGAAGTTAACCATCACAACCACTTAGTGAAATGTAGATGAGGTAAGTAAGCAGATGTCAAGTCAGTGTCCAGGCTGAGGGGTATATGGGAATCATTGAGCTTCTCTGAGTTTGGTACACAGCAGTCCTGGGAAAGTGACAGGATCAGTTGCTTTTTGTAGCTGTAAGCCCTCTGAACTTCTTGCTGGCTATGCCTGTTCTCGCTGGCATCATGACCCACCTTGCCACTCTGTGCTCTGCGTGGTATGTTCTGTGTGTCCCCAGGACAGGAGTGAACTGAGGCCCAGTCAGAGGGATAAGAGACTCTCTGCTGGCTCTTGGCTTCCCATCCCAGGTGAGGGTAGTGGGGCGATAGCTTGGGGGCTGAGTCTGAGTCTGCCTTCAGAGCATCCTGGTCAGAGGAAGGTCTCGCCTTGCACCCAAGCTCAGCTCTGCCCCTAAAGACTGGCCAGGGGCAATGGACTGGAACCTGGTGTGTCTAGAGGTTGGAAGGAGGCCCAGTCCTGCTCGGCATTGTCTGGAAGGTGACCTCTGCTGTCCGAGGCAGCTGGGGGTAGTGTACAGGAACTCTCTGGCTGCTTCTGTGTAGGGTGTCCCAACTTGCTGACCACTGCCCAGCTGGCCCCTGCCCTTAGGTTCTGACCTTAGGCCTTCCATATTTTGTGTCTTTCGCCTCCATCCCTCTGTGCTTTTCTGCTCATCCACACATGACACATGGACATTCAAGCTTTCCAGAAAAAAAGTCCCTTCTACCAAAGCAGACTTGGGTGTCTTTTCTGCTTCCTCCCACACTGTCTTTCCCAGAGCTTGACATAGTTTTGTTTCCTGAGGGTTGGGCCTATGTGGACAAGGAGGAGGAGGACTGAGTTGTGGGGGTCCTCCTTCAGGGAGAAGGTGTTCCCACGGTGGAAGAGAAGGCCAAGTGGCGAATGAGCCAGGAAAGGTCTTGGGGGTCCCTGGGAACGAGCTGGCTGGCCTCTGCAGAGGCAGAAAGGCCCTTTGGAAAGGTGACAGCCTTGGAAGCTGAAGCTTTAGGTAGCGATAAGCACAGCAGGGAGTATGGGGGAGACGAGGAGGTCTATGGTGAGGGAAGGTATATACACTTGAGAACACTCCTAAGCCTGCTGAGACACGGGCATGCACCCTCCAGAGGAATGTAGGTGTAAAATGTTTTTGCATTAGAAAATTAAAATGTCAGGCATGGTGGCTCATACCTGTAATCCCAGCACCTTGGGAGACCAAGATGAGAGGATCTTTTGAGTCTACGAATTTGTGACCATCATGGGCAACATAGCAAGACCTCGTCTCTACAAAAAGTTCAAAAAAAGTTAGCCGGGTGTGGTGGTGCATGCCTGTAGTTCCAGCTACTTAGGAGGCTGAGGCGGAAGGATCGCCTGAGCCTAGGAGGTCGAGGCTATGATGAGCTGTGATTTGCACTGCACTCCAGCCTGGGAGAATGAGACCCCAGTTCAAAGAAAAAAAATTAAAATTAGAAGAAGGAAAAAGGTGGGAAGTGACAATATATAAGGACAATGTTTTGCAGAGGTATTGGCTCACCTGGTGTTTGAGGAGGTGGGGCGTCTAGAGGGCTTCACAGAGGCACTGATGTTTCCAGTGGCTGAGAGGTGGGACGTGTGCAGGACAGGTGGGCAGAGAAGGCAGCTGGTGTGGTTGGGGGATGGCTTATGTTGAGCAAAGACATTAGGCCGGGCTCTGTGGCTCAGCCTGTAATCCCAGCACTTTGGGAGGCCGAGGTGAGAGGATTACCTGAACCCGCGGGTTCGAGACCAGCCTGGGCAACTTGGCGAGACCCCCGTCTCTACAATAAATCAAAAATTAGCCGGGCGTGGTAGCGCGCGCCTGTAGTTCCAGCTACTTGGAAGGCTGAGGCGGAAGGATCGCCGGAGCCCAGCAGGTCGGGGCTGTGGAGGCCGGGAGCGGCCACTGCACTCCAGTCTGGGTGACAGGGTGAGACGCCAACTCAAAAAGGAAAAAAAAAAGACATTAATATATGGAGGAAGATGGGAGCCGGATTTTTTACCGTTAGGTGATTTACAAACATGGAGAGGGGGAAGACTAGGAAAAACCCTGAGGAGCTGGATAGGTGTAAATTCACTGCTATATGTAGATTTACACACACATTAAAACCATCATTTTGGCGTATGCGTATAGGCACATATATGTAAATCCATATAGTTGTAGGTGTTTGTACACATAGATGCATTTCTTGGCTTTAGAGTACATAGAAGCAATAACATTCTGGTACTGATGAGCACATCAGACCCCTAGATCTTGGTTTTTTTTCTTTTCTTTCTTTCTTTTTTTTTTTGAGTTGGAGTCTCACTCTGTCGCCCAGACTGGAGTGCAGTGGCCGCTTCCGGCCACTGCAGCCTCGCCTGCTGGGCTCCGGCGATCCTTCTGCCTCAGCCTTCCGAGTAGCCGGAATTACAGGCATGCGCTACCATGCCCGGCTGATTTTTTTTTGATTTATTGTAGAGATGAGGTCTCACTGCCCAGGCGGGTCTCGAACCCGCGGGCTCAGGCAATCTCTTTTCTTTCGTAGAGATAGAATCTCACTCTGTCACCCAGGCTGGAGTTCAGTGACATAATCATAGCTCACTGTAGTCTTGAACTCCTAGGCTCAAGTGATCCTCCCACCTCACCCTCCCAAGTCGCTGGGACTACAGGTGAGCTGCACCATGCCTGGCTAATTTTTTAAAATTATTTTTATTGATTGATTGATTTTTTTTAGAGACAGTGTCTTGCTATGCTGCCCAGGCTGGTCTTGAGCTCTTGAACTCAAGTGATCCTCCTACTTCGGCCTCCCAAAGCTCTGGGATTACAGACATAAGTCACTATGCTCTGCCTACATCTTGGTTTCTAAACACTATTTGCTACTAAAATGAGCCAGGGCTCACTTTGGAGAAGATGTTGCTTCCAAAGATGGAGCAGGAAGAGGATGAGATGAGCCTGAAATATTTTCTTGTGCCAGAAAGTGAGGAAGTGCTCAAGGAATGAAGAGGAGTTATAAAAAGGCTAAAGGATCAGCTGAAAAGAGCTCCTATTGGCTGAATCTGGGCAAATTGAGAATCAATATAAATAATTATAGTAATGGGTAAAACTCATCAAATAAAATAGTTCATGAGTTCATGTTGAGATAATTCAGTTAGTAAGTAAATGGGAGAGAAGGAAAACTTTTTCTTGCAGTAGATTGCCAACTAATAAACATAAAGGAATGATGGAAATAAGAAAAATCAAATTAGGCAACCATCAGGATGGGGGTGATTCGGCCAGCGTTGTCAACGAGTGCTAAGACTGGCAGGTGAAGCTGTAGAGAACAGGATACTGAGGTAGTCCTGGAATATTTCCCCAGAAA
Organism: Cephalopachus bancanus; assembly: GCA_027257055.1. NCBI lineage: Eukaryota > Metazoa > Chordata > Mammalia > Primates > Tarsiidae > Cephalopachus > Cephalopachus bancanus. Next base: position 4,880,562 of record JAPVLO010000158.1, read on the forward strand.
ATGTTAATTGCCAAGAGAAAAATGGTGACTTTTTGGTAGAAAAACCTGGAGGACAACAGCTTGAGCAGGTGATCACAGTTAACCTTGCTGGCAGTGGAGTGGGTTGACATCATGTTCCCCCTGATGGGAAGCATCTTTCTTGGTGCTCTTCCTGCCAAGAACGCAAGGTCTGGGTCTCATCATAAGGAAACTGAGCAGTCAGCCCCAGGGTAAGAGCCTATAAAATGAAAAACTTCTCCACTTAAGAAAAACTATCAAGGAAAGTCCTGAAAGACAGAGAGAGAGGAACCGTTCGGTCTGAAGGAGGTGGGAGGACATGACAGCTAAATGTGATGTGCTCCTAGATTGGATTGTGGACCAGAAAGGAAAAAGAAAAGAAAAAAAGAAAGACCTGTTGGGAAAGTCTGCAGACAGGAAAAAAAATTCTGTTGGGGTCTGTGGATTAGATGGTGAAGTTATATCGATGCTAATTTTCTGATTTGGAAGGTTTGGTTATGTGTTTTTTCTCCCCTAATTGTTTCTTGTTTTAAAAAATTATTTTATTTTAGGTCAGGCATGGTGGCTCATGCATGCAATCCCAGCACTTTGAGAGGCAAAATTGGGCAGATTGCTTGAGCCCTGGAGGTTGAGGCCAGCCACGACAACATAGCAAGACTTTATCTCCACAAAAAGAAAAAAAAATTAGTGGAACGTGTTGGCATGTGCCTGTAGTCCCAGCTACTTGAGAGGCTGAGGAAAGAGGATCACTTGAGCCCAAGAAGTTGAGATTGTGGTGAGCCATGATCATGCCACTGCATTCCAGCCTGGGTGACAGAGTGAGACCCTGACTCAAAAGAAAATTATTTTATTTCAGATTCTAGCAGGTACACGTGCAGTTTGGTTACATGACCATATTGCATGATGGTGAGGTTCGGGCTTCTATTGAGTCCATCACCCAGGTGGTGAGCATGGGACCCAATGGGTGGTTTTACAACCCTGCCCCCCTCCCTGGTTATATGTTCTTGTTAGTAGGAAATATACTCCGGAGTGTTCAGGCATAATGGGCATCATATCTACAGCTTGCTCTCAGTTGGTTCAGAAAAAGACTAATGACTATACCCATCGTGTACGTCGAGAGCAGGGTGCACGTGCATGCAAGGAGTCATACGTGCAAAGACCCAACTTGGGAAACCTGGATGACAGAAGTATGACAGTTCTTTGTATTCTTCTTATAGCTTTTCTGCAAATCTGAAATTATTTCAAAATAAATTATTTTGTAAAAGATTTTTTTTAAAAGCCCACTCATAGCTTGCCCCATCCATGGGGAACTGTATAACATTTTAGAACATTTCTTTCCAGTCTTTTATGTGAATTTTTATGTAGCTAAAATCAGGCTCTACATACAATTTGATATCCTGCTGTATCATTTAACATGGTAACATAAACATTTCCCTGAGTGTTATTACAAACTCTCCATAAACATTGTTTTTAATGGCTACATAATGCTCTGCTGAGAGGTTGTATTAAAACTTACCGTTCTAACCATTGTTGGACAGCATTCAGGTTATTTCTTTTTTTTTAAATTACACATCACACTGCAATGAATATCTTTGATAATAAAGCATTTTATGTTTGTTTGCCTTAGAGCAGCTTTCTAGAAATGAGATTATGAAAGAATGTGACTCTCTTAAAGCAGTCAGTGCACACCACCACATTGTGTTTCCAAAGCACTTTAGGATGTCATCATTCCCCGTGGCAGCGAATGGGCGCTAATTCCAGCACACCCTCACCCGCAGTTGAAAATTCTTTACCCTTTTGATAGGTGAAGAGTGATGACTTATTGTTTTATTGTGTGTTCCTTCGATTCCTGGAGAGGCTGACAATTTTACTAGCGGCTTGTGATTCTTCATTGACAACGCCATGTTTTTCATTAGCTTGTCTAGACTGGAGGCTTCTCCAAGGACGGGACCATGTGGCCTTTGTGTCTCATGCAGGGCTCTCCCCTGAGGACTCCCAGCCCCTGGTTCCCTTGCCTGGCTCTTTCTGGAACCATCTGACTTTCAAGTTGCTCACGTGTCTGGCTGATTTTCTTCTCGTCAGGGACCGTTTAGGGAGCTGTGATGTCTTGCTCCTTCTGGGCCACTTCCCAATTAGTCTTTCTGGGTGGTTCCAGCTTCGTGACCCAGAGCAGCTTTCACCCACTTTCATTTTATTAGGCTTTTCCCCACTTTATCCCTTTTGCAAAATAAAAATAGGATTATCGATTTTCCCTCCTGATTATAAAAGAAGTTTATATCATCGTAAAAAATTCATATATTACAGAAAAGCATAAAGAAAGAAAAACAACTCACTCACTTTATAATCCTATAAGCCAACACTATCTGATATTAATATGTGAAATATTTTTTCCAGATTTTTTTCTACGCGTATAGATATAGATTAGTTTTTATAGGAATGGAGTTACTTTTAAAATTTTGATTTCAAAGAGCTTTTTAAAGTCCATTTTTTAAAGGCAGCAGTAGAGCTCAGATTTACATACACAGTTTGCATCCAGCCCTTTTTTTGGGTAACACAAACATTAATATGGCCAAGTATCAACCTCATTCCACTTCTGTGTTAAAAACAAGTTTCTGTTTGTAATGCACAACATTCCTGAACTGTTATAAAAACTTTTCTTGGAATTTGTGTGTGCCTGTGTTTTTTTAAAAAACATTGCTTAACAAATAATATTGAAATTCCAAAAGGCACATTCTGAAAAGGTAAGTAAACTGGGGGGAAAGCTTCAGTTCACATCTAGTTCTTATTATATCGAAAAAACAAGCCCCCAGTCATGCTGTCTCAGGATATCAGTCCACTCACCTAACTGAGCATTTGCATACAGCTTGGGCTTTTCCCTTTCATTTGTAAAGTTGTTTTTTAATGATCATTGTAAGATCTCGTGTGTGTGTGTGTGTGTGTGTGTGTGTGTGTGTGTGTGTGTGTGTGTGTGAGAGAGAGAGAGAGAGAGAGAGAGAGAGAGAGAGAGAGAGACGGGGTCTCCCTCTGTTGCTCAGGTTGGAATGCAGTAGCATGATCATGGCTCACTGCACCCTTAACCTTCTCGGACCAAGAAATCCTCTCACCTCAGCCTCCCAAACAGCTGAGACTACAGGTATGTGCCAGCATGCCTGGCTAATTTACTTTTTATTTTCGTAGAGACAGGGGTCTCGCTATGTTGCCCAGGCTATGGTCTTGAACTCCTGACCTCAAGCAATCCTCTCACTTTAGCCTCCTAAAGTGCTAGGATCACCAGTGGGAACCTGGCCATAACTGTAAATTTTGGTTAATTTTAACATGGCAACATATTGACAAATCATTGTTTATCAATGTGGTCGAGATTATGAATCGTAAGTGAAATGAAGCAGTATTCCCAGCTGACAAGCAGATCCACAGATCACAGGATAGCTCTTGAAGTAACTTTGTGACCCTCAAACCAGGGAACCATGGTGGTCTGGAAACTGTTGAACATGGCTAACCAGGGACTGTTAATCTCAGTACGGGCTGGAATGTGTATTTAAGTAAGTGGATGATTAGTTGAAGTAGAACAAATTGTAACCAGGAAAGAATGTTTCCACAGAGCTCACAGTATAATTAGAATTGGAGGGAGATGACACAGGAAAGGTGTAGAATAGTCTCATTCATACAGGAAGTTGTCCTAATCACTATTACTGATGTAGCAACTTCTGAGTGATCATGAGGCAAATCAGTCAATAACTTGTAATGCTGACTCAGAAAGGGCATTGATGAGGATAAAAGTTCTGTGTGTTCAGGCTTTGGATAGCTGGATCTCCAAAGCATAAGAAGTGAAATCCAAATTAATATCACAACAAACCAACATTACCATATTTTTGACACACATGGCAGCTTGGAGGTTTAGTGAAATTCTGGTAATCGTCTATTTATTTATTAATTTAATTTTTTTTGGTGGGGGAGTCAGAGTCTCACTCTGTTGCCGAGGCTGGAGTGCAATGGTACACTCTTGGCTACTGCAGCCTCGACCTCCTGGGCTCAGGCGATCCTTCTGCCTCAGCCTTCCAAGTAGCTGGAACTACAGGTGCGCTACCATGCCCGGCTAATTTTTTAATTTATTATAGAGATGAGGTCTCGCCAAGTTGCTCAGGCTGGTCTCCAATTCCTGGGCTCAGGAAATTCTCCCACCTCGGCCTCCCAAAGGGCTGGGATTACTGGCGTGAGCCACTGCACCTGGCGCTCTGGTAATAATGTAAACAAGCTCCTGTGAAAACTGGAAAATGGAAAAAAAAAATGTAAATAAAGAAAATAATTTGAGGACATAGACATGTAGTATTTACTAAATCTAATGCCTGAAGATTCAAAATTCCTGAAACAGGATATAATGGTCACATTTATCAAGTAGAAGATTGATGAATACTAGTAAAATGCAACGATATTCCATAGAACACTGATAGGAGCTTTTCACCTGATTCCTTGCATGAAGATGTTTAAGAGTTTGTTTCCCAAGCGAGCTCTGGCTCAGCTGTAGCTACTGCCTAAGGCTGGTTTGTTTGAGGTCCCTGGTACCTCAGAGAGCAGTTCTGCGAAGGATGAGAGAATCTGTTTTGGAGATGAATTTCGGAAGACCTGCTCAAGTACACAACATGCACTCCTGCTTCATTTAATCTTCTGTCCCCTGCCTTTTCCAGTGTGTCCTGCTTGGCTGCCTATCTTCTTCCTGTTTTGTTTTCCAGCCTCCTGTCATCTTCCTTTTAATTCCTTGCCTTTCTCTTTTCTACCAAAATGATGTGCGAACAAGCTCCAGGTCTTTTGCATAAATGTGGGCTAGACCTGGACCATGTCTTGCCTGCAGGTCCCCTCCTCTGCAGACTTCCTCAGTGTGGTGGCCCCAGATGGAAGGGGGCAGTCTGGCTGCCACTGCCTGAGGTCACCAGAGGGACTTCATCTCAGTTTGTGCTCAGCCACCCTGGTGGGGCCAGAAGGCCCCCCCCACCCCGGTTCATTTTGTTGCTGGGGTGCATATGGGAAGTTTCCTCTAGAAGCATGAATCGCTCCATTTACTGCTTTGCAAAGTTACGTAAGCCAATCTTTGCTGGGCACCAAGCATTTTTAGTGCCCCGGATATTTTATTTCAATTTATTCCTAGGAGGGAGGTGCCATCATTATCTCCATCTGACAGATAGGGAAACTGAGTCTCAGAGTGGCTGGTTTCCCTGGTGTTGTATATTAATAAGTGGTAGAGCTGGGACTTGAACCCAGGCCTGTTGCGCTAACCACTGAACATGTGATCTTTCCCTCTGCCTGCAGAAGGTCAAGAGCAGCACTTTGGTCTGTATTTCTGGGTCGCATGCCTGCGCACACATGCCCTCACAGAGTCATATGCATTTCTACAATATGGAAGAATATTCCAGCTGCTGTTTTGTCTCCTGCTTTCTGCACTAACCCACTTTAAGACCGGACAAGAAGAGCGAAGTGAACTATCGCTCAGCCACACCCTGACTGGGCAGAGGCTCCCAGGCCCATCTTTCCCCTGGTGGAGCCTGGAGCATGAGTCACAATGGAAAGATCTAGGGAGCAGCTCCTTGAGGACGGACTCCAGGGTGACTTTGTGGGCCAGAGGCTGGGTGGTGTGTGCAGTCATAGGTCTTGCTCCTGGGACCCCTGGGGCAGTACTGGGGACCCCTGTACTGATGGAGGCTCAAATGATGGTGGGAGATGGGGAGGATCTGGTGGTCAGATTGATCCGCTCCTCCCAGGGTCTCTATAGCAGAGGCCCCTTCTCGTCAGTTTCTTCGTTTCCACAGGAAAGGATTCCAACCATGGACTTCATGGGCTTTTTTGGTTTCATTTCCATGAAATTTATTTTCCTCTAATTATTATAGAAATGTAAATCATCATGGAATATGAGAAAAGCAAAGAGAAAAAAAGCAAAAACACCACTGTCCCATCACAGCTGTTAATATCTTATTTCTGATGGCCACCCCTAGTCCACAGAGAGGTTTTGCTGTCATTGACTTAACCTCTTCCCTACCATGCATACATCACTAATTCCACCATTATATAGAATGTTTTCTGGGCACAGGCATTTCAATGGCTATGCGGATTATTTACTTACATGTAGTCATAGAAGTGGAATTCTTAGAATAGGATTTTTCCTAGAAGTGGAATTACTGAATCAAGGTTTTTAAAACTCTTGGCCAAATGGAAGATTTATACCAACTTGTACTCCTACCAGAGATATAAGAAATTATGACTTCTTGACAGGTGAGCTAATGAGATGGTGATGCTAGGTCTTGTAGAGATCAGTTTCTTATCACTGAAAGTGTGCAAGCAGAGATTAGTAGACGGGTGGTTCTCAATGGAGGTAATATCTTTTTTGTGACCCTTTTGGAATTGGGGGGATTATTTTTGGCTGTCATAATGATTTGAGGTTCTACTACTTCCATGTAAAAGCACAAGTCCTAGCCTGGGCAATGTAGTGAGACCTCGTCCCCACCGCCCCCCCAAAAAAACAATTAGCCCGGCATAGTGATACACACCTGTAGTCCCAGCTATTTGGGAGACTGAGGTGAAAGGATTGCCTGAGCTTAGAAAATTGAGGTTGCTGTGAGCTGTGATTGCACCACTGCACTTCAGCCTAGGTGACAGAGTGAGACCCCAATTCAAAAAATAAATAAATAGATTAAAAAATAAAAGGGCAAGTCCTACAGTATATACAGTGTGGGACAGACCCAGGCAATAAGAAACTTTCCTGCCTCCTTCCAAATTTTGAATGTCTTGCAAGAAATTCATATAGGTTAAAAAAAAGAACCTGCTCATAATTTGCTGATCCCAGAAACTAATGCTGTTTTATATACAAATGCAATATTATGTTTTTGAACTTTTAAAATATAAACTTAATTTTTCAGAAGTACAAATACTGGGTCATACAAGAAGTATTATACTTTGTATTGCTTGCAATAATAAGAGAGGGGTCATCATTTTTGTAAAGTCACAGCCTGGATAATGATGACATTTGTATTTGAGTTGCCAACACAGCTATACACACCTTCATTTGTGGCTATTGATTGATTCATAGTGCGATAAACACACACACACACACACACACACACATACACACACATGAGATAGATTTAGTTTGTGAGTAGAGTTAAAGAGACTTTTTTTTTCTCTCCCACATTTGCTTGTATTTTTGAATGTCAAATGTTTGGTTGAATCAAGGGAAATGACCACTTTCATAGATCAGACAAGCTTCCATATCAGCAATTTTATATGGCTCAACTTAATAATGAATATCAACTTCTCAATCAAAATTTATTCCTTCTCATTTTATGCAAGTATCACACTACTGCATGCCCAAGCATTTACATGTTGAAATATTTTATTGCATCTCTTTTATTTTTCATTTAAGAGCATTATAGGAATTCCTTTGTATTTTCATGCAAATAATTTATTTTATCGTTGAGTTTCATTTAAGTAAGGTCAAGGAAGCAGGAAAATATTTATGAAAAGGGATTTTGGGTCTTGGAGAACTGAGGAGATTGTCACCTTAAGGCAGGGCCTACAACATCTTTTTTTTTTTTTTTTTTGAGTTGGAGTCTCACTCTGTCACCCAGACTGGAGTGCAGTGGCTACTCCCGGCCACCGCAGCCTCGATCTGCTGGGCTCCAGCGATCCTTCCGCCTCAGCCTTCCAAGTAGCTGGAATTACAGGCGCGCGCTACCACGCCCGGCTCATTTTTGATTTATTGTAGAGATGAGGTCTCGCCAAGTTGCCCAGGCAGGTCTCGAACCTGTGGGCTCAGGCAATCCACTCACCTCAGCCTCCCTAAGTGCGGGATTACAGGCTGAGCCACCGAGCCTGGCTGGACCCACAACATCTTATTCCATATGCTGCTTGGAAGAAGTTGAACATGGTAGTTGGCATCTTGTCTTACAATAAGTCAGTCTCCCCACTGACTTTTGTAAGTATGTCTTTGAGGGCATCTGAAACCAAGGGAGGGAAACCAACACAGGCAGTGTCTATCTACTGCGTGCCCAATACTTAAGAGGAATATCACCTCCTCTAATCCTTGCACTAACTCTGTGAGGAAAGCAGAGCTATCCTCAATTTGCAGATGGGGAAATTGAGGATTAGAGTGTATCTTAGTCCATTTGGGCTGCTATAATGAAATGCTATAGGCTGAGTGCAGTGGCTCACGCCTATAATCCCTGCATTTCGGGATGCTGAGGTGGGAGGATTGCTTGAGTCTAGGAGTTCGAGACCAGTCTGGGCAACACAGGGAGACTTCGTCTCTAAACTTAAAAAAAAATGTGAAAAATTAGCCAGGTGTCATGGTGTGTACCTATAGTCCCAGCTACTAAGGGAGGCTGAGGTGGGAAGATGTCCTGAGCCCAGGCAGTCAAGGCTGTGGTGAGCTGTGATTGCACCACTGCACTCCAGCCTAAGTGATAGAGTGAGACCCTGACTCAGAAATCAAAAAATAAAATTCTATAGACTGGGTAGCTTATAAACAACAGGAATTTCTTCTCACAGTTAGAGAGTGCGAATTGCAAGACCAAAGCACCAGCAGACTCAGTGCCTGGTGAGGGACTGTGTCCTCTTTCATGGATGCTGCCATCTCACTGTGTCCCCACATGGTGGAAAGGGGGAGGGAGTCTGGATTCTCTTTTACAAGGGAATCCCATTCATGAGGCTCTGCTGTCATGATCTGATCATCTTCCAAAGGCCCTTATCTCCTAATACCATCCCATTGGTGATTAGGTTTTCAACATATGAACTTTGGGGAGACACAAACATTCCGTCTATAGCAGGTGGTTAGGATACTTGCCCAGGATAGCAGATCAGGAATTGGAACTAATTTCTGTGGAACTCCAAGGCAGAGTTTCCAGGTAAAATATAAGATGTCCAGTTAAGTTTGAATTTCAGGTAAACATAGATAATGTTTAATATAAGTATGCCCTAAATGCTGCATGGGAAATTCTTATACTAAAATACTATTTAGCTGGGCATGGTGACTCAAGCCTGCAATCCCTTTGGGAGGCAGAGGCAAGAGGGTTGCCTGAACCCAGGGGTTTGAGACCAGCCTGGGCAACTTGGCAAGACCTCGTTTCTACAGTAATTCAAAAAATTAGCTGGGTGTGGTGGTGCACACCTGTAGTTCCAGGTACTTGGAAGGCTGAGGTGAAAGGATTACTGTTTTGAGCCCAGCAGGTTGAGGCTGAAGTGGCCGTGAGTGTACCACTGCATTCCAGCCGGGGCGACAGCGTGAGACTCTGACTAAAAAATAAATAAATTAATAAATAAAATACTATTTGTTGTTTTTCTAAATTTCATAATTAACTTGTTGTCCTGTACTATTGTTGTTAAATCTGGCAACCTACTGTAAGGTCTACACCCTACACCATTTCTCTTGCTATTCTTATTTAGAACATCGATCCCTCGATTTTTATTCCAAAAATGTCTTGGGTCCCAGTGTGAGTCACCAAAGGCGGCAGCAAGAAGTAAAACAGAGCCTTCATCATGGGTTGTGGGGGCTTGGGGCCTGGCCAAATCAGCATAGTGAGATGAGGGGAGGGATACACAAGAAGGGACTCCCAAAAACCTGGAATTATCTTTCGGAGGGCGGCCCTCTTGTCAGGCTTCCCCCTCAAGGTAAGTCTTCTAGGAGCCCATCAACATCAGTTACCAGCTGGCATTGTTGTGAGAGGTTATGTTCGGTTGCAGTGAATTTGGACCAAAAATGGCATGATCCCTGTGCCCCACCCTCCTTATTCACCCCATCTTCACCCGAGTGACTTTTAAAAAATTTCCCTGATGAAAAAAGTCCTCAAAGGGAAAAGGCATCAAAACTGATGAGATCAAAAACTGTTTTGAGCCGTGGAAAAACCATCTCTATAGGTACATTGCATCAAATGAAGAGTACCTTAAAGGTGACTGAATTTTAAACATGTAAGGATAAGTACACAATTTTTATAAATAAGTTCTAGGGGTTTTTGGCCTCCCTTGTACCTGTCTGGGCCACAGTTTCCTCACCTGTGAATTGGAGAGTTGAACTAAACCATCTCAAGGGTCATAGAATATATATAGGGCTCTTACCATTGCCAGGCCCTGTTATAGGCTCTTGAGCTACATTAATGAACAAAACTGACAAGTTTGCTTATCTTTTGGGAAGCTGACATTTTAATGGGGGAGAGATGGAAAATAATTAGCAGACAATAAATAATAATAATGCCAGATACCATTTATTCACCACCTACTGTGAGTAAGGCCCTGTGTAGAGAATATTTTTTCCCCTTTTGTTCCTATCCTACACTTAGGGCTCGGCATGGTGCTGACACAATACAGTTAGCAGGGGCAGGACCAGGTTTTGTGGGGCTGGGGAATCTTTTAAAGAAAAGTATAAACCAGGCTCGATGGCTCAGCCTGTAATCCCACGCCTTTGGGAGGCTGAGGTGAGTGAATTGCCTGAGCCCATGGGTTCGAGACCCGCCTGGGCAGCAAGATCTCATCTCTACGATAAATCAAAAAATCAGCCGGGCGTGGTAGCGCACGCCTGTAATTCCAGCTATTTGGAAGGCTGAGGCGGAGGGATCGCCGGAGCCCAGCAGGTCAAGGCTGTGGTGGCCGGGAGCGGCCACTGCACTCCAGTCTGAGTGACAGAGTGAGACTCCAACTCAAAAAAAAAAAAAAAAGAAAAGTATATAAGATTCTAGGCCCTTCCCAGGATCTTAAAAGGAGCCTGTGCAAGAAAGAGGCCCTGAAACTTAAGCTTCAATAGCTCTACTGTTAAGTATGGCTCTGGGCTCAGTGGTTGTTGGATGAATAAACAACCTTGTAAGGTAGCTCCTCTATTTTACAACTGTGAATATTGAGGTTTAGAGAGGTGAAGGGTCTTATCCAAGTCCATACAACTGGTAAGTAAGCTGAGCTGATGGTTTTGTGGTTCAACGGGAGGGAGAGAGTGTGACAGTGGAAAGCCACTGGATTTTAGATCATGAAAAAACTTTGATTTAAATGTTACCCTTGCATTGACTTGCTGGATAACTTTGGTCAATTCTCTTAAAATCCCTGTGCTTTTGTGTCTTCCTTGGGAAGAAGGAGAAAGCCTTACTGTTCCTACAGGGCTCAGGAAGTGAACAAGTCACGCTTGTTTGGAGTAAGAGTCCCTTCCTGTTGTGGCTCCTCCCTGCCTGAGGGGAGGTCAGAGGCTCCTCCAGTGCTCCGAGGGTGGCTCAGGGCTGCCACAGGACCTTGAGACACATGCTGAGGACCCTGAGGTGGGATTGCTACAAGCAGTCAAGAAACGGCACATTTTGGGGATGATTCTGCCTGTGCCTCTTCTCTGGAGGATGTGGCCCGTGGGCTTCCTTTTTGCTCCCTGGAAGCACCTGTTGATGTTTGGGAGAGGGGAGGGGCAGGAAAAGCAAGAGGACCCTGCCAATGCTGGCTGTGTCCAACACGCATATTTAAGAAAAAATCCAGGACAAACACCATCAACAGCTTCTCTGAGTCTCACACAGCAGGAGACTGGAGGCAGGAAAGGAAGGGGGAAGGGGGAGCTACCATCTGTGGGTCCCCTACCATGTGCCAGGGGCTTATGTACATTTCACAATAGTTTCAACTGTACACACACACACACACACACACACACACACACACACACACACACACTTACTTTTTGTGTGTACCAGGCACTATGCTCAGTATATTACCTGTATTAACTCATTTAATCCTTACAATAACCCATCAAGGTAATAACTATCCCCATTTTACATATGAGGAATGTTGAGATACAGAGAGGTTCAGCAACTTACTCAAGTTCACAGGTAGCTTGCCTGCAGAGTCCACATGAATGATACTTTTTTTTTTTTTTTTTTGAGTTGGAGTCTCACTCTGTCACCCAGACTGGAGTGCAGTGGCCGCTCCTGGCCACCACAGCCTCGACCTGCTGGGCTCCAGCGATCCTTCTGCCTCAGCCTTCCAAGTAGCTGGAACTACAGGCGCGTGCTACCACGCCCAGCTGATTTTTGATTTATTGTAGAGATGAGGTCTCGCCAAGTTGCCCAGGCGGGTCTCGAACCTGCGGACTCAGGCAATCCACTCATCTCAGCCTCCCAAAGCGCGGGCTTATAGGCTGAGCCACCAAGCCCGGCAATACTTTTTTTTTTGAGTTGGAGTCTCACTCTGCCGTCCAGACTGGAGTGCAGTGGCACGCTCCCGGCCACCGCAACCTCGACCTGCTGGGCTCCAGCGATCCTTCCGCCTCAGCCTTCCCAATAGCCAGAACTACAAGCGCATGATACCACACCCGGCTAATTGTTTTTTTATTTATTTATTGTAGAGACGAGGTCTCGCCAAGTTGCCCAGGTGGGTCTCGAACTGACAGGCTCAGGCAATCTGCTCGCCTCGGCCTCCCAAAGTGCTGGGATTACAGGCTGAGCCACTGAGCCCAGCCTGAATGATATTTTTAAAGCACATACTACCATGCCCCTTTGACAGATGAGAAAACCGAGGTGGTTGTGGTTGAGGCCAAGCCCAGATCATACAGTGAAGTGGCAGAGTCTGACTTTGAACCCGGGGCCATCTGACCCCAAAGCCCATGCATTTTCTATTCTACTAAGCTGCCTCCCAGCCCAGGGCAGGATTTGAACTCATATCCCTGTGCTCTTGTGTGATGACTGGGAGCCATTTTCTGGGTTGATCGGAGTCACATTCTGGTCTCACTTTGACCCTAGCCCTAACCACCATACTCCAGCTTGCTGTAGCTCTCAATTCAGTGAAAGTCTGGCCAGGGGTGTCAGAGGCAGAGTGTCCCTCAGGCCAGCACTAAGGTTCTGGAGATGACAAGTAGGGCAGAAAGTGGCTTCTGGGGCCGCACAGCCTCCTGCTGTCCTGATTGCCTGGGGTCATGCCCCCTTCACCACTGCCTCTGTCCAGTGCTCAGATGGTTCTAGGTAACCCTGGGTGAGTGAGTGTTAGGGAGCAGGCCTTGCCAAAACGTCCTCTCTGGCTATGGGCTGGGCTGGCCCTGGAGGCTGCAGTCCTTGCTCTGAGCCTCTGTCTCCACTGTCTGGCTTCAGATCCCCGGTCAAGGCACTCTAAACCTCAGTTGGGAATAGCTCTTACTTCAAAAGTCATTGAGGATCAAAAGAAATGACATGTGAAGAGGGCTTAGCATCTAGTAGGTGCTCAATAAAATTCCTGTTTCTGCTTTCCAGGGCCCAAGGTTCTCTTGTTCCTTTTCCTTCTCTTTTTTATTGTGGTAAAATATATATAACCTAACACTTACCATTTTGACCATATTTAGGTATACACGTTCAAGGACATTAAGTGCATTCACATTGTTGGGCAACTATCACCACCATCATCTCAGACTGAAACTCTGTCCCCATTAAACAGTAACTCCCAATTCCCCTCTTCCCCTTGGTAACCACTGTTCTGCTTTCTGTCTCCAAGAATCTGACCATTCTAATACCCATATAAGTGAAGTGATACAATATTTGTCTTTTTGTGACTGGCTTGTTTCACTTAGTCCTGGAGCCAGTCTGGTTGGGACTGGTGAGTCACTGAGATCAGAGCAGCCGCACGGGCCCCAGGAAGGCCCCTCTCTTAGGGAGGGGGAAGCAGACTTTTTGTCTGACCAAATGTGCTTATTGCTCGTGACCCACGGCAGGCTGCGGCGGCTGGACATCTCTGAGCAGAGCTGCTCAAATCCACCAAGATCACTCAGCAGGCTCCTCCTTGGCACAGAGAATCAAAGGTGATTCTTCCAGAAGACATCCTGGTGTCCAGGAAGAAACTTGGCCTTGAGCATCCCAAACCTCACATTAAATCCCAGCTCTGCCTTCTCCTTGGCAAGCTACTCAACCTCTTGGGCCCCTGTTTTCACATCTACTGAATAGGAAGAACTGTAGTGTTGACCCCATAAAATTGTTGTACAAACACAGAGCTCCCATGCACGTGCAGCACTGGGCTCATAGGAGGTCCTGGTATCCTCTTTGGTGCCAGCTCAGAGGCTGGCGGGGACTGATGCAGGACAAAGCCCCTGGGTCAAGTCATACTCACGGTTCTCCATCTCTCTGCCTCTCTCATCGAGTGACTGATCTTTCAAGCTCTGAAAAGGCTCTTCAGGGTATCTTAACAAGAAATAAAATCTCACTCTTTCCCTACTGGTCCGAGTAGCGCTGAGGCAGAGGCACCGGTGCGTTCAAGATTTGGTGTCAATGGTAACCTGCCATGAAGACTGAGGAAGACGCCACTGCTGGAGGTGTAAAGCATGTGAAAGCTGCTTTCCAAGGTGTGCGAAGACCGCCCTCAGCCACCACGGTCTAGCACCCAAAATTCGCAAAGCTGCCAAAGCCTTAGGCCAGTACCAGGCCCATCTCTGTGTGACTGCGTCCAACTGTGATGAACCTACGTACATCGTGTTGAACACCAAGTCAACTTAATTAAGGTTGATGACAACAAGAAGCTAGGGGAACGGGTAAGTCTGTGCAAAATTGACAGAGAAAACCCCATCAAGTGGCTGGGTGCAATTGTGGAGTTGTTTAGGACTATGGCGAAGAATCTCAGGCCAAGGATGTCATCGAAGAGGACTTTAAGTGCAAGACATGAACAAATAAAACTTTGGCTCATGAAAAAATGAAATAGCTGCCGCCATGCTTCTCTGTTAAACTCTGGCTCCTTCCCCAGTCTGGGGTAGGTGGATCCACTTTTCTCTCTCTCATCTATTTTCTAAATAAACCATATTCTCCAAAGTCTAAAAAAAAGGAAAGAAAAATAAAATAAGATTTCTTCTGGAGTTGCCTTTGGAACTCCTCCCCTCCCCCATCCTTACCCCCCCCAAACCCACCCCATGCAGCACCCATTCTCAGTCTTGGCCTCAGCAGGTACTCCATGTTGGGGGGGGGGAAATGCAGGCCTCTTGGGACCTCTGGAAGGCCTTTCTGGGATGCTCTGAGTGTTTTCTAGCCCCTGAAGCTCATGCATGCCCGGTGTTTGTGCATGCGTGTGTACGTGGTTGTGTGTGTGTGTGTGTGTGTGTGTGAGGGCATGTGTGTGCAGAGGCAGTGGCACCACTTGCCCCTCTGTCTGTTTTTCCTTTTAAGCCTTCCTTTTGTCTCGTGAGAGAGTCACAATTCTCTCTTAGAAGGTATTTCTTTTTTTAAATTTTATCTTTTTAAATTTTATTTTAAAGATGTGGGGTAAAATTCAGGGGTAGGTATACAAATGTTCATTATGCAGGTACCCTTGTTGATGAGGTGTATCCCCCCCTCCCCTGGCAGTTTCCCACTACTGCCAATCCCTTTCTTAAGGTATTTGGATAATTGTTCAAGGTTCGCTTATGAGTGAGAACATGTGGTACTCAGTTTTCTGTTTCTGTGCTAGATCACTGAGTATGAT
This sequence comes from Cephalopachus bancanus, assembly GCA_027257055.1. Lineage (NCBI taxonomy): Eukaryota > Metazoa > Chordata > Mammalia > Primates > Tarsiidae > Cephalopachus > Cephalopachus bancanus. Next base: position 4,895,958 of record JAPVLO010000158.1, read on the forward strand.
AGACTCTGTAAATCCATCCAAGTTGCTGTGAAGTCCATATGTTTGTCCTTCCTTATGGCTGTATAATATTCCATTGTATATATGTACCACTTTTTTTTGTTTGTTTGTTTTGAGCTGGAGTCTCACTCGGTCGCCCAGAGTGGAGTACAGTGGCTGCTCCTGGCCACTGCAGCCTCGACCTGCTGGGCTCCGGGGATCCTTCCGCCTCAGTTTTCCAAGTAGCCGGAATTACAGGCACGCGCTCCCACACCCGGCTGATTTTTTGATTTATTGTAGAGATGAGGTCTCGCTGCCCAGGCGGGTCTCGAACCCGCGGGCTCAGGCAATCCACTCACCTCAGCCTCCCAAAGGCGCGGGATTACAGGCTGAGCCACCGAGCCCAGCTGTACCACATTTTTTTCCCCCATGACTAAAACATTTCTTTTATTTTAAAAATTTGATTATAATATGCAGACTACATTTTTATATTTGTACATAAAATACTGTCATCTTTCTGAGTCAGAAAATACTTCTATTTTATTGTCTTATGATTGTCCCACGTTTATCGAGCACACACTCTCATTCTGTTGTATGAATGAGCCCTTATGAACGAGTTTCCCATTGTTGTGAATTTTGATTGTTTATAGTATTTTGTACCACATTTTTTTAATCCAGTCCAGCTTCGACGGTTGGTTCCATGGTTTTGCTATTGTGAATAGTGCTGCAATAAACATGAGCGTGCAGATATCTTTTTTTTTTTTGAGTTGGAGTCTCACTCTGTCACCCAGACTTGAGTGCAATGGCCGCTCCCGGCCACCGCAGCCTCGACCTGCTGGGCTCCGGCGATCCTTCGGCCTCAGCCTTCCGAGTAGCTGGAACTACAGGCGCTGCGCTACCACACCCGGCTGATTTTTTTATTTACTGTAGAGATGAGGTCTTGTCAAGTTGCCCAGGCGGGTCTCGAACCCGGGCTCAGGCAATCCACTCACCTCGGCCTCCCAAAGTGCTGGGATTAAGGCTGAGCCGCCGAGCCCAGCCAAAATATCTTTTTTATAGAATGATTTGAGTTCCTCCGGGTATATTCCCAATAGGGGGATTGCTGGGTCATATGAAAGGTCAATTTCCAGTTCTTTCAGAAATCGCCACACTGTTTTTGGAAGGCATTTCAAGTGTAGCGGACGTTTCTGAGAAAGACAGCAGGTGGGGTGGTGGTGGCTGGAGGAGGGCTAACAGCTCCAGAAGGTTCCATAGATCCACCAGTGCTTCTCAGACTTGACTGTGTCCCCCCATCACCTGGGGATCCCTTAAGATGCAGATTCTCTTCAGCAGGTCTGGGTGGGTCTCCATTTCTGACCAGCTCCCAGGGGGTGTCAGTGCTTTTGGCCAGGAAGGCCAGATCTTCTGTCCTTCAAAGTTCTGTTGGCCCTGGGTTTGCCACAGGCTGTTTTGCTCTGCATTGGGCCCGCTACCGCGCACACCCCCTCCACATTTCACTCCTTCCTTTGGCCCCTCTCTTCACACTCATTTGTAGCCCGATTCAGGTTTCTGCAGTGACTCCCCAACCTGCCCCTGCCCCTCAGCTGTTTTTCTAAACTCAATTGCTTTCTGAAAAATAAGACTTTTAAATTTAACCATACTAAGAGTGATACTCACCTATTACAGGAATCTTGGAAATGTCTGAAACGTGTATGGGAGAAAAGGAAAATGACCCAGACCCCTGTGGCCAGGGAGAACTTCTGCTGGGATTCCAATCCGTCCCTTCCAGGCCTCTTGTGTCTTGCGTATCTATATTTTAACCCATCATTGAAATAATAGAAAGCAAACAAATATGGATGTTGCTTCTTTCCACAAAAGAAGCATACAGTCTTTTGTATATGGATCCTGCTTTCCTGTTTTACTCCTGGCTCTTTGAAAACATGGGGAAAAAGACTAAATATGCCACAGACATTAATAATTGTTCATGCTTATTGAATCCTTAAGATGAGAGGCACTTGAGCAAATGCATGCTCATGATCTGAGTTAAATGTTGCTCCACTATTTGTTGAATTGGTCTTCTAGATAAATAATGCTATCATGAACATCTTTGTACCCCCCCTGCCCTTTTATTTCTTTCTTATTATTTTTTAGAGCAGGGGTTAGCAAAAACTTTTAAAGGGCCAGATAAGAAATATTTTCTGTTTAGGGGGCCATACAGTCTCTGTCACTACTATTCAACTCTGCCACTGAGGCACAAAAGCAGCTCTAAACTATGTAAACAAATGCTGTGGATGTGTTCCAACAAGACTTTATTTTTAAAAATAGGTGGCTGTTTGGATTTGGTCCATGGGCCAGAGTTTGCTGACCCTGCTTTAAACTAAAATCAGTCTAGGGCTGGCAACATTTTTCAGTAGTAAAGGGTAGATAGAAGAAACATATGAATTTAGAGACAGGGTCTCACTCTGTTGCCCAGGCTGGAGTGCAATGGCACAATGATAGCTCACTGCAGCCTCATACTCCTGGACTCAAGGGACCCTCCTGTCTCAGCCTCCTAAGTAGCTGGGGCTACAGGTGTGTGCCACCAACCCGGCTAATTATTTTATTTTATTTTTTGTAGAGACAGGGTCTCTCTGTTGCACAGGCTGGTCTCGAAATCCTGGGTTCAAGCAATTCTCCCCCCTCAGTCTCCCAAAGTGCATAAAATATTTTAAGCTATGCCAAACAGTGTCTCTGCCACTGCAGTAACATCTTACCCTTCCTCTCCGATCTCCTTTTCCTCATCCTCCCCTAGCTTCCTCTTCCATTTTCTTCTTCTCCTCCTCCTCCCTTCTTACTCTTCTGATCTTTAAAAAAATGTGAAAAACATTTTTTTTTTGGCTTGTAGATCATACAAAAACAGGTCTTTGTTAACCCCAGACAAGATAAATAGAAGTTGAATTCCTGATTCAGAGAATGTGAAAATTCTCCAGTCTCTCCATAGATGTGGCCTGATTGCTTTCTGGACGGGCAGTGGTTCCAATTCACATGCCATCCACAGTGCGGAAAAGTGCCCGTCCTGCTTTGTCCTCACTTTGAGAGGCTTCTTTTACTCAATCTTTGCTAGTTCAATGGGTGAGAATATTTTATTTTAATTCCCATTGCTTTGATTACTAACAGATTAGCCATTTTCCTCATTCATCATCTATTTGTATTTTCCATTCTGGAATTTTGTGTGTGTGTTCTTAGTCTTTTTCTTCAGGATCTTGTTTTTCTTGTTGCTTTTGCATGACCTTTTGACAAAGAAAGGATTTGAAGTGTTGTTGTATTTGTTGCAATTATTCCTCCCCCATCTTTTATTCTGCCTGCTAATTGTATTTATGGTTATTTTGATGGATGGAGGTGCTTAATTTTCATTTATCTTTTCCTTTGTGAGTTCCACTTCCTCCTTGAAATGATCCCATTTGGTTTTGTGACCACTGGCTATCTCATTTTGCTCTCAGCCTCTCGATATCCCATAAACAGTTTAGGGTTGCAGGGGAGAAAGGTATAAATTATAAATACTTTCAGCTGCACCTTGTAGAAAATCTGATGAATAGTAGTTAAAACCAGTGGTTCTCAAACTTTAGCACAAGTCACAATCACTTGCAGGGCTTAGTGAACTTACTTTGCAGGGTCGCATTTACAAGCGCCAGGTTCTACACTCTGGGTGGGCCTGAGAGCGTGCATATCTGGCATTCTCAGGTGGTGTGGATGCTGCTGGCCTGGGGACACACTTGGAGAGCCACTGGTTTAAGTAATTGAGACATTAAATTACCTCATAGGACAAAAAGTCCAGATGAGCGTGATCCTGGGGTTGCTTTAACAACTCAGTGACATCAGGCTCTAGATTAAGTCTTTATGATTATCTTGACCTTCTTCCTCAGTATTGCAAGATGACTGCTATAACTCTGGCAATCTATACTCACACCAGCATCCCAAGCAGGGAGGAGAGGGATGGTGGAAAAAGACTTGTCGTTTGACAGGATTGGGCATGTTGCTGCTTTGACCAAAGCTTGTAAGCAGACATCTAATAAGGGAGGGTAGGATTTGGGTAGAAGGCAGTCTCTGCCCTAACGGCTTTCCTGCATTGGGTGGAAATGTGGGTAGTTCAGGGCCTTGGACCTCAGCTGCAGGCCCGGTGTATATTGTTTTCTCTTTTAGGGACCAGTCTCAACTCAGCTTGGCCTCCAAGCTGGTTCTGATCTTGGCTTCACTGAAGCACTTGGATTTCTGCCTTGTTCTGATACAAAGTCTGGGCTGGGCCACTGTTCTGGTGTTTGGATACTTTCTCGCCTGAATTCCTTGCTAAGTAATTGGCCGGAATCTCTCTAAGTTGGGAGCCCTGCTTACTTCTGCCAGTTCTCCCACTCAGGAGTCTCATCTCCGAACACCGGCCTAGTGCTGTGGAACCTTGCCATGTGTTGCCAGTCATGCCCAGCACCACCTGCCCAGGTTTCCCAAGGCGTCTCTCAGCCCACTTCCCATGTCCCCTGGGAATGTCCTTCAGCCCACTGCACAAGTCCTCCGGGAGTGGCAGACCCAAGCCTCCAAGGGTTGCTTCGCATCTAACTGGGGGCTGCACTTTGCCTGTCCATTCACCTTTCTCTTACTGTTCATATGTGGCGTTGGAGTGATTTCCAGCCTTCCTCGGAGGGCCAGGACTGGCTCGACTGGCACCATCTGGAGTGGGAATCGGGAGGAGGGAGTTCCTACCTCAGATAGTAGGGAACACGAAAGCCCAGAGAAGTGGGCGAAGGCAGTGTCTGTAAGAAGGTGCTGGGATGTGGATGTTTCTGACAAAGTTGGCTCACCTCCAGAAGGGGGTACCTTCCTGTCCTGTGTCGTGAAGTCAATGTATGAAACAGAAAGTGGGGGCCAAGCAGTGCCGGCTTTAAATCTGTGGCCACAGAATGAAGTGGGGATGTGGCTCACAGTTCAACTTTTTACCAGGTGGGAGGTGAGGGGGTTAAAATACAAGGCTTCTTTAATGACGGGGTTGGACATTTAAAACATGGGCGGTAATATTCATATATTTTCTGGGAGTGGGTGGAGATTTTCTGGAATTCAGACCATACCCCTTTTCTTTCCTTTTTTGGTCTTTCATGTAGAGGAGGGGCATGTCATCTAGTATGGAAAGCATAAGATAATGAGGTTAGAGGCTCTTTGGAAGTCAACTGAGCTGCCATCTTGGATCCTCTTTGTTACAGTTGGTTAGGTCAAGAGGGGAACTTCTGTTGGCAAGCCTCTCTGTATCTTTTTAAAAAAAAATTTCATTTTAAAGATGTGGGGTACAATTCAGGGTTAGATATGCAAATGTTCATTATACAGGTACCCTTGTTGATGAGGTGTGTCTCCCCCCTCCCCTGGCAGTTTCCCACTACTGCCAATCCCTTTCTTATAGTATTATGATAATTGTTCAAGGTCCACTTATGAGTGAGAACATGTTGTACTCAGTTTTCTGTTTCTGTGCTAGATCACTGAGTATGATCGACTCTAAATCTATCCAAGTTGCTGCGAAGTCCATATGTTTGTTCTTCTTTATGGCTGCATAATATTCCATTGTGTCTCTCTGTTTCTTAAAGATAAGCAGGGTTAGGTCGAGGTAGAAATTCAGCTGTTCCATGCAGGCATTACACTGGGTAACAAGGATGCAGGGGAGGATGAGGTAACCCAACTCCAGAGGGGCCAAAAGTAGCTTGTCTGTTATGAAGAAAACCGGACCTGAACTAGTTCACATTAAAAGCTCTAGTTCAAATTAAAAAGCTCACCGGGAAGTTCAGGGGTAAAACTGGCTTCAAGCATGGCTCATTGCATGGGTTCAAATGGTTTCACTAGAATACAGTCCTTTCAATCTTTCAGTTTGGTTTCCTCTGAGTTCACTTTTTTCTCAAACTGGCTCTGCTTGCATGGTCACAGAATGGCTGCCAGCAGCTCTGGGAGCTACATCCTTCCCATTTCTTTCTAGAGGAGAAAGAGGCAACCCACTTCCCCCATAGTACAAACAAAAGTCCCAGAACTGAGATCTGTTGGCTCTGATTAGCCTGATCTGGCTCATTGCCCTTCCCTGAAACCAACCATGAGGGCCAGGGAATGTGATATGTGGATTCTAAGCGTTGGGTCACAAGATTAAACCCTTGAATTAAGGGTAGAATCAATCCCACCCAAACCACAAGCCTGAGAATGACACAAGAGAGTGCTTCCAAAGGATATTCAGGGGCACTGTTTGGTGTGAGAAGGAGGCAGTGCATGTGGAGACAGCCCACAAATGTTCACCCGAATTGGAGGTTGAACTTGGGGTCACAGTCGAGCATGTATGGTAGTGGCAGGATCTTAAAATCATGAGACAGCATGCAAGGAAGGGGTGCTGTGAATCGCCTTGACCACCATCAAGGTGATGTGTGATTGGTCAGGCTGGCTTAAAGGGACAGGGGCGGCTGGGCACCTGGCCACTCTCCTCTCCTGGCGTCTGCTCCAACCGAACCTGCAGGTCCAGTTCTGGGCCTCAGAGCCTCCCAGGCAGCTCATCCTGCTGCAGTTAACGCCTAGGGAGCTGGGATGAGACTGACATCCTCCTACTGAAAGAATGGAAGGGTTCAATTAACCAGTGTGTTTATTCCTTTGGCAATAAAATGCTTTTGAGAACATTCATTGCCATTCAGGACAATGGTGCCTTCAAAAGTCCTTTGGGCTTACTGCTCTTGTTAGTCTCTGTAACTCAAATGTAACTTGTCAGCCCCATGTGATATTTTTCAGTTTGAGTTTAGTCCCAGAAAAAAAGTTTGTGGCCATGGATGCATGTGAATGCTTTCTATCATGGGAAGGCAAGACCCATGTAAAGTGAATATTTTTCCACATGGGGTCACATCCGGTATCCAAGGTATAAACTGGCATTCCTCAGGTGCCTGGTGTCCACTCTCTGCTACCTTTATGGGCTTTGTTCCTTTTTTTTGTTTCTAATGATCACAGTCACCATTGTGTTTAGTCTTGTGAGACTCCTAAATCTTTTTTGGAAGCAGAGTAAATTCAAGGGAAGTAAATAAATAACATGTGATTTGTTGATTTGTTTTCCCATATGTATTGGTTTTTCTCAGCATGGAAGAGAAAGATGTACAATTGAGACATAAACTTTGCCTGATTAAGATCAAATGAGCTTCTCTTATTCTCTCTTTCTCTGTGCTCCCCCTTCTTCCTCCCTCCTCCTTCCCACCCTCCCCTCTTTCCATTGTGAGAAATCTGTTTGATCCTTTTTTCTGAAGGAAAAGGAGAAATGTTGGGAGCTCAGAAGTGGCTGGTGCAACATGCCTGCTTCTCAACTTCCTTTGGGGTGGAAATTCATTTAAAACTTGCAGTTTCCAAAGGGGCTGCCAAAGCCACAGCATTGAGAGGGAGGAGGGGAACTCAGAATGTGGAGGGACCGGCTGGAGCCAGGCAGTGGGGGAAGGGGAGGGACATGCCTTGCCCAGCGGGCCCTTGAGAATATCCTCAGGGCTTAAAGGGAGTGTCTGTCTGAACTGATAAGAGCCCAGACCCTCTGACTACAACCTCCGGTGTATCTGGGTTTCCAACCCGTCACTCTCTCCCAAAACCCACAGAAGGTGCCTATTTCCTTCTTCATCAAGCTCAACTCCTGGCTTGCAAAGTCTCCACAATCTATGAGCATCTTACCTAGGGCACCTTAACGCCATGAATCCTCAGCACTTTTGTTCTCCTTCTACACACTCAAGCCTCGCCCTTTCTTCATTGGATGTGAGCAGAAGATCTCAGCTTCTCAGTCCACTTCTTACTGCCCTAGAGCTGGGGCAAGTCACAAGACTACTCTGAAGCTTGGATTCTCTTTAGGCAACAGAACTGAGTGGATCTTGACTGAGTCTGGAAGCACTGTCTCCATTTTCATTCAGACCATCTCTGGTAACCACACCCCAATTTTCCACCAGGAACATCCCGATCCCACTTTTGGTTCATGGACTGGTGAGTGGAGACAGTTCTGCTCCCAGCTTCAGGAGTAGAACCTGTGATCCAGTCGGCAGCTAAACAGCACATCCCAAGCTTTTGTTCCCCCATCAGCCTGCGGGTGGGCAGGTGGCCTGAGCTAAACCAATCAGAGTGAACTTCAGCACTTCAGCTGAAAGTGACAAGACCCTCTATCTTGTTAGCTGAACTGGAATCTGGAAGGCCGTGGTTGCTTCTCTTGAGCAGCAGGATCAGGCCTGAGAATGAACCATCCTGAGGGAGCAGAATTGGGGCGGGGGAGGAGAGGGGAGAAAAAGACACCTGGTTCCTGCCAGCATTGGCACACAATTCCCTCATCTTGAAGGCCCGCCACCTGGCTTCCTTCTCTCCTCCCTCTGTCCAAACCCCTCCCAACCTTCAAGGCCAGCACAAAGCTGCCTCCTCTGGGAATCTGATCACAGACCTCTCCAGCCCTCATTGGTACCCACCACGCAGGACACCAGTGACACCACCCACATCGATTCCTGGCTGTATGTGGGCCTCTGCGGCTTCCAGTGAGCTGTTAGGTCTTTTCAGGAGAGTGAGTGTTTCCTTGAGGTTAGGCCTCAGGGAATCCCTGGTGTGTCTAGCCTGGTCTAAGTATTCTGTAGGTGCAGAAACAGCATTTCCTGTTTGACGTCCTTATGGGATTGTTTTTTGCAGAGATTTTGTTTCTGAAGCATCCACCACTGTCTGGCACACAGAAACCAGGCAGGGCCATGAGAACAGTGTGGGCTTAGATCCCAAGCCTGGTGCTGCCCTGTAGAGCTGAGACCTCAGGCAAGTCACCTGATTTCTATCAGCTTCCATTTCTTCAGTATTACAAGAGGCTATGATACTTCCCACACAGGCCTTGTAATTTTGAAATAACTGGTGCGGAGGTGCTAGATAGATGTGTGTTGTCTTCTCTCCCTTTCCCGATGCTGGTAGAGGCTGGCATTACACAGATGAGATGCAGAGATAATTGAGAGATCGACACATTGGGGGTTTGGAATGTTTGGGGTTGCCTGGTATTTGTAGACAATCTTCATGTTTGTTTTGGTTGGTGGTACTGATCCAGAGCCCTCCCTACCAAAGTGGATCCAAGCTGCTAGTCTTGGACCAGAGGGTGGAGTTAGTTCTGTTTCCACTTGGGTTTTATTTTGACACAATTGACATGGTCAAATGCAACTTGAGGCCCACTTCAAATATTGTCTCCTCTGGGAAGCTTTCCTTAATCCCATGGCACTTGGACACATTTCCTTGTTAGTTTTTCTTTCCCTGATGGGGAGTGGCAGTCACTATATAGTAGACTCTTATGAAATGTTTGTTGAATGACTGAATGAATAAATTTTCATCCAGTACAAGGAGCCCAGAAGGGGCCTGGAGAGTCCACAGCAAACTCTCTGGATAATGGAAAGGGGCCTGGATTTTTCCACTCTTCTTCCAGCTCCTGATTTCACATGGCCAGTGAGCACTTGGGCTTGAACTCAGATCTGGGTTCAGTCCTTAACCCTGTCACCCTCTAGCTGAATGACTTTAAGCAAATGACTTGCCCTCTCTGAGCCATGGGAATGCAGCCCAGTTAGCTTTCATTATGGCTTTGCTCAGACCCAGCCCTCCTCGGAGCCCCACCTTCCCCTCGTGCCCTTTGGGGCTGGCCTCTTCCCTCCAGGCTGCCTGCCATGTCCACATCTGAGAAATATGCAGGCCCATGGAAATACACATCCTCCAATCTGCTGGCTCCTCACGCAGGGGATTAAAATCTGTCTCATCTTCCCAGCTTGGAATGCTGAGTATTTGGTCAAAGATTCAGCTCCCTTTTTTATGAGGCTTTAGGAAAACCCAAATTAAGCCCTGATTTGTTTTTAAAGATCAGAATTCTTAATCTCTGAGCACTTGGCTCATTTTCCTTACAGGCTTAGGAAGCAACATTAAACAGATTCTGTGTCTTAGTGCACTCTGCTTTTTCTCTGGTGTGTGTTGTGGAGTGGTGTCTGGGCTGGCACATGGGCAACATTCTGTTTCATGAGAGAAGCTTCTAGAGATTGCTGCAAGTCTTGCTGTACTACTTTAGTGTGCTGTGTGACCTTGGCCAAGTCCCTTGACTTCTCTGAGCCTTCATGTTCTCACCTGTAGCATGAGAGGGCTGAGCCTCATGACCTGTGTACTTCCTGAGGCAGTAGTTCATTCGGAACATCTGATGCTGAGTGGGATGTGGCACAAAACTTGTGGATTTTTTTTGGCTCACCATATGTCAAACTGGGGCTCAAAGAAGGGAAGGTACTTACCTAAGGGCATACAGCTACTTACCAGGCAGAAGCAGCTCAGGGTTCTGGAGAGCCTTCAGCTCTACAAGAAACTATTTTCTCTGAGAAAGAAAAATGGGGCCAATATACAATGGTTTCTGTATAAATTCAAAGGTTGAGTTCAGCAGACTTCAGGATGAGGTTTGTGTTTTAGAGGCCATTCAAAAGAAGGAAGAGAAGAAGAAAAACATCTATAGAAATGGAGAATGAAGATGTGTTGGCACTGTTCCATGCTTCATTTCTGGCTGCACTAGTAAGAAAAATCTTGACCTCTCCTCCAGCTTCTGACTACCACCTTCAGGGTGAGCAACAGTTCCTGTTTGCCTGGGACGAGAGGACTTCCTGGGACCTGGGATTCTCAGTGCTAAAACCTAGAAAGTTCTCAGAAGTCCAAGCAAGCCAGGTGAATTGGCCTTTTCTTTTTTTTTTTTTTGAGTTGGAGTCTCACTCTGTCGCCCAGGCTGGAGTACAGTGGCACACTCACAGTCACCGCAGCCTTGACCTGCTGGACTCAGGCGATCCTTCCACCTCAGCCTTCCAAGTAGCTGGGACCACAGGTGTATGCCACCATGCCCGAGTAATTTTTTGATTTATTGTAGAGATGAGGTCTTGCCGAGTTGCCCAGGCTGGTCTCGAACCCGTGGGCTCAGGCAGTTCTCTCACCTCGGCCTCCCAAAGTGAATTGGTCATTTTGATGGCCGGCTGGTAGATGAAGAGAAAAGCCTTCCAGCAAGGGGAGCTTTGGCTGGTCCGAGTGCCAACCCACCACGTCCACACCATGCAGAGTAGAGAGGGCCAAGCCCTCTGAGTCTCAGTGTTCTCATCTGGCCATTGGGTTGGAATGAAATAATTAACTAAAGATGCCTATTTCAATGCCTGACCCAGAGCAATCATCCAGTGAATAAGCATCTTTCCTTCTGGGGAAAAAAAATTTTTGTTTTTTAAAACAATTCCAAGCACGTAGAAGAAGAGGTACAGATAATACACCTTCCTCTAAAGGAAGGATTTTTATGTCGTGCAGTATTTTCCTCAGGTTTGGGTATGTTGGGGTGAATTATCATGACTTTTTTGTCGAATTCTTAGATAAAGCACCCATACTGCCACTACTTTCTCTCTTTCTTAAAACTTTTAGCTGGCCATGGTGGCTGTCTATAATCCCAGCAATTTGAGAGGCCAAGGTGGGAGGATTGCTTGAGCCCAGGAGTTTGAGACCAGGCAACATAGCGAGACCTCATTTCTTCCAAAAATTAAAAAAAAAAAATTAAAATAGCTGGGTGTGATGGGGTGCACCTGTAGTCCCAACTAATTGGGAAACTGAGGTGGAAGGATTGCCTGAGCCCAGGAGGTCAAGGCTGCATTGAGCTGTGATTTTGCTACTGCACTCCAGCCTGGGTGACAGAGTGAGGTCCTGATTCAAAACAAACACCCAAAACTTTCAGAAAAGGATCAGCTTTGGGATCAGCTTTGGGAGGGAGCAGTGGGGTCCAACTCTCAGTGGCGTAACTGGGACAGTGAAAGAGAGGAGGGTCATTGTCAAGAGACCTAGCATAAAGTTCCAGCTCTGCCACATTCTGGCGCCATTATTGTTTTTACCCGCAGCAGGTAAATGATCATACATACTTAGCAAGGTTTTCCTGTGGCCTAGGTTAGAGTTGATGCTTGGTATTTCACGGGAGCTCGATGAATATTTTAGTCTTGGCTGTTTGGGTTCATGCCTCAGAGGCCTTTGAGAGTCTAGAGTCTATCCGAGACGTTCAAGGCTGAGGTAAAACAGCATTTGTAGAGAGTGTGTTGCTGGGACGGGAAGCCAGCTCCCATGATAGGGAATAGATAATTTCTCCGCGGAAACCTGGAAATAAAACCTCAAATCCTTGGCCCCAGAGCCTTGGAATTACCAGACCACTCTGTGGGCAGCTGGGCTCTGGGTTTTGGCTAATCTTGATCAGTAAAGAAAAGCTCAGAAACCCTGAAAATCAAAGTGAGCCACCCCACAGGCCTCCCTGGTTGTGGGTCCTGGGCTGGTTTCACAATGTAGAGCTCTTTATCTTCATCTCTTCCAAACCTGGCACTGCAGGCATCCCTGCAGGCTGCTTGGAGGCCCCAGTGAGCTCTTGACTCTCTGGCCTCCTGCTTTCCCCAGGGGTTTGAAAGCTGCTGTCTGGCCCTCATTTACTGAACGCGTACTGTGTGCCGGGCACCATGCTTCCCACCATTTTAGGTGAGTTATCTCTTTAACCCTCACATCAGCTCTGGGAGGAAATTGGAGCACTTACCACCATCTGGTGCATTGTGTATTTAGGGGGCTGTGTGATTGTGTGTTTTTGTCTGTCTTCCCACCCGGTTTGTAAACTTCAGGAGGACAGTGACTTCATTTTCTTTAAGGTTGTGTCTCCAGCACTTGGGTGTCTGGCACTTATCAGGGACTCAATAAATATGTGCTGGCTGACGGGCTGGAGCTCTAAGAGGCAAGGAACCTGATTAATTTCACATAACCATCACAGTGGAAGCAGAACGCAGTGTGTCGAACATCAAAATCTTAATCTCTGACCTGTACTTATGATTAACCCAGAACTAAAGCTGAGGCGAGCTGGGGCGTCTCTTTCTTCCAATGCCCCCCCTTTTTTAAGATTTAAAACTCATTCTAATAATATAGAGCATCAGCCTGGGCAACATAGTAAGACCTTGTCTCTATAAAAAATTAAAAATGAGTCAGGCATGCTGACTCATGCCGGTAGTCTCAGCCCTTGGGAGGCTGAGGCTGGAGGATCACTTGAGTCCGGTAGGTCAAGACTTCAGGGAGCTATGATTGCACCACTGCACTCCAGCCTAGGCGACAGAGACCCTGTCTCAAATAGATAAATAAATAATATATATATATATATCATCTGTGAAATGATAAAAACAGGAAAACACCCATTAAAATCACAACTTTAACAGACTGCAGATATAACTCTGTTATAAGCCCTTTTCTTTTTTCTAAATATATATTTAAAAATGGAATTACAAATTTTATTTATTTATTTATTTTTATTTTTTTGAGTTAGAGTCTCACTCTGCTGTCCAGGTTGGAGTGCAGTGACTTGCATACTCACAGCCATCCCAGCGTCGACCTGCTGGGCTCTGGCGATCCTTCCACCTTAGCCTTCCAAGTAGCCAAAACTACAGGTGCGCGCCACCGTGCCCAGCTAGTTTTTTTTTTTTTTTGTATTGTTGTAGAGACAAGGTCTTGCCAAGTTGCCCCAGTTGGTCTCGAACACACGGGCTCAGGCAATTCACTTGCCTGGGCCTCCCAAAGTGCTGGGATATAGGCTGAACCACTGAGCCCGGCCAGAATTAGTAATTTTAGTAATACAAATTCATTTCCTACTTTTTTTTTTTAGAAAGTTGGATTTATTGAGAGGACAGAGAAACTTCCACAGTGGGAGGAGAACTGAAAGGGTTGCCCCCATTTCCTACTCTTTTTTTTTTGAGTTGGAGTCTCACTCAGTCGCCCAGACTGGAGTGCAGTGGCCGCTCCCGGCCACCGCAACCTCGCCTGCTGGGCTCCGGCGATCCTTCCGCCTCAGCCTTCCGAGTAGCCGGAATTACAGGCGCGCGCTACCACGCCCAGCTGATTTTTGATTTATTGTAGAGATGGGGGTCTCACCAAGTTGCCCAGGTGGGTCTCGAACCCGCGGGCTCAGGCAATCCACTCACCTCAGCCTCCCGAGACGCGGGATTACAGGCTGAGCCACCGAGCCTGGCTCATTTTCTACTCTTAATGCTTTATCATGTTGCTTCCTTGTCTTCATTATTCTCTTTCTTTTTATTTTTTTTTGGGGGGTTCAGGGTCTCACTCTGTCATTCAGGCTAGAATACAGTGGCATGATCATGGTTCACCATAGCCTCGATCTCCTGAGCTCAAGCAATCCTTCTGCCTCAGCCTCCTGAGTAGCTGGGACTACAGGTACATGCTACCACACCCAGCTAATACTTTGATTTTTTTGTAGAGACAAGGTCTTGCTATGTTGCCTAGGCTAGTCTCAAACTCCTGGGCTCAAGCAATCCTCCTGCCTTGGCCTCCCAAAGTCCTGGGACTACAGGCATGAGCCTCTGCACCCAGCCCATAATTCTCTTTCTAAATGGCTGCATAATAAATAGTTCATAAGTGGCTATGTTCTTATTAATACCGCCATCCCTTATGGCTAGGCACTTAGGTGGCTTCCATTATAAGTAGCTTTGTGATGAACATCTTTGAGAACAAATTTAATCATGTTTGTTTTTGTTTTTAAAGACAGGGTCTTGCTCTGTCACCTAGGCTGGAGTGCAGAGGCATGGTCGTAGCTCACTGTAACCTCAACCTCCTGGGCTCAAGCGATCCTTCTGCCTCAGCCTCCTGAGTAGCTGAGATTACAGGCATGTGCCACCACACCCTGCTAATTTTTAAGTTTTTTGTAGAGATGGAGTCTTGTGATGTTGCCAGGGTGGTCTTGAACTCCTAATCTCAAGCAGTCCTCCCGCCTTGGCCTCCCAAATGCTGGGATTACATTTCCAGCATTACATAGTCACTACTCCTGGGCAATCTTGTATTTTTTGATCACTTGTCAAGATAGATTCTTAGAAGTAGGATTTTTAGGTTAAAAAGGATCTCTTTCCTAGAGAATTCTGTAATTTCTGGAAGCATCTTCAGTTCTTGGGAATTTATTCTCAGTAAAGGGAACAACAGTCTATTGAAATATATATTATGTCCTTAACCATCCCCAGTGAGACTCTCACCCACATGCTGGAATATCACTACACAACAGAAGGGACTGGGTTTCACTTACAACAGGCCCAAGTAACCCCTCAGGAAAACTGGCAAAGAGAGAGGCTATGCTTGCTCCACAGGTGAGATTTCCTGAGAAGGAAAGGTGAGCAATTTAAAGCAAATTTGAGAAATTTGTATTGCATTGTATTTTTGAGTTGGAGTCTCATTCCATTGTCCAGGCTGGAGTTCAGTGGCACGCTCATGGCCACCCCAGCACCTACCCGCTGGGTTCAGGCAATTCTTCTGACTGTCTTCCAAGTAGTTGGAACTACAGGTGCGCACTACCGTGTCCGGCTAATTTTAGATTTTTTTTGAGTTGGAGTCTCACTCGGCCGCCCAGACTGGAGTGCAGTGGCTGCTCCCAGCCACCACAGCCTCGCCTGCTGGGCTCCAGTGATTCTTCCGCCTCAGCCTTCCGAGTAGCCGGAATTACAGGCATGTGTTACCATGCCCGGCTGATTTCTTGATTTATTGTAGAGATGAGGTCTC
Organism: Cephalopachus bancanus; assembly: GCA_027257055.1. NCBI lineage: Eukaryota > Metazoa > Chordata > Mammalia > Primates > Tarsiidae > Cephalopachus > Cephalopachus bancanus. The sequence continues at coordinate 4,911,483 of JAPVLO010000158.1, forward strand.
GCTGCCCAGGCGGGTCTCTTACCCGCGGGCTCAGGCAATCCACTCACCTCAGTCTCCCAAAGGCGCGGGATTACAGGCTGAGCCACCGAACCCGGCTCCTAATTTTTGATTTATTGTAGAGATGAGGTCTCGCCAAGTTGCCGGGGCTGGTCTTGAACCTGCGGACTCAGGCAATCCACTCGCCTCGGCCTCCCAAAGTGCTAGGATTACAGGCTGAGCCACTGATCCCAACCTTATTTGAGAACATTTAATTTATTTATTTATTTTTGAGTTGGAGTTTCACTCTGTTGCCCAGACTGGGGTGCAGTGGCTGCTCCTGGCCACCGCAGCCTCAACCCGCTGGGCTCCAGCGATCCTTCTGCCTCAGCCTTCCAAGTAGCTGAAACTACAGGTGCGCACTACCACGCCTGGCTAATTTTTTTAAAATTTTTATTGTAGAGATGAGATCTTGCCAAGTTGCCCAGGCAGGCCTCGAACCTGCGGGCTCAGGCAATCCACTCACCTCGGCCTCCCAAAGCGCGGATTACAGGCTGAGCCACCAAACCTGGCCTGAGAACATTTTAAAGTAGGTCTTCCTAAAATACATCCCACCCTTTCTTGCCTTAGCAAATGGTGTACTGATGAGACCTCTTCTCAAGCATCAGGATCAGGAAAGCCAGGAGTTATTGCACTATGGGGCTACAATTGCTGCTGCCTTTGATACAAAACTGATTCTGGAGCCGTGGCCAGTGATTGAGAAGTAAGCAAAATCTGATCTCACTCAAGGGGGGATGGGGTGATGGGGTGGCATGCCTCACATGGTTCCACAGGAGACAGAAATAAATTTTCACTCTAGCTGGGTGTCAACTTCCCTCTATAAACCAGGGAGGGACAGGCTACAGTGCTAGCAGCTACTATAGTCATTTTGGTTATTGTATTTTCAGTTTAGTAAATTTGGTTATTCTATTTGGCTCTTGTTCAAACCTGCTACATTGCCCATTTTTTCAAATTTGACTTTTCCCTCTTTGAAGTAAGCACGGTTGTCTTAAGATCCTGATACTGCTAGGATCTGGAGTCCTTGTCTGGTCTCTTGTCCATTTTTCCACTGCTTTTCATTCATGATGTCTTACCTCTTTGCGTACTTGACTGTTTGAGTGCCGAATATTGTGTTTGAAGAAAATATTTGTGGAAATAATTTGAGGCCTAAGATAATGTTTTTTTCCTCTAAAGAGGAATTTTATTTTCTTCTGCAGATGCCTGGATGGGCTCTAGAGTCCGAGGTAGACTTGATCCAAATTTGCAGCTTGAGATTCTTAGGCTCTTGCATGTCCTGAAGCAAGGCGGCCATCCTCACAAGAGCTTCTCTACTTCTCATTCACCTTCAACCCAGGGTTGTACCCCTGGAGGCTTTGTGGAGTTTTTCTTTCTACCTTTCCCCCCTGCACTTTCTAAAGTTTCTATACACTAATGTAGAACATTGTTATAAACTAGATTAAATAATCATGCAAACAAAAAATTTAAGGAGAGAGGTTGTTCAGTCTCTGGATTTCTACATGTGAGAGAGTTCAGTGATAGGGGAAATCCCAGTTGTGAGGTTGGTAGATATGGGTGGTAGATTAGTACTTGTCTGAAGAATGCAAAGGTGTTCAAGGAGACCCATCTCTACTTGAACTCAGAACAGACCACAGAGGTGGCAGCTCCCTGCTCCCACTTGGTAACCTCCAGGCCTCCACCAGATTTCCTGTGTAGATGGTATGAATCTTCTATCCCCCCACGTAGTCCCACAAGTAACAGATATCACTACTCAATTGCAACACTTGACTTTGATCTTCCCTATGTTAACAAGAACTTTATTTGCTTTTTGAGTTGGAGTCTCACTCTCGCCCAGACTGGAGTGCAGCAGCACGCTCCCTGCCACCGCAGCCTTGACCAGCTGGGCTCCGGCAATCTTTCTGCCTCAGCCTTCCAAGTAGCTGGAACTATAGGCGCGCGCTACCACGCCTGACTAATTTTTTTTATTTATTGTAGAGATGAGGGCTCGCCAAGTTGCCCAGGCGGGTCACGAACCCATGGGCTCAAGCAATTCACTCACCTCAGCCTCCCAAAGTGCAGGATTACAGGCTGAGCCACCGGGCCCGGCTAACAAGAACTTTAAAAAACCATTGGGCAATACACAGGCAGATAATGTGCAATACTTTGAATGGGCCATGATTTGTTTGATCACTCTCCTAATGTTGAATATTTAGGCTGTATTTGCCCCTTATGATCAAATATTTATAATGAACATCTTGTGCCTAGCTCTTTGCCAGAATTTTGAACTATTTCATTGGGGTAGATTCCTAACAATGGATCAAAGGGTATTGATGTTTGTCAAACTTTTTTTGTTTTGTTTTGAGTTGGAGTCTTACTGTGTCGCCCAGACTGGACTGCAATAGCACAGTCATGACTCATTGCAGCTTTGACCTCCTGGACTCAGGTGTTCCTTCTACCTCAGCCTTCCAAGTAGCTGGGACCATACCTGGCTAATTTTTTGTAGAGATGAGGGTTTCCTATGTTGCCCAGGTCTTGAACTCCTGGGCTCAAGGGATCCTCCTGCTTCAGCCGTCCAAAGTATTGGAATTATAGGCTGTCAGCCAATGTCTGCACCAATTAGCACTGAAGGGTGGGGTAGAGGCAGGGTCACATGTCATAGAACTCACTGCCTATTGGCTAGGCACTGTGATTGACATTTGAACATCAGCCTATAGACTTTGGGTTTGTAAGAAATGTAATGCTAGTTCTCCATTACACAATTATTCCCTGCACATATGTGGGGGGGTGGGGGAGGAGTAGGGGGCTGCGGCAGATAGAGGCTGAGTGGGAAATCGAGGCCTGGCTGTCCCAGGCCACATCTCCCTTAGGCCAGCCCTGCCCAGCCAGCTCACTAACCGGTTCCACTGCCCCAGATGGATGCTAATCAGAACTTCTTGAAGGCAGCTTTGCCTTGACCCTGGCATTTCCCTTGACTTGCTTTTCACCCTTGAGCTATTGTCTCAGAGCCCTGCCTGCCCCTCATGGGTTGTCCTGGCTCCCCACAACCTATTCTTCTGGCAGGTGGCTGTTTGGCAGCTGCCTGGGAACCAAAGAAGTTCCAGAAAGCCCCCAAGAGTCTAGGCTGGGCTTGGCCCCATCCAGGCTTCAGAGCTCAAGTTCCCCTCTCATCCTGAAGTCTGGTTGCCTCATTGCTGGCCAAAGGGAACAGCCGACGGCAGCCGGGGTGTGTGGGAAGAGCTCTGGTTTTGGCATTGGAAGATTGAGGTTTGAGCCCTGACTCTGCTGATTCCTGGCTGTGCAGGGGAGTGGAAACAGCAGGCTTTGGAGGCAGGTCTCAGGCTAGCCAGACTTTGCTCTTTACCCTTTGCCCAGGCCAGGGTGCCCCTACCAAGGTCATCCCCGCCGTGCTCACCCTTGGCCACCGCCTGCCAGTGGTCACAGAAGCCCCGAAGTCCATCCCGTCTCAGTCAAGGCTCCAGTCCCTGAGCAATTATGTGTCAGGAGTCGCTGGTCTTTAGGAGACCCTGCGTGAGGGACCAGCCTTGCTTGGTCTTATTACGGGGTATAGCCGCATTGGAGGTGCTGGGTAAATGTGATCCTGGGAGACATGTTCCATGTGGGCAAAGTTCCCAGCTCCTGAAGTAGCCGCAGGTGCTGGGGGTGTTAGGGGCTCTATGGATGGTTTCTGAAGCTACTCACAGCCCTCTTCTTTCTCACTTCTTCCACACCTTGCTGTTCAACGTGTGAGCCAAGAACCAGCAGCTTTGGCTAGGAATGCTGAATTGAAGTCCCAATCTGTATTTTAACAAGATTCCTCAACGGACTTGCTCTCCCCTTAAAGGTAAAGAAGCATGGCTCTACCATAGAGGCAGGAAAGTAAAACTTTAGATATCCAGACCCCTTGCAGCAGGGGTGGGGGTGGGGGTGGGGGTGCGGGTGAGGTAGAATGAGGGTGTGGAGGGGCGGAAGTGGACTTGGTTCTGGCCAATGAGAGGCAAGCGAAAGTCACAGGGCAGGAACTCTAGGAAGGCTTTTTTAAAGGGATGGACCTGACTATCATGTCTCTTGGTGGATATAATGCAACTAGCTATCTTGTGGCTGTGAGAATGCAATGCAAATTCTAAAGATGGCAGTTAGGGGCTAGGTGCCATGGCTCACACCTGTAATCTCAGCACTTTGGGAGGGCAAGGCAGGAGGATTGCTTGAGTCCAGGAGTTCGAGACCAGCATGGGCAACATAGTGAGACCTCATCTCTCAAAAAAAAAAAAAAAAATTAGCTGGGTGTGGTGACACACCTGTAGTCCCAGTTACTCAGGATGCCGAGGTGGAAGGATCCCCTGAGTCCAAGAGGTTGAGGCTGCTGTGAGTTGTGATCATTGTGATCACTGCCCTCTAGACTGGGTGACAGAGTGAGACCCTGATTTTAAAAATAATAATAAAACAAAGATAAAATTTAAAAAAAGATGGCAGGAGTACAGACTGAGTCTGGGTTCTTGGTGACAACCTTGAACAGCTGCATCAGCTGAAATTATCTCTGGACATCTTACGTGAGAACAAACCCTTCTGTGCTGAAGCCGTGTTATCAAAGCCTTTTGTTACTTGCAGTCAAGTGCGTGGACTCCTGGTTGCTGAGGAAGGAGCACTATGTTCCGAGGTAGCGGGCAGGACTGCTTCTGATACTGACTCTCCCATAAAAGCAGAGCCTCTGGCTCCACTGAGTCCTGGGCCACCTCTGCTCAGGGGTGGCAAGCTTTTTCTTTAAGCCTCTGGCTGCCTCAGATCACCGGGCAGAGGGAGCGACCAGAGGCAGCCTGAAAAAGTGGGAAAGGCCTGCAGTCAGACAGTCAGGGGTTGAGTCCTGGACCACTTAATTCCTTCCTCAGGTCAACATGGCTCTAGCACAGGGAAGGATAGACCTGCAGTTTGGGTGAAGGCCCCAGCTGTGGGAAGGGAAAGGGCAGGGAATGGTCATAAACCAATTAGGACTAAGAAGGCTAAGAAGTTCAGAAGAGTAAGATTGCAACCTGTGTATCCAAGAAGGCTTCCTGGTGGAGTCAGTCTTGGTCAGGGCCTTGAGGGATGCACCTGATTTGGTTGCATAGGGGAGCACGGCAGCTGGGAGGGCTACAAGCCTCATCGTGTATCACCTTAACTTTGACTTGGAGGGTCCCTCTCGGTCCACATAGTGAATTCAACTCATCCTCCAAAGCCTAGTGGGACCCTCTCCACCTTTGTGAAGGCTTCCCTGGGTCTCTCTGCTGTGCCAGCCCTGCTTCTAAGAGGCCGTTCTCATGCTGTATTCTGGTTGTCCATTTGTCTGTCACTTGGCCGCCCGTGCAGTGTGGGAAGATAGGCGCAATGACTTTGGCTCTGTAGCCTGAAGTGCAACAAGCCTTTGCTGAATCACTGTTGGGGGAAAAGACGAGGCGGTAGGAACTGAGTCGCCAGGTGCAGGGGTGGGTGTTTCCAGGCCAGCAGGGAGGCTGTGAACTGCTGGGTCTGAGGGTGCAGCCCATGCAGAAGACTCTGGGAGGGCCAGCTGGAAAGGGAGGTGCCCCAAGCCCTGCTTCCCGATGACATTTCAGGGCGGTTCTAGGGTCAGGTCTCTTCTGAGACCGAGCCTTGAGAAATCTCGGGGCATTTTCTTTTCCTTTTGGCACAGTTGCTGCCATGCAGGAGTGGGGCTTTCACAGACCACAAGTCTCTGCACTTGGCCTTGAGCTGGAGAACTTTGGAATGAATTAGCAGAATGCTTCCCAATTCAGGGGAATTCATCTAACCTGATTACGGAGATGTGTTAGGCTTGCATTTCTCACCTTGACCTTTGGGACTTGAGGAAGCGCATTTGGATGAAGGAAGCCTGGGTTCCTCCCCTGCCTCTGCCACTAATCATCTGGGTGGCATGGGCTGGTCTCTGCCCTTCTTTGAGTCCAGCTTTCCTACTGGGCCTGATAGATCTTCCAGCTCCAACATTCTCACTGTTGTGACCCTTGGAGTTCCCAATACTGGCCACCAGAATGTGGGGTCCCAAAGCCACGGTGGTTGTCCTCTTACTTGGGAGCTCTTGACATTCCCACCTCCCAAGATGGTGAAGAGGATGACAGCGTTAATCATCACGGGCATTTGCAGTGTTAATAATCGCTGACATTGAGCTAAGGACCTTACATACAGTCGCCTCATTTAATGGCCACAAAATCCCCCTATGAGGAAAGGACTATTATTGTTCCATTTTACTGATGAGAGAGAAGCTAAGAGTGATCAGTCAAAGTTCAGGCAGTTTGTACACATAGGGGACTATCCCATTTGCAGTATTATGAACTGGATAGCACCCCCCCATTTTTTGGTTAGGTTGAGTGGCTTTACAGGGACCAGGAGAATAAAGGTCTGGCTACTTGAAGAAGCAAGGAGGTACCAGGAGCATAAACTCAGATAGAGGGAGGGCCCCTGAGTGAGATGGGGAGACTGTGTGGAAGGAAAGTTCTGGATTTGCCGGGTCTTGGGCATCTGGCATCCATACCCAGGTCCCCCATGAGATGACCAAGACCCATGAGTGCCATTTCGGGTTCAAGTTCTCCTCCAGGCCGGCTTCCACTGCCCCAGGCTCTGCTGGGACAACCACTAGACTCTGAACTCAGCCTTAAGGATGGATTTTGGGTCTAGCATGTGGATAAACTATAATTATGTCCACTATACCTGTCTTGAATGATTCACAGATGGCAGGGCCTTACGTAGGAGCAATGTTCCTCTTAATTTTTTTTTAAATTTGCATTTTCCGGTGACTCACTGGATTTGAGAGTACAGTCTCACTGACAAGGGAAGAAAAAAGTGGGGAGGGAAAAAAAAGGAAAATGTCATCAGGTCCATTAGAGGCAAAACTGTTGAAATCATGTTCAAATGATTCTGTGTTCATGTGCTGTGAGTTCAAACCTACCTCAAGCTCTCTGAGCCTCCTGACTCTCCCTCTTCCTGGAAGTGGGAGATAGCCCTGTAACTCTATAAAACCAGTGGAGTTATGGACGCATGCTGGAAAGTTTCTTCTCTGGGTCAGAAGGATCTGGGCTCAAATCCCTTCCCAGACCCTTGTGCTTATTGTGTGACCCTAGGCAATTTCTTCAGTCTCTCTGAATCTCTACCCTCATCTGCAAATTTGGAAAAAAAATCAGTGTCAGCTTTGTAGGTTTCTGGGAGGAGTAAATGAGATGATATGTATTAAGCCCTTGGCATGAAGTAATGAGAGTGACAGCAAATATTTATTTATTTATTTATTTATTTGAGTTGGAGTCTCACTCTGTCGCCCAGACTGGAGTTCAGTGGCCGCTCCCGGCCACCGCAGCCTCGACCTGCTGGGCTCTGGCGATCCTTCCGCCTCAGCCTTCCAAGTAGCTGGAACTACAGGCGTGCGCTACCACGCCCGGCTAGTTTTTGATTTATTGTAGAGATGAGGTCTCGCCAAGTTGCCCAGGCAGGTCTCGAACCTGCGGGCTCAGGCAATCCACTCACCTCAACCTCCCAAAGGCGCGGAATTACAGGCTGAGCCACCGAGCCCGGCTGACAGCAAATATTTATTAGTGCCTGTAACATGATATCTTAGTCCTTACAATAACCCTGTGTGTGAGCACTGTGGTCTTTCTCGGTTTACAGGTGAGGAAACTGAGCTCAGAGACATGAATGATTTGACCAAGGTCACACAGCTAGTAAATGGCCAAGCTTGGGAGACTAGAGTCCAGGTCTAGCTGACTTCAGAGCCTGGTATAGAAAAGAGGGCTTCTCTTTCCTGTCTCTCAAAGTGAACCACCTGAATTTTGAGTCTCCCAGTTTCTCTATTTCTGGTAATGACCCCACTAAGCACTCAGTCAGTCCCACCCACTTTGGGGTAGTGTCAGACGAAAGTTGGTTAGGAAAGCCCTGCAGGTCAGTGGGTCAGCCAACAGCCTGCCACTTAGTCATCCTGTGCGGGCCAGGAGTGTCCTCTCATGGGGACTGCCTCCGCTCCTTCCTCCTCCCGCCAAATAGCCTTGCTTGGACTTAGGCTTTGCCTGGGCCACCCGGAGGGAGGTGCTTCCCTGCTGGCTCATCCGAGCCCGGCATCAGTTGAAACTTTTGCATGACCTATAATTAAATGAAAGGAGCCGGGCTCGGTGGCTCAGCCTGTAATCCCAGCACTTTGGGAGGCTGAAGTGAGTGGATTGCCTGAGCCCGCGGGTTCGAGACCTGCCTGGGCAACTTGGCAAGATCTCATCTCTACAATAAATCAAAAAATTAGCTGGGCGTGGTAGCACGCCTGTAGTTCCAGCTACCTGGAAGGCTGAGGCGGAAGGATCGCCAGAGCCCAGCAGGTCGAGGCTGCGGTGGCCGGGAGCGGCCATTGCACTCCAGTCTGGGCGACAGAGTGAGACTCCAACTCAAAAAAAAAAAAATAAAATAAAATGAAAGGCAGGGCCTGTGGAACAGAGAAGAGGCAGGAGCATCAGGAAAGGCTTCTGGTCAACTTTTCTGCACACCTGGCATGACTGGACCCAGATTCCTCAGGGGACAGTGCTAGATTCCTATGATGCTGTTCTCCCTTCTAGAAGTTTCCCAAGAGCTCGGAGCACCTGTTTCAAAGTCATTGTAAATGACCTTCTGTGTCCCCAGTGCTCATCAGGGTCTGGCACATCGATGCTGGTGAATGAATGAATGAATGAGCTGGTGCTGGTTGAGAATTGTGTTTGAATATTCTTTGGTTAATGGAGTGTCTTGGGATTCTAGAAGAGTTGGAATTCTTTGGAAGAACTTCTGGAAGGTGAGTGTTATGGATGGAATGTTGTCCTCCTCCCAAATCCATGTGTTCTAAGCCTTAAGCCCATATGTGACTGTATTTGGAGAGAGAGCCTCAAAGAAGGCAATAAAAGTGAAATGAAGTCATAGGTCTGGAGTCCTAATCCACAGAACTGGTGTCCTTCTGAGAAGGGGAAGAGATGCCAGAGAGTTCTCTCTCTCTCTCTTCACATGCAGAGAAAAGGCCATGTGAGGATACAGCAAGAAGGCAGCCATCTGCCAGCCAAAGAAGAGCCCTCTCCAGAAACCAGCCCTGCCAGCTCTCTGATCTTGGACTTCCAGCCTTCAGAACCGGGAGAAATAACTTTCTGTTATTTAAAGCCCCAGTCTGTGGTCTTCTGTTACGGCAGCCCGAGCAGACAGACTGTGAGAGCCAGGGGCCGGGCAGCTGTGAGTTGGGCTCAGAGCAGCCACACAGGAAGCTTGCTCCTGGCCAGTCTTCTGTGTCATCCTCCTGCTCCTGCGTCTGCTTCCTCTCCCAAGCGCTCCCTCTGCTCTCTTCTTTTAACGATCGCTCAACTCATGCAGTGCCATTCCGCCCCCTCCAAGGTTACGTTCATGGGGCTGTGTCCTTTCCGATGACATTCGGATCTCTGGTCTATTTATAACAATGACTCACATACCACCTAAACTTCTGCAGGAGAAGTTCGGCTTAGGAGCCAACTGCCCTGGAATGTAAAACAATTTGTGCTTATAAATTTATCACCATTTCATTTCCTCAAGATTGTTTACCCTTGGCCTCCTCTTGACCGCGATGCCAAATCACTGTGTGAAATTCCCCGCCCCCATCCCTGGTACCATCTTCTCCTGTTTATTTAGAATCTTGCCCACCCCACGGCCTGCCCAGCCAAGCAAGTTCCTCTTCAGCATTAGCCTTGAGACCGAGACTTCCTCGCTTTGCTAGGAAGCTTCTCCCTCGCTTTTCATGTGGTTTGCTTGTGGGTGAGCTCAGGTTGGGGCAAGGGCAGGGGCTGGATGAATCTGGAAGAGAGTTCTGAGCCCCTTCCTTGGCCCGAGGCTGCCTTCTCCTGCCTTCCTTCTTGGGACCCCAGCCTTTGACCAGTGCAATGCCTTCTGTGGGCAGAGACTCCAGGTGACCACAGGCTGGTGTCTGCCCTCACTCGTTCTTATTCCACAGCAATTGTACCCACTCCTCGTTGACACATCCAGGGCAGTTCTTTAAGTTCCAAGCTTCTGTGGTCTCTTTGTAGGTTTTGACATGGTTGAGTTCCCTTCTCCCTGACTCCTGACATGTCAGCCTCTTCTGGTTCTAGAACCCTCCCCCCACCAGACTCCACGCCCTTCCCATCATGCTTACTTCAGGTGTCCATCTCTCCTCCCTTACATCGCCACACAACTGCCAACTGGATGCCCCGCCTCCAAGCTCCCTCTTCCATCCATTCTCCATCTTGTAGACGATGCCATGCTCCTGCTTAGATCCCCGCTTTGCAAGGCACACGGCCCCCGTGATCAGTCCTTGCCAGCTCTTGGCCTCATCTTTCGCCACTTATGCACACCGCCACCCTCAAGTCCCGTTTTCCTGTCATCCCGAACTACTCCGATGCTTCCAGATTAACTTCCTCCTCACATCTCTTTGCCTTAGCACAGGATGCCTCTGTTGCACAGAACACGCGCACGACCTTCTTCATTTAGCTAAGCCCAGCTCCTCATTCAGAATTCTGCGAGGTTGTCCCCTTCAGCAGAAGGCTTCTGGGACCAGCGCTTCCTCTCCCAGTTGGGTTAGTGTCTTCCTCACTGCCCACCGTTGAACCGTTTGCTTCCCCCACTGGCCTTGGCTCCCACTCCACCTACCAGCTTGATTGCTCCAGCCTGGGTCAAGTTCCTTTGTTTTATGCTCCCTTGGAGTGATTCTCTTTTCTTTAGAATACTTAACTTAGTAGTTGTACTTAATAAGAGAAATTATTTTATTAATGTCCATCTCCCCCACCATGCTGGAAGCTACATGAGACCAGAGATATCTTTATTTTATTTTTATTTTTAGAGGCAGGGTCTCACTCTGTCACCCAGGTTGGCATGCAGCAGCGCAATCACGGCTCAAGAGATCCTCCTGCCTCAGCCTCTCAAGTAGCTGGAACTATAGGCACATGCCACCACACCCGGCTAAGATTTTTTATTTTTATTTTTATTTTATTTTATTTTATTTTATTTTATTTGAGTTGGAGTCTCACTCTGTTGCCCAGACTGGAGTGCAGTGGCCGCTCCCGGCCACCTCAGCCTCGATCTGCTGGGCTCTGGTGATTCTTCCACCTCAGCCTTCCGAGTAACCGGAATTACAGGCGCGCGCTACCACGCCCGGCTGATTTTTTTATTTATTGTAGAGATGAGGTCTCGCTGCCCAGGCGGGTCTCGAACCCGCGGGTTCAGGCAATCCACTCACCTTAGCTTCCCAAAGGTGTGGGATTACAGGCTGAGCCACCGAGCCCGGCGATATTTTTATTTTTAAATAGGGGTATTGCTTTTCTTTTTGAAGAACTTTTACTATTAAATATTTTAAAAGAATAATGAACACCTGCTACCCACTATCCAACACTGCACAACCTTACTGCTTGCCATATTTGTTTCAGTTGCTTTTTTTAAAAGATAAGATTATAAACATGACTGAAGGCCTCTAAGTTTCAATGTGTGTCTATAAAAATGTGCTGTTATCAAATGTTTAACTATGAAGTAGATACAAATATTTATAAAGCATGTGCAATGTCTAAGGATTAAGAAAACAGCTAACGCCTGTGCACCCACCACCGGTTCCTTTGAATGTCCCCTCTGAGGTCCTTCTGAGCCTATCCTGTTTCCTCCTTTCCAGAGGTAACGATCATCCTGAACTGTGTGTGTGATTTTCTTGCTTTCTTCATCCTTATACCAAATATATTTGTATCACTAAACAATAGGTTGTTTAGTTTTGCTGTTTTCAAACTTTATACAAATGAAAACATATAGTTTATATTCTTCTGTGACCTGCTTTTTCTGTTTAACATTTTGTTCTGATATTATGTGTACCCTGCAATTCATTTATTTTCACTGGTGATTGTTGTCCCATTATGTGGACTTTGCATTCTTTTTTTTTTTTTTTTTTTTTGAGTTGGAGTCTCACTCTGTCACCCAGACTGGAGTGCAGTGGCCGCTCCCGGCCACCGCAGCCTCGACCTGCTGGGCTCCGGCGATCCTTCCACCTCAGCCTTCCGAGTAGCCGGAATTACAGCGCTACCACACCCAGCTGATTTTTTGATTTATTGTAGAGATGAGGTCTCGCTGCCCAGGCGGGTCTCGAACCCGCGGGCTCAGGCAATCCACTCACCTCAGCCTCCCAAAGGCGCAGGATTACAGGCTGAGCCACCGAGCCCGGCTGGACTTTGCATTCTTTATCCATTCTCCTGTCTATAGAGATGATAAACATTTGGCTTGCCTTTTGCCCTGCCCCCATCTGGTTTTTTTTCTTTTTTCTATTTCCACCCATTGCCTTTTTTCTGTTGTAAGCAGTGGCATAGTGAGGATCCCCCTCACGCACACATGAGAAGGAATGCCCCCCACTTGAAGACCACCTGGAGCACATCTGTCATGGACTGGCGGAGTCATAGACATTGCCTGTCTACATTCCTCCAAGCAGTGTACGGTATCTAGATTCTAGGTCCTCCATAGCCTTACCAGGGCTGAGTATTCTCAGACTTCAGCAACTCTGTGCACCCAACAGGTATGGAGTGCTATCTTGTTATTTTCCTGATTACTAGGAGATAGAACATCTTTTAAAATGTTTTCCCTTCTGTAAATCACCCATTCGTATCTTTTGCCAATTCTATTTGGTGATTTTTCTTCAGAATCGATTGGTGGTAGTTCTTTTTTTTTTGAGTTGGAGTCTCACTCAGACGCCCAGACTGGAGTGCGGTGGCCGCTCCCGGCCACCACAGCCTCGACCTGCTGGGCTCCGGCGATCCTTCCGCCTCAGCCTTCCAAGTAGCTGGAACTATAGGTGCGTACTACCACGCCCAGCTCATTTGGATATATTGTAGAGATGAGGTCTTGCCAAGTTCCCCAGGCGGGTCTCGAACCCGCAGGCTCAGGCAATCCACTCACCTCAGCCTCCCAAAGGCGCGGGATTACAGGCTGAGCCACCGAGCCCGGCTTTTTTTTTTTTGGGTTGGAGTCTCACTCTGTCGCCCAGACTGGAGTGCAGTGGCCGCTCCCGGCCACCGCAGCCTCGACCTGCTGGGCTCCGGCGATCCTTCCGCCTCAGCCTTCAGGTGCACTTCAGATGGAACTACAGGTGCACGCTACCACGGCCGGCTAATTTTTGATTTTTTGTAGAGATGAGGTCTCCCCAAGTTGCCCAGGCGGGTCTCGAACCCATGGGCTCAGGCAATCCACTCATCTCAGCCTCCCAAAGGCGCGGGATTACAGGCTGAGCCACTGAGCCCGGCTTGGTGGTAGTTCTTTATGGATTTTGAACACGAATCTCTTATCAGGCAAATGTCTTTTCCCAAGCTATAGTTTGTCTTTTTGTAGGAAGAGGAAATTTGAAAGCTTTTTAAAAAAACATAGTGAAATGTACAAATCTTAATCACAACAGTTTTGTGGATTTTGGCAAATGCATCCAACCATGGGACCAACTCTCCTATCATTTTATAGATGGAACATTCCTATCATCCAGTAAGTCCCTTTAGTGCATCTTCCCAGGTAACTGCTATCTTGATTTCTTGTACTACATTGTAATTTTGCCCAATTTAGAACTTAATATAATAGAAATCATACAATAAGTGTTTCTGGCTTCATTTGCTTAGCATTGTGTCTTTAAGATTCATCCATGTTGTTGAACAGATTTATTTTTTATTGCTAAGTTGATTTCCACTGTGTAAATATACTCCAATATATTTAGTCATTCTCCTATTGATCAACATGTAGATTGTTTCAGGTTTTGGTCAGTGTGAATAAAGTGGCTAAAAACGCTCTTGTACCTGTCTTTTTGTGGACATATTTTTATTTCTCTTGGGTAAATATCTCCGAGTGGGATTGCAGGGTCACAGGGAAGATCATGTTTATGTTGTAAGAAACAATGTGCCTCATTTTTTTGTTTTTGAGAAAGCAGGATTTATTAAGAGGACAGAAAAGCTCCCATAGTAAGAGGGGACCTGAGGGGGCTGCCCTTGCCTCATCTTTTAACTCTGTTAAGGACACTGTCATCAGATTTAATAATCTTTTCCTTTATGGTTTATGCTTGCTTGAGAAATCTTTTTCTGAGACCATATAGATTTTTTCCTATAATTTCTCCTATGGGTTTTAATATTAAGGTCTTTGATTCACCTAAAATTGCTTTTAGTCTATTGTGTCGAGAATCTGTTTTTTCCCCCATTCCTCACTTGAGTAACCAATATTCCCAGCACCATTATTGACAAGACCATCACCCCTTGCCTGCCCAACCCCAATGGTGATGCTATCGCTGTCATGAATGACGTTGACATATAGACTTAGACCTGTTTCTGGACTCAGTTCTGTGCCACTGGTTTATTTTTCTATCCCTATACCAAAGCCACACAGTGCTAATTACTATAATTCATAAAATGTGCAGCTCGCTGGGAGGCTAAGTCATCCCACTTTGTTCTCCAAAATCAGCCTGTCTATTTAGGGCCTTAGCTCTTTCATGTAAATATCAGACTGCAAACACACACACACACACACACACACACACACACACACACACACACACACACGAAATTTAGTTTGCATTTGCATCATATTTGTCAACTATTTAGAGGAAGGATTGCCATCTTTTTTACCCTGAGGCTTCCTGTTCATGAACACAGTTTATTTCTCTTTATCTTTCTCTTTGTTTAGTTTTCTTAAAGGTCTATTAATAAAATTATGCATTTTCTCTGTAAAGCTCTTGCACAGTTTTTTTTCTTAAAATTTTTCTTTTTAATTGATACATAATAATTGTACATATTTATGGGGTGCATGTTCATTATGTGCAGTGATCAAATCAGGGTAACTGGGATATCAATGATCATTTCTTTGCATTGGGAACATTTTAAATCTTCTCTTCTTGCTATTTTGAAATACACAATAAATTATTGTTAATTACTGCCACCCTTCTGTGCTATTGAGCACTAGAATATATTCCTTCTGTCAACTGTATTTTTGTACTTGTTAACCAATCTCTTTTCCTCTCCAGTAATCATTCTATATCATCATGAGGTCAACCTTTTTAGCTACCACATATGAGTGAAAGCACGTGGCATTTGTCGTTCTGTTACACTCTTTTTGGTGGATTTACTTTTAGGAATCTTACTTTTTTTTTGGCTATTATAAGTGGATTTTAAAAATTACATTTTACAATCATTTACTGGTAATTATAGGAGCACAGTTGATTTTCATGCCCTGACAGTTTATCCAGCACTTTTATTAGTTCCTATGGTTTAGCAGAAGTTCCTCTTGGAGTTTCTGTATGGGCAATGCTATCATCTATAGAGAATGACAGTTCCATTTCTTCCTTTCAAATATTTATACTTTTGGGTTTTTTCTTGACTTTATGTGCTGGCTAGGACCTCCAGAATGCTGGTCAATAGAAGAGGCAATCATACGCAGCCTTGTCTTGATCCTGACTTTGAAGGAAATGTTTCTAGTATTTGTAATTGAAGTATGACGTGTGCTCTAAGTTTTTGCAGATACTTTTTTTTTTTTTTTTTTGAGTTGGAGTCTCACTCTGTCGCCCAGACTGGAGTGCAGTGACCACTCCCGGCCACCGCAGCCTCGACCTGCTGGGCTCCAGCGATCCTTCCGCCTCAGCCTTCCAAGTAGCCGGAATTACAGGCATACACTACCACGTCCGGCTGACTTTTTTATTTATTGTAGAGATGAGTCTCTCGCCTGCCCAGGCGGGTCTCGAACCCGCGGGCTCAGGCAATCCACTCACCTCAGCCTCCCAAAGGCGTGGGATTACAGGCTGAGCCACCAAGCCCGGCTTGCAGATACATTTTTTTGAGTTCTAGCGTTCCCTTCAAATCTTAGTTTGCTAAGAATTTTTAAAATACATATTATCCTAGTCTGTTTTGTGCTGCATAACAGAATGCCTGAGAGTAGGTAATAAAGAAAAGGGGTTTATTTGACTCATGATTCTAGAGGCTGGGAAGTCCAAGAAGCATGGCACTGGCATCTAGTTGGCTTCTGGTCCTGTGCCACAGCATAGCCACAAAGTGGAAGGGGAGGTGGGTGTGTGGGAAAAGACCACACAGGAGAAGCAACCTCACTTTATAGCAATCCATCCTGGGGAACGAATCCATTCCCTAGAGAACAAGTCCAGTCTTGAAAGAACAATACTAATCTATCTTAATGAATTAATCACCTCTTTAAAATACCACTTCCTAGCACTGTTACACTGGGAACTAAGGTTCCAACAGAAGTTTTGATGGGAACACTTAAACCATAGCATACATCATAAATGAATGTTTAATTTTTTCAAAGGATTTTTCTATATACAGTATATTGAATGACCACATAATTTCTCTCTTTAATCTTCCTGTGAAGTATATTAACAGGCTTTTTAATGGTAAGCCATCCTCTTTTTTTTTTTTTTTTTTTTTAGTAAGAAAGTAGGATTTATTGAGAAGACAGAAAATCTCCCATAGTGGGAGAGGACCCAAAGGGGTTGCCCATTAAACCATCCTTTGATTCCTGGAATAAACCTAGTTGGATTATGTTGGCTGTTGTTGTTATTGTTGTATATAATAGTGTATTAGTTTGTGATTTTTTTTTTTTGAGTCAGGGTCTCACTCTGTTCACCAGGCTAGAGTTCAGTGGCATAATATGACTCACTGCAGCCTTGACCTGCTGGGTTCAGGCAATCCTTCTGCCTCAGCCTCCTGAGTAGCTGGAACTATAGGCATGTGCCACCACACCTAGCTGATTTTCTGTTTTTTTTGTAGAGACAAGATCTCACTATGTTGCCCAGGCTGGCTTCAAACCCCTGGATTCAAGCAATTCTCCCATCTTGGCCTCCCAAAGTGCTGGGATCACAGATGTGAGCCACCATGCCTGACTGGTTTGTGAATGTCTTATTTAAGATTATTGCATCTTAAATTGTTGAAAAGTGGGGTTGGCGGGAAGGGGGGAAATAGTTGAAAAGAGAGATTGTGTTGTAATTTTCCTTATATTTTCTTTGCTTCTTTTGGTGGCAAGGTTATACTTACCTCATAAAATAGTTTGAGGAGTTTTCTTTCTTTGGGATAGCTTGCATAGCTGGATTATATGTTTCTTGAATGTTTGGTGGAACTAATTTACAAAATCACATGGGCTAGGTATTGTGTGTTTGCTTATGTGAAGGTAGATTTTTAAAACACGTGTTTTATTTCTTTAATACATGCAAGCATTCTTCAATGATTGCTTCATCCAGTTTTTCTGTTTCTTATTCTATCACTTTTGATAAGTTATTTTTTCCTGGAAAAATATCCATTTTATTCGATGTATTGGCATAATCTTGTTCATGGTATTTGCTATTATTTTTTAAATTCTCTACTGCAACTGTCTCCTTTAATTGTTAATATTATTTATCTGTACCTTTTCTCATCTTGATAAATCAGGACAGATGTTTGTCTATTTTATTGGCATTTTCAAAGAACCAGACTTGATTACCAATTCTATTGTTTCTTTGTTTTCTATTTCATTAATAGCCGTTCTTTTCTTTATTATTTCCTTCTATTTTCTTTGGATTTACTCCTCTGTATCTTAAGCAGCAGTCCCCAACCTTTTTGACATTAGAAATTGATTTTGTGGAAGACAATTTTTCCACAGACTGGTGGCAGGAGGGAGATGGTTTTGAGATGATTCAAGCACATAATATTTATTGTGTTCTTTGTTTCTATTACTATTATATTGTAATATATAATGAAATAATTTATACAACTCACCATTAAAAAAAGAAGCGTGGATGGAAGTGGTAAATAAAATAATGGGCAGACCACACACAGACTAAAATAGGTGTCATATTCTGACTTAAAGCCTGCCCCCAGATACAGCTGTACAATTGAAGTTCATCAACTCACTTGCCACTCATTGGTAGAGTTTTGATATGAGTCTGCAAGCAATTGATATATTAGGATCTCTGTGCAGTCAAACGTCACTGCTAATGTTAATCTGTATTTGAAGCCACTTCCCAGCGCTAGCATCACTGCCTCAGCTCCACTTCAGATAACCAGGAATTAGATTCTCATAAGGAGCACGCAACCTATATCCTTCGCACACGCAGTTCACAGTTGTGCGCCTATGATCATTTAATGCCACCACTGACACGACAGAAGGTGGAGCTTAGGCGGTAGTGCGAGCAATGGGGAGCAGCTGTAAATACAGATGAAGCTTCACTTGTTGCCCAGCTCCTGCCGTGTGTCCTGGTTCCTAACAGGTCATGGACTGATACCCCTGTGGCTTGTACCCTCTGTTTCATAGAACACTCTGAATCTGATAATCCATGTTTTCTTTTACCGTGTGTGTGGTGTGTGTGTGTGTGTGTGTGTGTGTGTGTGTGTTGAGTCAGAGTCTCACTCCATCGCTCAAACTAGAGTGCAGTGGCATGCTTACCGCCACCCCAGCGTTGACCTGCTGGGCTCCAGCGATCCTTCCGCCTCAGCCTTCCAAGTATCTGGAACACGCTACCACACCTGGCTAATTTTCGATTTTTTATTGTAGAGATGAGGTCTCGCCAAGTTGCCCAGGCTGGTCTCGAACCCTTGGGCTCAGAGAATCCACTCGCCTTGGCCTCCCAAATTGCTGGGATTACAGGTTGAGTCACTGAGCCCAGTTTAGTATATATTTTTATGACTTTACCTCTAAATGCTATTTTTAGCTGCATTCCACAAATTTTGACATGTAGAATTTTATTATTATTCAGTTCTAAATGTTTTCTAGTTTTCTTTATAATTTTTCCTGTGATTCATTTGTTGTTCAGAAGTGTGTTCTTCCATTTCCCAAACATATTAAATTTTTAAAGCTGTGTTATAGCTGATTTTGAATTTTAATTGTAATAAGAGAATGTAGTCTATATGATATTGGTTCTTGATTTGTTTTCTTATAGTACAAAATCAATTTTGAAAATTTTCATTATGTTTGAAGAAATTTATATTCTCCTTTTGGGCCTGGTGGCTCATGCCTACAATCCCAGAGCTTTGGGAGGCTGAGGCAGAAGTTGGAGACCAGGCTAGACCACACAGAAAGAAAAAAAAGTATATTCTCTAGCTGTTGGTTCTGGAGTCCTGCATATGTCCACAGGATTAAACTTATTGGGTTATTAAAATTGTCTATAGCCTAACTTGGTCTTTTGTCTCCTTGATATTTCAGTTTCTCAGAGATATTAAATTCTTACATTCTGAATGTGTATTTTTAATTTCTTCTTGTAATTCTGTCAATTTTTGCTTTTTTAAATTTTTTAATTTTTTTGAGTTGGAGTCTCACTCTGTCGCCCAAACTGGAGTGCAGTGGCATGCTCCCGGCCACTGCAGCCTCGATCTGCTGGACTCCAGGGATCCTTCCACCTCAGCCTTCCAAGTAGCTGAACTACAGGTGTGTGCTACCACACCCGGCTAATTTTTGATTTATTATATAGAGGTCTCGCCCAGTTGCCCAGGCAGATCTCACACCCTGGGGTTTAGGCAATCCACTCACTTTGACCTCCCAAAGTGCTGGGATTGCAGGTTGAGCCACCAAGTCCAGCCCAATTTTTGCTTTATATGTTTAAATCTTGCTTTATAAATGTTAAGGCTATGTTAACTAGATACACACAAGTTCAGAAATGTTCTACCTTTTTGATGAATTATTCCTTCATTATTATACAGTGATTCTTTATTTCTAACAATACTTTGGACAGAGTATATTTTGCCAGATATTGGTTACAATGGCTTTTCTTTGATTAATATCTGCCTACTTTGCTTTTTATCATTTAAAAAAAATTTCCAGCTCTTTTGAGTTCTTTTGAGTGTTTTAGGTGTGTCTTTTATAAACAGCACATATCCAGCTTTTGTTTCTTCATATAATCAGAGAATCACTATCTCAATGAATCATTTAGTATATATTTTTTTAAGCAGGATTTATTGGGAGGACAGAAAAGTTCCCACAGTGGGAGGGAATCCAAGGGGGTTGCCCTGGTATTTTTAATGTACTGTGATTGCTGGTACATTTGTATTGATTATCTCATTTTGATTAATATATGCATGACATGCAGACTCATTTATATTATTTTGTTCTTTTTAGTTACTCTGCTTTTCTTCTCTTTTTTCTTTTTCCCATTTCTTGTCTTCTGTTGAATTGGTCTATTTTTTTTTTCTTCTCTGCTAGTTTGGAAGCTATTAATTCTACTTCTATTCTTTTAGTATCATTCTTAAATATACTTATTCTTTATTTAACAAGGTAACAATTATTCAATATCTGCATATGCTTACCAAACAATATAAGTACCATTTGCTGCTTTAACTATGATCATTTCCTTCCTAGTTTACATATCATTTTACAGTTTTTTGGTTACACCTTATTTTGATATGCTTAAATTATTTATTATAATAACTAATGTTTTATGATGTCAAGGCTTAGTTAAATTTACCTATAACGTTACCAGTTTGTTTGCTCATCATTGTTTACTGCTTCTTGTGTTTTTCCAGAATCAGTTTTCTTCTCCCTTTAGTTCTTTTTTTCTGCATGAGTATGTAATAGTAAATCCAATCTTTGTCTGAGCAAAAGCAATTTTATTTCCTGGAACACTTAGTACAAGATGGAATTCTAGATTGGGCATTATTTTCTTTGAGTGATCTGAAGGTATTGTACAATCTTGTCCTGACATCTGTTGCTGCTGTTGAGAAGTCTGCTGTCAGTCTATCCTGGCCATCTGCATTTTCTCCATGGTTGCTGCTTCACCAGGATGATGGCACATACTGGTTTTTGCTGGACAGTCCTGGTTTACACACATCACCCTTGCAGAATTATTAATAGTGACTCTTTCACCCTCAGAAATATCCTAGTTAGAATAATAAATTCTGTGACCACCCTAACTGTAATATATTGAGGCAGAATTTCATTCTTTCTTACCCTTCTAAGGATTAACTGTGCTTTCTGTATCTGATGGTTTGTCAATTCTGGACATTTTGAACCATTTTCTCCAAAATAAACTTATATTAAAAACCTTTAATTTAAAATTGTATCTTAATAAAGTTAATACACATATCATTGAATTAATATATCTTTTCTCTCTTTGAATTGTCTGGCCTACCAATACCCTTTAAAGCTGATGGTGACTATTGCAACACACCAGATATTCTGTAAAGTGGACCTTTCCTGTGGCTTCACTTTGATTGTGGCACTTGTTTCAACCCTTTGTGCACTTGCTTTTATTGTGTATTGTACATACAGAGTATAAAATATATATTAAAGAATGATGTTCTACCAGGCGTGATGGCTCATGCTTATAATCCCATCACTTTGGGAGCAGAGGTGAGAGGATTGCCTGAGTCCAGGGGTTGAGACCAGCCTGGGCAACTTGTCAAGATCTCGTCTCTACAATAAATCAAAATTAGTTGGGTGTGGTGGTGGGTGCCTGTAGTTCCACCTACTTGGAAGACTGAGGCAGAAGGATTGCCTGAGCCCAGCAGGTCGAGGCTGCAGTGGGCCTGAGACCAGCAGATCGAGACTGCAGCAGCCATGAGTGTGCCACTGCACTTCAGTCTGGGCGACGAAGTGAGACTCCAACTCAAAACAAAACAAAACAAAAAACCAGAATGATGTTTCCAGCACTCATGTTAACAACTTGAACATTTTCTAATACTTTAGATGCTCTATTTGGCCTCTGGTCAAGTGCATCTGTTCCGCTCCCCATGTAACCACTATTCTGAATTTTATGTTGATTATTCCATTACTTTTTTGTATAGTTTTTAATATGTCAATGTATTTTTAAACAACTTGTTATTTATTTTTTTCTGTTTCTAAAGTATGTACAATTAGAGTCATATTGCATATATTTTTCTGTGACTTGTTTTCTCCCTTCAAATTTATATATATATATATATTAATTTTAAAAATTTTTTTAAATTTTATTTTTGATTTGGAGTCTCACTCTGTTGCCTAAGCTGGAGTGCAGTGGCACAATTACAGTTCACCCAAGCTTCAAAATTCTAGGCTCAGGCAATCCTTCTGCCTCAGCCTTCCAAGTAGCTGGAACTACAGGTGTGTAGTCCCACACTTGGTTAAGTTTTTAATTTTTTTATAGTGATGAGGTCTTGCTATGTTATCCAGGCTGGTCTTGAACTCCTGGGCTCAAGCAAGCCTATCTCCTCAGCCTCCCAAAGTGCTGGGATTACAGGTGTGAGCCACTGCACTCAGCCTTAAGTATATATTTTTGAAGTGAATTAATGTTGATAAGTATTACCGTCGTTCATTTTCACTGTAGTATAGTATCCTATTGTTTGAATATATCACAATATCTAAATCGAATCTACTTATTGTAGACACAAGAGATGCTTCCATTTTTTTTTTTTTTTTTTTTTTTAGTAATTGTATACCTATCACTGGGACTGTAGGTCATAGGGTAAATGCATGTTCAACATTACTAATTAGTACCTAATAATTAGTGGTGTACCAATTTGCATTCCCATTTTCAAGACTTGAATTTCTTCTGTTTCACCTACGCACTCACACTTGATATTGTCACTATTTTAATGGTTGCCAAGTTGGTAAGGGTGGAATGGTATAGCATTGTGTGTTTAAGCTTTTAATTTTAGCATTGTGGTTTCAATTTGCATTTCTTTTATTCTCAATTGTGCTGAACATAGTCTCATGTTTATTAGACATTTGTCCTTTCTCTTCAATGGAATTCCTGTTTTTGTCTTTCATCTATTGTCTTTAGGATTATTTTTCTCCTTCTTGATTTATGAGCATTCTTTACATGTTCTGGAAATTAATCCTTTGTAGCATGTATTGCAATTGTCATTTCAAGTTTGTGGCTTGTTTTTTTTAAATTCCATATGAACTCTCTTGAAAACAAGAAGTTCTTCATCTATTTGCCTTTTTAAAAAAGGTAGGTGCTTTTTTGTCCCTTATTTGAGAAGGTCTTCTTTACCCTGAGGTCCTAAAATTAATATCCTGTATTGTGTCCTTATTTTTGTTGTAGTTCTACCTCTCGCATTTGCATTTAATCCACCTTAAATTTTTTTTTGTGTAGGGCATGCAGGAGGAATTAATTTTAACTTTTTCCATATGGATAACCAATTGTGCTAATGTCATTTGTTATGGTCCATCCTTTTCCTGTTAAACTATAATGTCTATTCTGCCATAAATCCAGCTTCCATATATTTTAATTTAATTGGGTTTATAACAAAATACCATATACTGGGTAGCTTATTGACAACAGAAATTTATTTCTCACGGTTCTAGAGGCTGGGAAGTCTAACATCAAGTTGGATTCAGTGTCTGGTGAAGACTTGTTTTCTGGTTCTTAGATGGTGCCTTCTTGTGGTGTCCTCCCACGGTAGTGGTGGGGAGGGATATCTCATAGGCCTTTTTATAAGGGCACTAATCCCATTCATGACAGCTCCACCCACTAATGACCTAACCATTTCCCAAAGGCCCCACTTCCCATCACCTCGGGGATGAGGATTTCAACATATGCATTTTGGGGGACGTGAGCATTCAGAACACAGCATCACGTATGCCTGTATTTGTTCCTGAGCTCTTTCTTCTGTTTCATCAGTCTATTTGTCTACTCTTGCACCCACACTACACAATTTTTATTACTATGGTTTTATCTTGATATCTGGTAGGGCAAATCCTCTCTCCCTGTTCTTCCAGAACAACTTAGGTTTTTATGGTCCTTTCACATATCACACAAGTTTATCATCAGCTTGTCAGTTTTCATGAAGTAGCCTTTCTAAGATGGAATTCAGTGTCATCAACATTCCATCGAATGGGTTGACTGGTCCCTCTAGAAAGTCTTGCCATATTCAGGGTTCAGTGTTAGTCTTTGTGGTTGACAGTGTGGCTATTCAGTGAGGGCTGGAGTTAGATCAGCCTTGATGAGTGGCTACCCCTACTGCTGAGCCCCTGCAAAACCTCCACCCCTTCCACCATGGTCATTTTGTTGGTGAGCACCTTGAGTAAGGACAGGAGTGGCTGGGGAAAAGGCTGACTGACATGCACAGAGTGGGCCACCTTCTCCACTGGGTTGTTAACTCTCTTCTCCTCAGCAACCCCACACAAATATGTACATTTGAAGAGGTCTATCATCATACCTCTTACATTTTTGTCACCAACTTTCCAATATTATTCTTTCAGAGTCCCTGTGCCCAAACCATTAGCCTCTAGAATCCATGTAATATCCATATATCTATCTATACTTTGGAAGCAGAGGGGCTAGGAGAAGCCACAGATTATGGGACAGTCTGAGAAGACTCCACATCTGGCTATTGTGACTGTGAAGTAAGAGTTTGTGGAAATTTCTTCACAAGCTCACAGTGGGAACCTGTGGAAAAATGGCAAACCCATGTCTGACTCCCACAGCCTGAAAAAAAAGTGGCCATAATTTTACGTTAGTGCTACCCACGTTCCAATCTTGTTCAAGTTTTCTCATTGGCTAACCTCTAACCTGGAGCCCTACTAGGAAAAGTAATTATCTGACTTAAAAGAAGTGATGCTGGTACCAAGTTGACAATGGACTAGCTAGCTTGGTGGTATATATCTATGTTGTTTGCAGGCATTTCCATGTATGGGTAAGGCATTGCTAGTCATCTGGTTTGGGACTGGCTTCCAGGGATAATATTTCTGCCCACTGTCAGTTCACTTAGGATTGTGGCATAAGGTGCAGGGATCAGAAGTTGTACTATGAAAGATTGTCTGTATGTTCAGCACTAGTTACTGAAAGAGAAGCAGGTTTAAATTCTATGATAGCAGAGGACGATCTGTTCAGAAGTAAGATAGAGGCATGTTTGATATTTAATGTTAAAAAGCTAATCATGTTTAAGATAAGAAATTTATCTTTCTTTTTTTTTTGAGTTGGAGTCTCACTCTGTCACCCAGACTGAAGTGCAGTGGCCGCTCCCGGCCACCACAGCCTCGACCTGCTGGGCTTCCGGCGATCCTTCCGCCTCAGCCTTCCAAGTAGCTGAAACTACAGGAGCACGCTACCACGCCTGGCTAATTTTTTTATTTATTGTGGAGATGAGGTCTTGCCAAGTTGCCCAGGGGGGGTCTCGAACCTGTGGGCTCAGGCAATCCACTCACCTCAGCCTCCCAAAGCGTGGGATTACAGGCTGAGCCACCGAGCCCAGCTGAAATTTCTCTTTCTTTATCTTTTGAATAATTAGTCTCAAACACTGCAACTTATTTTAATATGCTTTTTCAAATAAACACCTTCCTTTCCAACACTACAACTTATTACAACGTAATACTATTCAAAGAAGTTCCATTGTGGGCAATTAGGCAAGATTTTTTTTTAAAGCATCCTAATACGAAGAGAAGAAGTAAAATTATCTGTTGGCTACACGATATTATGCATAAAAAACCTTAAAGACTCCACCAAAGAAACCTGTTACAACTGATCAACAAATTCTGAAAAGCTGTAGGATACAAAATTAACTTTGTGTGTGTGTGTGTGTGTGTGTGTGTGTGTGTGTGTGTCAGTGTCTCATTCTGTCATCCAAGCTGGAGTGGCATGATCAAGCTGGAGTGACATGATCATGGCTACCACAGCCTCGACCTGCTGGGGTCAGGAGATCTTTCTGCCTCAGCCTTCCAAGTAGTTGGGACCATAGGAGTACACCACCACGCCTGGCTAATTTTTTGATTTATTGTAGACGTGAGGACTTGCCATGATGTCCAGGCTGGTCTCAAACCCCTGAGCTCAGGCAATCCTCTGGCCTCTGCCTCCCAAAGTGTTGGAATTACAAGTGTGAGCTCCCAAAATCAACATATTAAAAATCAGTAGCATTTTTGTACACGAATAACAAATTATCAGAAAAGGAAATTAAGAAAACAATCTCATTTACAACTGCAACATATACAGAAAATAAAATATTTAGGTGTAAATTTAACAAAGGAGGTGAAAGACTTGTATCCCACTTCTGGGTATATATTCAAAGAAATTGAAATGAGTATGTTGAATAATTAATCTGCAAACCCATGTTTATTGCAGCATTATTCGCAATAGCCAAGATTTGAAATTAACCTGTGTTTATTGATGAATGAATGGACAAAGAAAATGTGGCATATATACATGATAGAATACTATTCAGCCTTAAAAAAAGAAAACCTGCCATTTGCAAAAATGTAGATGAACCCAGAGGACTTATGCTAAGTGAAACAAACTAGACACAGAAATATAGATACCACATGATCTCACTTATATAGGCACACCTCATTTTACTGCATGTCATTTTATTGCGTGTAGCAGAAATTTTTTTTTTTTTTGAGTTGGAGTTTCACTCTGTCGCCCAGACTGGAGCGGCCACTGCAGCCTCGACCCACTGGGCTCTGGTGATCCTTCCACCTCAGCCTTACTAGTAGCTGGAATTACAGGCGTGTGCTACCACGCCCAGCTGATTTTTGATTTATTGTAGAGATGAGGTCTCGCTGCCCAGGCGGGTCTCAAACCCGTGGGCTCAGGCAATCCACTCACCTCAGCCTCCCAAAGGCGTGGGATTACAGGCTGAGCCACCGAGCCCAGCCATTTTTTTGTTTTTAATAAATTGAAGGTCTGTGGCAATCCTGTGTTAAGCAAGTCTATCAGGACCATTTTCCCAACAACACAAGCTCACTTTGTATCTCTGTGTCAGTTTTTTTCTTTTTTGTGCGTCAAAGTCTCACTCTGTCACCCAGGCTAGAGTGCGGTGGCATGCTCACAAACATCGCAGCCTTGACCTGTTGGGTTCAGGTGATCCTTTTGCCTCAACCTTCCAAGTACTGGAACTACAGGCGTGTGCTACCACGCCCAGCTTATTTATTTATTTATTTTTATTGTAGAGACAAGTTCTCACCAAGTTGCCCAGGCTGGTCTTGAACCCCTTGGCTCAGACAATCCTCTCAACTCCAAAATTGCTCCCAAATTGCTGGGATTATAGGCATGAGCCACTGCGCCTGGTGGCTAGCAGTATTTTTAAGTAATAAAGTACTTTTCAATTAAGGTATGTACTTTTAAAAGACATAATGCTATTGCCCACTTACTAGACTATGTAACATACAAACATAACTTTATATGCACTGGTAAACAAAAACATTTGTGTGACTTGCATTATTGCTTTATTTGCTTTTTTGCGATGATTTGGAACTGAACCCACAGTATCACTGAGGTATGCCTGTATATGGAAAATAAAAGATTTGAATTTACAGAAGTAGAAAGTAGAATGATTATCAAATGCTGAGAATGGAGGGGCAGGAAAGGGGGTTATTGGTCAAAGTGTTGCAAAGTTCATTAGACAGGAGGAATATATTTTGAGATCTACTGCACAGCAGGGTGATCTATATTTAATAATGATGCATTATGTATTTCAGCATAACTAAAATAAATTTCAAATGTCTCACCACAAAAAAGTGAGGTGATAGATATGTTAATTAGCTTGTTTAGTCATTTCATATTGTATACATGTATCAAAACATCACATTGTATCCCATAAATGTATACAATTATGATTTGTCCATCAAAAATAATATTAATTTTTAAAAAAGGAAAAAGATGAAAGAATTTAAAGCATATCTTATTGCATAAGAAGAAATAATTTCAATTATTAACAGAGCTACCTTCCAACTTACCAGTTATCTATTCAGCTGCATTTAACTCATCCATTGGGTTTTAATTTCAGCGATTTTCTATATTTTTCTAATAGTTCGAGTTGGGTTTTTTCCAGATATGCTTTTGTGTGTGTGTGTGTGTTGGAGTCTCACTCTGTCGCCCAGATTGGAGTGCAGTGGCATATTCCCAGCCACTGCAGCCTTGACCTGCTGGGCTCAGGCAATCCTTCCGCCTCAGTCTTCCAAGTAACCAGAACTACAGGCTCGTACTACCATGTCCAGCTAATTTTTTTATTTATTGTAGAGACAAAGTCTCACCATGTTGTACAGGCTGGTCTTGAACCCGCGGGCTCAGGCAATCCTCTTTCCTTGGTCTCCCAAAGTGCTGGGATTATAGACTTGAGTCATCATGCCCGGCCACTTGTTCTTTTAAATGGCATCTTTCTCTCTCTTTTTTTGAACTCCCTTTATGCTATTAATTATTTAAGACATGCTATTTTGAAATGTATATGCTGTTTGTTCTAATGATTTGACTCTTGTTCATGTATCTTGTAATTTTGGACTGTGAGCTCATTTATAGCAGCACTCTGTGGGAATCATGCACAGCCTTGGCTGAGAGTGTGCCTGCCGGAGTAGTTTTGTGTTATGACTGCCAGGAATCCCAGGCACTGTTCTGAGTCTAGTCATTATGTTGCTTTACCAGTTTGGGCGCTCCCAGACTGCAGGGATTGAGTAATCAAAGTTTC
This sequence comes from Cephalopachus bancanus, assembly GCA_027257055.1. NCBI lineage: Eukaryota > Metazoa > Chordata > Mammalia > Primates > Tarsiidae > Cephalopachus > Cephalopachus bancanus. The sequence goes on from JAPVLO010000158.1 coordinate 4,939,808, forward strand.
TCATCTGACATGAAGTGATGACCCAAGATTACAGTCATTGGGGCAGATTTTTTTTCCTACTCACAGTCTGAAACAGAACAGAAAACCATCCTTAGAACTTTCCACCCCCTTCCACCCCTTATCCCCATTACGTGCAACTAAACTACGGCATCAAAAGCTTATTCCTTTGATATTTAGTCCCCTTTCAATTTTTGGTCCTTGGAAATTTCCTTACTTAAGCTCTTAGCTTTTCAAAGGATATCTATTGTATTTTATCCAGATTTTATAGGTATATATTAGTGGGAGGGTTTTCAGGTTATCTAGTCAATCATATTTCTGAGACCATAAACCTTACTCTTTGTTTTTGCTAATCACTGTGTCCCTTTTGCCTATCATAATACCTGAAAAGGGGTGTAAATTAATATTCTCTTTTTTTGTTCTTCATCTCTCTTGATAACTGAGATCCTTACATCTCTTGGCTTTCTCTCAGTGCCCAGCAAGCGTCTGACCCACAGCAGGTACTCAAGAAATGTTTGTGGAGTGGGCTGCGTGCAGTGGCTTGCGCCTGTAATCCCAGAACTTTGAGATGCTGAGGTGGGAGGATTGCTTGAGCCTAGGAGTTCAAGATCAGCCTAGGCAACATAATGGGAACTTGTCGCTCTAAAAAATAAAATTAAATTAAAAAATTAGCTGGGAGTGGTGGTGTGTGTCTGTAGTCCCAGCTACTCAGGAGGCTGAGGTAGAAGAATTGCCTGAGTCCAGGAGGTCAAGGCTGTGGTAAGCCGTGATAGTGCCACTTGTACTCCGGCCTGGACGACAGAGTGAGCCCCCAACTCAGAAAAAAAGAGAAATGTTTGTGGAGTGAAATGGAAGAATAAATTGGATAGATGAAGACTCTGATACCAGAGATGTGACGTGACTTAAGTCTCTGGATGCTCATTGCTGGTAAAAAGATTTCTAGATGGCATCATTCACTTACATATGTATATTGTTCACAAATTAACACATTCCTGTAGTCATATGAAGACTTCACCCTCTAGTCCTGTCCTCTGGATCTTATTGGAGAGTGTGGTTCTACCATTCCATTCTCTTCTCCAGGTTTCAGGGCATCCACACCTCATACCCAAGAGCTACAAGTCTAATGATCCCAGAGGGCTCCTTGGTGGTGGCGGCTGAGATTATAGGGGAGAGGAAGAGGGAAGACTAGAGAGAGAGAGTGTCCATCAGGAAAAAATTGAAATGCCCTGTGTGCTTCCAAATTGGCCCATTTGTGTCCTGCTGTGCCACTGTTGATGTCCATTCCCTCTTTTCTTTATTATTATTCTTCAATTATTTTTAATTTCAAGAGGTCAGTTGCTTTAGCTAGGAATGACTTGATTGATTTATACCTCTTTGTGTCTTGCCCCCACGTGAGCCCTTCCTGGCGGTCTGGGAGCCACATTCACCGTGGGCAGTGTGGGGGTGGCAGTGAAGAGAGCGCCGAGCTGGGAGTCAGGAGCTCCAGGCTCCTGGCCAGGCACTGCCCCTGTGTGACCGCAGGCAGCTCAATTCCCCTCCCTGAACTCAGTTCTACCATCTTCCGCTTGAGAGGATGCTCTTGAGACGCCTCCCCAGCTGTGACGTCCTGTGATTTGATTTTACCTTCTCATTTTCCTGTCCCAGAGCTTTCCCTTTTTTAAGAAGATCCAAGTTCCTGACCTATATCATTTTCCTTCTCTGTGAAGATCTTCTTTTAACATTTCTTGCAAGGCAGGTCTACTGGCAACAAATTCCCTCAATTCTTATTTGTCTGATTCTCTGCTAAGAGATCAGAAACAGTCATGGAGGTGAAGAAGTCCTTTCTTTTTAATTTTTTTCTCAGCATTCCCATTGCTCTGCTTAGATAACCCATCTGCCCTTGCGTGCTGGCTACTTTTTCCATGGAGCCCTTAGCATCTTAATCATCGCTATTGAACATTTCTGGTCCGATGATTTTAACATTCCTGCCATATCTGAGTCTGGTTCTAATGCTTGCTCAGCCTCTTCAGACTGTGTTTTTTGCCTTTTAGTGTATCCTGTAATTTTTTCTTGGTAGCCAGGCATGAGGTACTGGGTAAAAGGAACTGTTGTCAACAGGCCTTTGGTGATGCGGTGGTGAGGTGCTGGGGGGAGGAAGTGTTCTGTAGTTGCGTGATTAGGACTCAGTCTCAGGACAGCCTGTACCCTTGGGCTGTGACCTTCACAGGAGATTCCCAGGGCCCCCCTCTGCTCCCCTTAGGTGGGAAAGGATGGCTAGAGGAGGCTGAAGTTGGGCATTGCCCTGCCCCCAGGTTAGTTGGACTCTGATAAAATCGTTTCTCTTGAGCACAGTCCTTGTTAAGAACTGAATGGTGGCGGGGCTCGGTGGCTCAGCCTGTAATCCCAGCACTTTGGGAGGCCGAGGTGAGTGGATTGCCTGAGCCCGCGGGTTCGAGACCCGCCTGGGCAACTTGACAAGACCTCATCTCTACAATAAATCAAAAAATCAGCTGGGCGTGGTAGCGCGCTCCAGTAGTTTCAGCTACTTGGAAGGCTGAGGCGGAAGGATCGCCGGAGCCCAGCAGATCGAGGCGGCGGTGGCCGGGAGCGGCCATTGCACTCCAGTCTGGGTGACAGAGTGAGACTCCAACTCAAAAAAAAAAAAAAAAAAAAAAAAAAAAAAAGAACTGAATGGTCTGGTGTCTTTCAAGATGGCTACTTTTCACCCTCCCCTGCCAGAACCTCTAGATTTTTCTCTGATCATCTCTGATCCTGGCTGTGAGAACCTGACAGAGCTCCTATAAATAAACCTCGCAAAAGTGTGAGGGCTCTCCTGGCCCCTTCCCTGGGGGGTTGCTCTCAGCTGTGTCCACACTGAGCCTCCAGCAATTGTCAGTTACATTTCGGGTTTTTCTGACTTGGTTTTCTGCTCATAGGTTTCTGTTCCGGTAAGTTGTGTCCGCCTATCCATCTCTCCAATTTTTTTTTTTTTTCAGGGAGAACACAAATGTGTAGATATAGAATAAGCGAAGCTAGGTAAAAACAGCATAGGAAAAAGGCTGGAGGTGGAAAATGGATGATGTTTCTCTGGAGGGGAGGGTTTGCCGCTGCTCACTGCTTTTCTTATATTTCCTATCATGAGAATGTTTCACTCTTATAATGGCAAACAGACTATATTAAAATCATATTTTAAAGAATATCCCATTTTGTGCTATAGGGAGATGGAGACCTGTTGACCCTCATGTCCATGCTGGGCCCACCAGGGACATCCGTGGGCTGGAAGGTGTCCAGGGGAGGGTGTTGATGATGATGTGAGAGCCCGCGGCTGTCCACGCAGGGGCAGCTGCTCAAACAGAGGCTGTGTTGGTGAAAATATAAAGCTGGGTCATAACTGTCTCCTGACCACGGAAAAGGAAATTAGCTACTTTCTAAGGGATCACAGAGGGGAGAAGCAGTACTACTGTGGGAAGCCCCAGCTTGCAGGGACCCAACTTCTACCTTAATAGAAAGAAGAACAATGGCCAGGCATGGTGGCCCACACCTGTAATCCCAGTACTTTGGGAGGCGGAGGTGGGAGGATCACTTGAGCCCAGGAGTTTGAGACCAGCCTGGGTAACATAGGAAGACCTTGTCTCTATTTGAAAAATAAAAGAACATAAAATAAAATTAAAAAATAATGCCGACCACTGTCAGGGACACTGCAGTGACCTTCCTGCAGAGCTTTGAGACCGGAGTAGTGGAGCTCACAGATCCCCTTCCATTGGTTAATGGAAGAGTTGGAAGAAGAGAAATTCATACCGGTCAAAAGGGGCCTTTCTTGTCAGACAGCTGGGTTCAAACACTGGATCCACTACTTGCTAGCCATACAATTTTAGGCAAGGTGCTGAACCTCTCTGGCCTCGGTTTTCTCATTGGCAGAATGGGTATAATAACAAGGTAGCTGTGATAAATAAATGAGATAATGCATAAAGTGCTTGGTGCAGGGCCTTGTATACAAAAGGAGCTCTGTAAATGCAGTTGGTGTGTGTGTGGAGGGGGGCAGGAAAGCATTATTTTCCAAGGCACCAGAGATCCCAGGCCTCTTGCAACTTGCCCAGCTCCCGAGTCACTCATCTCCACGCATGTTGACCATGTCACGTTTGGAATTTTAGCATCCGATGGTTGAAAGTCATATTCTGTATTTGACCGGCCTAATTTTATCCCAGATTATTTCTGACAGAGTCAACATTCTTCCCTCTCCTGCCTCTGAATCCCCTCAAAGGTACGCATTCTCCAGGCAGCCCGCTCTCTTAGCTTGGTTTCCTTGGTCTCCCTCCCCGTGCCGGTGCCCAGAATGTAATAACAAATCCCGTCTCCCGGCCAGGAGCCGGGTGCCCAGGAATCCCGGTCGCTTGGCCAGCTCCCTTTGCCAGAGCATCTGTTTCTAATCAGCGCGGTGCGGCGCATTCTTTCTGCCGAGCTGCAGACCCGGAGCCTGGGGATCGCGCTAATTGATTGCTAAATGGATCTTGTCATTTCCAAAAGAGGCCTCTAGGCCTGCCCTTTGCTCTGCCTCTGCTCCCCATGGGCAGAAGAGCTTAAGAATTAACTCGTCCACTGCCACTGGTGGGAGGCAAGGACTGTCTTGAGCCTCCACTGTGGGAAGGCACCTCTTTTTTTGGTAAGGAGATTCACAGCTTAACAAGCACTTCCATGGACACGGTTTCATTTCTTCCTCCCAGTGGCTTTCAGGGGTGGGCCTGACCCCACTGGTCAGATGAGGAAATCGAGGCGCAGGGGTGTGAGTCAAGTGGCCCAGGTCACACAGAGTTGCTGGCAGGGCTGAGACTGTCTTGAGCCCGACTCATGCTGAGTCCAGGCTCTGCCCCCGAAGCTCAGGCCTTCAGCAGCGTCTGGCCAGGGCTTGCCATTGAGGCTGCAGGGAGAAAGCTGACAGCACAGGGTCTGCTGACTGGACTATCCGGGTCATCGGGGCACCCACGGTTGTCTTAGGTATCTAGCTGTCCTGTCGTGATGAGAGAGCCGGGATAGGAAAGGTGCCATTCATGTTCAGCGGAGAAGGACAGCTGTCCCAGATTTCCTTACCTGGCAGGACAGTCCCTGCCATCCCAGCATTCTCACTCCAAGGACCCTGGGCTTCTCTGGCGCTTACAGGACTATTGGGTCAGTATGTGTTTCCTTGTCTGTCTCCCCAGCTTGAAGTGTGGGGTTGTTGTCTTTCTGTCTCTCAGTCTCTGCCTGGAACAGGGTCTGCTCATGAAAGGTGGTCAGTACATACATGCAGAATGAATGAATGAATGACTCCTTCAATCATTCCTCAGACCTCATTTTCTTGGTCTCTTGGCAGAATTGGTCCGTGAGATCAAGGTATATGCTTTCTCTCAGTGCTCTGACACCTCAGTCCTTTACAAAACCCCTCACCATCAGTTTTCACATCCGTCCAACGGGATGGCTCCATGTGTCTACCTGGGCTAGCTGGCTGCAGGACCGGTTGAGACAGTGGATGTCTGAGCACTATACTCGTGTGAATGGTGTGTGTGGTGGTGTTTGATCTTTAATGGATTCTGGGCACAACTCTCTTCCAGAAGCTTCTTCATTGGCCCACACTGTCAAAAGGGCTTACATAGAATCAGGGGTGCAGAGGAGCTCCTTCCACCTGTGAAACTATGGATGGTATCAAAGTATCTCTTAGTTCTGATTAAGAGGTTCAGATGGACAGAAACCAGAAGAAGGGTGTACTCAGCTCCTCAAGCCCTGGATCCTGAGACCTCATCCTCTCGGGGTCTGTCCTGCTGTTCTTCCCCTCTTCCCTACATTGGTAAGATTTTAGTGAAAAAATTAAAGAGAACCACACTAACTCTTGGACCTCCTTCTTCCTAGCTGTATGACTTTGGGGAGCTTATTTAACCTGTCTGCCTTTGCCATGCTAAGACTAAGGCAATTGCATGCCTGGCAGGGTGTTGAGAGGAATTACGCTAAACAGTGGGTGGCATGTGTTAACCGCTCCACAACCGTTAGCTACTCTGGCTGTGCTACAATGAGCACCCTACTCTGTCTCTTCTCTCTTGGCTACTCAGACCTCTGCCTCACAGACACTACTCTAGCAAAAGTTTCCAATGCCTCTTGACTGCAAAATTCAAAGAAAAAAACCCTTCCTTTTTAACTTCAATAGCCTCTGAGCAGCAACTGACACCGTGACCAGTTCCTCTCCAAGAGTTCTCCCCTCCCTCTCTTAATTTCTAGGCTAAAATACTCCTTTGGTTCTTCTTCCTCTTCCCCAGCTCATTCTTCTCTGTCTCATTTGTACATTCTTTCTCAGCCACGGTCCTAATGGTTGCTCTTTCCCCAGGGTCCTCTGTGTTTTTTCTCAGTCTGCAGCTACCAGAATGTACAGGCACAAAACACACAGTCCCCGTCCACGAGAACACTTAATCTGCTAATTGCCATCTATTGAGGATTTGATAGAGCACTGTGCTGAGCACTGTGCTGAGCATTTTTGTTTGTTTGCTTGTTTGTTTTTGCTCAGGTTGGGGTGCAGTGGTACAATCGTGGTTCGCTGCAGGCTTGATTTCCTGGGTTTAGGCAATCCTTCTGCCTCAGCCTCCTGAGTAGCTGGGACTACAGGCATGCACCACCACACCGAGTTAATTTTCTGATTTTTTTTTTTTTTTGTAGAGATGAAGTCTCACCATGTTGCCCCGGCTGGTCTGAAGCCCCTAGGCTCAAGCAGTCCTTTTGCCTCGGCCTTCCAAAGTGCTGGGATTACAGTTGTGAGCCAACACACCCAGCCAGCATGTTCAGTGTATCATCCCAGTGGACACTTGTGGATGGAGTCAGATGGACCAGGGCTCACATCCCAGCCCTGACACATCAGTCCTGGGGGTGGCAGCAGTTGTTCCCCAGTTCCCTCAGAGTGGGAAAGGAGCTGGCAAGCAGGGCCAGCCAGGCTCTCCAAGCCAGGGCCTGGGATGATATGGAGGTGAGCCTGCTCACCAGGTTGTAGGGCCCCAAGCTCTGGGACAGCAGGCAGAGAAAGAGAGAAAGTGTTGGGGATTCAGAGTTGCAGAACTAGTATCTGGTCTCCAGCTTTGCCACTTACTTGCTGTGTGGTGCTGGGTAAATCACTTCACCTCTTTGAGCCTCAGAGATTTCAGTAAGGTCTAGTGTGTAAAAGTGCTTAGTAAACAACAAGATGCTCAGCAGAGTATTATCATTACTAAAGCACTTTCAGGCACATTATCCAGTCAGATCCTGACAGAGAATTGACTCGCCTAAGGTTCCAGCTAAGCTGGAAATCCCAGCTCAATCTGCTGACTTCTATGGGACCATCAGTCAGGTCCAGGGGGCTGGGGCTCTTAACATTTCCTGTCTCATTTTCCAGTGATCCTGGTGACAGTGTGATCATGCCCATTCTACGAATGAGAACATCAGAGCCCTGAGAGATTGAAGTGCCAGGGCCCATACAAGTGGTGGAAACCAGGCTGTGCTCCCTCTACTATAGGATATGGGTGTTCGATCCCACACTCGCCAGCTGACCCATGATTTGGTTTCTGAATTCACCTGCCTCCCAGGAGCAGCACTGCATTGACCCTCTCGGGCCAGGTGTGCATTGACCATCTTACACAATAAGCAGCTTTAAATAAATTGATGTTCTGTGGCAACTTGTTTCCCAGAACCTGATCATCTTTGGGAGAACTTGGGGAAAAAACGATGAAAGGAATTTGGGGATAATCACTCTTTCCAGAAAGACTGGGTGTGGGATGTCCTTGGGGCTTCTTAGAGCCCCCAAAGCCCTACCTGTAAAATCATGTGAGGCATGATTGATTGTGCACCTGTGCTAAGTGACTTAGTGTGAATTATCTCATTTGATGCTGATGTAGTCCCTGTGCAGCAGATGCCATTTTTATCCACAATAGGTAGAGAAGCTGAGGCCTGAGGGCTCACAGTTAGTGAATGGTGGAGCCAGGATTGGAACCTGGACAGTTAGGTTTCATAGCCTGAGAGCCCAAGTGCCGCATCACAGTGGGGGAGGACCAGAGGGTCTCTGAAGTGTCTCACAAGCCTGCAATTGACTGAGCCTCCTCCCTCTCCCTCAAGAATACAGAAAAACACATACTCAAGAGAATACATTTCAACTGCAAACTGAAAACACACACATACAAAAACCCAAAAGTTAAAAGAAAGCAAACAAAAAACTTACAAGAACCTCATGACAGGGATAATCTCCCATTTCAATAATCAACCTGAACAAGAATGGACTAAATGCACCACTGAAAAGATATAGAATCAATAACTGGATTTTAAAAAAGCATCACCCAACAATATGCTATCTCCAGGAAACACATCTCACTACAAAGGACACCCACAGACTCAAAGTTAGAAGATGGAAAATAAACTTTAAGTGAATGGAAAGCAAAACAAGGCAGGAGTCATGATTTTAATATCACACAAAACAACCTTCATAACGGCAATATGTTCAATCTATCAACAAGAAATATCCATCCTCTCCCTCTCCCTCTCCCTCTCCCTCTCCCTCTCCCTCTCCCCCTTCCCCTCTTCCTCCTCCTCCCCTCCCCCTCTCCTTCTCCCTCTGGCTTTAATGCCTGGACTGTGCACTGTGTCTCAGTCAGTGCCCTAAGCTCCCCCTTGGCAGTCCAAGGCAGCATTGGCCGGAGCTAATGTTAACATTTCAAAGATTTATTCTGCTCTCTGAATCTTCTCTTCCTTTGCCTTGCACAGTTTATTGAAATAGTTCATAGGATACTGTTAAAGACTAAAACAAAAGTCAATAGAAAAACATTTACGGGTGCTGGTGGGATTGCTGCCACATCATGACGTTTGAAAATAGTTCTCTTGGGCTCACGGGGGATTCAGAAAACCCAGAAGGGCAGGGAGCAGGGATTTGCTTCATGGCTAGGTTTTGCATTTTGACCCTTTGCTGCCCAAGGGTCTGATCTGATTATTCTTCTCTCTTTTGGGGAACTGTTGACTTTGTGAGGCTGTGCCTCTCCCAGTGAGGTGGCTGGCTGCTGGTCGTGATGGTTCCTCTCTAACTGGTCCTACACACTCTGTATTTAGCATACAGTCCTCATTGATTGTGGAATGTGGATGACGCTTCCCAGCTTCCAACATAGGCGCAAATAACAAAAGGGTTATTTCTGTCATTAAGCTGTGAAAAGAATCACAAGTGTATATACCTAATAGCTGTCTTCCCTGAACTCCAAACTACTGACTTCTCAAAGGAACTGCCATTAGCATTGCTCTTTTTCCACCAGTTCTTGTCCCAGGGAGGTGGGAGGGAGTGGGGAGAGTGTAGGCATGTTCAGAGCACAAGCTGGTGGGCCAGCACCACAACCCAGAGGTGACGAGTGGCCAAGGGCCAAGGTCTAAGCAGGGTTTAGCTGATGGCTGAAGGCCCAAGGGTGAGGCCCAGGACAGGAAGAAGCCATTGGCAGATGGGCAGGCCCCTGGCCTGACCTGGGAAGGCAGGTCCAAATTGCGGAGTGGAGGGCAGCAGTGTCGGAATCATGAGCCTACAGTGGTGTCATGAAGTCCAAACCAGTGACCTCGCTGGGGCGGAAGGCATGTCCCAAAGCCAGACAGGAGAGTGAGCCTTGTGCCTGGGCTGTGGGCACCCTTCCTGGTCGGGGGAGAGGTGCTCACCACACTGCCCCCAAGGTCAGCCTGTCCTGATGACTGCAGCTGGGGGCCAGGCCAAGGACCTGGTAGGGTTTGCTGCCTAGAAACCTGGGTGGGATGAGGTATGCATTGCAGAGGTGAAAACATGTGACACTGTCTCAGGGTGTCAATAGAGGCAGAGCTTCAGATCAAGGGAGGAGAGAGAGCTGCTGCACCTGGATTTGGTCACAATGTTGCATTTGGTTCTCTATAACACATTTTTAATAGTAAATTAAATGGAATAAGCATTACATCACGTGGTTCAAATACAAAAATAAAATATACAAACAGGTAAATGGTGAAAAGTGTCGCCACACGCCCCCTACCCCACGTCCCCCACCCCCAACCAGTCTTCTCTGTAACTATTGTTATTAGCTTCCTGAATATTCTCTGGGATTATTCTAAGTTTATAGAAGAGACTATAAATATATGATTTTTAAAATTCTCCTGCTTTACACAGTAAAGGTAGAATACTGTACACAGTGTTCTACAATTTGCTTCTTTATTCCTTTTTACAACTGGGTCACATATTTTAATAACGTCTTTATCCATGTCATCGACTAACATTTTCCATCTGTGACGGGAACTAAGTCTCTTCCTTATAGTATTTTAATCCCATGAAATCCTCAAAGCAACCTTACGTGGCAGGTACTGCAGTCATGCTCCACATGGTGACATTTTGGTCAATCATGGACCGCATATACATGGTGGCCCCCATAAGATTATAATGGAGCTGAAAAAGTCCTGTTGTAGCCATCATAATGTCATTGTGCAACACACTACTCAAGTGTTTGTGGTGGTACTGGTGTAAACAAACCTACTGCACTGCCAATCATGTAAGAGGATAGTTATATACAGTACATAATGCTTGATAATGATGATAACTATGTTACTGGTTTACAAGGGAGCACCCCCCAAAAATGGAAGACAGGCCCCTTGTAGTACAGACTTCCTCACTAGGTAAGTGTTCTAGGAACCCATCGGCATCAGTGTACCAGCTAGTGTTGTTGTTAGAAACTGTGTTTGGCTTCAGTGAACTTTTTTTTTGGCGGGGGGAGAGTCTTTCAGCATGCTTGCCCATTTCTTGGTGGGCGATTTACGAGTGCACCTGCCCACGCTGCACTGAGTCTTCAGCAGTTTTTGGCCAAAAACAGTATGACATCCAGGCCCCATCCTCCCTATTCACCTGATCTCACCCCGAGTGACTTTTTTTGTTTCCCCAGATGAAAAAGTCCTTAAAGGGAAATATTTTGCTGATGTGGAATAGGTGAAACAAAAAATGGCAGAAGCACTAAAAGCGATCAAAATCGTTGAGTTTAAACACAGTTTTGGGCAGTGGAAAAAGCATCTCCATAGGTATATTGCATCAAATGGAGAGTACTTTAAAGGTGACTGAAGTTTAAACATGTATAAATAAATACACAATCTTTAATAAATAAATTTCACTTTGAGGTCCCCCATATATATTTACTGTACTAGTTATCATTACTTTAAGGTATATTCCTTTTACTTGTCTAAAAAAAAAAAAGTTGACTGTAAAACAGCCTCAGGCAGGTCCTTCAGGAGACATTCTAGAACAAGACATTGTTACCAGAGAGACGGCAACTCCAGGCATGTCATTGCCCCTGAAGACCTTTCCGTGGGGCAAGATGTGGAGGTGGAAGACAGTGACATTGATGATCCCGATTCTTTGGAGGCCCAGGCTAATGTGTATCTCTGTGTTTTCATTTTTAACAGTAAAGCTTAAAGTTAAAAAGAAAAGTTTTTCCTAAGAAAAAAGTTTATAGAATAAGGATATCAAGAAAATATTTTTGTACAGTTGTAAGATGTGTTTGTGCTTTAAGTGTTATTACAAGAGTCAGAGTTTTAAGAAATGAAAAAGTCGGCTGGGCTTGGTGGCTCAGCCTGTAATCCCACGCCTTGGGAGGCAGAAGTGAGTGAATTGCCTGAACCTGCGGGTTCGAGACCCGCCTGGGCAACTTGGTGAGACCTCATCTCTACAACAAAAATAAAAAAATTAGCCAAGCGTGGTAGCGCGCGCCTGTAGTTCCAACTACTCAGAAGGCTGAGGCAGAGGGATCTCCGGAGCCCAGCAGGTCGAGGTTGCGGTGGCCGGGAGCGGCCACTGCCCTCCAGTCTGGGCGACCAAGTGAGACTCCAACTCAAAAAAAAAAAAAAGAAATGAAAAAGTTCATAAAGTAAAGACAGTTACAGTAAACTAAGGTTAATTTATTATTGAAGAAAGAAGAAAATTTAAAAAATAAATTTGGTGTATCCTAAGTGTAGAGTGTTTACAAAGTATGTAGTCGTGTATGGTAATGTCCGAGGCTTTTGCATTCACTCACCACTCACTCACCCAGAGCAAATCCCAGGCCTGTGAGCTCCATGGTAAGTGCTCTATATGGGCACACCATTTCTCTCTCTCTCTCGCTCTTTTTTTTTTTTACCATATTTCTCCTGTCCCTATTTCTATTTAGACACATAAATGCTGAATGCTATTAAAATCGCCCACAGTACTTAGGACAGTTAGTTACATGCTGTTCAGGTTTGGAGCCTGGGAGCCACAGGCTATGCCATGTAGCCTAGGTGCATACGTCCAGGTTTATGTAAGCACACTCCATGGTGTCCACACAACAAATCACCTAATGCATTTATAAGACTGCATCTCCATCGTTCAGCAGAACATGACTGTATTTTTGTCCCTATTTTATTGTTAAGGAAACTGAGGTGAGGAAAAAGCAGCTAAAGAATTTGCCTAAGGTTTCCCAGTCGACAGGTGGAAAACCCAGGATTTGGACCTGGGAAACTAAGTTCCAAAGTCTACACCCTTAACCATTACCCCACAGCCCTGACAAATGTAGACATGGTGGCCATGACTGGCCTTATCCTGTGGCACAGGTCTCTCCCTGATATTTGTGAAGGCCAGAACAAAAGTGCAAGTAGATGCCCATGCGCCATAGATCAAAATAGTTAAAAGTTATAAATCAAAAAAGTAGTTATTTATAAGCTACTTGTAAATAACATGAAGAGCTAACAACTATAAATCAAGTTAACAAACTGTCGTGTAAAATATGACTGATTCTCCCATCATTTAATACCTCCTCATAACTATAGGTTAAAATCCAATTGGCAGAATTAAAAACCAACAGAAAGCAAACTATTTAGATATATAGATGACTAAATATAAATACTCTGTTGATGGGTCAGCAATATTTGGATGAACAATAAAATAAAAGCACAGATAATTCACAAATTATTTTTCTAGTTCATACAATTTTTCTTGCCTTATTTTTATCCAAATCACTCATTATGTTAGTAATTAATATTTTCACATAATTTATGTTCTATTGATAGTAGTAATCTGCTTTTAAAAATAAAATGTACTTGCATTCAAAAGTATTTTCATCAAATGTGTCAAGTAAGATAAATATGAAAAATTAACAACTTTTTTGTTTTCAAAAGGTTTCTATCTTCTAAATTAGAGATCAACAAAGTAAGGTTTGTGTTTTGAGGCCTGCTATTGTAAATAAAGATTTATTGGAACACTGCACTTCTATCCATTTATATTTTGTCTATAGCTGCTTTTTTGCTACAACACAACAGTTGAGAATTATAACAGAGATCACATGTCCTGCAAAGTCAAAAGTTTTTACTTTATGACCCTTTGAGAAAAAGTTTGTTGACCCCATTCCAAATGAGCTATTAAAATTAGGCCAGGCGCAGTGGCTCACACCTGTAATCCCAGCACTTTGGGAGGCTGAGGTGAGAGGATTGCCTGAGCCCACAGTTTCAAGACCAGCCTGGGCCACTTGGTGAGACCTCATCTCTACAGTAAGTAAAAAAATTATCTGGGCATGGTAGTGTGTGCCTGTAGTTCCAGCTACTTGGAGGGCTGAGGCGGAAAGATCGCCTGAGCTCAGGAGGTCGAGGCTGTGGTGGTCGTGAGGATGCCACTGCACTCCAGCCTGGGCAGCAGAGTGAGACTCCAACTCAGGGGGGAAAAAAAGTTAAGGGCACTGGGCATGGTGGCTCACACTTGTAATCTCAGTACTTTGGGAGTCAGAGGCAAGAGGATTGCCGTTGCCTGAGCCCAAGCGTTCGAGACCAGCTTGGGCAAATTGATGAGACCTTGTGTCTATAATAAATCAAAAAATTAACCGGGTGTGGTGGCATGTGCCTGTAGTTCCAGCTACTTGGAAAGTTGGGGCGGAAGGATCGCCTGAGCCCAGCAGGTCGAGGCTGCAGTGGCCATGAACATGCCATTGCACTCCAGCGTGGGTGACAGGCTGAGACTCCAACTCAAAAAGTAAAATTAAATTAAAGACAAAATGCAAATTATAATTAATATTAAAATAATGAAATAATTTAATGAATTATTTTTATTTTTGATGATTTAATTACACATTAAATATTTTTATCAAAAAAACGATTTGTTATTCTGCAGTTCAATGCCTATCTAACTCACAATGTAAACAATTGGTATCATGCTGTGTGTATATTATGTCTAGACCTAGATATATACAAATTTAAGGTTAATATGTATTGTTTAAGATTGCAAAGAGCTCTTCAGAAACGCTTGTGCAACTCGTGGGAATGCCATGTTTATTTATGACTAGCCCTAGAACAATGAATAGGAAGACCAAAGAAGCAAGAAAACGACTCTCCACTTCTGGAAAATGGGATACATTGAGCGCAAGAATCTGATGCATTCTTGTTATCTGAGCGGAGAGATTTCACAAGTCATTTCATTTATCTTTTCTCTTACCCAAGTGTTTCTCCTCCGTGTAGCCTCTCTGCACGTTGTCCAAACTTGGTAGTGGCAAAACCCGTAAACTTTCGTGGTATTTAAAGGCAAAGCATAGGACAATAGTGGTGTTGATGCCTTTCCTGAGATCTGACCAGCGTCAGTCATGAGAGTAGCTGTTGAGGGGCGGGGCGGCTCTAAGCCAGGGCTGAGAGCAGAATCTTGAGTGACAGAGGCAGTCAAATGCTTGTTCATCAATTTGTTTATCTTTGTGTTTGTGATATATGCGACCCACCAAAGCTCCAGGCCCAAGTTTAATTCTGGTCGGGGGAGCAGCTTTCGGGCACTGGTGGGCAGGCCTGCAGGACTGGAAACTGTACCCTGGGGAAGAAAACCTCTCTGTTTTGTCCTTACCCCTTTATCTCTCTCCCTACCCTCTTTTATCTTCTCTCTGAAGGAATGTCATGGAGATATTTATCCCAAGCTGTCGCACAAGGCCAGAACGGAACAAGGGCATGGGCGTTATTACATGGAGGGACCTTTTGACTTGATGGAAGTCAGCAGGTTTTAACAGCAGGCTGCCTGACACTAGATCAGGCAGCTGGCAGAGAAGGCGTTCAGTCATGGACTCGGTTCTAGAGGATTCATAGGAACCCGTGGGAGTCATAGGTTCACAGGGGCTAGGGGTACTGTCATGGGTTCCTAGTGCTAGAGGATTTCTGTGTTCTGTAAAGAGCTGGGCTAGAGAAAGATTCTTTGATTCTGATCTTCTTAGGGAGTCCTAATTCCAATCTCTGGAACATCATCCCTTCCAGTCTTTATCTGGGCACTGAGTTGTGGGTGGGGAACCAAAACAGCCCACCATAACCTCGGTGGAACCAGCCTCCTGAGGACTGAAGTTTCCAGGGGGGCTCCTGGGGAGAATGTGCCCCAGCCTCCCATCTCTGCACCATTTCCTAAGAAACCACTTGCTTTTCCAATCACGCCTGCTCCCATTATTAATGATCTGAAGCTATTACTTATGAACAGGAGGCAGCCTGAGGCTGTGGGCAGGGAACCAGCTTCAGAGTCAAAGAGATGAATATAAACTCCCGTTCTCCCTCTTATTAGTGATATGAACTTGGTCAAGGTATTTAGATTCTTGGAGACTCAGTTTCTGTCGATGGAAATAGTAGCAGCTCTACCTACCATGCAAGGTTGTCGGCAGGGCCAAAGGGAGAAATGGATCTGAATGGGATTTGTCAATCAGTGTCCTTCCTTCTCCCCCAACCCCGACTGCCTACCTGGATCTGAAGGCCTGTCCTATGTTAGGGGAAGTCTCAGGATAGATAGAAAGCAGGACCCTCTCTGGAGAAGAGGACCAAAGAAAGGAAGATGTTCCTCTGTTCTACTTCCAGACACATAGGGAGTACCAATGACCTAGACTCAACTGTGCACTTTTTCCTGAGCCCTTTAATCTTGAGGCAGTAACAGAAAGACTCCTGGCCTTGCCAGGGAGAGTCAGAAATTTCCAAAGTAGCCGTGGTACAAGAGGGTTCTGGAGTCTGGTGTTGGTGATGCCAAGAATGGCAACTAGTGAATGTTTACTCAGTTTTGTGATTAAATATTTAGCCCCAGTGATAGTTACAATGGATATGGTTTGGGGCCTTCTTAGCATTCATTTCCTCCTCCTTACTTCTTAAAAAAAATATCATTTTATTCAGACATTTTATTCCTTCCCCAAGTGGTCTGTGTGCCTTAGGGAAAGCTGATCCCACCCCAGTTTTAGGGGCGGACCAGATTGGTCTAAATTTAAATTTAAATAATCTTATTTCTCTTGCCAGGGAATGATTCAGCACAGACGTCAACCAATCAGCTTAGGGAATTGCCCTAACCATAGTTATTGGTCAGGGCTAGGCGCATGAGTTGGGTTGGACCAATCAGACTAAATGAAAGGACTTCACTTCCATGATTAAGGAAGAGGCTCATTGGACTAGAACACCTAGAATATTGCCAGCACTCAAAGAAGCTTCTTTGTATACCTTTTTCATTGACAACCCTTTTCTTCTTCCCAGAAATACCTATCCTGGCTATGGAGATGATTTTTTTTTTATCTTCACCTATATATTCACCCCTAAACAATATGATGTTTTGCATAGTTTGGCATATAATTAGTACATATTTAAAGAAATTAAATTATTCTAAATGTATCCTTGTGTATGCATTGTTTGCTCAACATTATATTTGTAAGCTTAGCCCAAATTGTAGTTTGCTCATTTCTATTCCTGCAGAGCATTCCATTTACAAATATACTATAATCCATTAATCCAGTCTACTGTTTATGGGGATTCAGATTTCTAGTATACTGCTTTAACAAGAAAGGTATTGCCTACATTCATTGTTCATAACTCTTGATGCAGATATACTACATGAGTCTCTCTAAGTATGCTTATATTCAACTTTACCAGAAAATGCTAAATTGTCTGCTAAAGTGATTGTACCAATGTAATGGTCTTATAAGGAGTATGTAAGAGTTCCTGGAGCTCCACACCCTCACTAAACACTTGATAGTGTCAGAATTTGATTGTCCTTGTGGTATGTATGTAGTTAAATGTATTTACGGTTTTAATTTTCAGTTTCCTGATTACTAATGAGATTAAGCATATTTCCAAATATTTATTAGCCATTTAGATTTCCTTTTTAATGAAGTGCCTAGAAAGAATTTTCTCTTGGGTTGTCTGTTATTAGTATAATTTGGCTATTACTTTTTTTTTTTTTCTGGTCAGTTCTTCATGTTGCAAATATCTTTCCTCACTCTGTGATCTGGTTTTTTTACTTTCTTAAGAACAGAAGTTCTTAATTTCAATATAGTCGACTTTATTAAGTTTTCCTTTATGATTTGTGCTTTTTGTGTGTTTAATAATTTATCCTCTACCCTATCTACACCTTGACGGTATCTATATTATCTTTTAAAAATGTTGCTGACGTTTATCATGGTTCTTACACCATCTGGAACTGATTCTTGTGTATGATGTGATGTAGGGGTCCAATATTCACCCTTTCTCTCCATATGAATGCTCAGCTATTCCAGCAGCATTTATTGCAGATCTGCTCCTTCCCTCCAACTCTGCAGCCCTAAGTGTATGACAGAGCATATTAGCATGAATCTGTTTCTGGACTCTCTCTTCTGTTCCATCGGTCTATCCCTGAGGCAACATTACACTGTCTTAATCACTACAGATTTACTATAATCTTTGTATTTCATCAACCAAATTCTTCTACCTTGTGGGGTAAATTTCAGGAGGATCTTGGCTATTCTTTGTCCTTTGCATTGCCATATACAGTTTAGCATGAGTTCATCCAGTTCCGTAAAAGAAAATAAAAAGCAGCAGGGATTTTTTTAATTGGGATTGCATTGAATCTATAAATCAAACTTGAGAGACTGTTGAGTTTGCCAGGCCACAAACATGGTATATTTCTGTTTTTATTGAAGTCTTTTAAAAATAGCTTTATTGAGGTTTGACTGACTTACCAAAAAATGCACATATTTAGAATGTACAATTCAATAAGTTTTGACATATGTATATACCCATGAAACCGACACTACTATCAAGATAATGAATATATCCATCGACCCCAAAGATTTCTTCTTGCCCCTTTGTGATCTCTGTTCCCCAGTGCTCCCAACCCTCCCCTGCAGAATCACATTTAACATTTTTTTCATGGGTTTATTTTTCCTCTGGAAATATTCTTTGGTGAAATGTCTGCTCAAATCTTGTGTTCGTTTTTAATTGGATTGCTTTCTTACTGAGTTTTGAGAGTTCTTTATATTCTGGGTGTAGCTCCTTTATTAAATATTCTCTCCACAGATTTTTTTCCCCTGTGTGTGGTTTGTCTTTTGACTCTTAACAGTATCTTTTGAAGAGAAAGACTTTAATTTTTAGGACGTTCAGTGTATCCATGTGTTCTTTTTTGGATTGTGCTTTTGTTGTCATATTTAAGAGACCTTTACTCAACCCAAGGTTGCAAAGGTATTCTTCTGTTTTCTTTGTATAGTTTTAGGATTTGCATTTAAGTTTACGAACCATTTTGTGTTAACTTTTGCATGTGGTGAAAGATATGCGTCAAACAAACATGGCATTTTCCTGCCTTTTTGGATTCTTTTTACATGTCTCTCAATACAAATTTATATACCATAAATAGACTGCACACCTTTTGTTTGTTTTATTTCCAGTAATCCAATATTTTTTGATGAACTTGTGAAAGGTATGTCTTAAAAAACTTTTTAAAAATACTTTTGGTTGCTGTGTGAATAATTTTACATATATTAAATTTGTATCTGGCAAGCTTTCTTATTAATTCTAATAATTCACCTATAGATCCTTGTAGATTTTCTAAGTACCAAATTTATATCATCTGCAAATAATAACAATTGTTTTCCTTTCCAATTCCTTTATTTACCCTTTTTGGCTTACAATTTATAGTTGCTCTTTTTTCTAGGTGCATTGAACCTTTTATGAAGTGAGCCCCCTTTTCTTTTGTAGTGTCTTTTGACTTAATGTCTACTTTGTCTTCCACTAAGAAAATGAACATTTATAATGAACATAATATACTTAGGTGTTCTTTTCATTAGGATTTGCATGGTTGACCTTTCTCTATCCTTCTGCTTTTACCCTTTATGTGTTGGATTTTGTTTTTAATTCATGTTGATAATCTTTATCTTGTAACTACAGTAATAACATAATCAGTATAATATGCATCCTTGGACTTAAATTTACTACTTTAATTTTTCTTATTATTTCTGTCTGTTCTGCCTGTTTCACATTGCTTTTTGCTAATATGACCCATGTTGTGGGGTCTGCTTTAGAGGTGGAAGCATTGAGCTTGGAGCCTGGAAATGTGGGCCTAAATTGGTATGGCCCTAACTAACTTCCTTTCTTGCCTTTTTGGGGAGTAATTGTATCTATAAAAAATTAATTCCACTTTTTAGAAACTTCTTTTCCCATCATTTTAGTGGTTACCTCAGAAGGCATAGCCTACTTCTTTTTTTGAAAGATGGGGGTCCCCCTGTGTTGCCCAGCTGGACTCGAATCCCTGGGCTCAAGTGATCCTCCTGCCTCAGCCTCCTGTCAGTTTTCATGCTTTCTTCTCTACTGGCCTTGCTGGTTATTTTGCTGTTGAAACCTATGGGTTCTTCCCTATCATGCTTTAAGGGATGGTCTAAAAACAGCGTGTCATGACTAGAAACCAGACTCCTTAGGTCGAGAATTTTCAATCTCTGCTCTTGAATAGGGGGTCTCAGTTCCAGTCCCCACATCACACTGGGAGACTGGCCTTGGGCACCCCTCTTCCCACCATGAGGGAGGGGACATAGGGCCCTGTTCTCCCAGGGAAGTTGAAACCCAGGCCTCCACTGCTTATGACAGTCCCAGCCCAGCCCTGGAGCACCTCACGCTTCAGTCCTAGCCTGCTGCTCACTGCCCCCTGCCTACGGCAGTAGGTTTTTTTTTTTTTTTGAGTTGGAGTCTCACTCTGTCGCCCAGACAGGAGTGCAGTGACACGCTCCGGGCCACTGCAGCCTCAAACTGTTGGGCTCTGGTGATCCTTCCGCCTCAGCCTTCCAAGTAGCTGGAACTACAGGCGCAGGCTACCACGCCCGGCTATTTTTTTTTAATTTATTTATTGTAGAGATGAGATCTTGCCAACTTGCCCAGGCGGGTCTACTTTTTAACTGGTTAAACACTGACTCCAAATGATGGTCCCTTTCTCCTGATGGCTTCTGTCTCCTGCTGTGCTAGGAACACAAGGCTGCAAAGTACATGATTGTCTTTTTTCTTCCCTTGTGGCCCCTCCCTGCTTCCTCCTTCCTGAGGAACAGGCAGAGGCCACACTGGCTGCAGCAGAGAATAGACAAGTCACTTGCCGCGAATAGACAAGCCACTCGCCGCTGCCTATAATAGGGGAATTCACATCAAGCAAGAACTCAAAGCAACTCAGTTGGCTCTTGCAGAAGCCATTGCCCCCAGGTGTGGGTGAACATATAGACAAAGCTCTTTACGGAACTGGGATCAGATGGGGTCTGGAGCCAAGGTGAGTGTGTTAGTGGAGGGGAACTCATTCTTGTTTTGTGCTTTTCATAGTGTGAGCACTTGTCACTTGACAAGCTAGTAGGCAAGGCCTCGGTGCTCTGGGCAGTCAAGTTCAGCCCGAGACCAAAGGCAGAATGAAGTCAGCTCTTCAAGATCAAGCCTGAGACCCCTCCCCCAACCTGGCATGGACAGACACTCACCCATCTCTGAGTCACCTGGAATGAGCCTTGTCCAACAGGAGATCATGCTTACTTTCTTTTTTAAGCAATTGTTTTATTAAGTCATTAGTTACTTCATACATGAACACAAGCCCAAATATTACAGATAAATTCCCCCCTTGACCACCACTCCAATCCCACTCTGCTCTCCAGAGAGAATAGGGGTTCTATTCTCAGTCTGATGTCTATCTACCCACAACCTTTTCTGTGACTGTATGTATCAATATGCACAGAGGCTCCTGGATTTACGATGGGGCTATGTCCAGATAAACTTATTCTAAGTTGAAAAGTTAAAAGTGCCTGTAATACCCCAGTAAACCCACTGTAAAGTCAAAAAAAATCATTAAGCTAGGGAACATCTGGATATAGAATTGCTTTGTCTAAATTGTTAAACATAAATGATATCACATACATAATGTTTTGCAATCTGATTAAAAAAAAAATACCAGTTTCGGGGATTGTTTCCACCTGTGTCATCATCCTTGTTCTGCAGAGATTCCACAATAGGGGCGAGGCTGTTACAGTTCATTTGATCATTTCTTTTTTGAGTGGGAGTCTCACTCTGTCACCCAGACTGGAGTGCAGTGACCGCTCCCGGCCACCGCAGCCTCGACCTGCTGGCTCCGGCGATCCTTCTGCCTCAGCCTTCTGAGTAGCTGGAACTACAGGTGCGCGCTACCACGCCTGGCTGATTTTTGATTTATTGTAGAGATGAGGTCTCGCCAAGTTGCCCAGGCGGGTCTCAAACCCGCGGGCTCAGGCAAATCACTCACCTCAGTCTCCCAAAGCGCAGGATTACAGGCTGAGCCACCGAGCCCGGCTTGATTCATCCCTTTACTGATGGGCAGGTGGGCCGTTCTGAGCCAGGCCGCATGCACCTCTTAGAGTTCCTCTGAGATTGTCTTCCTCCCCTTCCCTTATGCACTGTGAGGCCGGTCAAGTTTGCAGTCACATCTGGGGACGAATGCTTTGGTGTTTCATTCAGAGACCAAAGTTCTCTGGCCAATTCTGGGCTTCAAAATCTCCCACTTAAAAAAAAAAAGTCAAAGAACAAAGTTCTGGAGCCTTTGTTAGGAGGCTGGTTCCGTATCCTAGCCCTTGTCCCCTCCTATGGCTGGATTCTGGAAGGCCCCAGGTCTTGTGGGGGAGGAGGTTGGCAACATCGTGGTGACACAGTTAGACTGGGTGACATGGGCCAGGCCATCCGGCAGCATGACTAGGGACCTCTCCCTGACTCTAGCTTACATACACCGTCTTTCCTCTTGAGTATATCCTTTTCTGTGCCATCTAATAAATCCCCTTCTCTCATAAAAGGAAGTTGGAGTTGTGGCTTCATATTTAGCAGCTGAAGGGAGTTGGCCCACACTGTCTGAGGGGAGGAATTGGAGTGGTCAGTCAGAAACAAGACACGGGACGCTACCCCTCAGGAGTTGAGTGGAGACAGAGAGGGAGGCTTGTGCGCTTTAGAAAAGAACCTTCTACCAGTCCCGTAACTGGGACAGTCAGTCGGAAAGTTGCTCCAAGTGGTTCAGCTAGGGTGGGCTGCCCCCTTACTTCTTCTGCAGGGGACACCCGGCTAACATGACCCATGTCATAGGGTCTGCTTCAGGGGTGGAAGCATTGAACTTGGAGCCTGGAGATGTGGGCCTAAATCGGTGTGACCCTAACTAACGTCCTCAAACTTTCCAAACCTCGGTTTCCACATGTGCACTTACCCCCAAAGGGCTGCTGGACAGTCAAATAAGGCCCCTTATATTAAAAACTCAAAGCCTAGCAGGGTGTCTGTGTGTCATAGAATGGAACTAGGACCTGGTTGTCTGTAATACAGCCCACATAGGTACTTCTGGAAGGACAGGAGGACCAGGGGATTGGTAAGGAATCCTGAGGAAGGGGCAGCAGAGAGAACTTGTCCACAGGCGGGAAGGGCCCTGGGTGCAAGATTGAGTTTGCCCGGCTCCCCTGCCTTAACTCAAGGCTCGCCAGGCTGCCTCTGCTTGTAATTTGTCTTCCTGTTGACCTTGGCCTGAACCTGAAGACAGGAGAGACCTACTGAGTGTTAGGCAGGTTCCCAGTTGGTTGCTTATTGCTCATCTTAACCCTGCACGGCGGTGTTATTAGCCTCTTGGTAACCAGTGAGAAAATAGAGTTCAGGGACTCTGAGAGGCTTGTTCAAGGTCCCTCTGCTGGGGAGCGGGCCACCCAGGGTCTGTCCGGCCCCAGCATCCCCTTCCTACCATACTACACTTCTCCCAGCAGCAAGTCCTGGGCCCCCAGATGAGTACCCTTGACCCTGGAGAGGCATGCCCCCACTGCCCGCTCGGGTTCACCTTTTTCAGAGGAGACTTAACTGCTGGGATTTACTTTCTTCCCGCCTTCCAGCCTGAGCCCCGCCTTTGCCCCCTAGTGACTTGAGAGAAATCAGCTCCTGAGTCACCTAGACCTTGAACCAGCGTGACTCACCAGCTATAGGGGAGAAGCCTGTCCTCTCCCACAGCCCCTAAGCTCCGGCCGTTGCCCCCGAGGCTGCTTTGCATGGAGTCTCGCAAAACAGCTATGAACTTGCCCACTGAGGGCCTCAGGATGCCTGCCACGTCACCAGGGGCTGGAAGAGTAAATGGCAGCCAAGCCCACTGCGGGGGTTTGTTCCTGCCCTGAAGGCAGGGTGACAGACTTGTTTCAGTTTTCCCAGAGAAAGCAGGATGGCTGGCCACCCTAGCTGCAAGCCGGAAGCACCATCCTTGCATGGATAGAGACGGTGGACAAGCCAAAGGGTGGCTCTGTTTGCCCCGTGGGCCTGTCCTCCAACCAGGACACTGCAGGAATGTCACCCAGCTTGCCTCTAAGAGCCAGTAACAGACTCAGAATGTGTGACCATCAGGCCAATCAGCCCAGCTTGTCCCAGTGTGTCAGAGTTAAGAAAGAAACCACTT
Organism: Cephalopachus bancanus; assembly: GCA_027257055.1. Taxonomy (NCBI): domain Eukaryota; kingdom Metazoa; phylum Chordata; class Mammalia; order Primates; family Tarsiidae; genus Cephalopachus; species Cephalopachus bancanus. The sequence goes on from JAPVLO010000158.1 coordinate 4,963,422, forward strand.
GTTTCGGGGAAAAGTAGACCTGTTTGTTTGTTTTTTCTCTTTCAATTTCCTTTTCCTTGTCAATGACTCTCCATGCTGTCTCCTTTGCCAGTTCTCTGTTCCCCTTCTGTCTGGCCCACCTGTCACTTTTCTCCTGATGGATTTGCTGCCTGAGAGGTCACCTCTGGCCTGGCTCTTACGAGCAGTATGCTTTACGGCAAGCGTGTGCTCCAGGGCTGGAGGGACAGCATGACCTTGGTCCTACCCTTTCAGCCTCTGACCCTTGAGAGATGCCGGATGGAGCCGGGAGGGAGCATCCACGCTAAGGAATGACCAGTGGAACCAGTCACTCTCAAGGCCACCATTGGCAGCTAAGAGTTGTAAGGGGATCATCAGGGGAGATTTTGTTGGGGAGTTGATGGGCTCCCTGAGATCTGCAGTCAGGGTTGGGCCTGAGAGCTTCCAGGAAAAGGCCTGGACAGTTGCAGCTGACACAACTACAGCCCCCAGAGAGGTCCGCCCCCTGGTCCCCAGCACCTGTGACAAGTTACCTGAGTTGGTAACATGGGCTTTGCAGGTGTGGTCAGGATCTTGACTTGGGGAGATTGTCCTGGATTATCTGATGGGCTCGATGTAATCACAGGGGCCCTTATAAGAGGAAGGCAGGAGGGCAGAGGGAGAGGAGAAGGCAGTGTCACAACCGGAGCAGAGGCTGAAGTGAGGCAGACAGGGAACACCAGCGGCCGCTGGAAGCTAGAAGGGCCAGGGAATGGAGCCTCCTGGGAAGGGTCAGGGAATGGAGTCTTCCGGAGGCTCCAGAAAGAACCAGTCCTGAGGACACCTGGATTTGAGCCCCCTCAGGCTCATTTCATACTTCTGACCTCCAGAACTATAAGAGAATAAATGTGTTGGTCTAAGCTACTAAGTTTGTGATTGCTTGTTACAGTAGAAATAGGACACTCAAACAGTGGAGTTTAAGCAATGCACCCTCATGATGACTCCCAGCTCCCTGAGGCGGCGAGTGGTGGGGCTGAACACAGGGCCCGGCACACACGAACTGCTCACTTGACCTTGCTCCCACCCTGTCGCAGAGGGTCAGATGGGTCCCCTGAAAGGGAAGGCGTTTGGCTCGGAGTTACAGCCACCCGGCTCAAAGTTGGTCCACAGGCCGGCGGCACAAACACCCCCTGGAAGGTTGTTTCAACTGCAGACTCTCAGGCTCCAGCCCAGACAACCATGAGTCAGAGCCTGCATTTTCACAAGATCGCCGGCGGGTTCACATGCACGTGAGCGCTTGAAAGGCACTGAGCCGAAGAGCTTGCTGTGTCCTCAGAACACTGTGACAGTTAGTAGGCAGAGAAAACAGAGAGGTTGAGCGACTTGCCAAGGCACACACAGCAAGTGAGCCCCAGAAGTAGGACTCACACCCCAGCATGTCTCACCCCAGAAGAGGTGTCTCTGCCAACAAGGAGGGAAGTGAAATGGTCCAGGAGGATGGTCCCCTGCTGTCCCCCACCCCTCCCTGTATCTAACCCATTGTCATCCCTCCACTTCTGTCTCTACTCATCTTCCTCCCCCACTTCCTACTGTTTTCTCTCCCCTTTCCCTCCCTCCTCCCTGTCTCCCTCCTTTCTCCCCTTCCTCCCTCTCTGAGCTCTCCTCTGAGGGCCCTGGTATACAGGAGAAGGCCTGTGATCTCCACACCAGGGGGAGCGTCACAAGCACTTGAGGCATCTACTTAAACTTCTGACACCGGGCCCCACCCCAGACTCCCCTGAGTCAGATTCTCACGGGATGGGGCCTGGACTTGAATATTTTGAAATCACTCCTGAGGGGATTCTGACGCAGCAGGTTCACAGATGAGGGCTGAGAACCATGGCTGTTTTGGAGAAAGTCTTAGGTGTGCTGTTGTATAAAGAAAAAGAAGTGACCGGGCTTGGTGGCTCAGCCTGTAATCCCGCGCCTTTGGGAGGCTGAGGTGAGTGGATTGCCTGAGCCCACTGGTTCGAGACCCGCCTGGGCAGCGAGACCTCATCTCTACAATAAATCAAAAACTCAGCCGGGCGTGGTAGCGCATGCCTGTAATTCCGGCTACTCGGAAGTCTGAGGCGGAAGGATCGCCAGAGTCCAGCAGGTCGAGGCTGTGGTGGCCGGGAGCAGCCACTGCACTCCAGTCTGGGCGACAGAGTGATACTCTAACTCAAAAAAAAAGAAAAAGAAGCAATCAACCCTAGTATGTGGAGCAGGGAGGGTTCACTGCTAAGAAACAGGAGGACTTCATAAAGGGGATGACTGCAATGGGTTTTAAGGGATATGTAGGAGTTTTCCAGGAGAACAGAGTTTGCATGGGAGTAGGAGAGATGATTTAGATAGAGGCAGCAATTTTTACAAAGACATAGAGGCAGAAAATCGTGACATAGTCAGGCACCTGTAGATACTTTAGTGTGGCTGAAGTGTTGGGCGGAGGTAGGGCCGGAGACAAGCTGAGCCAGGTCACCAGTAACTCAACAGCCCCATTTGTCCTCAGAAAACTCTTTGTGTCCCTTGATCGTTGTTTTTAGTTTCTTTATACCCTTTCCCTACATTTTTGCAAATGCCTCGACCCCCAGAGGGACCTTGTACTCTGCTGGCATCTAAGACCAGGGGAAATGGAGCCAGGGAATGTCATCCAATCTCGTGCCTGTCCAACAGCATGACATTTCCTGAGGGGATTGGGCATACAGACACTGTGATGGGTAATACACAGAGCCTGCAACTCGGGTTGGAAACCTTGCCCCAAAGCTGTGGAACCTGGGATTGGCTAGGAAAGCTCTCTGTGCTTTCTTTTTTTTCTCTCTCTCTTTCTCTCCTCACCATTCCTATGTTTCTCATCTATCTGTTTCTCTTTTTGAGACAGGGTCTCACTGTCGCCAGGCTAGAGTACAATAGCACGTTTGTAGTTCACTGTGGCTTTGAACTCCTGGGCTCAAGTGATCCTCCCACCTTAGCCTCCTGAGTAGTTGAGACTACAGGTGTGTGCCACCATGCTCAGTTAATTTTAATTTGTTGTAGAGACAGGGTGTCACCATGTTGGGACCCAGCCATGGAGGCCCACTAAGCATTAGGGATCAGGAAGGGCCGTTGATCCCGAGACCACTAGGATGCGTTCGGGAGCTGTTGACCTCATTTCCTCCCCCTTTCTACTCAGCACTAACCAGATTAAGCTCCTGTGAGCTCAAAACATAAAAACTCTGAGACTGGAATGAACACAAGCTAACTTTAGAAGCTCATTGCTCCCATTCGTCTGCAAACTGCAGTTTTGGCTTTCACACAACTTACAGTTCAAACTCAGGTTACATCTAAGAGCCTTAGTATTGGTCACAGGCTTCTGGGTCATGACCTTAGGATTTATTGAAGCTGTAAATTGTAGAATATAGTTTTAGAAGACAGCCATTTTGTTGAAAGAATGTGGCTGGGTTACTTGCAGGTAGCCCACTGTGAACTTTGGACTGGGCCACATTCCAAACATTCTAGGATGGGCCACTTTCGTTTGTCAAGTAAATACTTAAGCTTCTCTAGAATTGTTTAACTTGGCATAAATCAATCAGTTTAGGATGAAAAAGGTTTATAGAATATGTCAGTCACAGATTAGGTTATCCTTGTTATGGGATTTTAAGATTATCATATGAAAAGGGTTTAAGGCAATCATTGATTAAGTTTTCATGGATTAAGGTTTCTGGTGGGTGGGGGACGCCCCTCCCACGTCTGACTTTGTGTATAAAAGACCTGTTGTAATTCCCAATAACACTCACATCGCTTCTGCACTAGACTGGAGTCCAGTCTCTTTCTTTCTCTCTCTCTCTCTTTCTTCTTCCCCCCAATCGCTGATGCCGTCTCCACCTTTGGGGTACCCTGAACCCGGCTGGAGCTGGACTCTGGCATCGCCATGTTGCCCGGACTGGTCTCGAACTCCTGGCCTCGAGTGATCCTCGCATCTCAGTCTTCTCTTATTCAAAGCCAACATAGGAGGCCTGGCTCTCCTGTGTTTATCTGCCCCTCCTGCTCAGTGCCTGGCACACTGTAGGAGTGAAGCAAACATGGGCTTCTTCCCTCCTCACCTTCTCAACTATGGTCGCCTACCCTCGGGGCTTTCCTCTAAGCCTACAGAACCTCCAGCCATCTGGTTTTAAATAACATAGTGCCCAGTACTGCTACTTAGCTAAAAACCACATGGCTTTGGTCAAGTCCCTCCTCTGAGCCTCAGCTCGCTCACCTATGAAATGGGGACAGTCATCTGGTAACACCCGGGCGTGTTGTAGCTGACTGAAAGCTGTCATCCCTTATGTGACCCCGCTCCCAGGACACAGTGATGTGTGCAGGGCTGAACTCATGACCCACCCTGGCCAACTGGAGCCCTCCTCTGGGTTCTACTGAACTGGGTCTAGCCAGGAGGAGCCCTTTCTTCTCCGGACAAAGCTGTAAAGGTAAGAGTCTGGAAACTGCGAGAGGCCATTTTTCTTCAGCACGTGGAGATGATGTCTCTGGCAAGAGTCAGGTCCGGGGAGTCACATCTGAGAGGTATGTCTGAGAAGCAAAGCGGTTGTCTGATGTGTGGGAGCTCCTGGTTCCATTGTATATGAGGCCGGCTCCACCCCTGCCTCCTTACCCTTTGCACTTGATGGTTATTTTTCTGGAAATTTTCCAGGATGATTTTACCCTTTGCCTAATCTAGATCAAAGAGTCTCTTGTGCCCAAAGAGACTGACTAATCAGTCTTGTGTTATCAACCTTATCTTCAGGTGAGGAAACTGAGGTGCAGAGGAATGACTTGCCCAAAGTCACTCAGGGAGTAAAAGCAGAGTGGGAATTTGGACTTGGGATTGCCTCAACCCAAAGCCTCTGTTCTCCTCTGTCCTTTGTAAACCACGGCAGGCTCCCTGGAGAAGCGGCTCGGTTTCTTTCTGAATCAGCATGAGCCAGTCAGGAAAAACAGAAATCATGCCAGGATTTCAGCAGAGGAAATTTAATATCAGAATTTGGTCACACAGGGCAGAAAAAGAAAAAAGGGAATACTGAGGAAAAAACAGAGAAAATAACAATAGAAAGCAGCTATCACCTCGAGGGAACAAAGAGGAGGTTACAAGAATCCAGGCGCTCAGAAGGGGTCCCTGGAGCTGGAGCTCAGACCCTGAGGAGGGCTGCTCCCCGGCTCTGCGGGCACTTCTGAGCAGGCAGAGGAGGGCTGGTGCCTGGGTGCTGAAGGATGCTGGGGACGGGGACCAGCTGTCACTTACGGGCTGTACCGGTAGGAACAGCAGACATGGGGGCAAGAAATCACCTTCTCCCCTCTCCTGCCTTCCAATCGCCTTCCAGAGCCTCCTACGAACAGCACCAAGTAGAAAGCCAGTCGGCAAAGGAGTCTGGGGACTGTGGCTGCAGTAGTCAGCTCAGCTTCGTGGAGCCAGGTGCAGGGGGGGATTCAGAGCCGAGGGGCGCTAGGGCACAGTCAGCACATCTTTCAGCTCGCAGACAAAGGAGCAGGTTATCCTGAATCCAGACCCAAATCTTTCCTTTGTTCCCTTCTCCGGTCTCTTTCCTGAAGTGTAGAGCTGGACACAGCTGGGCTCAGAGTCCAGGCGTTTGGCTCCAGGTACATGACAGGAGCCGAATAAACTTCCCACGGGCTGTGAGCGAGGCAGGCTCTGGGGTGCTGTCCCACCCCAGCTCCCTCCCATGAGAATTTCAATCTGCTTAGTCCAGGTCTTCTTCAGAGGCCCTGGCAAGCCTGGACAACTGGCAAGGTAGTGTCCATGGAAGATTACCCGCTCCCTGGCCAGGGGGAAGGGGCAGGATTCACTGTGGTGACAGGCACCTTCCTAACCTGTCTGGAGGTCACCTTTTCACAGGCACATCTGCTCAGACACAAGGTCTGACTTCAAGGCTTATCAAGGTGACTCTGCTTCAGCCCCTCCTGATGCCTCATCCCTGTGCCCTGTCATTCACTGGGTCAGACTCCGAGGCCTGGGAATCCTCTGAGTTCAGCAACTTCTAGACCCCTGAGGCTACTTGAAACTGTCAGACTCTCTTCCCAGTCTTGCTTTCTCCTTCTCCCCACTCACTTTTCTTGCCTGATGTAGCAGAAAGAGGATGGGATCTGGACGTTAGTCATACTTTGTTCCACCACTTCCTGAATGGAGGCTGTTGGCAAGTTACTCGTACTCCTGGTTAAATGTAAGAACTCTGCAACTTTATAGGCCCATTAACATGAACCTCCTATCCTTTACGTGATATAGAATTGTCATCTATATTGCATCTACATATTCTGTAAACCCAGCAATACAGTTATAACTTTTGCTTTCAACAGTCGTATAAATTTTAGAGAAATTAAAGAGAAACCATCTTGTATATGTATCCATACCTCTGCCATTCCTGGTGCTCTTTGCTACTTCCTGGAATCTAAGTTTCTGTTTGGTATTAGTTCTCTTCTGTCTGAAGAACCTCCTTTAACATCTCTTTTGTGCAGGTCTACTGGTGATTAATTCTCTTAGTTTTCATTTATCTGAATGAATATTTCATTTTTATTCTTGAATATATTTTCACTGGATATATGATTCTGAGTTGACAATTTTTATTCTTTCAGCGTTTTAAAGATGTTCCAGGCCAGGCATGGTGGCTCATTCCTATAATCCAAGTGCTTTGGGAAGCCAAGGTGGGAGGATTGCTTGAGCTCAGGTGTTTGAGACCAGCCTGGGTGACACAGCGAGACCTCATCTCTAAAAAAAAAAAAATTAACCAGGTTTGGTGGTGTGCACCTGTAGTCTCAGCTACTCAAGAGGCTGAGGAGAAGGATCACCTGAACCTGGGAGGTCAAGGCTGTAGTGAGCCATGATCATGCCACAGCACTCCAGCCTGGGTGACAGAGTGAGGTCCTGACCCAAAAATATATAATAATAATAATGATGATGATGATAATGATGATGATGATGATGATGTTTCACTGCCTTCTGGCTTCCATTCTTTCTCATGAGAAGTCAATGATATTTGTATTTGTTCCCCTGTATAAAATAGGCTGTTTTTCTTTGACTATTTTCAAAATTTTCCTTTTTACATTAGGTGTTTCATAGTTTGATTATGTGCCCAGGTGTGTACTTTGTACTTACCCTACTTGGGGCCACTAAAATTCTTGGGTATGTAAATTTATGCCTTTCATCAAATGGGGAGATATTTCAGCCACTATTTTTTCAAACTTTTTTTCTGCCCCGTTATCTCTCTCCTTTCCTTTTCAAGCTCCAATTATGCATGTATTAGAATTTCTGGTATTGTCTCACAGGTCCCTGAGACTCTGTTCTTTTTTCCTTCTCTTTTGTCCTTTTGTTCTTCATAATGGATATTTTCTATTGATATATTTTCAAATTCACTGACTCTTCCTTCCATTGTCTCCAATCTACTCTTAAGCAGACTTCCTCTAGTTTTTGCCTGAGTTTGGTCACTTTCCCGTGACTTTAGGTGGTTTTTGTTGTTGTTTAAATCTTTGCTCAGAGTTCATTGTTGTTATTTGTGGTCCATCAGAAGCTTCACTGCCATTACTGGAAATAAAACCCTAGGAAATTTCCCCTTGAGCTCCAGTTTCCTCATCTGGAAAGTAATATTAGCCTCATAGGTTACATTAGCATTGGATTTGACACATAGTAGGTACATTTTCTTTCCCACCTCCTTTCTGGATCAGCCTAGCCTGGATTCCATTCCCACCCCTTTCCTCCCACCAGAAAAATCAAGACTGCCTCTTCTGGGTGATGATATGGAAAAGGATAAGGCATAAATCTCAATTCTAGCTCAATGTGAAGACTAAGTTAGCTAGGGCCCTTTGCATTGTTAATGACTGAAAACCCAATTCACATTGGATGGAAACAAAGGGAAATTAGCGGGAGTAGTGCTAGCTGCAGGTATAACATAATGTGGGTCTCAAGATTTCTCTTCATCTCTACTTTCTGACCTGCAGGAAATCAAATTTCAGGTCGTAGATGGAGGAGGAAGAGCATTCTAGATTGGAGAAGCTGCAAGGAGGCCAATGTAACTGAAGTACAGAGGACGGGGTGGTAAAAGGAATAAGAGGATGTGGAGGGATAGGGGCAGGAGCTTGTGTCCCCCAGGGCAGGAGAGTGACACAATCAGATTTGCACGCTGAGAAAAACTGTCCTGGCTGTAGAGGGAACAAGCCTGCAGAGATTCAAGAGTGGATGTGGAGAGGCCATTGCAGGTCTCCAGGCAAGTGGCAGGGGTGTTGTAACAGGAGGATTCTAGGGGAGGGAGAGAAGCAGAGTTTTAGAGATTTTTTTTTTTTTTGAGTTGGAGTCTCACTCTGTCGCCCAGACTGGAGTGCAGTAGCCGCTCCCGGGCACCGCAGCCTCGACCTGCTGGGCTCCGGCGATCCTTCCGCCTCAGCCTTCCAAGTTGCTGGAACTACAGGCGCGCGCTACCACGCCCGACTGATTTTTTGATTTATTGCAGAGATGAGGTCTCGCTGCCCAGGCGGGTCTCCAACCCGCGGGCTCAGGCAATCCACTCACCTCAGCCTCCCAAAGGCGCAGGATTACAGGCTGAGCCACCGAGCCCGGCGCTTTAGAGATTTTAAGGAAGTAAAAGCAAAATGTGATGAGTGATTGGATGCTGCGTATGAGGGGAAGGTGCTGACAGGATGACTCCAAGGTTTCTGGTTTGCTTAACTGGCTAGGCAATAGTGCATTTCGCTGAGCTAGTAATGGTGGGAAGAGACTGGTGAGGGAGGAGTTTGGTTCTTGACATCATGACTTCAGGGAACCTGTGAGTCATCCAAGTGGAGATGTTGAGTTTTTCTCTTTTCCTTCTCTCAGTCATTTTACTTTGCTCAAAAATGGCTCAGCATGGTCACTTCAGTCCTTTTCAGCTCCAGTAACCAACAACGGCTGGCTCTTTAAATTCAAGTTTTTGAGAAGGAGACTGAGTCTGATTGGTCATTAGCCAGCCAACAGAATGGCCTTGGGTCAGGTGACTACCTCTCATCCAATCAGATGTTGCTGGAGTGGTGAGTCACATGGTACAAACATGGCTGCCTATTGCTGTTTTTTCTGCAGAAGCTGGGGGTAAAGAGGAACAATTCCCACAGAAGGAGTTGCAGAGAGAATGATCCTCCAAACATATCAGTCACGTCTTTAAAATGAGTCAACTAGGTAGTCTGTAAGGACACTAACAAAGGTTCGTGGATTCACTTCTGTGAACAAAAAGGACTGACAGAGAGCTATCCACAGTGGGGAGCTCCATCTGGGCTCCAAACACTCTGAGAAATGTCCCCCGGCCCTCTCAGCCTGGCATGACACCGGTTCTCCTGCCTTTGCAGGTGAATAATCCTAGTTCTCAGCTCTCAATGGAATTCACTAGCATCTACCCACAGAAGGACAACAAAGGGAAAGCCCACTCCCAGGCAGGAGAACTAGCCTGTGGTTTTCACTCCTCTGACTGAGTCTAGGGGTGAAACACCCAGGCCTGTGCTGAGCTGGTGGACCTTATCATTTCTAGGTTCCCATCCCACCTATTCCTTCTGCTTCCCAGAAACTTGGAGTCATGGGCTGCCTGGCTCCACAGTGCTTCCCGCCAGTGGGCTCAGCCCCATCAGGGCATTTACAGGACCTATCCTTGTGGCTCAGGAGTCTCAGTACCCACTCAGGCTGTGTGCCAGATCCCTCTGCCATGGCATCTACCTTTTCCTGGGAGTGAGCTCCCTGGGCACCCCAGTTCCCATGCCTGGACGCCTGTCCTGGTCCTACTTCTGCCCTGACCCCTCCTCCTCCAAGATGAGACCTGCTCATCTGGGTGCCTTCCTTGAATTGCTTCTGAATTCCTCGAGGACAGCAGTTTGGGGAAGACGGACCCAACCTCACATGCCAACTCCTGCCTTTCCCTCCCGTCTCTCAGCTAGATCCATATAGGCCTTATCTGTAAAATGGACATGATGATGACCCCTCCCTGAAGGAGACAGTGGGTCTAAAAGCCCTAAGCCAACAGCTCCCAAAGTGTGATCCCCAGACCATCAACATCTGTATCACCTGAGTTAGAAACACACATGCTTGGCCCTACCTCAGACCTACGTATTAGCTAGCTCAAGTCGCTATAAGAAGATACCATAGACTGGTGGCTTAAACAACAGAAGTTGACCGGGCTCGGTGACTCAGCCTGTAATCCCAGCACTTTGGGAGGCCGCGGCAAGTGGATTGCCTGAGTCCGCAGGTTCGAGACCAGCCCAGGCAACTTGGCGAGACCTCATCTCTACAATAAATAAAAAATTAGCCAGGCGCAGTAGCGTGCACCTGTACTTCCGGCTACTTGGACACCTGAGGTGGAAGGATTGCTGGAGCCCAGCAGGTCGACGCTGGGGTGGCCATGAGTGTGCCATGGCACTCCAGCCTGGGCAACAGAGTGAGAGTCCAACTCAAAAAACAAAACAAAAACACCAGGAGTTAATTTTCTCACAGTTCTGGAGGCTGGCCGTCTGAGATTAGGGTGCCAGCAGTTCAGGTTCTGGTGAGGGCTCTCTTCCTGACTTGCCACCTTCTCACCATGTCATCCCATGGCCTTTCCTCCAGGTGTGCAATCTGGCTGGATTAGGACCACACCCTTATTATCTCATTTAACCTTACTTACCCCCCAAAAGCCCCATCTCCAGATACAGTCACATAGGGAGTTCAGATGTCAACAATTCAGTCCTTAGCACCCACTGAGTCAGAAACTCTGGGGTGGGGCCCAGCAATCTATGTTTTAACCAGCCCTCCAGGTGATTCTGAGGTGCGCTCACGCTTAAGAAGTATTCTATTAAACTAACCAGACTAGGACATGGGATGTGAACTCAGTGTGGTCTGCAGGGGACAGCCCCTCCCCACACCGTTCCCACACCCCCCAAATCAGGTCCTTTCCACTGGATATGTTGACTTCCCAGTTTCATCACACCAAAAGTCTCACGAACACCTTTTCTCTCTGTTTCCAAGAGACCATTCATTGCCTTTACCCTCCTCTGTGGCTCACAAAATCCCAGATTCCTGCAGGGAGATTGGGGCAGTGCAGTCAAGATAATTGTTTTCAAAGCCCAGTGGGACCTCCAGGACACACTGACCTGTCCCAGGCAAAGCTTCTCAGTGGGAGGTAGTGGCACCTTAGAAACCTTTAACCTCTCTATTTTACAAAAATTGGGTCTCAGAGAGGTAACTACATCTTGCCTAAGTCACACAGTAGAGTGGCAAAGCCATCTCTAGGACAAGTCCTGCTGGCTTCTAGGCTGGCATTCTTCGCACCACAGCAGGGCTTCTGGAACATAGCATGCACACAAACTCCCGGGGATCTTTCTAAAATGTGGATTCTGGCCTGGCATGGTGGCTCAAGCCTATAATTCCTTTGGGAGGCTGAGGCGAGAGGATTGCCTGAGCTCAGGGGTTTGAGACCAGCCTAGGCAACTTGATGAAACTGCTTCTCCACAATAAATTAAAAAATAAGCCTGGTATGGTAGCACGTGCCTGTAGTTTCAGCTACTTGGAAGGCAGAAATGGGAGGACCACTTGAGCCCAACAGACAGAGTGAGAATCCGACTCAGGAAAAAAAAAAAAAAAAGGGCTGGGCTCTGTGGCTCACACCTGTAATCCTAGCACTTTGGGAGGCTGAGATGAGAGGATTACCTGAACCCAGGGGTTTGAGACCAGCCTGGGCAATTTGGCGAGACCTCATCTCTACAATAAATTAAAAAATCACCCAGTTTATTTTTTGATTTGTTGTAGAAACGCAGTCTCATCAAGTTGCCTAGGCTGGTCTCAAACCCCTGAGCTCAGGCATTCCTCTCGTCTCAGCCTCCCAAAGTGCTGGAATTACAGGCTTGAGCCACCGCACCAGGCCAGAATCCATATTTTAGAAAGATCCCCAGGAGTGGTGTGTGCCTGTGGTTCCAGCTACTTGGAAGGCTGAGGTGGAAGGATCACCTGAGCCCAGCAGGTCGAAGCTGTGGTGACCTTGAGCAGTGTGCCACTGCACTCCAGCCTGGGCAACAGAGTGAGACTCCGACTCAAAAAAACAAAAATAAAATAAAATGTGGATTCTGATTCGGTGAGTCTGGGGTGGAGCCTGCATTTCTAACACACTCTCAGGTGATGCGGATACTGATAAGGTTCTTTTTTTTTTTCCATCATGAGAAAAGAATAAAAATTTTATTGGTCCTTTTTACACTTATTTGACAGTTTAGTATTGCTTTGATTTTGTTTTACATAAGGTGGAGGGTGGGCCACTGTAATGTTTTTAAAGTGCAGAACTTTTAAGGCTCTGAACCTACTCCCCTACTGTTAAGGAAAGTGGGTATCTGCTTTACACTGGTGAAATCTCCCTCACCATCCCTCAAATCCCTACCAACTTTATTTCCATACCCTGACATATGCCACTGGTTTAAAAGACAGTGGTTCCGGCGGGGTGTGGTGGCTTATGCCTTTAATCCCAGCACTTTGGGAGGCAGAGGCGAAAAGATTGCCTGAGCCTATAGGTTCGAGTCCTGCCGAGGCGACATGGCTGATAAGATTCTATATCACACACTGTTCTCTGCTCATTCCTCCTCCCAGGTTGACTTGCAATAAACTTCCAGCCTATGAGCACTGACTCTTGCAGGAAAGGAAAGATCCTCTGGTCAAGTAACAGGGAACACAAGTCACAAATAGAAAGCAGTGGAATGAGTCAGGATGGCCATCATCCATAACTCAAAAAACAACAGATGCTAGAGAGGATGTGGTGAAAAGGGAACACTTCTACACTGTCGGTGGGAATGTACAGCCTCTGTGGAAAACAGTGTGGCAATTCCTAAAAGATCTAAAAATCAACCTCCCATATGACCCCACAATCCCCCTACTGGAAATATACTCAAATCACTCTATGAAAAAGATAGCTGCACACGTATGTTTATTGCAGCATTGTTCACAATAGCAAAGACTATGGAACCAACTGTGCTGTCCATCGAAAGAGGACTGGATTTTTTTTAAAATGGTACATTTACATGATGGAATATTATGCAGCCATAAAGAAGGACAAAATTATGAACTTTGCAGCAACTTGGATGGACTTAGAGGCTATAATACTGAGTGATCTATCACAGAAACAAAGAACCGAGTATCACATCTTCTCACTTATAACTGGACCTTGAACAACTATTGTAATACTACAAGAAAGAGATTGGCAGTAGTGAGAAACTGCCAGGGGAACGGGGGTACATCAACAAGGGTGCCTGCATAATGAACATTTGTATACCTAACCCTGAATTGTACCCCACATCTTTAAAATTAAAAATTAAGAAATAAAACAAAAAAGAAAGCAGTGGGTTTGGTGGGGGGTTGGTGAACGGCAAACTCCCTTTGTCTGTTTCCTCAGGTTCCACCTTTGGCCAATGCTGCTAGAAAAATCTGTCGATTCTGGGCCTCTTCTTGAGTCGGAACTCACTGACCCCCTCCCTCCCTACCCCCTGCTCTGACAATGCCCCCCCCCAGGACACTGGAGCTCCTGCTGCAGATCTCCGAGACCCAGCGCCACAGGAAGCTCTCACCATGGCAACAGACAGTCCCCGTGCCAAGCACATTCATGGAAGAGCTGGAAAGAAAACAGCCAAGTTCTTCCTGACCCTTTCCTCGGGGGACTCTGCAGACTGAGGAGGAATCACCCCAAGCCCCAGAGAAGAGCCCTGGGACTTTCAAAGAATCTTAGTGGCAGATGGAATTTTGAGACTTAAGCAAAGCTTCTTATTTTCCAGATAATGCCCAAGGGCACATGACTTGCCCAAAGGGCAGGCTGAGTGAGAACCCTGGTCTCTGGGCTCCATCCTACACAGGGAAGCTCCCTGAACGTCAGTGCTGTGGGCTGAATTGTGTCCCCCCAAATTCAAGTGTTGAAGCCCTAACCCTTAATGAGGCTGTATTTGAAGACAGGGTCTTTAGGAGGTAATTAAGTTGAAATGAATTTGTAAGGGTGGAGCCCTAATCCAGCAGAGCTGTGGCCTTCTAGGAGGGGAAAAGATCTCTCTCTCACCCCATCCCTCTCTTCCTCTTCTTCTCCCTCTCTCTCTTTCACCCTCCCTTTCTCCTTCCTTCTCTCCCCCACCTTTCTTCCTCTCCCTCTCCCAGCACCGTGCGAGTGCACTGTGAGAAGATGGTTGGTTCACAGCAAGCCAGAAGAAGAGCCCTTATCCTTCTGGCACTCTGACCTTGACCTTCCAACCTCCAGAACTGTGCCTCCAGTCTATTGTATTCCTATATGGCAGGCAGCCCCAGCAGACGAGGACAGGCTTTGAGTTCACTGCATTCTCATGCAGCATCTCGGGAGGAACTTGGAGCTGAAGACTTCATGTGGTGCTTCCATAACTCATCACAGAAAACACCTCTTCTCTCTGAACTACTGGGAGGTGAATCGGCTTCTTCCCCACTCAGGAATGAATTTATCTGGCTTGACTGTGTGTAGGTTAGACTGATCCAGGACCAGTGAAGGCAGATAGCAGACAAAAGCAAGGAGGGTGTGGATCAGGGGACAACTGGATAAGAATGGAAGCCTCAGCCCTCCACCTCCTGCCTCTGCCTCCCACCTCCATCTCCTGCCCTCTGCCTGGTTCTCATAGCTGCTCGTTCCCATCTTTCCTTTCCACAACCTCCAGCCTCACCGAATGCTTCGTGATGTCCCAAGTGTGCTGTGCTGATCATTCCTCCATGCCTCCACACACGCTGTCCACCCTACCTAGAACACTCCTTCTTTTTTCCCCTGACAGACCCTCAGCCAAGGCCCAGTCCAGTGATCTCCTCTGTGAAGCTTCCTCCGTCAACCCTTCTTGACCCCTATTTTTACTTATTCACTTGTAAAAAAACAGACAAACAACTAAACAACTAAATCCATACCAACACACACACACACACACACACACACACACACAGAGAGAGAGAGAGAGAGAGAGAGAGAGAGAGAGAGAGAGAGAGAGAGATTCACATGCTAGGTTCTTGATTGCAAACAATAGGAACCAACTCTAATTGAGATACAGAAGAAAGATATTGTTAAAAGAAATATATTATTAAAAGAATATTGGGTCACCCTTGGATGACCAGAGAACTAGGGAACCAGGCTCCAGGCTCTGCAGCCAGCAATGATGCCGGCAGCCCCCTCAGAGCAGGAGTGGGAGGTGACAGGCTCCATGATGCAGGACCCACCCTGCTCGCATTTGCCCCAGACAACACCCTGACACTGGGGCCACTATCTCCACCACCAGAGATACTTTGAGTCTGACGCACCAGGGTCCCAAGCCCTGCCCTGGCTCTGAAATGGGAGGTGGCTCCTTTTCTCTCCAAGACTGAGAGTGTAGAGAATACGGGCAGGGAGCCACACACTGGGTGGCCAGGAATCATCACACATGTCTCCTATAAGTGGATAAATGTGTATGTTGATGGACTTTAAAATTCTTTTCATTTGTGGTAACGTTCTATCAGGTCACCTCAAACACTGAATGAATGAACACGGAAGCATTGTTCTTAGGGAGAAACACAGGCTCGGGTTCCTGTGAGCCTCTGGTGATGGCATTTTCATTAACTGGTCAAAGCATATATACTGCATGTTTCTATGTAAGGACACTTCGTTTAATATTTACTGTTGATTCACTAGCATGGAACTTATACATAGTTGTACCATTACTCACCCTGAATGCAGCAGACATAACAAACACCTTTTTCTCCATCAGACCATGGTCTTTCTGCACTTGGGGACACTAGCCAACACTTCAGCACCAGACCTGGGAACCATTTTAAATAACCAGATCACCAACAAAAAGACACAAACATGCAGAAGGTGTGTCACTAAATAGACCATGAAAAGTCACCTTCTTTTCAGTGAGAGAGCTGAAACAAGAAGGCAAAGCATCACCTAGTTCAAAGTCAACAGGGGGCCGGGCTCGGTGGCTCAGCCTGGAATCCCACGCTTTGGGAGACTGAGGTGAGTGGATTGCCTGAGCCCGCAGGTTCGAGACCCACCTGGGCAACTTGGCGAGACCTTATCTCTACAATAAATCAAAAAATTAGCCGGGCATGGTAGCGAGTGCCTGTAGTTCCAGGTACTTGGAAGGCTGCGCAGAAGGATCACCGGAGCCCAGCAGGTCGAGGCTGTGGTGGCCGGGAGCAGCCACTGCACTCCAGTCTGGGTGACAGAGTGAGACTTCAACCTAAAAAAAAAAAAAGTCAACAGGGAGTGTGCATGTCAGCAACTCACATTTTTTGCCTCTCTTCACATGTCTACCCATGACTGTGAAAGCACCCGAGCATCCATTTGAGGGCTGTCAATAAATTGTAGCAGGTAGGCAAATTTAAAAATATGGACTCCGTGGTCATAAGAATGGAATCTACCGCTCTCTATGTAGACACACACATATATACATGCAATCTGATTGTATATTCAATTTAGCCCATATGCATTTCCATGCCTATAAATCTTGTTGCTGTGAGATTTCTCACCCATTGAGGATTCCTGGTTTCAAGGGACAGTGGACTTCTGCCGGAACATCAGTCCCTGTGCAACAACGTCCAGTGGGATTTTTTTTTTTTTTTTAGTTAGGGTCTTACTCTATTGCCCAGGCTGGAGTGATCCTTCTGCCTCAGCCTCCCGAGTAGTTGGGACTACAGGCATGAGCCACCACACTAGGATAATTTTTTGATTTTTTTTTTTTTATAGAGATGAGGTCTTATTGTGTTAACCAGGCTGGGGCTCAAGCAGTTCTTCCACCCTGGCTTCCCAAAGTGCTAGGATTACAGACGTGACCCACCATGCCCAGCCTCCAGTTGCATTTGTTCTTGAACTTATAGCAAGACCATAGGGTTGCAAGCCAGGCATTGTGGAAAGCACAGAGGTTTTCTCTGTTCCTCTGACATCTGACCAGAGCGATCCATCTGTACAGGTCCCTACCTGGCCTACAATGCTTGCTGAGCATGGAAGGGGGGGTGGGGTAAGTCCCCCAGTCTCAGGAATAGAAAACACACAAAAAAGAGAAAAATGTCAAGAATGACCAAGTGAAAGAAAAAATGGATTTTGCTCTGCCAAGGGACAAAGCCTCTTGTTGAAGGAAATCAGACTATTGAATAAATGAATGAGTAAATGTGCAATTCCAAAATCCTTGAGCGTCACCAGGAGTCAGTGAGCTGTCCCCACTGGGGACTGACTAGGAATGGACTGGAAGCATTCACCCTGGACCCCTCGACCATAGTGTCAGAGCTCTGGGTTAGGGTGGGGTGGAGATAGCTGGGAGGGCACACTGCCTTTGGAGTTTGCAAATATTCCCACAGCCGTTAGCTGCTCATCTGGTTGTCACGACAGCTCCCGGGAGGTAGAGAGATCAGCAATAATTCTTCGTTTATTTGACAATTAAACAATTAAAGGAGTGCTCAAAAAGGTAAAATAACTCACCCCAAATTCCATGGCTAGTAAATACCCAAGCTAAGACTGGATTCCCCCGCCCCACGTCGGGGGTTTTGGTGTACCGGGTTGGCTCTCGGTAGGAAGGGAGGAGGAATGAACAGAGTTGAGCCTCCAGGTGTGTTCTCTGGGTATACTGTGGGCTTTCAGTGTGAGCATAATGATTTGCAGGTGAGAAAACAGGCTCACAGGGGCAGGCACCATGCCCAAGAAGCCAGTGTCTGTGCTGAGGGCATTTTCCCCATGGCGGCCGTTTCTG
Source organism: Cephalopachus bancanus (assembly GCA_027257055.1). NCBI lineage: Eukaryota > Metazoa > Chordata > Mammalia > Primates > Tarsiidae > Cephalopachus > Cephalopachus bancanus. The sequence goes on from JAPVLO010000158.1 coordinate 4,981,116, forward strand.
TAGTCATCTGTGAATGAAGCTGAGCCTAGAGCATGCATATTGGCTGGGCAGCTGGGGAGGCAGGCTCTTTGGGCCTGAGATCAGGCCTGTCTGACTGGAAGTATCATGTCATTCCACCTTGAAGGCTCTATAGTGTCACCCTGGGTTTCAGTACCTCCTCCCTGACACCTCACTTCACTGCAGGGCTTGGCTGGCCAAGTCGTGCTGCACTGAGCTCCGGGATTTATAAAGTGGTCGGTCTGTTGCCTCTGGTTGCTGCCATGCCTGACCTCTCTTCCTTGGCCCACAGCTGCCTGGGCTAGAATGGTGGCTGCTATACTGTGTGTGCATCCTAATCACACAACTGCCCCAGGGGTGATTTTTAGAAATCATTATTATTAAAAACAAAAGTCAGGCTAGGTGAAGTGGCTCATACCTCTAATCCTAGCATCTTGGGAGGCTGAGGCAGGAGGATTACTTGAGGCCAGGAGTTTGGACAACATAGTGAGACCTCATGTCTTCCAAAATATCAAAATTTACCCAGGTGTGTGACGTGCACCTGTAGTCCCAGCTACTTGGCAGGCTGGGGTGGGAGGATCACCTGAGTATAGGAGATTGATGCTGCAGTGAGCCAGGATCATGCCATTGCACTCCAGCCTGGGCAACAGAGTGAGATCCTGTCACATGCACACAAAAGGCAAAAGTCTATGAAAGGAACAAATTCTTACTGAGCCTCTGCTGCTCACCTGGATTTGGCGACACAGACAAAGTCCTTGCCTTCAAGGAATTTAGAGTTTCTTGATTGGGAGACTGCCTGCTTACGGGGCATTTGGAAATGCCTGGGCTTCTGGGCTGTTCCAGTGACCCGGGACACTACCGACATTGGGTGTGAGTGAGTGGGGCCAGGGATGTCAAATACCTCATAACACATGGGATAGTCCTTCATGACAAAGACCCGGCCTGCCTTGAATGCCAACAGCACCTCGCTGAGGAACAGTGGCAGGAGATCAGCTTGGGCCTCCCATTCACCTGAGGGGGAGGCCAGCATTATTATCCCATTTTGCAGATGAAAACCCTGAGGCTCAGGGAGGTTAAGGCACTGAAATCAAATCTGGTTCGAATAGACTCTCCAGAGTCCATGTTCTTCCAAGCTCTTCAAGGCTGCTTCTCCCAAGCCTCTGGATAAACTCACTGAGAAGTGATTGTGCCAGTCTCTGTAGGCGTTCGCCGTGAACAAAGTCTAAGAGTGCCAAACAGAAGAAATAATGAATGGTTTCTGAAAACTTAGGAAGACTCTGGAATGAATGTCTGGGAGGAGCACAGGTGAGAGGAGAGGAGGGAGGAAATGAGGAAGCTGGTATCTTTGGATATTCCCCAGGTTTCTTAAAGCAGCAGCCTCCTAAATCTTGACAGATGCTTGCTGGGGCAGCTGGAAGTCCCAGGAATCCACCCATCCCATAATAGCCCATGTCCGAAAGAATAACAGAAAGGATCAGAATTCCTTCCCAGCTGACTCCTCCCAAGGGGGCCTTGGAGAACCTCTGCCTTAATGGTTCTGGCTGCTCTTCCTGAGGCAGGGGGAGAGTGGGAGGGGCTCCATGGTTATCCTGGGGGATAACCCTTATTATCCTTCAGACACTATCTCCTCCCTGAGCATCCTGGCTGCCCCAGGAGCCTACATGTGACCAGCACGTAATGGTTCTGTTTTAGACCATTGGGCTGGGTAGCCTATAAACAATGGGAATGTATTTCTCACAGTTCTGGAGGCTGGGAAGTCCAAGGTCAAGGCGCCAGCAGATTTGGTGTCTGGTGAGAGCCCATTTCCTGTTTCATAGATGGCACCTTTAGCTTTGTCCTCACGTGGTGAAAGGGGTGAGGGGTCTCTTTTATAATGGCTCTGCCCTCATGATCTAATCACCTCCCCAAGGCTCCACCTCCTAATACCATCACCTTGAAGATTAGAATTTCAACAAACACATTTTGGGGCAGACACAAACACACAGATCACAGCAAGTACTTAGGTTCAAGACCTTGAACCTAATCAAACCCCCAGACTTTGCACCCTGTCAAACCAGGGGGTGTTTCCTGGGTGGAGCTGCCTCCTTGTGGGGCTGATTCAACTGTAGAATGCAGTAGGCACAACACTGTAATAAAAGTGAGGCTGCAGGAGCTGCCACTACAAGCTGTGTGACCTTGGGCAAAGTGTTTAACCTCCCTGAAACAAGGGAGAATGTAGGATCATTCATTTATTCTCTTCATTCTTTCTTTTATTTAAATTTTTATTTTAAAGATGTGGGGTACAATTCAGGGTTAGGTATACAAATGTTCATTATGCAGGTACCCTTGTTGATGAGGTATGTCCTCCCTCCCCTGGCAGTTTCCCACTACTGCCAATCCTTTTCTTACAGTATTATGATAACTGTCCAAGGCTGCTTCTTCCTTCCTTCCTTCCTTCTTAAAAAAAGTACTTTATAAAATGAAATATTTTCAGCATCAGAATATCAAGCACTCCTTGTCCACTTCCCAATTCTGCCAAATTTCAACATTTGACTATACTTATTTCACATCTTAAAAGGAAGGCACATAACCCTTCAGATGTGTTTGAATCCCCCCCACCATGAGCCCTGCCTGGTGTCACTTCCCCCCACCCGCCTCCTGCCCTATTCCAGGAAATTGGCATCCTGAGTCTATCAATTCTTATTCTGCCCATGTTTTGTACTTTATACATACGAGTGCATCATAAACAATGCATGGGTCTGTTTTGCATAAGTTTATCTTTTTCACAAAGGATACCACGCTCTGCATCCTTTTCATGCAATATTTTGTCATGGAGATTTATCCTTGGTGACATTGAGCTCTGACTCATTAAGCTGTATTGTATTCCATCACATGACTATTCCACAATTTGTATTCTATCACATGACTATTCCACAATTTATTTACCCACATTCCTATCAATGGACTTGTTTCTAATTTTTTTCCATCACAGCCAGTGCTGCAGTAAGACTATATATACCCATCTCATCGTGCCCATGTGAGAGAATTTCTCTAGAGTAGAATTCTACACCAGGGAGTAAAACTTCCATGTTTCAATGACCTCTTGCTGTGAAAGAAGCCACCACAAAACTTAGAACTTGCAATAGGAATGATTTGCTACTTTTTGTGTTCTTGTGGATGGTTCTTCTGTTCCATGTGGTGTCAGCTGGAACACTGACTGGGAAGACCCAGCATGGCTTCATTCACACGGTTGGTGCCCTGGTGCTCCACATGGCTGCCTTGGATTTCCTTAGGGCATGGCCTTGAGTTCCAGGAAGGAGAATTCTAAACACAAAGGTGCAAGCTGCACATGTCCTAGAGCTTGGCCTTGAAATTAACACAGAATTACTACCCCTGCATTCTTTTGGTCAAAACAAGTCATAGGCCTGCTCAAATTCAAGGGGAATGGAAATAGAACCCCACCTGTCCACGGGGAGCGTGTCAAAGAATACACATCCGCCTTTAATTCATCGTAGTTGAGTCACTACCTGTGCAGTTTGTTGCTTTGTTGTTTGTTTGTTTAGTCAAGATCTCGTTATGTTGTCCAGGCTGGAGCATAGTGGCACAATCATGGCTCACTGCAGCCTCGACCTACTGTGCTCAGGTGACCCTTCCTTCTCAGCCTTCTGAGTAGCTGGGACTACAGGCACGAGCCATCAAGCCTGGCTAATTTTTAAAAATTGTTTGTAGAGACAAGGTCTCACTATGTTGCCCAGGCTGGTCTCAAACTCCTGAGCTCAAGCAAAGTCTCCTGCATCAGCTTCCCAAAGTATTGGAATTATAGGTGTGAGTCACCACACTTGACCTCCTCTGCACATTTTTTAACTGTACTGGATAATGCCAAGTTACTCACTAACCTAGACGTTTCATTGTATAGTCCTGTCATGTGTGTGTAAAAGTTCCTGTCTTTCCACAACCCTGATACTTGGTATTATCATATATATATATATTTTTTTTTTAGTTGGAGTCTCACTCTGTCGCCCAGACTGGAATGCAGTGGCCACTCCCAGTCACAGCAGCCTTGACCTGATGGGCTCCGGCGATCCTTCCACCTCAGCCTTCCAAGTAGCCGGAATTATAGGCGCGCACTACCATGCCCAGGCTGATTTTTTGATTTATTGTAGAGATGAGGTCTTGCTGCCCAGGCGGGTCTCGAACCCGCGGGCTCAGGCAATCCACTCACCTCAGCCTCCCAAAGGCGCGGGATTACAGGCTGAGCCACCGAGCCTGGCACGTATTATCATATTTTTAAGAATGTTTACCAATATGATGAATGTGAAACAGTGTCTCTGCTGGACGTAGTGGCTCACGCCTGTAATCCCAGCACTTTTGGAGGCCGAGGTGAGAGGATTTCCTGAGCCCATAGGTTCGAGACTAGCCTGGGCAACTTGGTGAGCTCCCATCTCTACAATAAATGAAAGTATTAGCTGGGCATGGTGGCATGTGCCTGTAGTTCTAGCTACTTGAAAGGCTGAGGTGGAAATATCACCTGAGCCCAGCAGGTCGAGACTGCGGTGGCCGAGAGTGTGCCACTGCCCTCCAATCTGGGTGACAGAGTGATACTCCTACTCAAAAAGAAAAGAAAAGAAAAGAAATAGTGTCTCAATGTTGTTTAAAATTTCATTTCCTCTCATATGTGTTTTGACCTTTATTTGGTTTTCTCTTCTATGGCCTGCATTTCACATTCTTTGCCATTTTAAACTTACTTTGTCCTTTTCTTTTTGTAGGAGTTCTTTATATATTCTGGGCGCTACTCCTTTGTCAATTTCATGTATTACAAATAGCAGAGTCCCCGGAGGAGGCTGAGGTGGACACTGGGATAGAGAGGTGGTCAAGAAGCTGGGAAGTGACTGGCAGCTGGCCTGTGTCTGAGCAGTGGGCAATGAATGGGACCTGGCCATGCAGAGACCCAAAGGCTGCACAGAGAGATTCCTAAGAAGGAGGGTAGCCTCCTGCAAGGCTTTTGATGTGGTGGTGTGAGCTCATGGCACAAGATACTCATGGAGCCCTTGCAGCTGAGGGGTTACCCTGTGAAAAGAGAAAAGTCCTGTGAGAATGGTGCCCCTGGCTCAGGGAGACCCGTGTGCCCAGCAGAGTGGGTGAGGGTCATGCTTTAATGTAGCCAAGTGGCCCAAATCAGCCCCTAAGGGGAGGTTGGGAGGAGGCCCCTGTGTAAACACACTGGTACTATGGCTTAAGGCAGCTTGTTTTCTGACTCTCCAAGTGCCAATCAGACTCTTGGGGAGCCGGTAATTTAAGGCACTCCAGCCTGTAATTGAGAGGCTCTGTTCCCAGGCTGAGTTGGACTGTGGGCCAAGGATGCTTGGGTCTGTGCTGCTTGCCTCTCCTGGAAGCCAGGCAGAGGAGATGGGCAGCCCTGAGTGGGAACAGAGCAGCACTAAACACTAAACAGATCTTATTCATGCTGTTTCTTGCGACATCGAAGAGGGTGATATAGTAATACATTAAAAGGTGTACAATGTGTTAAAATGCAGACTCGGTGACACAGCAGGAGTGCCTCAATGGTCTTCCAGGGCATTAGCCTTTAATAATTCCACTCCAAGATGTATACATGTTTTATATATAAACACTTTAATCATGTCATTTATATGTTGTTTAAAACTAAATATCCAATAATACAGGATTAGTTGAATAAAGTATGGCACATCTATAATGTGATATTTTAGAGAGTCGTTTGAAATGTTGTCATAAGTGAACATTTAATGTCCTAGGGAAATTTCCTTCCTCAAGGGTAATGCCCTCTCTTCCTGCTTTCACCAATATTTTGTGTTATGATTTAAGCATTTTTGAAAAAATGGCAGCCGGGCTCGGTGGCTCAGCCTGTAATCCCGCGCCTTTGGGAGGCTGAGGTGAGTGGATTGCCTGAGCCCGCGGGTTCGAGACCCGCCTGGGCAGCGAGACCTCATCTCTACAATAAATAAAAAAAAATCAGCCGGGAATGGTAGTGCATGCCTGTAATTCCGGCTACTTGGAAGGCTGAGGCGGAAGGATCCCCGGAGCCCAGCAGGTTGAGGCTGCGGTGGCCGGGAGCGGCTACTGCATTCCAGTCTGGGCGACAGAGTGAGACTCCAACTCAAAAAAAAAAAAAAAAAAGAAAAATGGCATCTTTTTGATATTATAATTTGTATTTGTTTGCTAACCACAAAAGAACATGTTAATTAAATGTTTATCAGTTATCAGTTATACTTGTTCCTTTGTGATTTGTCTATTCAATCTTCTATCTACTTTTCCATCAGAATGCCTATCTTTTCCTTACCAAATTTTTAGCTCGCATTTTGTACTTTGAAACCATCTCTCAAACCTCCAGAAAAGTTACAAATACAGAGTAAAGAAATTTTTATTTCCTAAAGCATTTGAGATCTGATGACTTACACCCCCAAAAGACTTCACTGTGTATTTCCTACATAGCCAGAGTCCTACTGGCAAAATCAGGAAATGAACACTGATATTTGTGGCAGATTGTAGTTTCCAAAGACAGCTGCATTAGTATCTTACATCCCATGTTCTCTTTCTTTCTTTCTTCCTTCCTTCCTTCCTTCCTTCCTTCCTTCCTTCCTTCCTTCCTTCCTTCCTTTCTTTCTTTCTTTCTTTCTTTCTTTTTTTGAGTCAGAGTCTTACTCTGTCACCCAGGCTGGTGTGCAGTGGCACGCTCATGGCCACTGCAACCTCAACCTGCTAGGCTCAGGTGATTCTTCTGCTTCAGCCTTCCAAGTAGCTGGAACCCCAGGTGTACACCACCATGCCTGGCTAATTTTATTGATTTATTATAGAAACAAGGTCTTGCCAAGTTGCCCAGCCTTGAACCCCTGAACCTAGGCAATCCTCTCACCTACGCCTCCCAAAGTGCCAGGGTTACAGGTGTGAGCCACGGTGCCAGGCACATCCCATGTATTCTTTCTCAACGTGACCCCAACACGGCTTCCATGGAGAAATGGAGGTCTGTGTCTCCTTTTTTCTTGAATCTAGGCAGAAGGCCAAGTCAAGAAAGGTGATATCTTCTGCCCTGACTGCCAGAACATTCATTCTTGGAGGCCAGAGCTTCCATGTAAGAACTTGGAGTAACTGAGACCATCATGCTGTGAGGGAGTCAGGTGTGTGGACAGGACATGTGTACGTGCTCCTGCCAGCAGTATAGACCTTGAAGTTTTCCCAACCCAGGCACCGGGCGTGTGAGTGGACAAGACTTCAGATGAACCCAGTCTCTGGCCATAGAATTATCCCAGGCTCAAGTCTTCCCAGCTGAGATCCCAGATCTTCTGAACCAGAGACAATCTGTCTGTGCTGTACTCTTTCCAAATTATTGACCCACAGGGTGGCTGGTATTAAAAACACCACTAAGTAGTCTGTTACTCAGTCATGATAACTTGAATGATACACTGCTACCATCCAATCCAGTTCACTTGAATGATACACTGCTACCATCCAACTCAGTTTTGACCTATTGTACTCATTTCTGGATCAGAGCAGTTCCTCTGTCTTGTCTTGACTTTTATCATCTTGATACTTTTAAAGATTATAGATCAGCTATTTTGCAGAATGTTCCTCACTTTGGATTTCTGTAATGTTTCTTCATGATTGGATTCAGTTATGTATCTTTGGCAAGAATATCACAAATGTGTTGCTGTATTCCTATTGTATCCTATCAAATGGTTTTCAAGGTACTCATTTATATGAATTTGAATGCATGGTTTCCTATTTTATCTAATGAGTTATGATCTGTTGCTATCATTGTTTATTTCGATGCTTAAATTGCTCTAGATTTTGCTAGAGGAGGCCCTTGAAGGTAAATCCTATGTCTTGTTGACATATCCCTGTCACTTTTGGAGCACTTTTTTAGTTTCAGGCTCACTTGTTCTTTCTCCACCACAGTCGTAGAGTCAGTCATTTTCCCAAGGAGATTGGTTCCTTTTAGTGGAGAATGGTATTCAGAAGCCAAAATCTGGGGATTGTATGTGTTCATTGTTCCTAGGGTATTGCTGCTGCAGGCCCACTCAGAGGACAGAACAAGGGACTATATCTGTGTATAAATTATAACCATGCACACATTTATCTCTATGTATCTACCGGTATGTGTATTGAAAAACCATGGGTTCACACCGATCCCTCCAATTCTAATCCAGTGCCCCAGGATTCTATCTTCTTCCTTTCGATATGTGTAACTGCCTTCTCTGAGAGTGAAAAATCCAGTTCCCATTGTCCATATTTGATCATCTGGCTGTTTGTAGCCAATCTTCCCTCACCAGCACTGCTTCCTTCCCCACACGCATGTCCCCCTCACCCTTCTTGGGCTCTAAACCTTGTGTCAAGGTGCCAATAACCCCTCCCCACAGATGACCTCCTCGCCTTAGCTGTACTTAAGCATCATTTACTGAACCTCACTGTGCCCAGCCCAATACTTAGTATTTTTAACCCTACAGGGCAGATGCTTTCCTCACCCCACCAGGCTCCAATAACCTATGTTTACCCACATCTCCCACTGCCTCAGCATCCTCCTCACCTCGCTCAGGCACCGAGCTCCCAAGCTGGGCTTCTTCCTGCTCCATCCCTGCATGGAGAACCTCCTTACCCTGCTTGGGCTCTGACACTTCATGCTGGCCTGCTTCCCCATGTGAGTATCCTCTCCACACTACTTGGTTTCTGACCCCTGTCCCACCCACCGTCCCACGTTGGATGCCCTCCTCACCCTACTAGACTATCTTCCCCCATCCCCAAGCCTGACCCCTACACCAAGCATCCTCAGGGAGACATCCTCTTTACTCTACGTGGGTTCCCATACTATGCTGCACTACTTCCCCGTAGGCCCCCTCCTCACCCTGCTCTGTCTCTAGCACCCCACATGGGGCAGCTCTCCTACATAACTGCCTTCTTCACCCTGTTTGAGGCCTGACACTGATCTGAGCCACTGGGGCTCCCCACCACCCACACCATTGGCAGAGGCGCCTACCTTGCTTTGCCCCACCTAACAATTTTAGGACAAAATTGCTCAGGAAGGAAGGGGAAGAGAATGAAAAGGAAGGAAAAAAAAGAAGGGGTAGAGTAAAAGCAAGAGAAAGAATTTCTTATTGATTTTTAATAACTTGTCCTTGTGTGTGTGTGTGTGTGTGTGTGTGTGTGTGTGTGTGTGTGTGTTTTGAGTTGGAGTCTTACTCTTTCACCCAGACTGGAGTGCAGTGGCACACTCATGGCCACCTCAGCCTCCACCTGCTGGGTTCAGGTGATCCTTCCACCTCAGCCTTCCAAGTAGCTGGAACTAAAGGCATGTGCCACCATGCTTGGCTAAATTTTTGATTTATTGTAGAGATGAGGTCTTGTCAAGTTGTCCAGGCTGGCCTCAAACCTGTGGGCTCAGGCAATCCTCTCACATCAGCCTCCCAAAGTGCTGGGATTATAGCCATGAGCCGCTGTGCCCAGCTTTGTCTTTATATATATCTATATTTTTTTGAATTGGAGTCTCACTCTGTCGCCCAGACTGGAGTGCAGTGGCCGCTCCTGGCCACCGCAACCTCGACCTGCTGGGCTCCGGTGATCCTTCTGCCTCAGCCTTCCAAATAGCCGGAATTACAAGCATGCGCTACCACACCCAGCTGATTTTTTGATTTATTGTAGAGATGAGGTCTTGCTGCCCAGGTGGGTCTCGAACCCGCGGACTCAGGCAATCCACTCACCTCACCTCCCAAAGGCGTGGGATTACAGGTTGAGCCACCGAGCCCGGCTAGCTGTCTTTATATATTAAGGGCACTGTATTAGTCAGGGTCCTCCAGAGAAGCTGAACCAGTGGGAGATATAGCTATTTATAAATAAAGGAGATTTATTCTGAGGAATTAGCTCACACAATTATGGAGGCTGAGAAGCCCCAGTCTGCCATCAGCAAGCTGGAAACTCAGGAAAGCTGGTGGTATAATTCATTCTGAGTCAGAAGGCCGGAGAACCAGGGGAGCCAATGGTATAAGTCCCAATCCAAAGGCAGGAGAAGAGGTCCCAGTTCAAGCAGGCAGGCAACAAAATTAGTGAATTCCTATTTCCTTTGCCTTTTGTTCTTTTCAGACCAGGATTAGATGATGCCCACCCACACTGGGGAGGACAATCCGCTTTACTGAATCCACCAACTCAAATGCCAATCTCATTCAGAAAGACCCTCACAGACACACCTAGCAATAATGCTTTAGCTGGGCACCCTATAGTCCAGTCAAGTTGATGTGGAAAATGAACCATCTCAGGTGGTGATCCTTTGTCAATCACGTATTCTGTATTGCGTTTCTTTTTCTTAGATCATTGTTTGCTTTTAAATTTTGTTAGTTTGTTCATTTTAATTTAAAAATAGCTCATTTCATGTTTAATTTGTAAATGTTATTATAGAACAATGTTGAAATACAGAAAAGCAAAAGAAAATACAAACATAATTGAATCAGCCAAGGACAAGCCCATCTTAGAGTTATTTTTCCAAATGCTTTTCTTTCTTTTTTTTTTTTTGAAGTCTCACTCCATCATCCAGGCTGGTCACCCCAGTGTCAGCCTGCTGGGCTCTGGTGATCCTTCCACCTCAGCCTTCCAAGTAGCCAGAACTACAAACACGCGCTACTACCACACCCAGTTAATTTTTTATTTATTGTAGAGATGAGGTCTTGCCAAGTTGCTGGGGCTGGTTTCAAACCTGTGGGCTCAGGCAATCCATTCGCCTCAGTCTCCCAAAGTGCTGGGATTATAGACTGAGCCACCAGCCCCGGCCTTCCAAATACTTTTCTGTATTTTGTTTCTTTGCATTGTTCATATTTCCTTAGGGTTAAAAATACTAAGTATTGGGCTGGGCACAGTGGCTCATGCCTATAATCCCAGCACTTTGGGTGGCCGAGGTGAAAGGATTGCCTGAGCCCACAGGTTCAAGACCAGCCCGGGTAACTTGGCGAGACCTCATCTCTGCAATAAATCCAAAAATTAGCTGGGTGTGGTGGCTCATACCTGTAGTTCCAGCTAAATGGAGGGCTGAGGCAGAAGGATCACCTGAACCCAGCAGGTCAAGGCTGCGGTTGCCATGAGTGTACCACTGCACTCCAGCCTGGGCAGCAGAGTGAGACTCCAGCTCAAAAAATATATAAAAATAAAAATACTAAGTATTTACAGTATGCTGGTTGAGAGTAGAGAGATATGTAAATGTTTTCATCCCTGCTTTCCAGTTTATCATAGAGTGTAAGAAACTTTTATAAAAAACAAGTGATTATAGCAGAATACAAAACAGCAGTAATTATGACGAATAATGAAAATTTTAAGGGATTTCTAGATTATTGGGTAGGAGCCCAGTACTATCTCATGAACTCCTACAGACACAATACTTAACAATATGGTACTGATAATTATTGTTTTAACAATTGTTCTACTGACAGGTTACCCTTGGGAAAAATTCTTATGGGAAACTACATTTTAAAACAAACATTGGGTGAACATTTTAGAATCTCTTATTCCCACTTGACAATATGTCACACAGTCTTCATCATGACAGTACCTATTCATTTAAGACATTTCAGATGGCCAGAGGCATTTCACTGTGTGTTTATATAAGCATTTATTTTCTTGATCTCCTATTATTAGATACTCAGTTGTTTTTGTTTTGTGATTATGACTCAGAAATTTTAAACTTTTACATGGACAAAGCTATCAGTATATTCTTTTGTGTTTTCTTTCTTTGATATTAAGCTTGGAAAGCCTTTTCCTAGCCTGAGATGTATTAACTTAACAAATATTTATAAAGTGTCAACCAGGTGCCAGGTTCTGTTCTAAGAGCCTTGAGTCTATCAATGAACAAAACAGATAAAATTCCCTGTTCTCCTGGAGCTTACAGTTTGAGGGAGGCGTAGGGAAGGAAAAATCACTGCCTTCTACCCTTGTAGTGTATTTGGCTGGTTTATGAATTAAATGGACATAAAACAGATGAACAAGATAAAAATCATTTCAATTAGATACACAGGCACAGGAGTGCCACAAAAATATGAGACTCAAGAAAGCTGCCAGATGATTGAGGCTTGTGTGTCATCTTGAGCTACAGAAAAGAGTAGGGGTTTGGGATTCTGGGGGGCAATGGAGACAAATTATGGGAGGGTGAGGGGAGGAATGTGTGGTAAAAAAAGTTTGCCTAGCTATTCAAATAAAAGTCTCTCGGGTGATAAAATTATCTTAGAGTAGCTATCTTTCTGGTACAGATAACTTTACTAATTAAAATTTTCTTTATAAATGTAAATTTCTATCTGGGCATGGTGGCTCATGCCTGTAATCCCAGCACTTTGGGAGGCCAATGTGGAAGGATCACTTGAGCTCAGGAGTTCAAGACCAACCTGGACAACATAGCAAGACTCAATCTCTAAAATAATTAATTAACTAAAATTTTAAAATGTAAATTTCCTTTACAAAGGGGGAGCTTTCACCTTTATTTTAGGCAGCTGAGGGGGAGGTAAAGAACTCTTCCCACATCGGCTGATTTTCAATTTCTTTTAGCTCAAAATAATCAATATGCCAAAGTGGCATATTCTGGGGTGACATGCTCTGAACCCCTTCGGGGGGCAGATGATAAACAATAAACCCAATAAGTAAGTAAAGTGAATAACATACTAGAAAGTGACAAATATTACTGAGAAAAAAAATAGTAGAGCAGGGAGGTTGAGAGATGCTGGGGAGGAGGGAGTGGAAGGTCTGTCCTATACAGGAGCCTGTCTTTTAGGCTTTTTAGCCAGGGGATAAGCTGAACCCCATGCACAGAAGGGCCTTATTGTTGCTGTACACATTGTCTCTCGCTTAGCACAGCACAGCCAATTTTTTCTGTTATTGGAACGAATCATCATTTCTTTGGCTAAGCTCTGGGGGCAGTGATTGGCTTGCGCTGAGGCCACACTGAGAAACAGATCTGTCTTTAAATGTGAGCATCACACTTGGCTCCACAAGATGCTGATTCCATGAGAGTTCCTCAGGGTCTGAGAGCAGCTGGGGGGACACCGTTGTTCCCTGTTTCCCACCCCAGATTCCCCATGGTTCACTGCATGAAAAAGGAATGCAAAAGCCCTGCACTGCTTAAAATGGTTTCTGTACTGATATCTTTTAGACCTCTGCTCGTGTTTCATATTTAACTCCTTTTTCAGTTAGGAATTCATTTTGGAGTATGATGCCATGGTGGGGTTCTAACTTAACCTTTTTCCACAAAGTGTTCACAAGACTGAACACTTCTTTATTTCCCTGTGAATCTAAAGCGTCACTCAACTGAATATTTAAGGGTGCACCACTAAACACCTGCTTCGAACGTTGGCAGTAACTCCTTAATCATTCCTTTTTGCAGGTGTTAAGCCTCCCTGGGCTTTGCATGATTTTACTATTAGCCAGTCTCACATTTTTCCATTTGCCTATGAAGATACCCAGAGTGACTTGCAAATTCTTTGCTGAAATTCAGAGGCAGCAGTATGTTAAACTAAATTTGACCTTGAGTCCATAATGAGCTGCAACATAACTTAGTATATATCAAAAAACTGAAAGCCTAACTTATATTTTTGTAACAACTAGCTGGGTCTCAGCCAATCATAGCAGCCAAACTTCAGCCAATCACAGGCTGCCAACTGATCAGACTGTGTTCAAATAAGGCAAACGCAGAATTCTAGCCAAGGAAGCTGCTTCTGTACCTAGCTTCCATTTTCTGTTGGCAAATGCTGCCTGCCCACGCTGGAGGGTGGTGCTCTCTGAATTTCTTCTGGTTCTGATGGCTGCCGGGTTCCCAAATCATTTTTTGCTCAATTAAATTCTATTAAATTTAGTTTGTCTAAAATTTTTTTAAACAGGTATGATAAGAATAATGTTCAATATTGATAAGGTACTTTCTCCATGCCAGACCCTCTTCTAAACCTTTAAATATTTAACTTAATTAAGCTTCATCACAAGTCTCTGGAATACTATTTTACAGTTGGAGAAACTGAAACCTGAAAGGTCAAGTAGCTAACGTAAGGTCATGTAAGTGTGACACTGAATCTGGATTCGAACCCCAGCAGTCTTTGCTGTTAATCACAATGTGTGTAGCCTCCCTGTAGAAGTGAGGCTGAGGTGGGAGGGTTGCTTGAGGCCAGGAGCTCAAGACCAGGCTGGAAGTTTGGGAAGCAGAGAAACAAAATGGTCACATCTAGAACACATGCCTATTCATATAGCCATCATACTTAGAAAGCGCTTCCTACCTCCAGGCACTGTGCTAACCCTAATTACAATAAACTGGCATCATCTCCAGCCAGAGGGGCTCTCTGGAAGCTCCAGGTCAGCCAGAGGGTGATGGGGTGAACTTGCTCAACTTATTTACACACATATGGAATACTCAGCAGCTCGAGGGGAAATCCAGTTGCCACCTTGGGGTGTGATGTGTTTCCTTGGCTATAGTCTTTGATACCACTCACTTCCCTGTATCCTAGTCCTTCAGCCTTCTGATTTCTGAACTGGCATCCACTCTGAATAGCTCCCGTCTGTCAGAGCACAGCTGCAGAGACAAACAGACCCCCTCTGCGTGGTGGGTGCTTCAGCATCTTACATCCCCTTCCAAAAAGGATAGAGCATGATGGAGTTCATTGTCATAAGTGCTCATTTATCATGTCATTGTACCTAGCTGTCTTGTTTCATTTATATGATTCTACTGTCAAGCATTTAAACAACCCTGTATCGTTGACTGTCTTGTTTGTTTCCGTGTATAGTGTTTTTGAGGTAAGGCTGCTCAAGGTAATCTTGAGTAAAGACAGGCACACATCACTTCAGAGCCTTACGTCCAAGAGGGCCAGGAAAGGGGAGGACTGGAAGGGACGAGAAGCAGAGGCACTGGAGAGGAGGAGGGATGGGTGTGGAGAACAGGTGGAGCCAGAGGATGTTGCCTCATCCAGCCTCCGCACCCCTCTCTCTTTATTCCCAGCTATGGATTAGTCTAGTCCCTGCCTCTGACTTGCTCCTACTTCTGACACCCAACCAGGTGCTGCCATGCTGAACTCCACCAAGTTTCCTCGTGCCCAAAGCCTGCTTGGATGAGCTGGTATCACCACCCGGGCCTGGGGGACGACTGTGTCTGTGGAGGTAAGCAGTGCTGGTCACCATGCATTCCCAGCTCCTCACGCTCCCCACACGTGGGAGTATTACACTTGTCCATCGCCTTTGAAGCTCAGGGTGGCCATGAGACTCGCTTGGTCCCTCCACTCCCAGGTGACCCTTTCAGAGCCAACAAGTGGCTCACTGGGCTCTCTTGCCACCTGCCACGCTTCAGATGGGGGCTGCTCCCTCGGCCTCGGTCCCAAAACGGGGAGTGTGCAGGGCAGAGCCTCCAACGGCTTGCAGGGGGGCTGACAGCTAAAGTGAGAAATGAGCCTGTCGTTTGAAGCCGCTGCAACGTGGAATGTTAGGGTTATTGCAGCATCACTTACCCTCTCTACCCTGATATTGTGTCCCCAGTCAAAATTTAGGACCCAACTTGGGGTAACTTCTCATTTGCAATATCTCCCCATTCTTCCAGAAAATTACTGAACGATTTCAAATTTATGAAAATAACCACATGCACCCCTACGGAAACCATGTCTGACACAAAAAACCCTCTGATGTTATAAATGTAGGAAATGCACCCAATCTGGCGAGACTTGTTCTTGCTGATGCACCAAGTGAGCACCCCTTTCTTCAGAAATGTCTACAGACAACTTGTCCGTAGCTTGGTTTGGATTTTTGCCAGGGACACACACTGGCTGGGCCCTCCCTTGATGAAGCTGTGATTATATGGGCTTGTCTTCTTTCCTCTGGTCCCTTTTCAGTTGACTGATTTCCCACCAGCCATGTTGACTATTCTGTGGTCACAACAGCAAGTTTTTACAGTTTCTTTGTTCACCTCAGACTTTAATTTCACCTTGGGTGATGTCTGTTCTGTCTTTTCTGGTTTGAAAATGATTCTCCTTGATAAAGACAGAGGCCAAATAAAAGCTGAGTAGTTCTGCTTTTGCCTCATTATCTGTTTACATTACATAAAAGTCCCCAAGCCGTGGCCCTACCCTTAATGCTTTTTTCCCTTTCTCTGAATAGACCCTTAAGATCCCTTTGTATTTTCTTTAGCACATGAAAGGCCTCAGTTCATTCTGGATTAACTTATCTTTCCTAAAACTATATTTCCCTAGCACATGTTAGTTCTGAAATATTCGTTTGGAATTGCTCTATTGCAAAAAATTGCTAAAATGACGGTAGATAGCCAAGATTTTTAAAAAATGCTCATAATTATGTAAACTAAGCTTTTTTTCATGTTTTCTAATTCTTGCCTTCATTTTTAAATATTGGCAACAATATTATCTATAACAAAGTTTAAAAAATTTAAAAAACAGAATATGGTTACATAGAGTGAAAACACAAAAACTGACATCTCAGTGGATTATCATAAAGCAAACACTAGCGTACCACTACCCCCTGCCCACCTACCCACTCGCCAAGGTCAAAGAAAGAAAGAGGTCACTTCTGGCACCCTGAAGCCTCCCTCACGTCTTTTCGATTACTACCCTCCCTTTCCATGTGAGTAACCACAGTCTTCATGTTCATCTCTTCCTTGCTTTTCTTTATGGCTTTATCCACTCAGCATGTGCTCCCAAACACATTGAGTTTTGCCTGTTTTTGAACCTCATATAAATGGAATTATGCATTATATACTCCTTTGTTCTGGCATATTTTGTTCCATATTGTATTTGTGAGATTCATCCGTGTCGCTGCATGAGGCTACAGTTGATTCATTGTTTGAATATATCAAAAATGTATTTGTCCATTCCATTTCTGATGACCATTTGGGCTGTTTTTGGTTTGGGCTTTTACAAATGATGCTGCTATGTAAATTGTGTGTTTCTATTATACGCCTAGGAGTGAACTTGGGTCAGAGGTTATGTGGATGCTCTGCCTTAGTAGATGATGCCAGACTGTCTTCCAGAGGGGTCATGTCAGTTTGCACTCCCAAAAGCGGTGTGGGAGAATGAACACTGCTCTATGTTCTTGCCAATACTTGTTATTATCACTGTTTAATTCTAGCCATTCTAGTGGGTATGTAATGGTATCACATGGTGTTTTATTTTGCATTCCCCTGGTTAATGATCAGATTGAACATCTTTTCATGTGTTTATTGGTCATTTAGATATTTCTTTTGTGGAGATATTTTTCAAATCCTTTGCCTGGTTTCCTTCTTGGTTGTTTGCTTTTTTTTTTCTGATTTGAAAGAATTTTAAAATATATCATAAATGTGAGCCTTTGGTGGTTATATGGATTGCATATATCTTCTCTTACTTGTGGCTTGTCCTTATGTTCTCTTTATGTCTTTCGACGATCAGAAGTTCTCAATTCTAATATAATCAAATTGGGTAATCATTTCTCTTATGACTGTTACTTCCTATGATCTATTTCAAGAAATTTTTCCCTACGTGTGGTCTTAAAAAACATTACTGCTATTGTCTAGAAGGATTTCTTCCTTCCCTCCTCGAGTTCCTCCCTCCCTCCCATCTTCCTCCTTCTCTCTTTCTTTTGTCTTTCACATTTGTTTCATATTTTTCTTTTCCTTTTTTTTGAGTCAGTTTCACTCTGTTGCCCAGACTGGAGTGCAGTGGCACGCTCATAGCCGCCAGAGCTTCAACCTGCTGGGCTCAGGTGATTCTTCCGCCTCAGCCTTCTAGGTAGCTGGAACTATTGGTGTGTGCCACCACGCCTGGCTAATTTTTTAAATTTATTGTAGAGACAAGGTCTCACCATGTTGCCCAGGCTGGTCTTCAACCCCTGAGCTCAGGCTGGTCTCGAACCCCTGAGGTCAGGCAATCCTCTCACCTCAGCCTCCCAAAGTGCTGGGAATTACAGGCATGAGCCACAGTGCTGGCTTTATATTTTTCATTTCACCTACTGAATTATGGAGTATGTATTCTTTCTTTGAAAGAATGTATAATTATGTTTTCAACACCATTTATTGAAAAGAATGTCTGTCCTTACACCTCATTGTCTTAAATGCTGTATCTTTATAATCATTATTGATCTTTTCTAGAAAAAGTTGTCCCATATTTTTCTTCTCATTTAAGAATAGTGTCACTATTCTTGGTACTTTGCATTTTCCTATACACTTTTGAATCAGTTTGCTTAGCTCCACAAAAATAATTAGGATTATGATTAAGATTACATTGAATCTATAGAATAACTTGGGTATAATAGACATCTTTTTTAAAAAAAATTTATTTTAGATTTAGGGGGTACACATGCGTATTCATTACATGGGCATGTTGTGTAGTGGTAGGGATTGGGTCTCAGGTAACCCATTCCCCAGATCTTTACAATATTGATTCTTCCAATCCATGAGCATGGTATACTCCATTTATTTTGACCTTCTTTGCTGTTTCTCATACTCTTTGGAGATTTATTTAACATAATTGGATTTACTTTTAGGTAATTTATATTTTTATGCTATTGCACATGGTATCTTTTCATTTTATTTTGTTTCTTCCTGATGAATAGAAATGAAATAGATTCTTATATATTGACCTTGTTTCTAATGTCTTACTAAATTTATTCATGAATTCTTAAAATTTTTAGCTTTTCATTATGGACTTGACTTTTTTGGATTTTCTACACATCACATATTATATTATATGCAAATAATGACAGTTTTGTTTCTTCTTTTTCAATGCTTTCTTGTCTTACCACACTAGGCTAACACAATGTTGAATAACATTGTGGGTAAATGTCCTTATTTTGCTCCTGATCTCCTAGGGAAATTTGCAGACATTTTACCATTACATATCAAATTATAGTACTATAGGACTTTTTTTTTTTTTTTTTTTTTTGAGTTGGAATCTTCACTCTGTCGCCCAGACTGGAGTGCAGTGGCCGCTCCTGGCCACCACAGCCTCGACCTGCTGGGCTCCGGCAATCCTTCCGCTTCAGCCTTCCAAGTAGCTGGAATTACAGGCATGCACTACAACGCCCGGCTGATTTTTTGACTTATTGTAGAAATGAGGTCTCGCTGCCCAGGCGGGTCTCAAACCCGGGGGCTCAGGCAATCCACTCACCTCAGCCTCCCAAAGGCATGGGATTACAGGCTGAGCCACTGAGCCCGGCTCACTATAGGACTTTTAAAGATGTGTTTCTCAAGTTAAGAAAGTTCTTTTCTATTCCTAGTTTGCTAAGAATCATATGTAAATGTTAAATTTTACCAAAGATTTTCCCCTGCATATATTGATATAATAATATGGTTTTTATATTTTATGCTATCAATATGATTAATTGCATGGATTGATTTTCAAATGTTAAACCAACTTTGCATTCCTAGAATAAGCCCAACTTGGTCTTTCATAAATAGGCTTGGAAATATTTTATTTAGAATTTTTACATCTATGTTTATAAATGAGATTGGCCTATAATTGTTCTTTCTCCAAATATTCTGACTAGATTTGTTATAAATCTCACTGGCTTCACAAAATAAGTTGGGGAATAATATCTCTTATTTTATTCTCTAGAAGCATTTTCAAGATTGGCATTACTGTTTCCTTAGATGTTTGGCAGAATTTAGTTATAAGGCTGTCTAAGACCTACAGTTTTCTTTGTCAAATTTTAAATTATTCAGTGGAATATATTTTATAGTTACATGACTATTCAGATTTTGAATTTCTTCTTGTGTTACTTTTAGTAACTTGTGCTTTCCAAAGAATTTGTCCATTTCATCTAATTTTTCAAATGTATCGGCATAAAGTTGCTCTCATTTTTTCTTATCTTTTCAATATCTGTGAAAGCTCTGTGAAAATGGTTCCCATTTTTGTTGCTGACATTCATTATTCATGCCTTCTCTGCCTTTCTCTCTGACTCTCATTAATCTTGTTTGGGATTTATCAGTCCCATTCATTCTGTCAAAAAGACAACTTTTCAAATTGTTGATACTCTAGCGTATGTGTGTTTTCCCAATTTCTGCTCATTATTATTTTCTTATTTCTACTTTCTTTTCTTCTTCTTCTTCTTTTTTTTTTAGACAGGTCTTGCTCTGTTACCCACACAGGAGTGCAGTGACATGATCATGGCTCACTTCACCTCTACTTCCTGCTTCAAGCAATCCTTCCCCTTCAGCCTCCCAAGTAGTCATTTTCTAATTGCTATTATGATTTCTTTTTTAATTTGTGAGTTACTTAGAAGTATATTTCTTAATATTCAAACATACTAGGATTTTTTGGTTATGTTTTGATATTGATTTCAGTTTAATTACCTTATGATCAAAGAACAAATATTCTCTGTATAATTTCAGTCTTTTCAAAGTTTTTGAGATTTGCTTTATGGCCCAACATATAAATAATTTTGTAAATGTTTAATGTATGCTTAAAAATGTATTTTCTGTAGTTGTTGGGTGCAGTGTTTCATATGCTTCTTTTAGGCCAATTTCACTGATCATATTATTCAAATCTTTATCTGGAGTTTTCAAAAAATGGTCATTGGGAGTTGTGTTTTAAACTCTACTTTGCCGGGCTCGGTGGCTCAGCCTGTAATCCTGCACTTTGGGAGGCCAAGGTGAGTGGACTGCCTGAGTCCGCGGGTTCGAGACCCGCCTGGGCAACTTGGCGAGACCTCATCTCTACAGTAAATCAAAAAATCAGCCGGGCGTGGTAGTGCATGCCTGTAATTTCGGCTACTCAGAAGGCTGAGGCGGAAGGATCGCCGGAGCCCAGCAGGTCGAGGCTGCGGTGGCCGGGAGCAGCCACTGCACTCCAGTGTGGGCGACAGAGTGAGACTCCAACTCAAAACAAACAAACAAACAAACAAACAAACAAAGTCTTCTACTTTATGGAATTTTCTGTTTCTCCTTGTGACTCGTTAATGTTTGCATCCCATATACTTAAGGCTGTATTATTAGGCAAATACAAATTGAGAATTGTTATATCTTTTTGGTAAATTGAAACTTTTATAATTATGAAATGTCCCTCTTTATCTCTAGCAATTCTCTTTGCCTTAAAATCTACTTTGAAAGATATTAACATAATCACATCAGTTTTCTTTTAGTTAGTTTCATGGTGTAACTTTTCCCCTTATTTTTATTTTCAACCTTTTCGTATATTTGCATACTAGATGTGCTACTTATAAACAACAGACGGTTAGGTTTTTAGAAAAATGTCAACTTGACAATAATTGAAGCATTTACTTGATTTATATTTTTTGTAGTGACTGATATATTTGCTTTTAAGCTACTGTCTTTTTAAGTCTTTTTAAGTTTTCTATTTGTTTCTCCTGTTTCATTTTTTCTTCTTAATTGACTTCTTTCAGATTGATTGAGAATTTTCTTATTATCTATCCCCTCATCAGCTCAGAAGCTATATATATACTTATAGTTATTTTAAGTATAGGCAAAGACTGTATTTTCAGGGATCATTTTTATAGTGCATTGCTAGAGCAGTTTCTCTGAACGTGTAGAGCAGGGGTCCCCAACCACTGGGCCACAGATATTTTTGCTGAAGCTTGCATTGCTCACATAAAATACCATCACTGTTTTTTAAAAAAGATAAATTGATACAGATTTAATGTAGTAAATTTAGCATTTTATATTAAGTATAGTCTTGTATGCATGATATTTTGTTTTATAAATTTACCCTGACAGTCTCTGTCTCTTGGTATTGTAACTGATATTCTTAATTTTATTCCCACCAATTTTATTTCATTTCATTTTATTTTTTTGAGTCTGAGTCTCACTCTGTTGTCCAGGTTAGAGTGCAATGGCATACTCACGGCCACTGCAGCTTCAAACTGCTGGGCTCAGATCATCCTTTCATTTTCACCTTCCAAGTAGCTGGAACCACAGGTGTGCTAATTTTTCTTGATTTATTGTAGAAATGAGGTGCCACTGCACTCCAGCCTGGGCAACAGACTGAGACTCTGACTCAAAAAAAAAAAAAAAAAAAAAAAGAAATGTTCTTATATAATGTTTCATATATCTTAAAAATGGTGATCCTCTTCACATTAATCACATATAATTATATTTCCACATTTGATGTTAGTATAATTACATATAAATAATTTATAATTTAGTGCAAATTAAGCAAAAACACTCACAAGAATTTTTTTAACCAGACAAGCTGATTTTAAAAGCTCGTATGGAAAAATAGACAAGCAAAGAGAGTCAGGAAAACTATGAAAAAGGATAACAATGAGAGAGTAATATTCCTCCTGACTATTTTAATATAACTTGAAGCCTTAAAAATTAAAACAATATGGCACTGGCATATAAACAGATAGACAAGCCTAGAGAACAAAACAGGAAGTCCAAAAGAGAACTTAATTCATGTGAGCAGTTAGTCCAGCATACGATAAGGGAGCATTGCAAATTAGTGAGGGAAGATGGACTTTGCAATAAATAGTATTGGGACAGTAAATAGCCATCTGGAAAAAATTTAAGTTGGGTACATACCTCATACTCTATGTCAGGCTAAAGTCCATAAGAAAAAATGTTTAAATCTTAACAAATTTTGTGTAATCCATAAATGTAATAGAAGAAAACATGGGCAAACTCCTTTGTTACCTTGGAATGGGGAAAGTTTTTAAAATTATAACTCACATCTGGAAATCAAAGAAGAAAATATTGATAAATTCAACTACATAGAAATAAAAAACTTCTGCAAGACAACAAACACAATAATCAAAGTAAAACACAAAAAGGAAAGACAAACCTGGGGGTATTGTTTCAAAATATAATAGAGACAAAGGATTAGTCTCATTAATATATAGAGAGACCTAAGAAATTAATTTTAAAAAATTAACAATTCAATGGGCAAAGGATATAGGCAGACAGGTCCCAGAAAAGGACCATCCCTAAGTGTATGAAAAGGTACAAATGGCCCTTAAGTGTATGAAATGATAATCAATGTGACTATTGATAAGGCAAATGCAAATTAAAGCTATAGCCTTGATTTCTTAAAACCTAAAAGTTGAATAAGACACACTGTTGATGAGATTTTGGAGAAACAGACTTTATGGAGAGCCATTTGGCAATATCTATTAAAATTACAAATGCATTTACCTTTTGAACCAGTAGTTTCAATCTTTGGAATTTATCCTACAAGTATTTCAGTACATGTATGAAATGACTTGTGTATAGGTTATTAGTTGCAATGTTGCTGGGGAAAGCATCGAATTGGTGGCAATGCAAGTGCCCATTTAAATGGGACTGGTTAAATAAATTGTAGTACATCTATACTATGCAACTGCAAAAAGAAAGAGAACAAAGAGAAAAAGAGAGAAAATAGGAGAACTGTGTATTGGTATGATAAGATATCCAAGATACACTATTAAATGGCTTAAGCAAATTTTAGAACACTGTGTATGATCTGCTGCTTTTTGTGTATGAAAGAAGGAAACATAAAAATATACATTCATATGTGCTGGTACTTGCATGAAGAAATTCTGGAAGGAGACCCAGGAAACTAGTAAAATGGCTACCTGTGTATGAAAAAGTAGAGAATGGATCAGGGGAGTAGGAATGGCAGATAGACTTCTTACTATATACCTTTTCAATATTGTCCTGATTTTTTTTTTTTTTTGAGTTGTAGTCTCTGTCGCCCAGGCTGAAGTGCAGTGGCACGATCACAATCACCCCAGTGTCGACCTGCTGGGCTCTGGTGATCCTTCCACCTCACCCTTCCAGGTAGCCAGAACTGCAGGCGTGCACTACCACACCTGGCTAATTTTTTATTTATTGTAGAGATGAAGTCTCGCCAAGTTGCCCGGGCTGGTCTCGAACCCGCGGGATCAGACAATCCACTTGCCTCAGCCTCCCAAAGTGCTGGGATTACTACAGACTGAGCAACTGAGCCTGGCCTGCTCTGATTTTTTAGCTCACATACATATTACAAAATATTACTGAGTAATGTCGTTGGGAATGGTAGAGTAAAAACCTCTAAAAGCCTACTCCTCCATAAAAACAGTGAGAACTCCGGCAAAAATTGTTAAGATCAACTTTTCCAGATTCTGGAAATTAACCAAGACATGCCACAATCTAAGGAGAATTTATCCAAGATAAGTGAGAGTCTTGGCAAGACAAGTGAGATTTATAGAGTAGTAATTTGCCCTATTCCCATCCCCTTCATGGTGGCCTTGAAAACTAACAGGCTGCAATCAGGTGAAAGACAGTACTTGCAGCTGCTGGCAGAGTTAGAACAGTGACCCCAAAATTGTCATCATCGACTTGTCTGGCAGTGCTCTGGAAGACCCTGCTTACATGGTTCTCTTTATTTGACCTGATGTAGAACTTTCTCAGTCCAAAGGTCTTTTTCCTGAGAACATTTGTCAAAAACAATCAGTAGCAATTTTTTAATATCACAGCTGTCCGAGACAGTAATTACAGGGCAAACAACAAGCTAACCAAAAAGCTTAAAAGGAGAACTTGGGGCTAGGAAAAGTTCAGATCTATTCCTGAGCCCCTAGGAGGCTGTGCACATACACAGGACTGGGTGCATGCCCTAGAGACCTGAGAAGGCTCTAAGCCCTCACCTCTGGCTGTCCTTGAAACTGTACAAGCAGAAGTAAAGGCTAGGGCAGAATTTTAATGTGCCTGACTGAGCATTGAAGCATGTCCCAAACTCACATAGAGCCATTGACAAAGATTGGGAGATTCACTGGTTTCAGGCATTTTTAGGAAACATCTGTCCAGGCATTTAAGAAAATAACTTAGCTGACCACTAAGTTAACAGCAGAGATCTCAGTGGCCACACGTGACAAAGAATACAGACAGACTTTATGGAATCAGGTCAGCAAAGTCATTAAATAAATACCAGTAACAACAAACCCTGGATAAGATAATCTGATTCCTAGAGTTGTCACGTTACATTATTTAAAATGCCCATAATCAGCAAAAGTCAAGAGACATGCAAAGAAATAAGAAAGTATGGCCTATGTATAGGAGAAAAGTAATTGATATAAATTGTCCCTGATGAAGTTCAGACATTTCACTTACTAGACAAAGATTCAAATCAATGATTTTAAATCAGTTCAAAAACTAAAGGAAATCACACCTAAAAAACTAAAGGAAAGTATGAGGACAATGCCTAACAAAGAGAGAATTTCAAGAAGGAGACAGAAATTATATCTATAAAAAGGGCAAAATAGAAAGTCTATAGTTGAAAATTACAACTGAAATGAAAATTTTACTTACAGGACTCAACAACAAATTTGAGCAGGCAAAAGAAAGCACCAGTGAACTTTACGATATGTCAACTGAGATTATCCAGCCTGAGTAACAGATAGAAAAAAGAAAAAATTGAATAGAGCCTCAAGGACCTGTGGGAATTCCAGATGAAGTGGAGAGAGAAAAGGAGAAAGAATTTTGGAGAAATAGTGGATGAAAACTTCCTAAATTTGATGAAAAGCATTCATCTGTACATCCAAGAAATGTAAGTGAAATGCAAGTAGGATAAACTAAAAAAGATACACATAACCAAACTGTTAAAGGCAAAGTCAAACATAGAATCTCGAAAGCCCCAGGAGAGAAACGACTCATTACAGACAGGGGAGCCTCAATAAAACTGACAGCTGATTTATCATCAGAAACCATGGAGGCCAGAAGGAAGTAGGATGACATATTCAAAATGCTGAAATTTTAAAAATCAGTCAACTAGACATTATATTCAGCAAAACTATTCTTCAAAAATGAAGGTGAGCTGGGCTCGGTGGCTCAGCCTGTAATCCCGCGCCTTTGGGAGGCTGAGGTGAGTGGATTGCCTGAGCCCGTGGGTTCGAGACCCACCTGGGCAGCGAGACCTCATCTCCACAATAAATCAAAAAATGAGCCAGGCGTGGTAGCGTGCGCCTGTAGTTCCAGCTACTTGGAAGGCTGAGGTGGAAGGATCGCTGGAGCCCAGCAGGTCGAGGCTGCGGTGGCCGGGAGTGTGCCACTGCCCTCCAGCCTGGGTGACAGAGTGAGACTCCAACTCAAAAAAAAATGATTAAAAAAAAAAAATGAATGTGAGGCTAGGCATGGTGGCTCATGCCTATAACGCCAGTACTTTGGGAGGCTAAGGCAGGAGTATTGCTTAAGCACACAGTTCAAGACAAACCTGGGCAACAGAACCAGACCTAATCTCTACAAAAAAAAAATCAAAAATATTAGTCAGGAATGTTGGTGCATGCTTGTAACCCCAGCTACTCGGGAGGCTGAGGTAAAAGGATCGCCTGAGCCTAGAAGGGCGAGGCTATGGTAAGCTGTGATCATGCCACTGCACTCCAGCCTGAGCAACAGAGTGAGATCCCGACTCAAAATTTAAAGGGGGGGGCGGGCGTTGAGTGTGGTGGCTCATACCTGTAATCCCAGGACTTTGGGACGCAGAGGCAAGAGGATTGCCTGAGTTTATGGATTCAAGACCAGCCTGGATAACATGGCAAGACCTTTTCTCTACATTAAATTAAAAAATTAGCCAGGCATGGTGGCACCCACCTGCAGTTCCAGCTAATTGGGAGGCTGAGGCAGAAGGATCACCTGAACCCAACAGTTCAAGTCTGTGGTGGCCGTGAGCGTGCACTGCACTCCAGCCTGGGCGACAGAGTGAGACTCCAACTCAAAAAAAAAAAAGAAAAAAAAAAAAGGAATAAATATATAATAATAAAAACAAGGAAGGTAAAATGAATACATTCCCAAGTAAACAGCAACTGAGAATTTATCACTGTCAGACATTCCCTAAAAGAAATACCAAAGGGAGTCCTTCAGGCTAAAATTAAATGATACCAGGCAGTAATTTGAATCCACATAAATAAAGACAACTTATAAAAGTAATTCCATAGATAAATAAGACAGTATAAGTATTTTTTGTTTGAAACTCTTTTTTTATCCTATCTGATTTAAAAGATAGGATAAAACAAAAATTATAAACCGGTGTTGATGGGCATATAATATATAAGATGGAAATTTCTTTACACAAAGAGTAAATGTTTTTCACACAAAGCAAAAGAGTGTAATTATTTTTTCATAAAGAGGAGAAAGGAAATGGAGATATACATTTTTTGTATACTATTAAATTAAGTTGGTATTAATATGCACTAGATTGCCATTAATTAAGGTAGTAATTGTAATCCCCAGGGCAACTACTAAGAAAATAATTCAAGAAATATAGTACAATAAATGACAAGGGAAGTAAAATAGTACACTGAAAAATATTTATTTAACATAAAAGAAGGCAATAATAAAGGACCATATAAATAAAAGACAGTACAAAAAAGGTAACAAAATGATATATGTAATTCCTACCATATCAGTGGTTACACTAAATATAAATACCTTAAACACGCCAATCAAAAAGCAGAAATGGACAGAATGAATTTTTAAAAACTTATCCAACTATATGCTGAGTACAAGAAATATATCTGTTACCAAAGACACAAAGACGTTTAAAGCAAAGAGTTGAAAAAAGTGAAAGAATGGCAAACAGTAAGAGAGAGCAAGAGTAGCTATACTAACATTAGACAAAATAGACTTTATGACAAAAATTGTTACGGTACAAAATGGGCATTTTATAATGGTAAAAACAGTCAATCCATCAGGAACATATAACCATGATAATCATATTATGCACCTAAAAATAGAGCTTCAAAATACAACAAAAACTGGTAGAATTTAGAGATAGACAATTCAACAATAATAGTCGGAAACTTCAATTACCCACTTTAAATAATAGCTAGAACAACTAGATCTTCAACTAGAAGGTCAACAAGGAAATAGAAGACCTGAACAGCACTATGAACCGATTATATCTAACAGATATTTACACAATATTCCACTCCAAAACAACAGAATACACCTTCTTCTCAAGTGCACATGGAACTTTCTCCAAACTAGGTCATACATTAGGCCATAATATGCCTCAATAAATTTAAAGTATTGAAATCATACAAAGAATGTGCTTGAACCACAATGGAATAAAATTAGAGATCAAAAGAGGAGCAAATTTGGGAAACTCACAAATATATGGAAATGAACACAATCCTAAATACTCAATGGGTCAAGGTTAAAATCACAAGGGAAATAAGAAAAATATTTTGAAATGAATGAAAATGAAAATACAACATATGAAAACTTATGAATTGTAGTGAAAGCAATGACTAGAGGAAAATTTATAGTTGTAGATGCCTATATTAAAAAGAAGAAAGATCTTAAATTAAAATGTTACAAATATTTTTTGCTTGTTAATGAAAAAGTATACATGAATGCAACATAAAGTTCAAAAGGTAAAAAGGCAATTCATGATATTCAAGTTGCCAGCTCATCCTGGTTTTCCAGTACTTGGTTCCCCTCCCAAGAGATGACTGACCATTGTTGTCAGTTGCTTAAGTGCACTTTCAGGGAGTACATATACACACAAGCATGGTATGTGGGTTATATGTTTTACTAGATATTGCCATATCATCTTCCAAAAAGGCTCTAGCAATTGGCATTCCCACCAGCAAGGTATAAGAGTGCCTGATTTTGCTCATCCTTATCAAGATTGAACATTATCATTTGGGATTTTTGTTAGTTTGTCTGTTTTACCAATTTGATTGTTATCTTCTTGTTCCTTTTATTTTCATTTCCTTGAACATTATTTTAATATATTTAGTGCCCATTTAGAGTTCCTTCTCCAGGAATTGCCTGTTTGCATCTATTTATTTCTATCAGAATATTTATCTTTTTCTTGTCAGTTTCTGGAGCTCTTGACATGTTATAGATTAATACTTTATCTGTCATATGTATTGAAAATAGTTTTTCCAGAGCATTATCACTGACTTTGTTAATGATGGTTTTGAACACATCAAAGTTCATTTTCACATAATCAAATATAATCTTTTTTTTAGAGCATTCGATTTTCTTGTCTTGCTAAAGTTATACAAAATGTTTAAATTTTCTGCTAAATGTTTAAATAATATTATATTTACATTTAAATTTTAATACAACTGGAGTTTAATTTTTCTTAATATAGTGAGAGGTTATTTTTCCAATCTTTACAGAGGTGTAATCATTTGTGCCAGCACCATTTATTAACTAAACTATTCTTTCCCAACCGAATGGAAACACTACCTCTGACAAACATTAAGTTCTCACATATTTGGGCTTATTTTTAGACTTTTCTCTTCCATTGACCTATTGAGTTATCCCTGAGACTGTTTTGATTACAGCTGTGTAAAATATGTAGTAAGGTAAGGCCCCTTTCACTACTCTTCATCTTCATAATTTGGTTAGTTATTTTGAAATATTTATTCTTTATATTTACTTTAAAATCACTTCCCAGGCAACCCCCTCGGGTTCCTTCCCACTGTGGGAGCTTTTCTGTCCTCCTAATAAATTCTGTTTTCTACAAAATAAATAAATAAATAAATAGCTAAGTAAAATAAAATCACTTCCCTTTCCTGCTCCAAAACTGTTAAAGATATCGCTGGAGTTATAGTAAATGTGTAAATTAATTTTGGAAGGATTGAGTTTCTAATTTCAGGTCTTTTGTTCCATTTTTATTTGTTCAGAATTTGTTTTGGTAGTTGTAGCATAAATATGAGAAAGCAATACAAAATAGACTCAAAAATTATAGCATATCTATTAAACCAAACTTATCCATGATAATACTCATATTCTATAAGTTCTTGCTTATAATCTCTTGACTTGTCAAATTCTTTTTTTTTTTTTTTTTGAGTTGGAGTCTCACTCTGTCGCCCACACTGGAGTGCAGTGGCCGCTCCCGGCCACCGCAGCCTCGACCTGCTGGCTCCGGCGATCCTTCCGCCTCAGCCTTCCGAGTAGCTGGAATTACAGGCGCGCGCTACCACGCCCGGCTGATTTTTTGATTTATTGTAGAGATGAGGTCTCACTGCCCAGGCGGGTCTCGAACCCACGGGCTCAGGCAATTCACTCACCTCAGCCTCATTACAGGCTGAGCCACCGAGCCCGGCTCACATTCTTTTTTTTGAGTTGGAGTTTCACTCTGTCGCCCAGACTGGAGTGCAGTGGCCGCTCCCGGCCACCGCAGCCTCGACCTGCTGGGCTCCGGCGATCCTTCCGCCTCAGCCTTCAGGTGCATTTCAGGTGGAACTACAGGTGCACGCTACCACGGCCAGCTAATTTTTTATTTATTGTAGAGATGAGGTCTTGCCAAATTGCCCAGGCGGGTCTCGAACCCACGGGCTCAGGCAATCCACTCACCTCAGCCTCCCAAAGGCGCGGATTACAGGCTGAGCCACTGAGCACGGCTGACTTGTCAAATTCCTAAAGGGATATTTAAAATTTTTCTACCATATGTAAATTTTTTATTAAATTCTCTTAGTATCATTTTATCATTAGGAGTTTTTGCCCTATATAATATATTTACCTGCTATATTGTTTAGTACATAAAGTTTTATGATTACTACCTCTTCTTTGTAATTTTTTTTTTTAGTTGGAGTCTCAATCTGCTGTCTAGGCTGGAGTGCAGTGGCACTCTCATGGTCACCACAGCCTCGACATGCTGGGCTCAGGCAATCCTTCTGCCTCAGCCTTCCAAGAAGCTGGAACTATAGGCGCGCACCACCACGCCTGGATTATTTTTTTATTTATTGTAGAGACGAGGTCTCATCAAGTTGCACAGGCTGGTCTCAAACCCTTGGGTTCAGGCCATCCTCTTGCCTAAGCCTCCCAAAGTGCTGGGATTACAGGCTTGAGCCACTGCACCCGGCTTTCTTTGTAAATATTTAAAAATCATTATATAGTGTTCCTCTTTGATCAATTTAATGTTATTTTATCTTAAATTCCACTTCACCTGATACTAACATCACCACACTTTATTTTTCTCCTATCCTTTTATTTTCTACCTTTTTTACTATTTTACTTTGAGTTTACTCTTGCATGTATGATATTTTGTTTTATAAATTTACTCTGATAGTCTTTGTCCCTTGGTAATATAACTAATATTCTTAATTTTATTCTAATAAGCTTTATGTTATACTTGCTCTTTGTTTTACTTTTTGCTATTTATTTTCCTTTCTTCTCATTTTTTCTTTGTCAGACAAGCTCCGATTGAACTAATGGAAGAATTACACAGGAAAATTAACAGAAAAGGGAAAAGAACTTTTAAGGAGATACAACTAGAGCATAAAAAATGTCTCTGAAACTAAAAAAAAAAACTGTACACATTTAAATATTAAAAATATACTAGCCCAGGCACGGTGGCTCACGCCTATAATCCTAGCACTTCGGGAGGCTGAGGTGAGAGGATTGTCTGAGCTCACAGGTTCGAGGCCAGACTGAGGCGGCAGGATCGCTGGAGCCCAGCGGGCCAACGCTGGGTGGCCGTGAGTGTGCCACTGCCTTCCAGCCCAGGCGACGGAGTGAGACTCCAACTTAAAAAAAAAAATTACTGACTATTGAAAGGTAGATCGGTGATATAGAAAATTGTATCCGTGGTTTGGAAGAGCAAAGAGCAGAAGCAGCTCACACCATAGGAGAAAAACGTAAAGGCAAAGAATCTCCCATAATTCTTTCCTGCGTACCACTTGGGAATATGCCTGTCCTCCCAACTTTTGCCTACATCCTTAAAATATCTGAGTTCGTTGAAGTGGTCCCAAGATGACCACACTGGATTCTTTAAATGCCTCTCTCTTTTCTTTGCCCCTGGGAATATCCATGTTTGTATGTGGAGGCTATTTTACATATCATGTGATCCTTTCTCAAATCAGGGCAGGGTTGCATTTCCTAGCCTTCACTGCAGTAATCCATTTTGATACCTTGGACCTCAAAAGTGGGGAAGAGGAGACGGGGGTTGTTCAAATGACTACCCCCGAGAAGAGTACAGGAAAGGGATATGTCGGGGGAACAGACCTATGAGTGTGAACCTGACTTTACCAAGCGCTGCCTCCAGGGAGCCATTCTTTTTTTTTTTGAGCTGGGGTCTCACTCTGTCACCCAGACTGGAGTGCAGTGGCCGCTCCCGGCCACAGCAGCCTCAACCTGTTGGGCTCTAGTAATCCTTCCGCCTCAGCTTTCCAAGTAGCTGGAACTACAGGCACACGCTACCACGCCCGGCTCATTTTGATTTATTGTAAAGATGAGGTCTCGCTAAGTTGCCCAGGTGGGTCTCGAACTCGCGGGCTCGGGCAGTCCACTCACCTCAGCCTCCCAAAGTGCTGGGATTACAGGCTGAGCCCTAAATCCCCAAATTATGCTCCCTTTAAAAAGATAGTGAAGTATAATGGAAGGAGAATTAGAGTTGGAATCAGCCCCCAGCCTGTAAGACCTCAGGGCAAGACACACTGCTTCTCTAAGCCTCGGTGTTTTCAACCGTTAAGGTGGATTGTGTTATTTCTTTTCTCTTTAATACACGGGGGTCTTGCTCTGTAGCCCAGGCTGGAGTACATTGGTGCAATCTTAGTTCACTGAAGCCTTGAACTCCTAGGCTGAAATGATCTTCCCACCTCAGTCTCCCAAGTAGCTGGGCGTACAGGGTGAGCCACCGTGCCTAGATAATGTATTATTATTTCTAAATATTTTTTGCCCTTCCTCCCGGGAGGATTATATAGCCTCACCCCATTGCCATAAGGTTTCTCCTCATGACTTGCTCCGGTCAACAAAATGTGAGCAGAATTGATATGTATCATTCTGGGCAGACGCTTTAAGAGCCAGCACACCTCCCAGCGACTAGCTGTTTTTCCCTTGGCCAAAGCGGTACTCCACTGTAGTCTGGGACCCTGCCGAGATGCTACAAGCTGTCATCAGGCAGTAAAGTCTTATCCATTAGGATTAGATTAACTGTTCATTTTTTTAGTTCTAAATAACAATGGCTTAAATAGATAGAAGGCAATTTCCCTCACACTTTCACATCTTTTATGAAGTTCAAAGAAGGCAGCGTGGAGCTGGTATGGTGTGGTGGTACCACTGAATTATCAGGAATGCCGGCTTCCCCCAGCTCTCTGCTCTGCCACTCCGAAGATGTGACCCTCGTGATCCAAGATGGCTACTAGAGCTCCAACCACTGCATCTGTGTGTCAGGCAGTGGAATGAGGGTGAGGGAAAAGAAGGAAATTCCCTCCTTTCTTTTAAGGAGACTTATTGGAAGTCATAGATAGCAGTAGGGTTGGGGAGGAGGAAGGGTAAAGCAGAGAAGGAGACCAGTCAAAACCACTGGGCTGGAACAAGTGTCCCTTGCTTATAGAACAAGGGGACAAGCCAGGCTCGGTGGCTCAGCCTGTAATCTCGCGCTTTGGGAGGCTGAGGTGAGTGGATTGCCTGAGCCCGCGGGTTTGAGATCTGCCCAGGCAACTTGGCAAGACCTCATCTCTATGATAAATCAAAAAATTAGCCGGATGTGGTAGCGCATGCCTGTAGTTCCAGCCACTCAGAAGGCTGAGGTGGCAGGATCGCCGGAGCCCAGCAGGTCGAGGCTGCGGTGGCCGGGAGCGGCCACTACACTCCAGTCTGAGCGACAGAGTGAGACTCCAACTCAAAAAAAAAAAAGAACAAGGGGACAGCAATAGCACAGAGCTGCCCATACTTCCAACTCCTTTGTAGGCCTGGGGTTAGAAGCACGGAGGCAGGGCCCAGACTCCTGACTTCCAGGCTGGAGGTTGTCTGGGAGGTGAATCCAGATCTTTCCAGCCAGGAGGGAAAGACCAAGGTAAGATCTGGACTTTGGGGTGGTGGCTCGGCTCTATGCTGTGGGGTCCATCGGCCAGTGTGAGGTAAGGAAAAAGCAATCAGAAAAGAAAAAACTGTAGTATGGGAGATTTCAAAACAGGGAATGATGTGATGAACCACTTCCAGGAACAATCTAGGTTTCTATCTTTGCCCCTTCCTCCTATTCACTACCTCTCCTTACAGATAACCATTTAAAAATACGCTCTGAGCCAGGCTCGGTAGCTCAGCCTGTAATCCCCTGCCTTTGGGAGGCTGAAGTGAGTGGACTGCCTGAGCCTGCGGGTTCAAGACCTGCCTGGGCAACTTGGCGAGACCTCATCTCTACAATAAATCAAAAATGAGCCGGGTGTGGTAGCGCGCGCCTGTAGTTCCGGCTACTTGGAAGGCTGAGGCGGAAGGATCGCCCAGCAGGTCGAGGCTGTGGTGGCCGGGAGGGGCCACCGCACTACAGTCTGGATGATAGAGTGAGACTCCAACTCAAAAAAAAATACACTCTGGATTAAAACACTGTGTGTGTGTGTGTGTGTGTGTGTGTGTGTGTGTGTGTGTGGATTAAAACACTGTGTGTGTGTGTGTGTGTGTGTGTGGATTAAAACACTGTGTGTGTGTGTGTGTGTGTGTGTGTGTGTGTGTGTGTGTGTGTGTGTGTTCCTTCTCTCCCTTCTTGGATAAAAGACCATATACTAAAAGTTTTCTCTGCCTTACTTTTACTTTTTCATGTAATACTGTATCCTGGTGATCACCCTAAGGCATTATATGGAAATAGTCCTAATTTCTTTTAGCTTCTGCATAGTACTCTGGTGTATGGATGGACCATAATTTATTCAACCCGACTGATGGACAATTAAGTTGTTTCCAGTCTCTCTCTCTTTTTTTTTTTTCCTATAAATCATGCTGTAACAAATAACCTTGTGTGTATTTCTTTCATATTTTGCCATTGTAGTTTTGGGACAGATTCCTAGAAGCAAGATTGCTGGGTCAAAAGGCAATTACCTATGTCATTTTACTAAATATTACCAAACCCTCCTCAATAGGAGTTATACCACTGGCCTTCGCCCATCCATATGTGAGTGTACCTGGAGCAGACATGACTCTCCCAATAGTTTGTTTTACAGATGGAAGAACAGGAGTACAAGGGCATGAAATACTTTGCCTAGGTCACAGAGCTAGTGAGAAGCAGAGCTGACACTGAACCCAGTCAAGAAATGCTTTCTTTGTAGTTAATAAGAAGACACAAGAAACGAGCCAGCAAGAATTCACTGTCCACCCTTTGGGGAAAGGAGTTAGGAAGCCTTGACCCCTCCATAAGCATCCTGACCCCCTGAGGCTGCCTCAGTCTCCAGGAATTACATTCCAGCAGGAAAAACTGCCCCTCCAGGACCTGGTTGGGGGGGTGGATGGGTGGGATGTCATACCAACAGGTGACCCCTAAGCCAGTGCACTGACAGGAGCTGATGTTCCTCTCTGCCCTAATTAGAGCATCTATTTTCATGCTAAGATGTGATAGATGCATGAAAAGCAGGGCCAAATGGGCTTGGTTATCAACGGCTTCTCAGGAGACAGTCATTTGAGGGAGCACTTAACATTTTTAGTTTTATACAATGACTCAGCGTCCCCTCATAATGCTTTGAGAGAGAACAGCTCATCTGCACCAAGGAGAGGGCAACAGGGAGGGGCAGAAAGCATCACCGGCCAGACCCAAGCAGTCTTCATGCTGTATAATCTTCACACAACCCTGCGATGGACTACTGTTACCTCGGGGGTGCAGGGAGGAAACTGAGGCTCAGAGAGACTCAACAAGTTGCCTAAACTTTCCCAGCTAGCACATGGCAGAGGCTGTCTAAATCTAACTGGTCTGGCGCAAAGACATGCATTTTTTTCCCAGTGCATTCACTTTCTCTCCACTAGAAAAGATCCAGACTCCACATAGGAGAATTTCAGGATGGCAGCATCTTTTTTTCTTTTTCTTTTTTTTTTTTTGAGTTGGAGTCTCACTCTGTAGCCCAGACTGGAGTGCAGCACCCACCTGGTGCTCTTTCTCTGGGAAACTTTCAGTCTCCTTCCTCCCAGACCATACAGTTGCAGGTCCGCCTACATTCTTCCTGGGCCACAGCATCTAGCCCTTGGCTATCAGCAATTTGGTTGTATTCAGCTGCAAGTACTAGAAATCTCAACCCACTGAAGTGTAAACACTTGAGTGAATTTCTCATCTCAGAACTCTGAGGCAACATCAGAACTTTTGCCTCTTTCCTCCATGTCCCTTAGCTCTTCCTTCCATGGAATCAATCTTACTGTAATCCTGGCCCCCCCATGGCTGCAAGATGGCTGTGGTCAGCTTCTAGAGCTAAGTGATTCTTCATGTTCAGGGAGAGTGATAGAGACCCACTAATGTCTGTCCTTATTGCCACAGCCCCTAGACAAGGGGATGGCAAGAGTTCAGATGCTCCGTTCCTGAACAACATTCCTGAGAATCCCCCTGTCTCTTATGCATTCCCAGTAGGTAGCTTCAGGGGATCCTTGACTTCCTTGTAGACTATGTCCAATCAACTGAAAGATGCAAATCCCCATTTACTCCCTTTTTCTGAGTTTGAATAATTATTCAAACTATATGTTTGAATAATATAGTATTAATGTAATTGTAAGTCTTGTGACTTGTATAACTTTTGTATCAATGTAATCGTAAGTTTTGTGACTTGTATAAATTTTGCATAATGCGTGATGTCTTAGGCCTTGTCAACTCCCTTTACTCTATGGCAAACTTGATGAATGCCTCTGCCAGGCATTACTGATAAAAGCTATGAGATATCTCTGATACCTGGCCCCAGAAAGTCTGGACCGAAAAATGTCACTACCCACAAATGCGGCCGAAACTAAAATTCTATATAATGCTCTGCTGATCGTGTGGGTAATGTATAGGCACTAACAACTCTGGACTTATAAAGGTGAAGTGTAAAAGCCTAGAGGGTGGGCAGAACCATTTTTAGAAAGACCTCGAGTCCAGCTCTGCTCGCTGGATTCGAATTCAGAGATCAACTTCTTTCTACCAGTTCCCACCCCGTTTGTTTATCAGTATCAGGGGAGAGCAGCCATAACAAGAAGTCTCTTCCAGAGGGCTCTTGAAAGAACCTGAGGCCAGGTTCGGTGGCTCAGCCTGTAATCCCAGCACTTTGGGAGGCTGAGGCGAGTGGATTGCCTGAGCCCACGGGTTCAAGACCAGCTCGGGCAACTTGGTGAGAACTTATCTCTACAATAAATAAAAAAATTAGCCGGGCATGGTAGCATGTGCCTGTAGTTCCGGCTACTTGGAAGGCTGAGGTGTAAGGATCACCAGAGCCCCGCAGGTTGACACTGGGGTGGTTGTGAGCGTGCCACTGTACTCTAGCCTGGGCCATGGAGTGAGACTCCAACTCAAAAAAAAAAAAAAAAAAAGAAAGAACCAGAAAGTCCTAACACTCATCTTGTGTACTTTTATTACTCCAAACAGGGTCAAATGCTCACTTTAGAACCAGTTACAAGGCCAGAGGATGGGATTATTGATTGGTCTAGACTTCAGTTCTTTGCCCCACCCATTGCACTTGGGAGATATGGACACAGGAACATAAATTAGGGTAGTTATTATGAAAAGGGGTATGAATAGTGAGCGAGCAACCTCCATGTCTACCACAACTCCCAAATCTGTACTTCAACCTGACCTCTGAGTTCCAAACTGACTGGTTCTTCCACCATGACAATGCATTGAATCACCTAATCAATATATCACATGAATGTCTAATATGCACCCCAAGGGTAACAAAGCCAAAATAGGTCCTCTGAGTCATTCCCCCAATTCACCTGTTCCTCCCCCAGTCTTCCCTTCCTAGTAAATGGTATCAACCACTCACCCAGTTGCTTAAACCAAAAATCCATCCATTTCCTACCACACTCCTCCTCATACATGGAGTTCTAGCCACACTGGCATTCTTCTGGTTCCTAGAACTATTCCCACCCGGGACCTTTGCGCTTGCTGTTTCCTCTGCCTGATATGCTCTAGCCTCAGGACTTCACATGAAAAGCTCCTTAGTGTTATTCAGGCCTTCATTTGAATATCACATTTCCTAGCCACCGCACCCAAATTAGGGTCCCCCCTGTCCTCTACCCATGATTGTGTATTGCACCCTGTTTATCCCCTGTTTCAGTTTCTTTTTTTTGAGTTGGATTCTCACTCTGTCACCCAGACTGGAGTGCAGTGGCCGCTCCCGGCCACCGCAGCCTCGACCTGCTGGGCTCCGGCGATTCTTCCGCCTCAGCCTTCCAAGTAGCAGGAACTACAGGTGTGCTACCACACCTGGCTAATTTTTTTGATTTATTGTAGAGATGAGGTCTCGCCTGCCCAGGCAGCTCTCGAACCCACGGGCTCAGGCAATCCACTCTCCTCAGCTTCCCAAAGGCACGGGATTACAGGCTGAGCCACCGAGCCCGGCTTCAGTTCTTAGAACATGGCACTGTGTGAAATGATCTTGGTCATTCATTTTGCTTGCTTGCTTATAGTCTGCCCCCCCCTTTAGAATTAAAGATTCATGCTAGCCAAGACCTTGTCTGTCTTGTTCACTCTGTGTTCATGGATCTATGCAATGACCACAGTAGAAATGCCACCCCCTGGAGTTGTAAAAAAACAGCAGCCCCAACTGTCTTCTAGCACCTAAATAAGCCAGGTATATGGTAGATGCTCAATAAATGTAGATATGAGGAGGACCCAAAAAAACCTGGAGTTATATTATGAAGGGAATTACCTTTTGTAGTACACTCAGAATTTGTTCCTCTGGATCAAACAGTCAACCAAACTTTTTGTCTGAAAGTTGTGAGAAGGTTGCAACATGATTTGCGGAAGAAATGTCTAAGCTGTGGCAAACAGGTGACTAGTTCCTCCACCATGACAATGCACCTGCCCACACGGCACTGAATGTTCAGCAGTTTTTGACAAAAATGGCATGACCCCCGTGTTCCACTCTCCCTATTCAGCTGATCTCTCCCCAAGAGACTTTTTTTGTTTCTCCAGATGAAAAAAGTCCTCAAAGGAAAACGTTTTGCCAATGAGGAAGAGGTGAAACAAAAAAAGACAGAAGCACTAAAAGGCACCAAAATTGACAAGTTCAAAAACTGTTTTGAGCAGTGGAAAAAGTGTCTCAATAGGTGTATTGCATCAAATGGAGAGTACTTTGAAGCTGTCTGAAGTTGTAACATGTAAGAATAAATACACAATTTTTAAATAAATAAATTCCAGGTTTGCTTGTGTTTCCCTTCACACAGGTGACAGAGCATGGTGGCTCACGCCTGCCATCCCAGCACTTTGGGAGGCTGAGGCAAGAGGATTGCTTGAGCCTAGGAGTTGGAGACCAGTCTGGGCAACATAGCAAGACCTTGTCTCTACAAAAAAAAAAAAAATTAAATTAGCTGGGAGTGGTGGCGCAAGCCTGTAGTCCCCACTACCTAAGAGGCTGAGGTGGGAGATCCCTTGAGCCCAGGAGTTCAAGGCTACAGTGAGCCATGATCATGCCACTGCACTCCAGCCTGGGCAACAGAGTGAGAGACGCTGTCTCAAAATATTAAAAAATTAAAAAATGTAGAAACATGGATGAATGGATGGATGGGTGGATGAGTAGAGGGGTGGACGGAGAGATGGGTAGATGGGTGGGTGGATGGACAGGTGGATGGTGTCTTTATGTTTCACCAACCTGCCTAAGAGTGGAAAGACTCGATGGGTTACAGGCTGGTTGGGCAGAGATGAGCTCTGGAACCAGAACTCCAGCTATTGTCCTCCCTCTGTTCTCAGGTTGAAGAAGAGTTCCAGCTTTGAAACATCGAATAGTTTCAACTATCCATCCAACTATGCATTCTGACCTGGGGACCCCATCCTACTCTGGCTCAGACAGGCCACTTGCTACTCATAACCCTGCCTTTAAAAGTGTTAAAAAAAAAAAAAGAAACGAAGAAAAAACCAGGCATGCTGGCTCACATCTGTAACCCCAGCACTTAGGGCTGAGGCAAGAGGATTGTTTGAGCTCAGAAGTTCAAGACCAGCCTGGGCAATACAGCAATAATTCATCTCTACTAAAAATTAACCAGGTGTGGTAGCATGCATCTGTAGTCCCAGCTACTTGGGAGGTTGAGGCAGAAAGATTGCCTGAACCCGGGAGGCCCAGGCTGTGGCGAGCCATGATTGTGCCACTGCATTCCAACCTGGGCAACAGAGTAAGACACCGAATTTTTTGAAAAGATTGTTGAAGTAGCATCCTAGAACTAAAATATTATTAGAACTAAAATGATTATGATAATAACCAACATATGTTCAGCCCTGTATGGGTTGCAAGGTATTCTTTGCATAGACTGTTTCGATTATTCATCATAGCACATCCAATGCTGTTATCATAACTATGTCACTGAGGCTTAGAGGGGACCTTACAAATGACCTAGTCCAGGGATACACGAGCATGCATGTGGATACACGAGTCAGCACCTCTCATCTGTACCCATGATAGACATCATTTATCCATTAAGGTACTCCTGTTTAGCCCAGCACCAACTTCAGAATCCATCTCACTGCTGTGACCCAGACAGCTGCTACCCATCAACCAGATTGCCACACAGGACAGAAAGCATTTCCCACTGGGCTCGTTGAGCTCCTGCATTTTGTATGTGTGGAAACTGGGGCCTAGAGCTCCCAGCCAGTGAGTTAGTGACAAAGCCAGGGCTAGTGACAAATCTTGGTCCATGTGTGGTCAGAGGTCTTTCTACTGGCCGCTGGACGTGTTTCAAGATTATTGGGATTCTGACTTAACTGGGCATCGGGGCTTTTAAAGGTCCCAGGAGATCCTAATGGACAGCCAAGGTTGAAAGCTACTGAGGCTTTCTCCCTCTATTAATAATACTGACCATATTTTCCTGAAATTAAGAATTACCCGGGACCATTTGTTAAATGTACTATGTACATGTGTAAATGTACAAACCTCTCTGAAAAATCTGATTCACAAGGTCTAGGCTGGGTCTCAGGAACCTGCAATTGCACAAACATCCCAGGTGATTCTGATCATCAGGGAAGTTGGGCAATTCAGTTCTGGATGGGCTCAGCTGGGACTCTGGATAATCTGAGAATGAGGCCAATCAGCTACTGAGTGTTGGGAGGTGAGGAGGGATCTGTGCTTTATCTCTTTAAATAGCTGCGAAGACCTGTGTCCATTTACCAAGCAGTTGCCTTTTCTTTTTCAGTCTCCAGTCTAGGTTATTACGTAATCCATCTTGAGAATTCATAAGAATAATATCACCCTCGTGCCTGGCTTATGTAGAAAAAGGGACAGCAAGGAGACAGATGAAGTGGAGCACAGAGGGAAGGATGAAATGAAAATTATTTGTCTATTTTAGACAAGCAATTTTCTCTAATGTTCTGTTCTCTTGTTTAGTTTTCCTTCTGAGAGCTCAAGGACCTTTTAAGGTGGAGCAAATCCGGGGGTTGCTCTTGGGAAAGACAATTAGCCTTGGGTACCTGGAAATGTGAGTAAGAGAAGCTGGGAACAGAGTCCAGGAGGAACCAAGTGTCCAGGGACAGAGACCCCACTGCACACGAACTGGTCCCGAGGGGGATGAAACTAAAATGCTGAGGTTTCTCCAAGTTCAGACACCACATTGGGTTTTTTTCACTCACATAAAAATCCTGCAGAGTACTAAAAAAAGCCCTCCATTTTACAGGTAAGTAAACTGAGGCTCAGAGAAATTACACTGTCTTTGGCTTCCTCCAGGAACTTCTCACTCTACAAGGAACCAACAGCATTTGATCCAATTCTGAAAACTACCAGGAAGAACCAGGTGCACCGGAACATTGGGGTGAGAAAATGCTTGGCATTTTAAAAATGGAAACGGAGTCATTTCTTTCGTTCATACATATTAATGGAGAGAAGTAACCTGGAGAATTACAAATAGCAGATTCACCACTTACATGTATTTGTCCTTGAGCTAATGCTAAAATGGGTGGCAAATTCAGAGCATGAAAGAAATAGGTCTGGATTTAAAAACGGGCCATGAATATGCACCAACAGCCTTGAAAATGTGCACCCCCTCTGACACAGAAACTCACCTCTAGGAATGTGCCCTCCCGAAATAGTGGGGTAAGTGGGGCGAGGAAATATTTACAAGGCAACATTGTTTACAGTTTTGAAAAACTGGAACTAATATAATTGTCCAACAAGCGACTTAATAAAATATAGCACATTCACCCAGGCAAACCCCATATAACCATGAAAAATAGTGCTGCAAACTTAAGTCTGCGGACACAGAAAGCTGTTCATCACACATTTGCTGAGTGAGAAAAGTCCGTGTTGGAGTATGTATGATACAATTGTGGTCGTGTTAAAAAAACAAATAAATAATATTTCAGTAGTGGTAAGTGATCAATTATCAGAAGATTGTAAATATACCACCAAGATGTCACCAGTGGATTATCAGATTGTTATTTATATAGAGA
Source organism: Cephalopachus bancanus (assembly GCA_027257055.1). Taxonomy (NCBI): domain Eukaryota; kingdom Metazoa; phylum Chordata; class Mammalia; order Primates; family Tarsiidae; genus Cephalopachus; species Cephalopachus bancanus. Next base: position 5,023,265 of record JAPVLO010000158.1, read on the forward strand.
TAGAGGTGGGATTAGAGATCATTTCTGTTTGCTGCTTCTTTTTTGCTTAACATTTTTATTTTCCTAATTTTTTTCCTTGAGGGAACATGTGTCACTTGCGTAATTAAATGAAAGCTTAAAACGCCTTTCAGAGGAAAATGTTCCCAAGACCCTGCAGAACTGATCGTTGTCAGTGGTTTCTCCAGAAAGGGACTGCTGACCAGGGCCACAGGGAGGGGACTTGCTAATGCCACTGATGAGGGGAACCCGGGGACACATCTGGGTGGGAAGGGGCTGGGGGATCAGCATCAGGGGTCCAGGCCAGAACATGGTCAAGCGGTGGGGGGGTGGAGGGCTCACAACCAGCCACAAACCTACCTTCCACATATATCGAGGGTACAGGCCACGTGGGCAGGTCATGTCACGCCTGGGTCCCTGGCCAGTCCATGGCAAGCAGAGATTGACGCTTGCCATGCCCCGTCCCCACCATGTAGAGTAAGTCCTCCCTTTTTTTTTTTTTTTTGAGTTGGAGTCTCACTCTGTTACCCAGACTGGAGTGCAGTGGCACGCTCCCGGCCACCACAGCCTCGATCTGCTGGGCTCCAGCAATCCTTCCGCCTCAGCCTTCCAAGCAGCTGGAACTATAGGCGCGTGCTACCACACCTGGTTAATTTTTAATCTATTGTAGAGACGAGGTCTCTCCAAATTGCCCAGGTGGGTCTCGAACCCGTGGGCTCAGGTAATCCACTTGCCTCAGCCTCCCAAAGTGCTGAGATTACAGGCTGAGCCACCGAGCCTGGCTGGCAGCTGCAACTTTAAGTGAAATGATGTATAACGAAATCCATTACTTTCTCATCAATGTTACAATGAAATAACATACATAAATACATAAACTTCAAACCATATCCTCAGCGGGGTCAGTCTCCTGAGAATGGCTGCCTTGGAGAGGGTGGCATGGGTGGAGAATGGAGTCTTGGGAAGAGCAGATGACCAGACAAGGTAAGGGTCACATGTAGGTGTGACATTCAGGACCCAGAAGAGGTCCAAACTGCTGCTGTTCCTTAATGATTGCATGTGATCATTGCTTGGTGAACAGGCAGAGACCTCCAGACTTTGGGGGCTCCTCGCAGAAGACCATGTGGAGAGTGAGACCAGCGGAGGAGGTTGTGTCTCAGAGTCCCCAAGGAAGTGGCAGTGGCCCAGTAGAAGGGGCAGAGGAGGCCAAGCAGGGTGCCTGGGATGAGTGTGAGCAGTCATCTGTCCTAACCTGTATTTGTGTCCTATTGCTGCTGTCACAAGCTGCCATCAACACGACACACATTCACTATCCTTCGGGGCTGGAGGGCAGAAGCCCCAGCATCTAGGTATTGGCAACGCTGTGCTCCACCTGGGCGCTCTAGGGGAGAATCTTTCCTTGCCTTTCCCAGCTTGGAGAAGCCGCCTGCATGCCTTGGCTCCTGGCCCCCTCTCACATCACGCCTACCCTGCCTTCTCTCCCTCTGCTTCTGCCATCAGGTCACCTTCTCTGATTCTGCCCTCCCACCGCCCTCTTATAAGGACCCCTGTGATCACACCAGGCCCACTCGGATCATCCAGGGTAACCACGCCATCTCAAGTTCCCTAATTTAATCACCTCTGCAAAGTCTCTTTGCCATGTCAGGTGGCATACTTCCAGGTTCTGGGGAGTAGGATGTGGACATCTTTTAGGGGCCACTACTCAACCGACCACACAACCCAAAAGGGCAGGACATCTTCTCAGGGGTGCTCTGAGAGCCTTGAGAGTAGGAATGGGGGCTCACGACGAGCAGGCTTTGGGCATTATTACTAAATGATCATTCAAACTCACAGCCTAGTGAAGCTTAGGGATGCTTAGGGTTCAATACCAACGGGGAAACTGAGGCCCAAGGGGAATTATGAATCCATCCAAGGCCACAGGGCTGGTTTTCCAGCTTTCTCCCATGGGGCCTGTCTGTTGTGTTCAGATGACTTTAGAAAAAGGGGAAGAGTGATGCTTTTTGTGGTTGCTGTTGTTTAAGGCAGAGAACAAAATCCACCATATTATTGTTCAGGGTTTGCTTTGCAAGTTGAAAGTCCCAGATCCCTCGAGTGTGAGCAGCACAGGGACTTACTGTGCCTCTGGGCTTTTTGGAAGCTTTTTACCTCACTGGGGCGCCCTTGAGGGAGTGTGGGGGGCTGGGGGCAGGGTGGACATGGCTGAACATGCCCAGCGCTGCCACATCGCAGGGGAATGGCAAACAGTTGGGTCATCCAAGGCTGCCTGGTCACTGCTGGTTACTCTTGGGCTATTTCTACATGAAGGAAACTCTTCCTCTGGCCTCCGTCTGGGTTGAGGTGGGTTCTGGAGTAAAAGGGAAGCACTTGGGACCCACCCAGTAAGAAGACATTGCTCTCCAGATCACTCACCTGGAGAACCCACATGTGCGCATGCCTGGTGATGGGTGGGAGGAGGAGGTGGGACTAGATGCTTCCTTTTTTTTTCCTTTCTATTCTTGAGTCAGCCCCAGTTTCCCAGTGTTTGTCAGAAAGACCCACCCACATCGAAACACCTGGGCTTTAGTCCTGTTCCTGGTTCTCTTCCACTATGACTCTAGGTAAGTCATATGACTCCTCTGGGCTCAGTTTACCCACCTGTGGAATCAAGGGTATGACTGGATGATCTCCAAGGTACCTTCTAGGATTACAGGACTCATCCAGTTGGAGCTTAAATGCTTGCGACAGCCTCTCTGCAGGGCTCCTTACTTTCTGGCTGTACTCCTGGGGTCTCAACCCCACCCCCACCCCGTCACTACCACCAAATCCTCCAACCTCACTTGCTTTCATTCTTCCCCTGTCCCAGTGTCCAGCCTGGTGCCTGGCCCTCAGCAGGCGAAGTGCCCTGCACTTGTAAGGGACGACTCCCAAGCCCCCCAGAAGGAAGAGATCAGTGTGCCCCCGGCACAGGGGCCAGGCGTGGGTCTCCCATGCACAGTGGGGGAAGCCCCCGTCCTGGCTCTGCTCTGCTTGGGAACTGTAGAATCCCAGGAAACTGGTTGTTAGGGAGCCGGCAGCCGGCTACCAAGTTGGATAATGAGCACTTGGGTTTTTCCACCCTGTTTACCTTGTGTTAAGTACACGAAAATGACGTCACTTGTGGCACAGCTGATGGGGTCTCTCTGACCTCATCCAGAGCTCTCCCTCTCCTTACTCTGGTCACCCCAATCCTCACCAATATGGGTGGGCCTTGGGGAGGGCATCAAGTCCAGCCAAGGCCACACCGCAGCTCTCTCTCAGCCTCTCATGTCTCCACTGCCCCGCCTCATCCCACTCTCAGCAGAAGGGCTGCCATGGCGCCAACTGGCCCTCCTGCTGCCAGCGTGTCCTGTGCACCTTCAGCCCCAGCAGATTGGGGCGGCTTCCGAAGTGGCGTCCTGCCTGGGACCCTTGACTGGCTCCAGTTTTCCCTTCAGAAGAAAGTGAAGCCTGCCCCCAGGCCCTGGAGATCTGCCCTCCCTCTCCAGCCTCAGACTGCTCCCTGCCACACCCCAGGACTCCATGCTTCAAGCCCTCCACTAGCCAGAGCTTCTCACACATTCTCGAAGCTTTGCCTCCCCTCCCCAATTCCTTCACCCCTGAGGAACCCTCTCGCTTCCTCCTGACTAACTCCTGCTCAGCCTCCCTTCCTCAGGGAGCCTTTCAGAACCGACCTCTCCCCCATCCATTCCCCCACTGCGTGCTGTTGGGGGGTTGTGCTCAGAAAAGAAAAGCCATGGACACCCAGAGACGGTCAGACTGGCAAACTCTGCAAGACTCAGGAAAGGCCCCGGGGTTTGCTGGTGGTTGGAAGGAAGGGTGAGAACTTTGGTTGGGGAGGTAGAGGAGACTTCTTGGAGGAGGGGCAGAGGGGACGAGCTCAGGACCACAGGAGAGGCCAGGAGGGATGCCTCTGGGACTCAAGGCAGTAGGACTTCATCCCGTGTTGACCCCGATTCCCTCAGCTCACTCCGTCCTGCCCTCCCATTCAGTCAGGCTTTGGGACACCTGCCTGGGCCCTTCAGCAAAGCCCTGACAGTTGCTCCAGGCCTCCTCGGGGTCTGTGGGGACGAGCGAGGCAGGACAGGGCAGGGAGGGGCAGCCTGTCCCTTGGTCAGCCGCGGGCAGCCGCAGCACCCCTGGAGAGTGGTCAGATCTGGGCCTCAGGAAGGAACTTGGGACTGGGGAGGCTGCCCCACGGAACATGAAGGAAGCAGAGCGGGTCCCTCCCACACTCTCCCCATAGTGAGGGCAGGTTTGCAATATCCAGCGTGACCCTGGCTGGTTTCCTCTGAACTGGCCCCCATGGAGGAAGAGTCTCCTGTTCAGGAAGGGGTCCCTGCCCCAGAGAAAGAAAGAGAAAAGAGAGAGGGGATATGAGCCGGGCTCGGTGGCTCAGCCTGTAATCCCGTGCTTTGGGAGGCTGAGGTGAGTGGATGGCCTGAGCCCACGGGTTCGAGACCCGCCTGGGCAACTTGGCGAGACCTCATCTCCACAATAAATCAAAAAATCAACCGGGCGTGGTAGCGCATGCCTGTAATTCCAGCTACTTGGAAGGCTGAGATGGAAGGATCGCCGGAACCCAGCAGGTTGAGGCTGCGGTGGCCGGGAGAGGCCACTGCACTCCAGTCTGGGTGACAGAGTGAGACTCCAACTCAAAAAAAAAGGGGGGACATGAGAACTGCAAGCCTGGGCTCCCAGCCTGCTCCTAATCGGGCAGCCTCTCCGGAAGCAGTGTCTCTCCTTGTTTTCGAGTACCTGCTCTGTGTGCAGTAGAGCTCCAGGAGGCTGCTGTCAGGGGAGACTGAGTCGAGGCCCCACAGGGTAAGGGGGTTGTACTGAGCACCTACTCAGTGCCAGACTCCAAGCTGGGGAGGAGCAAGACTTCTTCAAGGGACACCTTGTCCAGGGCAAGAGACAAACAAGCACAAAACACATGAATCCTCCGATTCAATCAGGGATGCACACTTAGCCAATATCAAAGGTCGACAGTGTGGGCCGGTGCTCCTACAGAGATGGCATCAGATTTACAACAGCGGGCCCAGGTGTTACCTCTCACACCTCCCCTCCGACAGGTGGGTGGCTCACATTTACACACGCGTGCATACAGGACACACTTGTACACACACTCAACGTCAGGCAAGCACCTTCAGCCCTTTGAACCTCAGGTTTGACTTCTGTTACATGAGCTTATGTGACAAAGCTGTCGTGAGATGAGTAAGGGAATGTATGTGACAGACTCAGCCCTTAGTGGGTATCCAATGTTAGCTTCCCAAGAACAAGTAGCCATCTTGGCCATGGGGCAAGATAGTGGGTGGGGGTAGGGGGTCTTTGACAGAGGAAGCAAGTTGGGACCCTAATACAGGAAGAGTAGGGGGAGTTGTCTGGGGCCAAACCTCAAGATGCCAGGCCTCTGGGCACTGCCTTTACCTAACCTCTTCCCCTAGGAAGGCCAGGGAGATCCCCCTCCTGCCCACCTTTCTAGGTTTGTGACAGGCCAAACCACTGGTGTCTACCATGCTGTGACTCCGTTCAGAGGCCAGGCGGCCACATGAGCTCATCGTCCCAGCCTGTTGCAGCCTTGACCATTCTGGAATGGAAGAGCTAGCCCCAATCTGGAAATTCCCCCAGGCTGGCCAAGGGGGTTGTGATGCCTCCTCCATCCTGGTTCCTGACTGGCTGGCAGCGGCGGCCACTTCCTCCGGCCCCGCTGGGCCAGGCCAGCAGTTGTGCTGCCTATAAATAGAAGACTGAGATTTCTCGTGGCCCAGTGAATGGCGCTGACATCCTGCCTCCGCCTGACTGAGCCCTGAGTCACAGGCCCCTGCCAGAGGCCCGCCGTTCTGGGCAGACCAGGCCTGCACCACTGACAGGGCCCCAGAGGAAGCGCCAGGGCGGCCGAGAGTCCCTGGGGAGGCTGACTGAGGCTTACAGAAACACGGCTGGCATTTCCTCCCGGCGAGGTCTGCCAGGGCTCCGCACTCTGGCTGGCTCCCGAGGGCGTGTGCTGAGGGACCGTGTGCATGTGTGCCGTGTTGAGGTGGCCACCTCCAGGAAGCATGAGGCCTTCACGCTCCCTTCCACAAGTGCGGTGGGAGGGGGCATTCCCCGTGAGCAGTGTCTGTCCTCCTGCCACCTTTGCTCATTCTAAAGCCAAAACCAAACCCACACAGAGATAGACACACCCACAGGAGCTCTGAAAATCGTGGGAAGGCTGGAAAAACAGGCCTGGGCACAGCAGGAACCCAGGCAGCTCCAGAGGGCCAAGCGGCGGGAAGGGCAGACACCTCAGATCTGGGGCAGGAATGTGTGGCAGGAGACAGCCGGGGACTCCAAATGTCCTCGTCATTCTGCCCAAGAGTTGGAGGGCTGGACATTCGTAGCGGCTGGGCTGGGGCCACACGTCCATGCTAAGGCAGGGAGGGGCAGAGGGAGCCTTGTAGACTCTGTCTAGCAGAGAGAGGTAATTCTTCCTCAAAGAAATGGAAGGCCTGTCAGGATGGGGAGCGGCTTGGCCCAGGCTCAGCAGATGACCACTATACACTCTTGGCTCCAGTGCCACCTGCCCTGAGAGGGAGTCTGCCCGACCAGCCTATCCAGAGGGCTCTCCCGGGCCCCTCGATATCCCCCACATCCTGCCCCAGCTGCCTCACACCCTAGCTTATGGGGGATGCTTGGTTTTGTGGTCTTGCTTGTTTCTCCTCCGCTAGATCCACTGGACTCCACATTTCACAGGGGCGAGGGCTGGGTCAGGGTGTGTTCACCTCTCACGGGCGTCCAGCACCTGTGAAACGAATGACTGAATGAGCAGCCAGTGTGGCGGAGCACACGCTCATGGCCGTTCCTGCTCATACCCCTTCTCCCATACACCCCCAACAGCATTCCACCATCTAAGAAGTCTGAGCAGCCTACTCCTCACTGTCACCTCCAAATTGCTCCCGACCTGGCCCCACCAGGCACGGAACCCCAGCCTTTGCGCTCCTGAGCCATGGAGGGTGAGGCATTCTCCAGCTGCACACCCAGGCCTCGGTGACTTCTCAGATCCTCTGGGCTGCTGTGGAAAACCAGCTCCTGCTCAGAAGGAAGTGAGTTTCTGCCTCCATTTGAAAAGCTCGCTGGCGGGCAACCCCCTCGGGTCCCCTCTCACTGTGGGAGCTTTTCTGTCCTCTCAATAAATCCTGGTTTTAAAAAAAGCTCGCTGGCTCCCTCATGTCCACAAGTTGAAGCCCTACTTCTGCTGCATAGTTTTCCAGCCAAGGCCAAACCTCAGGGCCATGGTGAATCTCTGCACTTCTCCAAACACACCCTGTTCCTCTACACCTCTGTGCCCATACGCAAGCTGTCCTCCCACCTAGAATGTGTTCGCTCCCCTCCCTAGCTCACCTTGCAAACTCCTAGTTATACTTCAAGACCCTTCCAGATTTCATCTCCTTGCAAAACTGTGAGCAATATTAACAGTTTTTACCCCTCCCTTCCCCAATTTGTTCTGGGTTCTCAAGAAACACAGATATGTAGAACTATAGGCTTGGGAAGGCCTTTATAGACTCAACGTGCAGGGCATTTTTTGGTTGCTACAGTGACAGGGACTGCCCCGCTGGCATTCAGTGGGCCGAGGACCGGGAATGCTAACTAGGGAGAACTGTCCCTCCCAAAAGGACAATTACACCTTGTTGAGAAGTACTGAGCTGCCTCCTGTTGGAGGCGAGGGGAGGCCAAGGCCCAGGGAGGGGAAAACGGCTTGCCAAGCTCGCACAGCAAACTGGGCACTAAGGCGGGTGGCACTCACTCCCTCGGGGGGAGCACTCCCAGGTGGTGGGCCTGAGACCCTCCCGACCCTCCAGGCCACCGGTACCAGGGATGCCATGGGAAATGTGTCTGGGAATGCCCCACAGCTCCCGCCAGCTGCTGCACCTTCCCCGCCCGTGCTGGCGGCCAGACGGCCTGACGTAGCTGAGGATGTGCCTGGAATGTGGAGCCATGAGCCCAGGGAGGGGCAGGCTGGGCCTGCAGGCTGGGGCCAGAGTTCCACAATTACAGTGTCCGGCCCCATGAGCTCATCCAAACACAGAGAAAACCGCCCTTTTGATCCAAGCCTAGGTGCCACGACACTTCAGGGCCCAGCCTGGCCCATGGCAGGTGGGGAGAGGCAAGGTCAGGTGTCCCCAAAATCAACCCCACCCCTCCAGAAGGTATGGCCGTCCTTCCTCAGATCTCCCAACCTCAGATCTCTACTACAGGCTAGAAGAGATTTTTTTTTTTTTGAGTTGGAGTCTCACTCCGTCACCCAGACTGGAGTACAGTGGCACGCTCCCGGCCACCGACCTAAGCCTCGACCTGCTGGGCTTAGGTGATCCTTCTGCCTCAGCCTTCCAAGCAGCTGGAACTACAGATGCACACCACCATGCCTGGCTAGTTTTTGTGATTTATTGCAGAGACAAGGTCTCAACCAAGTTGCCCAGGCCGGTCCCGAACCCCAGGGCTCAGGCAATCCTCTTGCCTCGGCCTCCCAAAGTGCTGGGATTATGGGCTGAGTCACTGAGCCCGGCCTAGAAGAGATTTTAAAACTGAAAATTATACACAAAAAACAGTGACAAAAGTATAACAAATCCAAACACCGCCATCACTCATCTGCAACGTCGTCAACCCATGACCCAGCCTGCCTCATCCAGACCTGCCCTCCACATCCACATCACTCCTCGTGTCTCATTTTGAAGTAAATCCCAGGCATGACATCATGTCACCCATAAATATTTCAGAGTATAGCCGGGTGCAATAGCTCACGCCTGTAATCTCAGCACTTTGGGAGGCGGAGGCAAGAGGATTGCCTGAGCCCAGGGGTTCAAGAACAGCCTGGGCAACATGGCAAGACCTCGTCTCTACAATAAATAAAAAAAAAAGAGCCAGGCATGGTGGCCCATGCCTGTAGTTCCAGCTACTTGGAAGGCTGAGGTGGAAGGATTGCCTGTGCCCAGCAGATCGAGGCTGTGGTGGCCATGAGCATGTCATTGCCCTCCTGTCTGGATGACAGAATGAGACTCTGACTCAAAAAAAAAAAAAAAAATTCAGTATGTGTCTCTAAAAGGAGCTTTCCTTCCAAAAAAACTAACAAAGAGTCATAATCATAACACCATGACCACACCAAAAAAATGCATAACTCCTGGTATTATCAAAGAGCTGATTAATGTTCAAATTTCAAATAGACATAATTGCTTTTTGACAGCTTGTTTGTTTAAATTTAGATTCAAATGAAGTCTACCCATTGCTACTGGTCAGGATGTCTTCTACATCTCTTGTGGTAAATGGGGTCTTTGCTTGTTTGTTTGGGTTTGCAACGTATTTATTAGAAGAAACTAGTTGTTGGTCTTGTGGCATTTTGTTCCATCTGGATTTTGCTGATTGCTGCCCTGTGGTATTTTTCAACAAGTTCCACTATCTGTCCTCTGTTTTTTTCTGTAAATTGGTAGATGATTAATCAGATTCAAGTTTCATATATATATATATATATATATATTTTTTTTTTTTTTTTTTTCTTTTTTTTTCCCAAGACTACACATCCTAGGTGCGTTGAGTTCTTCTATCAGGAGGAGGCCCATAGTGCCCAATTCTCTTTTTTTGTTATGTTAGCAGCCATTGATGATTCATCTCTTCAGCATTTATTAGCTGGGGCCCATTTATAAAAGAAACTTCCTTTCCTCTCTGATTTGATTCTGTAGAGATTCTGTTTGAAAGGGACTTTTAAAGTTTATCATCTTAGCCGGCTTGGTGGCTCAGCCTGTAATCCCAGCACTTTGGGAGGCCGAGGCGAGTGAACTGCCTGAGCCCGTGGGTTCGAGACCCACCTAGGCAACTTGGTGAGACCTCATCTCTACAATAAATCAAAAAAATTAGCCAGGTATGGTAGCGCACGCCTATAGATCTGGCTACTTGGAAGGCTGAGGCAAAAGGATTGCTGGAGCCCAGCAGGTTGAGATTGCAGTGGCCAGGAGTGTGCCACTGCACTCCAGTCTGGGCGACAGAGTGAGACTCCAACTCAAATAAATAAACAAATAAATAAATAAATATAAAGTTTATCATCTCCCCCAATGGATTGCCAGGGTAAGTGGGTCACAGAGGGCAAGTCCTTCACTAAAAACACACAGCACATTGGGAGCAGGGTCAGAACTCGAACCCAGATCTGCCACATTCTATGCAGCACAGGTCTGGAGGCAAGGTGGTGGAGCAGAGAGAGCACAGGTCTGGGACTCAGAGGCCAACCCACCATTCATAAGCAGTGGGCCATGGGCAGTCCCAATGCTCCTCTTTAAGTAGGGAATAAGCCCACCTCCCTGGCACAGCCCAAGGTTTGCCAAGGACCTTGGAGAAGCCTAGTCTGGCCTCCCAATATGAGGTTTTCACTAAGTCAACTCTCGGTCCATGTCTCTCACTCTAACTTTCCATGGATGCTTCAGAAACTAAGGACCCTGCCAATCCTCCCGAGGGCCCACAGGTGCCCAGGAGGGAGGATGTTTCTCAGAAAGCTCAGGCCTCTCCCAGCAAGATGGTGAGCTCAGGACTGGCCACATAATTTGTACCTTTTGACCAAAATTATTCAGCAGAGCATTAAAACAAGCACAGGGCCCTTTTGGTGCAGGGTTCTGTTGTGACAGCACAGGCTGCAAGCACACGAAGCCAGCCCAGGGTAAGTTCTGCATTTGAAAGTATGGACACATCTCGTCCGATTCAACTTGAAACTTGAGTGTGTAAGTCGGGACACATTCGCTGTAACTAACACAAATCCAAATCAAACTAGATTCAGTTAAGAGTGGAGCTTATAGTAAGCACTATTTGATAGTAAATGCTGTTTCTTGACTTTTAATCTTTTGAGTCAACCTGTGGACAGAGCTGTAAACACCTGATTGCGGAGCAGAGAATGTGAATGTCAATAACACAGAAAATATAAAAATGACAGCTGACAAGGGAGGGGTACGAATAAGTAGAGGAAATGGTAGGGACATGCACATTTATTCTTATTCTAAAAAGGGTGGGGGTTGGCCGGCGTAGTGACTCACACCTGTAATCCCAGCACTTTGGGAGGCAGAGGCAAGAGGATTGCCTGATCCCAGGAGTTCAAGACCAGCTCAGACAACTTGGCGAGAACTTGTCTCTATGATAAATCAAAAAATTAGCTGGGTGTGGTGGCATGTGCCTGTAGTTCCAGTTACTTGGAAGCCTGAGGTGGAAGGATTGCCTGAGCCCAGCAGCCTGAGGCTACAGTGGCCATGAGCGTGTCACTGTACTCCAGCCTGGGCAAGAGTGAGACTCCAACTAAAAAAAAAAAAAATAAAGAAAGAAAGAAAAAGAAAAAGGGTGGAGGAAACCAAAAATACTGCCTAAAGTTTAACAAAAGGAATAGACATTTAAATATAGGTCATTAGTAGATGCAAACTAGATGTACTATGCATTCCAAAATTGAGAGGGTTAGGAGTGTACCTTACATAAAAGTCAATGGATGTTGGTTGGTCTAAAGTTATAAATCAAGACAGAGGTGTATAAGTATATTAGGGTTATGGAGGTAACTATCAGAAAAAATACAAAATGAAACATGTAAACTAGTTTGCCTCTGGTGTGAAGTTGGGGTACAGAGGGAAGCCTAGGGCAGGAGTTTGGGGATTTCCTTCTTTCAATCATTTATATTGCAGGTTGAGCACCCCAAATCTGAAAATCAGAAATCTCAAATGCTCCCAAATCTGAAACTCTCTGAGCGCTTAAAGAAAATGTTCATTGGCACATTTTGGATTTGGGGTTCCTGGATTTGGGATGCTCGATTGGTTAGGACAATACAAATATTCCAAACTCCCAAATCTGAAACACTTCTGGTGCTAAGCATTTCAGATAAGAGACAGTCAACCTGCATTTTATTTGTTGCCATGTTCCTATATTATTTTGATAATAAAAAGGCAAAAAGGGCATGGAATCGGTTGTCTCCTAAAAGCCAGACACAGGAAGTCAGCTGACATCAGCAGCCTGCTTCAGAGCCTCAATGGCTCAGGATCCCCCGCACAGCCACTGGTGGCTCTAGGATCAGAAACTTCTAGCTCAAGGTCCCAGGGGGAAATGCAGAATATGCCAAGGAAGGACTCTGATTGGATCATATGTCCAGCCCTTGGACCAATCCAGGGCGTGATTGGCCCTACCAGGATCATGTGACTGACCACCTGGTTGCTAGGACATTAAAATACTCAAGGACAAGAGAGTCATAGAAGAGCAGTTGTCCAGGGAAGCGGGGCGCTGCGGCTGGAAGGAAGAAGAACAGACGCGGGGACAAAACAACAGATGCTCAAGGCACTGGGACCTACAAGGGTCAGTCCCTTGTGAAAGCAGCAGAGATGACCGCAACTGGGAGTTCCTGGGGAGCCGGAATGGGAGATGGAGACAAGGAAACGAATCGCTGTGATCCGAGGGAGAATGTGGGAAGAGCCGCAACAGATCCGCGCGGGGGCCCTGGGAGCCAGCACGCAGCGATCCACCGCCAGCCGGGGCGTTGAGTCCTGTCAATTCCGAGGTTCCCCCAAGGCTCCCACTGCAGCATGACGACGGGTTCAGTTCCCTTTCGGCTCAGGGAAATCACTTCACCTCTCTAAGCCCACTCTTCTAACATTGGGCTGAGACAGTAGGGTTCCCAGTCGGCAATTAGATTGGTTTGGGAACAGAGTACCCAGCTTGGTACACAGTAGGCACCTCCCTCCCAGGGTCCCAGAGCCACCCATCCACATCGCCAACTTTTTCTTCAGAGCTAGATAAGCTGCATTCATTTCAACGTAAGGCCAAAATATTCTCCTTAGAGCTGTCTCATTATCTGCTCCGTAAAGGATGCCAGTACGCTGTCCAAATGCCCCCAAATAACCTAATTGTTCCACACTTGTTGATGTACATCCCCACTAGAACAGAAGCTCCCTGAAGGCAGGCAGAGCACAATTCATTTTTGCATCTCTCTCTCTGGTACCTAGCATAATCGACACATATTCATAAAGATTTTAAAAATCGAATATATGAGTAGATAAAAGGATTAATGAGGTCCTAAAAAGGACACTTTCTAGGAAAACTGTGAAAATAAGAGAAAAGTTTGAGCCGGGTGCAGTGGCTCATGCCTATAATCTCAGCACTTTGGGAGGCTGAGGTGTGAGGATTGCTTGAGCCCAGGAGTTTGAGAACAACATCAGCAACACAGTAAGACCTCAGCTCCACAAAAATTAAAAATTAGCCAGCCGTGGCGGCACACACTTGTAGTCTTAGCTACTCAGGAGGCTGAGGTGGAAGGATTGCCTGAGCCCAGAAGGTTAAGGCTGCGATGAGCTGTGATTATGCCACTACCCTCCAGCCTGGGTAACAGTGAGACACTGACTCAAAAAAAAGAGATCAGTTTGCTGAGACGGATTCCTGGAAGCCCATCCAGTGGGTTCAGAGGTCAGCCAAGGACAAGCAGAGGCCAAAATGTGCACCCTGCCATTGGGATTGAGAGGCAGGGCACGTTGGATCAGACAGTGGACAATGGGCCTACTTCATTTGTTTGTTCAACAGACTCGTATTAATCACCTATCGTCTGCCAGGCACAAGGCACCTGGGATATATCAGCAGCAAACAGACAAGTCTCCCTACCGTCTGGGACCTAACATCTCGGGCATCACATGTGAAGGGCAGCCCTGACCCATGCATCCCCACGGTTGCATCCGCCTGGTGGCGTGCTTATAAGAATGTCAGGTTCAGTTACAGCTGTGATCATTTATAAGCACCTCCTGTATTCGTCAGGGCCATTTCTGTTTTAACAGAAACTCAAACTGGCTTAAGCAAATAAAAAGGAAAATTTGGTCTGATGTATTAATTCTTTTTTGTTTTTTGAGTTGGCGTCTCACTCTGTCCCCCAGGCTGGAGTGCCGTGGCACACTCACGGCCACTCCAGCATTGACCCGCTGGGCTCTGGCGATCCTTCCGCCTCAGCCTTCCAAGTAGCTGGAACTACAGGTGCGTGCTACCATGCCTGGCTAATTTTTGATTTATTGTAGAGACGAGGTCTCGCCAGGTTGCCTGGGCTGGTCGAACCCGTGGGCGCAAGCAATCCTCTCACCTCGGCCTCCCAAAGTGCTGGGATTACCAACCTCTGGTATTTTTAATACGGCCGGGTTTGGTGGCTCAGCCTGTAATCCCAGCACTTTGGGAGGTCGAGGTGAGAGGATTGCCTGCGCCCACAGGTTCGAGACCACCCGTGTAACCTGGCGAGACCTTGTCTACAATAAATCAAAAATTAGCCGGGCATGGTAGCGCGCACCTGCAGTTCCGGCTACTTGGAAGGCTGAGGCGGATGGATCGCCAGAGCCCAGCGGGTCGACGCTGGAGTGGTCGTGAGTGTGCCACGGCGCTCCAGCCTGGGGGACAGAGTGAGACACCAACTCAAAAAACAAAAAAATACCAGGGGTTAACTACCTTCTAACATGGTTGAATCCAGGAGCTACAAAGACATTGCCAGGACTCTGTCCTGCACCATCTCCTGGCTCCACTTTCTTCTGACTTCATTCACAAATGGGTGAATAGTAAAAACGGCGTCCGGTAACTCCAAGCTAATGACCTCAACAAAGAGTTAAGTACCTCTTTCCTGCTTGTTCCTGCAAACCTTTGGGGCCCTGTTACCGTGGCTGGCAGGACTTAGGTTCCACGCCCAGGCCTGAGCCAGTTCTTGTGGTCAGAGCATGGAATGTGGTGATTAACCTGGATTCAGTGGCAGACATGGGAATGGGGTGGGGAGAGCACCACTGACTCAGTGGGGCGTTTCCAGAAGACAGCGGGCTATTATCGGAAGAGGTGATGGTAGACAGGCAGCCTCAACACATCCCCTATGCCCACGCACCAGGCACAAACTAAGCCAAGCCCTCCAGCGGCCCCGTGCAATGAGACCATTCTTATCCCCATTTGACAGATGAGGAAACCGAGTACCTTACCAGCATCACATACCTCGTAAGTGGGGGATCAGGGAGTGCAGGTTATTTTGTACCACATAGAGAAATTAGTGGGGAGGCCAAAGCCTCTGAAATACAGTGGTCAGAAGTGATTGAACTGATGAGACCTAGTGAATGGTGGGGCAGAGATGAAAGGAAACAACCCCTGCTGCAGCTGGCACCATCCTTATCCCTGTCCACTCACCCATCCCTATAGCAACACATAAATTGCAGACTGTCGCTCATGTATAACCTTCCCACGCATCCATCTCTCGTGAGTTTGCTGAGGTAGCGTGGGGCAGGCGTTGGAGCCATGTTGCCCGGCTTCCTAGAAAACAAGGGATTACGCGCCGAGGCTTCATTTGGAGGCTGAAGCCCAGGGTGGCAAGAGTGAGAGAACGGGAAGTCAGGCAGGGCAGGATGCAAGATGATGGGCAGCTGTGCTGCCCCCACTTCCCAGCAAGCCTAGCCACAGTCTGGAAGAGGGAGGACGGAGAAGGAATCTGCCCTCCCACTTCCTATTGCTCCAAGTTCATCCCACAAAAGCAACGCTCCTCGCCTCTCCTCCCGCCCCCAATTCTGGGTTGCATTCTCCATCCAGCCCCTTCTGCAGCCATCTGGGAGCCGGGGCCCATACCCTGGGATGTGGTCTCAGGGAGTCAGAGGCGGGAAAGCAGCTGGTCAGCTACAGTTGTGGAACTGTGGGGACCCCATGGAGTCCTCAGCCTCAGCTGAGGCAGAGCAGACAGCCGAGAGCCTGGTGGACCGGGGCAGCTGAGAGGATCTGAGGAGGCACACAAGATGCATGTGACACACCCACATCCCAGCTCTGTGACTTAACTTCTCCATGCCTCAGTTTTCCTGGCTGACACATCTGTAGCATGGGAGGTGGGACTAAACTAGGGTTACCAACTTGGCATCCTCCAGACTTCTGGGAGAAGTGCATGACTTGTTGGTGCCAAGCCAATCATCATCACCACCATCATTTGTTTCTGGCTGGAGTGATTTCAACTCCAGGTCTTTCTACTGGCTTGTTCAGTGATTGAACAGTCAGCTCAGATACATGGTTCTGAATATGTCCTGAAGAATGTATGTGGGGAGGTGGATTCTGGCTTCATGTATGTAGTCTGTTTGGTAGACATTATCTTTCAAACCCTGAAACCCGCAGGGGGAAAGTAATATTGGTCTAGAGTGCTGGAAAGGTGAGGACCAAGGCTATGGCTCGTCTGCACAGTCCCTCCCAGCAACAATGTGTTCGGGTACCAGGATCCCTTGGGCCCCTTCCAAGCAGTCCCAAGTCCCCCTCATTAAGAAGCAACCAAACTTCCACATGGGGGAACTCTCTGTTCCTCCAGCTACATCACGGCACCTGGCTGTGTTCCCTGTGCCAGCCCTGCGATCATCAGCTATGTGATCTTGGATAAGTTGTTCTACCTCTCCGAACTTCAGTTTCCACAACTGTGAAATGAGACTGACGTCTAGGTATAAAAATCGAAACACACACCCATACGAGGAATGTGAAAGAAACGTGAATGTTCCAAACAGCCTTATTCATAATAGCCAAACTCTGGAAATGGCTCAAATATCCATGATCTGATACACGGATGAACAGACTGAGGTATATCCATACAATGGAATGCTACCTAGCAATGAAAAGGAGTGGATTTCTGATGCATACAACAGCACAGGTGAGTCTCAAAAACAGCTGAGCAAAAGAAAGCAGACATGAAGAGCTCACACTCTGCAACCATCTTAATATTAAATTCCAGAAATGAATCTCTAAGACAAGGGCAGATCAGTGGTTGTCTGAGGTCAGAGGAGTTAGCCACAAAGGTGATGAGGGAACTTTTCAGGGGAGACAGAGATAAGAAATGTTCTTCTGTATCTTGTCTGGGCATGGTGGCTTACACCTGTGATCACAAAACTTTGGGAGGGAGGCCGAGGCAGGAGGATTGCTTGAGGCCAGGAGTTTGAGCCTAGCCTGAGCAACATAGTAAGACCCTGTTCTCTACCCCCAAAAAAGATGTTTTATATCTTGATTGTGGTGGTAGTTACTGGGTACATACATTTGACAAAACTTATGAATTATACACTTAAAGGGTAGATTTTGTTATTTGTAAAGTATACCTCAATAAAGTTGATTTAAAAAAAATAAGACCAAAGATAAACACTGCCTATATTAGAACCCTTTCTGTGACAGCAGTCCAATTCAGGCTGGTTGGGGGGTGGGGGAGGAAATGCCTTGACTCGTAAAATCAGCTTAGTCCGGGATGTAATGGCTTCAGGCATTGCTGGATCCAGAGGTTCACGGATGACTGGTTAGCATACTTTGTCTCTTGGTTCTCTTTCCTTTCTTTTGGCTTTGTCCCTCAAGTGGAGGACAGGATGGTCAAGCCTATATCCTATCAACCAAGCAACTCCCTCAGAGTGAGAATGCCTCTTGCCTATAGTTGCTACAGAAGTCCCACAGTGCAGACTCAGGAGTCATGCCAGGCCTGGATCGCAAGCCTACATCTAAAGCCAGGGTGTGCTTGGCCCCACCCGAACCCCAGGGATACAGGGTGGGGGAGAGTTATCACTGAAGGAAAAGTGTTCACTGTTATCAGAGGGCCACAGAAAGCCAACCCATGGTCACCTCATACCTGGGAGCAGTGTCAGCACCTAACCCTACCTCCAGACAACTCTGCAATGTCCAGGTCATCAGGGATGGGACTGAACTCACTCAAGCCCAAGGCTACCTTTCTGTGATGTCACAGACTCTGCCTGTTAGTTAGATACAAGAGTCAAAACAGAAAGCGAGCACTAATTGCCTCCCCACCAGTCAAGTCAAACGGAAAGCGCTTCCGCCTGGGCCGGCCGTCTGCACCCAAGGAAGCCAACAGGGGAGGGAGGAGTTCTACAGGAGCCACTCTGGCCCGGGCCCAGTGGCACGCCTTGCACTGACGGCGTCTGGACTTGCAGGACAAACCCCCAGAGGGGAAGAGTGTCTGTGGGCGCTGGGCCTCAGTGGTGCCGACCAGAGAGGAATCCTGAGCAAAGAGGCAAGGACTGCAGCTTTTCAATCCTGAACGCTGTTCCAACACAGTTCAGCCAGGGCGGGAGGGCCAGAGAGGAGCCTGTGGGAAAGGCCATCCCTGCAGGATCAAGGACACATAGCACAGTCTGCAGGCTGAGACCACACTTCACTCCTGAGCCGGGCACCACTATTCCTGGGGCATCCCCTTGGCAGGCACCACATGCTCTCTGCTCAGCCTTCTCCTGGAAGGGAAGGGAGAGGCAGCCACAACTTCATCTCTATACTCAGAACAAGCCCAGAACACACATTCGCACTGGGAACTATTATGCCCATCGGAGGAGGCCACAGGCTCAGAAAGATGGGTGCTTTACCCAAGGACGTCGGCGCAGCGCCTGCCCTTGATGGGCCCCCTGGGCAAAGGCTGGTCCGAACCCCACTCTAGGAGCTCGAAGCTCTTGCCTCAGCCCCGTGTAGCCGCTGGGCTGCTGGCTGAGCTGGGGCTATTTCTGACCCAGGTAAGCCAAGGCAGCTTAGGGTTATCTCCCTGCCCAGCCCCCCAGAGAACCTGGACAAGAAAAGGCTGTGCTGATGCCCACTGACCCGTCTCCCACCACAGTGCTGGCTGAGTCTGGCCGCATGGCCATCCTGCTCTCTGGGAAGCAGGTTTCACGGACGCCATTGCCAAGAGTGTGCACTCTGCTGCAAAGGGCCGGGTGGGGAGACGGTGAGCCAGACTGAGGGGGGAGAGGGCTGATGCCAAGCATGGGAAGGAGTGGCCGAGCATGCAGGCCCTCCCTTCCGAAGGAAGCCTGAAGGCTGGCCCAGAGCCACAGGCCTCCGGGAAAGTGGTGCTCTAGGCTCCCAGATCCCATCTCCACCCTCCATGAATGAGGCAGGCTGGCCCCGGGCTCTGCAGGGCCAGCGGGGACGGGGACGGCTGACCGCTTCCTGGAGCCGACAATGCGCCCATCGTTAGCTCCCTGCGCTGGCAGCTTGCCCAGTCGGCCCGCAGGCCAGGCTGCTGGAGTCGAGCTCAGTAGGAGGAGGGAGGGGTAGGGACAGTCTGCTAGAGACCCAGGCACCCCCAGCAGGGCTGTGACCTAGCCGGCTCAGACAAGCGAGCCCCATGCAGGGCTGTGCTGCTTCCCAGATGCCACTGTCCAAGGAAAGAGCAGAGAACCAGCAGGCAGAGGTCTTGTGGCTGGCACCCGCCAGCTGGATGACATGGGCCAAGCCCCTTGAGTGTTCCGAACCTATAAAAAGGGGCTAATCTCCACCCTGCCAGGACCTGGGATTGGTGGCAGCAGGGCAGGCAGAGGCGGCCATGGATCCAGGCTGGCCGGGTGCACACAGCATGGGGAAACCAAGGGATGATTCCTCACCCTGCTGTGGGCAGGCACCTCCCCCAAGAGACAGCAGCCCCCACCCACACGCCCCAGCACACCACAGTGACAAGTGCTCGATTCTTACCAAGCATTGTAATATGCTTCTTATGTCATACATGCTAGTTAGGAATACTAATGAACAGTGTCACGGAAGCAGCACTGATCTTGGGGGTCAGAAGCTGTGGGTTTAGATCCCAGCCCTGCCATATCCCGTGTCCTCAGAGCAGTCTCCCCATCTCCTCAGCCTCGGTTTTCTATCTGTAAAATGCAGATCAAAAGATGACTGAGCGGCAGGGAAAATAATGGAAGTGAAAGACTGCCAACTGCAAATGGTCACATCCCTCGCTCAGGCATGGAAGGCAGAGTGGGAGGAAGCAGCTCCCATCTCTAACTTGTGGGCGTATCGCCCAATAGTTCTCCTCTGGCTGCTTAATAGAATCACTTGAGGAATGTAAGAAAAATAGCAACAACAAACAAAAACACCAGTCCCTGGGCTCCCTCCAACCCCCAGCAATTCAGACCCAACGGGTCTTGGGCAGGGCTTGTTTCAATGTTCCTCAAGGGATCTCAACATGCAGCCAGGTCAAGAAACCAGGCAGCAGCCACTAAGAAATCAGATGGGCTAGAGCCCACATGCCTAGCATCCTCACCGACAATTTCACCCATCCCGGTTTGAAGACTCAGGGCTGCTCAAACACCCTCCAGCAAGATCTCTGAGCTTCCTGGCTGGAGGCCAGTGGCAGCCCACTGTACATCCTGCTTGGTAAAAAGAAAATAAAGGCCTTCTGGCTCCTGAGGGCACAGGGCCACCACCCAAATGGGTTAAAGGATTGCCCCTTTCAAAAATTCGAATCCTGGGACAGGCACAATAGCTACTGCCCTATAATCCCAGCACTTTGGGAGGCTGAGGTAGGCAGGTTGTTTGAAACCAGGAGTTCAAGACCAGCCTGGACAACCTGGCAAGACCTTGTCTCTACAAAAAAACAAAAAGTTAGCCAGCCATGGCAGCGCACGCCTGTAGTCCCAGCTACTCAGGAGGCTGAGGTAGAAGAATCACCTGAGCCCAGGAGGTCAAGGCTGCTGTGAGCTGTGATCATTGTGATCATGCCACACTGTGCTTCAGCCTGAGCAACATTGTAAGACTCAACTCCCCCCCTCCAAAAATCCCAATCCTGCTAACCAGGTGGGGGTGTACAGGCATTGAGGAAAAAATGCTGGAAGGACACATGTCCTTAGCAGACATTATCTCTAGGTATAGACATTTACAAGCCTTTTCCATTCTTTTGTATTTTCAAAGACTCTATAGAAAGCAATTATTTTATAATTGGGAAAAACAGTAATCAGTTTCATATTTGATGTATTGCCTTTTTAAAAAAGGTGCTGTATGGTTTTCTGCAAATGTTTTGGGGTAAAGACTAAGGAACACATGCAGGAATAAGGAGGTTTGGGGGGATGGAAGGGCATGGCCAAGGGGCCTCAGGGGAGGGACACCTGATCTGAAGTTAGCAAATGCTAGGGAAGCTGCTCAGAGATGAGGGAACCTGCTGTAACACCCCTTGTTCGTAGCAAGTTGTGAGAATCTCCTTTCATGAGAGCCTACCCACCTCTTACCAAGAAGGGATAAATACCATCGTGTTAAACTTTACCTTAGGCCATGCGTGGTAGCTCATGCCTGTAACCCCAGCAGATTGGGAGGCTGAGGCAGGAGGATTGTGTGAGCCCAGGAATTCAACACCAGCCCGGGCAAGACCTTGTCTCTACAAAAAAAAAAAAAAATTAGCTGGGCATGGTGGTGTAATTCCAGCTACTCAGGAGGCTGAAGCAAAAGAATCACCTGAGCCCAGGAAGCGGAGGTTGCGGTGAGTTGTGATTATACCACTGCATTGCAGCCTGGGCAACACAGTGAGACCTCGACTCAAAAAGCAAACTTTAACTTGGAGCCGTCTCTTCCCCTGTACAGAAAATGGTGGAGGCACCCGAGTAAATGCGGCCCCTTAAGGGGCACACATGGCAGCCAGGCCAGGGCCGGGTGCAGCAAGGGGTGGGCTGGAAGGAGGACCACGGCAGCCGGGTCCAGCAAACGCTGAGCACATGTAGCCATCTTCTCAGGTGGTGAGAGCTTTAGAGCTGGTACCTGGAGACCTCAGAAGTACCTCCAGGATGGACTTCCCCTGCCGACCCCTGCAGTCGACGAGAACAGGGTAGCCCCACTGGAAAAGGCAGAGTCCTCTTGTCACTCTGTCCATCACAGGCAAGCCCCCTGCTCAGACTCGGCTGGAGAGCAAGATTCTGTGGCTTCAGGATTTGGCGACATCCTTGTGAACTGGTGTTTTGGCGTTAAGGGGAGCATGTCACAATTCGTTTCTGTTTAAAAAGGTATTTCTGCTTCTTGGCAATCGCCCCAGGAACCCCAAACCCATCCCCCTCAAGATAAGGCCTTGGCTCAACCAAAATACAGTCATGTGTCACTTAACCATGGGGATACATTCTGAGAAATGCGTCATTTGGCGATTGCATCATTGTGCAAACATTGTGGAATGTACTTACAGAAACCTAGATGGTAGAGCACACCTAGGCTTATGGTATGGCCTGTTGCTCCTAGGATGCAAACCTGTACCATGTGTGACTGTACCAAATGCTGTAGGCGATTATAACACTCTGGTAAATATTTGTGTGCCTGAGCACATCAAAACGGAGAAAAGGTATAGTAATCTTATAATCTTATGGGACCACAGTCATATATGCGGTCTACTGTGGACCAAAAAAACCCACTGCTACATATCTGTGGGGTGGGGTGGTCAGGCCAGGGGTGGGGGTAACTACTGAGAATGGAGGTGCCTCAGGAAGTGGAACAGGGACTGAGAACATTCAGCCAAGAAGGAAAAAGCTCCAGGATCACAGCTGGGGAGCGAGACCCCAAACCTGCTGCCACTGTATTTTCAAAATGGCTAGGGCACGGACTCTCAGAGAATGGGCTCTGAGGCTCCTTCTATTTAAAAAAACAATGCAAGTTCCTGTGCAGGTGCCGTCTCCACTCCTGCCCCAACTTCTCAGGAAAGTTGGGGGGGGTGTCCTGCCCAATGTTGTTGGCTTAAACATGACTGACCCCGAAGACGGCCTTCCTGAGGCCCAGCATGTGCCACTGGGCTCTTCTAACCGTTCACTGCACGAAAGCTAGGGAACCCCACGCTCTTCTGGTCCCTGATATTCCACATCCAACCCTCCCCCCATCCCACCCTTCACCGAAAGAGAAGTTGTGAAAACTGTATGCAAACAAAATCATTTTAACAATCAGTCCCCATTTACCCTTATTTTGGGAGGTACATTTCAATCTGACCCCAGGAAGTTCCTCCCATTCCAGAGGGGCCAGGTGGGCAAGGAGTGGGTTGGTGGCCGCTGTCCGATGCACACTGCAAGAACAATAAGGATTTTTAGGGGCATTATGACTGAGTCAGAAAACACAGCTGCCCCTGAAAGTCCCTCATTTTTCTTGCTGTCCTTGAGTATCTCCAGGTGAGCAAGCAGTCGTCTGGCTGGCCCAGGGAAGCCAAGGTGAAGCCGCTGTCCCCTCACCCGACACTGGCCCACCTCCCAAGCCCATGGGAAGTTCTGTGGTGGGTGGGAGCGTCTCCAGCGAGCCACAGTTCTCTCCAGTGCTAGCCTTGGCCCCTGGCTGCACGCCCCCCCCCCCGCCCTCCCAAGGCACACCCAGGAATGAGCAGCCCTTGTTCCACCCAGAGCCAACTCAGAGCCCGGTGCCTTCTGCCTGCAGGGAGCCAGGGACTCACATCCTGGCGGAATCCCAAGTTTAGGGCACCCCCAATAACTAGGGAATGTGGCAAGAGCTGGGGGAGGATCGTGTGGCCCTTGTCTTCACAGGTAGGGTGTGGACCATCTCAAGAGACTGACCATCTCAGGCCTGACATGACACATGGATGGAAGAGTGAGCTGGCCTCCATCCTTCTCATCACCAGGGCCTGGCTGAGGCCAGGCTGGGTTCAGGCAAAGAGAAGAAAACAGTAGCAGGTGCCTGGAAGACCAACCCAGGCCAGAAAACTGGGGGGAGGATCAACCTCGACACTCCCAACCCCTTTTTAAGAAGCAACGGGGCTGGGCTTGGTGGCTCAGCTTGTAATCCCAGCACTTTGGGAGGCCGAGGTGAGTGGATTGCCTGAGCCCACAGGTTCGAGACCTGCCTAGATAATTTGGCGAGACCTCATCTCTACAATAAATCAAAAAATTAGTCGGGCGTGGTAGCGCGTGCCTGTAGTTCCAGCTACTTGGAAGGCTGAGGCGGAAGGATCGCCGGGGCCCATCAAGTCGAGGCTGCAGTGGCCGGGAGCGGCCACTGCACTCCAGTCTGGGCGACAAAGTGAGACTCCAACTCAAAAAAAAAAGAAGCAACGGACACGAGTTTCGGGCAGGAATGGGTACCTAAACTCTGGTTATGCTTCTCCACAAGCAGCTGTGGCCTTAGTTACCCTGTCTGTAAAATGGGCCTGGAAGGAGCTAAGCTCCCACCATCCTCTCCCCCATTTCAAAGGAAAAGCATAAGAGGAAATGAGAGAATTTCAGCTCTGTCACAGAAACAGACCGAAGGGACTGTTCCTGGAAGGCTTAAGGTCACAGATCCCATCTCCCATGGGAGGTGGGAGGCAAGAGACTGCCTGCAGAAAAACAGCATGCCCTGGGGTGCTGGGGTGCTGAGCCGGATGCAGCCCTCAGGCCAGTCCTCCCTTCTCAGCCACCACCACCCACCCTCAGGGAAAGGTAAGAGCCTCACATGGGCCTGAGTGGGAAGTTAGGTCCACCCTGAACTCTTCTGTGGAAACAGGGTACGGTGGGCAGCAAAGACAAGCGTGAAGACATCTGGAATGTCTGGTTTCGGGTTTAAATCAATGAGCTGACAAGTTCTGCTGGGACTTGCAGGCAGGAGGAAACTGTGGTAGGGTGAGGAGATGGTCAGAAAGTAGCCAGGAAGGAGAAAGGGAAGCAGTTGGGGAACAATTTGCTTTTCTTATGGGAGAATGGGGGGGGTCCAGAATCAGAGCTTTGTTGAGGGTCCTCCTTAATGTCCCCAAACCCAAGTGACACTCCAGGGTAGCCAAGGGTCAACAGGGCCCATACTAGGAAGGCATCAGGGCCCACACTAGGAAGGACCCCAGACCCTAAGCCTTTTGGATCCCCGGGGAACACAGTCCTCTGAGCCCCACAGTGGAACTGCCACCCATCTGTGTAACACCACCCAGCAACAGGAAACTTGTCCCCTGAAGCCAGACCACTGTCCCTGGCACCCCAGTACAGCTGGAATCTGCCCAGCTCGCCTGCTGGGAAATTGCCCAGTCCAGCCTGACACTGCACCCGCTCCTTGGGGCCTAGTCATGGGTTCTGCTGTGTGTACAGAGAAACACTCGGCCGTTCAGCACACAGGAGGCCCCTGTGGTGAAAACACATCCCCACAAAAGACAAGCGGCCAGCCTGGGGGCACCATTCTTCGCTTATTCGCGTGTGACCGCATGGGAATCACTTTGCTTCCCAGCCTCAGTCTTCACGTCTGAGAACGAGAGTAATAACCCTATTTTGCAGGGCAACGTAAGGGTTGAGGAAAAGAGAGCCTACCAAGTGCTCAGCAGGCTCCTAACAGACCCCAAGGGCAGGGCCTGGGCCATAGAGGATTCTTCCTTCTGAGAAGAAATTTGGGGCCTCACCACCAACCCTAAGCCCTGATCTGTGCCTTCCCGCCCCCTATCCCCACCACCCAGCTCCAGCCTCAGCCCTCTCAAGCTGTCATTCTGGCACCCCCAACATCTGCCAGGAGGGAGCTTTCTACCCTGACCAAGATCCCAGCCATGTACTCCACCAGCAAGACACACCTAACAGTCCCCACACAAAGGGCTGGACAGCAGGACCATGTCGCACTGCACCCCAGGAGCCCAACTCCATAGCCTGCACCCCTTGCCTGATGTGCTCGCTGCCTGGCATGCCCTCACCCCACGCATGCCCTGCAGCTAGTGGCAATACCCAGCTTCCTGCTTATAGGCCTTAGGCAGCTCTAACTAAAGCCCTCTGCTCTTACCTCAAGAGGTGTCTGAAGGACTGAATGCATTCATTCATGGAAAAGACTCAGAACCGTGTCTGTGCCAGGCACAAGTGTCCGATCAAGATGGGCTCTTGCCACCATTCCCTGCTTTGTTCTCCAAGACTTGGCTCTTATGGGGTCTTCCTCGACCCCAGCACCACCCTAGGTTAGCGCTCCTTCCTTCTCCCCGTTCCACTGGCCCCAGGCTCATCGCACTGTGCCACACTGTGTTTTACCTATTGGTCCACCTCACCAGAGCACGGCCCCAGACCACCTGCATCACCACATACATCTATTAACAGTGCTGACAGCTCTCCCCCCCCCCCCGGGGTGGGGGCTACCAAGAGGCACTGGAATCTGCATTGCTAACAAGCTTCTCCTGTGGTTCTCCCAAGTTTGAGAATCACTGTGCTGGGCCATCTTATTACCATGGTACAAGCGGCGCTTGGTCCGAGTGCTCAGAAACAAAGAGGTGGGGTCGGGGCAGCTGCCTTGACAGTGGCTAGGGGATCCCATGCCCCATGCTATGCTAGGTATGTAAAGGTGGCCATCGGGCTGGGCTTTGACAGCAGGGCTGACCCACCACCAAACATGCCAGCCACCCAGGCCAGTTCCACGAGCCTCCTGAGCGCTCCCTTCTTCTGGGGCCGATAGGCCACCAGGACTTCCCAGGGAGCTGCAGCGTATACAGGCTCCCCTCTAAACGCAGAGTCCCTGAAACAGTCAGCAGCCCACAAAACCATGGCAGAAGGAAAAGCCAAGTCAGCCAGGAGTCAGCCTTTGTTTAGAATTTGCTTTAGAAAGAAAGACACACGCTAGCCCTTCCCTGGCTAGGAAAGATGGTGATCCAAGCAGAGGGCAGGAGCCCCAAAACGTCTTGGGGGGAGCCTCCTACAGAGTGAAGCCACTGGGCATATGCGGGGACACTGGGGCTTGTGGCAGGGGCTGGCTGAGAAGGTCTGACCCTGGAGCCTGCGGAGTCCAGGGCAGACTTGAGTCAGGGGCCAAACATCCCTGGCAGAGAGAACTGGGGGCGGGAGGAACTGGGGTGCTCCCAGCACAGAATATGGGAGTGAGCTCTGCAGGGTCTCGCCCTCCTTCCACCCGCCCCAGCCAGTCTGCCCCAGACCAGCCCACTTCGGGAGGTGAGAGTCAGCAGGCACGGCTGGACTTAAGCCTCTGAGGCAATTAAATGCCTTCTTGGCCTTGATGGCCCAACCCACCCTTGCAGGACATTTGGGCCTGGGATGAACAGGCCAGGAGACCTGAAACTCATCCACCAGAGCCGCTGGGTTTATGATAATCAACCTCCCTCTGCCAGAAATTCTTTTGCTAAAAGCACATCATCGGCTCCCAAACACTCATTCTCAGTCCCTCAGTTCCCCCCACGCCCCACAACTCTCCTGAGACTAGGCTCCCCCAGCCCTGCCTGGTCCGATGCTGACAGCCAGCAGGCCTTGGGGCTTGGCTCAGCCCCCAAAACTCATCAGTGGGTGGAGACCCGAGTGCCCTTTGGCAAGGCTGGACCAGGGCCCTGCATTTGTCCACACAAAAACACACTCCTGCCACCGAGGCTAGTCCAGCACCTTCCTTTCAACCATGTTTCCAGACCACCCAGAGAAGCGAAAGCAAGGAGTGGATGCTGGTGCTAAAGCTGCAACTTTTATCTCTTCAAAGGCCACTCCATGGGGGAGCGAAGCAAGACAAGCAGGCCAGGCAGGCAGGCAGCGAGGCTAGAGTCCGGGGAAGAGAAGAGTATGCATTTATCCTTCTGACAGAGAGTCAGCAGACTACAGCCGAAGAGCCATCCTCGACCACCACCTGTTTTTATAGTTTTATGAGATCGCAGGTAAACGTGTTCATTTATACATTTGCTGTGTACATAGCAAATACAGAATAGTAGCCACAGAGACTCCATGCCCTCAGAGCCTAAAACGTTGACTATTTGGCCCTGCACAGGAAAATTTTGATGACCCCCAGCTTCTGACCAATATTTGGTTGGCACCTAGTATGCACCAGGCACTGAGCTAGGCACAGGGGACACAACAGGATGAAACCTGTTGAGCCTTCATGAAGTTTCAAGCTTGGCAAGGGAAGGGCCTGAGGGTCATGGGGACAGCAAGAGACACAGCTGGGAGAGATACAGCTGTTGTGGCATCTGGCCCACAGGCTCCTTCCATAACCGAAGGGAAGACAGGCCCTGGGAAGGCTGGGATTTGGCCCCCATCTCTGGGCACGCAGCTGCTGTCATCTTTATTAAGCTAATGTCTGCAGGTCCACAGGGCTTGCAGTCTCTTACACTACAGGGCCACAATCTCTTACTCCAATCTTGAAGCCATACGTAGTTCCGAACTTTTCAGGTTTTAGAAAGGGAATGTGGGCTGGGCTCGGTGGCTCAGCCTGTAATCCTGCGCTTTGGGAGGCTGAGGTGAGTGAATCGCCTGAGCCCGCGGGTTCGAGACCCGCCTGGGCAACTTGGTGAGACCTCATCTCTACACTAAATCAAAAAATTAGCTGGGCGTGGTAGCCCACGCCTGTAGTTCCAGCTACTTGGAAGGCTGAGGCGGAAGGATCACCGGAGTACAGCACGTCGAGGCTGCGGTGGCTGGGAACGGCCACTGCACTCCAGTCTGGGCGACTGAGTGAGACTCCAACTCAAAAAAAGAAAAAAAAAGAAAGGGAATGTGGTGCCTACACTTCATGTTATGCAACATTTCAGGAGGGCATTGCCCAGAATCACATTAATATCTCTGCAGTGAAGTCCATGAATATTCATAACCCCCAGGATAAATACAGACCAGAATCATCTCAAGTCAGTTTGGGTCAGGTCTTCCCACTAACTTAGTGATAAAAACAACTTTTGAGTTTTCAGAGTTTTGGGGGGTTCAGAATTTTGGATAGAAGGGTGGTGGGCCTGCACTAACCACAGTTACAGAATCCCAAAGCTGGATCCTGACTCTGTCCCCCTGGTCTTGGTGGGACATCCTTGGGACCCCTGCCAGATGGCCCCCACTGCTACCTGGCACAAGAAAGTACACCCGAGGCACACAGTAGGTATGCACTGAATGAATTCATACTACCAAAGAACAGCTACTAACATGACTGATGAAAAAGGTAGAAAAGTAGTATTTAATGCCAACCATTGCTGGCTTCTGTATCAAGGAACAGAAAAAAACCAACATAAGTGAAAAATTTCCCCAACTCCACTTACTTGGGACAAGGAAAATAAATAGTGTTTGGGTCACTGTTATCGCCTGATGGGCAGGGCAGGCACATGAGGATTTGGGAGAGCAGGTGAGTGAGTGGGTGGGAGCGGAAATGGAAAACCCCATTATTCTTCTCCCTTGTGTCCTTCCTCAGAGTCTCCCTGTGGCCAAAGTTCCATTTGGAAATCTAAAATAATTTATCTCATCACAAATTCCCAACAGCTAATTAGAAAAATGTACTAATTGGATAATCTGGCTTCAGATGTTCTAATTATACTCCTTGGGGGGGGGAGATATGGAGCTATATGGCACTTAATAGCACTTCTTCTAAGAAAGGCAAAGTAGACAGAAAGCCTGAAGTCTAAGGTTCAGAAAAAGTCACCTTATGATAGCAGTGATACTGCTGGGATATTTTAATATACATTATCTATAAACAGATGAACCATCCCTCTAAAATGCACAATTCTTCTGCATTAAAGTCCATCTGAAGAGATATTCTTTCTTTTTTTTTTTGAGTTGGAGTCTCACTCAGTCGCCCAGACTGGAGTGCAGTGGCCGCTCCCGGCCAGCGCAGCCTCGACCTGCTGTGCTCCGGCGATCCTTCCGCCTCAGCCTTCCAAGTAGCCGGAATTACAGCCGCGCACTACCACGCCCGGCTAATTTTTTGATTTAGTGTAGAGATGAGGTCTCGCCAAGTTGCCCAGGCGGGTCTCGCACCCGCGGACTCAGGCAATCCACTCACCTCAGCCTCCCAAAGCGCGGGATTACAGGCTGAGCTACCGAGCCCGGCTGAAGAGATATTCTGACCATAACTCCCACCAGATGTCTTGGGATTAAGTAGATTTCCCCCCTTTTTAAAGCAACACAGTCCCAGCATCCTGAAATGTCATACCCTCTATTTCTTAATAGAGTACTCCTATGAATGACTACCAGAAATTTCCTCATTGCCTGAGATTTCTAAACCCCAAATTGGGAAAGAGGTTCTCGATTCCATTGGTGATTGCAACCTCACCCCGGCACTGGGCAGATTTCTGGGAGGGATTTTGCTCAGTGATTGGGAAATGCTGTCAGCCTGCCTGACAACACGGTCTTGTGGTAAGAAGGGAAGAGAGGGTGGCCAGCGGGAGAAGGTGTACGTGTGAGTGTGCTCTGGACAGGGCATCCCTCCTAAAGCCTGCAGGAAATGCCCAATGTCGCAGGGCCTGGCATCCCTGCCCAGTAAGCCACAAGCTGCCCGTGAGCTCCAGGGTTGTACTGAGTCAGGGCTTACCGCCCCTCATGGGGAGGAGATGAGGAGGCAGAGACTGCCACCTGCAAACATCAGGCCTGCAGCCCTGCCATCCTGGTGAAGAACTGGGAGGGCACTGCAACTCCTTGTGGAGAGGACACAGGTATCCTCTCCAGCCCTTGGCAGGACACATGCTACCCATCTGACAAATATCAGGTGCCCTAACAGGGGAGGGACTAGCCAGGCACACATGGCCTGGGTTGACACAGGACTGCAGAGGGCACCAGGGGTTGGCACTGGCCAGTCAAATTAGTTTCACTTTCTGGGTTCCTTCCCCCCACCGCAGGTCACTTCTCACCCTAAAGGGAGAAAATGTCCTTTAAATGCCAAGAGAGAAAATCCTTAGAAATGTCCCTTGTCATTCTGTTTCTCTGGGCTATGAGGCAGTACACGACTGCAGTGCCCTCTGCCTCTGTTGTACATTTTCTTTCTCTCTGAGGACAGTTTTTCTCTGAAGACTGGGTAACTACAGGTTTTGAGAAAAACCCTACTGGATCTCAGAAAACGATCCCCCAAAAGATGGCGCTTTGCCACGCTGACAACTCAACTCAAGGAGACTGGAAGACCTCAGAAGCAAAGTCACTCTGACCTCCTGCCCTCCCGGCCCTCGCCCCTTTTCTAGCAGCGAGTCGAACTCCTCTCCCCCAGAGCAAGGCTCGCTACCTAGAAATGTCACTTTCGCCCTGCTCGACCCTCATTCCGGAAGGTCCTTCCCCATACCCAGAAGGAAGGAATGTTACAAAGAGAGGCCAAGAAGAATCTGAACAGACAGGCCTTGCTGGGTTTCCTTCCTCCTGCGTTCTATTTTCATTAGCTGACACCCTTTTCTCCAATCATATTTCTCCACGGCTGTCCATTCTTCTTTGAACTGAGCATAAAAACTGTTTTCCAGTCGGGCTTGGCTCAGCCTGTAATCCCGCACTTTGGGAGGCTGAGGTGAGTGGATCGCCTGAGCCCGCGGGTTCGAGACCCGCCTGGGCAACTTGGTGAGACCTCATCTCTACAATAAATCAAAAAATTAGCCGGGCGTGGTAGCACGTGCCTATAGTTCCAGCTACTTGGAAGGCTGAGGAGGAAGGATCGCCGGAGCCCAGCAGGTCGAGGCTGCGGTGGCCGGGAGCGGCCACTGCACTCCTGTCTGGGCGACAGAGTGAGACTCCAACTCAAAAAAAAAAAAAAAACCCGTTTTCCCTGGGTATTTGGGTCTTCATTTCTGAAGGCTCCCACGTCATGTAAAACTTTTTTTTTTTTTTTGAGTTGGAGTCTCACTCTGTCGCCCAGACTGGAGTGCAGTGGCCGCTTTCGGCCACTGCAGCCTCGACCCGCTGGGCTCTGGCGATCCTTCCGCCTCAGCCTTCCGAGTAGCCAGAATTACAGGCGCGTGCTACCATGCCCGGCTGAATTTTGATTTATTGTAGAGATGAGGTCTCGCTGCCCAGGCAGGTCTTGAACCCGCAGGCTCAGGCAATCCACTCACCTCAGCCTCCCAAGGGCGCAGGATTACAGGCTGAGCCACCGAGCCCGGCTTAAAACTTTTTTTTGTTTAGAGACAGGGCCCTACTCTGTCACCCAGCCTGTAGTGCAGCGGCGTGATCATGGCTCACTGAAGTCTCAGCCTCCTGGGCTCAAGCGATCCTCCTGCCTCAACTTCCAAAGTACCTGGTACTACAGGCATGTGCTACCATGCCTGGTTAATTAAAAAAATTTTTTTTTGGTAGAGAACAAGTCTCAGTATGCTGCCCGGGCTGGATTACAGTGGCATGATCTTAGCTCACTGCAACCTCGACCACCTGGGTTCAAGTGATCCTCCTGCCTCAGCCTCCCGAGTAGCTGGGACTACAGAAGCACACTACCACATCCAGCTAAATTTTTATGTTTTGTAGAGACAGGATCTTGCTATGTTGCCCAGGCTGGTCTTGAATTCCTGGGCTCACACAATCCTCCTGCCTCAGCCTCTCAAAGTGCTGGACATAAAGTGATTACATAAATTTGTCATGCTTTTCTCGGGTTAACCTCCTTGTTACAGGCGTGTCAGTCAGGACCCTTCAGATGGGGAGGAAAGGTATCACACCTTTCCACCCCTCCAACCCCAACTACGTAACTTCAGTCCCCTGGGTGGTTTAGCTCTAATATGATTACACATCTAAATGCAATAAACGGAGCAAAGTGGTATTATTTTTCTGGGAAAAACCAACATCATAAAAGGGTCTTTATTGAATCAAAGGCCTATGAACTGTTCTCTTGCCTAATTATGGCTCCCAAGTGAACAAGGCTGGGTTTCCAGGCAGGACTCCTCACAATTCTCCGGCCCAAAGACCAATGGGATATTTGTCACAACTTGTGTAACTACACCAAAATCTAGCAAAAGGACGAAAGGGAGAATGCCAAGATAGGATGGCAGCAGTCCCCTCCTCCACTCGGGCTCAGGAACTGGGGGTTGGTTCTTGGGCTGCTCCCTACTTTAAGCGGCTGCCCCCTGTTCTACCCCCAGCCTCTATATTCAAAGTCAGGATCCTGGACCCTGCCCCTCGTCACTGTCAAAGTTTAAGTGGTTTTCCAGCGTCCCGGCACTGCCCCCCTCACTCCATCGCTATAGAAAAGACTCATTGTCCACATGTGATACTTTGCCAGATGTTTCAGCATTCAGAGATTTGGCCAAGGTTAGTGTGCGCCCGACCTGAGCAGAGATGAACGCCTGCCATCACCAGACACAGGAGGAGAGTGTGTTTGTCTCAGGCCAGGGGAGGGCTCCCTCCATACCAGCCAGCTGGGAGCAAGCAGCCAGGGTAACTCTCCCCAGATATGCAGTGGTCTGGCCAGGCAAGCTGGAGACAAACATTTTGCTTATATTCAACTCCTAATTCCATGTATCTGCTTAATCGTCCTCGAAGTTCCAAGAGCAAAGACACATATTCTTCTTTGTTTAAGTGTGTGCTCCCTCAACCCCCATGTTCTTAAGCCCATGACACCAAGCTCAGCAAGAAGGGATTCAGGAGGACCTCACCCTGACCCTCCCACTAACCTCAGGTTCAAGCATAGTGATTGCAGGATCACACCCCTGGGAAAGGCAGTGACCCTGGCCCCCACCTCTGACCCCCACTCCAGCCCCTTGCAAGTGGTGGGTATGTCTCACAGCAGAAGCAGAAACCACCCAACCCACCCCCACCCCCACCCAGCACTGGCTTTTCTTCCAGTGTTTTCTCCCCAGATAGTAAGCCAGCAAGCAGGCTTGCCAGCCTCAGGTCATCCTTCCTTGACCTCTAATGAGGTTTGTTCATCGGCCCATGGGCCCTGGGATGAACTATGGTGTCACTTGGGAAAAAGCTACCACATACCACCCCACCCCACGCGCCTGGTTTCACACAGGCATTCTTGTTCAATCCTCATAACTCCTGCCAAGTGGGAGTGTATGATCACAGACAGGGAAACTGAGTCTTGGGAAGGTGACACTGGCTCGGCCCAGTTAGTCTACAGGAGAGCCAAGTTTCTGACTCCAAAGCCAAACCCTTTCTCCAGCACCTGTCTTAAACAGACAAGCATTTTCTGTCTTCAGCTGTCGCCTGAAAAACCAGGTGCTATCAACAAATAAGCAGTAACGCGATCGAATTCTTTCCAGAAGAGTGGGAGAGGAGGTCTACCTGACAGTGGACATGGAAGAAAAAGATAAAGGATCATTTCTTCAACACTTGCTTAAGAGACCAGAATGTAAACCTCTGTCAAAAAAGGAAAAGCCAGTGCTTTTTCCCTTGAACCCCACACCCCCCAGGGCAGAAATCCAGTGAGAGGAAGCGAGTTTCATGAGAATGAACCACGGATCCAAATTTCCCAGCTGCACATCTCAGAATCCCTCCCCCACCCCTCCCACTTCTCCAAACCACAGCCCTGGGCTCCACCCTGTGCCCTCCTCGGCACCTCAGAAGAATGCTAAGGCTGGGGGAGGGGGGTGAGGTTTACTCAGTCCAGTCACCCCCAGACAGAGAAGGGGACTCCCAGCCCAGAGAAGCAGAGCTGAGCCTGAAATCAGGCAATGATTCTGCTTGGCACCTCCCTCCCCAGTTCTTCTGGGCAGCAAAAACGCAAGGGTCTGGCTACAGGGCGATTTCAAAATTCCCCAGACCGTGCCAAGGGGAGGAGGGAGAACCCACAGTGGGTGAGAAGTCACCTGCTCTGGGTCCTGTACGCCCTGCTCCCTGACCAGGGTCAGTGAAGACTACTCTGAAGAGAGTTAATTCACTTAATTTCAAACCATCTCCAGTTTGAAATTCTAAATAAAAACATCACTGTGCCAGGAAAAAGTCAAAGCCCCACAAAGATTACTCTGTGACCTTTTTTTGGAATATCAACAATTATTTTCTCCTCCCTCATCCCCCCTTCAATTCTGCCCCCTGCCTGACAGGTCCTACCAGAGTCTGTCTAGCTGGCCACAGGAGGAATAAGCCAGAGTGCCCAGCGCGGCTGTGGCAATTCAAAGGCCTTTCCCGGCACTGCCCGGTGTCTGGCCTGCGGAGTCCTCGGGCCTCTGGAGTGGCGGCAGTGCACAGCAGATGTGCGATGTGGCCCCATCTGCTAGTTAGGGTGCCTCCAAGGACTCTGCGCTGGCAAATCCAGCTCTGGTCACCTCCAGTTCCACAGTCCCGGCTTGCTGGCTCCAACCTGGGAGGCTGCCGCAGAAGGCCAGGGGTCCACTCCTGCTGCACCCAAGGCCAATTGGGAGGCTCTGGGACAGTCCCTTCCCCTAAGTCTCAGACTCGCCATACCCCTCATCTGCTCTCCGAGCTAGGGTAAAAATCAAAGTGGGCAGTGAGGGACCATGCCTGTCTCACTCACGGATACCTTAGACTGGCTGGGACACCGGCAGACTTGGTGAACCCTAAAAACTGAGGGAACTGAGACTCAGACAGAGGAAGGGCTCCCAGATGGCATCCCAGCTCAGGATTCCAAAGCCGCTGCTCCCAGGGGGTTAAGTAAAGTGCCCAAGGCCAGGTGCTATCGAGCAATGGAGTCTGCCTTCGAGTCTGCCAGACCTACAAACCCGAGGTCTCAATCACTCTGCACCCATCTCGACCAACACGTACACACACGCAGATTCAAAACAAGAGAGCGGGGGGGCGAAGACTACCAGCCGCAGATCTGCTGGTTTGTGCCAGATGCCCTACACACGTTTTTCATAAGTCTCACCACACCCTTACAAGGTAGGAATCAGCACCTTCATCTCACCAGGGAAGACGCTGGGGCATGAAGAAGTCACCTGGCCAGAGACACCCAGCTGGCAAGCAATAGTTCAAACCCAAGCACACCTGGACCCAAAGTGTACCTCCATGGCGCTCACACCGGGTTGCTTTGAAAGAAGAACCCTCATGGAAACCAAAAGGATCCTTAGCTTCAGAGACAACTCTCTCCCAGGGACTTATCAAGGATTAAGAGTGCTGCTCTTTTGTGTAAAAAAACTGAGACTGGCCAAATATTTACCAGCCCGTGAGGAGAGCCACAGACCAGCCTAGCGGCATCAACTCCTCACATAGCAAGGGCAGCTGTTGCTAGACAAACTTGGGGATAGACTCCTCACCATCAGGGAGGATTCAGACAGTTCAGCTCTGGGCAAAGAGGCACCTTGGGAAGCCTGGGAAAGCCCCTAGAGTCCCAGCAGGGATGGCCACCCCTAAAACCCGGGGGGGATTTCTTCCAAGTGTCTGAACTTCCGAGTTGCTAGGACCTGGGGGTGGAAATGAGAGCATCTGCTTCTCCCAACACTGCCTCTGTCATTCCACTCCTGCTGGGCAAAAGTTGATCTCCCATCTTTCATAGGCTGGAATTTTGTTTTTCTTAAAAAAAAAAAAAAGCCAGAAAGGCAAGGTTAATTATTCACCAGACTGCAATTTACTTAAGAGTTGTGGGAATGCAAGTTTCTTCCCAGTAGGCAGGACCTGGAGTCCAGTTGGATTTTAGGAGTCTTCCGTAGGTCTCCCTGGGGGTCTGGCTAAACTCCTCTCTTTCTCATCAGCTTTCTACCTTGTATTTAGCTGTTTTCTGATGAAAGCTCCAGGGCAAACAAGTCTGAAGTTCAAGCCACTTCCCCTAGAAACCCTGAGGTTCCCATCTTCAAAGGATGGACTGGGGGTAGGGCCAGGGGCCAGGAAAGAGGCATCTGCTCCAAGAAACTATGAATTCAAAAGGGAGAGCAAAATCAGAAAGCTCTCAATGAAAACACAATTCCTAAATACAGCAGCTTAAATGAAAGCATAAATCAGCTGCTCAAGGCCAGGCTAGCCCAGCCCACTGCATAGCTGATTCAATCACATTCAGCAAAGGAAAAAACCCAAGAAGGAAAAACCTAATCACTCACTTCCCCCAAAGAAATGAAGCACCAAGTCATTTCCTAAAAATCCCTAAAACCCTGGCTAGACCCAGAAAGAATAGGGCACAGCCTTCGGGAAGACTGCCAGCCACCTGGACCAAGCCAAGAGCGCTCAGGACTTAGATTCCCAGGAATTTATGTCCTCCGTCCCCAAGCTTGTCCCCTCGGGCTGGGTGCGAAGCAGCCAGCTGGGCGTGCTTTACCGCACCTCATTGCTCCAGCCCACTTCTGGGATGTTTTACGACCACGCAATATTCTGGAGATTTCCACTTCATTTACTTTTAGATACTGGTCCCCAGGGCTGGAAAAGGCCTCAGTTCAAAGGGAAAATATTGTTTTCCCAACCTGATTCAGTGCTCCAAAGAGAGCATTTTCTTAATAAGGGGGCAAGGTCTCCAGTGGAAGCTCCCACCACCAGTTCCACTACTAGACAGTTCTGCCTCAAAATTGAGAATTTGTCAAGACACTTGGAAATCTACTCCATGGCCAAAGCTACTGGCATAATTCTGGCATCTGCAAGTTCCACTGGCTGGTGCCAGGAAGACAAAGCTCACATGGACAAAAATTCAGGCCAACTGATGGGCTCCTTGGCCAGTCCTGCCTCAGTGACTCCAAAGTTCACCCAACTGCCCTCCACACGCCTGGCTTCCCTCTGTTCTGCCTACCACATGCCACCAAATCAGAGACAGTGGCATCGGCAAAGTACCTGGAAGGATTACTCTACAGGTAGCCCACAGAGGTGAGAGCCTGTGGGAAAATGCCTCTTGAATAGGTCCTTGTACAACCCGGGGAGAGGTGGGCCAAGGTGGGCCAAGCTGGGCAGGCTGATTTCTCTCTGTCCTTCCTCCCTGCTTCTAAAATCCTCCCCTGTTTTCCAAACCCAAGGAAAAGGGGCCCAGAAGTGCCCTATTTTGTCAACTTGCCCTTCTCACAGTTCAGGTCACCTCATTGCATGTCCCCAAATGTTTTTCCACGGCCTCCACTGCCAAGGCAGTCAAAACACAACACAAACACACAAATAACAAAAAGTTCCAACCAGGCAAACCCGGGGCTTCAGGGGTTGGTGGGTTTGGGGTGAGGGGAGAGTAGAAACAAACTTATTAGAGGAACAGAGAGCTTAAGAAGAAGGGAATTTCAGCACAAAACTTGATAACTGGAGTGGGTCAACATTATGGTGCATTTGTCAGAGAACAAAAGAGCAGCCACAAGGAAAACATTCACAGATATCCGTCTTTAAAGAAATGGAGTGTGGGGGAGGGACAGGGACTTCCCACTCCACAGGGTCCAAACCTCCACATCTCGTGCCACCTCCCCAGTGGCAACTCTTCAAGTGAGGCCCGGTCCGCCCGGAATCCCAAGCTCAAGATTGCTGCCCTGTTAAGCGCAGCAGAGCAGGAAAGCGCGGCAGGGTAGGTGGCGGGGCTCGGCCCATGGCCTGTGGGGGCCGGCCTCTCCCAATGTTGCCCACGCAGAAATCGGACTCCGCCAGGAGGGTACGCACCGCACGCAGTGACTGACTCACACTTCCACCGCGTTGCCATTCCGCCCGCGAAGCGCGGGGACGCCCGAATCCCCGCACAGAGCCGGTGTCGGGCGCGCCGTGACCCTCCTTCTCCAGGGTAGACGCGGGAGGTGGCGGCCGGGCCGGAGCGCACGCGGGCCCGGAGGGCACGGGCTTGGGGCGAGGAGCGCGGAGGAGACGCCGGTCCCGGGGACCGAGGACTGGGACTTTGTAGGCCAGTTGATCAGACACCCTCATCTCGCCCGCAAAGACCCAGCCCTCAGCTCCCGTCTGTCTCGGAGTTTGGGGTGCGGCGCGCCCCCGACGGGCTTCCCGGCGCTGCGGCCAGACACCCCGCTCTCTGCGCGGCGATCTGATCGGCCGAGGCCCTGGATTTCCCCCGAGCAGTGTCTCAGGAGGAGTCACCCGCCCCGCCCGACCTCGGGCCGCGAGATACGAAACCAGCCCTCGAAGGGTTACACGACGCTCGGCGCGCGCGGCGGCTTCCAGGCCACCCCGGGCGGCCGCAGCGCAGGCCAGGGGACCGTGCCGGGGTGGGGGAGGTGCGGGACGGAGCCCTGCCCACCCGCGCGCGAGGCCCGCGCCGAGAAACTTCGCCACGCTCCGCGCCGCGGGGCCCAGCCCGGCGCCGCCTCGGTTACCTGCGCGCAGCCCGGCGGGGCGCGGGGCGGGGGCCGAACCGCAGGCGCCGCTCGCCGCAGGCCGCGCCCTCCCGCACCGCGAGTCGCGCCGCCACCGGGACACGGGGGGCAGTTGCGAGCCGCGTCCGCGCCCCGACGTCCCGGGAGTCCCGCGCGCGCCTGGCCGTGGGCTGTGGCCCGTGGCCCCGCTCGCCCCGCCCGGGATCTGGGGGCCGCCGCCGCCCCCTCCCCCCCACGGAGGGCCAGCCCGGCGCAGCGCGGGGCGGAGGGACCCCTCGAAAGTTGGGGGGTTCCGCTCGCTGGCGCGGCCCGACCTGGCTCCACGTGCTGGTGACACATCAGGAAGGCTGCGCGCCCCGCGGCTCCCGGACGCGGCCAGCGCCCGCCCGCACCGCCTCCCGGAGCCGAGCGGACGGCGCCCCGCCCCGGCCCGCCCTCCGCCCGCCCCTCGGCGGCACCGCCCCCGGCCGCGACGCCCGCTCCAGCCTGCGGCACCGCGGGAAGGGACCTGGGCGGGGTGGGGGCGGCCCGGGCGCCCCTGTCCCGGGCTGCCGCGCCGCCCCGGGGAAGGGGTCCGGAGCCCAGGGCCCGGCTCGACAGTCTCGAGTGCCTTCCTCGCAGTCACGCAGCCCTTCCCGCCCCGAGCCCCAGTAATTTTCCCTTTTCCTCCTTTGACCCGTCCAAGCCGCTGCCAGCGCTTCCTCCCGCGGAGACCGGCGCGGAGAGCCCCCTGCCGGCCGCTCTGCTCCCGGGCCGCCTTCGCCCCGGTGCTGCGCGCCAGCCGCCAGCCTCGACCTCCCCCCCTGGACCCCGGCAGGCACTTCTTGCAGGCAAACCAGCGAGATCGTACATGCGAGGCGACAAGCATGGTACCCGGTAGCATGCCTCTCCTGAGATGTTAGTTTTGTGTCTTCCACTCCCAGTTCCAGCTGCCTGCAGGCGGCCTCTCTTCCTGGCCGTGCTTTTTCGAAGAGCTGAATTCCTTTAGGGGGACTGTGTGTGTGGCGGAGGAGCGGGACTGAAAAGCTGCTAGGCCGAGGGGAGCTGTCCCAAGATTGGAGCGGGGTCGGAGGTCAGTGGAATCCCCTTGCTGGGGACCTGCTGCCGTGCTGTCTCTCCGGAGATGCCAGAACGTGAGGGAGTAACCGCGTGTGTCTCATCTGCGCCCGCCTGGGCCATCCGCAGGCCTTCGCCAAGATCCCCAGCCTCAAGACAGCAGGATTCCAGGGGCCATGGGAGGAAGGGTGAGGTAGAAGCCCAGATAATCACTAACGTTAAGTTTCCCCATCCTTCTTCAGGTGGAGCCTTGGAATCATTTAATTGAAAGAAAATAATGTGACATATCTGTCTGTGGCCTGACATAGATATTGGCTATGTTCCTGCCTTCTCTTTCCTGGCCTCACCAACCCAAGTCGTGCATTAAAGCCTCATTGCAGTGAGGGTTGAGTGGTGTATCTGCTCAAGGTGCTGGTCCTCTGATACCCCCGCATGGGGAACCCTGGGCAGGAGAGAGAGCTGTGCAGGAGCGGGTGATGCCAGGAGAGCACAGCTTCTGGAGGGATGGGGGAAGAGGGGGGCCAGGCCCCAGAGGAGGTGCCCAGTGTCCGGGCAGGGCCGGCACTGGCCCCAGGCCTCTGTAATCCCCGTTTTGTGGGAGCCCAGGATTAGAAGGGAAGAAAGAAGAAGATGCCCGACATTGCTGGTGATGCTGCCGGTGCTGGAGGGGGTCTGGAGTTCCTGCTCTGCTTTTTCTTCCCCTTTTATTACTCGCTGCAAATCTGACAAACCCTTAGGATCTCTGAGACTCCAGGAGCCAGGAGGAGCCGGTGTCCTGGGGGGATGAAAGGGCAGGGATGTAATGGGTTTACCCCCGGTGCTGATCCTGGAGAAGCCCACAGAAGATTAAGATTTGCTCCCTGGGCCTGAAATCTCCCTGCTACCCCCTGACCACATCAAAGGACATGGCTATGGGGGGTGCCTAATCCCATCAATGGAATCAAAGCTGGACAAGAAAGGAAATTCTGCAAACTTGGGGCAGCCGCAGGAGGCAGCTCGCAAGAGAAAGGCACATACAAGGGCCCTGCCTCCTCTGCTGGCCATCGCATCCCAGGAAAGATCCTGAGCCTGTCCACCAGGGCCTGTCCTTCGCTCCTGGAGGTGGCCACAGTGGGAAAGTCAACCTCAAGAACGCGGGCAGTAGGGCTGTGTGGCTGTACCCGGCTCCAGGGTGGGAAAAGGACGCAGAGGGGGTGGGTCCCCACCCAACATTACCACAGCTTTTCTGCTCCCAGCTTTACTTTGGGAAAGTGCTTTTACGGGACACTCCTTGCCTCCAGTGCTTCCCCAAACATGGCGCTCATATGGGAGATTGCTTTAGGTGGGAAGAAATGTAATCTGCAGTTTCAAATGTAAAGTTCTGAAGGTAAACTTTCTCCGGGCGGGCACCATGTCTCACGCCTGTAATCCCAGCACCTTGGGAGGCAGAGGCGGGAGGACCGCTTGAGTCCAGGAGTTTGAGAACGGCCTGGGCAACATAAATAAGAAGAAATGTAAGCTTTCCGGATATTGCTGTTACAATGATGCTAAAATGGTGAAAGTAAGCAAAGTCAAAGACAAGTCTTTAGTAAATAATGGTACAAGTGGTGTTCTGAAATGGCAGAAGTGATGACCGTGGTATGCAGTTAGGAAAACACTCTTTCCAACCATCTTTAGGAGAGCCACTTAGAACAGTGGCTCTCAAACTCGGTCACGCTCCTTGATAGGGAATATGTGTGTGTGTTGTATTTGTAAGAATGCATATATGTAAAACAAGTGTTTTAGGAAGGAGTTCTTATGCACTCAAATATATATTTCTATGTTATCCTTTTGTGTTTCATTTTTAAAATGTTGCTTGCAAGCTGTTCAATTGATTTCACATAACAGGGTTACCTCCCGCTGTTTGAAAAATACTTCCTGAGAGGATATGCCATGATGAAGAGGATATTGACAACTCTCAGTTAGTGAGAACCTTCTAAAGTGTCAAGACCTTGTGCTTCTCCTTACAATCTCACAAAGACCCTGGCACAAAGGTATGGTTGATTATTGCCCACATTTTATTGGTGAAATTACTTGCAGAGTCAAGGGTCCCTCAGCCAGTAACTGCAGACCTGAGGACAGCCCCTTCCCACCCACCTCCTCCCTGGTCTAGTGTACTTTCCATCTGCCGCCCTGGCCTCCTACTCAGAGGAAATGTCTCAGAAAAGCCAGGTCTCCAGGACATTTGTCTCCTTTGCCCTTTCCACACTGTTGGCTGCCACTCCAAGCCTGCCCTGTGGCTTTTACCCTGTTTTGCCTCCACCAATGACCCACCCAAGGAGTAAGGCTCCTTGGCAAACCACTCTTGCAGTCCCTGAGGGGGGGCTGGGATGTGTAGTGTGACATGGAAGTATTTTTTTTAAGAGACACTGTCTTGCTATGTTGCTCAGGCTGGTCTTGAACTCCTGGGCTCAATGATTCTCCTGCCAGGGACAACATAGCGAGAACTTGTCTCTACAAAAAAATCAGCCAAGCATGGTGACATGCACCTATAGTCCCAACCACTTGGGAGGCTGAGGCAGAAGGATTGCCTGAACCCAGGAGGCCGAGGCTGTGGTGAGCTGTGATAGTGCCACTGCACTCCAGCCTGGGCAACAGAGTGAGACACCACCACCAACAACAGCAACAACAAAAGAATCTGAAGTTCTTTGTATGTTACTGTGGAACTCACAGGGCTGATTTTCTTACATTTAGCTTACATGGCAATTGACAGGGATTCTGTTTCCTCAGCTCAGATGGCTGGGACAGAGAGTCTGAGCCCAGGAAAAAGACAGGCTGGGAGTAGAAGCTTCACTGCAGAAAAGCCACCCTGGGGTTGTGTGTGGGGCCTGTTTCCGTGCCTCGCCCCCTGTGCAACATTCAAATAGTCCTGCCTCTGGGGTTCAGTTTCCTCACTGGCAGAACCGGGATGTGATGTTCTCTGTGGCTCTCCCAGCTTGATCGCTCTGAAACTGTAGGGAGAGAAGTTGCTGGTTGTTTTTTCTAAGCTGCATTCATCTGGCCAGCATGTAAAGACCCCTGCTTGTATTAGGTTCCTAGAAAGGAGAAAACACGACCCTCGCCCTCACAGAGTGGCAGGAGGCAGATTCCCCAGGAGGAGTCTGTTCTCTCCAGGCACGGTCATATCTCAGCAATGCCATGGCTGTGCTCTGAGCTGGGTTTCGTTTTCTTAGATGATGGCGGTGGGGAGGAGGCAGATGGTCTGATGCTCTCACCTGCTCTCATCCAGCTGCCCCTCTGCACAGGATTCTGGGGATGGTGGGTGGCTCTTGGGAAGTGAGGTCACACAATGATCCCTGCCAGCCCAGGGTTCCAGCGTCTCACTCAAGGTGCACTGAAAGGCCTTCAGTGAGCAAATCGCATCTGGAAGACGTGAGAGTCCTTGGTCCAGAGGTTCAGTTTTTGGCTGGAGCCCTGTGAGTCTTACCTTTGCCCTTACCTTCTGTGGCTGAATTGATTCTTGTCTTGAAGCTCCCTCTCTCTGTGTGTGGTGGTCACTGTGACATGTCATGCCTTCAAGGAGGGACTTGTCCCAGCTGCGGGGAATGCTGTCAACACATTGCCTTCTGCTATCAGAGCCGTCTAAGGTCTGCATCTGATGAGTGATGGGGGAGGGGTCTCCCTCTGCTCACACCTGCCTCCCACCCCTCCCCAGGTAGAATAAGCATTCCGCACGCTAACCTCCGCCTGGGGTCTGTCTTGGGGAATCCTGCCTTTGACAGTGTATGTCTGTGTCTGTCGCTTGTTCCCACAGCCTGAAGATTGTGGGCAAGTCTGGTGATTTAGGTCACTACTGTTTTTGCTACGGATTGGGGGTGAATATTAGACAGGTGGAGTGCTGGTTTGGTCCACAGGCTGGCGAGGACATAGGCTAGCATCTCCTGAGTGCGTGTCAAGGTCATGATGAAGGCGACTTTCCCAAGATTTGCTCATGCCGGGGAAGAGCTTAATCTCTAAGACAAAGGTAGAGCTTTCTGGGTGACCTGGAACAAATCTCTTCCCTTCTCTTTGCCAGTTTCTGTGGCTGAGAAATGAGAGGGTTGGTTGGTTGCTTTCATTCCTATCCATCCATGATTCTGAGTTGGTAATTTTTGTCCTCAAGGATAGGGCTGGACCTTTAGGGTTTGCTAACAAAATCATCTATAGAGAATGAGTATTTGTTTCTTAATTCAAACATCAATTTTGAGGCCAGGCACAGTGGATCATGTCTGTAATCCCAGCACTTTGGGAGGCTGAGGTGGAAGGATCATTTGAGGTTGGAAGTTTGAGACGAACCTGGGCAACATAGCAAGGCCCCTTCTCTACAAAGAATTTTTTAAAAATAGTTTTTTGTGGTGGTGTGTTACATGCCTGTAATCCCAGCACTTTGGGAGGCTGAGATAGGAGTATCATTTGAGGCCAGGAGTTTAAGACCAGCCTGGGCAATATAGCAAGACCCTATCTCTAAAAAAAAAAAAAAATTTTCTTTTTAATTACCTGGATGTGGTGACGTGCACCTGTAGTCCCAGTTACTTGGGAGGCTGGGGAAGGAGGATCCTAGGAGTTTGAGGCTACAGTGAGTTATGACTGCACCACTGTACTCCAGCCTGAGCAACTGAACAAGTCCCATCTCAAAAAAAAAGACATTCACTTGATTTGTGTGGTTTTTGAATCTGTGTTTTATTGTACCATAAAAAA
This sequence comes from Cephalopachus bancanus, assembly GCA_027257055.1. Lineage (NCBI taxonomy): Eukaryota > Metazoa > Chordata > Mammalia > Primates > Tarsiidae > Cephalopachus > Cephalopachus bancanus. The sequence goes on from JAPVLO010000158.1 coordinate 5,067,483, forward strand.
TTTTAAAATATGTTTCAGCAGGCTGAAATATTGGGCTAAAACTCACAGCATGGGCATAATATATATGGCTGCCAAATTCTGCTCCTAAGTTAAATAATATTCACTCATAGGAATGAAGAGGCCTGATGTAAAGCAGATTATATTTTTTAAAATATCATGGAGGTTTTAGCTGCCCACAAATGACTGTGTCTGCCTGCGTGGCTCTCCGACTGCAGTACCAGAGGCCTATGTTGTGTTCTAGACTCTGGGGAGAACAAAAGGGAGGACTGAGCCAGAGAAAACCAGCTGGGTGGGACCTTTGCAGCTCCAGCAGCACCCCTCAAGGAGGACAGGTTAGAATTCTCTGGACAGCTGAGGCAGTAGCTCATGCCTATTATCCCAGCGCTTTGGGAGGCCGAGGTGGGAGGAACCCAGGAGTTCGAGACCAGCTTGGGCAACATAGCTAGACCTTGTCTCTAAATTAAAAAATTAGCCAGGTATGTTGGTGCACACCTGCAGTCCCAGCTACTCAGGAGGCTGAGGCAGGAGGATCACCTGAGTCCAGGAGACTGAGGCTGCAGTGAGCCGTGATTGTGCCTCTGTACTCTAGCCTGGGTGACAGAGTAAGACCCTGACTCAAAAAAAACAACAAAAAATAAAGAGAGGGGATTGGATGGAGGTCCTGCAGTCAGCTCACCATAGGTGTCCCTTCCTACCTGGCCTCACTCCACCTCACCCTTTAAGCCAACCACATGGCTCCAACCCCACAGAGTGCATGCGGACACCTACCAGCCTTCAAGCTCATTGCGTGATCTCTCTTCCCGGACTCAACCTGGCGCTTGCATCTGACCTTCCTGCCCTTTTTTCTCCTCTGCCCAACCTTGACCTGGACTCCATATGTGCCCGCTGCCTCTGGCCCATCACTTAGGGAACCTAAGTTCCCACTGACGTCTTCTGTACCTGGCCCCTCTTTTATGTTGCCTTTGGTTTGGCTCATTCCCCCAGCCTCCTTGTCGGGGGGCATTCCCTGCTCCAGCTACTGAAGGAAACCCAGTGTCCAGCCTCGAAGCTCTTTCTCACCAAGAATTCAAAGTAAGGTACAGGGTTCAAGGCAACATGCAGGAGTGCAGGAACTTTTTCCTTCATGGACTCTGTCTAGGCTACGGCACTTGTCAGAAAGGGACCTGATGTGTATTTCTTAACAATTTCATAATGACACTGACACCCTAGCTCTGCATTACCTTCAAAAGCCAAGAGGGTCTCTTCTGTTTATTAGAATCTTGGGGAAAAAGTCAATTATTTTCCTACTGCCGGGGCCCTTCACCCTGTCTTCTGACAACCTGAGACACTGCCAACAATCAATCCACCTGAAGCTTCTCATGGCCAACATGCAACAGGCCTCAAGAAAGGTCATGTGTTTTGGGGGGGTGACATTACCAGAAGTATGGGTGCAGAATGGGGGCTGTGAAGTTTCATTCATGAGACTATTTGGAGTAGCATGTTCAGCAATGAGTGTTACAATTGACGAGGGGGCAGACAGACGAGAGTGTGTCAAAAAGAGGGTCCAGGAATGGGAAGTACTCAGATCATATTACACGAGGAGTGTCATAACCGGCTGGGGGCCAGATTCGAAGGCTCAGTTCGCCAGGCTGGGAAGGAAGAAGCACCCACCAGTCGGACGACGCGGGATGCTTTGTAGACAAGAGGGCAGCCGGCTGCAGAACCCGCCTTCCAAGGAGCAGAAAGAGTCCAGACATCACCGCTCCAGAAACTCCGACACCCTCTCTGGAAAGGTGCCCTGCCCGTCACACACGCAACTCTGATGGGACCGAAGTCCCCGCGGGCAACACCACGCCCAGCGCGTGCCCTTCCCCTCGGGCCTCGGCGTCCCCATGTGGCGCAGCGAAGACGATGGCGTCCTGCAGTGCGGCTGGGGCATGGGAGGCGCGGAGGCCGGCCGGCTCGCCCGCCCGCCCGCAAGACGGACCCGGGATCCAGGTCACGCCCGGGTTCACTGGCCCGGCCACCACGGAGCCGGCGGGGCGCCTGGACATAAGCCGAAAAGGAAAAAATCCCGCGTAGAAGAGGGGACGGCGCACGTGGAGACAGGTAGCTTCCCAGGGCCAGACCCCAACCTCAGGTCCCAGGCACGGACGGGGTTCGAACCCGCGATCTTCGGTTTACGAGACCGACGCCTTACCACTTGGCCACCGCGCCTGACAGCCGAGGGAGCGGTGGAAGCTCTCAGTGGAGGGGACTTGGTGCAGGCGCGGGAGCGGCGGCCGGCCCCGCCCTGGCCCCGCCCCCTGCCTTCCGGGCCCAGCCGCGAGCCTGGGCCGGGATCTCCGGGCGCAGCTCCCGCCCGCCCTTGGCCGAGGCTAGCGCCCGCGCCCAACCGCCCGCCTCCTGCCGCCTGCCGCCTGCGGGACCCGAACCGGCGGCGCGCGAGCCAGCCCCGCCCGCTTTCGCCTCGAGGCCGCCCGGGGGCCCGGCGCGCCGAGAGCAGGCGGCGGATTCGAAGGCGGCGGCGGGGAGAGCCGGTACCCCTAGGTGGAGAAAAGCCGCGGCGGAAGCGGAAGCGGAGACGACGGCCGCGGTACCGGCCCGGCCGTGTAACCTTGGCAGAGTCGCTTCGGTCCGGGTGGGCAGAGGGCGCGGGGGCGCCAGAGCTCGAGCCAGGCCGGTGGAGTCCGGGCTGGCGCCTGGAGGAAGATGCGGGGCGCCCCGAGGGCTGGGCCAGGTTCCGGGGCGCCCGGGGGTGACCTGCCCGCGCCGACCCTTCCTCTACAGCCCCGGCAGAGTGGACTCGGAGTGACGCTCTGTGCAGGCTGGATGGCCCTGCCTCGGAGGGACCGACATGGGCACACGAGGAGACGGCCCCGGGGGCGTTCCTGGGGACCCCGCTAGCGAGGGGGGCGACTGGAGGCGACCCGAATGGGGGAGTCGGATAGCCTGCCCGCACCGTGGATCCGCGGGCCGCGACTACAGGAAAACGGTCCCGATGTAAGGGACTGGCTGATTATCCGCGTAGATAGAACGCGGAGGCGCCTATGATCAAACAAGAGGGGACAACACGTGCCATTTAGTAAAGCAAAGGGAGAGACAAAACAGGTAAAAGTGAACATTTGTGGGAAAAATAGAAAGAGGGACCCTGGGACTGGGGCCGGGGCCAGAGGGGACTTTTCACTTAGCTGGTCATGTGTGCTTCTAGTCTATGAAGGTGGCGAAAGGTGAGCACCATGAGTGCTTATTGGGATACTATACGCTTTTGTTGCCATCTTTTATTTGTTTTTTATTTTTATTTTATTTGTTTGTTTGTTTGTTTGTTTGAGTTGGAGTCTCACGATGTCGCCCAGACTGGAGTGCAGTGGCCGCTCCCGGCCACCGCAGCCTCGACCTGCTGGGCTCCGGCGATCCTTCCGCCTCAGCCTTCCCAGTAGCTGGAACTACAGGCGCGCGCCACCACGCCTGGCTGATTTTTTGATTTATTGTAGAGACGAGGTCTCTCACCAAATTGCCGGGGTTGGTCTTGAACTCTGGCAATCCTCTCGCCTCGGTCTCCCAAAGTGCTGGGATTACAGGAGCTATTTTCTTTAACCTAAAAAAAGGCGGTGGGGGAGTTAGGTCCTCTGTCCTCCTTTGCCCTTGTGGCCACAGCATCTAGTCCAAGAGGGGGGAGGGAAGAGAAGCAGGGCAGGGCTGAGGTGCTAGCTGCAGACCGGCAGGGGGTGCCCAGTCCTCCCACACATAGCAGCTCTAGGAGGGAGCTCGGACCAGGCCATTCGTGCTGTGTTGCCCACCCTGCCACCACTGCTGCCAAATTCAGTCTTGTTTATGTGTAGAACTTTAACAAAATACAAATTATGGAGACTTGGCAAAACCTTTCTTTTGTGTGTGGTAAAAAAATCACATAAAACAGCAGGGGTGACCCCCCAAAATGTACACATATTTTAAGAGATGTTTGCAGTATCAGAAGTGTCTGGATGCTGATGGTAACCGATTTGAGCACCTCTTGTAATTGCAGAAGTCAACTGTGACTTGTATCCATCTTACTGAGTATTATAATTTTAATACTGTTTTTTCCTTTCTTAAAATGTGTATTTTTTTGGCACCCACTGTGTATCACCTCAACCATGTCGAAGTGTACAGTTAGCAGTGTTGCGTGCAGTCCTGTTGCTGTGTGACCAGTCTGCAGAACTGTTTCATCTTGCAGAATTAAAGCCCTGTAGCCTTTGAGCAGCCCTACCCTCTCCTTTCTCCCCCTGCCCCTGGCAACCACTGTTCTACTTCCTGTTGCAATGAATTTGACTACTCTGGATACCTCATTTAAGTGGAATCGGGCAATGTATGTCTGTTTGAGACTGGCTTATTTCACGGAGCATGTTCAGGAAAGCATTTGACAGGCCTTCATTTGTAAGGTGAATTGTATTCCATTGTGTGTATGTATCACATCTTCATTGGTTGGTGGACAGATGCGTTCACCTCTTGGCTATTGTGAATAATGCTTCGATGAACATGGGTGTGCAAATATTTCTGAGATACTGTTTTCATTTATTTAGGTTATAGTCCTAGAATAGTCCTAGAAGTGGGACTATTGCATCATATGGTAATTGTATGTGTGTGTGTGTGTGTGTATTTTATTTTTATTTTTTGAGTCGGGGATCTCACTCTGTCACTCAGGCTGGAGTACAGTGGCATACTCAAGGCCACCGCAGCCTCGACTTCCTGGGCCCAGGTGATCCTTGTACTTAGCCTCCAGAGTAGCTGGAACTACAAGCATGCTCCATCACACCAGGCTATTTTTTTTTTCTTTGTAGAGAACAGGTCTCAATTATGTTGCCCTTGAACTCCTGGGCTCAAGTGATCCTCTCACCTCAGCCTCCTAAATTGCTGGGATTATAAACGTAAGCCACTGCACCCAGCAGGTGATTCTGTTTAATTTTTTGAGGAGTCTCCATACTGTTGACCATGGTGACTGTACCATTCATATTTCCATCAGCAGCGCACAAGAGTTCCAACATCCTCCATAATACTTGTTATTTCCTGTTTTTTTTTTGTTGTTGTTGAGTTGGAGTCTCACTCTGTCGCCCAGACTGGAGTGCAGTGGCCACTCCTGGCCACTGCAGCCTCGACCTGCTGGGCTCTGGCGATCCTTCCACCTCAGCCTTCCCTGTAGCCGGAATTACAGGCATGCGCTACCACGCCCGGCTGATTTTTTGATTTATTGTAGAGATGAGGTCTCGCTGCCCAGGCGGGTCTCAAACCCGTGGGGCTCAGACAATCCACTCACCTCAGCCTCCCAAAGGCGCGGGATTACAGGCTGAGCCACCGAGCCCGGCTTCCTGTTTTTTTTAATAGTGACCATCCTAGCCGGGCTTGGTGGCTCAGCCTGTAATTCCCAGCGCTTTGGGAGGCTGAGGTGAGTGGATTGCCTGAGCCCGCGGGTTCGAGACCCGCCTGGCAACTTGGCGAGACCTCATCTCTACAACAAATCAAAAATTAGCCGGACGTGATAGCGCGCTCCTGTAGTTCCAGCTACTTGGAAGGCTGAGGGGGAAGGATCGCCGGAGCCCAGCAGGTAGAGGCTGGGGTGGCCGGGAGCGGCCACTGCACTCCAGTCTGGGCGACAAAGTGAGACTCTGACTCAAAAAAAAAAAAAAGAATTCCTTTCTTACAGTATTGTTAGTTGTTCAAGGTCCACTTATGAGTGAGAACGTGACACACACACATTTTATCTTAAATATTTAAAAAATCAGACTGTACATGCCATTCTGTTAATTATTTCTCCTCCAATAATGACTCATGAACTTAAACAAATCGCTGATTATTTCCATCATATGCTGGGTGCCCTTTAGCATGGAGCACGATGATTTTTCTAGCTGACTTTGTGTTGGTGGACACTCTGGTTGTTTCCCATGGGTTGCTGTTGCACACTTATTGCAGCACCATTTTAAAATTGAGTTGTTTTTTGCTGTTGAGTTGTAGGAGTTATTTCAATTTATTAGATATTTGGTTTGCAAATGCTTTTTCCCATTCCACCGGTTGCCTTTCGCTCTGTTATTTCCCTTGCTGTGCAGTTTTAAAGTTTGATGTTGTTTCATTTGTCTGTCCTTGTTTTTGGTGTCACATCTAAGAAATCATTGCCACGTCTCATGTCATGAAGCTTTTCCTCTGTTTTCTTTTAGGATTTTTATAGTCACAAGTTGTATGTTTAGGTCTTTAATCCATTTGAGTTGACTTTTGCATATGGTGCTAGGCCCATCTTTATTTTTTGCATGTGGATATCCAGTTTTCCCAGCATGATTTGTTGAAGAGACTGGAAAGTTTTAAAAGTATAAGGAGGAAAATCAAAGGACCCCAAGTCACACCACTAGAGAGAAGCACTTTGTGTGTGCTGGTGTCTGTATAAAACAATGTAATTCATTTATTCTGAAGATAGAAGGTTTTTGCACATTATAACAAATTTGAATCAGGATGATCACTGTTAAAATTGATGAAATCTTACAATTAATTGGCAGTGACTTTTTTTCCTTCTTAGTGACATATACAGTAACAGTTTTAAAAATCAATCTGGTAAATTTGATGAAATGGAGTATATATAATACAGTTGAAAGAATCAGGCTCTGATTTTCATGTTTGCATATTTCATAGTGTCGTGACTTTTCTCACTTTTCGTTGTAAGATAAGCAATTCCCATGTCCTTAAAGTGGCTCTTTCATCAGTGAGGACAGACACACCCTCTGGTGCAGGAAGCTGTGCGTGTGGAGGGGCAGAGCGCGTGTGGGAACCCTCTAGACTGAGCGCTCGTTTTTGCTGTGAACCTAAAACTGCTGATAAAATAAAATAAAATCTGTTGTTTTAAAAAGCTAAAAAATTAATTCTTGAACCCTTTCCTTTCTGACCCCTTGCTATGAGCCCCCATCAACCTTGGGCCACACTGTGGTTGCTCTTGGTGGGGTCCCGGTGGGGTCCCCGTGGGTCCATCCAGGCCCCCTTCCCAGCTGGGTAGGCCGAGGAGCTGGTTCTTGAACACAGAGCTCCCAGTGGTCAGGTGTGGCTCTACTCACCTCCCTGCGCGTGGTAGTAAGAGCACCCAGCTTGTCATCCCTTCAGCTTATCCTCAGTGAGCACCCATTATGTGCCAAACGCTGTTCTTGATGCTGGGCTATAGCAGTGAACTGAGCAGCACAGATCCCTGTCCTCGTGGAACTTCCATTCTTTTGTTTGTTTTTGAGACAGGGTCTCTGTTGCCTAGGTTGCGGTGCACGATCATAGCTCACTGCAGCCTGGACTTGCTGGGTTCAAATGATCCTCTAATCTTAGCCTCCCTCCTGAGTAGCTAGGACAGGCACACACCACCATCCCCAGCAAAGTTTAAAAATATATATATTAGCTGGGCTCGGTGGCTCAGCCTGTAATCCTGCGCTTTGGGAGGCTGAGGTGAGTGTATTGCCTGAGCCCGTGGGTTCGAGACCCGCCTGGGCAACTTGGCGAGACCTCATCTCTACAATAAATCAAAAAATTAGCCGGGCATGGTAGCGCGCGCCTGTAGTTCTAGCTGCTTGGAAGGCTGAGGCGGAAGGATCGCCAGAGCCCAGCAGGTCGAGTCTGCGGTGGCCGGGAGTATGCCACTGCACTCCAGTCTGGGCGACAGAGTGAGATTCCGACTCAAAAAAAAAAAAATAAATAAAAAATAAAAAATATATATATATATATGTGTGTGTGTGTGTGTATATATGTGTGTTGTGTGTGTGTGTGTGTGTGTGTGTGTGTGTGTGTGTGTGTGTGTATTTGTAAAAAGAGGCTCTTACTATCTTGCCCAGGCTGGTCTTGAACTCCTGGCCTCAAATGAAGCCTCAACCTCAAAAAGTGTTGGGATTACAGGCGTGAGCCAGCAAGCCCAACGTCAATCCTAAATAAATAAGCACAACATATAGTATATTAGATAGTGATAAGTACAAGGGATTAAAAAACAGAATAGGGAAGGAGGACAGAAAGTCCTGGGGCAGGGAGGAAGGGTTGCAATTTTAAATAAAGAGGGTAGATTAAATGCAGTCACAAATTCTTTGCAGCTTTTCCCATCCAGAGGTGGAGTGTGTCGTGTGTCCCCCTCCCCCCGCTCTTTGGTACAGGCTGACCATGCTGCTTACTTTGACCAAAGAATGCGACAAAAGTGATGTTATGTAAGCTCTGAAGCTTAAGTCCCCAAGAGACCCTGCAGCTTATGCCTCCGCTGTCTTAGAACTCTGTCCTGGGAGCACCGTGTAAGGAAGGCAGTCTATCCCTGAAGGAGAGGGGCCATGAGGTGTTGTCCCAGCTAACAGCCAGGGCACGTCAGGGCGCCATCATGGACTTTCCAGCCCAGCCGACCCCTCACCTTCCCACAGCTGCAAGTGTGAGCCCAGGCATGGACGGCAGAGGAACTGCCAGCTTACCACAGACTCAAGAAGGTAAATCCTTGCTGTGAGCTAGGACCTGAGGGTGGTTTGTTACTTAGTGGTAATATTTCACTGACACCTGACAAGGGAGGGAGGTCATAAGCAATTCACACTCCTTTCCCGTAGGTTTGGGGCCTGGTGGTTATTTGCATGGAGTAAGTAGCACTTTAGTGATGCTGGGTAAACTTATCCCTTCAGTCTGCATTTAGTCTCAGTTTTCTCATCCACAAAATGGAAGAGTTAGCCATTAGCCACAGCACTGCAGTCATGAAAAATTGAACAGGCTTCTCCATTATCCACTGGTAACGCTAACAAGGGAGTGAAATGCCAGCTTGACCCTTTTTCTGTGGTACAGTAGCAACCTAACACTCTGCCCTTTGATCAAGTTTCACAGCCACCAGGAAAGCTATAAAGCAAGGCTGTTGTTCACAGGGGTGTCAGTACAACTCGAGACCATATGGATAGCCACGTTTTTAGACGTTAAATTGTTGCGGGGAAACAGAGAAACGATGACACCGAGGCTATTTTAGGCACCGAGGCTATTTTAGGAACTGAGGCTATTTTAGGAAGTTGCAGTTTCCGGTGCGACTCAGTAGGCTAATGCTCCAAGGCTGAGCAACCTGGAGAAAGAGGAGAGGGGTTTTATCTGTTAGTTTAGGTAAGGGAGGGGTCGGGTTGTATGGCTATACATTTTTCTTTGGAATTGGTAAGGTGGTATTTAGCAAAACCAAGATTTTTCAAAGAACGAATTATCTCCAGGGTTTACATGACAAGCAGGGGTTGTAAACCAATAACTTCACAAAGAGAGGATGTGGGGGTAAGGATGTGAATGGATTACTATCTTGCATTTCCAGGAAAGTGACCTTTGGCTGTTTGGTTTTCTCAAGACCCATGTCTAGCAGGTTTTGGAACTTGCAGCTTGATTTTTAAAAGGAATAATTTAAACTGTTTTTAGCTCCTCTCTGCCACAAAATTGGACTGCTTTTCACATTGAGGATTAGCACAGTTTTTTTGTTTTTTGTTTTTTATTTTCTCTCCCAATCCCAGCCTCCCAAGTAGCTGGGTCTGCAAGTGTGAGCTGCCACTCTGATTCGTTAATCCTTTTAAGGCCAGAACTCAGAAGTTCCAGAATGTCACTTCTGTCACAAGCGATGCATTTTTTTGTTTCCTCTTTTTAAAAATTTTGTTTCCTTGTCCTGTCCGTGCTTTTGTGCTCCCTGTGCTCAGTTCAGCAGGGTGGTCTAAAAAAAATTTTTTTTAAAATTTGTTTCCTCTTTTATAAAACTGTTACCCCAGCGGGACTTGAACTCCAGAGCTCAACAGTCCTCCTGCCTCAGCCTCCAGAGAAGCTGGGATTACAGGTATGTGCCACCATGCCTGACTAAGTGATGTATTTTTGCATCTATTTGTTGTAGCAGGCTTTGGGGCAGCCCAGACTCTAGGGGAGAGAGAATAAATCATCTCTCAGTGGGGGAGTGGCTGCACCCAGGAAGGGCATCCATGGTGCCTATCTTTGGAGACAATCACACCTGTCATTCATTAGCTCTTTGAGTGTAGACACTAATTGGACTCAGCCCTGGGGGATGCAAAGACATATGAGATGACCAGTGAGGTGACCACCTGCAGTGGCTCAGTTTCCCCCTCTGTAATACTACCCACCTCACAGGGTGCTGTGAGGATTGGATGACTGGTCCATGCAAAGCTCTTAGCACACTCCTGACACAGAGTAAGCCTTCCCTGATTGAATGTAAACTACTGCCAACCACCTCAGCTGTGCTTGCTGTGGGCCAAGTGCTGGGTCAGGCACACGGATGGGGGAGGGGCAAGTGGGAGAGGGAGGAATGGAGCCGATCAACTTCCCCCCCTCAGAAGAGCAGACACGGCTGCCTGCTGGACGAATGGAGAGGGAGGAAGCTGCCTCATCCCTCTCAGAATGCCCCGGCTTCTGACCGGTTGGGCCTCTGGATCCACCAGTTGGTCCTGCTGTTGCCTGCTGCTCCCAAGCCGCCCCCCCAACACACACAGCCTGGCTCTGAAACTGAGGGGCTGTGGGAATGGCTTTTTCCACCCTCGGTGTCCTCTGAGGAAATAGGTGGCTCTGGTAGACCCACCCAGCAAGGCCGAGGGCCCCAGATTTGAAAGGGCTTGTGCATAATGTTTACCTGTTCCAAAAGAGTCACCCAGAGGTCCAGCGAGGAGAGACACTCGGCCCTCCAGGCTGTACACTACCTGGCTGGCTGCAGCCCTCCCACCCCACTCTAGTGCCCTGAAAGGGCTGAGCTTGCTACAAGTCTCCTCGCATGCATTTCCCTTGGATCAAGCCTACAGTCTTTCGGCTCCCTGCTGAAAGGCCCTTGCCTTGGGGGAAGCCACCCCTGATGCCTGCCTGGGCTCAATCCCTTTGCCCCCAGCTCCCAAAGTGATGTTCCCTTTGGTGCTGCTCATGATCCTAGAAATCAGCTGTGTCTCTCCCTCCCCCAGGAGCCTGGGGACTTCCAGAGGACAGAGGCCTTACCTGTACCAATTCTCACTGCCTGGCACAGTGTGCTAGATGATGCTGGTTAAGTGATTTCTGTGCCCAGATATTTGGCCCATTCAGGAGACTCTGGCCTGGGCCCAGCAGATGGCCCTAAGATACCCCGAGTGCCTGGGGAATTGATGGGATCCAACAATGAAACACCTTCATGGGTGCTGTCACCTCTAGGGGGCGCAGGGATAACGTCATTTTTAAAATAGGGCTGTCAAGAAATGTTCTCCAGATTGGTGAGTGGGGAACCCACCTGTGCAGAGTGCACAACCTGGACACACTTTGGGGCTTGCTCCCATCTCTCTCCAGAATGGTAAACAGGTAGTTCCAAGAACCTCTTTTAATGGGAGTTTATGAGTTGAATTTTGTCCCCCAAAAAGATACGTTGAAAGTCTTAAGTCCTAGCATTTGTGAATGTGACCTTATTTAGAAATAGGATCTTTGCAGGTATGATCAAGTTAAGATGAGGCTCATTTGACTATCTGAAGTTCAGATTTACCTGGGGAGCCCATTTTTGTTTGTTTGTTTGAGCCAGAGTCTCACTGTGTCGTCCAGGCTGGGAGTGCAGTGGCATTACCTGCTCGGCTCAGGTAGTCCTTCTGCTTCAGTCTTCCAAGCTGGAACCACAGACATGCGCCACCACGCCTGGCTGATTTTTTTGACTTTTCGTAGAGATGAGGTCTCGCCATGTTGCTCAGGCTGGTCTCGAACCCATGAGCTCAGGCAATCCTCTCACCTCAGCCTCCCAAAGTGCTGGGATTACAGGCTTGAACCACCACACCCGGCATTTCTTTTTTCTTGAGTAGGAGTCTCACTTTCTTACCCATGCTGGAGGGAAGTGACATGCTCAGGGCCACCTCAGCCTCGACCTGCTGGGCTCAGGCGGTCCTTCCACCTCAGCTTTCCAAGTAGCTGGAAGTATAGGCACACGCCATCAAGCCCGGCTAATTTTTTGATTTATTGTAGAGATGAGGTCTCGCCAAGTTGCCCGAGTTGGTCTCAAGCAATCCTCTCGCCTCGGTCTCCCAAAGTACTGGGATTATAGGCGTGAGCCACCGCGCCTGGCCTGGGATCCGTATTTTTATTTGTTGAATCTGGCAGCCCTAGTTGCGAAGGAGGGAATGAAGGTCTAGGAGGATACACAACTCCCAGTGCTTGGAGAGGAAACCTGCGAGCCCGGAAATCCACCAGCGTGAATCCAATGAGTTGGGGAGGGCCTGCGTTGGGAGGTAGAGGGTCTGGGCCAAGGTGCTGGGCCTGGGTGACCTGTGAAGCCCCTCAATACCTGGAATCCCTGGAATCCAATAACAGTAAGAGGCAGGCAAGGAGAGAGCAGAAATCTGGCGATCTGGATAGCCCGACCCAGACCACCTTGGGACTCAAGGGTGTGGCAGAGACCAGCACTAGTAGGTTCAAAGCCAGGCTTGAGTGAGGATGTGGGCTGTGAGTTGGGGGAGTCACAGTGACTGATGCAGAGGAAGCATGGCACTGGGACCCCAGTGGACCCCAGGGAGGTTCTTCTGGGAGAGAACATGTTCGCTGAGAGGACAAAGTTTTCGCACATCACAGCCCTGTGGCTGGAATAGTGACATGACAGGCTCCTGGAACCGACCCAGGGGCGGCAGACGAGAACCAGGGACTAGAGGGTGACCCCTTGCTCCACCCCGCAAAACTGCACGCTGGGCAGGGCCTGCTCTTCCCAAGGGAGGTGGTCAGTCCCTACCAGCCTTGGAACCAGGAGCCAGGCCCTTCCTGCCCTCCCCCCACAACCACAGAAACTCACGGGCAAGTCAGGCAAGAAGAACAAACTGTTTATTTACACCGTAGTCGTATAGTACAGTTCCCTGGAAGGAACCTGCCGCCAAGAGCCTGTTCCTATCCGGGTAGCGGCAGGCTGGAGGCCTGGGACCTGGGCTGCAGCCCCAGGGTCTCACCCTACTCTCTCCTTTCCTGGGGCCCACCAGAGCAGGACCCACCCCAGCCCTAAAGCTAAGCCTACTTCCAGATGCCAGCTCCTGGGGTGAGAAACTCAAGGCAAATTCCACGGAGAGACAGGAGCCATCTAACAAGCCCCACATGTATCATTTATTCCCCCTGGGCCCCAGGAGACCCGGCCAAGAAAGCAGGAAGAGTTGGAAGAAAGGGAGCCAAAACCTCAGCAACGCACTGCCCACTCCCTGACGTCATATTTAATGGCACTCTGGTCTGAGCACCTTCAGCAGGCGAGGAAGGGCTGGGCCGGTGTGCACACTAGGCAGGGATGGCAGCACAGGCTTCTTCCTTCTGCCCAAGTGGGCCTGCTGCTGTTCTAGACACCAGATATGGGGGCCCTAGACATGGGCCCACTGCCGAGCACCAGGAGACACACAGTCACGGCTTCTTCTGGGGAAAGATGGGGTGCACGTGGCCCCTGCAGTCCCATGCCTCCCTGCAGCGCTCCGCCTGACATCGACATTGGCTTGGGCAGGGCTCTGGGGGAGAAGTTGCTTTATCCAAAGTTACCCTTTACTGGGATGCAAAGCTTCTAGCTAGCTGCAGGGATTAAGTGGGTCCTAGCCCACCACACTTAAGACAATAATGAAAGAGTCTATACAAAGTTACCAGGTCTACAAGGCTGAGGGAGCCAAGGGGAAGCAGGGCCTGATCCTTGTGGGGAAATGTTCCCGGGAGAGTTGGCCTCACCTGGCGGAGGCACGTGGATACAACATACATGTTTACAGGGTTCAGGAAAGTCAAGGGCCATGAGGAGATGTAGAAAAGCGGGGCAGTGGGTAACATGGGACATCCTGTACAGTGGCGACAGGGAAGAAAAGGCACAAGGACAAAGAACCCAAACCATGCAGACAGAATAGCCTGTGCAGCACAGCAAAGCAGACAGCCCCGCAGGAGGGGCACCCTGGGACAACAGCACTTGGATACTGCAGGAGAGGCAGCCTGGATGCCCTCCTCGGCTGGTGGCTCTGGGGCAGACATCTTTACGTTACAGTCACGATGGAGAGGGAAGCAGCCTTCAAGGTCCAAGTATCAAGGTCATGTGGGAAATCTTGTGCCTGGTGAGGATGAGGGCATCACACTTTGCTGGGGTCTAGCCTTTAGAAACAAATCCGTCTAGAAAGCAGCCTACTCCCTGTGGCAGACAACAGAGATGGCGGCAGAAGGGCCTCAGAGCTGTCCTGCCATGCAGGTAGAGCAGGCCCCTGGTTTCTACAGAAGTCATTTTATACAGAAGCCACCTTGTGTTACCCTCCAACTGACCAATGAGTGGACTACAATCAGTCAAACATCAACCAATCAGAACTGCCATGTTTCAATCCTTCATTTGCATGGTGGGAACGGGAAAGAGGTCAGCTCCAGCATAAAAACAGCCCAAATACCACCACCACCACCACCACACCCCCCCATCCCCCGGCTAGAGACTGGTAGCTCTTCAGTCACTCCCCACTGCTTCCTTGAAGTGCTTTCAATAAACCTGTCCTTCTCTGATCTGACTTGGGTTAATTCTTTCACCACCAGCAACTCTGGCCAACTGGTCGCCACCCACCACAGTTCCAGCCTTTCCCGCTTCCTCCTGGCTGCCCCATTTGTGTGCATGCTCTGAGCAGAGTGTTGGGACATGCCGGGTCTGACATGGCCCCCTACCTGAGGTGGCCCATCGGGGCAGGCTTCAGTCTTACCAGTCTGAAGTGTCACCTGAGAGGGGATGCCCTGGGTCCCAAAGGGAGGCTCTGGGACGAAAGACTGGGGAGGACACCAGCACTGAAGTCCCAAGTGGCCTCACTCTACAATATAGAATCCACCACAGCCCTTAGTCACCATGTATCTGCCAGGTGACCAAAATCATTTCCTTGGAATGGTGACCACACAAAACTTTCCTGTTACAATCAGGTCTAGAGTTAGTTTTTAGCTTTAAGTTTGCTAATGCATTAAACCCACAGACACCCAGAACGCAAAGAGGGCTTAATTTCTCTCTGCTTTACCCAGCCCCTCTGGCTCCTGTAGGCTGTTACCAGTTATTAAGTCCTTTGTGGGGACAAAGAGTCCACTCTTGTGCCCTCCTGGGCCACCAGGACCTGGCTCACCAACAGAGGCAACCGGAGCCTTCAGGATGTGAGGTGGGATGCCAGTCTGGCTACAGTGAAAGAGTTGGGGCTTCCTCATTTGCATGATCAGAAAACAGATCAAAGGGAAACCCACAAAGCCAGTGTCCCTGCTCAGTTGTGCACATAGATGCCTGTTTCTGAGGCTTTCAGGGGGACAAGCCCACTTGTCAGTTCCTGGCCAACTTAGTTCTACCCACACTTTGGAATGGGCCTTGGCCAACATACCCCAACACGCGCCACCCACCGACTTCAGGGTCTCCAGGCAGAGGCCCTGCCACCCACTGAGGTTTACTAACCTCCTCTAGGCTGGTGAGAACAGCTGGACCCACCAGCTTCTGGAGGTGAGGCCATTGAACAACAGAAACAAAAGAAACCCCCAGCCCCTGCACTCCCAGCACTTATGGTGGTCAGCACCTGGCCGGACAAGCCCAGAAAACCATTTCTACCATGTCTCTATCTCTGACCAACAACCTAAAATGGGTGTACGGGGTGGGGGTGGGGGTGGGGGTGGGGGTGGGGGTGTCTTCAAACACGAACTACACATGAGCAGTGTGTGGGAAGGTCTTTAAAATCTGGACGCCTGGATCACACTCCACACCAATTAAACCCGAACCTCTGGGGATTCAGCCCAGCTATGAGAATCTTAATTCCAGTTCCAGTCTTGATTCCCATGTGCAGCCAAAGTTGAAAACCGCTGTTGAAGGATCTAGTGCTTTGGGGTCTAGTTCTTGAGCTTGGTTTGCGTTTTTAATGGGTCAGAAATAAAGTCACGAAAAAGGAATTTCCCTGTGACAGTTCTCAAGGAAATCTACTAATTTAAAATAAAATAACCCAGGTCTGACGCTGGCCAATTCAAAGTTAAAAGAAAGAAACATTTTTCCTACGACTTTCTTGTAACCTCCCACAGAACAGGGACTAGCTGAGTCCCAAGGAGCTTAGTTTGCCACTAGATACTGTATATAAAGCTCACTCCCAGTTCAGCTAATTTTGCTTGGCTTCCAGGGACAGCTCAGCAAGGACAGCTCAGTGTCATGTAAAATTTTAATCTGCTACAGAAACTCTCACCCCACCCAAAAAACACCTCTACACTTCAGACAAGTTCCTGCTAATCCCTACTTAGTAGGGTTGCCAGGTTTAGCAAAACAAAAACAGTAAAACAACCCCCGCCCCAAGTAAGACACTCAGTTAAGAGAAGAATCACCTGGGGAGTTCTAAAACATTCCATGCCTGGGCCACACCCACACCAGAATGTCTGAGGATTCAGTCCACTCCCCAGAATTCTAAAAACTTATCAGGTAGAACATACTTCCTCTAAACATGTGTTATCTCCGTGAAACGTGAAATTTAGCTGGGGCTCCTGTCTACCGTCCTGCAGCCCCACTCCGGAGAGAAAAGGGCAGAAACACAGGGAGAGCAGGCTCTGTCCCATCACCCAGGGCTCTGGGACGCCCGGGGCACCTGTCCCCCTCAGGCTAGCTTTTCAGTTCAGAAGAGCTCTTAAAAAAAATACCCGATCTTAAAAAGCCAGGGTGACAGACTAGGTTTTATAAAAAATACATTCTGGCTGGGAAAAATAATAAGGTTGGACTTAACTCTAGGAGGGTGTTATGCAGGATTCAGTCCCTCACTTAAAGCCGGCCCTCTTCCAGGGCCCTCAGCGCTGCGCCAGGTCCACAAGGGCCTTTCAGATTGGGGCCTTGCGGTCTGTTCCCATGGCAGCCCCTAGAGGGAGGAGCCAGCAGGACGCCGCAGCCCACCTGCTTTCCCTTCTCCTTCCCATGGCAGGGACTCATTTCTTCCCATACTGTGACTACATAACTCAGGCCTCTGCAGCCTTCTCTGGAATTCCACGCCAATGCATTATACATAAAATACTCAGCCCTAGGCAAGCCCCCAACAGGCCAGGACCCCGACTTGGCTGGCCCCTCTGCAGGGCTCCTTCCGATGTAAAACCCAGAGCAATGCCAGGTCATGATTTGTCTTCTTCCTTTCCTCTGTGGCCATTCTTCCTACCAGCAGAATCTCCAAAGACCCACTACTCTTGTCTTCTTTCTCTGCCTGCTGCTGCTCAGACCCCTGGGGGTCCAAGGAGACTGCATCCTAAGGGGCTGAGAGGCTCCCAGAAGACCAGCCCCCTTGCCTCATCTTCCTAGTGTGGAGGGCTCCAGAGTCCTGGGTCAGCTTGATGCAACCCCATTCTTTGCAGCATGTAACGAATTTCATACATAGGATCAGAAAAAAAAAAAACAACACAAAATCCAACAAAAGCAAAATCAATGGGAAGGGAATGAAAGCGGATCCTGGCCACAGCCCAGCCTCTGTCAAGCAGGGGTCACACTCAAGTCCCCAGCTCCCCCTCACTGCCCTTTCTTCTCTGCTACTCCCCTCCATACCACCCTCCAACATGCCCAAACCTTCCTTCTCACACTAGATGTGAAGAAAACATGGAACTGCCAGGAGAAAATAAGACCATACGTGTTTATATGTATTTGGGTTAAGGAAATGAATCACAAGTGATAAAAACTTGAGATAAACTAGAAAACTCTAAGGCAAGTACCATAGCTACTCCCAGCTCCCTAGAACAAAAGATTCCACTAAAAACCCGTATAGTGTGAATTCCCGTCATGTGTCCGAAGGATAGAAGACAAAGGTTCTTGTTGCTCTCCCAGGCACCTCCTGCCAGCACTGCGTGTCTCCCCTGGTTGAGAGCCAAGTATGGGTGTGTTTCTGACAGCTGGAACAGAGGAGCCTTGCTGTCCCCTGACTGGAGCTCAGATTCTGAAATCCAAAACCCAGGGTCTGCCATGGCCAGGCCACGTAGAGAGGCAAGTCTGGTGAGCCAGACAGAGGCTCATAAGACGCAGCCATGGGATGGGAGCTGTGCCTCTTTTGGGTCCATCTGTGTGTCTAAGACGCAGCCATGGAATGGGAGCTGTGCCCCTCCCAGGCCCATCCACGCATCTAACATGCAGTCGTGGGATGGAAGCTGTGCTCCTCCCCGAAATTATCTCTTTGGTTGCCCAATGTCAACACCTGCCTTAGATACTCCATCCCCAACCCTCTTTTCTCCCTCAAGTCACACCCACATGAATGCTGCTTCTTGTCTTAAAACCAAAACAAGGACAGAAAGGGGGAGGTAGGTCAGCAGGACGGGGGAGGGTATGGAGAACTCTAGAGTGTAAATGGCCCTGCACCAGTCCCTCTGCACACCTGAGTCCTCTGGGCACTGTGCACACACGTCCAGAGGGCCGCCAGCCAGAGCACCCAGTGAGGACACCCTCCGCCATACGCCCCTTCCTCCTCTCTGAGTCTGAAAGGTGGCCAAAAGCTGGCGAGGACACGACTGTGGGGCATTCAAACTCCTGGAAAAGATTACAATTCTGCTCCCACTCCCAGGGAAACAGGGGTGGGGTGAGAGAGCCCATCTCCCTAGAGTTTATGTTCATCCTTATCCCCAGAGGTAGAATCATTTTAACCAGTACCTGAAACACAAGCTTCCACTTCTTGTTATTACAGTAATTCCTGACAGCAGACCTTGCCCCCCTTCCCACTTCCAGAACCCTCCGCCCCTTGCAAAGAGGCCACAAAGTGCATGGACGGCTAACTGTGCAGACGTTACGTGCAGCCGCGGCCCCACACTCACCCCTCGTTCATGCACATGGCCTCCCCATATAGACACCAGGAAACAGAACGCATGGTGGCCAGAAAAACATTTACAGCGTGAGAGTGAGGCCCGGCCAGGGCCTGTGTCCTCAGACGGGGTCTGCCCCTTGGTCCCGGGTCCTGAGGCTGCCCCGCAGGCAGCCCCACGTCTTAGTGTTTGATCTCGAGGATGGAGGGGTTGTGGTCCAGGATGGCGAGGATGATCTTGTCCATGTACTGCCGCAGCCGAAAGTTGATTTCCTCCTGCTCCTTCAGGGCTTCCATTAGCTGAAGGGGGTGGAAAGACTGGTCAGAAGCTAGGCCCGAGTAGTGCAGACAGAGCCCAGATTCCTGGGCTCGTGCTAGGGAAAGATGAGGATGGCCCTCAGGAGACCTGGGCGAGGTGGGCCCAAGACCAGCCCCAGCACTTGGAGCCTATACAAGAGTTTAAGGCAGCGGCTCAGCCCCACCTGGGGAGTATTAGATATGCAGATGCCCTGGCCCTACCCCGGAGATTCCACTGTGACTGGTTTGTGAAGGGGCCCAGGTGTGGGTAATTTTTTGGTGAAGGTTGAGAACACTGGCCAAAGTCATTTATGATCAAGAATGATATCTGGCCAGGCTCGGTGGCTCAGCCTATACTCCCGTGCCTTTGGGAGGCTGAGGTGAGTGGATTGCCTGAGCCCGCGGGTCTCCCGCCTGGGCAGCGAGACCTCATCTCTACAATAAATCAAAAAAATCAGCCGGGCGTGGTAGCGCATGCCTGTAATTCCGGTTTCTCGGAAGGCTGAGGTGGAAGGATTGCCGGAGCCCAGCAGGTTGAGGCTGCGGTGGCCGGGAGCAGCCACTGCGCTCCAGTCTGGGTGACAGAGTGAGACTCCAACTCAAAAAAAAAAAAAAAGAATAACATCCAATGCCCCAGGCTCCCTAAAACAAGGGAGCTGGCTGTTTCCTCTGCCATCCCCTCACCTAGCCCCGCAAAAGCCCTTCTTCAGGGCAGCCACCAAGGGCCCTTGGGACATAGCTGATACTTGGTCTCTGCCCTGAGGCTGGGGGCGGGGCACAGATCACTCAGGAGCACCTGGAGGCAGAGGGCCAGGTTCAGAGGCAGAGTGCCATTCGAGCCATGTTGTAATGCTGCCGGAGCATTGTGGAGGCCTGACCTTTCATAGCCAGACCCCAGTGAGCCCTGATGAGTAGGCTGTGGTACTAGAGCTGGGCCCCTTTTCTCTCCAGCTGGGTGAGCCTGTGTTCCAGCTTCCAGTCAGCAACCCAAAGTGTTAATAAAGCCTCAGGGTTTCTGGAGATGAAGTGACAACACGCAGCAAAAGCAGCTGCCCAAGGCTAGTTCTCTCCCCTCTGGGCCTGGGGGAAGGGAGTTGGGCCCAACCTGGACTCACATGTTGATGAAGGTAACTGGCTCTGACTAGACCTGTGCTCCGACCAGCACATGCAAAACTCAGAGGTGATTTAACATCTGCGACCCCATCCCCCAGCTCTGCCTTCTGTCACTTGGAGTGGCTGTAGATGGGCCCAGATTCCCAGGGCCCGTCTGGTTTTCCTGCTCTGGGCCGCCTGGGGGCCATCAACACGGCAGGTGGGGAATAAGGTAGGAATCCCAGAGGAGGGGGCCGGGTGCTGAAGCAAGGGCCGGTGGACCTGGTTACCTCATCGCGTGAAGCTGTGTCTATTTCCGCAGCCAGAGACTGGGCTTTGGTCTGGGTGGCGAAGAGATTCTTAGCTTCGTAGAGGCTGAGACTCAAGATCTGTCCATTCAGGTCATCATTCTGATCCCGCAGCTTATAATTCTCCTATGGAGAGAAGGATGAGGGTGCCCTCAGCTCCCACCCACCACCCCCGAGTGCCTTTGGCACCATTCCCTCAAGCGTGCATCGCGGTCAGCTCAGGAGGCCACAGAGGCTGCAGCGTTTGCCAGGCACTGGGGGTAAAAGAGCTGGGTCCCGGCCTCGGGGCCTGGCGTCCTGGGAATTCACAGGACTTTGAGGAGGAGTTACGGCCCTTCTTCTCAGGGTAGCTGTGTGTGCAGGCAAGAACACGGATCCTGGCCCTCCTTCCTCCCTGGGCCCCAGTGTGGCAGCTCAGCTTCCTACAGTTGTTGAGGCAAAGTGGAGCTCTGGGCTCTCCAGGCAGGCAGGAGGGTTCCACTCCTTGGCTTCTCCTGTAGCCAGGCTCCAGCATCCTGCTTGGTGGAGCTGTGTCCAAGGCCCCTCCTTCTGAGTATAGCTGGCCCCACAGTGCCCTGCCCAGAAGCCGTGCACCAGCCTCACGCTCTGACTTCTGCCAAAGGCCCCTGATGCCCACACTTGGGACACTGGAAGCCTCCTACTGGAATGGGAGAAGGACTGGGGTTTAAGGACTGTGAAGGGAGCGGTCACTAGCACCTGTCTCTGAAACAAACTCAGAGGTGCAATTCATGCTGCAGAGTCCTCTGTCTGCGGGGGGCGGGGGGCCTTTATTGACACCACTCCCTCACTCAGTCACTGCCCATTCCCGGTCTCACTCGCCCAACCCCTACTAGAATCCAGTTAACAGCTCCTGGGAACTACTTGAAATGGAACCTTGGCCTCAGGGTCAGCTCCTGCAGCCAGGCACTCATTTGCAGCTGGGTATAGTCTCATTTTCCACCCCAGGAACCAAGCAGGATGGAGGTGTTTGTTTCCTTAAATGGGCACAAGGGAAAGCTCCTCCGGTTTCCATGAGAGGTTGCCTAGAGGTGACTCGCTTTTCCTGCGCTGTGAATAGGATGACTCAGGCATGGTGGTGCATGCATGTGGTTCCAGCTACTTGGAAGGCTGAGGTGGAAGGATCACCTGAGGCCAGCAGGTCGAGGATGCAGTGGCTGTGACCATGCTACTGCACTTCAGCCTGGGTGTCAGTGAGACTCTGACTCAGGAAAAAGAAAAAAGAAATAGGACAATAATCAGCCCTGACCATCAGGTAGTCGAGGAACTGACATGGTGGAGTGTGGGAACAGTGCTATGGTTCTGGGCTCCCCCTTGTCCTTGCACAGGAAACCCACGCGGCTGGCTTGACCCGCTCGCCCCACTGAACACAGGGCTCTCAGGGCCCACCTGCTTGAGCCGCTTGACCTCGTGCTCCAGCTCCACCTCACGGGCCCTGGCATTGAACTCGCCCAGGCCAGAGGCAGTGCCGCGGCCCCTGCCCGGCCGCTCGCAGTCCAGCTTGTACATCTGCAGGTGTTCCAGCTCCTTGCGCAAGTCCTCGATGAGCTGCAGGAAAGAGAGGCTGGTTGGCGGGGGCAGGGAAGCTGGGTGGGGACCGGGCACCCTCCAGCCCAGGACCTACCTCCTGCGTCGCCTCCCGCTCCTTCTGGAACTCCAGGCGGTTCTGCCGTAGCTTGTCCATCATGCGCTTATACAGGTCCATCTCGTCCTTGAGTCGCAGGCTGGTGTCTTCCAGCCGGTCGGACATGCGCTGCCGCTCCTGGGGGTAGAGAGACGGGGGGGGGGGAGGCAAGTTCCCAGGGAGGGGCTTGTTGTACCCCGGGGACCTCCTTGGGGAATCAGTTCAGCCACCTCGCCTGGCAAACGGTCAGACCAGTTCCCCTGGATATAGCCCACCAAGTCACGGCTTAAAGGAGTAGCCAGAGCCCTGCTGATTCTAGAAATACAGCTAAAAGAACCTCAGGTCAGCTGGGCACAGTGGCTCAAACCTGTAATCCGAGCACTTTGGGAGGCGGAGGAGAGAGGACTGCCTGAGACCAGGGGTTCGAGACCAGCCTGGGCAACTTGGTGACACCTTGTCTCTACAATAAATTTTTTTAAAAATTAGCTGGACATGGTGGCACACGCCTGTAGTTCCAGCTACTTGGAAGGCTGAAAGGATCACTTGAGCCCAGTAGGCTTCGGTGCCTGTGAGTGTGCCTCTACACTCCAGCCTGGGTGACAGAATGAGACTCCAGCTCAAAAAAAGACCTCTGGTCTCTTGAATCCTTCACCGTTGCTAGGTGGAGCAGGACTTCTTAGCCCACAGAGAGGATAACCTCTTTCTCTTCCTTTGAAGACTCCCCCCATTGTATAAGCAAATGCATTCACTGTAGAAAACTTGGAAAGTTAGAAATTCAAAGCCGGGCTCGGTGGCTCAGCCTGTAATCCCCCACCTTTGGGAGGCTAAGGTGAGTGGATTGCCTGAGCCCGCGGGTTCGAGACCTGCCTGGGCAGCAAGACCTCATCTCTACAATAAATCAAAAAATCAGCCGGGCGTGGTAGCGCATGCCTGTAATTCCGGCTACTCGGAAGACCGAAGCGGAAGGATCGCCGGAGCCCAGCGGGTCGAGGCTGCGGTGGCCGGGACCGGCCACTGCACTCCAGTCTGGGCGACACAGTGAGACTCCAACTCAAAAAAAGAAAAGAAATTCAGAAACACAAATTATTATTCACATTTCTTTGCATTTGCTTGGGGAGGTGGGAGAGGACAATACTCTAGAATTTCAAAAGCTGTAAACTAAAGGCCCTGATGGCCAACACTGCCTCTCTGTGGATTCGGCTCCACGCCTGGACCTGCGGCTCACCTCGTCCAGTTTCTCCGTTTGAGACTTGAGTCGAGTCACTGTCGTTCTGAGCTCTGTATTTTCTTCCTCTAATTGCTGTACCCTGGGGAAAGGAGGAGGACAGAAATTTTGAACTGAGATGATCCCACAAAGGGGCTGGCAAACTGCAGAGATTCCCTGCTTCCTGGAAGAGGGAAGATACCAGAAACCAATGGAGAGAAGAGAGAGTTATCTCACCTAATATAGCCTTGAGCTTCCCATCAATCAAGGCAAAATAGGAAAGACACTACATTATTCTTATTTTTTTTATAAAAGGAAACATTCATTTGTGAATAAGAGCCCAAGATTCTTTTTGCACGTGTCGTTCAAATCCTGAGGAACACAGGACATTTTTCTGCTGGATGGAGAAAGTCTGCCTTTGTTGTCTATGACCAGGACACTCCTGTTCTAACCCATACTGCGAAGGCAATGAGCACATTTGCTTCCCACTCTCCGCTGCATCTCATTCGGGGCTCCCCTCTCCACGCCTGCATTGCACTGCCCCTCAAACCCATGGCATTGGCTGCTCCAGTGATACCCCTCTATGATAGCGTTCCCAAGGGGCTTTCCCATGAGAGGACAGAGCCTGGGTATTCAGGTTGCTTATAAATGACCTAAGAGGAGGAGCCGGTAAGCTGGGCTGTCAGCTGAGCAGGGTCATTTCTGGCACTGATTCTTGCAGAGCATTCTCCACCCCCACAGTCACCTCCTCCTTCCTGGGGGGATGCCTTCTGGGCCTCCCCTCCCCTTCCCTCTGGGCACACAGGAGAGAAGCCCAGGCTGTGGCCAGAGAGGAATTCAGTCCTACTACCCAAAGATGGCCTTGTGGCAGTGGTGAGGAACAAAGCAGGTGGGGAACCACAGGACTCTGGAACACCACCCACGCATTCTACATGAGTGGCGCCCCCTGGGGTTGTGCGAGGGCATAAGTCAGAAGGCGGTTCCCAAGAACGGGCTTTCCGTGCTTTCTCTGGAGGCCCACAGTCACACTGTCTTCCACCACCCCCTACCCTCCCCCTACTTGTCTCAGCCCCTTCCCTTGGGTCAAGCGTGGGAGGCAGGCTAGTAAGAGCAGTCATCCTTAAGGAGGCACCAGCCTCCAGAAATACATGCAAGACAGCAGCTTCTGGAGCATGAGCCATCACACAAAAATGAAAGTTAACAAAGCAGGCCTCAGGCACAGGGGAGGTGGGAAGTCTCCTCACCAACTGCACAGGGGCTGGGTCACCCCACTTCTGAGGGCCGACTGAGCTGCAGCAGGCAGGGGACACCTGCCTGAGAGCTTAAGGTGGGGATGAAGGCCCAACTTCCAGCCTTGCAGCCTGCCCGCCCCAGGCTGGGCTCAGCCAACTCCAGGAAGGCCTCAGGGGGCTGGAGAAGGCTGAGGCAGCCGTCCTCTCTGCTGAAGGCCTAGGAAGCCTCCTCAGCTTGGGAAGCATCCCCAGGCAGCACAGGGCACTGTCACTGCCCTCGCTGTCTGTGGTGTTCTGATGTGTGTCAGCTCACCCACACAACACTCTCCATCGCTCTGGGGGGCAGCGGAGAGGGGAAACAGTATGTCCAAGGTCTTGGATCTAACAAGGGACCAACCCGGAATCCCAGGCCAGGTTGCTCCTCACCCTGCCTGCCTCAGATTTCTTTTTTTTTTTGAGTTGGAGTCTCACTCTGTCGCCCAGACTGGAGTGCAGTGGCCACTTCTGGCCACCGCAGCCTCGACCTGCCGGCTCCGGCGATCCTTCCGCCTCAGCCTTCTGAGTAGCCGGAATTACAGGCATGCGCTACCATGCCCGGCTGATTTTTTGATTTATTGTAGAGATGAGGTCTCACTGCCCAGGTGGGTCTCGAACCCGCGGGCTCAGGGAATCCACTCACCTCAGCCTCCCAAAGGCGTGGGATTACAGGCTGAGCCACCAAGCCCGGCTCTGCCTCAGATTTCAGTGACAAAGCCACTGGCAGACCCGAGGCACAAGAGTCCACAGAAAATTCCCTGGTTTTCTGTCTACCCTGGTCCTGGGGCCTAGGCTCAGCCCACTGGGACCGAGGAGAACCTGACAGCAGGGGGTGCTCCAAGCCAGGACATCAGAGCCAACCAGGAACCAAGGCAAGCCTGGTCCTTTTTCACCTAGTATCGTGTTGACAGGCGTTTGTGTTGTTTTCTCTACCTAATATGAAGTGTACCTGTGAACAACTTTTATCCACTTCTTCAAGCAGAACTGTTAGAACATGAGGCGTTCCCTCAGCCTCAGTCTCCTGTCTAGAACATCCAGACAGTGCCAGCCCAAGTGTGGTCCCAAGGATGTGGCTGGATGGAAAGGACGTCTGGGATGGCAGGGCCCACCTGGCGCTAAGCAGCTCTGCCTCAGTGGCCTTCTCCCTCTCCAGCTTGCTGTAGGCCTCACGGTGCCGCCGCGCCTCCTCCTCCAGTGCCTGCTCGGCTGTAGTCTCCTGGTCCTTCACCATCTCCTCCAGCTCGTGCACCCTGTGGATGGGCAAGGGCAAGCTCTTGGGCCGGGGCTTCCTCACCCAACCCAGGCTGTGGCACAGGGAGCCTGGGCCCTGAGATGAGTCACGGACATGTTCACCGAGGGAGGTGGCAGTGCATGTGCCAGGCCCGTGGGCCAGCAGCTTGCTGATAGTTGGACAGGAACACCTCCACATCTGAAGAGAGGTGCCATGGAGGAGCAGACTGGGCCATCAGTTCAGAGGGGGGCAGAGCCACACCCAAGCAGGTAGGACGCTCAGGGCAGCACAGGGAGGGACAGTCACAGCCTGTGCCTGTGTCTACAGCTGGACAAAACAGCCCAGGATCTCACCTCCTCTTTTTGTTCTATTCCTTCCTGGATAGCAGCCTCTGCTCAATAATTCATCTTAGAAAGCACCTGGACTCCAAACACAGCCACATCCTGGCTAATGGGACCAAGCCTGCCCAGACCCAGAAAAGGGCCCAGTTCCCCGTGCATGTGAGAATCCATGACTGGCTAGTTGGGACATGGTGTGGGGTCTGTTTCACTGGCAACAGCCCCTCCACGAGGCTGGCCTTCTGGGGTTTACAGAAGGGCCCATCTTTGGGCACTGTTATGAGGCAGAAGACTAGACCCTGCCCGGATAAGGGTGCCAAGTGTCACGCCCCCTGCCCCCGTGAGGACAACTGAGCTCCCACACCTGCTACTGCTCCGGTGGCCTCAGGGAGTGTTATCTCCATGGGCCTCCCTCGACAGCAATGCCCGGACCCTTCCAACCGCCTGACCCACACTGGCTTGACCCCTGCACAGCTTGTCTCTGGGGAGGGAGGTCAGGCTTTCCTGTGTATGCCAGCAAGAGACAGTGGATCCCAACTCCTGTCCTGGATCCACCCTGAGCTGCAGACCTGGGGGTGGACTCCATCAGGCCTAGAGTCAAGGTCAACCTCCAACTGGTCTCGCTGTCCCTAAAGGCCTGTCCTGCCAGGTACAGCATGGGCAGAGCCATGTGACATGGGGCTGACGTGTCACAGGTCCTTGGAGCTGGAGGCTACCCCTCCAGCTTCTCTCAGGGCCTCGGCAAGAGGGCCAGCCCAGGTGCCCAAGTCCCGACCGCCTGACCTGAGCACAAGCTGCGTGTTCTCCTGCTTCAGCTTGCTCTTCAGGTCCCCGTTGGTGAGGCTGTCATTCTCCAGCTCTGTCACCTTTTTCTCCAGGAAGCTTACCTGCAGCAGGGGCAAGGGTGGGAGGGGACCTTTGAGGCCACAGGACTGAGAACTTTGAAGCTGTGAGGTTCATGACCAGGACCTCCAAACGGCCACAGAGGATGACACAGTCGCGTTTAGGGGAGAAGCATGAGACCAGGGCCGCCGTCCTCTACTACTGGGCAGGAACAGGGTCTCCCAAGTCACTGGACAGCAGCCTGTGTGCTCCCCACCTCCCCTGGGAGCACACCCAGTCCCTTCTCCAGCCCCCAGGGCCCACCTTCTCTGTGATGTCGTTGTCACAGGAGTCAATGCTGTCCCGGAACAGGTCTTCGGTGCTGCCGTTGCTGCTGCTGAAGTTGCTGCTGTGCATGAGCTGCCTGCAGGGAGGGAGGGAAGGAGGGTGCCCGCTGCAGGGCCTTTCGAGGACAGGGCCACGCAGCTACGGGCCAGGAGGGCACCCAGGACCTCGGGGCCTGCCAGAAACCCCCCAGTAAGGGGGCCACCCTCACTCAGCCAGAGGTGGAGAGCGTCACCTGAACCCCAAACTCAACAGATCACCCAGCTCAGAGGACGGCAGATGGGCCAGACAGCCTTCCCTGAGCCCTGGCGGTTGTGGCCAGTTGATCACAGCTCTTTCCCGCCACTGAAGAACCCTCTTCACACCAGCGCTCTCGCCAGCTGCTACCTGGCAGGTGAGCCCTCCCTTTCAAGTGGGAAGCCCCCAGGGAGGCAGCGCAGCTCTGCCGTACTGGCAGAGGGTAGGCCTCCTGAGCTAGATCCCCTCACCAGCCAACTCTGCTCCATGTCAGGGAACTCCAGGGAGGCAGGAGGAGGTCCGCTGGACTGTGAGGGCACTGAGCTGGGGACCCAGGCAGAAGCCTGGAGGGCCAGTCCTTGCCTGAGGCATGCCAAGAGCCAATCACACCCAGCATCTGGGCCAAGCCTGGGCACTCACTGGCAGCTCCTGAAGCCCTGGGAGTGGACTTGGGGTCAGCCTGCAGCAGAACCAGCAGGATCCCAGCAGTCCAGGGAGTCAGCTGCTGCAAGGCTGAACTAGGAGCAGAGTTACCTGCTCCCAGGGACACACTCATGCCTGGGTCTCAGCCAGTGGGAAGAACAGGGTCTCTTTGGCATGGCTACAGGCTCAAAGTGGAGGGCCGGGCACCAACAACCACGGGAGGGCTGTATCTCAAAACATCCCTAGTGTGCCAGCCAGGGGTCGAGGGGGCTAAGAGCTTGAAGAAGTGGCCGTACTGCCCCAGGATGGTCTTGAGCCCATCTGCTCTTGCAGCCACACTCAGGGCACCTCTGGGTCTGGGTGCTGGCGTGGAGCCCCGGTCACCAGGCAGCAGAAGCACAGTGAAGGGAGACAGCACCTGAGCCCTTCCCCTGAGGGGGCCTTACCGTCCAAAGGCCGTGCTGGAGATCTTCCGGTTGGGACTAGAAAGAGAGAGGAAACAGTCACTGGCCGGGGAGGCCGCTCTCGTCCACCCCTTTCCTCTGCCCAGCTGCAAGACACCAAATCTTCCCTCCTCCTGAAGGAATTCACTAATCAGCCCGGCCCTGGGAGAAACAGTCTAACCCTTTCTGTTGCAGAAGAAACCCCGGGGTGGACCGTGCACTGGGGGGCTCACCTGCCAAGACAGCAGGGGCCGCTAGCCTGCCTAGCCTGCTGCTTTTCCCTCCAGAGCCCATCCGGCCTCCCAACCTCTGCTGGCCCTGAGGCCTTGCCTGTTGGCCTTCAGGTTTTTCAGCCGGGCTTCCAAATCGTTCAGCAGGTTGATTTTCTTGCAGCACTGAGAACAGTACACATCCAGCAGTTCACTGTTGTACGCATGCCGCACCTTCCTAGGTGTCTGCCCCGCGCTGGTTCGGAAGAGGGAGAGAAATCACCCCTTAACTGCCATGGGGTCTAGGGCCCGCCCCACCCACTGGGCTAACTCTACTGATCATCAGGTACCTGTGGGCCTTGTGGGAGAAGGGGCAGGGAGGGGAAATACAGCAATAGATCATTCCTTCCCCAACACTTAGAGAGGAACCCAGTGAGTCGTACCCATTTGACAGATAAGGCAGACTGAGAGCTAGTGTCAGAGGAAGTAATGACCAGGGAAGGTATCATAGAAGGTCGCTTGAAGGATTCCTCCACACTGAGCTAATGTCAGAGTATGTCAGATTAGACAACTGTTTCCTTCTCAAGATGGAAGTGGGAGGAGGAACTCATGACCCCTGACCAGGGTACAAAGGCAGCACCAGAGCCCTAGGACCAGAACGCATGTGGCTCAGGACTGGGCCCACTTGGCTCCCAGGATGCAGTTGGATAGGTTCTGCCACTTCTCCTGGATCCCAAACGCCATCCAAGACGAAAGGGCCACCTGGAAGACACCGAAGACCCCAGGTCCGAGTAGACGTTGGTCCTGGTCTCGTCATCCGGGCAGGGGCTGCTGGGGGCACAGTCCACGTCGTCTCCCTCCCCATAGTCTTCAAACTGCTCCTCATTGCTGATGAGTGAGGCGGTGGAGTGTGTGGAGAGGTCTGAGGTCGTCATGGACGGGGTGTGGCCCAGAGACCTGGGGGCCGGAGAGTACCGTGTCAGGAGGGCTCCCAAGACCCCATCTGCAGCCTGGGGTGGGGAAACCTAAGATCCCTGGGCACTACAGACCAGGCTTGTACCCTCTGACCTGGCCAAGTACCTCGGAGACCCTGTCTAAGAAACTGCCTCTGCCCAAGAGTCAGACCAAGGCAACCCTAGAGCAGAACACTGGTTACAACCTAATTGTTTAGCCACAGCTAGACCAAACTATGGTTATTAAATTATACTCTGTATTCGTAGATCTAATTATTAACTTATGGAATATCAAGTAGTCATTGAAAGGTTTTTAAAATATTGGCAATAACGTGGAAAAATAAATATAAATTAAAAGTTAGATTTACAACCTTAGATACAATAAGACTGAATACAGTGTTCCATTGGTACTCAAGGGTGACTGGCTCCAGGGACCCCCCGGATTCGAATACTCAAGGATGCTCAAGTCTTTGATTTAAAAGGGCGTAGTATTTGCATATAACCTACACACATCCTCCTGTATACTTTAAATCACCTCAAGATTACTTATAATACTATGTATGTGAGTGCTAGGTAAATAGTAGTTATACTGTATTTTTTTATTTGTATTTTTAATCTTTATAATTATTTTTTATTGTTTTTGATTTTTTTTTGAGTCAGAGTCTCACTCTGTCACCCAGGCTGGAGTCCAGTAGCACACTCACAGCCACTGTAGCCTAGATCTGCTGGGCTCAGGTGATCCTTTTACCTCAGCCTTCCAAGTAGCTGGAACTACAGGCGTGCACCACCTCGCCTGGCTCATTTTTTGATTTGTTATAGAGAAAAAGTCTCGCCAAGTTGCCCAGGCTGGTCTTCAACCCCTGGACTCAGGCAATCCTTTCGTCTCAGCTTTCCAAAGTGCTGGGATTATAGGCGTGAGCCACTGCTCATGGCTGTTTATGAATATTTTTGATCCATGGTTGGTTAGATACAGAGATGTGGAGCCCTTGGATAAAGAGGGCCGACTGTATATCCCAGGTCTATACAGAATAAAGAAAAGTAGGAATGAAGAACGTGAAGAGCCGGGCTCAGTGGCTCAGCCTGTAATCCCGCGCCTTTGGGAGGCTGAGGTGAGTGGATTGCCTGAGCCCGCGGGTTCGAGACCCGCCTGGGCAGGCGAAACCTCATCTCTACAATAAATAAAAAAAATTAGCTGGGCATGGTAGCGCGCACCTGTAGTTCCAGCTACCTGGAAAGCTGAGGCAGAAGGATCGCCGGAGCCCAGCAGGTTGAGGCTGCGGTGGCCGGGAGCGGCCACTGCACTCCAGTCTGGGTGACAGAGTGAGACTCCAACTCAAAAAAAAAAAAATAGGAAGCCTGAAACAGTAAAAGCATGTAACGGACTAAGGCAGTAACGGACTAAGGCAGGATTCTCAAACTCTGCCACTGCCTAAGGGTCACAGTGTCAATGAAAGAGTACTAAAGAGGGAGTCTCCCAGTGCTGCATTAATTCACTTATCTATCTGCCCTCAGGGTCCTTGGCACTTCAGAGGTTGAAGTCCTCCCGCTCCTCAGTTCTTCCCTGAACATTTCCTTAGAGCTCTGGGCACCCACTGCTGGCTTGTCCCATCATGATAAGTCCCAGAAAGCCATGGCAGTGCTCAAGGGACGGGCCATCAGCCACAACATCAACAGGTCTGCTGTCTATGGCCCTGTGTCCTCAGGTTAGCCACAGGTACAGCAGAAGGGCTGCACCTGGAAATCAGCATGGAGCTCTCTCCATTGACAAGACCAAAAGGCCCACCCGGAACATCTGACTCAGAACCACCTGGGTTTGAGAAGCCCTGCACCAAGAATAGGTTGAACCACATGAAGTTACCTTTTTTTGAAGGCTGAAAATGATTAAAAATTGTCAGTTGAACTCAAAAAATAACAGCTGCTGGAGAGGCTGTGGTGAAAAGGAACACTTCTACACTGTTGGTGGAGTGTAAGCTAGTGCAACCTCTGTGGAAAGCAGTGTGGCGATTCCTGAAAGCTCTAAATATTGACCTTCCTTATGACTCTGCAATCCCCTACTGGGAATATACCCTGAAGACACAAATCATTCTATAAAAAGATACCTGTACACGTATGTTTATGGGAGCGTTATTCACAATAGCAAGAACCTGGAAACACCATGCTGCCCATCAAAATAGGAACCCGAAACAGTAAAAATGTGGTAACATAACGACTGGAGGATTAAATCTACTGCCAAGGCACATGCAAAAAGAGACAAAATTCCCCTGGATTATTCACATCTACCCCCGGGCTTGGCACTTAGAGGGTTAAGTTGCTCTCACTGAACACCTAGAGCTCTGGGCACCCATGTTTTCACCTCATATAAGTCCCTGAAAGCCAATGTAAGACCATAGAAAATAACAGGTCTGGTTATGGCCTGGAGGTTAACAGGGAAACAGAAGGGGACTGGAAACAGCACTCTCTCATTCAAGCCAAAAGGAACGAAATTGACTCAGAACCACCTTGAGAACCCTACCCAAAATAGTTAAAAAATACTTTTATAAAGCAAAAAAAAATAAAATTGTCAGTTGCATGTGGCTCACCGGATACTGGAACCCTCCCCTCCCTCTCCAAGTCTCCAGGGCAGCTGCAACTATCCCTTTCTTGGGCTGGGGCGAGGGAGGGGGGCATGTGGGGGTGGGGTGGGGCTACCACTTCCCCCTGCTTCGGCTTCTTAGCCATGAACATGAAGGGGGTGGTGCCCTACTGCCTACGGCATGGTACCCCCCCGAGATTTAGTGAGGGCTGGGATGGAAGGGGCTCCCTCCCATTATAAATAAAGTATGGTCAAGGTGCCGGGAGACTCATCTTTAACTCCCTGTCATTGACACTGTAATCCTTACGTAGAAACTAGGATTCCTTGGGGGCTCATTTGAGGAAGAATACTGACTTCTGCCAGCACCAAACTAAAAGAAGACGACACTGCTTCAGCAGGAAGTCACTTAGGTCTTTTTTTTTTGGAGTCAGAGATTCACACAGGTTGGGCATGATCATGGCTCACCACAGTCTTGACCTACTGGACTCAGGCAATCCTTCTGCCTCAGCCTCCTGTGTAGCAGGGACTACAAGCATGCACCGCCATGCCTAGCTAAGTTTTTTTTATTTTTTATTTTTGTAGAAATGAGGTCTTGCTACATTGCCTAGGCTGGTCTTGAATTCCTGGGCTCAAGCAATCCTCCCATCTTGGTCTCCCAAAGTGCTGGATGAGTCACTACACCCGGATATTAATATTGTTTTAAAATAACATTTCTGATTATGAGAGTGTATGATCAATACAGAAAATACAGAATATACAGCACAGTAGATGGAGGGTAACTAAAATAATCATCACACCATCCACAAATAACTGCTTCATTTTCTAGATTAATTTTGTCTGGGGATTTCCTAATATATTGGTATTCTTTTTTGTTTTTTGAGTTGGAGTCTCTGTCACCCAGGCTGGAGGGCAGTGGCATATTCCCAGCCACCGCATCCTTGACCTGCTGGGCTCAGGCTTTCCTTCTGCCTCAGCCTTCCAAGTAGCTGGGACTACAGCCATATGGCACCATGCCCAGCTAATTTTTTGATTTATTGTAGAGATGAGGTCTTGCCAAGTTGCCCAGACTGGTCTTGAACCCACAGGCTCAGGCAATCCTCTCACCTCAGCCTCCCAAAGTGCTGGGATTATAGGTGTGAGCCTCTGTGTCCGGCCTTTGGTATGTATTTTTTTTTTTTTTTTTTTTGAGTTGGAGTCTCTCACTCTGTCACCCAGACTGGGTGCAGTGGCCACTCCTGGCCACCGCAGCCTCGACCTGCTGGGCTCCGGCGATCCTTCCACCTCAGCCTTCCGAATAGTTGGAACTACAGGCGCGCGCTACCACGCCCAGCTAATTTTTGACTTATTACAGAGATGAAGTCTCGCCAAGTTGCCCAGGCAGATCTCGAACCTGCGGGCTCAGGCAATCCACTAACCTCAGCCTCCCAAAGCGCGGGATTACAGGCTGAGCCACCGAGCCCGGCTTGGTATGTATTTTTAACAAAGCTAAGATCATACCTCATTGCCATCTTTGTTACCCGCTTTTTAAAACTAATTGAGATCATACAGCTCCTATCATTAAGTAGTCATTTAAAACTGGACTTTGCACAGGTGCCTAAAGTTCTAGAACCATCCCTGTTAAGCATTTAGGCTGCCTGGAACTTCATGCTGTGCAGAATGCCCATGACACTATTGCCTGTGGTACAAATACTGAGCATGTCTCATGTTTACTTCCTAGACCACATTTCCAAGAACCGCATTTCTGGCCCAGACAGCACATACAGAACTTCAGACCATTTAAACTCACTTGTCCTCTGGCAGAAACAGGCCCCCGAGACTCCCGTCTTTCTCCTCTGTGGCACTCCCGACAGACCCTTCCAGGCTCTGGGTGCTCTCCATGGGGCTGTCCGTGTCTGATTCCTGGGGGCCCTCGGGCAGGGCCAGCGTCATGGCCTCCTCCTCCTCCTCAGGAAAGAAGCCGGGCTCCCTGGGGATGAGCTCGCCATCAGCAAAGGCAGGGACTGTGACCTCGATGCTCTGGGAAAGACAGGGGGACAGAGTGAGTGAGGCCCCAGGGCTTGGTGTTTTGCATCAGGCTGCAAGGACATCAGCAGGGTCAGGAACAGCAGAAATGGGTGCAAAGGGGCCCAGACTCCGAGACCTCAAGCATGCGAATTCCTGGCAGGTCACTAGTCCTGGAGATCTCTCACACTGGCCGTCTCATGAGTGTCCACTGGGGAGGTAAAGCATCCATGGCCATCCATGAAGAAAGGTGACAACCAGGCCAGCCATATCACCAGGGCACCTGGTCAGCCCATCAGAGCACCTATCACAAAGTCTGCCCAGAAAGTCAAATGACTTCAGGAAGACTTCTTGGCGTGCTGCATTAAGAGCACATTCTTGCTGAATGGCCTTCAAGGTCAATGACCCTGACCTAGTAGAGCTGGATACATCATGGTACAGGGAAGGCTGCACAGCTTGGGATCCACCCTCCATTGCTCTGGGCACGTCCTGGAATCTCTCTGAACCTCAGGTCTCCCCTCTGTGAGTCAGGAATGCCAATGGAATCTCACAGGATCACTTGCTGATTAAGTGAGATAGTTCATGCTAGAATCTGACACACAGTAGGACCTCAGAGAATCAATCTCAGTCAGAGGCTGTGATGCCAAGCCTGCCTGGGTCCTGCCACAGCCACACTGGGGGCAAGAATGCTAGGCCTCAGGCACTTCTGAGCTTTAGGCCAGACCTGCCCGTGCTGGGTCCAGGGCCCAGTGCACTGCCTGGCACAGTGGTGGTGCCCGCTAAAGATGTGCCTACCTTAGGTGGCTAAAAATCATCGATCGGATGGAAGAACTCTGGCTTCATTCAGTTTCCCTTAGGCTGAGGGCAGCCCTCGGTAAACTATTTCCTGGGGCCACTTTGCCTTTGAGGAGGTAGGTACTTTCAGGTGGCACTGCTTCCACCTGTTCCCATCTGAGATGTCAACCTATTCCCAAGTCACCCCTGTTCCTCCTTGGGGGCTGTGGCCCTTGCTCTCACACCCTGGGCTCTCCGGGGAATAGTCTGGGTGGAGCTACCAGTTCCTTTCCCTCTAGGCCTGGAGGTTGTCTCTTGGCCCCTCCTTGAGTCACCACTCCCCAGCTGGGAGAGTTCAGAATCTAATTAGAAGCCTTCTGACCCAGTTCCGTCTCTTTTTAGATGTTTTTTTAGATGAAGTTACCGAGGAAAAGGGAGAGCTTGCCCATAACAAAGACATCGTCCTCACAGGGTGTCCAGGAGACAAATAATGTTTTGCCCAGGCTGCCTGCCGGTCAGGGCCACACAGAGCCCCCTGTTGCTTACACTTCCTAGAAGCCCAGGGCGGGAGAGAGGATGCATCACCCACAGCATGACCCTCATGCTTGTCGGCAGGACTGAGAGCTGACCCCTTCGGCTCTCCACGCCCCTGCCACACCATGGCGGTTCCCTCCTCCTCCAGGTGAGAGGGGATGCCCGGTCTATGCCCAGGGCAGCTCCTAAGGCTCCGCTCCTCAGAGCTCCCAACTGTCTATTCCCTGGTGTGTGAAAAAGATGCCCATGCTTGACTGTCCGGTGGTCCTAGTATTGGTGACACATCCAGGCCTGGGGCTGAACATGGCCGCCTTCTCAGGGCTTGCACAGAAAGGCTGTGTCTGGTCTTTGGGGGACCATTAGGGAAGGGACAGGGCAGTGTCCTCAGCACCAGGCATTGTCTGTGGTACAGTCTGACTCCCCTGGGCTCTGTCCCTCGGGACCCAGAGCCTGGCCTGAGCACAAAGAGACCCGTCCCACTGGGGCACAGGGCCAGCCACCGTGAGCCATACAGGTTTGGGTGGAACATGCCCACACCATCCTAGGCTCACCTCGTTCCACCCGCCGAGAGATCCTGGAGTGAGAAGATAGAGTAGATGTAAATGTCCCTCCACAAGCCCAGGAGACCCCTGTAGGTGGGACTGGGCAAGGCACAGCTCTGGAGCCCGCTGTGCCTCACCCAGCAGTGTTTCAGTCCCTGCTAGCCCAGCCACTCAAAAGCTGTGTGACCTTGGGCAATGATCGCCTCTCTGAGCCTGCAGAAGGGGTACAGTCACCTCTACCTCAGAGGCTGCTCTAAGGGCCACACAATTTAGACCAGCACCAAAGAGTCGGCTGCTGTGGGAGCCTTAAATCCTGACTGGTCTGGACAGGGGCTGCGTGCATCAGAGGCTGAGCTGTCCCCTAAAGCTGTGGGTCCCCAGCTAGTCAGCCAGCGAGGTCCTGGACAGACAGGCAGCCTCCTAGGAGGGATGCCTTCCCTCCTTGGAGGAGCCAGGTCTGGGGAGTCACCCGAGGCCAGAGGTTTCTGGAGAGAGTTCTGAGACCCAATGCTGGGAAACAGGACCCAGTCAGCTGCGCGGGCAGGGCAGGACATGTCTACATGGCCAGTGTCCCTCATGACATCCCCAGCCTCTGCTTTTCCCACTCTGTCTCCAGCTGGGGCTGGATAAAGCTGGCCCCAGCTGGAGGTGGGGGTCTCCAGGTGCACAGCCTGCCACGGGCCCCTCTCCAGTCTCTCGCCTGCCAGCAGGCCCCAAGTCACCCCATCCTCTGAAGGACGTTGGCGAGGGCTGAATTCAGGGCTGCTGGAAAGGCCAAGCAGCGACACACGTGGGGGCCGTCCCAGCCTCAGGGAAGCCCACAGTGGTGTACTGTCCAAGCTCTTAGAGGGTGCATGGCAGGGCCCCAATGTGACGCCTGCATCTAGTCTTCCCCCTTGCCCGCCTCCTCCAAGCGTGGGGAGCCATCCCACAGGCACACGCACCCACACCCTGCATTTTCCTGCAGCTACCATACAGAGGACACAAGGCCCTGAATGACCACATTTCCACATTCCCTGTGAGAGGGAGGAACCCAGGTGGGGAGCCATGGGGCTTTCCATGTCTGAGCCCAAGGCGGGTGATCAACGAGTACTGGTTGAACCAAGCTGCACTGTGGCAGTTGAGCGAGAAACAGCCCAGCCGCGGGGCTCGACACCAGCTCTGTGTGGTCCCTGTACGGCTGTGACACACTGGATATGCTGTGTCATTTCTGAGTTTCATCCTAAAGCAGGCATGATGCATCCACCTGCAGGACTGACATAAGGATCCAGGACAATGCCTCGCACCTCTAGGACGCTGAGGACGTGGCAAGAAGCGGGGAGGGGATCAGGGATGAGCTCTCGAGAGGCCTGGGTCTGAGCCCCCTCCACCACTCATGAACTCTGCAGCCTTAGGTTTACTGACCCTCTCAGCACCTCAGTTTTCCCGTCTCTAAAATGGAGAGCTAACTATGACTGGAATTCCACAAATCAGTACATTTTCTAAGCATCTTACAGTCCTAGCACACACAGAAAGCACTGATCATTACTGTCATCTTGTTGAGGAAAAACAGCTGGGGGGCCTCCTGGCCTCTCCCCAGTCCTGGGCCCTCTCCCTCTTCCCCTGCGGCACCCCAGGCTGGAGGTCGGTTGGGTTTAGCCTCAGAAAGCCAGGCACCGGCAAGTTCCAGAGCCCACCCTGAGCACACTGGCACCTCTCTCCCACCGCCAGGGTCCTCTCCACCCACTTGGGCAGAGGGTCCTCCTGCCCATCAGTTATACCTTTGATAAGTATAAGGATGAGAGCTGCCTGGGGGAGGGAGTCCAGGAAACTCCGCAGATCTGGCTCGCCCACCCCCAGCCCTGGCCGCGGCTACACTCCCAGGCAATCACTCAGAGCCAGAGAATGGCTCTGTGGGGACCAGGCTGGGTAAAAATAGCCTGGGTGGGCACACGCCAGCTCCCATCACAGCCAGGCATCACAGGCACACGTGGAACACCACTGCTGAGAAGGTATGGGGGGCAGGGCAGCAACTAACCTGCCAAGCCCATGAAGAAACCCCCTCACTGCACTCCCAGCCAGCCCCCCAGGAATGGGATGGGCCCAGGTCAGGGTCTCACTGGATCTCTCTCCCTTTTTTGTCTTTAGAGATGGGATCTCACTATGTTGCCCAGGCTGGTCTTAAGTGATCCTCCTGCCTCAGTCTCCCAAAGTGCTGGGATTACAAGCGAGAGCCACGATGCCCAGGTACACTGGGTCTTTCCCACAAATGACAGAAGGTTCAATTTAGTGAGCCAACTCATGGGTGTCAATGCCCCAGGTCCACTGGGAAGGACTGGGATTATCTGGGCTGGGATGCCCTATATCCTACCAAGGCTTAGCTGTTCTCATCGTGAAAAGATGCTGGCGGCAGAGATTAAGGTAGTCCAGGCTGTAGCTGGCTCCTACTGTGGCCACCGACCGGCCCTGGAGTTGGCCTTGCTTTGCAGATGTGAGGTGGGGTGTTCAGCAATGGCTGATGAGAGATTCTGTTTAACATAGGATTGCCCAGGTGCCTGCCAAGGGACAAGGGCAGGGTAAAGGGGCCTTATACACCCACGTGGAAAAGCTGATGTCTCACTTGACTTCTGGACACGAGTAACCTCAGCCCAGATGCCAGGCCTCGGCTCGCCCCCAATAGCATCAGGTACAGCATGGACACATCAATCACTAAGCTACCAGGGTTTATGCCACATCTGAGTCAGCCCTGGGAGACTGATCACAGACTGTGAGGTCAAAGTTCCATAGCCCAGAGCTTCCCACTCTGGTCAGGAAGGCACACTGCCATGTCCACAGCCTGAGGACTGGGTCGGAGGCCCCAGGGTACCCCCTCCTCCAGCTAGCCTCCCTCACCCAGAGAATGGCAGCCAAAGCAGCCTCCTGTCACTCTCTTCCCAGGCAAGGGCTCCAGGAGCCTCCCCGAGCCTCACCACAGAAAAGGTGTCCCCAGGAGTTCAAAAGCACCCTCTGCTGGGCCCACGCTCCTGCCTGGGAGCACCTAGGGGCAGATCTCAGTGTAGACAACCAACTGCTGCGCTGGCTTTCCACCTGAGGCGACCTGCAGATCCCGGGAGGGGAACAATAGTGACAATGGGTGCGTCCCTGAATGCTCATCCGTCTCAGGTGGGACACAGGTGGGCTTTGATCCTCACATCACCCGCCTGGAGGGCTGAACTGAAACACTCCAATTACAGATGGGGAGACCAAGGCTCTCGGGCAGCCTTCCTTCAGTCCTGGATTTGGCAACCCCTGGCTGGGAAGGCTCAGGCTGGTGCTGAACAGAAGAGAAAGCTGAAGCTGTGCCACGTTTCTCAAACACGCCCGCACTGTGGGCATAAAGCAAGGCGGTCACGAGACGAGCTCTTTGCATACACTAGAGGACAGGGTGCTGGAGCCCACACAGCCCCTGTCTCGATGTTTCCATCACAATTTTTTTTTTTTGAGTTGGGGTCTCACTGTGTCACCCAGACTGGAGTGCAGTGGCCGCTCCCGGCCACCGCAGCCTCAACCCACTGGGCTCCGGCGATCCTTCCGCCTCAGCCTTACAAGTAGCTGGAACTACAGGCGCGCGCTACCACGCCCAGCTAATTTTTTTTTTTTTTTAATTGTAGAGATGAGGTCTCGCCAAGTTGCCCAGGCGGGTCTCGAACCCGCGGGCTCAGGCAATCCACTCACCTCTGCCTCCCAAAGCGCGGGATTACAGGCTGAGCCACCGAGCCCGGCTCCATCACAACTCTTGGGCCATCACTCTCTCCGTCTCACACCCTTGCCCTAACACACAAGCTGCCAACAAGATGGTGTCAGAGGAGTTGGGGTGGAGGGAACAAGAAACGTCAAACAGTCTCCTGGGAGCTAAGCTCAAACCAAAAACCGGCCAGTTTCCTGAAAGGAGGCTGAGCAGAGGGGCTGAAGGTACTGAGGTGACCTCAGTGAAGGGCTGGAGAGAACGTCTTCCGGAAAGTACAAAGAGGGAGGGCCTGAGGAAGACCCTGGCAGCGTCCACCCACGCACTGGCCAGAGATGTTACGGCCAGTTGACCAGAACATCCGGCCTGCTCGGAAGGCCATGGGCTCAGTTCAGCTGGTCCCAGAGCTGGAGACCACTCAACCTCCAACTCAGCCCATGTCCAAGGGCACTTACCACCCCCCTCCCAGGGGCCTGCCGTCAAGGGGAGAAAGGGCAGCCAAGCTTGTTGCCAGGGCACATTTCTCACTGTAAGGGAGTTGGGGCATTTTGGCTCTGCACGTTTGCCTAGGGACAACCTGGGGGTGTGGAAAGGGCCAGTAAGACCTGGTTTTTGAGCCCAGTAGGCTACAAGCCAGGCCCTGGACCGTGGGGTGGCCCTGCTTGAAGGAAACCACCCTGATCCCTCTGCCCCCCACCATACCTCTTTTGCTCCAATTACACAAGAATGTCTCAAAAGTTAGCAATTTTTAATCTAACTTTATAACTATGTATTACCACAAATCTAAGCCAGGTATGGTGGTGTGTGTCTGCAGTCCCAACTACTTAGGAGGCCAAGGCAGGAGGATCACTTGAGACCAAGAGTTCAAGAACAGCTCAGGCAACAGTGTGAAACCAGTCTCAAAAAAAAAAATCTAATAGAGGAGAAAAACAAAAAAATAATAAAAAAAAAAAGCTTGAGTCATTCAAAAGGATATAGTAAAAAAGGGAATAAAAGAGGATCAAAAGCAGATGGGGGGCCGGGCACGGTGGCCTACAATCCTGGCACTCTGGGAGGCTGAGGCAGGAGGATTGCTTGAGCCCAGGAGTTCGAGACCAAACTGGGCAACTTAGCGAGACATCATCTCTACAATAAATAAAAAATTTGGCTGGGTGTGGGGGTGTGTGCCTGTAGTTCCAGTTACTAGGAAGTATTGTCTGAGTCCAGCAGGTCAAGGTTGCGGTGGCCATGAGTGTGCCACTACATTCCAACCTAGGCAACAGAGTGAGAATCTGACTCAAAAAACCAGATAGGAGTTAATATTTATAATATATAAGGAACTCAAACTTCTCAAACAAATGCAATAATAATAATAATAATTTGATTAAAAAGTGGGCAAAAGATATGAATAGACATTTCTCAAAATAAGACATACAGATGGCCAACAGGTAGGTAAAAAAACCAAGCTCAACATAAATAATCATCAGGGAAATGCAAATCTAAACCACACTGAGGTATCCCCTCACCCCAGAGTTAGAATATTATCAAATAAACAAACAAACAAAAAAATAACAAATGCTGATGAGAATATAGAAAAGAGAGAACTCTTAAGCACTGTTAGTGGGAAAGTAAATTAAAACCGTCATTGAGGACAACAGTATGGAGGTTCCTCAAAATATTAAAAACTGCCCCATTATCTAACAATTCTACCGTTGGGCATATGTCCAAAAGAAATGAAATTAGCGTGTCAAGGAGATCTCCGCACTCCCATGTTTACTGCAGGGCTATTCACAACGGCCAAGATATGGAATCAACCTAAGTGTCCATCAACCCATGAACAGATTTTTAAAATGTGGTATACATGCAATGAAATATATTTAAAATAATGAAATCTGTCATTTGCAACAACATGGAAGAACCTAGAGAACATTATGATAAGTGAAATAAGCCAAGCACAGAAGGGCAGATAGCACGATCTCACTCATCTGTGGAATCTAAAGAGACCTAAGAAGGAGAGAGCAGAGGGGCCAGATGCAGTGGCTCACGCTTGTAATCCCACCACTTTGGGAGGCTAAGACAGGATTGCCTGAGCCCCGGAGTTGGAGATCAGCCTAGGCAACATAGCCATACCTCCTACAAAAATAAAAAAATTAGCTGGGTGTAGTGGCGCATGCCTGTAATCCCGTCTACTCCCAAGGCTGATGAGGAAGGATCAGCTGAGCCCAGAAGGTCTGGGCTGTGGTGAGCCATGATTGTGCCACTGCCCTCCGGCCTGGGTGACAAAACAAGACCCTGACTCAAAGAAAAGAAAAAAGAAGTAAGCCAGGCATGGCGGCTCACACCTGTAATCCCAGCACTTTGGGAGGCCGAGGTGGGAGGATCTCTTGAGCCCAGAAGTTTAAGACCAGCCTGGACAACAAAGCAAGACCTTGTCTCTATTAAAAAAAAAAAGTAGCCGGGCTCGGTGGCTCAGCCTGTAATCCCGCGCCTTTGGGAGGCTGAGGTGAGTGGATTGCCTGAGTCCGCGGGTTCGAGACCCACCTGGGCAGCGAGACCTCATCTCTACAATAAATCAAAAAATCAGCCGGGCGTGGTAGCGCATGCCTGTAATTCCGGCTACTTGGAAGGCTGAGGCGGAAGGATCGCCGGAGCTCAGCAGGCGAGGCTGTGGTGGCCGGGAGCGGCCACTGCACTCCCGTCTGGGCAACCGAGGGAGACTCCAACTCAAAAAAAAAAAAAAAAAAAATAGTAGTATTAGTAGTAGTAGTAGTAGAGAGTAAAATAGTGGTTACTGGAAGCTGGGGAGGAGAGGGGAGCAAGGGAAGTGGGGAAACACCGGCCAATAGGTATGAAGTTAGGGTTCAAGAGGAGGAATAACTCCTAGTGTTCTATCACACAGCAGGGTTACTATAGTTAACAATTAAAATGACAGAGCCCAGAACGGAGTTTCTCAGATCTCCTTGAGCTCACACATGACAATAATCCTTTCCTGGAATGCAGGGCGAGTCAGACATTGAGATTAACATCTCCCAAGAATTTATTTTTCAGCTACCAGCCCAGCCCTTCTCATCTATGTGATTAACCACCATGACTGACGACCCACCCATCCATCCTGTTGTCAGAGATTCGAGAAACAGACCTCATCACCATGACATCAGCTCTGGTGAATGCTTGCTTGCTCCTCCCCGCCCCCCCAGTTTTCCTCCCACCCCCACCCCCACAAAATAAGCTGTCAAAGCTTTCAGCCTCAAGCATTCACCGCCATGCTTGCCTTTGAGCATTCAGCATGTTTCTGCTTATGGAAAATAGATAATCAACTTTTTCTTCCTCTCTACTTTCTTTTTTTTTTTTTTTTTGAGTTGGAGTCTCACTCTGTCGCCCAGACTGGAGTGCAGTGGCCACTCCCGGCCACCGCAGCCTCGCCTGCTGGGCTCCGGTGATCCTTCCGCCTCAGCCTTCCGAGTAGCCGGAATTACAGGCATGCGCTACCACGGCCGGCTGATTTTTTGATTTATTGTAGAGATGAGGTCTCGCTGCCCAGGCGGGTCTCGAACCTGCGGGCTCAGGCAATCCACTCATCTCAGCCTCCCAAAGGCGCGGGATTACAGGCTGAGCCACCGAGCCCGGCCTCCTCTCTACTTTCTATGCAATTCTTTGCTTTATTCCCAAGGCACTGGCCCACAGACAACAACAAAAATGTACTGTACATTTCAAAAAAGCTAGAAGACAGCAATTCAAAGGTACTCACCACAAAGAAATGACAAGTATTTGAAATGACGTGTGTATATATACGCTAATTATTCTTTTTTTGGGTCAGTTTCACTCTGTCACCCAGGCTGGAGTGCAGTAGCATGCTCACGGCCAACGCAGCCTCAACCTTCTTAGCTCAGGTGATTCTTCAGCCTCAGTCTTCCAAGTAGCTGGAACCACAGGCATGTGCCACCATGCCTGGCTAATTTTTTGATTTATTGTAGAGATGAAGTCTCGCCAGGTTGCCCAGGCTGGTCTTGAACCTGTGGGCTCAGGCAGTCCTCTGGCCTTGTCCTCCCAAAGTGTTGGGATTATAGGCGTGAGCCACTGTGCCTGGCCTATACTAATTATTCTTATTTGATCATTCCACAATGATACATATATGGAAAAATCACAGGATACCTCGTAAATATGTAGTACAATTTACAATTGTATGTCAATTGAAAGCAAAATAGTTGGGCACAGTGGTTCATATCTGGCATCCCAGCATTTTGGGAGATGGAGGTGAGAGGACTGCCTGAGCCCACAGGTTCGAGACCAGCCTGGGCAACTTGGTGAAACCCCATTGCTACAATAAATCAAAAAAATTAGCCAGACATGGTGGCATGTCCCTGTAGTTCCAGCTACTTGCAAGGCTGAGGCGGAAGGATTGCCTGAGCCCAGCAGGTCGAGGCCGCAGTGGCCATGAACGTGCTACTGCACTCCAGCCTGGGCAACAGAGTAAGACTCTGACTCAAAAAAATCAAAAACAGGCTGGGCTCAGTGGTTCAGCATATAATCCCAGCATTTTGGGAGGCCCAGGTGAGTGGATTGCCTGAGCCCGCAGGTTCGAAGACCATCGCCTGGGCAACTTGGTGAAACCTCATCTTTACAATAAATAAAAAAATTAGCCGGGTGTGGTGGCACATGCCTATAGTTCCAGCTACTTGGAAGGCTGAGGTGGAAGGATTGCTGGAGCCCAGTAGGTCGAGGCTGCGTTGGACGTGAGTGTGCCACTGCCCTCCAGCCCAGGCGACGGAGTGAAACTAAAAAAAAAAAAGAAAAGAAAAAAAAATAATAAAACTTTTAAAGATTATATGGGACAAATAAAA
Source organism: Cephalopachus bancanus (assembly GCA_027257055.1). Lineage (NCBI taxonomy): Eukaryota > Metazoa > Chordata > Mammalia > Primates > Tarsiidae > Cephalopachus > Cephalopachus bancanus. Next base: position 5,111,915 of record JAPVLO010000158.1, read on the forward strand.
CAAATAATTATATCAGTTAAAGAAAACAGTGTATTAATTCTTTTTTTTTAATTATTTTTTGAGTTGGAGTCTCACTCTGTCGCCCAGACTGGAGTGCAGTAGCCACTCCCGGCTGGGCTCCAGCGATCCTTCCGCCTCAGCCTTCCAAGTAGCTGGAACTACAGGCGTGCGCTACCACACCCGGCTAATTTTTTGATTTATTGTAGAGATGAGGTCTCACCAAGTTGCCCAGGCGGGTCTCGAACCCGCGGGCTCAGGCAATCCACTCACCTCAGCCTCCCAAGGCGTGGGATTACAGGCTGATCCACCGAGCCCAGTTTAGTAATCATATTAAAAGAAAAATATTGTCAGACTAGATAAAAAACAACAACATGCCACTTATAAGAAATACAATTTAGGTTTAACAAGATGTAACACTCCTACATGTTTATGCATCTAATAACACAATTTCAAAATAATAAAGCAAAACTTGGCTGTGAACTGTGTGCTGCTGGGGTTGGTGAAGGATCCCAAGATGGCTCGGTGAAAACTAGCTCTAAAAGCCACTGCCTGGGTAGCTTTTGTGGAGATCAAATCCTGAAACCAAAAGGTCACTGCTGATTCCCTGAAATTCGGGAATGACTCTCGCCTCCAGGATGGCTGCTTTACCTGAGAATCCACCAGCTATCGACTGGGTGTAGTACAGGCTTGGTGGATGACTGAGAAGAAGTTTAGTGCCCTGAAGTTTCCTGTGCTAGAGGATAAATATGCTGCCCAAGAGGATGCTGAAGAAAAAGATGTGAAAAGTTGTGCTAAGCTTGTATCTCTCTCTCAAGGGCCAGGACCGGAGAATATGAGAAACAGCTAGAGAAGATGAGGAACATAACTCCACTTGATCAGAAGACCACTGAGGACTTGAATGAAGTCTTCCCGGAAACCAGATTAGACAAGGAGAAGTAGCCCTCCTTGGGACTGGCCTCACCAGCTAATTGAGAATTTGTCAAATTGAGTCCCTAATAGGAAGTTCTGGCTCTCTGGCTCTCATATTACACACTCTGGACATTAAAAATAAAAATAATTATATAGAAAAAGATAGAAAGCAAAACTTATCAGAACTGAAAGTCAGAGATACTAATTCACCTCTTTTAAGTGAAACTTAAGGAACAAGCAAACAAGATAATTAGAGGGGGCACCAGAGACTGGAATTACACAAACCTGACTGACACACAGAGTACACCCAACTACTACAGAATAAAACTGTGAGGTTAAAGGTTGAGGAGAAACCGGATACTTTCATGGTACCAGGAATCACCCTACAGATTACAGCAAAACACACACTGTCTCTACCGTGGAGAACGGCGGCTATAGTCCCTTAAATGCAGTGATCAAACTTCACATCACAAATGGGGAAGAACCAGACACTGGCCTCCTGGTGTGACACAGTCCAGGTACAAAGCACCACGGAGGATGTACTCTCATCAAAATATTTAACTCAGTTCTAATCAAGCTTTAGAGTCTAACTTCTATGTGGGAAAGTAGGGGACAGGGAAACAAGTTACAAGTTAGCACAGGAAACATCAGCAGGCAAAAAAGCATGTGGGATTTTTTACAAGACAGCTGGCCTGGGCTATTTCAAAAAGCTAATGTCACAAAAGAGAGATTTCTCAAGACTGGTGGTTCTCAAACTTTAATGTGCATCGGGATCACATGAGGGCAGGAGAACTGTTAAGATTTAGATGAATTCGGTTTCTGATTCAGTCAGTCTGAGGTGAAGTCTGAAAATGTGCATTTCTATAGGTTGAGATAGATTTCAAAAAAAAGTATTTCTTTTTTTGGGGGGAGTCGAAGTCTCATTCTGTCGCCCAGACTGGAGTGCAATGGCATGCTCACAGTCAATGCAGCTTTCCAAGCAGCTGGAACCACAGGTGCACGCCACCACACCCGGCTAATTTTTTGATTTATTGTAGATGTAGAGATGGGATCTCGCCATGTTGCCCGGGTTGGTCTTGAACCCCTGGGCTCAGGCAATTCTCTCGCCTCCACCTCCCAAAGTGATGGAATTATAGCTACTATGCCCGGCTAAAAAAAAAGCATTTTTTTTTTTTTTTGAGTAGGAGTCTCACTCTGTCGCCTAGGCTGGAGTGCAGAGGCACACTCATGGCCACTGCAACCTTAGTCTGCTGGGCTTAGACAATCCTTCTGCCTCAGCCTTCGAAGTAGCTGGAATGATAGGCACATGCCACCACACCTGGCTAATTTTTGATTTATTGTAGAGATGAGGTCTCACCAAGTTGCCCAGGCTGGTTTCAAACCTTGGACTCAGGCAATCCTCTCACCTCTGCCTCCCAAAGTGCTGGGAATACAGGTGTGAGCCACTCCACCCGGCAAAAAAAAAAAAAAGCATTTCTAATAGAGTTCTTTGGGTGATGCTGATACTGCTGGTGCCAGGACCAGACTTTGACAACCACTGTTCTAGATTAATCAAAAGACACAAGCTGTAAAAGAGACAACCCAGCTGTAAAAGACCTTCTGGGGAACCGGGCTCGGTGGCTCAGCCTGTAATCCCAGCACTTTGGGAGGCTGAGGCGAGTGGATTGCCTGAGCCCGAGGGTTCGAGACCTGGCTGGGCAACTTGGCGAGACCTCGTCTCTACAATAAATCAAAAATTAGCCGGGCATGGTAGCACGCGCCTGTAGTTCCAGCTACTTGGAAGGCTGAGGCGGAAGGATCACTGGAGCCCAGCATGTTGAGGCTGCAGTGGCCAGGAGCAGCCACTGCACTCCAGTCAGGGTGACAGGGTAAGACTCCAACTCAAAAAAAAAAAAAAAAAAGACCTTCTGGGGATAAGTAGGGGGGCTGCAGTATGGACTAGCTATTGGGTAGTAGTAAGGAATTGTAATTTCTTTTGTTAAACATGTTAATGGTATATAGATATGAAGGAAAATGTCTTTAGCTTTGATAATGTTTTGTCTAATTTCTTTTCAAATAGCTCAAGAAAAAAAGTTAAACACAGATAAAGCAAATATGGCAGGTGCACAATGTGGATTCCTAATCACGCCATCTTCCCCTTGGCCAGCTCCAGGAGGGCCTGTGCTGTTTGCCGGGGGGTTGAGTTCCAGGTGACATACTGGGGTACTCCTTGTGGCCTGTGTGGTCGATAGAACTGTGGTGATGGAGGGGCTGTATGATGGACTTTAGAGCCCTGGGGAGGGAGGTGAGGACATGAGCCAATGCGCAGGGCTGTGCCTCCAGCAAAACCCCTGGGAGTGACACAGGTTAGTGGCCGAGAACAGTGGCCAGACCCCATCCTCTGCAACCTTCTAGGCCAACAGTGACCTATGCAGTCATAATCAATTCTCAGAAGTTCTGTGTTTTGTTTGTTTTCTTTTGCTTTTAGTCTGTTAGCAGTAAACATTATAATAAAACATGAGACAGCTGTGGTGGCTCAGGCCCGTAATCCCAGAACTTTGGGAGGCCGAGGCAAGAGGATTGCCTGTACCCAGGGTTTCGAGACCAGCCTGAACAACATGGTGAGACCTCATGGTCTCTACAATAAATTGAAAATTTAGTCGGGTGTGGTGGTGCATGCCTGTGGTTCCAGCTACTTGGAAGGCTGAGGCAGAAGGATCGCTTGAGCCCAGCAGGTCGAAGCTGTGGTGGCCGAGAGCACATCACTGCACTCCAGCCTGAGCGACAGACTCCAACTCTACACAAAACAGCACAAAAATAGAGCACTTGGCTAAGAGCCATCCCCAAGGGCCCCTCACTGACAGTGGCCTTTGCCTGAAGCAGAGGGGCCTCCCTTCACCCAGGCTCACTCTCCCCTTCTGCTTCATCATGGCAGGAGGTTCCCAAGACATTTTCTGAGCTGAATGGTGCTGCCCCCCAAAATTCATATGTTGAGGTACTAACCCCCAGCACTTCGGAATGTGACTGTATTTAAAGAGATAATTACATTAAAATGAGGTCCTGTGGGTGGTCCCCAATCCAATGACTGGTGCCTTTATATGAGGAGATTAGGACCCAGACACACAGTGGAAGACCAGTGAAGACGGGGGAAGATGGCTGTCTACAAGCCAAGGAGGGAGGCCCAGGAAGAAACCAACCCTGAGGGTACCATGGTCTTGGACCTTAGTCTCCACAACTGTGATAAAATAGATTTCAGTTGTTTAAGCCACCCAGCCTGTGGTACTGTGTCATGGCAGCCACACACCAACTCACTTCCCTTCTCCTCCCCTAGGAAGCCTACATGGAAACCTTCACCCAAGCTCAGGCTGGGCTTTTCACCCAACTTCTCTGATACTGAAAGCCAATTTTTCAAGGTCATTTCAATTCAACAAGCAAAGAGCTGGTCTCCAACTTACAATGGTTTGACTTAAAACAAGAACTGAGAAGTGAGCAAGCAGTCTTTTCAACCGTATGAAGGTGTGGGGTGAGACATGCAGGGCCAACATGCGCACATCCTGGATCTGGCCCCAAGCAGGGGTTTGGAGCCTGGGGAGGGATCCTGGGAGTAGCCAACCAGGATGGCCCCTCAGGCTCCATGCCTGGGCATGCAGGTCAAGCTGAGGCTGAGAGGTAGGCGAGGTGTTCTCGGGCTGCTGACCACATCTTGCAGCTATGAAGAGTGAATGTTCTCGAACATGCTTCCTTGAGCAGCTCCATCCCCCACCCCCCACTGGTTCAATCTAGATTAGGCCAGTCTGGATCAATGCCCATAACCTTTGGTTACCTTGGGTTCACCTTCATTTTATTATAATGCAAAAAAACTCACTTACATGAGGCTTTGGTGGAAGAATTCTAAAACAAACAAACAAAAACAAAAAAATTCTACCCCTAGAGAGAAATCATAGCCATTTTGTGTGCATGCACAACCTCACACTGCACTCGTGCACTAGAAACCCCACCCTTTTCACAAGAACCCCACACCCCGCCCGATGCAAAATGCTATATAACCTATGTGCCCTTCACAATCAGGAAGGGTTATTTTCCCATCCAGCCAGCTGCTCCTAGACCACCTTCCCTGTCCCTAAGTTCTTGAATAAAGCCCAAGTCTCGTCCATTGTCTCCAGGTCATTTCTTTGGTCTCTGGGGGGTCTGGCACTATAGACAGTGCCAAAGCAATGTACAATAAGAGAAACCACATATCAAGTACCCATACCACCATTCTGTTTTTCACTTTCAGGACAGTATTCAATAATACGTTATTAAAAAACAGGCTCTACATTAGATAATTTTGCCAACTGTAGGCTAAAGTAAGTGTTCTGGGTATGGTTAAGCTAGGCTAGGCTAAGCTATAATGTTTGCTAGGTGAGGTAGGTGTATTAAATTCATTTTTTTAAAGCTGGGAAGAGAAAGTCTCTAGTATGTAATTAAGGTGCTCACTCTTACTTAAATGTGTTTTTAACTTCAGAATTTTTTTCTTTCTTTTTTTTTTTTTTTTGAGTTAGGGTCTCACTCAATCACCCAGGCTGGTGTGCAGTAACAGGTTTATAGCTCACCGAAACCTCTACCTCCTGGGCTCTGGCAATGTTTCTCTCAGCCTCTCGAGGAGCTGGGACTTCAGGCACACCACCATGCCAGCTAATTTTAAAATTTTTTTTATAGAAAAAAATGCCAGACACACCACCATGCCAGCTAATTTAAAAATTTTTTTTAATAGAAATGAAGCCTTGCTATGTTACCCAGGCTGGTCTTGAACTTCTGGGCTCAAGCGATCCTCCTGCCTCAACCTCTAAAAGCGCTGGGAAATTATAGGCATGAGCCGTCGCATTTGGCCAAGATATTTTCAACATATGATGGACACATCAGGCCGTAAACCCATCTTAAGTCAAGGAGCATCTGTATTAGAGCTCTAGAGACTAATCAAGAAGATGAATAGATCTATTTATTTATTTATTTGAGACAGGGTCTCATTCTGTCACCCAGGCTAGAGTACAGTGGCTCAATCATGGCTCACAGTAACCTTGAACTCCTGGGCTGAAGCAACCCTTCCACCTCAGCCTCCCAAGTAGCTAGACTGTAAGCACATGCCACCATGCCCAGCTATTTTTTTTTTTTTAAGAGATAGGGTCTTGCTATGTTGCCCAGGTTGGTCTCAAACTCCTGGCCTCAAGTGATCCTCCAGTCTCAGCCCCCCAAGTAGCTGGGATTGATTACAGGTGCCAGCCACTGGGTCCAGCTATTTATTTTTGGTCTGACCCTAAAAAAAGGGGGGGTGCTGAATTCTCTTTCATGATCAGATGGATATACTGGGGCTTAAGAGTCTCTACACGCTGCTGAAACCAAAGCTTAGTGAATCTATGATGATCAGGATGATGTTCTAGGAGCGAGCACCATTTATATGCCAATCTAAGTAAATTATTTCCATTTTCTTGTGTTCTCAATAGTATAAGAATTGTGTTTTAATTTTAAAGAAGTATATGTGCAGTTCAGGGGTACTAGAATTGCAAAGGCAACTGTTTGCCCAGAACTGTATTTAGTGTAGTTATAAGACAAATGTAAGAGTTATTTTACCTACACAGTGACTGGTTTACAAGAGAGGAAATCGGCAGTTAGCCCTGGAACCACAGGTCCTTGCACACAGAGCCTTTAACCTTGGGGCAGGCCACCTCTATGGCCAGAGCACTCAGTGACTGAGCGAGATATTACCAGTGTCTCACTGCCAGAGAGTATTTCTGGCTACTTGAAACCCAGAGCATTTTCTTCCCTCTGTTGTGGTCAGCGTGGGAAGGAGGGCCCCTACTGCTCTAGGGACACGTGGGCACCCTGCTCAGCTGGGATACCAGCCCCCTTCTGATGTGGCCAGAACCCAGGCCCCAGCCACACCATCCCACTGTCCAGGGTTAGTAATGGTGACCCAAGTGCAGCTGAACCCAGGCGACTCAACGCCAAGGAAAACCCACAGGGGAGGTGAACCCACCTTCCGACCAAATCCTAGAGCGGGTGTCGCAGTCCCAACGGAACCCTGGGTTCCAGGTCTGAGTGCTCAGAGAGTCCACTTCCTGAATCACACAGACTTGAAGGGGCTAGCTAGCTATCTACCCCTGCCCCACAAAGAGAGCCAATGGCCTCGTTTTTCCAATGAGAGTGTGGACTTCAGAGGCAAACAGTTGGGGATTATGAAAACAGAACTGAAATTGCTTCCACATCTGGAAAACAAACTCAGCAGCCAGTCCCAAGAATTCCAGGCATGCCAGCCCAGGAGAGCTCAGGTCAAGGGAGGCATTTCCTGTTAGCTTTGAGTCCCCATCCACCTACCTGAGTCCACACAATGGCTACCTCCTCTACAGGCTGGGGGAGCCACAGCTCAGAGCCAGGGCAGGAAGCTGACCTCCGAGAACACCCAGGCACAGGCCCTGTGCTTCAGAGGTGGTCTCCTTGCCTTCCCCTACATCCCTGCCACTAGACACTGTCTCCTCTTCATAGATGAGGAAATGGCATCCGGCAGGTTGACTCCACTTGCCCCTGAAGTTACACTGCAATTTTCCTCCGTACTACTCCCTTTGAACTCACACAAAGAGCTGGGACCATGTGAAGCTGAATCGGGAACCCCTAACTTCAATCACCCACTCTAAATTCTCAAGAGAGATTTCCCAAGCACCCGCCAGGAGCTCTAGCTCCCACGCGGCTCTCCTGAGGCAACGTGGACCAGGTGTCCTGGCAACGCAAGCGTCAGAAGTGAATTCACAGGTTGCCGGCTGAAAGGGGTACACATCAAGGGTTCTCTGGTTCCCAGAACAGGCAGCTATTTTGGGCTACAAATTATAGCTTTTAAAGATGTGGCTGTTTGAAGTGAGGGCTTAATTACTCACTGAGCCAGAGCTTGCAGGGCTTGCTCTGGGGGCTCCCTCCTTTACCATCATGATAAAAGGAGAAGAAAGTTTGGGATGGGACAGTCATGGCTCAGGCCAGCTCTCTCCCCTCTGAGAGTCCACCAAGTGGGCCAGGCAGTATCTTCAGGGTAGCGCCCTCCAAGGTGGTGGCATGGAACTTCCCGGAGATGCCTTGATCTGCACACCTGGAGGGAGCTGGCCGCGAGCAAAGCCAGGCGGGGACCTACCCACTCCTTCCCTGCCACAGAAGCCCTTGGGCTTTGGAAAGCCAGTGGAGTGCCAATGTTTACCCACTGCCAACCGCCAAGGCTCCATGTGACCTGCCCTCCTGGAGTGGGCAGACGGGGATCGGCAGGGCAACTTCCCTCCTCCCCACCCTGCACGGCCCCCTGCCAGAGCCTTCTGCTTTTATAACTTTCCCCTCCCTGCTGCCCCATCTTCTGGTGATTCCCATTGGCCCAGGGCCCCAGCACTCTTCCCAGCAGGCTCAGTCCAGGTGTCCTTTGTCCTGTGGCCTTTGTGGGCTGGCCGAACTACCCAGGATGTGTGATCAGGAGCTGATGTCTTACACAGGAGGTGGGGAATGTCACAGCAGGCCGGAGCTCAGCCAAGGGGCCTTGGGTCAGGGCAGGCTAAGGCAGCTTGGGTCCATTCCTAGACTCTCGCGGGGTGGGGACAGGTTAGAGGGCACTAGGTCTGACCTGAGCCACAGCTTGGGGTCATAGGGTGAAGGACCCCCCCAGGAAAGCCCATCAGGATCCCCCAAAGAGCCTGTGAGCTCCCCACTGCCCACAGAACCACATCCTGGTCCCTCAGAGCAGTTCGCAAGCCCCTTCCAACAGACCTAGGTCTTGGGATGTGCTCTGCCCTAGCCCACTCTTGGACCCCAGGCTCCCGTCCACCTTGACCCCCAAACCCCACTTCTGGGCACACGCTGCCTCCCCTTACACTCAGGGGTACAAGCACCACTGCATCAAAGAGGGGGCTTCAGCCCCGACACTGTACACCACATTGAGGAAGCCAAGCTACTGTTTTTCATCAGAATCGAGAGAGCGAGAGAGCGAGAGAGGAGAGAGAGAGAGAGAGAGAGAAGACAGACAGACGAGAGAGACAGACAGACAGAGAGAGAGAGAGAGACGGAGAGAGACAGGCAGAGGAGGCCTCTGAGGAAAACGAGCAAGGCTCAAAACCATCACCTGTTCTTGGTCTCCTAGTGGACCACCAAGCCAGCAGCCCACATGGAGCCCCTGCTTGGTGGCCCTAGAGCTCCCCCGTGGTGTCTCCTGGCACCTGTCCAGCCCCGTTCCGCCTCAGCGAGCAGCCCATACCAGAGCCCCCCCACCCCCCGCAGCTTCGTCACCCACACTCCTACAAGTGTGGATGGGTGGATGGGTCCTCCATCCACCATTCGTCCTCCTCTCCCTCTGCCCTGCCCCTCCCCACCCTGAGTACCAGCACCCCCAACACATTCTACACACACAGGTCCTGTGCCTTCACCATTGTCCCTGCCCAGAACTCTTCCAGCTGTCTCAGGGCGTTTACGTGGACCCGCAGTGTCGGCTGGCACTCCCTGAGATCTTTGGCACCCAGCTAAAGAAACATCAAGTGAGCCGGGCTCGGTGGCTCAGCCTGTAATCCCACGCCTTTGGGAGGCTGAGGTGAGTGGATTGCCTGAGCCCGCGGGTTCGAGACCCGCCTGGGCAGCGAGACCTCATCTCTACAATAAATCAAAAAACCAGCCGGGCGTGGTAGCGCATGCCTGTAATTCCGGCTACTCGGAAGGCTGAGGCGGAAGGATCGCCGGAGCCCAGCAGGTCGAGGTTGCGGTGGCCGGGAGCGGCCACTGCACTCCAGTCTGGGCGACAGAGTGAGACTCCAACTTGAAAAAAAAAAAAAAGAAACATCAAGTGGTCTTAAGCCTTCATGGAAGACCGAGACAAAAACACATCTGTAAGTGCCTGTCATGCACCAGCTGTTTCTGTGCATCAGCTCCTGTTTAGATGAGAATACTCAGAGAGGTTAAGTAATTTGCAAAAGGTCACAGAGCTAGCAGGGCTGAGACTGGAACTGGGTCTGATTTTAATGGAGCAAGGAGGGTACAGAGAATACCAAATGCTCTTGGTGATGCCACATCTAGCACCCCATGGACAAAAAAAACCCAAAGACTGGTATGGTCTCAGGCTGAGCGCTGCAGCAGGTGGGAACAGGAGTTAACAATGCTGGTGGCATCAGAACTTGAACTTGAGGTGAAGATTGCAGGGACCACAGCACACTGGGCTTCAAAAGTCTGTGCCATGCAGACTGTGGGGCACAGCCCTCCTCCCCTTTCCTACCGCAGGGAGCTTCAAAGAGGCTGCATGTGGGAAGATTTTACAGAAAGGGAGAGGAGAGGGATTTGAAAGCAAATCGCTAAAAGAAAACACATGTGAAAATGAAAATGCAGGCAACTAGGGAGGCGGCTGAGAGAAGGAAGAAAGATGACATCTAAGGATTGTAAATTGAGTCAAGTCCTCGGGACACCACTGCTTCCCTCTGCTACCTTGGGAAGGCCAGTGACCCACACCCTGCCTTCCTTCTTCCTCTTAGCCCAGATGGACTGGGGCAGTGTGACCTCAGAGGACGCCCAGCTGAAAGACACAGGGAGAGGTACACTGCACTGTCGTGATGACCGTGGAGCCGTGAGTGACATGTGGGGGGAGAGCCTGAGGCTCTGAGAGTTGTTCTACTTTCCCAAGGCCACACGGCTGGCAAGTCACACAGCTGCCATCTAAACCAGGCTGCCCACTGTCCAAGCCCGTCTCCTCACGTGACCCTGCCACCACCACAGGGCGGCTCTACCTCCTTCCTTGAGGAGACTCAGCAAGTTAAGTTCTCCAGAGGTTACCTAGTTTCTGTGTTTCCTTAAATCCCAGTTGCCTCTGATGTTGAGATGCATCGTTATTTCAAGTTCACCAAGAATGAGGCGCTGTCAATTAAATTACAACACACTTGTGAGTACAACACACACTAATCTGAGCCGTGAAACGTGAAGATTTCTTGCCTCAGAAATCTATAAAACATGATAGATTTTTTTCCCCTAAGGGGGGAATGGGGATCGAGTCACAGTCCCTTGGACTGTGTGTGACAAAGGGCGGTCAACACCTTCACACACGCACAGCCGACAGGCACACACATGCACGCGCGCACCTGCTGCTGCAAGAGCCTTCTTTGCTGACAACTGACGCAATCGTGCGGATAATCGCACAAAAATGTGCTGGCCAGACCTGCCTTGTCAACAAGAACCTTCACTTTGCCAGGAGGCCATCAATACAAGGTTGCTTAACATCAGCAGGCAGAGATTGTCCTGCCCACCCAACCAGCCAGGCCAGGCCGGCCAGCCTCTCCCCAGGGGAGCTGCAGACCTCTGTGCGGCCCAGCCAGAGCAGGCAGGTCTGCTTCTTGGAAAACTACCAAGGGCGGCCACCCAGAGCGGCAGGCAGCTGCACAGCCCGCACCTTTCCGGCTGGCCCCCTCCAGCTCTCCTGGGGCCTGCAGCCAGCCCAGGCCACTGTGCTTTAATGAGGTGGCTGCTGCGGGCTGGCAGTGGCAGACGGGCAACACTGCCCCACGCCGGCTTCTCCAGGGGGCACAGGTGGACAAGCAAGCAAGTAGGCAGGCCTGGTTGGAGGGAAAAGGCGCATGGCAGATTGGCCACAGCCTGGCAGACTGGGTAGCCTCTGAAAGGAAGGGCCAGGCCAGCATCCTCAGCGAGCTCTGGGAAGAAGGTGTCACTTTGGAAGGCGCTTTGCATCTCATTGACAAACGGCCACGCAGGAGCCAGTCACTTCACCTGGACCCAGAATCTGCGTCTGCAGAGCCCACATGGGTTTATCTAACAACGCAGAAGCTAAAGAACCAGAATCTGCTTCTCTTGCAAAGGCCTCTGCGTGGTGGAGTTCTTCTGCCACATTCCTGTTTTGGCACCGACACCTCTGCAAGGAGCCGTTAGGTGCTAAGGTTATCAGTCACAAGGATCAAACCAGCAGAAGCCTGCAGGAGCTAAAAACAACAGCTCCCTCACACACCAGGCACGAGTGTAAGCGCTTTTCATACATTTACATATTTGTTCCCTGTAACAAGCCCTGTGAGGGAGGTGATAGCCTCAACCTCGTTTTACAGATGAAGAAAATGAGGCACAAAAGAGTCAGATAACTTGCCTAAGATTCCACAAATGGCAAGTGGCAGAGCCAGGATTTGCTTTTGCTTTTTGAGATATAGTCTCACTCTGTCCCCAAAGCTGGAATGCAGTGGCATGATTCTAGATCACCACAGCCTCTCCTGGACTCAGGCAATCCCTTCTGCCTTGGACTCCTGGGTAGCTGGGACTACAGGCACGTGCCATCATGCCCGGTTAATTTTTTATCTTTTAGAGATGAGGTCTTGCCATGTTGCCCAGGCTGGTCTCGAATTCCTGGGCTCAAACAATCCTTCAGCTTCAATCTCCCAAAGTGCTGGGATTACAGACAGGAGCCACCGTGCCAGCCTCAGGATTTGAACCCAATCAGCCCAACTCTGGAGTCCAGGCTCCTGGGTGCTTTGCTCACCTGCTCTCTAATCTGAACCACCCACGAGCACCCCCTAAGCCGGGATCAGAACCAGTCTAGCATCTTAAATCACAGTGGCTCATCTTATTTTCACTGGCACCCTATGAGGCAGATACTACTATCAACCCCATTCTACAGGTGGAGAAACTGAGGCTCAGAAAGGTGAGGTAGCATGTTCAAAGTTCCACAACTAGCAAGCAAGAGAGCCAGCTGGGAGCTAGACCCAGAAGTTGTCTGGCTCCAGAACATTTTTCTACCTTAAGCAGCGCTGGGTGACAGAACACAAGGTGCAGGTACCTGCGCTTGAGGTGGTATTTTCCCATCAAACCAGGGGGCAGGAGGGAGAAAACTGCTCCTATCCTAAGAGAGAGACTCCGGTCTTACCCTGAAGCCACCGTGGACAACACGGTTCCTAGAGACGTGGGTTCTCTTTTTATGGTTTCAGGGCTGCAGAGCACAGAGGAGGGCTGTACTCAAGATGACTCAAGAGAGCGAGATTCCCCACCCTCCCACACTCCAGTTCTGTGTGGGCCTTCCTCTTTTTGGTCCCTTAAAAGAGAAAGGCTCCCATGAGCAGAGCCAGATATTAATGATGACTTCTACAGAGTGTTGTTTCATCTGAAAAATGTTTACGTTGTCTGGGAAGTTGAAGCAGGTTGAATCAATTAAAAATATGACCTAGCAGCTGGAAAACTTCCCATTTCTTAAAGGAAGTCAAGAAGTGGGGTTAGAAGTGTTGGCATGACTAGCACCGGCCTGCCAGACAGACCTGGGGCTGGAGGTCACCCAGACCCCACAGCCTGGGCCACCGCGGCTGCCGCCTCCGACCTCCACATGACCCTCCAGGAGGCACGAATTTCTGGTTGCCTACTTTCTCCTCCCTCTCTCACCCCCTTCCCAGCTCACTGGAGAAAGTGGAGAAGTGACTGACAGGCTCTCTGGGTACTCAGGACAGTTCTGAGAGCCTGTGCCCTTGGTCATAAATGTTCTTGCGAGGGGCTCAGCTCCTTAAGCGCCAAACCCCTGGGGACCACTCTGAGCAACGCCAGCTGGGCACCCCCAGGGGTCACTCAGTCTCGAATGGGGCCAATGTCAAACTCCATGTAACTGACAGTGTTATGATGAAGCCTCAAGAACTTGAGTAAGGACTGTCGTGCTCAGTCAGACACCTGGAATGAGAAAATGACAGCTCTCAACGAAAACAGAGGGCAAAGGTGCTGTCTGGGCTTTGGGGGGCACTCTCTGCAGCCTGCCACCACTGTAGGCCCCATATCACGCTGCTTAGAACTGTGGTCAGGCCCAGCGCTGACAAATCCTCCCAAGGGACCACGTGCTGGAGAGGCGGCCACAAACTCACCCCAGTGAAATCCCACCCACCAGGATGCAGAAGGCACCCCACCCTCAGCCAGCACACCACAGCGGAAAGGTGGATGGACAGGCGATGCCCACCTGGATGTCCTCCTGACACACAAATGTGTGCACACACACCCACATAAGCTTAGGGGGTAAGCTGGATGGAGGTGAAGCCCAAAGCTGTGGCCCAAGCCTACAAGTGTCTCTCTGGGGTCCTTAAGAGCCCAGAGCCCAGAACTGTGCTGCCAACTGCCCTCATGCAGAAGGCGTGATGAGGGAGGCCAGGGAGCTCACAGAGATCAGGAAAGAGATGAAGAAAAGAGCCCTGGGTTGGGGGCCAGGCAAGGTGGCTCACTGCTGTAATCCCAGCACAAGGCTTGAGGCCAGGAGTTCGAGACCAGCCTGAGCAATATAGTGAGACCCCAGCTCTATAAAAAATAAAAATAAGAACCCTAGGCAGAGTGGGCCAGAGTGTGGACAAGTACTGGCTACTGCCAATGTTATGGGCCTTGAGAGCTGGACATGCCCCACCCCTGACAGGAGCCTGCCCCAGGGACAGGCAGAGAGGCCCTATCAGCGCTCTGCCTGCTCTGAGACACTGTCACAATCACGTCACTGGTGCACTTTCTGTTTGATTCATGCGGTGGAAACAACACAGTCCTGGCAAGAACTGTGTCCACATTCACATGACAAGCTCATCTGACCGGACCCACACTGAGGGCAGGCGAGTCCACAGCAGCAATGGCCATAGACCCCTCTTCTCCAGAAATGCCCGAATGCCTAATGTCCTTAATGCAAAGGGTCCAAAGATAACAGAGCAACAGAAGGCAATTTGTCCCATGGCCATCTAGTCTCTAGCCTGCTAGTCCCTCGCGCCCCTCCTGGGATTCTCTGCTGCTGTGTGACAGCATCAGGCGCCCCCTCATCTCTCGGAGCTGTATCCCCCCCACCCCTCACCTTACTCTGGCTTACTCTCCAATCACAGCCTCCCCTGCAGCTCTGTGGACACCCATGCCAGCCACAGTCCTACCTCAGGGCCTTTGTAGCTGCTGTTCCCTCTGCCTGCAGCTCTTCTGTCAAGATGTCACTTTCTCAGTGAGGACTTCCCTGACCACCTGTCTAGAGGCTCAGCACTCCGGCCCTCTCCTGCTTCCTCTCACCCGCTGTGGGTCCCTAGTGTGTCTACCTTCCCACTACCCTGTGAGCTCCCTGAAGCGGGGGTCTTGCCTTGTTCACTGCTGTATGTCCAGGGCCCAGCACAGAATTGGGCACAAAGACAGCCAAGTATTGGTTGAGTGAATGAATCCAGCAGCATTTACAACCTGCTGGAGGTTAGGCAGGCAGAAGTGGGGACGGCTCTGTGCCCTGAAATGCCACCTGATGGAGACTGTCATGACATTCAGGAGTAACAATCACACAACATCTAGTAGGGCACCAGGCGGGCCTACCAAATCAGTGTGCCTGTCTCATGGTGCCCAACTGGCATGGGCAGGACCTCCAACAACCCTGTGATGAGACCCAAGTGGTCTCATTTGCCAGACCAGTGAGTTGACACCACAAACACCCAGCTACTGAGTCAAGAACAGAAGAGCTGTCCAGGAGGACGACAGAGCCAGCCCCAGGGGTCCTGCATGCGAGGCATGGCCTCGGCACTATGTCCCACTGCTAACTCCAGGCGGACCAGACAAAGATGCTTCCGGGACACAGCACAGGCCAGAGGGTGAGGTGGGCACTCTCTGCCCACAGTGTCCCTCGGTTGTCCCTGAGATGCCTGCCTTCTGGGAACCATTCACCTGCCATTTCATTGGGAGCCTCTCCCACCCTCACCTCCTCCTCCTCCTTGCCCACATCTGAAACACAGAGGGGACTCGTGAAGCCCTTCATAGCAGAGCCAATGGTGAAAAATCCCGTGGTATAAAGGCCACGCAGAGGAAGGACTGTCAGTCCAGGAAGGAGGTTTCCAGCCATCTCAGCCACCTTGAGGGTGGGGATGAAGGAGAGCGAGATGCGAGGGCCCCAGGTGAACAGTCAAAGAAAGACCTGGGTTTACGGGCCAGGAGACCATGAAGGCTTTAGGAGTACACAGTTGGTAGGGAGGGAGCGTTGGGGCTAGTGGACTATCTCACCTGCAGCCCAGAGCTTTCCCAGCACAGGCTGCCTCTGGAGCCCCCAAGGAGAAGGCCTAGCAGCCCCTGGGCCCTTTAATTCCCTCTGCTTTTCCTCCAGCACTGGGCTAAAGACCCTTCCAAGGACAGGCTTCAGGCAGTCTCCTACAGATCTCCCTGGGGCAAAGGTCAGGCTTCCCAGTCTGCTCACCTGGCCTGGCTAGTCACACCCCTCCCCCGCCCCAGGTCCAGTCTTATCTCTCGACCGGCCTTAGTCATTTCCCCAACCCCTCAACCTGAGTCCAGAACCCCCCAAATTCCAAAGCTGTTCTCCACTAGGCACCGGCCCGAGCTGCCTACCGCAGCAGAGAGCCCAAGTTCTTCACTGGGGTCCCACGCCCCCAAGGCCCAATGTCCCACTGAAGTCTCAGAGACCTCAAGGACAATACCAGTCAGCCTGCCCAAGCCTCAGGGGACTTGGGCAGGGCCAGATTAGACACAGGTATTCAAAATCTCCCTACAGCCTGCAAGCGCCTCAAGGACAGGGAAATGTACATACTCCCAGGGAGGTCATCTTCAGGCCCAGAAAGCCAGGGGAGCAGGGTGCCAAGGTCTGAGACCCCAGTCAATGGCAGTGACTCAGGCACTCCACCAAGGCTGGGTTGGGCGGTTGGGGGCAGCAGTGGGGGGAGAGGAAGAAAGATGGAGGGCCAGAAGCACACAAGTGAGACTTCCCCCCCCTTAAGATTCCTTTTTCCCTATCCTGGTAGTCACCTTCCGTTCTTCCACCTGGGAAGCCCCAGAGGATGTGCCCGCCCCACCGCTGCCCAGGAGCCCAGCCTTTATCACCTGCCTCCTCCCGCTCTGGGAAGGGATGACAGAGGTTTGGTGGACAGAACACCAGGAACCAGCTCGGGTTTGCCACTCCAAGACGTGCAGGCCGAGTGCGGGGACAGGAACTCACACTCCTTGGGAAGGAAGGCCATAAATAAGTCATCAAGGAAAACTGGCATGTCCCTCTGGGTCAGTGAAGTGTCCTGTGCAGTCCTCCCTTGGGAGAGCTGCCAGGGAGAACAGGAAGGGGAAGAGGTGATACTGGAAGGTACGCACCGACAAGGAATGGGGTCCCGGGTTGTGCCAGAACCAGGTAACCCACAGCACAAAGGGCTCCCGAGTCGCTGTCCCGCCGGGACCTCGGACACAGTTCTGGCCCGCTTAGAGGCGGCTGCGTCAACAGCAGCTACTACCGGGACGGGCCCTCCGGCGCACCTACAGGCAGGGAAGGGGCAGGGCCCTGTCCCCAAACCGCGCACTGGGCTGGCCCTCTCTTCTGGCCCCGCGAAGCCCCCCGGAGGGACGACGGAAGCCGGGAAGCAGGTTCTGTGCAGCCGCCAGGAGCTGCGGAAAAACTTCGCGGCGCACAGCCCCCCGGGGACCGGCCGAGCCACCGAGAGCGCCGGGGACAACAGCGGTCCTGGAGGAGCAGGGGGCGGGGGCAGAGGCGGGACGCCGGCCGGCTCCCAAGCGAGGTGTCCCGGCAAACAAGCCCCTTCCCAGCCCCCCGGGACTCCCGAAAGCACTGCTGGAGATGCGCGGGGGAGAGCGGCCACCGCAGCTGAGGAGCGGCTGCGGGGGCCGGGCGAGCCGGCGCAGGTAACCCGACCTCCCCGGCCGGCCCGCGGACGACGCTCCGGGCAGGGCGGGCCGAGCTCCGCACTCCGCCAACTTCCCCGGCCCCGCGGCCGCCGCTTACCTGGCTCCCAGGCGCCGGCGGGACGCGCATCCCCCTCGGCCGCGGGTCAGCGGGTCAGCGGGCGCACAGACGCGGCGGGCAGGGACGCGGGTCCGCGGGCGCCTCGAGCGACCGCGGCCGCGCCGCCGCCGCTCGCACCGCTCGGCTCCAGTCGAAGGCGGCGGCCCCGCCCCCGCCCGCCCGTTGCCGGGAGACCCGCGTGGGCCGAAGGGCTCTTTGTATCAAAGCTCCCGTGACATCACGAGGCGCCCGGGCCCGGGGACTCGGAGGGGCGGGGCCTCTCGCGGGGGCGGGGCCGGAGCCGGAGGAGGGGGAACGCGGCCTGGAACCCGAGCCGCGAGGCGGGCCCAGGTAGCCCCGCCCCCAAGGTAGGGGCAGGTGGCGGGGGCGGCGCCGACCAATGGCCGCGCGGGGCGGGCGCGGGCGACCGGCGGCCCGCGGAGGTGGAGCTCGCCGGCGCCCGGCGGAGCCCGCGGCCGCGCCGTCCGGGTTTGGAGCGGCCCGCGGGAGTCGAGGGCACGGAGCGTGTGAGCCCGCGTCCTGCCAGGTGGGCGCCGTCGTCGCCTGCCCGTGTCTCGCCGCCGGGTTTGCGGTGGCCGCGGCGCGAGATTCCGGCAGCGCTCCCCGGCTCACGTGCACCCGAGTAAGACCTGCCTCCGCCCCCCACACCGTCTCCACCGACAGCCTGAGCGTGGCGGCCCGCCCCGAGCTGATTTTCACCCGGAATCCTACCCACAACTTTTCCAGTCTTTCCATTGTAAAGTCAAAGCTATCTTTATAACCAGCCCCGGGACCCAAAGATCCAAGCGGCAACAAGAACTAAAGAACGAAACAACCAGCCTGGACAACTTGATGAGACCTCATCTCTACAATCAATCAAAAATTTAGCTGGCCGTGCCTGTAGCTCCAGCTACTTGGAAGGCTGAGGCGGAAGGATCGCCTGAGCCCAGCAGGTCGAGGCTGCGGTGCCCCTGAGCGTGCCACCGCACTCCAGCCTGGGCGACAAAGTGAGACTCCAACTCAAAAAACAAACAAAAAAAAAAAAAAAAAGGGAAAGACCTCTTCTGTTGAATCCTAGTAAATACTATTTAGGTTAAAAATATGGCCAGGTAGGGTGGCTCACACCTATGGTCCCAGCTACTGGAGAGGCTGAGGTGGAAGGATCATTTGAGCCCAGGAGTTTGAGGCTGCAGTGAGCTGTGATCACACTACCGTGCTCCAGCCTGGGGTAACAGAGCAAGATCCTGTCTCAAAAGAAAAGAAAAGAAAAGCCCTCTGCTGCCTCCATCACTCTTCACCATGTTTTGGGTTTGTTTTTTTTTTTTCTGATTCGGAATCTCACTATCACCCAGGCTGGAGTGCAGTGGCAAACTCACGGCCACTGCAGCCTCGACCTGCTGGACTCAGGCGATCCTTCCACTTCAACCTTCCAAGTAGCTGGAACTACAGGCACGTACCACCATGCCTGGCTAATTTTTTTTTTTTTAAATTATTTGTTGTAGAGACAAGGCCTCACCATGTTGCTCAGGCTGATCTCGAACCCCCGAGCTCAGACAATCCTCTTGCCTCAGCCTCCGAAAGTGCTAGGATTACAGACATGGGCCACTGCACCTGGCTTTTGTTTTGGATTTTTAAAAGGCAAAAATGATGTGACAGATGCAAAGCAGCAAATGTTGTCAACTGTGGTTTCCCTTTGACTTGATGTTGCCTTGTATGACTTGAGGGGAACAGACTTGTATTCCTAATTGGCTGGAAGTCACCTTCCCTGAGTCCTCAATGGCCAACAAGGTGGCACTTGCATTTTGGCATGGGCAGGACTAGTGGGGTATCTGGGTGCCTTGGTTCAACACCACCCTACACACACACACACACACACACACACACACACACACACACACACACACACCCCGCTTCTCTGGCTCTTCTCTCTCAACTTCCTCCTCCCTACTCTCTCCTACCAGTAAATTCCCAGCTGTGCCTCTGTTTACAGGGCCTATCTCCAGGAACAGCTACGAGGCTACGACAACTCCCAGAACTGCTAGGGACTCTCCACCAGGGACAGTGGAAGGCAGAGGAAGGCCAGGGCTGCAAGAAAGGGGAGCTGGAGCATGGGTGAGGTGGAAACTCCACGGGCCGGCCCTCTCCTCTGAGTTCACCGCCTTGTATTCAGAGGTCGATGATGTGTGGAGGCCAGACTGTCTGTTACTCTTGTTTGGTGCCCCCCGCAGTCTCTAGCACACAGGAGCTCCGTGGTGTACATCAAGAACACTGGCTTTGGGAGTCAAACTTGAGTTTGAATCCTATCTGCCAGCTATCAGTCCTGGAGTAAATTCTCTTTGCTAAGACTCTATGTCTTTATCTGTGAAATGGGAACAGCACAGTCTGCCTCATGGGATGCTGTGCACCCTAGCACAGTGGGTGCTCCCTAGCACAGTGGGTACACTGAATTGTAGACACCCATCAAAGGTGTGTTGCGTGAAGAAGCCTGTGTACCCTGGCCCACTCTCTGCCTTCTCAGCTGAACCCTGAGGCTTCTGCCTAGCAGCCCCTCAGAGTGGCTGAGACCAAGGGTTCTAGCTTGGTTTCCCTTCTTCCAAACCTCACGTGGCTCCTGCTGGATTCCAGAAAGCAGGACCCATGATAGAACCACCCAGAAACCTAAGGTGATCATCACTTCTCTAGGTCTTGGCTCTCTTCCTGCCACAGTAGGTGGAGAAAGAGCTGTCAAGCGCCTCCCCACCCCCAACAAGGGGCCCTGAACGATTTTCTCAAGAGCTCTGTGGAAGGGGTGGTGTTCATGGGACCCTCTATTTTTCTCAAAGGTAGTGGGGTTGGACACAGCTCCAGGTGTTTGTCCTAAAAAAGCCAAGTGACAGAGGAAGGCCACAGATGCATTGAACACTCCTGAGTTAGAAGCCTGCCCAGTTCCTCTTACCTTAGGGAAGTTAATGTTTTGGGCCTCAGTTTCTACCTCTGTAAAATGAAAATAAGACATTTCCTCTTTCGGTTGTGAGGTTTAAGTGAAATGGTAAATATCTAGTACAACGCCCAGGGGCTGCAGGCACTCGATAAATGGTAGTTCCTAGTTCCCAGTGGCAGCCGCAGGGGCCCCAGCCTGACTCAGTGGTTACACATACGGATGCCGGGGCCAACAGCCTTATCTTGACTTCCTCACTTCATTGCTAAGTGTCCCCTGGCATGTTTAATTCCCCGTGTGTCAGTTTCCTCATCTGTAAATTGGAGATAATAGTCATATGCATTTCAGGATTATAATGAGGGTCAAAATAACCGGGACCAATAAAATACGTAGAACAGAGCCCGGCACACTACAGGTAGTCAACAGTGGCCGTGACTAATTACCATGACTATGGTGGAGGCTGGGAGGATCAAAACCTGAAACAGCTTGTGAGAAAATTTAGGACACTGCTTTTCAGGAGAGGGCCTGGCATGCTCCAGCAGGGTTCAGGGAAGCAGTGACAGTGAGGGGGTGGCAGTGGTGGTGACTGTGTCCTAGGGGTAGGATTGGACAGAATATGAGAACTGAGGGCTCCAGGCCACGCTGGGACTCACTGTCCTTGGCTCAAAGGGGGCTAAAAGTGAGTGAATAGGAAGTTTTTTTGTTTTTGTTTTTTTTGAGTTGGAGTCTCACTCTGTCGCCCAGACCGGGAGCGGCCACTGCAGCCTCGACCCGCTGGGCTCCAGCGATCCTTCTGCCTCAGCCTTCCGAGTAGCTGGAATTACAGGCGCGCGCTACCACGCCCGGCTGATTTTTTGATTTATCGTAGAGATGAGGTCTCGCTGCCCAGGCAGGTCTCCAACCCGCGGGCTCAGGCAATCCACTCACCTCAGCCTCCCAAAGGCACGGGATTACAGACTGAGCCACCAAGCCTGGCTGTGAATAGGAAATTTAAGCATGGCACGGTAGCCATGCCTATAATCCCAGCCGGTTTGGGAGGTGGAGATGAGAGGATTGACTGAGCTCAGGGGTTTGAGACCAGCCTGGGCAACTTGGAGAGTCCTTGTGTTTGCAATAAATTTTTTAAAAATTAGGCAGTCGTCGTGGCATGCGCCTATAGTTCCAGCTACTTGGAAGGCTGAGGTGGGAAAATTGCCTGAGCCTGGCAGGTTGGGGCTGTGGTGGCTGTGAGCATGCCACTGCAGTCCAGCCTGGGTGACACATTGAGACTCCAACTCAGAAACAAAATAAAATAAAGGAAATATCATCCTGCCTTCTGGGCATAGCCTCACCTGTGACGCTGGGGGTGGGTGGTTGGGAGTTAGTTAGCGACCCTGGTCCTTTAGCATAACTGTGTTTTTCAATGTCACAGAATTAAAGCATTTAAAGCTGGGGAAGGCCAGGTGTGGTGGTGCACGCCTGTAGTTCCAGCTACATGGAAGGCTGAGGCAGAAAGATCGCCTGAGCCTAGCAGGTTGAGGCTGCAGTAGCCATGATCGTGCCACTGCACTCCAGCCTGGGCAACAGAGTAAGACTCTAACTCAAAAATGAGAAATAAAAAAAGCAAGCAAGCTAGAGAGACGCTGAGTAAGCATCTCATGTACTGCTCTCTTCTTCATTTTACGGATGGGAAGACTGAGGCTTAGAGAGGGCCAGGAACTTGCCCATAGCCGCCCAGTGAAATGGCAGCTGAGCAGGGACTGGATCTCAAGCTCCTAACTGCCATTGCAGGGCCCTTTCCTCCCGGTTCTGATTGCAATGCTCTCCTGACGAGGGTGAGAGGCACGGGGTAGGGGAGTGGTGGGGAGCTGACTTTTCACCTTGCTTGCCCAGCCTGTGACTCTCCTAGGGAGTCTGATACGACTTTTTAGGAGAAAACATATTTAAAACTAAACCCAGCAGGGCTCGGTGGCTCAGCCTGTAATCCCTCGCTTGGGGAGGCTGAGGTGAGTGGATTGCCTGAGCCCGCGGGTTCGAGACCCGCCTGGGCAACTTGGCGAGACCTCATCTCTACAATAAATAAAAAAAAACTAGCTGGGCATGGTAGCGTGCGCCTGTAGTTCCAGCTACTTGGAAGGCTGAAGCGGAAGGATCGCCTGAGCCCAGCAGGTCGAGGCTGCAGTGGCCAGAAGCGGCCACTGCACTCCAGTCTGGGCGACAGAGTGAGACTCCAACTCAAAAAAACAAACAAACACAACTGAAACCCAATTAGTCAGGAGTGGTGACATGCACCTGTAGTTCCAGCTACTTGGAAGGCTGAGGTGGAAGAATCAGGTCAAGGCTGCAGTGGTCGTGAGCATGCCACTGCACTCCTGCCTGAGCAGCAGAGTATGACTTCGATTCAAAAAAAGAGCAAAACAAAAAACCTGAAACCCTCTTCAGGGGAATTCTTCCAAAGTGTGTATCCAAGAATCATTTTGGGGTGGCAAGTCACTCTGATTGATTCCTTTTAGACCGATTTCCAGTTGTTGATAGAAAAATCCCATGAATTTGGATGCCAAAACCAGAGAGAAGTGGACAGACTGTTAACAACCAGGAAGGAGTCACAGCCTGCAGAAACTGACAAGTGGGAACACATGCCATGTGGGTGATGTAGGTGAGGGAAGAGAATCTAAGTTCTCTATGTACCACACCGCTGTCTATGTGTCTGTTTCTTTCTGCGGCAGCCATGCAGGAGTTAGAGCAGCATTAGA
Source organism: Cephalopachus bancanus (assembly GCA_027257055.1). Taxonomy (NCBI): domain Eukaryota; kingdom Metazoa; phylum Chordata; class Mammalia; order Primates; family Tarsiidae; genus Cephalopachus; species Cephalopachus bancanus. The sequence goes on from JAPVLO010000158.1 coordinate 5,135,172, forward strand.
GGGTGTCAAGAGGCGACATTTTGTATATATTTGGGACCCTATGGGAGGACCTAAGCATATACAAGAGGGGGACCCAAAAAAACCCCAGAATTATCTTTTAGAGGACAGGCTCCTTGTAGTACAGGCTTCCCTGCTAGGTTAGTGTTCTAGGAACCTACTAGCATCAGTGTACCAGCTAGCATTGTTGTGTGAGACTGCATTTGGCTTCAGTTCATTTTTCTGAATTCTTTGTGTTGGCCCAATTCATGATGGGTAATTTACGAGCATACCTGCCCACACTCCGCTGAGTGTTCAGTAGTTATTGACCAAAATTGGCATGACCCCCGTGCTCCACCCTCCCTATTCACTGACTGAGGAGTCCCCACTCTGTCGCCAACGGGAGTGCAGTGCCGCTTCGCCACGCAGCTCAACCCTGCTGGACTCCGGGATCCTTCTGCCTCAGCCTTCGAGTAGCCGAATCGGGCATGCGTACCATGCGCTGGTTTTTTTTGATTTATTGTAAGATGAGGTCTCGCTGCCCAGGGTCTCGAACCCGGGCTCAGGAAATCCGCTCCCTCACTCCCAAAGGCGGGATTACAGGCTGAGCCACCGAGCCCGGCTTCACCTGATCTTAACTGAGCAACTTTTTTGTTTCCCTGGATGAAAAAAATCCTCAAAGGGAGACGTTTTGCCACTGTGGAAGAGGTGAAACAAAAAACAGCAGGAACGCTAAAAGGCATCAGAATTGATGAGTTCAAAAACTGTTTTGAACAGTGGAAAAAGCGTCTCAATAGGTATATTGCATCAAACAGAGTTCTTTGAAGGTGACTGAAGTTTAAACATGCAAGAATAAATACACAATTTTTTATAAATAAATTCGGTTTCTTTGGGATTCCCCTTCATATGGATGGTATCATGATAATTTTTTTAAAGAGATGTCTCTTCTTCTTCTTCTTTTTTTTTTTTTTTTTTGAGACAAGGTCTTGCTCTGTTGCCCAGGCTGGAGTGCAGTGGCATGATCAGGGCTCACTGTAACCTCAAACACCTGGGCTCTAGCAGTCCTCCCACCTTAGCCTTTCGAGTAACTAGGTCTATAGGCACCCACTATTATGCCCAGCTAAGTTGGTTTTTTTTTTTTTTGAGTTAGAGTCTCACTCTGTCACCCAGGCTGGAGGGCAGTGGCACACTCATGGCCACCGCAGCCTCCACCTGCTGGCTTAAGCAATCCTTCCACCTTAGCTTTCCAAGTAGCTGGAACTACAGGCATGTGCCACCACACCCAGTTAATTTTTTTATTTATTGTAGAGATGAGGTCTCATCAAGTTGCCCAGGCTGGTCTCGAACCCTGGACTCAGGCAATCATCTCACCTCTGCCTCCCAATGGGCTGGGATTACAGGCATGAGCCACCATGCCTGGCTTAATTTTTGTATTTTTTGTAGAGATGGGGTCTTGCTATGTTGCCCAGTCTGGTCTCCAACTCCTGGGCTCAAGCAGTCCTCCTGCCATGGCCTACCAAAGTATTGAGATTACAGGTATGAGCCACTGCACCTGACTGGTATCATGATCATTATGATGGAAAAATAGCTCTTCTGGACATTACCTAGTGTTAACATCAGCAAATCAACTGATGCTAACCAATATTAGCTAAGTGTATAAACAGAACAGCCCTGACACAAATAATATCAGAGCTTAAGAATAAATAAAGCCGGTCCAGTGATTCTCAAACTGAGTTCCTTGGAATCCCCACGGTTCTGCAGAAACCTTGCAAAGGAGGACAGGTTCTCCAGGGGAACAATAGAAAGAGCTCCGCTTCTGTCTGCCTTCCAGAAGTCTTCCACATGGGACTTCATGTGAAAAGAGGCTCCCTGGCTTTAGAAATACTTAAAATCTGGCCAGGTGCGGTGGCTCACACCTGTAATCCCAACACTCTGGGAGGCTGAGGTGAGAGGATTGCCTGAGCTCACGGGTTCGAGACCAGCCTGGGCAACTTGGCGAGCTCCCATCTCTACAATAAGTCAAAAAATTAGCCGGGCGTGGTGGCACATGTCTATAGTTCCAGCTACCTGGAAGGCTGAGGTAGAAGGATCACCTGAGCCCAGCAGGTTGAGGTTGTGGTGGCCATGAGCAGCGTGCCACTGCACTCCAGCCTAGGCAATAGAGTGAGACTCCAACACAAAAAATAGAAAAATTTTTAAAAAAAGAAATGCTTAAAATCCCTCGTGTAGTATAACCATCCCAAGATGGGCCACAGTCACATAGTCAGTGTCAAAGTCAGGGTTAGAGCCAGTCTTGTTACTCTCTGCTCAATGCTCCCCAAGATGAACTCCAGTCACGAATCAGGATGTCAACATCAGTCAGACCCGGTCAACAGCCACAGGGATTGATTCTGCCCCTCAACACACACAGACAGACACACACACACACATCATTTCTTCCCAACTATAGTATCAACAGCTACAGTTATCACTTGGTATATGTGGGGAACTGGTTCCAGGACCACCTCACCCCGAGTATACCAAAAGCCATGCATACTCACATCCTGCGGTCAGCCCTCTGTATATGCGGGTTTTGTGTCCCGTGAATACTGGCTTCTTGTTCTCCTACGTTTGGTTGAAAAATGTCTGCACATAAGTGAACCCTTGCAGTTCAGAGCCAAGTCGTCCAAGAGTCGACTGCACTGCTCCCTGTGTGGAAAAGCCCCTCAGGAGCCAACAAGGGCTTTACACAAACACCCATCTTCTCTCACCTCTCTCTCTCTAGAGGTCTCTTGACTCCACACTCGGGAAGCGGAAGCGTCAGCGACCACTGTTAAATCTCAGCTTTGGATCCCAGATGATACATGCAATGTTTGATGACTTAAGCAGTGACTTAGAAAAGAGACACTTGTTTGTACTGAACAAGCAGGCAGGACTTGGGCTGAAGAGGCCTCCCATCCTCAGGGACTGGGAAGGGCATGCCCAATTTCCTACTGTAAAAAATGGAGCCGGGCTTGGTGGCTCAGCCTGTAATCCCAGCACTTTGGGAGGCTGAGGTGAGTGGATTGCCTGAGCCCACGGGTTTGAGACCCGCCTGGGCAGCGAGACCTCATCTCTACAACAAATCAAAAAATCAGCCGGGCATGGTAGCACGTGCCTGTAATTCTGGCTACTTGGAAGGCTGAGGCGGAAGGATCGCTGGAGCCCAGCAGGTCGAGGCTGCGGTGGCCGGGAGCAGCCACTGCACTCCAGTCTGGGCGACAGAGTGAGACTCCAACTCAAAAAATAATAATAATAATGGGAGGGACTGCTAGACGTCAGGGCCTTCTCTCTCCAGTGGGGATGTGCCCATGGACCTGCGCTGGGCTGGAATCTTCTGGGAAGAGAAGAGCAACCATGACCTCTCCTTTCCCTGCCTACCCTTGGCCAAGCCCTGAGAGGACGCAGGAGACCTGGGTTCTGGGCTCTCCCCAGCTGTCTGAGTGTTGGACTCCTCTCCCCCACAAAGCTGTGGGTTGGATGGCATGTCTCTAGGTCTCTTCCGGTTCTGCAGCCGTGTGCTAGCCCAGGAGCAGATCTCGGGCCTGCGTGTTGGTGACTGTCCTTTGGCTGGGATGCTTTCTCCAGTCCCTGGGGCTGGGGCCTCTTGGAGCATGTGGCTGGACACTGTGCAGACAGGGCGAGACTGGAGGTTGTTGACTCTGGAACCCAGGCTGAGCCTTCAGAGTCACCAGGCTCTATTTTTGTCAACCTGTGCACATGTGAACAATGGGTTTTTTTACTCATTCAAACCCAGTGAGAGGGGGAAAATGGTGAGAAAACCCATGCTTCCTCCTCCCTAGCAAACATCCCCTCTGACTCATTTAATCACCTCAGAAGAGGGGGCGATGGGAGGAGGAAGTCAGCAAAGCTCCTTTTGACTGGGATTGGGTGAGGGCAAGGAGGAAAAACATCCTTCTCCTCACTCTTGGTTGCCTGAGGGGAATGCAGACCCATGCCTCCCCACCTCCTGCTCCCTCCCAGACTCAGCAGCACAGAGGTGTCACAGGGGCCACGGCCCGTGGTTCCTCCTCACCGTTCACTCAACTAAAAGCCTCGTAGGAGTGGACTACCCTTTCTAGGAGCAAACGGCCCCTTAAAGCAGTGGCTCCCAAACTGCACTGCACATTAGAATATCACTTCAGGAACTTAGAAAACCCCTGGAACCACCTGACGAACTTAAATAATGCCAGTGCATTAAAGTCAGACCCCATGGCAACTTAATCCAAATGTTGGGGTGGAAGTCAGGTGTTTTTAAAGCTCCCCAGGTGACTCCAATGCAGCAAAGTTCGGGAAGTGTTTCGCTAAAGGCTTACTGTTGATAGTGGGCACTGGCATGCTCACAGGTGAAGACACCATTTGCTCACTTACTCCTTCATTCCCTGATAGGCAAGGAATACCTTCTACATGCCAGACCCTGTTCTAGGTGTTGAAGATACCGCTGTGATCAATACAAAGTCTTAGGGCCGGGCGCAGTGGCTCACGCTTGTAATCCCAACACTTTAGGAGGCTGAGGCTGGAGGATCGCTTGAGGTCAGGAGTTTGAGAGCAGCCTGGGCAACAGTGAGACCCACCTGTCCTGCCCCCAGGTCCTCATCTCTGTTTTTGTTTTTGGGGTTTTTTTTTGAGTTGGAGTATCACCCAGACTGGAGTGCAGTGGCCACTCCCAGCCACCGCATCCTTGATCTGCTGGGCTCCGGCGATCCTTCTGCCTCAGCCTTCCGAGTAGCTGGAACTACAGGCGCGCGCTACCATGCCCGACTCATTTTGATTTGTTGTAGAGATGAGGTCTCATCAAGTTGCCCAGGCAGGTCTCGAGCCTGTGGGCTCAAGCAATCCTCTCACCTCAGCCTCCCAAAGGCGTGGGATTACAGGCTGAGCCACCGAGCCTGGCTGTTTTTTTTTTTTTTAAAGTCTTGGTTGATTCGCATGGGGCTGACATTCTAGTGGGAAAAGTCAGACGATGGGCAAATAAATGAATAAGAATACACATAATCCATGCTGCGAAGAAAACCAAAGTAGGGCAAGGGGCCAGAGAGGCTCTGGGTTCAGGGGACTATTTTCACCAGATTTAGCCCCTGACTTTTGCTTTGGGGAAGAGTATCTGTGTACCTGCTTGCAGTCCCAGACTTTAGCGTGCAGTCTGGTCCAATCACCTTTCATTTGCCCTCAAGGCCCTCCCCCTGGGGACTCCCAGGGCCCTCTGGCTTGCCTCCTTCCCATGAGCCACTTCTTAGGGCTGAGCCTGGCATCCCTGGACGCAATGCACTTGACTCCTCCTCCTCCCCAGTGTCAGCAATCACCAGGGCCCAAGTGAGGCGTGTGGTGCAGTAGAGAGAGGCTTGGGGTCAGCTGACCTGGATCTGAGGCCTGGCCACGTACTTCACCTCCCTGAGCCTCAGTTTCCTCCTCAATGAGAGAGCATGGCCAGCTTTGCTAGACTGGGATGTGCATCTGAAGATAAAATGTCCAAGACTTTCGGAGATGTTTTGCAGATACGAAGACTTCTTAGAAATGCTAGGGCTAGGTGGCTCAGCCTGTAATCTCGCGCCTTTGGGAGGCTGAGGTGAGTGGATTGACTGAGTCCGTGGGTTCAAGACCCGCCTGGGCAACTTGGCGAGCCCTCATCTCTACAATAAATCAAAAAATCAGCCGGGCGTGGTAGCGCGCACCTGTAATTCTGGCTACTCGGAAGGCTGAGGCGCAATGATCGCCAGAGCCCAGCAGGCGAGGCTGCGGTGGCTGGGAGCGGCCACTGCACTCCAGTCTGGGCAACAGAGTGAGACTCCAACTCAAAAAAAAAAAAAAAGAAATGCTTATCTTGGCCCACATAAACATGAAATCACAGTGCCTTAAAGCTGGAAGGGATCTCACTTTACAAATGGGAAACTGAGGCAAGAAATGACTTACCCACGGTCACAAAGCTTGCTAACAGCAGGAGGCACACCGACCCTAGAAAGGGGGTGTGGTTGGGAGTAAACTAGGTATGCTGTTTGAGTATCAAACTATTTGCCTTCTCTGGTCACTAGGCAAACTCCTGTTCATCCTTCATGTCCCCACTGAGATGTGACTTCCCAGGTGAAGCCTTTCCTGTCTCTTCCAGTGAGAATAAATTATTCCTTGGTTTCCTGATCTATATACCTCAAACACAAGCTCTGTTCCTGTGAGGAACAGGTTGAATTGTCAGGACTGGTCTGCTGTTGGGTCCTTACCATGCTGTGATTCCTGAGGACAGGGCCCATATCTCTGGTGTCTTTGGACTCCAGCTCCTAACATGTAGAGACTTGGGGCACACTGGGGCTGGGACGGAGAATCCACACAAACAACGGAGAGCTGAGGAGGGCCTGATGGGTTGTGAATTAGCAAGAGGCTTTTCTGAAGTTCCTCAGATGAGCATTTGAAAGGAGAGAGATCAGAGTTCCAGAGAGGCCTTTCTCAAGCCCTCTTCCCAGATATTACAGATCTCAGCTCTGAAGAGACACCCCCCTCCCTAACGGGAGCCTTGGACACCAAAGAAAGATCCTTTCCCTGCAGCTTACCGATAACAGCTACCGGTGATTGAAGCTCTGCTGTGCACTGCGCCAGCTGCTTCGTTCCTTTTCATTTATTTATTTATTTATTTATTTATTTATTTATTTATTTATTTTTAGTCGGAGTCGGCTCACAGCCACCACAGCCTCGACCTGCTGGGCTCCAGCGATCCTTCCACCTCAGCCTTCCAAGTAGCCGGAACTACAGGTGCACACTACCACGCCCGGCTAATTTTTTGATTTATCTTAAAGATGAGGTCTCGCCAAATTGCCCAGATCGGTCTCGAACCCCTGGGCTTAGGCAATCCTCTCACCTCAGCCTCCCAAAGTGCTAGGACTGCAGGCTTGAGCCACTGCACTCGGCCTCCTTCTCATTTATTGTAACCCCCAAACCTTGAAGGGTAGATGTTCCCACACCCGTATGACACGTGAGGAAACCGAGACCCAAGAAGGTTAAGCGACACAGCCACGGGGATAGAGCCAGGAATTGCACCAGGGTCTGTTGGTCCATGTCCAGAACTCCCTGCTGTCTCTCCTACTGCAAACCAGCCTATTGACCGTGACTGAAATCCCCGGGGAGCAGCAGAAGCTAATCAATAAGGATGAGAGGAGCAATTAGGAGCCTCATGCTCCCCTTCACCACCGTGGGGAGCAGGTGGCATTTTGATCACTTGCAGCCCACACCAGGCCTCTGCCCTTGGCCCACGTGCCCCTCTGTGACACTACCTGGAGAGCATCCCGGCCTGGTGGGTGTGCCGACAGCGGCCTGCCCAGCTGCTGTGTCAGAGCGTAGGACTGGGCAGCACCTGGCGTTGACTGGGCTGCTGCTTCCTGCCCCAGTTCCTAGCCCCGGAAGATGCCTCCTGGCATTTTCCCCGGTGCCACCGGATGAGAGATTCAGGATGAGATCAGGGATTCAGGGAGGGAGGGAGGGAGGGAAGCAGCACCTGTTGCTTCCACAGTTGTGTTTTGCGGAACCCCCAGGCCGCTCCAAAAATGAGAAAGGGCTCTGTGGTCAGCCCAGTGGGCGAAGCTCCTCGCTCCTCCTTCGAGATGGCTGGGAGCACGTCCATATGGGGAAGCCTGCTTGCTTCTCACCCCGGGCTATCAGGCTTTGGGCAGGACCCCCTCATCTTACACCAACACACAGACTCTGCTCTGGGAGGAACACACTTGGGAAGCCAAGGTACCAGGCTCCCAAGACACACAGAAGGCAGACGCCGTCATCTTAAAGGCATTAACAGCAAATGCCTGCAGAGCACTTAATGTGTGCCTGCTCTGTCCTCAGTGCTTCACATGACATGAACTCATGCAGACCTGACAACCCTATGAGACAGACAGGGAAACTGAGGTTCAGCGAGGTTACTCAGAGACAAAAGCTAGTGAGTGGAGAGTCAGGATTCAAACCCAGGCAGCCTGACTCCAGAAACCATGCACCTTGCCATTATACCATGAAAAAAATGGAAGCCTGGATTTGTAAAATAATGTCCCCAAAGCTGGGCTCAGTGGCTCAGCCTGTAATCCCGTGCCTTTGGGAGGTTGAGGTAAGTGGACTGCCTGAGCCCACGGGTTCGAGACCCGCCTGGACAGCGAGACCTCATCTCTACAATAAATCAAAAAACGAAAATCAGCCGGGCGTGGTAGCGCAAGCCTGTAATTCCAGCTACTTGGAAGGCTGAGGTGGAAGGATCGCCGGAGCCCAGCAGGTCGAGGCTGCGGTGGCCGGGAGCAGCCACTGCACTCCAGTCTGGCGACAGAGTGAGACTCCAACTCAAAAGAAAAAAAAAAAAACAAGGATGGAGGTGGACAAGGACAACTCCATCTTTTTTTGGGTCAGAAGGACCTATACTAAAGGGCTTGTAATTCTACTTTGAAAGCAAACCCAGTCCCCACAGTTGTCTCCTCAATTATCTTAGTGATGCTGGAATGAAAACACCCCAAACCACAACAGACCAGTCAACCCACCCAAGACAGAGGCAGGGCTGCCTCCCTATGGGAAGGGGTGGGGCCCAGGGAGGGCGGCCGGGCAGCCCTGGCCTGCGGGCAGCTCACTGGGGCCCGCCCAAGTTTATCCCCTGAATAAACAGGAGGCTGTAGCAGAGGGGCGGGCTCCTGAGGAGACCGGAGCTGGCCTCTGGCCTCAGGCACACATACCTCCTCTGTGGCTCCCCTCCCAGGGCTGGGCTCGGCAAAGGAAAACCAGAGGCGCCCAGCCTGGGACACTGAGCCAGTGTTTGTCCCACTTAGGGGGAAACCACAGCCCAGCAGCAGTTCCATGGCTGCAGCCCAGGCAAGCTGAAGGAGCTGTGTGTTCAGGTGGAAACTGGAGAGGCCCCAAGCCCAGAGGAGGCCAGCGCAGGGGAGAAGGAGGCTGCTTGCAGGGTGCCCTAAAAAAGAAGCCTTTCTTCCAGGCCAGGTCCCCTGCCACCCCCACTAGACCACAAGGCCACATTCATAGGGTGAAGCTTCTGGCAAGTGGCCAGCTCAGGTTTAAGCACCAGCTCTGCTGCTCACTGCTGTAGCTTGCCTAGTCTCTCTCAGCCTTGGTTTCTTTTCTTTTCCTTTCTTTCTTTTTTTTGAGTCATGATCTCACTCTGTCCCCCTACGCTGGAGTGCTAGGGTGCAGTGGCATAATCACAGCTCCTGCAGCCTCAACCTCCTAGGCTCAAGCGATCCTTCTGCCTCAGCCTCCCAAGTAGCTGGGACTACAGGCATGCACCACCACGCCTGACTAATTTTTTGATTTTTTTGTAGAGATGAGGTCTCGCTATGTGGCTGGTCTCAAACTCCTGGGCTCAAGCGATCCTCCCACCTCGGCCTCCCAAAGTGCTAAGATTACAGACGTGAGCAACTGCACCCAGTTGACTTTGGTTTCTTATTTGAACAACAGGGTTCATAATAATACGCTCGATTCTCGTTATGTGCAGTAGTTGTGTTCGGTAAAGTCACCATGAACACAGAATCAGTGGCTCTTAGGGGAAATACCCGTTCAATTCCTGCACACCCCTGACCACAACATTTTCATCCAATGATCAATACATGACTTTGTTTAAAGCATGTCTCTGTTTAAAGACACTGGCTGGGCGTGTGGTTCACGCCTGTAGTCCCAGCGACTCGGAAGGCTGAGGTGGGAGGATCACTTTAGGCCAGGAGATGGAGACCAGCCTGGGTAATACAGTGAGAACCTGTTTCTAAATAAATAAATAAAAATAAAAAATAATTTTTAAAAAACCCTTATTTTACGTACATTATTGACTCTTTAACACTAAATTCACACTGCAACTCACACATGAGGGAAGCTTCTCCAACACGCGGTTTTCTCCACAAGGCACAGTGCAGACTTCACGAATGCAGCAACACTAGACGGCACTTGGGGGCCATTGTAACTGGCGAAATCACCAACAAAAAACACAAAAGTTCAGAAAACCGGGTGCCAAGTAGACCGCGAAGAGGATGTGTGTTGACAATATGAGAGCTGGAACAAGAGGGCCGCATGTCACCTTGTCTGACCTCAGCTGGGAACATGCACGCTGGGCCACTCCAATCCTCCCCACCCCGAGCGTGTTTGCAAGTGACCATGAAAGCTCTGTGAGTGTCGACGGTGTGGTTACAAGTGGGTGACAAGCAGGCAAATCTGCACATACAGAATGTGCAGGTAATGAGGATCAGCTGTATCTGTGTCACAGGGTTGTTGAGGGCTACAGGTGGCTTATTAAATGACATAATACATGAAGACACTTCGCAGAACAATCGTTCAAGAAATATTCTTTTTTCTTTTTTTGAGTTGGAGTCTCACTCTGTCGCCCAGACTGGAGCGCAATGGCCGCTCCCGGCCGCCGCAGCCTCGACCTGCTGGGCTCCGGCGATCCTTCCGCCTCAGCCTTCCGAGTAGCCGGAATTACAGACATGCGCTACCACGCCCGGCTGATTTTTTGATTTATTGTAGAGATGAGGTCTCGCTGCCCAGGCGGGTCTCAAACCCGCGGGCTCAGGCCATCCGCTCACCTCAGCCTCCAAAGGCGCGGGATTACAGGCTGAGCCACCGAGCCCGGCTAAGAAATATTCTTATTGTCACTCCCACTACTTGCGGAATACATCGCATCCGGACAGCGTGCTGTTCCCTCTGCTTAGAATGACTTTCCCTGTGCCTTTTCCGTCTGAGGAAGCCCAGAGCCATCTCTGAGTCACACCTGTGCCATCCGCCAGCAGGAGCCCTGCAGGCTGAGTTGGTCTTCCTTCTCATCCTCTCCCTCCAGCACACCTTCCCACTGCTCACTCACAGCTGATGACCGCGCTAATCAACAGAAGTCACAAGAAGGGTCTCTTCCTGTTCCCCCGCCAGGTCTACACGCCGACCTATACAGGTTCCTCAAGCTTTGCCTTCCTCTCAATAGGAGTGTTGTTCACAGAGGGACCCTTCTCTCTGGGCCCTGGACCCCCCTCATCCAAGGTTCCTTGCTTCTGCGATCACCCCTACGGCACCTTCTGCACCACTGGCTTCTCCTTCTCTACTGGTTCATCTCAGGAGATTATGCCCCGGCTTTAAAAATTCCTCCCTGTTTGTAATCCCATCACTTTAAGAGGCTGAGGTGGGCCGGGCTCGGTGGCTCAGCCTGTAATCCCGCGCCTTTGGGAGGCTGAGGTGAGTGGATTGCCTGAGCCCGCGGGTTTGAGACCCGCCTAGGCAGTGAGACCTCATCTCTACAATACACCAAAAAATCAGCCGGGCGTGGTAGTGCATGCCTGTAATTCCAGCTACTCGGAAGGCTGAGGCGGAAGGATCGCCGGAGCCCAGCAGGTTGAGGCTGCGGTGGCCGGGAGCGGCCACTGCACTCCAGTCTGGGCGACACAGTGAGACTCCAACTCAAAAAAAAAAAAAAGAGGCTGAGGTGGGAGGGTCGCTTGAGGCCAGGAGTTTGAGACCCACATAGCAAGACCCTGAAAAAAAACAATTTAAATCCCTACTTACCCTCCCTGAACAATACAGCGATGGGAATGAATGACTAGAGCAGCGAGGGCCCTCATCTTACCTGAACAGTCCTGCAGAATCTCTCCTTAAACGCTCTCTTACTGGGCCCCGGGGACCCCTGCCATGTCTCTGTGGCTGGCTGCCTGCCTCGTCCTCAGCTCTTGAGGCTGGCATGCCCTGTGCTTGTCTTCTTTCTTGGGCGTGGGTCTCACGAGCCTGTATATCTTTTTTTTTTTTGAGTTGGAGTCTCACTCTGTCACCCAGACTTGGAGTGCAGTGGCCGCTCCCGGCCACCGCAGCCTCAACCCACTGGGCTCAGGCAATCCTTCCGCTTCAGCCTTCCAAGTAGCTGGAACTACAGGCACGCACTACCACGCCCAGCTAATTTTTGATTTATTGTAGAGATGAGGTCTGGCCAAGTTGCCCAGGCGGGTCTCGAACCCGCGGGCTCAGGCAATCCACTCACCTCAGCCTCCCCAAGCGAGGGATTACAGGCTGAGCCACCGAGCCCGGCTTGAGCCTGTATATCACCAACACCGATACCCATGCCCGTTGGTGTATGCCTAGCCTGGGCCCCCTTCCTGAGCTTCTGAGTACCACTTCAGTGGCCCATGGGGGGGCATACTAGGGTTCAGACTGTGAGAGCACAGGGGATGGAGGATGGGACGGAGGGAGAGTGGACTTTGCTGTAACCACCATGGGCCTTGGCTGCCCCCCAGGGGCCCTGGAACCAGAACAGCCTTTCAGAGCTGTCCCAGAATAAACAGCCCTTCAAAGCCGCCCCAGAACGAAGCCAGGAGCAAAACCCTGTGCCGCTACGTGGACCAGTCTCGAGATGCTGGCTGTCCCAGGAAGGGTCTGTAATCTTGGACAAGGCAGCCCCTCACCCCAGGCCCTGGGGAGGGTCTGCTGCAGCCAACACTTCCAGCAAGCAGGAGCATGAGGGCCTTGGGCCTAAGGGGGACATGGACCCACACCACAGTGAGCAGATGGCATCCACTAAATGTACCGTGGACATCTCAAGTTAACATGTGCTGCCCAGCTGAATTAATGGCACCAATGCGCACACAGATGCTCAGGTAAGAACCTGGGGACCGCCCTACCACCACACCAGAGGGTCCTGTCAGCTCTGGCCGGGCCCACTGCCTCTCACCACCTGCCACCCCACTGACCAAGCTGCCACCTTCTCTACCCTGGACAGACGCGGCCACCTGACTGCTCTTCCTGATTCCAGCACTGTCTTCCTGCACGAGCCACAGGGATCTCTTCAAAACACCAAGCAGGTCTGTTGCTTCCCCGCTGAAAGTCCGCACTTCACGCCTGGCCACCATGACACCTAGAACGCACCCCAATTCTTCACCTGTGATCTCAAGCGTCTCTGCCTAGGTCCTCCTTCCATTCCCCCTCCCCATCACTCAGCCACAGCAGCCTGCCTGCAGATTCTTTTTTTATTTTTTATTTTTTGTAGAGACAGGATCTCACTATGTTGCCCAGGCTGGTCTCAAACTCCTGGCTTCCAACAATCCTCCCACTCTTGCCAGTTCTAACAGCCAAGTTTCTTCCACCTCGGAGCTTCAGCCCTCACTCTTCCCCTTCCACCCTCACCTCCATCCCTCACTGCTGTCACACGTGGTTCATGATACTTCCTGAGAGAGACCACTTCTACTATCACGCTCGTCCCTTCACTCTGCCTTGTTATCTTGGGCTTTCCCTCTTCCCTACTTGCTCATCTCTACCAGCACTTGTGTTACTGAATTATTTGCCTGTTTATCGTCTTGCCTTCTCCTCCCAGAACCCAAGTTCTCCTCCCAGAGCCCAAGTTCTTCTCTTCCACGGGCAGGAGTGTCCCTGGTGCCCGGCTGGGCTTCATCCCGGGCTGGTCGTGGGGACCATGGTGGAGTCTCCTTTATGGAGAGTGCCGAGACTCACTGGCAAGAGCTGGTGTAGCTGCCGGCTGTCCTGGCTCCCCTAACCCTCTCCCCAGGTGCCCAGCACTGCAGACAGCTGGAGCTTCCCTATGCAGCCTGCACTGTGGTTCTTTATGCCAAGGCCTAGGGAGCAGACCTCAGGTGAGTGGCCTCTTCCTGCTCCTAACTCGGCATCTAGGGGCTCAAACTGAGCCCCCCAACACTTAATGGGGCTACCTGCTTTGGACACAAGCCCCAGTCTACCCTGCAGGGCTCACCACCAACTTGAGTGCCAGGCTCCAGCAGGGCAGAAGCAGTTGGGGACATTCATCTTCACACGGGCTCTGAGGCTGGAGGAGCTGCTTCTGTCCTCACCCAGATGGTCACCAGTACCTCCAGCTGCTTGGGGGAGGGCTGAGGACATGGTACCTCTCTCCACCACAAGGTACCTGACTCTGCAGCTGGGCTCCACCACCTACCAGCCAGGTGGCCTCAGGTACCCTACTTAACAGCTGAGCCTCACTTAGTTCTGTTATCTGTGAAATGGGGATAACATATCTTTCTCACAATATTGTCGGTGGCTTGACTCTAAGTGCCTAGTTCCTGTGACATACACACACACACAGTATATATGTATATTATGTATATGTATATAGACACACATACACATTGTTTTTACTACTCTAGCACATGGTCAGATGTAATCCTGAGTTATGTGACCAAATATAATCCTGGATACTTTAAAAAAAAACTCCCATTTTCAGACGTACTTTTATCATATGATTTGAAAAACTTCATTTCAGCTTTTCCCAAGGGCTGATATGAAAAGTTTCTGTATTTAAAAACAATTCAATTGGCCAGCTGTAGTGGTTCATCCTCGCACTTTGGGAGGCGGGAGGCTATGGTGGGAGGATCGCTTAAGGCCAAGAGTTCGAGACCAGCCGGGGCAACATAACAAGACCCTGTCTACAAAAAAAATCTTTTTAAAAAAACCGGTGGGTGCAGCGGCACACTCCTGTAGTCCTAGCTACTCTGGAGGCTGAGTGGGGAGGATGACTTGAGAGAGCGAGAGATCCCGTGTCTAAAAAAACAAACGCAATAAAGTTGATTTAAAAAAATAAAGCTTCACCAGGCTCAGTGGCTCAGCCTGTAATCCCAGCGCTTTGGGAGGCTGAGGTGAGTGAATTGCCTGAGCCCGTGGGTTCGAGAACCGCCTGGGCAACTTGGCGAGACCTCATCTCTACAATAAATCAAAAACTAGCCGGGCGTGGTAGCGCACGCCTGTAGTTCTAGCTACTCGGAAGGCTGAGGCGGAAGGATCGCCGGAGCCCAGCGAGTTGAGACTGGGGTGGCCGGGAGCGGCCACTGCACTCCAGTTTGGGTGACAGAGTGAGATGCCAACTCAAAAAAAAAAAATAAATAAAGCTTCCACAGAAAACCCCATCAACTATGTGGCCCACAGTCTCCTCTCCTAGTGACCCTCCCCAGGAACTCCTGCCAGACGCAGGGAAAAGACCCATCACACACTCACGTGCCTCTCTGAGCGCAGTGCTCACACCTGTGAAATGGGGATAAAAGCACCTACCACACAAGGCTGCCAAGAGGCCCCCTCAGTAGCAGGTTTCTGCCACCTGGCAGAGCGGGTGGCACATGGCAGGTCTAAGGGGCGTTCATCCCTGTCTTGCCCCGCCCCTGCCTATCTGCTGGGCACCTGCTTCCTGCCCTTGGGTCATAAGAACTGCAGATCACACACTCCCCTCTGCCAGGACTGCTGGGAAGCCCAGGGTAAGCTTCTCCCCCAGCTGGGGTTTTCTGGGCCCAGTATTTGGACTTCTCTTC
This sequence comes from Cephalopachus bancanus, assembly GCA_027257055.1. Classification (NCBI taxonomy): domain Eukaryota; kingdom Metazoa; phylum Chordata; class Mammalia; order Primates; family Tarsiidae; genus Cephalopachus; species Cephalopachus bancanus. Next base: position 5,150,411 of record JAPVLO010000158.1, read on the forward strand.
CCTACTTGCTTTTTGAACTCTGACCTTTGTCTTTGTGGCTTGAGAGCATTGTGTATCTCTCCCGTGAGCGCTGCCAGGCCTCCGGGGCAACGAGCAGCCGAGTGAGTATCAGTCACCCTCCCAGGAACAGGTGAACCAACTGGGTAGACTGGAATGCCAGGGGAGGGTGGGTGTTTACAGCCATGGGGGCCAGGTCTGTGTGGCTGCGCCCGCAATGCAGTACGTGAGGGCCATGGTAGGCCTTCCTGAGAATGGGAGACTGTTCTCGAACTCGGCTGACCAGGGAGTCACAACCACTTTGCCAGTGGTGGGCAGAAGACGTGGCAATGGGTCCCAGAAGCAGGGATGCTCAGGCCCTCAGCTTCCTCCTCTCCCTCAGTGAGAGGGAGCAGATTGGACCACAGGCCCTCTGAGAAGGCACCCCTGCCTCTGAGTCAGTCCTGGTGGATCGGGAAGGGCTGTAGGGTGGTTGGGGAGGGGGACCGGGGGGCTTCCATCCCAGCCCCATCACAGGGTGCCCATCTGGTCTCCATGTTCTCATCTCAGAGCTGTCGAGTGGATCCAGGAGGGTAATAATTGCTCAGCTTTCAGTCGAACTTTGAAACGTTTGCGTTGCTATCAATGTCACCATGCCAAACTGCCTTACGGAGGAACATGCAAAGAGCAAGAGCAAGGCAGAAACTAGAGCAGTAAGAACCCTTTCTCACTTTCTTTTTTTTTTTTTTTTTTTGAGTTGGAGTCTCACTCTGTTGCTCAGACTGCAGTGCAGTGGCCGCTCCCAGCCACTGCAGCCTCCACCTGCTGGGCTCCGGCAATCCTTCCACCTCAGCCTTCCCAGTAGCCGGAATTACAGGCATGTGCTACCACACCCAGCTGATTTTTTGATTTATTGTAGAGATGAGGTCTCGAACCCGCAGGCTCAGGCAATCCATTCACCTCAGCCTCCCAAAGGCGTGGGATTACAGGCTGAGCCACCGAGCCCGGCTTCTCATTTCCTTTTTTTAAGAGTCGGAGTCTCACTCTGTCACCCAGGCTGGAGTGCAGCGGCATGCTCACAGCCACCACAGCCTGGACCTGCTGGGCTCAGGCGATCCTTCCACCTCAACTTTCCAAGTAGCTGGAACTACAGGCATGTGCCACCACACCTTGCTAATTTCTTATTTATTTATTTATTTATTGTAGAGATGAGGTCTCGCCAAGTTGCCCAGGCTGGTCTCAAACTCCTGGGCTCAGGCAATCCTCTCACCTCGGCCTCCCAAAGTGCTGGAATTATAGGCGGGAGTCGCCACGCTCAGTCTTTTTCCCACTCTTGCAGCACCTCAGAGAGGCCTTCCATCCCAAATCAAAGTCACACCTCGCTTCCTCTTAACAGAGCTGCCTAGCCGTGGAAGGACATGAGGGGAGGGAACGATCCAGTGTGTCGAGTCATCGCACCTGTCCGTGCCAATTGGTGGCACACGGGCAACTCTGCACACATCTGATGAGCAGAGCAGCCCTGAAGGCAACCAGGATGAAAGCTGACACTTACAAGGGGCTTCCTCTGTGCCAGGAAATGTTCTCGGAGTTCGACAAATATGAGCCTGTTTAACCCTTCACAGGCCCACCTGACAGGTGCGTACACGCCTGTGCACTGCAAAGCTAATAGAGCTTAACATGCTCAAGAGGGGCCCATGTGTTCACAGGGTCAAGTGTTTAATAAACTTTGCACAAGTTGGATTATGTTAAGAGTCTTTACCTTAACAAGGGATCAACACACTGTAAGAGCTTCAGGCCTCACACAGCCTGGAGCCACTAGAGTGTGCATTGTTCTTCCCCTTCACAGATGAGAAAGCTGAGGCTCAGAATAATTAAGCAAATTGCCCAAAGATTTTGGATGCTCTCCAAAACCCTCTCTCTTTTTAATTTAATTTTATTTTATTTTATTTTATTTTTGAGGCAAGGTGTTGATCTATAGTGAAGTGGTATGATCATGGCTCATCAGAGCCTCAAACTCCTGGGCTCAAGTGATCCTCCCACCTCAATCTCCTGAGTAGCTAGGATGACAGGTGCATGCCACCATACTCAGCTAATTTTTAAAAACCTCTTATAGCCAGGCTCGGTGGTTCAGCCTGTAATCCGCGCTTTGGGATGCTGAGGTGAGTGGATTGCCTGAGCCCGTGGGTTCGAGACCCACCCGGGCAACTTGGCAAGACCTCATCTCTACAATAAAATAAAATTTTAAAAAGCCTGGCTCGGTGGCTCAGCCTGTAATCCTGCGCTTTAGGAGGCTGAGGTGAGTGGATTGCCTGAGCCTGCAGGTTCGAGACCCACCTGGGCAACTTGGCAAGCCCTCATCTCTAAAATAAATAAAAAAATCAGCCAGGCATGGTAGCGTGCGCCTGTAATTCCGGCTACTCGGAAGGCTGAGGCAGAAGGATCGCCGGCGTCTAGTGGGTCGAGGCTGCAGTGGCCGGGAGCTGCCACTGCACTCCAGTTTGGGCAACAGAGTGAGACTCCAACTCAAAAAAAAAATTAGCTGGGCATGGTAGTGCACACCTGTAGTTCCAGCTACTTGGAAGGCTGAGGCGGAAGGATTGCCAGAGCACAGCAGGTCGAGGCTGCAGTGGCCGGGAGTGGCCACTGCACTCCACTGCACTCCAGTCTGGGTGACAGAGTGAGACTCCAACACACACACAAAAAAAACTTTTATAGAGTTGGGGTCTCACTATATTGCCCAGGGTGGTCTCAAATTCTTGGTCTCAAGTGATCCTCCTGCCTCGGTCTCCCAAAGTGTTGATTATAGGCATGAGCCACCACACCAGGTCCCTGCAAAGTCCTCTCTCCTCTGCTGCAGTACTTCTGAATTTAGAGAAAGGAGCCCAGGATGGTGAAGGCATGTGTCTGCCCAAGGACAGCTTTGCAGCTGTGTGGGGGTCTGAGCTGCGTGGGAGGGAAGGAGGGAACGAAAGGCTCTGAGCAGAAGGGTCCCAAGTGCACAGCCAAGTCCTGAGCACCAGCTCCTTGGCATCAGAGTCCTGCTAAATCTGACTGTCTCCCCGCTTCCCCACTCCCTCGTGACCCACATCTATTGTTTGCCTTTCCAGCTCCGTAGGCACCAAGCGCAAGCCGCAATGGACCAGCGCAGCTCACCCCAAATAAACCTGCTCTCCGGCCCCTTCCCCTTCCTGCCCCCCCCCGGGCTGCAGGGCCCAGTTGCCTCTAATACCAGGCTAGGGCAAACAAGGGCTGGCAGGCTGTGCGCAAGGGCGGGCCCTCCCCTGACTGTTACGCAAAGGGCCGGCTTCGGCTGCTAGGGCATTCAGTTACCTTCATTAGAATGGGCCTCGGGCTCAGGGCAGATTCTATCTCAGCAGGCATGAAAGAAGAGAAAGAGCCCAAGCCCGGAGCTGCCATCCCCCAGCCACTGAGATGGAGGGGCGGGCGCGTGAGAAGCGGCCTGTGTGTGCCAGGCCCTGGGCCGGGCCTCCAAGGGCTTGAATGGCCTCACTCAGGCCCTCAGTCCTCAGAGCAACCTGGGCAGGTACTACAAAGCCGCGTTCTGAGGCGGAGGGTGAGTGGGGACACAGACTTCCTGCTGTGTCCCTTGGCCAAACTTAGCATCAGAACCACTCAGAGTAGAGAACCGAATCCGAGAGAGAGAGACTGGGGCAGCGGTGCGGAAGGGGAGTGCCGAGAAGAAACAGCTTTCTGGAATACTCGAAAGCCAGACGGAGATGCTGCATGTGAGGACACCTGACCTGAACTCTGTTTTCTTCCCCAGACAAGGAAGTGGCCTTGTTGCCCCCAAGAACCAAGAGAGCCCATGTCTGAAAATATCCCCTTAGACCAAAATGCAGAAATTCTAAGTGTACATCCTACCAGAAAAATGGAAATAAGCTTTGGGTATAAAAGTTGAGCTTTTGCCGAGCTTGGTGGCTCAGCCTGTAATCCCGCACCTTTGGGAGGCTGGGGTGAGTGGATTGCCTGAGCCCGCAGGTTCGAGACCCGCCTGGGCAGCGAGACCTCATCTCTACAATAAATCAAAAAATCAGCTGGGTGTGGTAGCACATGCCTGTAATTCTGGCTACTTGGAAGGCTGAGGCGGAAGGATCGCCGGAGCCCAGCAGGTTGAGGCTGCGGTGGCCGGAAGCAGCCACTGCACTCCAGTCTGGGCAATAGAGTGAGACTCCAACTAAAAAAAAAAAAAAAAAAAATTGAGCTTTTGAGACTGGGGTGGCAGCACCCTCAGCGGTCTTGTCCTCAGTAAGAACTTTGAGGCCACAGGAAGCGGAGCTGCCCTGCTGTGTGTGGCCACCTGGTTTCCGTGGATGCTGCCTTCCTGGCTACTGGGATGGGGAATCTGCCCTAACCCCAGAGTGACTGGAGGGTGGGGAGGGTCTGTCCTCGCCAGGCTACGGGCTTCCAGCAGCACTGTGGCCAGCCAGGTGGGTGGGCAGATGGGAGACACCCGAGTGGGCGTTATGTGGGACAAGGGCAGCAGCCTGGCCAACTCCACTACTCAGTCTCGCAGCCTGGGACATCAGTCTCCAGGAAGGACGTCTTTCTCAGCCTGTAAGATGGCATGATTTAGATAGCACTTACCAAGTGCCAGACGCTCACCCAAGTGCTGTATCTGTTCTCACTCATTCAGTCCTCAGAGCACCTTAGGAGGGAGGTGTCGCCATGCTCATCCTCCAGGTGAGGAAGCAAAGGCACCAACAGGGGAAAAAACACATTGAGGTCATAGGACCAGAAGTGGCAGATGCAGGAATCGACTCCAGGCTGCCTAAGTCCAGGGTGCATGTATTTAACCATGACAAGACACTGTCTCTAACTGCTTTACCTGGGACCCTCTGCGGTGGCTACACCAGATAAGTGATGCTGAAAGGAAAGTAGGTTAGACAGGGACTGGGATTCACTCACTCTCTCTCTCTCTCTCTCTTTTTTTTTTTTGAGTCAGAGTCTCACTCTGTCGCCCAGGCTGGAGTGCAGTGGCACACTCACGGCCACCGTAGCCTCGACCTGCGGGGCTCAGGTGGTCTTCCGCCTCAGCCTTCCAGGTAGCTGGAACCACAGGTGCCTGCCACCATGCCTGCCTAATTTTTAAAATTTATTGTAGAGACGAGGTCTCCCCAAACTTGCTTGGGCTGATCTCAATCCCTGGGCAATTCTCTCACCGCGGACTCCCCAAGTGCTGAGATTACAGGCATGAGCCACTGTGCCTGGTTTCTTTTTGGTTTTTTTTTTCAAAGAGGTGGGGTCTTGCTATGTTGTCCAGGTTGGAGGGCAATGGCTATTCATAAGTGTGATCCCACTACTAATCAGCAAGGGAGTTTTACTGATTGTGTTTCCCGGACTGATTGGCCCCTTCTCTGACAACCTGGTGGTATCTCACTCCAGGGGGTCACGGTATCGATGCCGAACAGAGTAGGGACACCCAATCAGTACAGCACACTACAGCCCAGAACTTCTGGGCTCAAGCAACCCTTCCGCATTTGACTCCTGAGTAGCTGGGATTATCAGATACCACCATGCCTGGCAGGAGCTAGGATTCTCAAATGGCACATTTTCATGCAGGATTGAAGGAGAGAGGCCCAGCGCACAGGCTTGAGGCTGTGGGAACAATGGGAGAGTCCACACAGGGACAGTGGAACCTCAGGCAGGTGAGCTGGCGAAGGATGCAGCTCCCAGGCCCACCTGGATCCCGAGCCCCTGGGAGTCTGCCTCTAACATGGTGGGGGTGAGACACTGGAGCACCAGCCTTGATTCCTTCCACAGGAGGCAGGGAAGACTACAGCCCTGGAGCCAGGGGAACCAGGTTCCGGCCTGGCCCCAGCATGGCTGTGGGGAAGTCCCAGGCCCTCTGCAACCTCAGTTTCCCCACCTGGAAGATGAAAGTCACCCCAACCACTGAGCACAGTGGCTCACACCTGTAATCCCAACACTTTGGGAGGTGGAGGCAAGGGGATTACCTGAGCTCGGGGGTTTGACACCAGCCTGAGCAGCATGTTTAGACCTAGTCTCTATAATAAATAAATAAATAAGTCAGCCGGGTGTGGTGGTGTGCACCTGTGGTTCCAGCTACTTGGAAGGCTGAGGTGGAAGGATCACCTGAGCTCAGCAGTTTGAGGCTGCGGTGGCCATGAATCGTGCCACTGCACTCTAGCCTGGGTGACAGAGTGAGACTCTGAGTCAAAAAAAAAAAAGAATGTAGCTGGGCTCGGTGGCTCAGCCTGTAATCCCAGCACTTTGGGGTTGCCTGAGCCCGCGGGTTTGAGACCCACCTGGGCAACTTGGTGAGGCCTCATCTCTACAATAAAATCAAAAAAATTAGCCGGGCATGATAGCTCACGCTTGTAGTTCCAGCTACTTGGAAGGCTGAGCAGAAGGATCGCCGGAGCCCAGCAGGTCGAGGCTGCGGTGGCTGGGAGCAGCCACTGCACTCCAGTCTGGGTGACAGAGTGAGACTCCAACTCAAAAAACAAACAAACAAAAAAGAACGTCACCCCAACCGGCCCCCACTGACTTGACTCTGCCTCAGCCCTGACTGAGAATACCCGGACCCCACCCTGGCCAATTCTCTCTGCTCTCTGTCATGAGGCGGCAGTGCTGATGTTTCCCTTTGATTCTGGACATCCAGAGAGAGGAATAAAAATAAAGCAACCATGACAGGAACAGCTGCTCCATCATGATGGGGCCCAGGTGGGAAGGATGCAATCAACTGTTGGCCAGGTCAATCTCTCCCGCCTGATCAGCCCCAGGGAGCTGGGCCTCCCACACTGACGCGCAGCCCTGGACCCGCACGGCGACCACGGTCGGGCATGGAGGAGAAGCCACTGTGGGAGAGGCAATGACTGACTGGTGGCCTCTAGCTGGGGAGGGAGGGCCAGCGAGCCCTTGCTATGTGGGGCCTGAGATGAGGAACCCTTGAGGAGCCCAGCTAACTCTGATCCAGTGCCCACCATGTGCCAGGGCACTTCGGGACTCTGCCATCTTATTCATTCCACATGCCAACCTGTAGCAGGAGGCTACTGTGGTGCCTGGTTTACAAGTAGAGGAACTGAAGGCTAAAGGGGCCATAGGAGGCAGGGCCAGACTCAGAGCCACACCCGCCTGAAGTTCCTTGCTCTCCATGGAGCGGAGCTGCCTCACCTGCTCCTTATCTAAAGGGAATCCTACCATGTTGATGCCTCCCCATTTTGCTGCCTTAAGCTCTGCTGGCGTTGGGGCCTGCCTGTGGGAGCCCTGAGCTGGCAACCCAAGTGCAGAGGCGGTCTCACAATGGGAACCCAAGCTAGGCTCTTGTCTGAGGACCAGAGCAGAGGCTTAGGGTCAGGACAGAGAATGTTCAAGAAGACGGTGTGAGGGGAGTGGCTTGGCTCTGGGAACTCAGATGGGGAGGAGGATTGGTGCTAGGAAACGGAGTCCTGGCTCAGGCTCTGCAGCCAGCAGCTATGGGACCCCAGGACAGTTCCTTCTCCTCCCTGTGGCTCATTGGGGCTGATCCAAACTTTAAATGCCTCCCTGCAAATGTCCAGTTGGCCCTTATCGAATGTTCCCCCATCCAGGCAACTGGCTGCATGTGTCACCTGGGAGTTTTTTTTTTTTTTTAAGTCAGAGTCTCACTCTGTCATCCAGGCTGGAGTGCAGTGACACGCTCACGGCCACCGCAGCCTCCACCTGCTGGGCTGAGGCGATCCTTCCTCCTCAGTCTTCCAAGTAGCTGGAACCACAGGCATGCACCACCATGCCCAGCTAATTTTTTAATTTATTGTAGAGACGAGGTCTTGCTATGTTGCCCAGACTGATTTTGAACCCCTGAGCTCAGGCAATCCTCTAGCCTCTGTCTCCCAAAGGGCTAAAATTACAGGTGTAAGCCACTGTGACCAGCTGAGCTTTTTTTTTTTAATAATCAATATTTTTTATTACGATGTTGTGGGGTACAGTTTAGGGTTAGGTATACAGATACGTTTCATTCAGGCACCCTATTGATAAGAGGTGCTTCCCCAGCCCCAGACAGATATTTGCTCGTTAATCCCATCTCCCTCCCCCCACATAGTTTCCAACTACTGTCAGTCTTTTTCTTATAGTATTAGGTTGGATGTTCAAGGTCCATTATATGAGTGAGAACATGTGATACTTGAACCCAGCTGAGCTTTTCAAACTTTGAATGACCAGGTCAAACTTCCGAGCAATTCATCAGAATTTGGGGGTAGGACTCGGACATTTATATTTTTTTAAAGTGCCCCAGATGATTCCCATATGTGGCCAAGTCCAGTGGTCTATGAAAGCATGTCTCAAACTTTAATGAGCACATGAATAAGTCATGTGGAATGTTTTTGTTTTAATTTTTTGTAGAGACAGGGTCTCACGATGTTGCCCAGGCTGGTCTTGACCTATTGGGCTCAGGCCTCAGTCTCCTGAGGAGCTGGGACTACAGGCAGGCACCACCACGTCCAGCTAATTTTTTCTTTTTGTAGAGACAGGGTCTTGCTATGTTGCCCAGGCTAGTCTCAAACTCCTGGGCTCAAGCAATCCTCATGCCTCAGCCTCACAAAGTGCTTGGTTTACAAGTGTGAGCCACTGCGCCCAACACGTGAGATGATGAGATGTTAAGATGCAGATTCTCGTTCAATAGAAACAGGTTTCGATTCTGCATTTCTTTTTTTTTTTTTTTGAGTTGGAGTCTCACTCTGTCGCCCACTGGAGTGCAGTGGCCGCTCCCGGCCACCTCAGCCTCGACCTGCTGGGCTCTGGCGATCCTTCCGCCTCAGCCTTCCGAGTAGCTGGAAATACAGGTGCATGCTACCACACCTGCCTAATTTTTTGATTTATTGTAGAAATGAGGTCTTACCAAGTTGCCCAGGCGGGTCTCGAACCCGCTGGCTCAGGCAATCCACTCACCTCAGTCTCCTGATTTTGCATTTTTGAGTTGGAGTCTCACTCTGTCGCCCAGACTGGAGTGCAGTGGCTGCTCCCGGCCACCGCAGCCTCGACCTGCTGGGCTCCGGCGATCCTTCCGCCTCAGCCTTCCAAGTAGCCGGAATTACAGGCATGCACTACCATGCCCGGCTGATTTTTTGATTTATTGTAGAGATGAGGTCTCGCTGCCCAGGCGGGTCTCGAACCTGCGGGCTCAGGCAATCCACTACTCACCTCAGTCTCCCAAAGGCGCGGGATTACAGGCTGAGCCACCGAGCCTGGCTGAGAACTTTTTTTTTATTTTTTATTTTTTAGTTGGCTCCTGGCCACTGCAGCCTCGACCTACTGGGCTCAGGTGATCCTTTTGCTTCAGCCTTCCAAGTAGCTGAAACTACAGGCATGCACTACCATGCCTGGCTAATTTTTTGATTTATTGTAGAGATGAGGTCTCACTCCTCAGGCAGGTCTCAAACCCACGGGCTCAGGCAATTCACTCACCTCAGTCTCCCAAAGGTGTGGGATTACAGACCGAGCCCAGCGATTTTGCATTTCTAACCAGCCCCAGGTGACACATGGATGACACATGCACAAGTACCTGGACCACACCAGGAATGGCTAGGACCAAGAATGTTCCTAAGTATGCTCCAGAGGGGAAGAAGGGGCTCCCGGCCAAGTGTGTCTGCAAATGCTGCATACTGGCATTGCCCTCTTGGATGGGCCCAAGGGGTGCTGGTGTATCAAAGCTCTGAGAAGGACTTGCACCGAGGAAACTGCATCTCTGGTCATGAGAGCTTGGGGTAGTGCTTGGTGCAAAGCTAAGAGCTTAGTAAGTGCCTGGATCATGGTGGCAGTTCTTAGTTGTGCACTTCAGGGACTGCCGAGGGTTCTGTGGGGCGGATGGAGGTGTGGCCAGCGAAGATGTCTGAGTCAAAGGCTAGGTGCAGGCTTTGCTGGGGAGGGGCTTTGCTGCCTGGCCTGTACCTGTTGCCCACAGCCTTAAGGCATTTATTGGACAGGTGGGGCTATGAGGCTGGGGGGAGTTAGGAATGGGAGTGTGAAGGTGGTGGGAGCTATAGGTGGGCGTGATGGGCTGCTGGCGGCAGGAGTTATGAGTAGGGGTCTATAGATGGTGGAAGGGGTCCATGGTTGGGGCAGGAGCTGTGGAGGTCTATGAGTGAGGAGTCTGTGGAAGGGGGGCTATGGGTGGGCGGTGTTCAGCACACGAGCCAGCCAGGGTTTACAGCACACCATTATTTCTTACTAGCCTCGTGTGAAGTGATAAAAACACACACACAGCCAGGCATGGTGGCATGCGCCTGCAGTCCCAGCTGCTTGGGAGGCTGAGGTGGGAGGAGGACTAGAGTCCAGGAGTTTGAGGCTGCAGGGAGCTATGACCACACCACTGCACTCCAGCCAGGTGATGGAGGGAGACTCTGTCTCCAAAAAAAAAAAAAAGTACACACACAACTTTGTGTTTGTGAAAAAACAGTCCCAGAGGGAAAGCCACCTGCTCCCACCAGTCATGAAAGGCGGGAGAGAATGAAGAGGTCCAAGAAATACATGGTTCTTTACCAGCAAATGGAAACCAAGTGGTAATATTTATAGCCACGACGTTTCCAGTGCACTGTCGCTGTCGGGCTGCCAGGCTCCAACTCATCCTGACTTATGCCAGCAGCTGCTCCTTGATCTCCTGACTCCTTACCACGAAACTGAGGGGGACATCAGGGTCGTGCCCATTTCACAGACAAGGAAACTGAGGTTCAGAGACGTGCTGCCGTCCCCTCAGAAAGGGCCCAGCCGTGATGCAGACCCAGGTCATGCAGACCCAGGTCTTCCTGATGCCGAAGTCTGTGCTCTGATGGTGAACCTACACCGCCTCCTCCCCCACAGACACTGGCAGAAGGCTTGGCTCCGGGCAGGTCGTGAATTACATGTTTTAGATGCACATTGCTTTTATTTTTGACAAAAAAAGATGCCCTTCGGAATGCACTTTATTTATTTTACTTTGTTGTTATTATTATTTTTTGAGTTGGAGTCTCACTCTGTCACCCAGACTGGAGTGCAGTGGCCGCTCCCGGCCACCGCAGCCTCGACTTGCTGGGCTCCAGCGATCCTTCCGCCTCAGCCTTCCAAGTAGCTGGAACTACAGGTGCGCACTATCATGCCCAGCTAATTTTTTAATTTATTGTAGAGATGAGGTCTCACCAAGTTGCCCAGGCAGGTCTTGAACCTGCTCGGGCAATCCACTCACCTCAGCCTCCCAAAGGCGCGGGATTAAAGGCTGAGCCACTGAGCCCGGCTTTTTTTTTTGAGTTGGAGTCTCACTCTGTCGCCAGACTGGAGTGCAGTGGCCGCTGCCGGCCACCGCAGCCTCGACCTGCTGGGTTCTGGCGATCCTTCCGCCTCAGCCTTTCAAGTAGCCGGAACTACAGGCGCGTGCTACCATGCCCGGCTAATTTTTTGATTTTATTTTATTGTAGAGATGAGGTCTCGTCAGGTTGTCTGGACTGGTCTCAAACCCGCAGCCTCAGGCAATCCACTCATCTGGGTGTATTTATTTTCATCTTTTGAGTCGGGGTCTCGCTCTGCCTCCATGGCTGGAGGTCAGTGGCATGCTCAAGGCCACCGCAGCCTTGACCTGCGGGCTCAGGCGATCCTGCCACCTCAGCCTTCCAAGTAGCTGGAACCACAGGCATGTGCCACCATGCCCGGCCGATTTTTTAATTTACTTTACAGATGAGGTCCCACTCTGTTACCCGGTTTGGTCTTGAACCCCTGGGCTTAGCCAATCCTTCTGCCTTCAGCAGCCTCCCAAAGTACTGGGATTATGGGTGTGAGCCACCACCCCTGGCCTGCATTTTATTTTTTAAACAGCAGAGAGACCAGAGAACCATGGCATCCAGCCCAGGATTCCAAGGTGCTTGCTTCTCCTCCAGACCAAAGACTTACTTTTCAAGGGACCCCAAAGCCTCACCTTGCAGTTCCCACCCTCCTGTCAGGCCTTAGCAAACTGGCCTGTCCCAGCCCATCGTGGGCCTGTGCCCGGGGAGGCGGCAGGCTGACCCTCACCTGGCTTCTTCCCTTTGTGAAGGGACACCTGAGAGGGCAGAGTGCCTGGAAGGTAGGAAAGAGCCCTGCGGTCACCCCAGTTTCCTTCTGCCCTGAGCCCTGCCCTGCCCCAGGCTTCACAGGCGCTCTCGGGAAGTCCCAGCCTTGAACAGCAGAAGGGCTCCTCTAGGACACAACCCTCCACTGCCAGGCAGAGGTGTGTAGGACCACAGGGGAGGGGCCAAGGGGGAAGAAAGGTAGGAGGGATGAGGGAGGGTTGCTTCTGCCGGGGAGAAAGCTGGAAAAGGCTTCTGGGATTGAGCGGTCAGAGACAGAGGAGGAATGCCAGGAGAGGAAACGGCAGTGTCTGGAAAGTCCTGAGTGAGCCCAGCAAGTGTGGGCAGGGAGGCTGCGGAAGGGTTTCGGTCAGGGAGACTTTGACTTGGTTATTCATACAACACTCCTCTGGGGCACGAAGATGAAGGAGAAACAACCTGTGGCCTCCTGAAGCTCGGAATCTAGTGATAAGGAGACCTACAGCCTGGTGGGCCCATTTCATAACTGAGGATAAGTGGGAACAATGTAGGGCTTCAGAGAGGCTGAGTGACTTGCCCAAGACCACACAGCTCATCCGTCTCAGAGCCAGGAGTTGACTCCCATGGCCCCTGCAAAACTGAGGGTACTTGTAGACTCCTTTGACAGTTGGCCGAGGGGTGAAGGCACTTGGAGGAGGGTGGGACTGGAGAGGTGACACAGAGGGGTGGGTGCAGGCAACACTGGAGGGGACAGACAAGACACAGGAAGTCAGCAGAGAGGCTGTTGCAACAGTCAACCATGATAAGTGAGGGCTGGGACGTGGATGACCACGTGGCTGTGCACTCCGCAAGTCCCATAGACTGCAACGAGAATAGCACCCCTGGGGGTTGTGTAGCACAGCGACCCTGGCTAATAGACAAAGGGACCAGACTGTGTGCATGGCCACAGCCTTCGGCTCCCTGGGTAACAGCCCAACCCCACACTGTTACCACAGGGCCCACTCCTGTTTCCTCTTGGGGAGGAAGTGGCAGCGACGCCCTGAATGCATTTCACACCACGCCCTGGGCTACCCACAGGCCAGTCCGAAGGGTGCCAAGAGCAAAGGAAGTTGGCAAGCCGCGTCCCCCTCCCCGCTGGGCCCAGAGGAGCACGTGGGCCCAGAAGCCCTGCAGCCAGCCGGCCCATCCTTCCTTGATGCCCTCCCAGGCTCCTGGGCTGAGGAGGCCCTTTCTGAAGAAGACCCCAGAACAGCCCCAGGCTGGCCGGCTCAGGGCCACCTGGCTCTGCCAGTGAACCAGAGGGCTTACGTTTTAGAGCCTTCCGTGCCCAGGTCAGAGCACACCTTCGAGCCTCCAAAAGCGAGTGGGGACAGGCTAAAGAATCCTGCCTCCTGCCCTGCTCCCTGCCTCACCCCAGCTCCCGTGGTACTGAGGGCACTGCTGTCCTGCCATGGCTCATGCCTGTAAGCCTAGCACTTTGGGAGGCTGAAGCCGGAGGACGACTTGAGCCCAGGGGTTCAAGACCAGCCTAGGTAACATAGTGAGACCTTGTCTCTACAAAAAATAAAAAAGAATTAGCCCGGTGTGGTGATGTGCACCTATAGTCGCAGCTACGCAGGAGACGGAGGCAGAAGGCTCGCTTGAGCCTAGGAGGTCAAGGCTGCGGTGAGCTGTGATTGGGACACTGCACTCCAGCCTGGGCAACACAGTAAGACCTAGTCTCTGCAAAAAAATAAAAATAAGCCGGGCTTGGTGGCTCAGCCTGTAATCCCGCGCCTTTGGGAGGCTGAGGTGAGTGGATTGCCTGAGCCCGCGGGTTCAAGACCTGCCTGGGCAGCGAGATCTCATCTCTACAATAAATCAAAAAATCAGCCTGGCGTGGTAGTGCATGCCTGTAATTCTGGCTACTCGGAAGGCTGAGACGGAAGGATCACCAGAGCCTAGCAGGCGAGGCTGCAGTGGCCGGGAGCGGCCACTGCACTCCAGTCTGGGCGACCAAGTGAGACTCCTACTCAAAAAAAAAAAAAATAAATAAATAAATAAATAAAAGTATTCAGGTTAGGTGCCTCAGGCCTATAATTCCAGCTGCTTGGGAGGTTGAGGCAGGAGAATCCTTTGAGTCCAGGAGTTCGAGGCTGCAATGAGCTATGACACTGCTGCGTTGCAGCCTGGGCAATACAGCAAGACTAGACCTTGTCTCTAAAACATAAAAACAAAAAAGAAAAAAATTGTCCTTGGTAGGGCGGTGTGGCTCACACCTATAATCCCAGTACTTTGGAAGGGCAAGGTGAGAGGATTACCTGAGCCCACAGGTTCAAGACCAGCCTGGGCAACTTGGCGAGACCTCATCTCTACAATAAATCAAAAAATTAGCAGGACATAGTGGTACATGCCTGTAGTTCCAGCTACTTGGAAGGCTGAGGCGGAAGGATTGCCTGAGCCCAGCAGGTCGAGCGTTGGCTGTGTGCATGCCACTGCACTCCAGCCTGGGTGACAGAGTGAAACTCCAACCCCAAACAAACAAACAAAATTGTCCTGCAGCAATACAGCTGCTGCAGGTGAGTAGCTCTGAAGCTATGCAACCCCTCAGGGCAATGAGGCCTCTGGTCCTTCCTCCCACGTGGGGCTGGGAGCATGAGGAGAGGCCTGAGAACCCTGAGGAGCCCTAGAGGAAGGGGACCCAGAGCTGGCAGCCTGAGGTATCTGGGTCAGGCAGGTGCAGGCGAAAATCCTGGCTCTGCGCACTGTAGCCCTGAGTCTTCAAACAAGTGACATGACTGTTGTTTGTGCCTCAGTTTCCTCGTCAGTCAAAGGGGCCTACCAGTACCAAGGTGGGGGGTGAGGTGTTGAAGGAGACAAGGACGAGTGCCTTGCAGGACTCTCCATCTGTCCCTCCCCACTCAGCCCTCCGCCTGGCTCTCATGAGATTTGGGGCCTTGTGTTAAGGCTGAAGATATCGGAACAGAGACAGAGAGCGATGGGGCTGACGGATGGAGAGAGAGAAGAGACCAAGTGGAGAGGGCAAGGTGAGAGAGAAAGTCGAGGGCAGAGATGGAGACAGAGGAAGAGAGACAGAGAGAGAAAATGTGTGCACGCAGAGGCATAGAAATAGAGGATTGGGCAATAGGAGGGGTGGGGTCACCTGAAGGAGGTCCCATGTCCTGGGAAAGGGGAGGCAGTTCTAGGATGGCCCGGGTGGGGGCGGGAGAAGGGGCAATGCTTCCAGGAGTTAGGCACCCCCTGGAGGAGGGGGAGGGAAGGGCAGCACTGGGACCCCCTCAGGGAGAGGGAGGGGGCACAGGGTTTCAGCCCAGAGCTGGGGTCCCCTGGGGAGAGGGGAGTGTGACCTGCTCACACCTGGAAGGATGAGCTTCTGACTCCAGAAAGGCCCTCAGTCAGTCAATCAACAAACAGATTTGGAGGCGGCCCAGGGCAGGGCAGACCGGCCCATGAAGCTGGTCCTGCCCCTGGAGAGAGCACAGCCTGGAACCCATGCCCACAAACCTCCAATGCCCATTCTTTAGCTGAACGCAAGGCTTATTAACCACATGGGTTAAGTTTCTCTCTTCCTCCCAGTTCTGTGAACTTGGCCCACCTTTGCCTGAGTCCTCCAGGGACCAGGCTGGCCTGGGGTAAAGCCTCTTGGGACCATGCCACCCTTTCCTCCACCCCTCTCCCTGGTTCTTCCCAGCTCTGTCTGCTCCTGCCTATAAAGGAAATCCCCTTTCTGCTTAGCCCTGGAGAGGGGGCAGATTCCACAATCAGTACCCTCTCCTGATGGCAACTAGCCCACCCCCTTCATAACAGTCCCTGCCTCACCTCCATCCCCACCCCTTGGAATAATCCTTTCGAATAAAGTCTCTCCTTACTAAATCAGAATTCCTTTTTTTTTCCTGACAGCTTGAAATTATTTACAATAAAAGACACAGTCACAGATGGACTAATAAAATAAAAATAACCTACACAGAAAAAAGAGTTACATAATTAAATGGAAAGGTAGATTTTACTGATTTGGCTGGGCGTGGTGGCTCATGCCTGTAATCCCAGCGTTTTGGGAGGCTGAGGTGGGAGGACTGCTTGAGCCCAGAAGTTCGAGACCAGCCTGGGCAACATAGCGAGATCTCATCTCTACAAAAAAATTTAAAAATTAGCTGGGCATGGTTGCATATGCCTGGAGTCTCAGCTCCTAGGGAGGGCTGAGGAGGAGGGAGGATCGCTTGAGCCCAGGAGTCAAGGCTGCAATGAGCCACGATCATACCATTGCACTCCAGCCTGGGTCACAGGGTGGGACCCCAACTCAACAAGAAATTTTAAAAAAAGATTTTATTGATTCACTACTCTCATTAGCTCTGTTTTCTAGCTACAAATGCAAAACAGAGAAAGCAGGGAGTTGGTTATGCTAGAATTTTCATCATCCGATGGAAGAAAGATATTGCTTCTTCAGGAAGGATTGCTTTTTGGGTGCAAAATCCTAAGAACAATGTTTTGAGTGGAAGAGGGCAAGCAATGAGGACTGGGATCCAAGGTTTAGGTGGCAATCTGAAGACAGCTGTGTGCACGCTGCGCTGTGAGCGGCTGCCTTACACGGAGCCTCAGGCATGGAAACAAAACAACAGAGCAGAGAGGCTGGGGGAGGTGAGATGAAACAGTGCTTTGACTGTGGAACTTGGTATCAGGTAGAGGACGGAAACTCGAAAGGAATGGGGTTGGTGGGGTCTAAGGACGACTGACTTTCTCTGGTGTCACCTGTCAGAGCCCAGTTTCTGCCTGGAAGGTCAGGGGTGAGCTGGGGGAGGGGAAGGGAGCACAGCTTCCTCTGGAGCCCTGAAGGCCACCAAGCTGAGGGTCCCCACAGCAGTTAGGAGTTCTGACATGCGGCCTGCCTGCCACCCAACTCAGGGGTCCCTTCAGCCTGGAATAAGATGTCTCTCAAAGAATGTTGCAAGTCATGCAGGAGGAAGAAGCCCGGGCCTGGGTGTGAGGAAGGCCGCTGTTTTGAAATGCTGGTTGTAAAGTCACACGATCAGAGCATAGCAGATTCCCAGCCCCCCTGCCCCTGTAGGCAAAGGAGACCCAGGTCTAGCAGACTCAGCAAGGCACCTCTGTGTACAAGGCAGGAGCTGGGGGAGGGACTGAGGAAGGAACTTGGAGGGGGTCAAGATATGCCACCAAATACGCCCAAAGATGTGCTTCCTGATGAAAGGATATCCTTCTTTTACCGGATAAGGATTGCAGCATAACCAACTCCCTGCTTTCCCTGTTTCGTCTTGATAGTTAGAAAACAGAGCTAATGAACCAGGCATGGTGGCTCATGCCTGTAATCCCAGCACTTTGGGAGATGGAGGTGAGGGGATTGCCTAAACCCAAGGGTTTGAGACCAGCCTGGGCAACTTGGTGAGACCTCATCTTTACAATAAATCAAAAAATTAGCCAGGTGTGGTGGTACATGCCTGTAGTTCCAGCTACTTGGAAGGCTGAGGCAGAAGGTTCGCCTGAGCCCAGCAGGTCAAGGGTGTGGTTCGACAGAATGAGACTCTAACTAAAAAAAAAAAAAGAGAAAGAAAACAGAGCTAATGAGACTGGCCAGTCATCACAATCTACCTATCCATTTAATTATGAACCTCTCGTCACTGTACAGGCTATTTTTTGTTTTATTAGTTCAGGCACATAGTGAATGTGTCTTTTATTGTAAACAATTCACAGTCATCAGGAAAAAAAAAACAAACAAGTTTTGAGTTCGTGGTCTCACTCTGTCTGCTGTTTCTCAACTGCCTTCAGCTCAAAATAACCTGTCTGCCAAAGTGGCATATTTGGGGTGGTACAGAGTGAGACCCTGACTGTGACTCAGGGAGCTCTTTCCCATCCCCATGTGTCTGAAAGTGGGACATATGTTTCCCTTTTCAAAGGATAATTCATTTCCACTTGTAAAGGTGTCCCCCTCTCCTGTCCCAGGAAGAGGAAACTGAACCCAATGAAGAGTATCTGCTGAGCTTCCTAGTGAGTACAAGACCTGCCAGTCACAACAGGTTGCGGGATGCAGGTGTGGGAGGAGGCCTGGGGCTCAGGCCTTGCATCAACACCTGGTCACCACCCCAGGGCAAAAGGTACTGGATGGACCATCATAGTCTTACAATCTATGTTGGTAAGCCTTGGGACTTTCTAGCATTTTCTAGACACCGTGCTGGGTGCTTTCCATGCTGTCTCATTTTTCATGTTTTCAATAATTATGGAAGACAGTTTCAGCCTCCATTTAGCAGGTGAGGAAATGAGGTTCAGAGAAATTAAGTACCTTGCTCAGGGTTAGAAAGAACCTTGCTCAGGGTTAAGTAGTACCTTGGCCCAGGGTTAAGCACCTTCCTCAGGGTGACCTGAACTAGTATGTGGCAAGGATCAGGATTCAAACCCAGGACCCTTAGACCCCGAAGCCCATGCTCTTCCCAAATTTCAGTTAGCCCTTTGCTTCCAGAGTTGGTCAGGTGGGCCTACATCTGCTGACTCCCAAAACCAAAGCTGGGGCCTCCAGGTCTCCAGCCTCGCCTCCCAATTCCCCACCAGGTCAGCTGTCCTGTCCTGCCCGGGGGCAGGGAGCCCACCAACTTCCTGCAGCTGCGCCCCACCTCCCCAAATCTGCCTGAATGAGAGGAGCACAGAGAGAAAAAGAGCTGTGACAGAAGCAAGTAGCTGAGCGCAGTTCCTGGCAGAGAATCTGTCTTGTCTATCACGGCAGCGGAAATGTGGAGACAGAAACCTAGCGGCCCGCAGCACAGGCGGAGGTGACAGGCACTGCTAGAAACAACACTTGCAGGCAGGAGGAGGGAGAAGGGAGGGAGGAGAGAGTGAGGAGACAGGAGGGTACTCTCTGGGCCTTCACATCTTCCCAGGGCATTAAGGGAAATGCAGACGCTGCCTCTGGGAGGGGGTTAGAAGTGCAGACTATCAGCTGCGCGTGGTGGCTCAAGCCTGTAATCCCAGCACTTTGGGAGGCGGAGGCAAGAGGATTGCCTGAGCCCAGGGATTGGAGACCAGCCTGAGCAACATGACAAGACCTTGTCTCTACAATAAACCAAAAAATTAGCTGGGTGTGATGATACATGCCTGTAGTTCCAGCTATTTGGCTGAGGCAGAAGCATTGCCTGAGCCCAGCAGGTAGAGGCTGCGGTGCCCATGAACGTGCCACTGCCCTCCAGGCTGGGTGACAGAGTGAGACTCCAACTCAAGAAAAAGAAAAGCAGCCTCTCAGGCCGACCCAGACCTGCTGAACTCGCACATGAAAGTCTGAGAGCCCAGCTGGAGGGTCTCAGAGTACCCAGTCATCTCCTTTCCAAGTCCCCAGAGCTTGGGGGCAGGGCTTGATTTTTATAGCCTCTGAGCGCCTAGATTCCTAGGTGCGGGCCCCTTCCTCCTTGGCACAGAGTTGACATTCCATGTCTGAGGTTTATCCAGACTTGTGCAAAAAACATGCACCGACAGCTTCTCTGTGCCAGGCACTGTGCTAGGCACCAGGTGTAGTAGTGAGTGAAAGTCCTGGACCCATGGAGCCGACAGCCTAGCGGGGGAGACAGACAGGACATGCGTAGACTAGTAAGACTGTGACAAGCAAAACACAAATAGAAGGAGAAAGTTCTAGCACTCAACAGTACAATAGATCTGGGACATAATGTTCACTCTCTGGGGAATGGGACCCAATCCCCACCACTACACAATGATGTCTGTGTAACTAACGAACTCACATGTGTACTCCGAATCTAAAATAAAATAACTTTTGAAAAATAGTGCAGAAGGGAAATTATAGTTAATAAGAATTGATGAGCCAGGCTCGGTGGTTCAGCCTGTAATCCTGCGCCTTGGGAGGCTGAGGTGAGTGGATCGCCTGAGCCCGCGGGTTCGAGACCCGCCTGGGCAACTTGGCGAGACCTCATCTCTACAATAAATCAAAATTCAGCCGGGCGTGGTAGCATGCGCCTGTAGTTCCGGCTACTCGGAAGGCTGAGGCGGAAGGATCGCCGGAGCCCAGTAGGTCGAGGCTGCGGTGGCCGGGAGCAGCCACTGCACTCCAGTCTGGGTGACAGAGTGAGACTCCAACTCAAAAAAAAGAATTGATGGCCTATTTCAAAATAGCTAGAAGAGAACTGTAGTGTTCCCAACACAAAGATAAATGTTTGAGGTGATAGATACCCCAATTGCCCTGATTTGAGCATCACACGTGTATACAGGTATCAACATATAACAAATATTCCCCAAATATGTACTTCTATGATATATCAGTAAAAAATAGAAATAACCGGGCATGACGGCTCACTTTTGTAATTCCAGCACTTTGGAAGGTGAAGGCAAGAGGATTGCCTGAGCCCAGGGGTTCGAGACCAGCTTGGGAAACTTGGCAAGACCGTGTCTCTACAATAAATAAAAAAATTTAACCAGGCATAGTGGCGCATGCCTATGGTTCCAGCTACTTGGAAGGTTGAGGCAAAAGGATCACCTGAACCCAGCAGACTGAGGCTGTGGTGGTCGTGAACATGTTACTGTACTCCAGCCTGGGCAACAGAGTGAGACTCCGACTCAAAAAATAAATAAATAAATAAATTGAGGCAAACAAGTGCATGTTCTGAAGGAAACGGGCAGGCTACTGTGACAGTGACGGGGTTCCTTGAGAGAGGAGGTCAGGGAAGGCTTCTCAGGGGAGGTGACATTCATGCTGAAACTTGAGCGGTGTCAAGGCAGTCATGCAAAGTTTTGGGGCAATGAGGGTTCTGGGTGGAGGCAAAGACAGGCAAAGGCCCTGGGGCAGAAACCAGCTTGAGGAGTTTGAGGAACTGAAAAAAGCCAGTGAGGAGGGATGGGGTCAAAGATTCAGGCAAGAGTGAAGCATGCTAGGCCGTGGCAAGAGGTTAGCGTTCAGGATTTTGTTCTGAGTACAGTGATGAGTCTCTGGAGGGTCTTAAGCAAGGGAGGGCAGGACGAGACTAGCAGGTGTAAAGGAACATGCTGCTGTCATACGGAGCACGTGGCACAGAAAGGCAAGAGAGGATGCAGGCCATCGGTGCGGGGACAGGGTCGGGCTCTGGTGGGGAAGGGGTGGGCGGGGAGAAGAGAAGCGGCTGCTGGGGACCTTTGCTGGAGGTAAAACCAACAGGCCTTGCTGCTGGGCCGGATGTGGAAGAGCGAAAGGAGCAACCAGATCCCTGGTCGGAGTAGCCGGTGGGGCCGTTGGCTGAGCCGGGGAAGCCTGGAGAAGCATTCTGGGGCCTGAGCGGGTCAGTGGGATCAGGGGCTCAGCCTGGGGCATGTCTGAGATGCACAGGGGTTGTAGGTGGGTCCCTGGAAGAGCCCGGAGCCAGAGGTGAAATCAGAGGGGGGAATACTCCCTGAGCCCTCACAGCAACACGAACAACCAGCTCACCAGGGGAGAAAGGAAGGGAAGGAAGAGAGGGCTGGGAACAGACCTGAGACCCACCGCCATTTGAGGGGAGTGTGGGGAGGTGCAGCTTGAGGGGTAGCAGGGAGCTCCAGCTAAGAGGAGGACCTTCCTAGAAGGGAGAGGCTGGCCATGCCAGGTGCTGCCTGGGTTCCAGTAAAATGTGAATGGAGCAGGGGATGCTAGAGGCTGAGAAGGATGGGGGAAGGGGCGCAGGGAAAAAATTTGGTATTTTGTTGTTCTAGAGACAGGCCTCATGCTGCTGCTAAGACTGAAGTGCAGAGGGGTAATCACAGCTCATTGCAGCCTTGACCCCGGGGCTCAAGCAATCCTCCTGCCTCAGCCTCTGGAATAGCTGGGACTACAGGTGCACCCCACCACGCCCAGCTAATTATTTTTATTTTAGAGGTGGGGGGGGTCTCGCTATGTTGCCCTGGCTGGTCTTGAACTCCTGGCCTCAAGTGATCCTCCTATCTCGGCCTCACAAAATGATGGGATTACAGGCATGAGCCACCACACTTGGCTGAGACTTACTAAAGGATACAGTATTACAGCTAGATAAGAGGAATAAGGTCTAGTGTTCTGTG
The DNA here is from genome assembly GCA_027257055.1 of Cephalopachus bancanus. NCBI lineage: Eukaryota > Metazoa > Chordata > Mammalia > Primates > Tarsiidae > Cephalopachus > Cephalopachus bancanus. The sequence continues at coordinate 5,172,397 of JAPVLO010000158.1, forward strand.
CCAGTGTAGGACGACTGTAGCTGACAATATATCATTTCCCTCCTTTTTTTCTTTTTTGCGAGTCAGGGTCTCACTCTGTCACCCAGGCTAGGAGTGCAGTGACATGATCATGGCTCACCACAGCCTCAAACTCCTGATCTCAAGTGATCCTCCTGTCTCAGCCTCCCAAAGTGCTGGGATTACAAGTGTGAGCCCCCTCACCTGGCCTCAAAAATACATAGTTTCAGAAAGCTAGAAGAAGGGTACTGAATGTTCCCAACACAAAGAAATGATAAATGGTGGAGATGACGCATATGCTAATTACCCTGATCTGCTCAGCATGCATTGCGTATATGGAAATGTCACTGTGTACCCATGACTATGTGCAGTTATCATAAGTCACTTAAAAATAAAATAATTAGCCAGTGCAGTGGCTCACGCCTGTAGTCCCAGCACTTTGGGAGGCGGAGGCCAGAGGATTGCCTGAATCCAGGGGTTTGAGACCAGCCTGGGCAACTTGGTGACCTCATCTCTACAATACATCAAAAAATTAGCCTGGCGTGGTGGCATGCACCTGTACTTCCAGCTATTTGGAAGGCTGAAGCTGAAGGATTGCCTGAGCCTAGCAGGTCGAGGCTGCAGTGGCTGTGAGAGTGTCACTGCATTCCAGCCTGGGTGACAGGGAGTGAGACTCCCAACTTAAAAATAAATAAATAAATGATATTTTTTAAAGTGTGAATGGAAAACCAATGGTTGGATTTGGTGAGTCAGAAGTTCCTGGGGACCCCGAGAAGCGTTTCTGCTGAATGGGGGGTTGGGGGGATGTGGCTGGGAGGGCCGCGGAGAGACAGGGAGGTGAGACAGAGTTGAGACGCGGCTTGGAAGGAATCCATGCTGACAGGGGAGAAGAAGGGTGTGGGGTCCAGCTCTGGAAGCAAGAAGGATCCATCAGAGCACAGCGCTGGCATCGCAGGTGATGGGACCCTTCGTGGGGGCATGTCCCCTAGTTGGCAGCAGGGGTTGGGATGGTGACCTCTGTCACAATAGGCCAGAGTGCCCACCACCCTGGGAGGAAGCTGAGTGTGTGGGTGTGGGCAGAGTCAGGCTAGTGGCTTAAGGATGGAATGGTGAGGAACTTATCTGTCACCTGTGTTCTGAACGATTCTGCTCAGGGCTCTGAGTCGTACTAAGACCACAGTCGTAGCTACCGTGTATGGGGTGGGGGCGGGGGCGGCATTCTCTTTAGGAACCTCTGGAAATGTTTCATTCTTGCCAGGACACCAAAGCTCTTCAATATTACACACGTAGGAATGAAGAAGGCTCAGAGAGGGGAAGCCACTTGCTCAATGACCCACAGGAAGTGGTCGAGCAGAATTCACACTCAGCCTGCTTGACTCAAACCTGGTTCTTTGCAGGAATCCCAGCATGCTGGGTGAGGACTGGCTGTGCTTGATGAGGGTCAGGCCAAAAGGGCTTCTTGCAGGCTCAGGGTAGCCCCAGACAAAGGGGGCTTGACCAAGCCTCCCTGAGGCCAGCGTGAGAGGAGGCAACATCACATCACGCTGGAACCTGCCCCTGGAGCCCATCCCCAGTCCTTGCCACCCAGGGTCAGATATCCTCATGTTCCCTCCCTCTTGAGCCAAGACCAGTTTCATTATTAAAATAAACATTATGTTCATTTTTTTACAAGAAAATAGCAATAATAGTAATACCTCATAGAAAGCGGCCCCCAGCAGAAGGTGGGAATGGGTCCACAGTAGAAGTGGGACTCGAAAGAGTAGCTTCTGAAGTAGAAATTGTAACAGTCTTCCTTCTTTATTTTACTTTATTTTTAGAGTCAGGGACTTGCTATGTTGTCCAGGCTGGGCTCAAGTGAGCCTCCTTTGTAGCAGGATTACGGGTGCATGCCACCATGCCCAGCTTCCTTCTGACTTTAAAATGCATGTTTATTATGTTCCAGGTTTATTTTAATGTTAGACAATGCTTCCCCTCATTCTTCCAGGGACTGATGCCCCAGGAAGATGTTCCCTGGTGCCCTGGCATGGGGCCAGGTCTCTCTCAGGCCTGGGTACCTGGAGAAGCACCATCCACAGCATCTGAGGGGCTGAGATCGCCTCCTGGTGTTGTCTCAGAGAATTCTCCAAGAGACGCTTCCCACCCTTGAGGTTCTTGTCACTGGCTCTGTTTCATAGTTTTCTCTTGAGATTGGTCCTCTCAGGAGAGAGAGACATCCATCTTGGCCCAAAGAGGATGGAGATGTTAGTCTGACGTTTACACGGCCCTGGCATGTTCCTGAAGATGCAAGCACTGAGGCCTTTGTCTCCTCCCAATTTGGTGGTTTTTTTTTTTAAATTTTTTGAGTTGGAGTATCACTCTGTCACCCAAGCTGGAGTGCAGTGGCATACTCACAGCTACTGCACCCTCGACCTGCTGGGCTCAGGCGATCCTTCCGCCTCAGTCTTCCGAGTAGTTGGAACAAAAGCTGTGTGCCACCACACCCAGCTTATTTTTTGACTTATTGTAGAGACGAGGTCTTGCCAAGTTGCCCAGGCTGGTCTTGAATCCCTGAGCTCAGGCAATCCTCTCGCCTCAGCCTCCCAAAGTGCTGAGATTACAGACTTGAGCCACTGCGCCCGGCCAGCTTTCTGCCAATTTGGGAGATGCTGGGGGTGGCTGCTCAGCTGCACACAGACTACACAGCATCTATTTCTCCCCACATGCTAGAATAGGCACAAGCTGTAAGGAGCATTTGGACCCTGTTTCAACTGGGGAAACAGAGGCTTGTTGTGTGGGCGCCAAGCACAGGCACATCCAATGCGTTTTGGAGCTGAAGAACTCACCTCCTGGCCCCCCTCCTCCCCACCCTGTTTTATTTTTATTTTAAATTTAAGTTGCAGTGCCCCCAAAGGACTACAAAATCAATAAAGGCAAAAATTGAGGGATATTCTTCAGAGCAACTGGCCTGAAATTTCTAAAAAGGTCAACGTCATTAGGAGGGAAGAAAAAAACAAGCTAGCGAACTCTTTTAGATTAGAGGACTCTAAAGAAATATGGCAACTAAGTGTACTGTGTCATCCTGGATTAGATCTGAGATCAAAAGAAAAGCTATAAAAATACTGCTGGGAAAACTTGAATATAGAGTTGACAGTAGATCACGTATTGTGTCAGTGTTAAATTTCCTGCAAGAGATAACTATATTGTCGTTATGTGGAAGCATGTCCTGTGCTTAGGAATGGTCAAGTATTTAAAGATGAAGTGTTATAATGTCTGCAACTAACTTTTCTTTTATTTTTTTGAGTAGGCGTCTCACTGTTGCCCAGGCTGGAGTGCAGTGGAACGCTCACTGCCACTGCAGCCTCGACCTGCTGGGCTTAGGTGATCCCTCTGCCTCAGCCTTCCAAGTAGCTGGAATTACAGGCACGCGCCACCATGCCCAGCTAATTTTTTGATTTATCGTAGAGATGAGGTCTCAAGTTGCCCAGGCTGGTTTTGTGTGTGTGTGTGTGTGTGTGTGTGTGTGTGTGTGTGTGTGTGTGTGCACGCGCGCGTGTGTGTTGGAGTCTCACTCTGTTGCCCAGGCTAGAGTGCAGTGGCATGCTTATGGCTACCGCAACCTGATATGCTGGACTCAGGCAGTCCTTCTGCCTCAGCCTTCCCAGTAGCTGGAACTACAGGTGAGTGCCACAACGTCCAGCTAATTGTTTTGATTTATTATAGAGACGGGGTCTTGCCAAATTGCCCAGGCTGGCCTTGAACCCCTGAGCTCAGGCAATTACAAGCATGAGCCAACGCACCCAGCCAACTAACTCTTAAACGGTCCAGCAAAAAACAAAATAGAGAGTGTATACACACACACACACCACACACACACACACACACACACACACACACACACACACACACACGTAGAGAAAGTAAGTTTAGCAACATGTTACCAGTTGATAAATCTAAGTGGAGGAGATCTATGGGTAATGATTGTTCTGCTCTTAAAATTTTTCTGAAAGCTGAAAATATTCGAATAAAAAGTTGGAGAAAAACCCCACTTCCTAGGCCTTTGTTTAGTAAAAGTGATCCAACTCCCCATTCTGGTGCCTTCTGTGGCAGGAGCCTGAGCCCCTAGAAGCTTCCGTGGTGGCAGGTGAGGACATGTGCAGATTCCAGTGCATGAAGTGCCTCCCGTCCTGCCAACCCGGAGTCCCTGTGGGCCCTTGAGGGGCCTCTCACTCTGGAAAAGCAAAGCCATGGCTCACTGGACTACAAGAATGCTGCCTCCTGTGAGCGAGCATCCAGGCAACGTGTTCTGTGGGGCATGGCAGGCGCCTCGTGCCAGGGCCCTGAGTTCCAGCCCCTCCCCCAGAGGCCACGTGGGAAGGGCTGCCAACACTCGCAGAGCACACACGCTCTGCCCAGCACTGGTCATTTCCCCTCCAAGCATCGGCATCCCATCCTCAGGGAAAGAAGTGTGGACTTGAGCTGGCCAGAGGTCATGGCTTCATAGAGTTGCCTGGGGCCCACCCTGGGGGATTCTGGTCTGAGGGATAAACTCGGCATAAGGAATCTGCCAGGTTCCCAGATAATTCTCACATGCAGCCAAAGTCTGAGAACTCCTGGGTTAGACACTTACTTTTCAGACATGAACGTGCATTAGAATTACCTGGGGAGATTTTATAAACATATGGCTGGACTCTGCCCCAGACTAATTAAATGAGAATCTAGGAGGTGGAACTCAGACATCAGTATTTTTTGAAAGCTCTTATGTGGTTCCAATGTGCAGCCAGGGTTGAGAACCACTGGTTTAGACCATGAAGTTTCTTTCTTTCCTTTTTTGAGTTGGAGTCTCACTCTGTCACCCAGACTGGAGTGCAGTGGCCGCTCCCGGCCACCGCAGCCTTGACCTGCTGGGCTCCGGCAATCCTTTCACCTCAGCCTTCCAAGTAGCTGGAACTATAGGTGCGCGCTACCACACCCAGCTAATTTTTTGATTTATTATAGAGATGAGGTCTCACCAAGTTGCCCAGGTGGGTCTCGAACCCGCGGGCTCAGGCAATCCACTCACCTCAGCCTTCCAAGGCGCAGGATTACAGGCTGAACCACCGAGCCCGGCTTCACCTCAGCCTTCTAATTAGCTGGAACCACAGGTGTGTGCCACCACACCCGGCTAATTGTTTGATTTATTGTAGAGACGAGGTCTTGCCAAGTTGCCCAGGCTGGTCTCGAACTCTTGGGCTCAGGCAATCCTCTTGTCTCAGCCTCCCAAAATGCTGGGAGTACAGGTGTGAGCCACTGCACCCGGCACCATGCTGTTTCTGATGAGTAACATCTGTCCTCTGTGGTTGTATATGTTTCCCACAGCTACCTGTTTCAAACATTTACCTGACTCACAAATGAGGGACCCAGCAGGCAGGGATAGCCGGTTCAGAGGGGATTAGAAGTGACCACACTGTGGACCATCAGAGGAAGAAAGAATGTTGAGTAACACTGCAAAGTTAGATATGAAAGCGGGTAATGTCCTCCAGGGTAATAAAAGCATAACTCCCCCCTTCTTCTCAGCTTTAAAAAGGGGGATGGGCCGGGCTCGGTGGCTCAGCCTGTAATCCCGCGCCTTTGGGAGGCTGAGGTGAGTGGATTGCCTGAGCCCGGGGTTCGAGACCCTGGGCAGCGAGACCTCATCTCTACAATAAATCAAAAATCAGCGGCGTGGTAGCACATGCCTGTAATTCCAGCTACTTGGAAGGCTGAGGCGGAAGGATCGCCGGAGCCCAGCAGGTCGAGGCTGCGGTGGCCGGGAGCGGCCACTGCACTCCAGTCTGGGCGACAGAGTGAGACTCCAACTCAAAAAAAAAAAAAAAAAAGGGGGGGATGGGATGTAAGCAGACACCCCCCAAAGTTTTATCAAGTTCTGACTCGGCAACTCTTGGTTCTGAGGATCTGTGTGAACATGGGCCTCAGGGTTGGGGTGAGCAGGGGATGGCCCACAGGGCTGCCCCAGGAAGTGGCGTTTGTCGGCCGCTCAGCCCAGCTCCTGAGGGTAGGGTGACCAGGGGCAGGATGCAGGGGCTAGGTGGTCCAGGGTTGACCGGGGTGAGGATGCAAACAAAAGGGTCCCAAGACAACTTTGGCTTAATCAGAGTTGAGCTACTTCCCAAAGAGTCAAATATATATATTTGAGTTGGGGTCTTGCTTTGCTGCCGAGGTTGGAGTGTAGTGGTGTGATCACGGCTCACTGCAGCCTTGACTTCCTGGGTTGAGGCGATTCTTCCAACTACAGGTGTACACCACTATGCTCAGTTAAAACTTTTTTTTTTTTTTTATGAGATGAGGTCTTGCTATGTTCCCCAGGCTGGCCTTGAACTCCTGGGCTCAAGCAATCCTTCTGCATTGACCTCCCAAAATGCCAGGATTACAGGCGTGAGTCACCATGCCCGGCCAAGGATCTTTACAGTCTTACAGAAGCTCTGAGGCTTGGGATAAGTATATTATTTTTTTATTTTTGGATTTACTTTTTATTTTGTGGGTGTTGGCACACAGGCAAATATATGAGGGCCAAAGATAAGCAGAAAGGCTCCTCCCCGAGCTGTGAAGCCCCCTCCTGAGCTATGACAGTGCAAGCACGGGCCCCCACCCACACCTCCACCAGTTCGGTTGAATCACAGCATTGTTTGTCAGGAAACGTATTTTTAGAACCTAAAACTGCCATGTCATAAGTGGTTTTAGAAACGCTTGCATCAGGACAGAGGAGATGAAGCAGGGGCGGGCTGGGAACTTCAGGCTGAAGGAGAAAAGAAGGTCAGTTCTGGAGGGAAGCACAGGGTAGAGTTTTAAGAACTGGCAAGATGAGCAGGGTGCGGTGTCTCGTGCCAAACTCTTTGGGAGGCCAAGGCGAGAGGATTGCCTGAGTCCAGGGATTCAAGACCAGCCTGGGCAACTTGGTAAGACCTCACCTCTACAATAAATCAATTAGCTGGGCTACTTGGAAGGCTGGGGCGGAAGGATCTCCTGAATCCAGCAGGTTGAGTCTGCGGTGGCCAGGAGCGTGCCACTGCCCTCCAGCTTGGTGACAGAGTGTGACTCCGACTCAAAAAAATAAAAATAAAAGAACTGGCAAGAGTAAGAGGGGGGTTTGGAAAAGCCCCTTTTGAATATGAGTAGAGGGCCAAGTGCAGTGACTCATGCCTATAATCCCAGCACTTTGGGAGGCCGAGGTGAGAGGATTGCCTGAGCCTACAGGTTCGAGACCAGCCTGGGCAATTTGGTAAGACTTCATCCCTACTCCACTTTAGATGTCAAAATTAGTTCCACGGATTACAGTTTTTTGTTTTTTTTTTTGAGTTGGAGTCTCACTCTGTTGCCCAGACTAGAGTGCAGTGGCCGCTCCCGGCCACCGCAGCCTCGACCTGCTGGGCTCCGGGGATCCTTCCGCCTCAGCCTTCCAAGTAGCTGGAACTACAGGTGTGCACTACCATGCCCAGCTGATTTTTTGATTTATTGTAGAGATGAGGTCTCACCAAGTTGCCCAGGCGGGTCTCGAACCCGCGGGCTCAGGCAATCCACTCACCTCAGCCTCCGAAGGTGCGGGATTACAGGCTGAGCCACCGAGCCCAGCTGGATTACGGTTTTAAATAGGAAAACTAAATATATTCAAATAAAATAGAGCAGTTTCACTATCTTGGGTGGGAAAGCCTCCCTAAGCACTATGTCAAAGGCTGAAGCCATGAAGGGCGAGAAGGATGAATGGGCAATACACACTTTTTAAACAATTGCTGTCACAAAGTTATAAATAAATGACAAGCTGAAAAAAATTTGAGATGTATGTCAGAAAGTTAATATTTCTAGTTCTTAAAAAAAATCAATAAAAGTAAACATAGTCATAGAAGCCGGGGTGAAGAATGTGGACAGGCAATTCATAAAGAAAGAACTGTTTTTTTTTTTTTTTTGAGTTGGAGTCTCACTCTGTCGCCCAGACTGGAGTGCAGTGACCGCTCCCGACCACCGCAGCCTCGACCTGCTGGGCTCCGGCGATCCTTCCGCCTCAGCCTTCCGAGTAGCCGGAATTACAGGCATGCGCTACCATGCCCGGCTGATTTTCTTGATTTGTTGTAGAGATGAGGTCTCGCTGCCCAGGCACGTCTCCAACCCGCAGGCTCAGGCAATCCACTCACCTCAGCCTCCCAAAGGCGCGTGATTACAGGCTGAGCCACCGAGCCCAGCTAGAAAGAACTGTTTTTTGGTTGTTTTGAGACAAGGTCTCCCTCTGTCGCCCAGGCTAGAGTGCAGTGGCACGATCACAGCTCACTACAACCTTGAACTCTCAGGTCCTGGCAATCCTCTTGCCTCAATCTCCTGAGTAGCTGGGACTACAGGCACATGCCACTGTACTTGGCTAACATTTTTTTTTTTTTGGTAGAGACAAGGTCTCCCTATGTTGCCTGGGCAGGTCTTGAAATCCTGAGCTCAAGTGATACTCCCACCTTAGCCTCCCAAAGTGGTGGGATTATGGTGTGAATCACTGTGCCTGGCAAGAAAAAACTCTTAATGAGCAAAAAATATACTTTAAGAAGTTAAAAAAAAATATTATAATCCAAATGAACAGTTCTAAATTTAGCCTCTCAAATGTAAAGGATTTGAGAAATCAGCAGCACCAGTATCAAAAGGACAGCAGGAATCTGATGCAATCCTGATGGGATTCCTGGAAAGGAATTTGACAAACGTATTATTAGATTTAACATTTTGCATCCTTTTGATAAAACAGTGTCTACTTATCCGAATTTACCCTGGAGATTGACAATTTTTTTTTTTCTGCAAAGGGCAGACAGAAGATATTTCAGGCTTAGCAATTGTCCATACAGCCTCTGTGTGAACTATTCAACTCAGTCATTTTGTGTGAAAACAGCCACAGACAAGATGTGAACAAACTGGCATGGGTGTGTTCCATAAAACTTTATTTATAAAAACAGCCTGCTGCATTTGGCTCATGAGGACTGTAATTTGCCAAGTTCTGACTTACTCTAAAACAATGATCGCTGCTGTGAGGAAAGATTTAGCTATAAGGATGATGATTATACTGCTTTTCCTAATCCCCTAAATTAGGTTAAAAATATATGTGGCTCAACAATAAGAAACTGTTATATAAATCTGGTTGCCGTCATGTGATAAAATGTTATGTAGTCATTAAAAATTATGCTGAAGCTGGGCTTGGTGGCTCAGCCTGTAATCCCGCGCCTTTGGGAGGCTGAGGTGAGTGGATTGCCTGAGCCCGCGGGTTCGAGACCTGCCTGGGCAGCAAGACCTCATCTCTACAAATCAAAAAAAATTCAGCCGGGAGTGGTAGCGCATGCCTGCAATTCTGGCTACTTGGAAGGCTGAGGCAGAAGGATCGCCGGAGCCCAGCAGGTCGAGGCTGCGGTGGCCGGGAGCGGCCACTGCACTCCAGTCTGGGCGACAGAGTGAGACTCCAACTCAAAAAAACAAAAACAAAAATTATGCTGAAAAATAATATGTCTGTGTTGTCATATAGAATTAAGCAGGGTAGAAAATAGTGAGTAAACTATTATCACTTAAAGATAATTTAATAAGGTTATCATGACAAGATCAACACCAAAAATCAAAACCTGTCCTAACATCAGCCATAACCAATTAGAAAACGTCATAGCAAAAAAATCCTGCCAGGAGTGGTGGCTCACGCCTGTAATCCCAGCACTTTGGCAGACAGAAACAAGAGGATTCCCTGAACTCAGGGGTTCGAGACCAGCCTGAGCAACATGATGAGACCTCATCTCAACAATAAATCAAAAAAGTAGCTAGGTGTGGTGGTGGTACATGCCTATGTTTCCAGCTACTTGGAAGGCTGAGGCAGAAGGATCGCCGGAGCCCAGCAGGTCGAGACTGCTGTGGCTGTGAGCATGCCACTATACTCCAGCCTAGGCGACAGAGTGAGACTTCGACTCAAAAAAAAAAAAAAAATCCTGCACATAGCAGCAATACAAACTCTAAAATGTAGTTGCCTTAAGAAGAAAATGTAGCCGGGCTCGGTGGCTCAGCCTGTAATCCCGTGCTTTTGGGGGGCTGAGATGAGTGGATTGCCTGAGCCCGCGGGTTCGAGACCCGCCTGGGCAGGCGAGACCTCATCTCTACAATAAATCAAAAAAATTAGCTGTGTGTGGAAGCGCACGCCTGTAGTTCCTGCTACTTGGAAGCTGAGGCGGAAGGATTGCCGGAGCCCAGCAGGTCAAGGCTGCAGTGGCCGGGAGCGGCCACTCACCGGGAGCGGCCACTGCATTCCAGTCTGGGTGACAGAGTGAGACTCCAACTCAAACAAACAAAAAAAAAGAGCCGGGCTTGGTGGCTCAGCCTGTAATCCCAGCACTTTGGGAGGCTGAGGTGAGTGGATTGCCTGAGCCAGCGGGTTTGAGACCCGCCTGGGCAACTTGGCGAGACCTCATCTCTACAATAAATAAAAAAAAATTAGCTGGGCGTGGTAGCGGGCGCCTGTAGTTCCAGCTACTTGGAGGGCTGAGGCGGAAAGATCACCAGAGCCCAGCAGGTCGAGGCTGCGGTGGCCGGGAGCGGCCACTGCACTCCAGTCTGGGCAACTGAGTGAGACTCCAACTCAAAAAAAAAAAGAAGAAAATGTATACAGCCTATTTAAGAAAATCATAACATTTTTCTAGAGGGCATACAAGGCCAGAATAAATGAGAGATACGTATGTTCCTGAAATGAGAGAATGCAATATTGTAAAAAAGCCAATTTCCTTCCATTGTTCTGCAAATTCCATTTCAAACACAGTCTCTGCCAGGATTTGTAACTATTCTGGAAGAGAAAATATGTAAGAATAACAAAAAACAAAATTTTGAAACAAAGAATGCTGAGGGAGGTTTCCCTATTAGTTATCAAACTATGAAGCAGGAATAGCAGAAACCATGGTTCTGGCTTAGAATACACAGATAAATGGATCCATGGAACAGACCAGAGTCCAGAAAGAGGTCCATGCTTAAAGGGAAGTTAGCATATGATAAAGGGAAATTTCAAAAAAAGGGAGAAAGAAAGACTATTCAACAACAAGACCTCGAAGTGTTTGTCACACTGAGAAAATAAGTCTGTCAGATTGCTACCCCCACTAAAAAGAATAAGCTTCAGGTGAACCAAAGCATTAGGCATAAGCACTTTTTTCTTTTTTTCTGAGTCAGAGTCTCACTCTGTCACCCAGGCTGGAGTATAGTGGCAAGCTCACAGCCACCGCAGCCTCCACCTGCTGGTCTCAGGCGATCCTTCTGCCTCAGGCTTCCAAGTAGCTGGAATTTCAGGGCACACCACTATGCCCAGCTACTTTTTTGATGTATTGTAGAGACAAGGTCTCACCAAATTGCCCAGGCTGGTCTCGAACCCCTGGACTTGGGCAATCCTCTTGCCTTGGCCTCCCAAAGTGCTGGGATTATAGGTCTGAGCCACCATGCCAGCAGCACTTTTTTCTAAAAGTGTTTGGAAAATATGTGTAGGAGAATATGTTTATAGCTCTGAGGTAGAGAAATCACAAAATAATACACAAAATACAAATGGCATAAAATTCTGATGACAAATAAGAATTTTAACATTTGTCAGCCTGTAATCCCGTGCTTTGGGAGGCTGAGGTGAGTGGATTGCCTGAGCCTGTGGGTTTGAGACCCGCCTGGGCAACTTGGCGAGACATCATCTCTACAATAAATCAAAAGTTATCTGGGCATGGTAGTGTGCCTGTAGTTCCAGCTACTTGGAAGGCTGAGGCGGAAGGACCGCCGGAGCCCAGCAGGTCGAGGCTGCGGTGGCTGGGAGCGGCCACTGCACTCCAGTCTGGGCGACAGAGTGAGACTCCAACTCAAAAAAAAAAAAAAAAAAAGGATTTTAACATTTTACAATAAAAGACACCAAAAACGGGATAGAAATACAAACAAAATATGTAAAGATTGAGAATCAGAATATATCGAGATTTTTTACAAATCAAGGAAAAGGCAAGGCTGGGTGCAGTGGCTCATGCCTGTAATCCCAGCTACTCAAGAGGCTGAGGTGGGAGGATTGCCTGAGCCCAGGAGGTCGAGGTTGCGGTGGGCCATGATCATGCCACTAGACTCCAGTCTGGGTGACAGAGTGAGACCCTGACTAAAAAATGAATGAATGACTGAATAAAGTACATACATCAGTAAGGAAAAGGCAAACAACCCAATTGAAAGTGGGCAAATGTGAATGGGTGATTCATAAGAGCAGAAACCCAGAGGGCCAGGGAACATGAGAAAAGATGGCCTACCTCGCCAGTCCACGGGGGAGCACAGAGGAAGGCGATGGAATCTTCCTCCCTCGGACTGGCGAGCGGGAGACTGATGGGAGGCTGATGGGAGCAATGGGGAAAGGGAACTCCCGTGTGTTGGTGGATGATACAATGGCTACAGGCTTTTTGGAAGAAAATTTGGCCACATCTATGAAGAAATAAGATCTGCATACCTTTTTTTTTGAGTTAGAATCTCACTCTATCGTCTAGGTTGGCGTGCAGTGACATGCTCATGGCTACCGCAGCCTCAAGCTACTGGGCTCAGGCAATCCTTCCTCCTCATTCTTCCACGTAGCTGGAACTACAGGCATGTGCCACCACTCCCAGCT